>OV815270.1:13222120-15722120 GCA_929108145.2 Limnephilus rhombicus
CTGTTCCAATATAACTAACAATTTTTTCCGGTATACCAAAGTTAGAAAACATTTTCTTTAATATTCTGATTGCACTAACTGAATCTACCGTTGGTACTATTTGATAATCCACCCACTTTGTGGTGGCGTCTACCACCACAAAAAAATTTAAATTACCGAAAGGACCTAGATGATCTTTTTTTTTTTTTAGAAGGTCATTATTTTTTTATTGAAACATTTATTATAATTACAATTTTACAACTAAATATTTTTTACAGGTTTTTTTTACTACCCTTCCATTAAAAGCATTTGCTTGTGTATGGAAGGGGAGTGTACATAAATGCTATTAGTTATTAGTTAGGTATAAGTTAGTACTTAAATAATTAATTGTACATAAATATATGTGAGCTGCAGTATTTATTTGATAATGGTGTTTTTTTTTTTTTAAAGAATGTTATGGAGAACTAAGATGTTTGTAAGATTAGTTGACAGTAGTTCTTTTCTTAAGAACATCTTTAAAATGTCTCTTGACAGAAAGCAGCATTCGGGCCTTATCATTGATGCTTCTGATTTCCTCTGGTAGACGATTGAAAAAAGTTCTTCCCTGATAAGTATAATGATGCTGTGCAAAAGACGTATTTAGTTTTGGGCATAGAAAAACATGTTTACGTCGAGTTCTGTTTTCATTTAAAAATGGATATTTATCTTTTTCTTTTATTATTTGAATTACTGAATTTTTAATATATAAATCTTTAAATGTGGGTACTTGAAATTCTTCAAACAGGCGTTCTGTTGGGTAGTCTAAGGATTTTTTTAATATAATTTTAATAATTGTTCTTTGTACAATTTCTATTGGAAGAAGGTTACATTTATACGCGGATCCCCAACTAATAATAGCGTATTGTAGAGTGGATTGAACTAAGGCATAGTAGATTAAATACAGATTTTTTATCGACAGAAAATTTCTAATTCTTAAAAATATATATATTAATTTTCTGATTTTGTTTACTACTTGACATATTTGTTCCTTCCATTTCAGATTTTTATCGATAATTACGCCGAGATATTTAATTTTATTTGTTGTTTTTAATATTGTACAGTTTGATTTGCAATAATGTTGGCTGTGAATTTTAGTGTTATCGTGTATGACAATGTTAAAATTTTTGGGAATCTATATGAATACGGTTCCAAACTAAATTATTCACTGGCCAACTCGCCAATTGCACCTTGGAAGGAGTAGGTAAACATACTGCACACCTAGTACACTGTTTTACCTCCTTCTCAATATCAGGATTTATACCTAACCAGAAAAAAATAATTTCTAGCTAAACTTTTCGATTTCACTATACCCAGGTGCGAACGGTGAATAAATTTCAAAACTGATTCTTTTAATTCCATTGGTACTACCAGTTTACTATCATAAAACAAACATGCACCATGAGTTGATAACTTATCTCTAATATGGCAAAATTTTAATAAATCAGAATTTAAGTTTTTTTTTTCAGGCCACCCTGTATTCAAATAATTGACAATCTATAATATAAAAATGAATCGCTAAATGTGTTGGTAAGCGCAAATCTCGAGATCGGCTGAACCGATTTCGCTAATTCTTTTTTTAGAATATTCCTTGAAGTGCGAGGATGGTTCTTACGGAGAGAAAAATTTAGAAAATTGCGCAGAATATTGGATAATTTCAGAAAACATCGCACGTTTGACAGATCGCGTATTTGAGAATGACATTTTTCAAAACATTGATTGTTCAAATCAGGATTCTATTTTTCAAAATCTTTAAGTAGATAAATTTATAGTAGGTACTCCCCTAATAGTTTGAAAGGAATCAATAATTTTAGATATTTTAAATAGGTACCTATGTTAGGTAATTACCAAATTTAATATACATGAAAAATGGAAATTTGAATAAACATTGTAAAAGGTGGCATACGGGCTGTTTAATAACTGTGTGTACTGGGATTGAATATATGGAACGCGGGAGGATGGTTGACGGGGCGAGGGAGTGGGAAAAGGAAGAGGGAAGGTGGAAGGGGAACGCGGGAGGGGAAGGGGACGTGTGAGGGGGGAGGGGAACTCGGGAGGGGGGTCGCGGGACGGGTGAAGGGGGGGGGGGGGGGGGTGGAGTGGGGAGAGGGAGGGTGGAGGTGACGGAGTGGGAACGCGAGAGGGGAAGAGGACGCAGGAGAAGAAGGGGAGGCGGAAGGGGAACGGGACGAATGGGAAAGGACCTAAGAGTATGGATATTATCATAGTTCCATGGAAAGGACACTCAGGGAGAAACAATTTCTTTATTAAATGGCATAGCAACGCATGCCGGGACCAGCTAGTTTCTGATAAAACTAAATCCTTTTCCGAACTCCGTTTAAATATTTCCGGATTTATTTCCGTTTTAACAGAAATATTATTTAACCGTTCTATTTCCAAACTATCGATATCCGTATCGTTAATTATATCCAAGAAATAATGGTTATCTTCGTATTCCTCGATATTATTATTGCTCCGTTGCATCGGTAATCTTGACAAGAAATCTGCTTTATTGTCGTCCGACTTGATGTACTCTATAGTATAATTAAATGACTTCAAAATTAAAGCATAACGTTGTAATCTGTTCGCTGCTAAAATTGGTACCTGCTTATTTGTATCTAGAATATGTACAAGCGGTTTATTGTCGCATGACAGAATAAACTTATTTCCATACAAGTATTGAAAGAATCTTTTCAAACCGAATATGATTGCGCAGGCTTCTGTATCCAAAATTGAATATTTCCGTTCGGTTTCCGATAAAGTCCTACTTGCAAATGCTATTGGACGTTCTATCCCGTTATCATACTTGTGACAAAGCATTGCTGAAATCCCAATATTACTGGCGTCCGTAATGAGTTTCAAAGGTATACTGGAATTGAAGTGAACTAGATTTTTTTCTGAAATCAATTGTTTTTTTACAAAATTAAAAGCATCACTACATTCTTCCGACCACAAAAATACGGTTCCCTTTTTCAATAAATTATAGAGTGGCGACAAAGTGTCCGATATATTCCGTAAAAACATTCTATAATATGAGATTACTCCCAACAAACTTCTTAATTCTGACACATTCCTCGGAACTGCCAAATTCTTAATTGCTTCAATTTTACTTTCTAGCGGCATTATACCTTCCTGAGAGATTTTAAAACCTAAGTATTCAATTTCCGGTACAAAAAATAACATTTTTGGTCATTTACGGTCAGACCATGATCATTTAATTTCTTAATTACCGCTTCACATACCGAATTTAATTCTTCTTTCGAATTACCAAATAATAATATATCGTCTAAAAATACACGAACATTTTTTAAACCACCGACGATAGTTGCTATGACTTGCATAAAAATCGCCGGACTCGTCGTAAGCCCCAAACGGCAAGACTTTATACGCAAATAGACCTATATGAGTTGAAATAACACATAGTTTTTTTGAACTTTCATTCAAAGCAATCTGAGAAAAAGCATTTTTTAAATCAATTTTTGCGAAATGTTTCGCGCCATTTAACGAAGAAATTAAATCTTCTACTCTAGGCGACGGAAATTTTAAAGGTGCCAACATTGGATTTAAAGTGTTTTTGAAATCTGTACATATCCTAATCGTGCCATCTTTTTTTTAACAATAACAATAGGACTTGCCATTTCACTAATTTCAACTTTCTCAATAATGTCGTCGTTCACCATTTATAGCAATTCATTTTCCATTTGCACCCGCAAACAATACGGAATGGGTCTCGGGTTAACGAACCTTGGTTTAAAATCCGACATAACCTCAATATTAGCTTCGTAATTTTTCAATCTACCAGGTTTATCCGAAAACACGTTAGGGTATTTTAATTTTAACATCTCGCGAATATTATTATCTGCAACACTCTTATTCACCAGATTAATTCCGTGTAATGTAATATCGAAACACTTGAGAAACTTCCTACCCACAATACATGAACTACCATTATTGATTATTATAAATTCGGTCGGCACGCATTTATTTTTAAATTCCACGTTACATATAATTTTACCCAAAACTTTTAATGATTTATTATCATACCCGAATAACTTAATATCGCACACCATTAATTTCTTTTCACTAAAATATCTATTAAACATTTCGTATGGAATCGCATTTATGCTGGCTCCCGTATCGACCATAACCTGCAAAATAATATTATCTACGCATAAATTTAAAAACATAGGATCATTATTATTATCTAGCGACACCGTATTTATCGTACTACCTTCGCGCTTCGTACTAGGCGAGCGTGAATATTTACTACTTGATTTATTTTTACAAGTCGAGCTAGTGTGCCCTACCTTCTTACAAATATAACATGGCAACAAGAGTGCCAACAATCTTTTTGCACATGATTATTCCTACCACAAATAAAACATGACATATTATTATTTATCTTGTGGGGTGATTTACTACGCATCCTTATAACGGCTTACCTACCTAGATTTATCGAAGTTATGAACTGCATTTAAATTCGACTTTGCATTCTCCATACTCAATACATGTTCCCACGTGGAAGCTATATTAATGCATTCTAGAAATGACTTATTTAAACCTTCCATAAAAAGTTTGTGCTTCATTTTCTCATTGAAGACACCAATAATAAAATGTCTTTCAAACACGATTCTAATCTTGCTTCAAAGTTACATGAAAAACTAATATTTTTAAGCTTCGCGGCAAACTCTTTAATAGATTCATTAGCCGATTGTTTACATTTATAGAACATTTCCCGTGATTCAAAAATATTGTGAATAGGCTTACAATGGGAATCTAGAAATTTACACAAATCCTCAAATGAGGTTTCCGACACTTTTTTTGGAAAACACAAATCGCTTAACAATGAAAAGGTATCTTCGGTGAGATTATTTAAGAGGAACGCTCTTTTACGTTCTGGCGACAAAATTTTCTCATCATATAATATGAGAGCTTGGTCCAGTCTCTCCTTGAACAGGGACCACACTCCTGTCTTGTGACGGAATACCCCCAGACTTTTACAAATCGCATCCATCGGGAATAAGAGCTGAAACAAATTTTGATAAAAAAAACTTATCTCAGCGCTTCCGGGTGAATCCGCTCCAGAACCTCGCTCCAAAGCGTCTCCCCACACAGCTTCCGGATCTCCGTCACCAGCCGTCTCTTTCGACCGCTGATTGCCCGTGTCCGTCTCCCTGCAGCTACGGAATCCAGCCCTTTGTTCGGTCCCGCTTGTACAGCTGCAGCGACAGAATCTGAGCCCTTGTCCCAGATTCCGGCTTCTTCCGTAGATGGTCCTCTTGTCACCGTCTTCTTCTTCCTGCATGCAATGCTAGCATGCCACGCCAAATTTTGCTCCCTCAATACTGCAATATGGATGCAGGCTCTAAAGCACGTCTTCTTGATATACGTGATGGCGTCTTCTTGAATGCGTCTTCATGCAACAATTTTTATTATATTGTCGCAACACTCTGCTCTTCCGTAATCTCGTCTTCAGGTTCTACAATTTCTACGGTTCCCAGTCGGACGTTTGAAAATTTGGGGTCGGTCATAACTTTGGCCTTATGGCTTCAAACCGTCTGAAATTTTTCATTTTTAGGAATCATGGTCTGTACACGATTCAATCAAAAAATCTACAAAGAATTTTTTTTTTAAAAGACCATCGTTTTAACACTTGGGTTCGGTCGTTTTAGCACTTGGGGTTGGACGTTTGTATACTTGGGGTCGGTCATAACTTTTGGCCTTATGGCTTCAAACCTTCTGAAATTTTACATTCTTATTATTATCATGGTCATTATCTTATCCATAATAATGATAATAATCATGGTCTGTAAACGATTGAATCAAAAAATCTACAAAGAGAATTTTTTTTTTAATTCGTTTTAACCTTGGCCCTATGGTTTCGAGGACCCATAGTCTGTACAACGAATCAATCAAAAAATCTACAAAAGAAGAATTTTTGAAAAAAATCATCGTTTAACGGAAACAACAAGTGTGGTCGGTCATAACTTCCACCCTATGGCACCGAACCGTCTGAAAATTTGAATTCTTACTGAGAATCATAATCTGTACACGAATCAATAAAAAAATCTACAAAGAGAATTTTTTTTAAAAAGATTATCGTTTTAACACTTGATTTCGGTTGTTTTAGCACTTGGGGTCGGACGTTTGAATACTTGGGGTCGGTCATAACTTTGGCCTTATGGCTTCAAACAGTCTGAAAATTTGAATTCTTCGTTTTAACACTTGGGTTCGGTTGTTTTAGCACTTGGGGTCGGACGTTTGAAAACTTGGGGTCGGTCATAACTTTCGCCTTATGGCTTCAAACTATCTGAAATTTTGGATTCTTACTATGAATCATGATCTGTACACGAATCAATCAAAAAGTCTACAAAGATTTATTTTTTTTAAAGATTATTGTATTAGCACTTGGGTTTGGTCATTTGAAGACTTGGGGTCGAACGTTTAAATACTTGGGGTCGGTCATAACTTTGGCCTTATGGCTTCAAACCGTCTGAAATTTGTATTTTTTACTGAGAATCATGGCTGTACACGAATCAAGCAAAAAATTGGCGAAAAGAATTTTTTTTTCACAAAAACATCATTTTACAGGCGCTTTGTAACAACAATTGTTATCTGTCGTAACTTCCGCGCTATAGCACCGAACCGACTAATATTTTGGATTCTTTCTAAGAATCATGGTCTGTACACGAATCATTCCAAAAATCTACAAAGATTTTTTTTTAAGAGATCATCGTTTTAACCAAAGATATTGAAATATAAGTAGATGTGCTATCTGCTGTTTTTACTTTGTGGGTCTGCGCTTCCGGGTGTCGCCGATATTGTTTACCAATTAACAAATAAACTAAAAGAACAAATAATTAACGAAAAAACCAAACGAAAGTTAAACTAAATGAACGAATTCTTTCCTTATTCAAAATATATTGTTAACCAATATTAATGCACATTTTCAAAAAATCAACGAAATGAACAAATTCTTTTTGTATTAAAACTACGCTAATTAGCGCGTAGTCCGGCGACAGTTGCGCGGACACCATAGCATATCTCTTCTGAATTTGAATATCTTTAGTTTTAACACTTAGGTTCGGTCATAACTCTGGCCTTATGGCTTCAAACCGTCTGAAATTTGAATTCTTTCTGAGAATCATGGTCTGTACACATATCTACAAAGAGAATTTTTTTAAAAAGATCATCGTTTAAACACTTAGGTTCGGTTATTTTAGCACTTGGGGTCGGACGTTTGAAATCTTGGACGTTTGAAAACTTGGGTCGGTCAATAACTTTGGCTTTATGGCTTCAAACCGTCTGAAATTTTGCATTCTTACTAAGAAACATGGTCTGTACACGATTCAATCAAAAAATCTACAAAGAATTTTTTTTTAAAACTGGGGTTCGGTCATTTTAGCACTTGGGGTCGGACGTTTGTATACTTGGGGTCGGTCATAACTTTGGCCTTATGGCTTCAAACCTTCTAAAATTTTACATTCTTACTAAGAATAATGGTCTTTAAACGATTCAATCAAAAAATCTACAAAGAGAATTTTTTTTTAAATTCGTGTTAACTTTGGCCCTATGGTTTCGAGAACCATAGTCTGTACAACGAATCAATCAAAAAATCTGCCCAAAGAAGAATTTTTTGTAAAAAATCATCGTTTAACGGAAACAACAAGTGTGGTCGGTCATAACTTCCATCCTATGGCACCGAACCGTCTGAAAATTTGAATTCTTACTGAGAATCATGGTCTGTATACGAATCAATAAAACAATCTACAAAGAGATTTTTTTTTAAATATTATCGTTTTAACACTTCATTTCGGTTGTTTTAGCACTTGGGGTCGGACGTTTGAATACTTGGGGTTGGTCATAACTTTGGCCTTATGGCTTCAAACATTCTGTAAATTTGAATTCTTCGTTTTAACACTTGGGTTCGGTTGTTTTAGCACTTGGGGTCGGACGTTTGAAAACTTGGGGTTGGTTATGACTTTGGCCTTATGGCTTCAAACTATCTGAAATTTTGGATTCTTACTATGAATCATGGTCTGTACACGAATCAATCAAAAAATCTACAAAGTATTTTTTTTTTAAAAGATCATCGTTATAGCACTTGGGTTCGGTCGTTTTAGGACTTGGGGTTGGACGTTTAAATACTTGGGGACGGTCATAACTTTGGCTTTATGGCTTCAAACCGTCTGAAATTTTGTATTTTTTACTAAGAATCATGGCTGTACACGAATCAAGCCAAAAATTGGCCAAAAGAAGAATTTTTTCTGAAAAACATCGTTTCACGGGCGCTTTGTAACAACAATTGTTGTCTGTCATAGCTTCCGCGCTATAGCACCAAACCGACTGATATTTTGGATTCTTACTAAGAATCATGGTCTGTACACGAATCAATCAAAAAATCTACATAGATTTTTTTTTTTTAACATCATCGTTTTAACACTTGGGTTCGGTCGTTTTAACACTTGGGTTCGGACGTTTGAATACTTGGGGTCGGTCATAATTTTGGCCTTATGGCTACAAACCGTCTGAAATTTTGCATTCTTACTAAGAATCATGGTCTGTACACGAATCAATAAAACAATCTACAATGAGAATTTTTTTTCAGAGATCATCGTTTTAACACTTGGGTTTGGTTGTTTTAGCATTTGGGGTCGGACGTTTGAAAATTTGGGGTCGGTCATAACTCTGGCCTTATGGCTTTAAACCGTTTGAAATTTTGGATTCTTAATCATTGTACTGTACACGAATCAATCAAAAATCCACAAAGAGATTTTTTTAAATTCGTTTTAACTTTGGCCCTGCGGCTTCAAGAATCATACACGAATCAATCAAAAAATCTGCGAAAAGAAGAATTTTTGCAGAAAATCATCGTTTAACGGTAACAACAAGTGTGGTTGGTCATAACTTCCACTCTATGGCACCGAACCGTCTGAACATTTGAATTCTTACTGAGAATCATGGTCCGTACATGAATCAATCATAAAATCTACAAAGAGAATTATTTTTAAAAAAATCTTCGTTTTGACACTTGGGTTCGGACGTTTTAGCACTTAGGGTCGGACGTTTGATCACTTGGGATCGGTCAAAACTTTGGCTTTATGGCTCCGAACCGTCTGAAATTATCTTTTACTTAGAATTATGGTCTGTACACGAATCAAGCAAAAAATTGGGCCAAAGAATAATTTTTTCAAAAAAACATCGTTTTACGGGCGCTTTGTAACAACAATTGTTGTCCGTCATGACTTCCGCGCTATAGCACCGAACCGACTGATATTTTGCTAAAGCACTTGGGGTCGGACGTTTGAAAACTTGGGATCTGTCAAAACTTTGGCTTTATGGCTCCAAACCGTCTAAAATTTTGGATTTTTCCTAAGAACCATGGTCTGTACACGAATCAATAAAAAAATCTACAAAGTGATTTTTTTTTAAAATGATCATCGTTTTAACACTTGGGTTCGGTCGTTCTAGCACTTGGGGTCGGACGTTTGAATACTTGGGGTCGGTCATAACTCTGGCTTTATGGCTTCAAACCGTCGGAAATTTTGGATTTTTACTAAGAGTCATGAACACGAATCAATAAAAAAATCTACAAATTGATTTTTTTTTAAACTATCATCGTTTTACCACTTGGGTTCAGTTGTTTCAGCACTTGGGGTCGGACGTTTGAAAACTTGGGGTCGGTCGTAACTCTGGCCTTATGGCTTCAAACCGTCTGAAATTTTGGATTCTTACTAAGATTCATGGTCTGTACACGATTCAATCAAAAATCCACAAAGAGATTTTTTTTGAAATTCGTTTTAAAATTTTTTTGAAATTCAAAAAATCTACAAAGATTTTTTTTTAAAAGATCATCGTTTTAACACTTGGGTTCGGTTGTTTTAGCACTTGGGTTCGGACGTTTGAATACTTGGGGTCGGTCATAACTTTGGCCTTATGGCTTCAAACCGTCTGAAATTTTGGATTCTTACTAAGAATCATGTTCTGTACACGAATCAATCAAAAAATCTGCCAAAAGAAGAATTCTTGCAAAATCATCGTTTAACCGTAACAACAATTGTGGTCGGTCATAAACTCCCGCCTTGTGGCACCAAACCATCTGAAAATTTGAATTCTTACTGAGAATCATGGTCTGTACACGAATCTGAGGGAGCGAGCCGGATTGGTAGAGACGGGACGAGAAATAAAATTCGTCAGTCGGTGTAATGAGTCAGTCTTTATTGAGCTACTTAGCGAGGGTCGGAGCGGCGCAATTAATTTGGCACAAGTGGCCGCCACAAATCAAAAAAGAAATCTACAAAGATATTTTTTTTTGAAAAGATCATCGTTTTAACCCTTAGGTTCGGTCGTTTTAGCACTTGGGGTTGGACGTTTGAAAACTTGGGGTCGGTTGTTTTTAAACGACTTCAAAAAGGAAGAGGTTCTCAATTCGACTGTATTTTTTTTTAATGTTTGTTACCTCAGAACTTTTGACTGGGTGAACCGATATTGATGACTTTTTTTTTTATTTGAAAGCTTGTGCTTCTTCTGTGGTCCCATTTTAATTTGGTCAATTTTCAATAATGGCATCCATTAGAAACCCATATAAGTCTTCAATTTGCATTAACTATGTTCGCGACAAATGGACGAATAACTCAGTATCACGCCAACCGATTTCGATGATTTTTTATTTAATGGAAAAGATGTACTTCAAGGGTAATTTTATGAGAGTTTGGTTAGGTTCTAATTATCGGATCCATGGATCCGATAGTCATGACAAATTAACAAAACTCGGCCGAATCACTTAATTTGACGTTATGGTCAGATTATGTCTATCTCATATGAGCAGCACGTTTAGTAGGTTTACCCATATTCAGATAAATTAGTTAGTGTAGTTCAGATTCATTAAAAATCAAAAAATAAACAAAAAATTTAGCAAAACAAAAAAACGACTTAAAAAATGCACTAAAAAGTAAAAAAATAATTTCGCATTCTTCTACAACTTCATAATCAACTTACTTTTTCTAATCATCAATAAGTAGGTACGATTGTTATTTTTAATCTGAAGTACACTTACTAATTTGTCTGAATATGGGTAAACCTACTAAATGTGCTGTAAACCTACTAAATTCGTTTTAACTTTGGCCCTATGGCTTCGAGAATCATAGTCTGTACACGAATCAATCAAAAAATCTGCCAAAAGAAGAATTTTTACAAAAAATCATCGTTTAACGGTAACAACAAGTGTGGTCGGTCATAACTTCCGCCCTATGGCACCGAACTGTCTGAAAATTTGAATGCTTACTGTGAATCATGGTCTGTCAAAAAATCTACAGAGAAAATTTATTTAAATATATTAAATTTTATTCAGATTTAACTGGACGAGTGTCCAAGTTGGTTGCGTTACCGTGCACTCTATCAGAGGACTAAGAGATACATTCAAACGTGCTCTTTTTAAAATGATTTATCTGTATATTTCTATTATTCTGCCGCTTGGCGTGGTCCGACTGAAAGTATTTGATTCACTTGACCATGCCATGACTTCCTTGGCTATTATTCACTTCGCGTCATATCTTCCTTTTTGAATGCCCTAACTAAATAAGCGTACCTTAATAATCCCATCCATCAAGTACACTTGACGTGACTTTATCACTATACGGCGCTATAAAAAGTTGGTAATTATTATAAATTTTATCGGCCTTATATCCCTTCCAGATCTCGACAAATTAATATGGCTCTACCTATAATGTAACTATATGGTTTTACAACACATACATATCAGGATTCTCATTTATAAAGCATGTCAACAATTATCCTTCCTTTGCCTGTTCAATGCCTTACTTTTCAATTTGGGAGGCGGATATGGGTGCCGCCGCCCCGGGAACCATTTATTGGATAATAACCAACACTTCTGCCAAAGGTCACCCCAAGTAGTTAGCTACGTTTCGTGACTTAGTAGGGGTTCCCGGGTTCGTGGGATTTGTCCAGGTTTTGGCGGCAGATGCATCTGCCTACCAACTGCATGGTAAGCCGGATCGGGAGAGAATGTTCGAGGGTTTGACTTCTCCAGCTGTACTCTCTCGGAACATCGCCTTACACCGCAGTGGAAAAGATGGATTCATACGTCCGTCACTCCTAGACACAATGACACCCAGATTCCTACCCACCCCTTATAATATCCTTTTCCTTCTCAGAACTTCCTAACCTTCCTTTCCTAAAAAGACCCTCCACACATCATCCTCAATGATGACATAGGCCCTGAGGAGAATTATTTTCCTTAGGGCCTCCTGTGTGGAGCTATTGTGAAAAAAGCACTGCATTGTCATTGTATTAATCAAGTCTTCCACGAAGAGATTATTTGATAAAAATAAAACGAAATTAAAAAAACATTTTAATCTGGTGATCCACACCAATTAACGAATTATCGCCCAATTTGTCTAATTTCTAACATAGGAAAGATCTTTGAAAAAATAGTAAAAAAACAATTGGTAAATTTCCTAGATAGTAATAAAATACTACACAAAAAACCAGTTTGGTTTTATTAAATCACTCAGCACACAAGATGCCATTGCTAACGTAACTTCATACATTTACGAATCATTAGATAAAGGTAAAAAATGTGCGGGTATATTTATTGACCTCAAAAAGGCATTCGATAGCATATCCCATGAGATGCTATTAAAAAAATTAAATAATATTGGCATAAAAGGCAACGCGATTAAATGGATCACCAACTACTTAAAAAATCGCCCTCAAGTGGTAAAAATCAATCGTGTTAATAGTGATCAAGAGATTTCAAGCTTTGGAATCCCCCAAGGTACAGTGCTTGGACCAATCCTATTTACCATATACATATATTTACATAAACGATTATTTTTTCAACATCTACATGGTCAAATTACATCATACGCCGACGATACAGTATTAATAATAAATTAAAAGACTTGGGAAAATGTAGAATTAAAAGCCACAGAAGACATCAATACGCTTAAGAATTTTTTCGACACTAATTTACTATCACTAAATAGTGAAAAGACATTTTTAATTCCATTTGCAATCCATCCAAACGACGCTCCCAAAAATTTTAACATTGTCATACACGATAACACTAAAATTCACAGCCAACATTATTGCAAATCAAACTGTACAATATTAAAAACAACAAATAAAATTAAATATCTCGGAGTAATTATTGATAAAAATCTGAAATGGAAGGAACAAATATGTCAAGTTACTACCTGAACAAATATGTTAAGTTGCTTACTAGCCAAATCAGAAAATTAATTTATATTTAATTAATCTATATTTAATTTACTATGCCTTAGTTCAATCCACTTTACAATTCCCTATTATTAGTTGGGGATCCGCGTATAAATGTAACATTCTTCCAATAGAAATTGTACAAAGGACAATTATTAAAATTATATTTTAAAAATCCTCAGACTACCCAACAGAACGCTTGTTTGAAGAATTTCAAGTAACCACATTTAAAGATTTATATATTAAAAATTCAATAATTCAAATTATAAAAGAAAAAGATAAATATCCATTTATGCCCAAAACTAAATACGTCTTTTGCACAGCGTCATTACACTTACCAGGGAAGAACTTTTTTCAATCGATTACCAGAAGAAATCAGAAGCAAAACCCGAATACTGCTCTCTGTCAAGAAACATTTCAAAAATATTCTTAAAAAAACCACTGTCACTTAATTAATTAATCTTATAAAAATTCTTAGTTTTCGATAACATTCTTTCTTTTTTAAATGCACACTGTAATCAAAATAATAAAATATATTTATGTACAATGAATTATTTAAGTACTAACTGATAACATTAATGTACACTCCCCTTCCATTCAAAAGCACATGCTTTCTATGGAAGGGTAGTAAAAAAAAACCTGATGTATAATTATCATGCAAATACCATGTAAAACATAATATTAAAAATAAAGCATTATTTGTTAAAAAAAAAATATATATATATATATTACTTCTGAACTAATGTGGCATGACCCTGCAAATAACCCAAAACCCATAAAACTAAACAAAAAAAATCCCCCGTCATCTGATTGTCTACAATCGTAACATTTTGTCGTTAATTTTAAGGAAATACGCAAAAAGGGATTAAAAAATGACTATGGTTTGAGGATCAGGTGGTCGGTCGGCCGAACCTTCCGATGTAGTTCCTTATTTTTTTTGTGGCTCTTTTTTTAATGAAAACGGAATGTCAAGCAACCAAGTTTTTTGTAGCAAGATAATTAATATTGTCATCTCTGTTTTCAGACATTTCAAATTAATGCACTAGAAAGCGACGACAAACGTATTATGAGAAGTAAAATAGTCTCTACAGATAGGCAAAAGGTTTAAACGTTTTATTTTACATCTCTTTTTGTCATACATAGCTAAAAGGAGATCGTAATATTGGACGTAGGTTAATGAGGTTGGAATGAATGAATGTTTTGTCTTCTCTGTTATTCCCATAGAAATTTAAAATTTGTTGTCTCATCTGACATAGAAATGTGTCGACTTTTAGGAAAACATTTTTTATTATTTTATACAGAATCGTCACAATTTTTAAAATATTTTTTACGGATGCAAAAATATATTTTTTAGGAATACCTAAAATGTTGATTTAATTATTGAAGCATTTGAGGAGTTATTGATGTTTTAAAGAGCGTTGTAAACTGTAATCGCATCGTGGATCCGGGAGGGTTAAAAACGCATTAACTAATCGTATTTGCAATAAACATTTTACAATTTGGGAGGCGGGTATGGGTACCGCTGCCCCGGGAACCATTTATTGGACAACCAACACCCCTGCCACAGATCACCCCAAGTGGTTCGTGACTTAGCGGGGGTGCCTGGGTTCATGGGATGAGGTTTGTCTAGGTCTTGGTGGCGGATACATTTGCCCAACCACTGCGCGGCGGGCTGGATCGGAGGAGACTGATTGAGGGAGGCCTTTTGACCTCTCCAGCCGGATTCTCCCGGCCCTTCGCCTTGCACTGCAGTGTGAGGAATCGATTCACACGTCCGTCACTCCTGGCCACACTGACCCCCAGATTCCTACCCACCCCTCAAACCTTTTTCCTTATATCTTCTTCTCCTTCCTTTCCCTTAAAAAATCCTCCACACAACATCCTCAAAGATGACACAGGCCCATAGGGAAATTGTTTTCCTCGGTGCCTCCTGTGTGGAGCTAATGTAAAAAAAAATAAAAAATAAATAAGAGAATGGGATGTCACTGGAATCTGTAACAATAGTAAATATAGTTTAATTTTAGCTAAAAGCTATTTTAATAGCAATATAATTATAAAGAGGCACTATTTCAAAACTAGAGTTAACCTCCCTTTTCAATATTTTAGCTCAGTATTCTGAAAATTTGTTAATTATGTCGCAAGCCGCCGCCAATCTAAAAAAATGCTTTTATCGAATATTTTCTGAGATATTACATAGGAAAATAATCTATACGATAAGATTACGATTATAAACAAGCCAAGTCTTCCATTTTCCCAATTACTTTTGCACTTATATTTCTCATAATTTTTTTTTATTACTCCTTGATACTTTAGCATCTATTTTCAACCAATTTTTAAATGCTTTTAAATCCCATTATCTTACCGTTTCGCATAGCAGTCAAATCATGTAAATGATATCCAATCGCATCAGCGCCACCTTCTTCGAGTTTCGCATAGCAGTCAAATCATGTAAATGATATCCAATCGCATCAGCGCCACCTTCTTCGAGTTTCGCATAGCAGTCAAATCATGTAAATGATATCCAATCGCATCAGCGCCACCTTCTTCGAGTTTCGCATAGCAGTCAAATCATGTAAATGATATCCAATCGCATCAGCGCCACCTTCTTCGAGTTTCGCATAGCAGTCAAATCATGTAAATGATATCCAATCGCATCAGCGCCACCTTCTTCGAGTTTCGCATAGCAGTCAAATCATGTAAATGATATCCAATCGCATCAGCGCCACCTTCTTCGAGTTTCGCATAGCAGTCAAATCATGTAAATGATATCCAATCGCATCAGCGCCACCTTCTTCGAGTTTCGCATAGCAGTCAAATCATGTAAATGATATCCAATCGCATCAGCGCCACCTTCTTCGAGTTTCGCATAGCAGTCAAATCATGTAAATGATATCCAATCGCATCAGCGCCACCTTCTTCGAGTTTCGCATAGCAGTCAAATCATGTAAATGATATCCAATCGCATCAGCGCCACCTTCTTCGAGTTTCGCATAGCAGTCAAATCATGTAAATGATATCCAATCGCATCAGCGCCACCTTCTTCGAGTTTCGCATAGCAGTCAAATCATGTAAATGATATCCAATCGCATCAGCGCCACCTTCTTCGAGTTTCGCATAGCAGTCAAATCATGTAAATGATATCCAATCGCATCAGCGCCACCTTCTTCGAGTTTCGCATAGCAGTCAAATCATGTAAATGATATCCAATCGCATCAGCGCCACCTTCTTCGAGTTTCGCATAGCAGTCAAATCATGTAAATGATATCCAATCGCATCAGCGCCACCTTCTTCGAGTTTCGCATAGCAGTCAAATCATGTAAATGATATCCAATCGCATCAGCGCCACCTTCTTCGAGTTTCGCATAGCAGTCAAATCATGTAAATGATATCCAATCGCATCAGCGCCACCTTCTTCGAGTTTCGCATAGCAGTCAAATCATGTAAATGATATCCAATCGCATCAGCGCCACCTTCTTCGAGTTTCGCATAGCAGTCAAATCATGTAAATGATATCCAATCGCATCAGCGCCACCTTCTTCGAGTTTCGCATAGCAGTCAAATCATGTAAATGATATCCAATCGCATCAGCGCCACCTTCTTCGAGTTTCGCATAGCAGTCAAATCATGTAAATGATATCCAATCGCATCAGCGCCACCTTCTTCGAGTTTTTCAGATGATCTGCCATTGAACAAAATTTATACATTTTATTTCCAAACTGTTAAAAGTATGGTTTTTGTATAATTTTAGATAGTCTTCAATAAAATGAATCAATTTGGGAATGAGTACCGTCGCCCCGGGAACCATTTATTGGATAACAAACACCTCTGCCATAGGTCACCTCAAGTAGTTCACTTCCTCCCCTTTTTTTCCTAAAAAAGACCCTCCACACAGCAAAATTGATAAAGGCCCCGAGGGAAATTATTTTCGTCAGGACCTCCTTCCTGTGTGTATCTAAAGTAAAAAATTATCGTGGAAAGCAAACACTTTGTGGCTTGACATTAATATAGAATGAAACAAGCACTTTGTTTAAAAACCACTTTATTTTTATTTATATTTGTCGACCGGTTTCGGTTGACCTCAACCTTCTTCAGGACGATAAACATATAAACTAAATTACGATACATAAATACAGGAGTAAAAATAATACATATAAATAAAATAGGAATACGCCTTAGTATTTTAGAAGCATTAGAAATATACAAATCAAGGAAACATAATTGCCAAATTTTAAACAAACAGTTAGAATTAACCAACAGTCCGATTTTAAAGTTATTCCCTTTCTTCCGATGTAACCCCCACCCCCACCCGCCCGTGACTCCGCCTCCTGCCCTTCCACCAACCAGTATCTGATGTTCTCTTCCTCTCTTATATGCTCTCTCTTTCTTTTGTGTTTACCTTAGAATCTTAACTCTGTACTGTAATTTATTTTATATGTTTATTGTCCTGAAGAAGGTTGAAGTCAACCGAAACCGGTCGACAAATATAAATTAAAATAAAGTCGTTTTAAACAAAGCACTTGTTTCATTCTATAAAGTAAAAAAAATTAAAAAAAAGATTGTTTCCAATTAAAATGTATCTCATCGATAAGTCCAATCAATAATGACAGATAGTGTAAACTAAACATATTAAAATTTTATGTAGTATAACACGAACTTTTTATTTTTATAATGGTGAAAGAACTCCAATTAGTCGTTATTCCAAACTTTTAAGGACAAAAAATTATTTTTTTTATGAAAACGTGTTATTATGTAAGACAAATTCGCTAACCTTCAGAATTCTGAAAATAAGATGGTAGCGTCATTGAGTTTATAAAAATGAATAAGTTTTGATTTTTGATGAGGGTTAAAAGGAGATGAGGATAAAAAAAGATTAAAAGTGAAGGAAATTTAATTTCCGGTGACTCTCTGGTTCTGATTTTGCTTCTGTTCACTAGAAGTTAGCCACGGGCTTAAATTACATGCACAATGAAGCTGTTCAAAGTAATAGGTACTTGTACATTTTGTACAACCCGACAATCGTAGGTTTTCCATAACACAATGATGGTCGAACACCGCCAGCTTTCGAACCCTTCCTTGCTTGTGTTTTATTTCCAGTTATACGAGGGTTTTATCTTAAAATTAGTGTCCGACCGAAACAAGACTTTCCGCCGAAACCGAAACCGAAACTTTTTTAGACATGTTAAAAATCTATTGTTTACTGAAATTTGGCTTATTTTTTACACTTACACAGACAGTTAACATGTGTTAAATGAAATGAAAAAAAAAAAAACAATAATTGAAGTACAATATGATAAAACGATTTTTTTTTAAATAACTGATATAACTTACTTATACTTTTTTTTTAATTAACAAAATTATGTTAACTACTTCTACTCTTGGAACAAAAATTTGTCAATAATCAATACTTACATTATAAAGGAAGGACCTCATTAATTGAATATTTTAATTTTATTTGCGTTTACAATTACAACATTCTTATTACAAGTGTTAAATGAAATAAAAAATAATTGGATGTGATTTTTTTTTTGTAAAACAAACAAAAATTATGAAATGAACACATATGTTAACCGTACATATGTAACAAACATGTATGCGCGAGAAATAACACATAACCTCACAACACAATCGCGCCGGAAATCAGCTGATGATGGCGGATGACACACGAGCCAGGAACTCGCCCGAAGTCAGCCGAACGACGCGCGATAATTCATGAACGCAGAGTTTCGGTGCATCCGAAGGTTCGGCAGATTTTCTGCCGAAACCGAAACTATGCCGAACCTAGATTTTTTTTCCGAACCTTGCCGAAACTAATTAAAATGTACTCGTATTATTTTTTTACACATTGATAAAGTGACGGTTTTGAAGGCTCCATTAGTTTCATGGAAATATGAAATACACCATGAGAGGAGAATTCATCTCAAGTCGATATTTGTTTAATTACGATTGTCCTTACGACAAATAAAAATTTCTTTTTCGAATTTGTCCCAAAATCTATAAAAATGAAAAGTAACATTACCTTATTTGGTTATCAAGGAAACTGTACCATATAGGTATATAGATTATCTCCATAATTAGGTCATTTTTGTGTGAGTACCCAATTTGGGAAGCGGGAATGGATACCGCTGCCCCGGGCACCATTTATTGGAAAACCAACGCTTCTGCCACAAGTCGTCCCCAGTGGTTCGCTAGGTTTGGTTGCTTATCACCTTATCAGGAATGCCCGGGTTTAAGGGGTGAAGTTTGTCTTGGCGGTAGATATTCCTATCGACATCGACCCCACATAGCTTTTTCTTTCGCAGATCTTCCTCTCCTTCCTTTACTTAAAAAGACCCTCCTGATGACATAAAAGGGAAATTATTTTACTCGAGGCTTCCTGAGTGGAGTAAAAAAAAAGTACCGCACAAAAGTCAATGGTGAAGACTGCGGTGAGGCTGAAGTTAGTGGGACGGGGAAGGAGATCAGGAAGAGGAAGGTAAAGGGAAGTACGTGACTGTTTAGAGTTGGCCACCAAACAAGGCTAAAGCCTTTTCGTTATTTGTTTTTGGGGTTTTATGCCGTGTTACGCTACCTCCTTCTTTATCTACACATCTGCCAGATTTTCCCTGATGATGGACACTGCAACGCTGTCCAAAACGTTGGCTAAAGAAGGAGGTAGAGCAACACGGCATACACCCCTAAAACAAATAAGGAAAATACTTTTGGCCGTGAAAATCTAAAAACATATTCAAGGCTAAAACCACTTCAAGCAACGTTTCGTTTTGGTATGGTGGTCTTTCGCCAGGGAGGTACTGAATGTATCTACTACTCCCATACATAGGTACTAGGTAAGTACCTACCTAGAGCATACACTATCTACTGAAGTGCGCCTATCATAATTCGGAAGTGGAAACTCGCCCTACCTGTCGGTTTGTCCTCTCGGTCATTCCAAAAGGACAAAACAAAACTTCCGCTCACTTCCGCCGGCAGCCGCCAGCAGCGGAACAGAACGGAACGGTCCGGAACATTAAAGTGCATTAAAATGCAAACGGCGATTTGCGGAACATAGGGTTCAACATGGAGAACAAGAGAAAATGCGGTGTGATAGGCTGTCACAGTGGACTTCTGGAACATAACTGTTTTTTAATATGTTTATTTATTTATGTAATACAAATATAACAAGGCCAACTTTCCGAAGCCGGTAGGAATATGCATGCCCAAAGAAATTGTTTTGTAGGTCTATGAGCATACCCCAATTTATGGAATAATGTGAAGCTAAGCAGTGGCGTAGCGTGGGGAGGCGGGGGGAGGCGGCCCGCCCCGGCGGCACTTTTAAGGGGGGCGGCAAATTTCCACAATAAATAATAATATTATCTTGGAAAAATGTAAACCATTTCAAATCGTTATTCGAAAATGCTCTACGATACTTTCGTTTTAATTATTTATTAAAAATATCAATAATTATATTTTTTTAAGCTGCAAGTTTCGCAATTCTTAGAAAAACCGTATGCATATTATGAGAGTAATACTAATTAAAGCTGTTAACTCGCAAACAGATTCACTCTTAATTAAAACCAGAATTGTGTTCAAAATGTATAAACGAGTTAATTTCAGTTGTGTATTCATCTGCTGATACATTTCGAATGAGACCATTATTTTATTCGAAGTGCAGTTACAAAATTCTAGCTGCAGACTGTAAGTTCTGCCAGAATCAAAGAGAAACCATTTTCATAATCCGAGTGTAGTTTTAATTTGCCAAATACAGATTTAATTTAACCCGTCTGATCACAGGAGACGCAAATTGTCCCACATATTTAATTTTAAAATATAATTGTGAAATTACGTCCCACACATTTAATTTTTAAATAAATTTGTGATTGCGATAAAAAGTTAAGATCCTGTTTTATTACATTTTTTTAGAAAAGGAATCTGTATTTAAAATTTTAAGTTTATTCTATTGTAGGTTCTTTAATTCGAATATTCATTCGCAGGCGTGTGTTTTTGAGCCAATCCACATTTCCAATATCAAAATTTTAATATTTAGAAACAATAATGTTCTAATAATCACGTCGGAAAAATTACCATTTTCAGAACAATTTTTTTTTTGCAAAAGGATAAAAAAAAAACAATAAAAAGGAACATTTAAAATGCAAGGGAAGGACCGGAAATTTTGTGCCCAAAAATTAACAGGCAAAAGTTTATAGATATTTTTTCTTATTATTCGAAGGTTTAAACCAGTTTTCAAAACGTAAAAATCCATTTGAGGATTCATCTGCTGACACAATTCAAAGTAAAACATTATCTTATTCGAAGTTCAGTTATAAAATTCTGGTTGCAGACTCTGTATCCTGTGTGTGCTGCCAGAATCAAAGAAAAACCATTATCATGTTCTGAGTGTACTTTTAATTTGCCGCATACAGGCTTAATTCAAACCAATTTTGTGTTGACAATATAAATTTCCAGTTGTAGATTCATCTGTTGAAACATTTCAAAGGCAAATATCCTCTTATTTGAAGTTCAGTAATAATATTCTATTCGCAGACTATGTATGTGCTGCCAGAATCAAAGAAAAACCATTTTCATGTTCTGAGTATAGTTTTAATTCGCCAGGTGCAGATTTAATTTAAATCAGTACAGAATAAAATTCCAGTTGGATTCATCTGCTGACACATTTCGATGGAAAACATTCTGTTATTCTATGTGCAGTTATAAAATTTTAGTTGCAGACTATTTATTTAATGCCAGAATTAAGGAAAAACCCTTTTCATGTTCTGAGTGTAGTTTTTTCTTACGCCCCGGGCGGCCGAAACCCACGCTACGCCACTGAAGCTAAGGGAAGTAAGAAGAAGAAAGGGAAGGTTTGGAGACTTCCACGAACCTTCTGTGGTCTGTGGATGTAATCGACTTTTTACATTCCACGCTACAACATCAAGTAAAAATTCAATTCTGAATTACGTTTTTTCTCCAGGATGTTATATTTAGAATTATTATATTGGGAGTAGGAATGTTCTTCTCTGAATTAAAGAAAATTACGAGGATAATTACTGGTTTATAATTTCACTTTGTTTTATAAATCTCATTACTCATTACTCGAGACCTGATTTTTTACACGATGAACGACAATTTTGTCATTTTCATGAGAACACCGTGAAATTCGCAATTTTCTGAGAAATAACGCGAATTGTGAGTATTTTTTTGGCGATTTTCTAGTACATAAAATAGGAAATAATATGTACCATCTATCCTTACTTCGAAAACGCATTATACTGTCATTCATTTTTTTTATATATTTGAAATCATTTTTTAAACGACTTCACAAAGGAGGAGGTTATCAATTCGTCTGTATTTTATTTAGTTTTTTTTTTATGTTTGTTACCTTAGAACTTTCGACTGGGTGAACCGATATTGATGATTCTTTTTTATTTGAAAGCTGGTGCTTTCCGTGTGGTCTCATTTCAATTTGGTTCAGTTCCAACAATGGCATTCATGAGAAAACCATATAAGTCTTAAATTTGCATTAAGTGCGCGACAAACGGACGAATAACTCAATATAACGCCAACCGATTTCGATGATTCTTTTTTTTTATTGGAAATGATGTACTTCAAGGGTAGTTTGATGAGGGTTTGGTTAGGTTCTGATTATGGGATCCATGACAAAGAAACGGAACTTTTCAATTATTAGGAGCAAATTAACGATACTCGGCCGAATCTCTTAATTTGACCCTAACGTCGCGTCGTTGTGGTCAAATTATGTCTGCCTCATATGAGCAGCACGTTTAGAAGGTCTACCCATATTCAGACAAATTAGTTAGTGTACTTCAGATTCACTAACATGGACCGTGACCAATTTTTTTCCGATGTCAAAACCTACAACAAGCAAGCATCCAGTCCAGCCGAAAAATTAAATACACAACAACTGGGGATTGCTGGCACTAGCTCGAAAGTCTACGTTTCCGAACACCTGACTTTTCGAGCCAAACATCTATGGTACCTGGCCCGTAAGGCAACAAGAGACGACAAATTTAAATACGCGTGGATTAAACAAGGACGTATATACTTGCGTGAGGACTTCGGAACGCCTGCAATACTCGTCAGTGAAACAAACAAAGATCGATTACTGTTATCATTACCCGAAATGCCATCAACAAACTAAATATAATGAACATCTGTTTGATAATATTAATATCCTCAACTATTATTTCTTTCTACATAATATTTACCCTCGTAACACGATCATATATAAAATCAATATTACTCCAATGACTACCTCTTTGGAGCGAAATTCTTTTAATTTAATTCATCGTATTTTTGGCAAGCTTATGGATGTATGTCTCTCATTAATTTTCTGTAGGCCACAATACTTTATGTTTTATTTTATTTATATGCTTATGTTTTATAATCTTTTTAAGCGTATGTTTTATTTTCTTTATATGCTTATGTTTATAATTTATATGCTTATGTTATACATTCGCAGCAACTATAAGTACATTTTATACACCTATGCTTATATTATAAATACTTTGTATGCTTATGTTAAATATCCACAACAACTTAATCCTTTTATCACTGGTATATTTTATATGCTTATGCTTATGTTTTATTTTCTTTGTATGCTTATGTTTTATAATCTTTTTAAGCTTATGTTTTATTTTCTTTTCAAACTTACATTCTATATTCTTTATGTGCTTATGTTTATAATTTATATGCTTATGTTATACATCCGCAGCATCTATAAGTACATTTTATACACCTATGCTTATATTATAAATACTTTATATGCTTATGTTAAATATTCGCAACAACTAAATCCTTATACCACTTATATACTTCTTATGCTAATGCTGATGTTTTATACTGTTTATAAGCTTATGTTTTATTTACAGTTTATTTTTTACATGCTCATATTTTATATTCTATATACGCTCGTATTATATATTATCTATACGCTTATACTATATTTTCGCAACAACTATTTGTATACCTTATATATCTATGTTTGTATTACATGTACTATATATGCTTATATTATAAATTCACAACAACGAAATTCTTATTTCACAAAGCTAACACTATATGCTTATGTCATATATTCATTATGTGCTTATATTATATATTCACAACAACTATATTTACAGTTTATATATTTATGCATATGTTATATATTTATATCAACTAAATCTTTATCTCATAAACGTACTAATGTCACTACAACTTGGTTGTTAATAATTTATGCAAAACAAAAAACCAGAAAATGGAAGACATAGCAGATTTAATAGATAACACAACACCAATCCCATGTATATCTACCAATGATTCCGAAGTAGTACGCCAACTATTATTTAATTCAACCCTTTCGATATTCTCTATGAACATAAGAAGTATAAACAAAAATTTTGATGAACTCCTAATTCTCCTCACTGACCTTGTCTTAGATTTTGATATAATTGTCTTGAGTGAATGCTGGATTCAAGAAAATTTCATCCCTAAAACGATAAGAAACTACAATCACTATAATACTCTACACAACCAAACTCAGAACGATGGAGTCATTGTATACATTAAAAATCACATCTCACACTCAGTAAAAGAGATCAAAATTAAATCTGCAAACTGTCTACAAATTCAACTTGATAATCATATAACACTTCTTACAATATACAGATCTCCGAATACACATAATATAACCCCATTCATACATTCACTGCATGAAATTTTATCAAACATTGAACACTGCCAAAACACCTTTATAATTGGTGATCTTAACATAAATATAATTAATAAAATGCACCCTCAAGCAAATGATTATCTAAACGCACTAACTTTATTAGGATATTTTCCAGCTGTTACAGCACCAACTAGAGAATCAGATTCAAACACTAGCAGTTGTATAGATCATGTATTTGTTAAGAGTGAACTAGACACCAAATCCATTGTCTATCAATCAACTGTTACAGATCACTATTCAATCATCACTTCTCTCTCGCATAAAAATCACAAATCACCACAAAATACTTCTCCCCAAGAAAAGATCTCATATGAAACTCTCCTAAACAGTGTCTCTAAAGAAAACTGGGAACTTATCTATTCTTGTACCGACGTCACCTCTGCATGTGAATTATTTATAAATACCTTACGTAACCACTTAACCGATGCTACATCATTCACAAAAAGTAAAAAAAAACGATCTGACACAAAACTCAAACCATGGATCACTGCAGGAATTCTCTACTGTATCAGAAAGCGCGATAAGATTCATAACTTCTGTAGAAAAAATCCCCACGATTATGCATCTCTCTTATTCTACAAACGTTATAGAAATAACTGCAAAAAAATAATTGACAGTGTTAAAAGAGATTACTACCATAAAGAAATCAGTGAAGCTTCCGGTGATAATAAAAAAATTTGGAATATCGTTAAAGATATAGCCAATATTAATAAAACCAATACACCCATTGTTAAGATTAACATCGAAGACCAAATATTACATGTCAATTCCGACCCCGAAAAAATTTCCGACCATTTCAATCAATTTTTCTCCAATATTGGATCTAACTTAGCAAAAAATATTTTAGACAGACACAACGTCTCAGACAAAGATCTTGCAAACAATATACCCCTCACTAATCTTAGCTATAACCCTTTCCACTTCACGCCCACTACTGACGCAGAAATTTTAGAACTAATCTCATCCCTTAAAAACAGTAACTCTGTAGGTATAGATCACATTTCAACAAAAATCATCAAACATATCCAAAAATATATAGCCTCACCTCTGAAACATATAATCAATCTAAGCTTTAAAACTGGTGTATTTCCTAACTCCTTAAAACAGGCCACAATAATCCCAATATTCAAATCAGGAGACAAACTGTCTGTAAATAACTATCGACCGATATCTTTACTTAGCACAATATCTAAAATCATAGAAAAAGCGGTGAAGAATAGACTCTACAAGTTCCTTGAAGATAACAAAATATTATCGGACAACCAATATGGTTTCCGCAAAGGTAGGAGTACCTCAGATGCAATAGCCGCCCTCACAAAAATAGTTTCCTTTAATCTCGACCTTGGTCGAAAACCGCTTGCTGTTTTCCTCGATCTCTCAAAAGCATTTGATACGGTCTCTCATCCCTTACTGCTTAAAAAACTTCAACAGATCGG
Source organism: Limnephilus rhombicus (assembly GCA_929108145.2). NCBI lineage: Eukaryota > Metazoa > Arthropoda > Insecta > Trichoptera > Limnephilidae > Limnephilus > Limnephilus rhombicus. The sequence continues at coordinate 13,248,512 of OV815270.1, forward strand.
AATAACTGGGATACCCTACACATGGTTCGAAAACTACCTAACAAACCGAACTCAACAAACTCTTATCCACTCTGACAAAATAAATAAAAGCAAAAAATTACCCATGTCTTACGGTGTACCGCAAGGCAGTGTACTAGGACCAATCCTATTTCTTTTATACATCAACACACTATGTACCATGGATATTGGAGGTAAGATATTATCATTTGCTGATGATACAGTCTTAATACTCGAAGATGAAACATGGCAAGCAGTTATAAACAAAACTAATAATGGCCTAATAAAAGTGAGGCATTGGCTTGACACAAATCTCCTTACACTCAATATTGACAAAACACAATATATGACGTTTTCCATACGCAAACATAATTTTCCCAACAACTGCCCTAAACCAATAATTCACTCGTGTTCACTAAACATGCACCCACACCCACCCGGAACCCCACCTATTACAAATTGCACGTGTCCTACCCTTAAATCATCTAAGGAAGTTAAATATCTGGGCATAATCATAGATGACCAATTACGTTGGGAAGCACACATAAGTGGCACAGTAAAAAGACTCCGTAAGCTCTGCCATATATTCTGCTCTCTTAGATCCATCTTAGACCTAAAAACCCTTAGAAGCGTATATTTTTCCCTTTTTCAATCCATTGCAACATACGGTATTTTGGGATGGGGTGGTTGCACAGAATCCGTAATTAATCCAATAATTACAGTTCAAAAACTAATACTGAGAATCATATTTAAATGCCAACCTACCCACCCCTCTAATGTGCTATTTACTAAATTTAAGGTCTTAGATATTCGCCAACTATTCACTAAGACAAGCCTATCCTACATACGTAAAAATAACCTACTGGTGGCTCCACAACATCAAGCCAAAACCCGCTTTTCATCAAATCTGGGATGCGTGGTCCCAAAAACTAGAACCACATTCGCTCACCGACAATTTTGGTTCATTGCCCCCAAAATATACAATGCATTGAGCACTGATATAAAATCAAATATTACCATACCTCTTTTTACTATTCGTGTTCAAAATTGGATATTCGAAAGGGGACGAGATTTTTTTAAAGAATATATGACTTCCTAACCATTTTAAAAGAAAAGAAAATAATTAAATTAACTAAATAAAATATCATACTTCACATCTTTTTCCAACCTGACTTCACTGAAATCTAATCTAACCTAAATATATACTCTTCTAGACGATTAATTACCTACATTGACACACCTCCAGTAAAAATTTTAGCTCTCAAAAAAAAAAAATTATAGATTAACATATTTAAATCTACCTTCTTAGTATTTTATATAGTTATATTTTAGTATTTTATATAGTTATAAGTTTATATTTCAGTATTTTATTTTTTACATATATTTTATATAGTATTTTATTTTTAACTTCTTTAAAAAATTTTCTTTTTTATAATCCTTTATATATTTATATATGTATATGTATATATATGTGTATATATATATATATATATATATATATATATATATATATATATATATATATGTATATATGTGTGTTTGTATGTATTTATATGTATTTGTGTATGTATGTGCATATGTATTTGTATGTGCATACGTATACATATATCTTGTTATATTTTACCTTAAATATTTTTATCTTTTTTCTTTCTCTTGTTTCTAATATCTTATAATTTCTATTTCAAACCTATATTTTGTTCTAGTTCATACACTGTATAACTTATATCATGTATGATTACCTTAACACAGGCATTAGCCTAGTATGGTAATCAAGAAAAAAAACATAAAAGTGTATTTTCAAAAATTGTATGAAATAAAAAAAAAAAAAAATAAAAAAAAAAAAATAAATAAAAAAAATAAAACTAAAAATCAAAAAATAAACAAAAATTTTAACAAAACAAAAAAACGACTTAAAAAAATGCACTAAAAAGTAAAAAAAAAATTTCGTATTCTTCTACAACTTCATAATCAACTTAATTTTTCTACTCATCAACATGTAGGTACGATTGTTATTTTTGGTGTCGGTGTCAGCAAAGGTAGGTACCCGGTCCGGTGGGTTCACTTGAGCGCTCTCCTCACGCCGCGGCCCCGCTCTCACCTCTCGCCTCGTCAAGTCGCTCGTGCGACACAAGCACAACTCACCAATAACTATGTATGTAGTTACAAACCTACCTTGGCTGACACCGACTCCAAAAATAACAATCATACCTACATGTTGATGACTAGAAAAAGTAAGTTGATTATGAAGTTGTAGAAGAATACGAAATTATTTTTTTACTTTTTAGTGCATTTTTTTAAGTCGTTTTTTTATTTTGTTAAAATTTTTGTTTATTTAGTCTAAAAATCTAAAAAGTTTTCAAAACATCACTTTTGTGCAATATATCGCCGCTTTTGCCGAAAATAATTTTTCTCGAACATTTTACAAAAAACAACGCGAATTTTGTCAAAAAATAACGATAATTTCATTTAAAAAAAAGACCGAGAAATTTTCAGGTCCCCACTCATTACAATCATTCCTAATAAAACGTAACTCTGCGTAATTAATAAGCCGAGCTTAGCCTTCTGGAGTCATTATTTTTATTTTAAACTATCTTTTTTTTTTGTAAACCAATTTATTTTATCTTATTATTTTGTCCTTCGTTTTGTTATCCGTATTTTTTTTTTTTTTTTTTTTTTAATAAAACATACAACGAAGTTGCATTCCCAAGAGTTATCAAAACTCATTAAGGAATCGCCAATTGGTACATTTGAGAAGATAAACCTAACCCAACCCAATATGCAGACACAATACATAAAGAAAAAATTTACAAAACATTTTACAGAAGCAACATACAGACACAAACATATGAAGAATCACTTTACAAATATTTCACAGAAACATGTCTTATAAGATTTTATGAATAATATTATAACCACTCATTTGATTTATGTACTGTTGGTGTCACAAAGTTCAAATCAAGTATCCTCCATGATGGACTATAGAAATGCATAAAAAACAAATCAGGAAAAATACAATAAAAGGTACATGCTCAAAAATACACAGACCTAATACAAGATGTTTACATAAAAAATACATGATAAGATTTTAAAAAGATATAAACTGCGCCCATCATATCTGGATGTACAAAGTTTGATACTTGGAGATAATCAGGATAGCTATCAGAACAGAGTTTGTACCTACTTATGACTCGTTTTCCAAATAACATTTGAAAAAATAGGATTTCAATATATCGTTTCAAGATTTATTAGAGGCCTGTCTTAATTCTTCGGGCAATTTGTTATAGTTAGTGTACGCAATGTATTCTAATGATTTCAGTCCGAACTTTGTTGAGTGTATTTTTGATATATGTAGTTTGTTGTGTTGCCGTGTATCGTATTGGTGAACGTCGTTGTTATAGTTCAGTTTTATATTTGTGTGGGTGTTGCACTGAATAATATTTAAGATGGTGTTTGTTATCTCAAAGCTAGGAACAATCTTAAATGGTAATACAAGTGCGTGACGGTAAATATCTTTAACATGTGTATCCCAAGGCAAGCCAAAAATGTTACGTAGGGCTCTATTTTGGATTATTTGTACCTCCGATATCAATTTTTTGGTAGCAAAACCCCAGATACCCGAAAGGTATGCCAAGTGGGAGTGAATCATAGCATAGTACAATGATCGCAGTATGGATGTGGGAAGCAATCTACGTAGCCTGTACATTACACCGGTCACCGGAGCAATCTTTGATTTAACATGGTCAAAATGATTTTTCCATGAAAGCCGTGAGTCAATTAAAAGTCCTAGATACTTTGCGACATCTGTTTGTTCCAGTTTGTTTAGTCCAAGGGAAATGTTTAGGCATTGTTCTCTCTTATTCCCGAATAGCACATAGTGAGTCTTTTTAATATTAAGACTAAGTTTATTAATTCTCAACCACTCGGCTAGATGAGCCAAATCTCTTTCCATGTCCTTTTCCATTTCGTTTAAATTAGTATTATGATAGAATAATATTGTGTCATCAGCATAAAGTTGAAGTGTACCTTTTACTCCCCATTTTGCAATATCATTTATATAAATTAAAAATAATAATGGCCCGAGAATCGAGCCCTGTGGTACACCACATGTTATATTTCTATGATCACTTGAATCTTTTCCAATAACAACCGAACAGCACCTACCCGTAAGATAACTGGATAAAAGTTTTAGATTGTTGCCCACGATGCCCAGATATTCAAGCTTTTTTAACAGAATCTTATGATCAACCGTATCGAACGCCTTTTTGAGGTCAATGAAAATGCCCGCTGCATATTTTCCTTGATCTAAGTGTTTTTGAAGAGTTAGTATAAAATCAAAGGCAGCACATTTCGTGTTGGAGAATTTTCTGAACCCATATTGTTGAGGCGTGAGAATATTATTAGTTGTCAGATATTTTGTTAGTCTATTTTTGATTACATGTTCAAATACTTTGGAGAAGACTGAGAGTATTGATATTGGACGATAATTAGATGGATTTTTTTTGCAGTCTTCTTTGTGAATTGGAACGATTTTTGCAAGCTTTAGTTGATCTGGAAATAGTCCACTCACTAATGACTGATTAATGAGAATAACAAGATGATCCGCTAATTTTTCTTTACAGAATCTGAGTAAGTTGGTTGTCATACCATCGACTCCTGGAGATGCATTAGTTTTTAGTTTTGAGATAATTTTTAAAACTTCTAGTTTGTTTGTATTGGCCATGTAGAGGGACTGTAATGGCTTTGGTTCCATGTTTATTGTATTTACGTCGTCTGCATAAGATGGGATACTCGCAGCTAATTTTTCACCAACCGATGTAAAGAAGTCATTAAACGCTGTACATATCTGCTTCGGGTCATTTATGTCTATATTATTGATGGTAAGAGTTTCAATTTTATTTGTAGAGTTCTTTGGACTGTTAGTTATGATTGAATTTATTGTCTTCCAGGTTTGTCTTGGATTATGTATGTTTTCTTTAAAAATATCTGTGTAATATTTTGTTTTGGCGAAACGTCTGTAATTAGTAACCAAATTTCTTGACTTATTTTTTTGTGATATAAGAAGACTGTTTTGTGGATCTTTCTTCCATTGTTTGTATTTAGTATTTCGTTCTCTAATAAGGAGATCCAGTTTTTTGTCAAACCATGGTGTATTACCCTGCTTAGGGTTTCCTATTCGTATCCTTGGCTTAAATTTGCAAGTGTCAATTGCTGTTTCGATATATTTAAAGAATTGATTAAAATTTTCGGTTATATTGGTGGTGTCATGAGAAAACGGTTGGGTTTCAAGATATGTTCTCAAAGTCCTCTTATTGATGCTGATGTTTATGTTTGGTGGTATTCTGTTGTTAGAGTGGTGTTTCAAAGAGTTTTGGTAGTCTAACATCATTATACTATGATCACTTATCTGGTTATCAATATTGGAGGTCGTTGAAGATATGTTTTCTCTATTTGATATAATATGGTCTAATAGAGAACTGCTGGTTTCAGTGACTCTCGTGGGATGTGTATTATTACATATGAAATAGTTGTATGAAAATAAAGTGTTGATATATTTTTTTGTTGTATCATTTTTTTTAAGAACATTAATGTTTAAATCCCCGAAGATGAGTGTATCTAGGCTACTTTTTTGTAAAATAGATTCAAGATATATTAGAAAATCATTTATATTGTTGTTAGGTTTCCTGTATATAGCATATATATTTAAAGGTTTAAAATGTTTATATTGTACCCTAACTCCTAAAAAAGAATTATTCGTTGACCACTTTTCAATAACTTCACAGTTAAATGTATTGTGAGTATATATCGCCACTCCTCCTCCTCTTCCAGTAGTCCGGGAAGCAAAATTGCCCTGATAGCCATTGATGTTGAACAAAGATCCTTCTCCATCTCCCAGCCAAGTTTCGGTGACAACTAAAACGTGCACAGTATCCGTTATTCTTTTGAGCGTTTCTTCTATTTCGTCTATTTTGTTTCTAATACTTCTGGCATTAATGTACAGGACTCTCAGGCTATTTTTTATGGGCATATAATCATCCACCGATTGGTACTTCCTTTGTATGATTGATTGGTCACCATCTTTTTCAACAAATTCCGGCGTAGTCCACTTTTTCTCTAACACGTTCATCCATCATCTTCCAAATTGGACATTCTGAGCTGGTGGCTCTGTGGTCGTTATGATTTAAATTATTACAATTGGTACATGTAGGCTGCTCTTTTTTGTTAGGGCAGGCCTCGAATTTGTGGTTGCCCCCGCAGTGAACACAGGCCGTTTCTTCCTTGCAAAACAATTGGGTGTGTCCGAAACCCATACATTTATAGCATTGGACCAATGGTGACTGATCCTCCACTTTTAAACGTTGGTATCCCACATTGATATGCCCAGCTTCTATCAAGCTTTTCCAATTTTTTGGCGATAATTCTAATATCGTATTGCAGAGAAGTGTATTCCTGTGATTTTTTTTGTACTTAATGGATATTTTTTCCGAGAAATCAATACCTATCCCATTATTTTGTTTCTCCAGGGAATGCATTAGGTCATCATTAGTAGCTCCCTTGATAAGGCCTCTAATAATAACCAAAGGATTCAATTTTTTTCCTTCTTCTATATTTATTTTGCCTTGTAGCCCTTTATTCAATTCTCTTTTAAATTTATGTTTATCTTCCAGGGAAGCCATGTTGAAGATTAATTTGTCGCTGTTATTCGATTTTCGCATGCGTGCCACACCGATCCCCAGAGTGCGAACATCTACGTGCTTTTTGATGAGTTTTTCAATGTCGGCTGATTTTTTCTGTGGGTCATCGGAGCTTATTATTAGGGCATGATTCTGAAGGGTTGTTTTCTGCCTAGCTGCAACAGTCGCATACGTTGTAGCTTGAGGGGTTTGGTCCAGCTTTTTATTGATTTTATTAATATCATTGGAAAGCGATTCGATGCTTCTCATAACATTTTTTAAAGGTGTTTCGTAGTGGATTTGCGAAAAATTTTCTGCCATCTCCACTAGGTGATCTATTAAGCAGCTAACGCAGTTTTTTAGGGTTGTCCGTTGATCTTTTGTTAGGATGTTAGACACTAATAAATTATCGATTTCCTTTTGTATTCCTCGAGCATTCTTTATTCTCTCTTCAGGAAGCATCTTGTCGTTTTCGGGTTCACTGAATGACATTTTCGCTGGTTTTGATAGATAACGCCTATTTGACTGCAATCGGACTAGCACTTTATTTGTATAGGAATTACGCCTGTTATCCGCAAATCGGCTAGCACTTGTAAAAGGTAAACAAAAGTGAGCTCACTTTCAACCAATCAGCATGCAGCTACTTAAACACTACCCGGTTCTGAATGTATTATTGTTATTCGATAGAATATCACTAATAAAAAGTTGCACTTGTGATGTTTTCCGATGGGATACCGAGAAAGATAAAAGTACACTGTTAGCACCAGCAGCCCGCACAAAACTCCACTATTTTACAAGTTTATATGTTCGAATTCACTTTTTTACACACTTTCGGTTGATTATCGTAGGATCGCTTAACAGGCTACTTGGATGGATTTTGTACACATTCTTTTCTGCAGCTTACTACAAAACGTTACACTGTCACTGTTAATAGCGTTTTACGTCGTATAAATCAGTTTTTTTTACTATATTTCACTATTTTAAATGGAGCAGTATAAAACATGACATCTGTCATTGACAACCATAGACAATTTTGACAGAAGAATCATTATTTCTGATAAAGTTTTTTAAACAAAACTTCAAGTATTTCATTATATAATAATAATAATTTCAGTATATAATAATAATAGTGCACTGTTAGTTGCATACAAATATTTCATTTCATATTTAATTAAATGATATTGAATAATTTGAGGTTTTACTCATAAAATTAAAAATAAAAATAAATATTTCATTTCATGTTTGTACGTGTGGCAAGCCTCGATGACACAGGGCGAGTTTACAAACTACTATCTGCTAAGTTTAAAAGCGGATTAATCGGCGAGTGAGATTGTCATGATGACACACAAAACTGTCCACTCGCTTAGTAGCGTAGGAAACTGAGGTCGCTGCTAGCGCCAGTAACAAGAATAACGACGCCTGCGTGAACTAATTCTGTGATGTTTGGCAGTCGAAATCAGCTGTTAATTGGCAGCCATCTTGAAAAACATAAATAAACCAATCACGAGCAAGCGGAGCAAGCTTGTAGCGAATAAAGTTGACGACCTTTCAACTTTTTTCGTAGATTGTCAACAATCTGCTAGTTAGAAAGTAACACGATGACACTGAATATACATAGTGAATTTCCCAGATAGTAGATTTTAAACTCGCCCTGTGTCATCGGGGCTTTATGCTACGAAGAAATGTAGATAGGTACTAATATTGAAGAAATAAAGCAAGAACCCCTCTCGTAGAAGTGCTTACTCGTAAATGTGTTGTAAATTATTGATTTTATCTTATTACTTATTAGAGTAAAGTGCATTAGAGTTGAAATATTACTGAAGAATGCACCATCTCAAAGTTAATTATTATTATCTAAGCTTTGCTAAAGGGTCCTTGCGTCGTTCTGTTGAAATTTCACATAGTAAAATTTTATAATAGTGAGTACTTTTCGAGCATGATATAAAAATTAATTGGAGAAAAAAATATAAGTGAAAGTTTGGTCTCTTATGACATCTTTGATGTTTTTTTTTAATATCCTACACTATAACAAAAAAAACTTAATATTAGACAGTTGGGGTCGAGAAAAGGGATTGTACGGTTACTTGACTAAGTGAACAGTTTTTTTTTAATTTTTTTATAGTGATACTTCACAAGAGTCTCAGCTGCTCCCGTCTGGAACCAGTGAGACTATGGCATCCCCAATTGGGGTATGTTGGGAGGCTGAAGGTAGTGGGGAGGAAGAGGAAGGTGGGTAAGTACCTGGCTATTCGGAAACTGGTCACCAAACACGGCTAATGCCATTTCAAGAAACGTTTCAATTCTGGTCTGGAATGGTGGTCTTACACCTGGGCGAAACTAAGAGTATCTTCCACTCTGGAATGTGCCGCAAATATACTATATAATATTTTAAATGAATAAATTGTGAAATAACACAAATTAATCAAATAATATTTATTTGCCACGCTGGGATTCGATGTAGAAGATTTTCATTTTCAAATAATGTTTGGAATCAATGGTAAGTAAGTCAAGTGCCTCCATTAACATCCTTACATGGATACTAAACACATTTATTGAAGTTCCTACTATCTATATACATAATTTTAAGCTTGAGCATAATAATAAATAAAACGGTGAACTCACTCAAATAAGTGGTTTTTCATTCTCCAAAACGTTGCTATTTAAATAATGTTTTTTCAGCTTACCCTTTGCTTGTGTTTAATTTTTGCAAGTCACGCATGTCCACTGGGTTTCGTGTCGACGCCGACGCCGCCGCCCGTAGCAAAATACAGAAATGACAAGAACAAATGCGATGGCGTCGCTCCGCATTGAATATTCCGCCTGACTAATACAAGTGGATGAGGCTAACTTGCAATTTCACCTTTTACCTTGTTATCCCCTGGTCGGCCATCTTCATTGCGGTATTATTTTGCCTTTCTTATTATGAAAATATTGAACTAGCTTTCAAATTAAAGTCTTCTATTAAATTAGTCGGCGGGGGCGAGATGGAACTAGCACCGGAATCACTGAAGATGCTAACAGAAGTATGCGGATGTGTTCGTGTGTCCGAAGTAAGTTAAAACATCCATTTGCATGGCTATGATAAAAATAAAATAAGTTCAAAATAAAGCACTTATTCTGTGCAAAACCACGAGTTTTAATTTATTTACCAAATGGTTTCTTTTATTATATGAATACTTCACAAGAGTCCCAACTGCTCCCGTCTGGAGCCAGTGAGGTTACGGCATCCCCAGTTGAGGCTGAATGTAATGAAGAGGGGAAGGAGATGGGGAAAGGGAAGGTGGGGAAGTATTGCTATTCAGATCTGGTCACCAAACACGGCTAAAGCCATTTTTTACATGAGCTCCACACGGCAGGCCCTGAGGAAAATAATTTCCCTCAGGGCCTATATCATCTTTGGGGATGCTGTGCGGAGAGTTCTGGGAAGGAAAGGATTTAAGGGGTGGGTAGGAATCTGTGGTTTAGTGTGTCCTGGTCATCCGCCTCCAAGACCTAGACAAACCTCACCCCATGAACCCGGGCACCCCTTCTAAATCACCAAACGTAGCGAACCACTTAGGATTTCCTATGGCAGAGGTGTTGATTATCCAATAAAGATTCCCTGGGCGGCGGTACTCATTCCCGCCTCCCAAATTGAGCAACATTTCAATTCTGAATGGCGATCTTACACCAGGGCGATACTGAGAGTATCTTCCACTCTGGAACGTGCCGCAAATAAACTGTATATTATTTTTATTTAATTAATGGTGATATAACACAAATTAAACTAATAAAATTTATTTGCCCGTGCCGGGATTCGATCCCGCGACCTTCGGATTGCTAGTCAAGAGCCTTAACCCTCGACCACACCGGCCGGTTTTGCTTTACTCAAGCATCATCGGAGTACAAATTAATACCAAACAAGAAATACATAACATGCTTATATATAAATACAGAGGTATTTGTATATAATATGAGCATTAGTCTGCAAAATTGTCTGTCGGTTTTTCCCATTTCCTTTTTTCCTTTGTACTGATGTAAATGTATAATTTACCTTTTTCGTTATTTGTTTTTGGGGTGTTATGCCGTGTTGCGCTACCTCCTTCTTTAGCCGCTCCTGCTTTACCTATTCTTACAGTTTGTTATATTTTTATCTTGTTATATTATCCCTCTGTATTTATGTATATGTTATGTATTTCTTAATTAGTATTTATTTGTACCCTGATGATTCTTGAGCAAAGCGAAACCGGTCGGTAAATAAATTAATTAAAACTCTTGATTTTAGTTTTATTAAATAAGTCAACCACAGAGTGATTTCTTTCTACAGTAAAAGAATTTCAGTAGTTTAGTTTTTTCCGATTTTTCGAAATCACTGTTCCTTCATCAGGGATAAACAGTACGAGCGAACAATTTTAACCAGCGATTCCTGGGCAAATTTGGAGTTAAAAAAATATAATGTCCTTTTGTTGTACGGTGGTAATTTTTTTTTTCTGAAAAACAAAAAAAAATATTGTTCAATCACACGTCGCCACTGATCCCATCCCTATACGCCGCGACGGGATCAAGTGATACGTGCGCTGTTTCGTATGTTACCGTGCTGCTAGAAAGATACGGAGTGCTTATCATATACCAGACTATTCAGTCGGGACGTGTGATAGAAAAATATTTTTATTGTTTTTAATTTGGTGAGGTTTGTCTAGGTCTTTTTTTTTTTCTTAAAAGAAAGACAAACATTCCCGGGTTACGAATAACCCAACAATGTTTGAAAATCTCCTACTACCACCACAGAAAGATGAAAATGTTGCTTGTGTTGTGATGGAGGACTTAGCCAGCCGAGGAATCGAACACGCGACGCCCGGATGGGATCCAAGCACTATGCCCACTCAACCACTGACCGGTCAAAAGGTCTTGGAGGCGGATGACCAGGACATACTGAACCCCAGATTCCTACCCACCCCTTAAACCCTTTTCCTTCCCAGAACTCTCCTCTCCTCCCTTTCCTTAAATAAACCTCCACACAGCATCCTCAAAGATGACATAGGCCATGAGGGAAATTATTTTCCTCCTGTGTGGAGCTCATGTAAAAAAAAATGAAAACAATAAATTATATGTATAGCAAAATGATATCTACAGTCTACATACTCCAAATACGCTCAGGAATCGCTGGTTAAAATCATCCGGGTACGTGCTGTTACACCCTAAATACGAACTTTACATTATTAGAAAATTAGGTGTTGAAGTGGGGGTGGAGGTGTGACCGGGAGAAGGGAGGAGAAGTGTTAGCAGTCGCCACGACTTGTTCAAGATATCACATGGCAGAACAGATGTTCAAGCTGCTAATAGATTCAACCTTCAGATTCACCTGTTTCTTGGTTTTACCACTAGTTTACGGACACCATGTAGGATTGAAAATTTCAAAAAAATGATTTAACAGGGGTACAAAATTTATATTCACATTGAATGCGTGTAGTGGTAAGTAATCAAAGTAAAATTATTTTCGTAGGCAGTATCACTATAAATTCATTTAATTATATAATTGTTGTAGAGGGGTTGTGTTAACAAAACTTAATGTGAAGGGGTATTACCAGAGAAAACCAGAAATACGTCATTTTTAAATCAGATTTTAGACATATCGACTCTTAAAAAAAATTATAAATGGATTTCGAAAGATTGTGTTCTTTTATCTAGCATTTGCATGTTTTAAATTTTGAGAAAAATGTTTATTTTTAGTAAAATAAGGTAATATACCATAGGTCGTTGGCAGATTTGTTAAATTATCAAAAAAGATTTTGTATTATACCACACCCATTTCAAATCATATAATCATGCAGTAAAATAAATCAATGCATTATCTAGGTATCGCATGTATAAGAATTTTAATTTTAGTTTAAATAAAATCATTAAAAAATATATACGTACACGTGTTTCTTGACGAAAATTGGTCGGTTTGTGTATTTATTTGCGCACTTACAAACTAATATATTTCAGATTTTTTTAACATTCATATTTAACTTAGACATTATTGAAAAATGATAAATACTTATAATCAAAAAATAATTTTAAAAAAGTTCATTATTCTAATAGTTTTATCATTACGCCTTTCAGCATTTTTGAATGTAGGTATAAATTAAAGCGAATTTGGAATGAAATAAAATCATTATTGAGTTATAATTTTAAAAAGCTGGTATGGAGAATAATTAGTCTTTCGCATTGTAACCGCCCTGCACGATCGTAAGAACAACTTTCGACGAAATGTGGATTTTCGGCCGCTGGCTGGTTAAACGCTCTTGTAATCTTCGACCAAGTGTACAAAAAGAAAGTGCATTATCTCAAAACGCATTGGTTTTTGCCTTTTGTGGATCTAATTTGTTTTCCAGCAACGGAATCACTAGTTTGTGAGGATCATTTTTAAAACACAAAATTGAGACAATTAGAAATGTTTTAGGTATGGTCTATGGCGGACTTTATTATTAAAAATTTAATCAATTATATGAATACTTAAAAAATATATGAATTTAAGGCGCCGCATCCCCGCTCAAAAAGAAGAAGATGAAGAGATATGTAATTACGAATGTTGGAGAGAGCGCGCTAATTTTTAAAACAATAAAATTGAAGCGAAAATTATGAAAATTTTTAATAAAACACGACTCGTTTAAAATAGAGCAAAAATCTCGTGGAGATCGTCTAAAACATTTAAAGCAACAATGTGCATTTTTTCATACATATAACTTGTAAAATAACTGAAACAAACGTGTTTATAATAATTTTCGGAGCATACTTTGCGATTTTTTTCTATCAAGGGAATTTCATGTAATTTGCGTTTCAGCATGGGTAATATACCTATAGATATTATCTTCAAAAATAACATACATATATATTTTTAAGAGCTTAAAAACTTCAAATGTGGGAGATAAATATGTAAGAAATCGGTAGAAATTCGGGCGCGGCGGCTCGAGCACTTCGAGGCGTATCGAGAAAAGTAACATTTGATAAGAAGTGATTATTTCTTCCTAGCAAAGCAACTAGGACCTACATCACGCAAGACATACGATGGAATTCGATGGGTAGTTGTACGAAATTGCTCGTAGGTGGTGTTACTTTTGGATAAAACTAGGTATGGGAGGTGGGAGGGCTAATCTGTAGTTTTTTTTTTATATCGATGCAAGTAATATTATAATTTGTCTTCACAATAAGACAAAAATAATGTAAGTGATAAATGTGATTCACGGTCAAATATTATATTTTATAGGTGTCAAGGGTCACACTTGACTTACTTTATTTACCAGTGAGGAATCACATTATTTGAATAAATAAATGGAATTTTGATCTCCGGTGACATTTTTGATGTTTTTTTTTTAAATCACTACTGGCCGGGGTGAAGGGTTGGACGGTTACTCGGCTGAGTTACATGTGGAAGAATTTTTTCTGTACGATTTTGAAGAATTTTTTTTTTTTAAAGTCACCGGAAACCAATATTTCTTTTACATTTTTACTCCAAATACTCTCAGGAATCACTGGTTAAAGTAAGTCAAGTACTGCATACTTCATACTTATTATTCTGCATACTGCATACTTATTTGATTATTAAATAGTTATGTATACCTATATGGTGTCCGGAAACTAGCGATAAAAGTGGGAATCTAATGAATTTACATCACGTTGTGTACGTTGTCGATTTTGTGGTATTTGAATTTTTTTCTAAAAGAGCCGTACACATATAATATGTAATGCGTCTAATAAAGGTCTAATATAATAGTATTTTCTACGATGATCTGCATCACTGCATGCATTTTTAATGATATCATAGTTACCTACACAATTAATTAAAATAACGAAATTTTGGGGTAATAAATTTTTTTTAAATGAAGTACTTCCCTAGATTAATGTCACCGAAAATGTTAATAAATAATTATTTTTAAGGAGCTAATTAATATTTTACAATCAATGCGTATAAAATAAGTGTACGTTATGTTGATGACATCAACGCAACCCGGAATAAACACTGGCTTTAGCGGAGATATTGATTCTCCCATTTTGCGCGGCTTGAATGAAACCGCTTTCAGCGAGTAGGTCCATAGAGAAAGGAGAAAATGTGGGAAAACACGTCACGTGAAAAGGCGATAGGATAGGGTAGCGGGTAGCGGATAACGAAAAACGGGTAGCCGTGGCGGATATCCTAGCGCAGTATTGGTTAGGAAAGGCGCCGTTGTTGCGAGGCAATACGAGGTCAGCTGGTCAAAATGTACACTTCCTTCTCGAGGCGAAAATCCCCGATTTCTTTTACAATTTCCGCCTCGAATCGCGAAAGGCTTCCCACAATAACCACCAAAATGTAAGGAAACCTCAAGACCTCGTCTAATTGTTAAATTAATCACCAAGTGCCATGATAATTTTAGTGAAACAGTGTAAAAATAAAAGATTTCGTAGTGTAATATTGCCATTGAATTCAATTTAAATTTTAAATAGGCGTTCTAGTGTGAATTTGACAGTTGATCTTGTAAGTATACCGTGTAAAATCAAGTGATTATTGGATTGTAAGGTTGTTTCTTGAAATACTATCGATTATGTTTACGTGTAACCTTTGAACTCGCGTAAGGTTTAGTTTACTTGCAAGTTACAAATAAAATTGCGGAAGTTTTATCGATTTCGCGTTATAACCCCACTTTATTACATGAACGGAGAAATGTCACTTCTGGTTTCTATCACTTTCGAGGTTCCTTATCCGTTTATTAATTTATTGTAGTGATACAAAACGTTTCCCTGAAGGCTAGTTCTTTCAAATGACTGTTTTATCAATGTAAATATTATTTTATATTGTATGAAAACACAACTAATAATATTTTAATCTGTTAATAATAATATTGTTGTCAAAATAATTCGTAGGTAGGTAGGTAGGTAATTATATTTGAAAACATATTTTTAACTGGATTTCGTAAATATGGTTTCATTGAATATTGTTTACTTTTGTGAATAATCCTTTTGTCAAATATAGGATTTAGATAATATTGGATAACGACTTGTACATGATTCAATTATTCACAATAGTTTAAGTTGCCTACAACCACTTTCTCTAAGCAGCTTCTGATTGAAGAGATGATGATTTTGTAATGCTGACTTGGTGTGGCGTACAAAAATTGTGTTGTCCATTGTGGAATTCTTAGGATGCCATCTCCTGCCACAGCCTGGTAACAATGAAAAAAAAATCACAGTATTGCAAAATGAAAAGGACATCCTTTCTGAATCATTTCATAAGGAGTTGGAGCAATCTTTAAAATAATTTTCTTTCCCACTGCACACTAGCGACATGCAGTATAGATGTTGTAAAGCTGTGAATAATTCAAGAAAAGAAGAAAGACAATAAATAATTTTCCATTGTTCAAACATAAGTAGGTTAACTAATCGACGGTCTCGTAGAACAATGTCGGATCTGCTAAAAATTGAAAATAGTTTAATTGGTTAATTTATTGGCTTATTTTGTTAATGTAAATGTCTGTATTTTTGGAATTTTTAATGAAATTAAAGGAAATGTAAAATATCAAAACAACACCATATTTCTTGATGTCAAAAACAGTAAAAATGCAGAAACAAGACTTTAAACAGTTCTACAGCAAAACTACAAAATCGCACTTCTGGCAATGTTCTTCGTGACCGTCGAAATGTTAGAATGCGCAATTCCCAATACTAAACTGAAAACTGCGCTAACTATGAAATTATAAATGTTTTGGAAAAATGTGTATTATGGTACCTATGTAAAAGACAGAAAATCTATCCAAGATTTCAACATTGCCACCTTTCACGCCCTTGCTATACTGAAAATTCAGTGAACAGACAACTCAACAACTTCATCACACCTTTGAAAAGTTATTCAAAGTGATGAAAAAAAAACTTGGTTAAATAGGTTACATTAGGTTAGGTTATGGGCTATGTTATTTTTTTTTGTCATCACATTTTTGACTTACAAGAAGTCTTGAAAAGCCTCTTTGTTGAGTTGTCATGGAACCGAAAATACTGCTAACTTTGAAATTACGTGATTCCAAAAAAAATGGAATGGAAAGAATTCGACGAACACCTCTGACAGAAGACCACCTTACCCAACATAGCGTTCAACATCTTTTCATATCACTTCATACTGAAAAATGTACTGAAAACAAAATTCCCTGTTTTCAGAAAAAATGTATTGGAAAAAATTCAAGCATAGTCAACACCGCCACTGACAGAAAAAATCTAACATGGCGTCCAACACCCCGACCTTTTCGTACACGTGCGAGATATGCGGACTGGAGGGTTTCTCCGATGAGGAGATGCGCGCACATACGCTCATGTACCACGTAGAGGGGCAGGCCACATGTCCGTTCTGCGACCTCACCGACCTGACTTCAGACGAGATGCTGATCCACGTAAACCAGGCGCATCTGGACTTCCTGACGCCCGAGGCAGAGCTGATGGTGTTCATTGATGACCAGAGTCCTGCGTAAGTGAAAATTATCTCAAAAATAATTAGCCTTTTTAAGTTTTTATTTTTATTAGACTAATGAAAAATTGTTCCATGTTATACTTGAACTGCATTGGATAGTAAAGGGTTTTTGGTACAATTTGAAACATTGAAAACACGTCATAGCCAGCATCATCCTTCTTCTTCTTCTTCAATGGCGCTAAAGCCCATTTCGAGCCTTGGCCTCCTTCAAGATAAGCCTCCACCGCCCTCTGTCCTCGGCCGTCGTCTTCCAATTTGTGACACTTTCCATTCCTCTTGCATCCTTCCTGACATCATTCTTCCATCTCAGTCTAGGTCTGCCCGCCTTTCGTTTACCTCCCGGGTGTCCTGTTAGAACCTTCTTCGGTATTTGTGTGCTTGGCATTCGGTGCATAAGTCCGGCCCATCTTATGTAAGCCATACACGCTACAGTCTACCGGAGAGGTCACCTGTGTAGGTCTGCCTGCGCAGGTCAACCCCACGTCAGTAGCGTGTATGGGGACGTTCCGGTGTACCGGAGCGGTCTTCAGTTCTCCTTGCGATGGCATCGATTGCACCGTACGGTGTCACCCAAAAGAATTGATTTTCGATTCTGCACCGGTCGCCTGCACAGGTTAAAAAACTGCATAGGTCTATTCCCACATACGCTACGGTCCACCGGAGAGGTCTACCTGAATAGGTAGACCTCTCCGGTAGACCGTAGTGTGTATGGCCGACTTAAGTCTTTGGAGCCTTAAATGGGTAAAGAGTCACCTGACTCTAGCTGACATAAAAACTGCTCATTAGATTTACCAAATTCATTATTTCTTACTCAATAATAGTTTATTTTTCTTTGTAAAAAAATATCTCAGGTTAATTTTACAAAAGCTCGTATAAATATTTTCTTATAATAATTTTGGTCAAAAATCATCTAAATTACTAAGCCTATCATCATCAATAATACTTCGGTTGTCTGTGTCCTGCGTAACTCTGGTTCAATGAATCTGGTTCATATTTGCTTTGAATTTAAGTGTTATTTAAAAATTTTGTACTGATTTTATGAAGAATTTAATAGATAAGTGATGAAGTACCTACTGCCTACCCTATTTATATATATATTTTTTTTTTAAATTTATTTTTACTGTCATTTTTATAATTAGAACCGATTTTTCACGAATTCAGACTACCCCGTGATTGTTTCCGATCTGCACTAGTATAATAACATAAATAAATTAATAATAACTACCTAAAAAAAATAATAATGAAATTCTCCAAGGTCCAAGGATATGATACAAACAAGAAAACTTTTGTTAAAAAAAATTGTTTTATCTATTTAGTTAAAATAATATGCCGTTAGTCCACCTCACGGATAATACGGAACGTTCGTGTTGTCGAAGTTTGATGCACGGATAATACGGAATGTTCCTTTTTTAAGTAATAGACAATCAAATATGACATTTGTCGGAAGTACCAATCTTATAAGATAAATTCTCTAAAATAAACTCGCTTTTCATCATACTTTTAAAAAACATCCCAGGTTTTGAATGGTTTGTTTGGCTACGCAGGGTTTGTCTAGCGGGTTTGTGTAATTATTTTAATACATTTCTTTCCATTTTCTACTGTTATCTACGGGTACAAATTTGTCAATGATGCATTCACTTTGTTTTACGCAAAAATATTTTTTCTATGATTGGCAGCATTGTCTATGAAATGTTAAAATTAAAACGATGGATAAACAATGGCGTTACCGCGAGAGTGAATTAATTTTAACAAAATTAAAATGTTAAATGCATATTTTTTGCATGTTTTTTGGTCTCCCCCGACATAAATACTCACTTTTCGTAATAATAAAGCTAAATCTAACTGTTTGGATAAAAAGTATTCCGTATTAACGAGTAAGCGGTTTAACGCATAAATAATAAAATATTTTTTCTCAAGCATACAAACCTATGCTTCAGAAAAAAAACATGGTGAGCTCTATTACGCATTTTCAACTTTTTTTCCTTTGCAAGATTATCCTCGCTATCACGATGGTCAAATTTCAAACAGACAATCAATTATGTTAATCTAAAGTCCATTATGCCTAGTTGTATCTTTTAATCTCTTGTCAAATGCCTCAATCATAATCAATAGTCAATCATTAGCTTAGTGCAATAACCCTGATTCAGTGATATGAAGTTAGATGTAATATTAATCTTTCAAATTAATCGTTTATTGAATTATGTAGATTCATGTCGGATATAAATACGCCTATCACCCAAAAAATATTTCTTTTGTACAGAAGAAATGGTAAATAAAAATCAATACTGGTTCAACCTTATCTTTTGTTTGCTTACTCAACACTTTCAGAACTAATACTGAATTTGCAATTATTATATTGTAATCTTACTCTCAGTATCGCCCAGGTGACAGAACACCATTCAGAATTGATACATTGCTTGAGATGGTTTTAGCCGTATTTGGTGACCCAATTTGATGGCCAGGTATTTCCCTGCCTTCCTCTGCCACATCTCCTTTTCCTCCCCAAAACATTCAGTTTCACAACATACCCCAATGGGGGATGCCATAGACAATTTAGTCTCCTTCAACGGAAGCAATCTTCTCAACATGCCTTCCATTGATGTTCTTGGTGTAACTCGGAGTGACTGGCTCATTCATGGGGGCTCCATCGAATCCAGAGTCAAAAGTTAGCCCCTCAGAAGCTACCCTAAGTACCCATACTACGTGACCTGTTTAGGGTGAGGGGGGGGGTCTTCAAAATACCACGCTTGGTATTTTGAAGACCCCCGCTGTAAATGAGCGGCGGGTTGCTTAGGCTTTTGGTCACCGGGGGGGGGGGGGGGTTAAAAATTGCAAAAAGTTGGTCACGTAGTATGGGTACGTTCCCTTACTTGCCCAGCATGTAAGTGTTAAACACACTATTCATGTTGAGGTGTCTGTGTAAATGTTTATTATCAGATAAGAGCCGGTTCATAAATCTGGCAGATTTTATGAGCATTTCTTTTTATCTGAGCAGTTTGCTCAGTAGTGCGAGAACTGCATTTATGTAATCTAGTCTCAGTTTAGTATTGTGAGAGTGACATTATGAAGGTTTTGAGGTAACCACTCCAATAATAATTTTACTATCAACCATTTACAATTATTTCTCCTAGGTATGGTATGGAATAGTGATAAAATCTATGTAGTCAATTTTTGTGCCGTTTTTTACAAAGTTTGTTTATTTTTTTTTTTTCCTTACACGATTTTTTTCATAAATGTTTACGTTGTGTGCTTGAGTCACATCCAAAATATTGGTGTTTATATTATCTCCTTATATTTACAAAGGCAGTTTATTTCAAAATGTTATAGCAGTCATGATAAATACCATAACATAAAAATTCTATACCCAACAACATAATTCTCAATGTATGTGGTCGGTATTTATGTATACTCCTAAGCAAGGCCGTAGCCAGAGAAAAAATTCGGGGGGGGGTTTTGTTTGGTGGAACAGTGTTTATAATCCAGGGGGGGGGGGGGGTGTGAAAAAGGCCTTTACCTTGCAAAAGTTCATATGATATATGTTGTTTAGATTGGGACTCTAACAAAAAAAAAGTTTTCAACCTTGGGAAGGTGCCGAAATTTGGTTTTATCAAAATAATTCCTCAACGGTTGACTTCACAAACAAAAATATCTATCGCAAACTTA
This sequence comes from Limnephilus rhombicus, assembly GCA_929108145.2. NCBI lineage: Eukaryota > Metazoa > Arthropoda > Insecta > Trichoptera > Limnephilidae > Limnephilus > Limnephilus rhombicus. The sequence goes on from OV815270.1 coordinate 13,269,296, forward strand.
AAGAAGATTAAATTACGTACAATTTTTAATTGATCTTTTTTTAAGTCCAATGTATAATTTAAGCGGTAGAAAGAAGAAAATTTTAAAAAATCGTAAAACTCATGTTTTCTTGATAAATTTTGTAGGAACTTACAATATCATTTTAACGTATTTCCATTGGTGGATTTTTATTTTTATTTTTTTTTACATTAACTCCACACAGGAGGCCCTGAGGAAAATAATTTCCCTCAGGGCCTATGTCATCTGGGATGCTGTGTGGAGTATTGACATTAACGCCAAATCGTTTAGTCTTTCCTGGCCTGTGGAATTTCTGAGACGTTTCAGAGAAAAGAAAGTCCTTTCAGGGGTACATGTCAGTGGCGGCGGCTCGTGACTTTTGGGTGTGTTAGAGTGCCGATATTAAAAAAAATGGCATTATTGATGTTGTTGTAGCCGAAAAAAAAATTTTGTATTTTTTTTTTAAATCATTTTTTTGTATGAAAAATTTCAGAATGTTTCAGTTTGGCAGTGTGCCGCACCGATTTCCTGAAAAATCTTCATACAAAACACCTATTTGTGAAAAAAATATATATATTTTTCGCATACGACAACATCCATGATGCCATTTTTTTAATATTAGCACCCTAGCACACCAAAAGTCATGAGCCGCCACTGGTAGATGTGGAAACAGTCAAAGTCACCAAGATTTTTAAAAGCTTGTGAATGTTCGGAAATAAGGTCTGGTCCTGGTTGTATTCTCCGAGAGCTTCAATAGCACATGCTTGTCTTGTAGTGAAACATCAGTAGTTTCGTCAACAAGGACTGAAAAACATTCTGCAGGATTCAATCTTTGCACCAGTTTTTTTTCTGGACAATCTAACCACAAATTGCACTAAGTTAACTTTGTACAGACGGGCATCGGTAGAGTTTAACATCATATGTTGAGTGTGCTTTATTGAATTTCGGGGGGGGATTAATCCCCGTTGATCCCCCCTGGCTACGGCCTTGCTCCTAAGAATATCTGTAAAATCTGTTGATTTTAGGAACTGTCTCTGTTTTCCTTATCATCTTATTTATTTTACATTTTTTCTTCACGGTGTAAACAGCAAAATAAAATTTAATAATCCGTAAAGATTTATCTCTTGTGACGCTATTAAACTATTCTTTTCGAGCATTTATGCAATTTGATAAATAGTATAATATTTTAAATTAGGACCCAATGAAAGACCATGTGGTATTCCCTCAGTAACCCATGAGATTGCTTTGAATGTTATTTTAAGTAAAATGGAAAGACTCTGGTTCTTGAAAAGATTTAGGGCTTTCAAGAGAATGTCAATATATATATTATAAAGTTATTTTGTTTATTTCAGGTTTGACGAGGATTCAGACACAATATCAGAGAGTCACACAAACAACAGCAACACACCGACTTCGGTGCAGAATGGCTGGCACACTCCGACCAGCAATGGCCACGGCCCACCGACACCATCCAACAAAAACAGTCACATGCACTATGGCAATGGCCTGAGGAGCACCAGCCAATCCAGTCTCGCCTCGCAGACCAACGGAACCACTTCCCAATCCAACGGCACAGCCACCAACAGTGCAAAGAGTAAAAAGTTACCAGGGGCACCGCCTTTGAGAGAGGCCAGCACTTCCAAGAAGAGCAGTAGGGAGAATATCCACAATGGAAGTGGATCTGACTCGAAAGGCAGCCGGAGATGTGAAAGCAGCCTTTCAAAAACCAAATCTAAAAGCAAGTCAACGAGTAGACAGAATTCTGTTGAAAGCGTAGCATCGAGTAACCATAGCGGAGCTAAAAAACATGGTGAGTTACTTTGACTTTTATGCCTCATCTCATAAGATGTAGTTAGCAGATTTTACCCGATTGGGTGTTTGTTTGGATTTAGCGTACAGACAACACCGATTATGAGTGAGATAATTACAATCAGTCAAAAAACATTGTTAATAGTCTTTAGATGTTGGCTGACGGGCACTGTATCTGGGGTGATATGATGATGCCAGGAGGCTGTTTGATGAAGATTTTTAGGTATCTGGAGCAACACACCAATTACTGCACCCACAATTTTTTTTTTTTTGTTATTTTTTATATTTATGTACTAACTGGCACAGACCTGTGGAAAATCACGGGATATGATGATTTTATAATTTGTGAAGCTGAAAGTATTTACAAAAAGAAATATTTGCCTCAGGACGTAGTCTTTCAAAAGACAATCAGAAATTCACCTTTCGAATGAACGAACACCTTTAACAAACTTAAAAATCACGACATCTCTCAAAAATTTTAACAAAAAATATAAACATTTCAAATGTAGAATTATTAATTAATAAAATAATATTGATACCTGCTTTATCGCTTCTCTGAATCAAAGCAAATCCTAGTTCTAGAGATCATTGAACTGTAATTACACAGAGAGGCCACCGAAATTATTTTAAAAAATTCTATCTTAGTCTCTATTAGTATAAAAAAAAATTCACCAGTCATCACTAGCCAACAACCAGCCATGCGATATTTTGCTTTAAATCTTTATTTATTTTTTATTTCAGATTACAGAAACAATTCTGGTAACAATTCTAGTAGTGAATATGAACTCTCACCTGCTGGCAGCAAGGTAAATCATTTAATATTATATTTTATAAAATTTTGTCGCCCTAATATCTAATCATTGAATTACTAATTATTATAATTATTGTAATTTTAATTATTTTAATCCACTAACTACTAACAAAATGTCCTTAACTTTAGCAGCTGTCTCTATCAAGCGCCGGCCAAGGGTCGTTGTTGTGTTGCCCAGATAACTAATCATGGAAATACTAATTATTGTAATTACTGTAACTTTAATGATTGTTATCTACTAACCACTAACAAAATGTCCTTAACTTTAACAGCTGTCTCTATCAAGCGCTGGCCAAGCGTCGCTGTTGTGTTGCCCCGATAACTAATCATGGAAATACTAATTATTGTAATTACTGTAACTTTAATCAAGGGCGGATTTAGATGGTATTTTTATGTACTGTGGAGATTCCATCACAGTACAGAAAACTGTATTTATTAAACATTTAATTTTTCTATTGATTTGACACTTTCACAAACCGTCCTATACACACTTGAACTTGTAGAAATTAACTTGAAGTATGATACTTCAAGTTTATTTCTAACAGTAATTGTTGATTTTTTTGCCCATCCGCCCCTTGTGCCCCCCCCAGAAAAAAATCCTAACAGTAATTGTTGATTTTTTTGCCCATTCACCCATTGTGCCCCCCCCCAGAAAAAAATCTTGGATCCGCCCTTGACTTTAATGATTGTTATCTACTAACCACTAACAAAATGCCCTTAACTTTAACAGCTGTCTCTATCAAGCGCCGGCCAAGGGTCGCCCTTGAGATCTCAGTTGGCCCTAAAGCTGAAAACTAACACTCCAAAGAAGGTCAAACCTCCTACTCCTAGTCCACCAATAATACAGGTAATTGGATACTGAACTGAATTGCCCCTTCCCGACCTTCCTCTTCATTTTCTCCAGCATCACAACATTCCCCAAATGCAAATAGCCAAGGTCATTTTAGGGTTTTATTCCTTGCTAAATTGCGTTTGCAAATTACAGGCAAAATATTAATTAACTTATCTGCATGTGATCGTAACGTTTGTGTGATTCAGCAAGAATTCACCATTCGTACGCTGTCATATCGCAACGTCTGATACAGCGACTTCGGTTGCCGATAATGCATCGCTCCTTAGAAATATTAAATTTTATCTCATGCCAGAGTATTCAAAAAAATACCATGATGCTGACTTGTACTGAAATTCGAAAATAAAATTGTGTTTCGTAAGGGATCGCAATAATCAAGAGGGGAATTTTGCAGGAATTTCAAATCTACTCAGCAAGCTTGATGTAGTCCTTTGAACTAGCGCCAATATAGTGGTTTGTTTATTTATAAGTCATCTTGTGTCTATCAATGCAGTGTACTGACCGCTTTAACGCATGTGGGTTCTGAAAAATTTGAAACTAGTTTATGCAGTCAAAAGGTTGATATTTTCTCCCATCATTTTGTCACCCCTCAAAAACCTAAGCAACCCGCCGCTCATTTGTACCAAGCGTGGTATTTTGAAGACCCCCCCCCCCCTGAACAGGTCACGTAGTATGGGTACGTTCCCTAACTATTACGGCTATGTTTCTAGATTTTGTAAAACACATAAAAATACCAATAAAATAAATTCACCGCTTAAGTCTGTGGCAGAATATTAGTTTGCGTTGTTTAGTGTCATAATGTAGTTCCCTAGATTGATGGGGTGTCATAAACCCCCGGCTCTGAAAAGTTACAATCTTGTGCGGTATACATAAAATAATATTTTCCAGTGCCTGATGTGTGACTACACCTCCGACTGCGCCCAGCGGCTGGAGGAGCACATGAACCGGGCGCACTTTGATCTGACCTCCCCTTCCCTCAGCTCCGGGGGCCAGGACAACCCCACCAACTCCAACAACGAAAATAACCCCACCCTGGCCCTCAGCCAGAACAGCCTGCACTGCCCCCTGTGCGAGAGGACTTTTGCTAGTGGCACGGATCTGGAGCTGCATGTCAATATTGAGCATAGGGATATATTAAGTCCCCAAAAGGTAAATTATTAATTTTTTTAAAACACTTCCTTCTTTCACTTGTAGTTTTTATAGATGACCATAATATTTTGCTTTATTTATGTTTGTAGTTGATCATTTTTGCCAAAGTTTGTACATATTTTTATGTAAATTTGCCTACAATAAGTTTTCAAAAAAAAATGTAATGTACTATTTGAGACACCATAAATTTAATCTTGGACACCTAAAGTTAATTATGAAATCAGACTTTATTTAATTGAAAGTAGATTCGAATGAAGGTAAATTTAATCAAACGTTAAATTTTAACATGGTAAAAACACACTACCCTTTGATCTAAATAATTGATTAAAAATATATACAGGTTTCACCGCTGAATTTAACTGACTAAATAAAGTAAATTCGCCCGTTTAAATTATATAACTATTATACTAACTTCTATAATACATAACTGAAAAAATCAATGTACCTACAAACTTTGGCAAAAATGCCCATTTATGATGTTCACCTTTCTCTGTTCACCGAGAAAATATTATTTCCTAAAACAAAGACATGAATCGAAGAAAACAGAATTTCGGCACCGGTGCATAGTTGGGAAACACGTCAAATGCATGTCCAACATATGTACAAGGTTAACATTTGTCACATGAGAACGGGTCGCTTCTTCGACTCATTCTTGTGTTCAACAGCTCGGCAGTGGAACGATTTGCCGGCCTCTGAGTTTCCTCCTTCCTACAGCATGGGTTTCTTCAAGACCAATGTTCATTCCTTCCTCTCCACACAGAATCTCAGATGACATAGGCCCTCCACAATGCATCTCAGATGACATAGGCCCTGAGGAAAATTATTTTCCTGTATGGAGTTAATGTAAAAAAAAAATCTGTTTCCAAATATTTGAATTAGAAAGAAGAAACCTAGGTTAGTTTAGCCTAGTTTAAAACTTAAAAGCTATGTTTTAAGTTTTTCTGTTAAGTTTTTCTGAGGTTTTTCGAAAAACCACACTGCACTGTGATTTTCAGTTATGGGATACATTTTTTGGCTATTTGTAGTGTCATGTGCCTTCAAATTATATTTTAATATCATTTTTTCTAATTTATGAAGGACGGTGCGACTGGTGGTGAAAACGCATCATATCTGCAGACAGCGGAGAACATGTTGATGGAGTCCAGCCCCTCTCCCAGTGCCCTCGTCTGCCCGGTCTGCTGCCAGACACTTCCCAACTGCACCACTCAACAAGACATGGTGTGTATACATAGTGCATATAACATCAACAACTTACTTATTTATTTATGAGTTTGATTGGCCTTTCGGCATCCAGTTTTGTAGATGGGTCTCCCTTAAATGTCTCCAGCTTTGCTGATTCTTGATAATTCTCCCCCTTCCGGTGGTTCTACTTCCTCCCGTTTCTTCCCCCCTACCAGGGACGCCATTTGTCGATGTTTGAATTCCATCTGTCATCCATTTAACTGTGTCACATGTTCAACGTAATCACACTCGAATGTGGAGATTGTGACTGCATTGTTGGTTTACATTGTTTCTATTTCACTTAAAAGTTTGTTTGTCTTGCAAAGAGACAACTTAGCCCTTCATCCCATGGGTCGGTAAGGGTATGGAAAGATCGACATAAACCGTAAGTTCCTGCGCAGAACCACCTTACTTTAGAGAACTTTACTTCTCTGCGCAGGGTCTTACGGCACTCAGTTCATGTCGATTCCTTAACACCCTATGGGACGACGGCCCTTTGTGAATCTTTCCATATCACATAGTGTGATTGTCAATTTTACATAAAATTCTCAGTGATTCTGTCTTTTGCACTTTGTGTGAGTACCTACTAGTAGTATTTCATCCAAAACTAAAAGAATTTCCAAAATCAATGATCAAATTAATTGATTCTCTTGATGTGATGTATCTGCCTAAGTATATGTGGTGATCATTTTGACTTAATCCAATGTATCTATTTTTCTTGTGTTCATATTATATGGGAACTGATTTATTGTAATATGGATTCTGATTATGTTGTTAATGTTTATAGACCAAGCACATTGAAGAGCACTTTGAGCGCGGAGGGACGGAGTCCTCAAACAACTCGGGGGCCATCAGCGACCAGCAGAGGGAAGTTCAGAGACATCGAGAACAGAGAGAATTCGAGATGCTGAGAGTATGTTCAATACATTTCACTTGTTCTGAATAAAAGCAATAATGTGTACATTGAAAACATCCTTCAACAATATTAACTTTATAATCAACACATTATTATTTCTTCAGGCCCAATATGGAATGGATGAGCAGGGGAACTATGGACAGCAGGCGGCGCGGGGACTCCGGAGGGCGGTGTACACAGGGGAACTCTCCGTCAGGGATTATTATGAGAGGAGGATCGGACTGAAGAGGGCGGAGAGTGACGGAGTGGATGATTCTACCAGCTGCACCAAGGGTAACTACTACGTTATGTCCTAATTTATTTTACATGATTTCCACATATCACTTCAATTTTAAACCTTCTCTAACTCTATTATTTTCATGCTAAAAGAGTAATACATTTCCCTCTGAAAATTCATCTGTCAAATCCAACTCCTTTGCTTTTGGCTAGTACCGTACGACATTCCTCCACTCGTGAAATGCGAGAAGGCAATCTACGCAGACGACATGGGCCTGTATGCCACATCAACCAAAGCCACAATAGCCATCAAATATCTACAAAGAGGCCTTGACGAAACTTCAGCCTACTACAAAAAATGGCACCTTAAGTTGAATGAGGCCAAAACAGAAGCCATCATGTTCACGCGTCGAATCAAACACCGAATTCCGCAAAAGAAAATTACCATGAGTGGAGCCGCACTTGAATGGAAACCCGAAGTAAAGTACCTGGGCGTAACCCTGGACAGCCGACTAAATTGGAAATCACATCTCCAAAAAGCAAAATCGAAAATGCTCCAAGCCATGGGGTCGGTAGGCCCAATATTCAACCGAAGAAGCCCGTTAGCTGAGAAGAAGAAACTGCTATTATATCTGACTCAGATCCGCCCATCCCTGACTTATGCGGTGCCCGTATGGAGCAATATAGCCAACACAACATACAAGAGGCTACAAACACTGCAGAACAAATGCATCAAAATTATTTATAACACCCCGATGTACACAAACTTACATAGAATACATGATAGAGAAGAAATTCCGTCATTACAAGAACATGCGCACCAACTAACTACGCAATTCTATAGTACATTAAATAAAAATAATAATCCATTGATCAAAGGGATGGGCAACTATAAGTCAAAAGTCGACCTTTCTTTCCGTTACAAGCATAAGATGCCAAAGCACCTCATATTAGAAGCACCTGGGGATGAGCACACCGAGGACGAGACAACAGACGAAGACTGACGCCATTTCTACGCACAAATACCTACCGTTCCCCGACCTCTCATAACAACCACCTGACAAGTCCCTGACCTACCCAACATACCACACTGACGCTCGCACCTACTTGGCACGGTATTTCTGGCTGGCGCTGAATACTGCACATTCCATCTTAGCAGGCCAGTGGCGTGGAGTGGGCGAGATTCTCGGATTTCTTTTTGCGCTCGATGGGCGATGGTGTAAAAACCAGCGCAGATCGGGCCGGGATTAATGATGATGCTTTCTTCCCAATTTTTCCCACTAGGCTTAGGCACCAGGACCAACCCCAAGGACGAGACGCTGACCTAAAGAAAACAAAACACTTACATTCAGTAAAATTAAATGTAAATTTCCTGAAAAAAAGTTCAGAACTTTTGTTCCCCCTCCTTTTTCACTGCAACTTGGTGAGGTTTTTATCCAGTAAAGACTTTTTTCCTCACGATAACATTAATGTAAAAGTAAATTCAGTCCAAGTAAATAATCACCTTCAGAAGGTAATAGTTATAAGGCCAAATGAGCCGTAAAACTAGTTAGTTAGAACATGAAAGGGTATTGCAAAGCCCTAGCTAGTTAGAGGATTACGAAAGAATCCGTAGAATCAAAAAAAAAAAAAAAAAAGCTAGTACCGTTTAAAAATGGAACATTCAAACATTGAGGTGAATCTACTGAAAAAGTACCTACCTATCTTTGCAAGCAATGATGAATAAGTAGGTACTATTTAATATTTATTCTCTAATCTGTTCAGAAAAATGTTATCATTTTTTTATAGTAAAAGAGGCTATTTTTAATTTTTTTAAATTGTTTTGCAGGAATACTTCCACGGATTCAGGCGCTGAATGCCCAAAACCCTTCCATTCTGAGGACTCACTTATGTTCAGCGGTGGACCATTACGCCAGCACCTACGGGGACAGAGGATGGGGTTGTGGTTTTAGGTTAGAATCTCTCTCATATCATTTTGTTTGTATAAGAAGTAAATATTATTAATCGTAGATTATTGATAATTCTTTTAACAGATTAATTTTGAAATGAGAATTTATTTTTGCAGAAATATGCAGATGTTGATATCATCTCTGGTTGAGAACACAGCGTACAATGAGGTGGTGTACAATGGGGCGTGGGTGGTGATAGGGGGTGGTAAAAACCCTCCCCAGCAACCTAGGACTGCCGTACCCTCCATCTCCAGGCTGCAGCTCATGGTGGAACATGCGTGGAAACAAGGGTTCGATACGCAGGTATGAAGTTATGATTTACCTTCAATCTTTGACAAACCGGTACCTGTGGCGAAAGAAACATCTTAAAATTAATGAGCATTCTTTTTCTATATTTGGCGCACATTTTCTGATGTTTAATGTCTGTAAAATTTTAGTCTGTAAAATAATTTTTTTTAAATTGGATTAAGTCTTTACTGCGATATTAGTTTGAAGTATTTGCTTTCTTTTTAGGGTGCAGAACAACTGGGCTCTAAACTTTACAATACCAGGAAGTGGATCGGCGCTTGCGAAGTTGTCACTGTTTTATCGTCTTTGAGAATACGGTAATAATTTACCAAGCCTTGGAAAACTTTTATTCACCATTGTTAAAAAATGTATATGTTATTACATCACTATTTGTATCATAGTATGTATATTTATTTTAAATATGCTTACCTAAATTAGCTAAACAAGGTAGGTTCTTTGTAGCTTTTTTCATTTTTAATTCTAGTATAACCTCCCTTGAAAACTCAATTTTTTTAACCCCTCAAGCTAAATTGTTCGCTTTTGGGAACTACTCATATAAGTCTCGTAGAAATCGTTTGGTGTTAGATAGAAAAACACCACACTTTATATTCAAATCTAAAAGTTAAACACAGAAGAATTAAAATGTACTTACTCCTTTATGAAACTAAGGTTTCCGACAGCAACATGAAAAAAAATTAAGAAATTTTGTGAATTTTTTATAAATTATTTGTACATGAAATGACAAGAAAGTGAGGTGACAATAACGTTTATAGTACATTTTTGTAATTTTTATTTTTTCATTATCAGTAATTTTTATTTTAAAGTGAGCCATTTTTAAAACTTTTTTATGTTTGCATTAAAAAAATTATATTTCATATTATAGAATAATTTTACCTACCAATAAAATTTATATTTTGTTTCCATCGATGCCTGGAATCCATTATAAGAGAGAGAGCTAGCTCTTTCGCCCTTATAGTTTCAGTTTCGCGCGTGTTTATTCCCTATATTTGCCCTTTTTTTATTCGACTTGCCACATTTTCTCTCTGCTGGCAACACTAGTGACGCGCATCTCAGATCACGTGATGTTATTGTTTGTCATATGACTCGTAATGCACCAGGTAGGGATTACCTGGATTCCAGGCATCGATGGAAACAAAATATAAATTTTATTGGTAGGTAAAATTATTCTATTTTGTGTTCCGTATCGATGCCTGGAATCCATTATGAGATGTGTTTGCTCTCACCTGGTGATCTGAAAACTTAGCGTTATATGTGATGCTATTTACACTGGAGTAAAGAATGGAGCCATTGAGTGCTGGAGGTGCTCGCTTCTGGAGTGCGCTATCTCCTTCTGGTAGAACTTCCGGAAGGTGTGCTCGGACTTCCAATTCCCTCTAGCAAGAATCTCCTCTATAGGGTAGTCTTCCAACCAGTTTAAGGAGGCTACAGCCGAGCGTACACTTCCCGGGGTTGCGTGGACTCCAGCTTCTCTGAGGACTGATTTGATCCATCCCCCTATTATCGTTTGCGTTGCCGGTTTTGTTTCTGCTGATGTGGTCACCAATAGGTTCTTTAGTAGTGGACCTCTTCTGGCTGTAGAGAGGGCAACGACTTTTCTCAACCATTTAAGGAGGTTGATGTTATCTTTTTGTGAGCCCGTCAGTTTCCAACCTGATTGTTTATGGTTGGCTGTGTCGGTTTTTGCCCCAAAAATTGGCCACAGGGTAATAGAGTTCCTCTTGTCGATGAAATGTTCTGGGGTGATTCTGAGCAGTGTCAAATCATGAACTCTCCTGCCTGACGCCAGGACGAGGAGTATTGCTGCCCTCCGTGACGCTTCAAACAGCGAGTCTTCTGCGGGGGAATTCTTGACCAGCCAGTCTATTACTTGTCTGGGATACCAGATAGGGGCTTTCTCCTTGGTCCTCCTTGCCATTGAGATTGCCTTGAGAACGTGTCTTACCAAGAAATCAGAGCTGATTTTTCTCGCATTCGGAGCTGGGCCGCAGAAGGTAACAATGGCTGACTTGTGGACCTGAATGGTCCATGAGGCTAGGCCTCCTTGAACAAATAGGTGGGCTAGATACCTGGCAACCGTAGTTGGTGGGGGATTGTTGACGTCCACACCGTTTTGAGTGCCCCATTTACGCCACCTATCCCACGCAGGTTTGTAGGTCTTCGGTGTAGACTCTCTCCAGGATGACTTGAGGAGTTGGCGTTCTTCCTGACTCCATGTTGTCAGGGCTTGTTCCCACCTGCAATTCTCCAGACCTCTAGTTCCAGATCCTGAATCCTGGGAGGGGGTAGTCCTGTCGATGTGTCTATGAGGACTCCCTCTAGGTTGTGCAGGCGTATGGGAGGTTCGTCTGTTCGCTGTTTTAGGTCGCTTCTCCAGAAAGTCTTCTCCCATTTTGGGACGACTAGAAGGAACATGCCCTTTGCCTGATTTAGGTGGGTGAGCACTCTCGGAACGAGGTTTGGCGGAGGGAATACCCTAGCTAGATTGTAGTCCCAAGGTTGACTGAACGCGTTGGGAAAGCAGGCTAAGCAGTCGCTTGAGTCTCTGGAGATGTATGTTGGTACCACGTGAGCAGTGGCTGAAGCGAACAGGTCTATTTGAGGGCGACCCCATTTTTTGAATATCTCCTTCGTTGCCGGACTTAGTAGATGCCACTCTGGAAGCGGTGCGCCCCGAGAGAGACGGTCCGCAATTCCGTTGTATCTTCCTGGAATGAATTGGGCTGTCAGAGATATCTCCATCTGCTCTACGAAATCCAGTAGCTCCCGCGTTGTTTCCAGAAGGGCTAACGATTTTGTACCCCCTTCCTTGTTGACATAAGCCACTACTGTCTTGTTGTCTGTCTGCAATAAGACATTCGTCTTGTTAAGATAAGACATTGGGCTTGTCCTTCCAATGGCTGCTAGCCAACACTGTATGTCCTGCCGTGCTGCGTTGGGTAGAGCAACGGGCCGCGATGGTTTCAGGTGCTGTATGCGGCGGCTGAACCTCTGCAGTCTGCGGCAATGCAAGCGACCACGAGGGATCACGAAATTTGCAAAGTTGAGTCTTCCCAGTAGACCGAGAGCCTGCCTGGGAGAGCAACTGCCGACTTCCAAGGGAACCTGCAAGGCTTGGCGTAGACCAGCGCACTTGCGGTCGGAGAGAGACTTTTGATCTGCTCTCGTGTCCCATGTTATACCCAGAAACTCCAACTTCTGCGTGGGTGTCAGGACACACTTGTCCGGGTTTATGCACCAGCCTAGCTGTTGAAGTGTGTGCACTATAGCAACGGCTTGGGAGGTGAGAAGTTTTCTGGACTGGTTTGCTACTAAGAAGTCGTCTAGGTAGACTACAATCCTGAGTCCCTTTTTCCTTAGTAGTTCTGCTACCCAGTTTGAGAGCAGCGAGAAGATCCTTGGCGCTGATGACAGGCCGAAGGGCAGACACGTCATCTGAAGGAGCTCTCCGTTGTACACGAGGCGCAGGAACTTCCGGTGTGATCTTGCGATTGGCACGTGGAAGTAAGCCTGGGAGAGGTCGACTTTTATCAGCCAGTCGTCGGGTTGGAGGAATTCCGGGACCCGAAAATGACTGAAGAGTCTGAAGGGCTTTGAATCTATGAAGACGTTCAAGGCCTTCAGGTTGAAGATGGGCCTGAGGGTGTGGTCTGATTTGGAGGTAAGGAACATACCTGACAGGAAGCTTGGGGAGTCGTCTGCTGCCTCCAGGATTTGACGCTTTCATCGTTTCGATGTGTGCGGTCATGCCTGGAGACAACCTTGTCCTGAAATTCTGCTTCAGCTCGGCCGATGGGAGCGCCCGAGGAGGTTTTGATATGAAGTGTATCCTTGCTCCTTTTAGAATGTTCAGGTTTAGCGGTGATGCTCCCAGCTCCCTCCACACCTCCTGATATGCCTTTAGGCGTCCTCCCCAGAATGGCTCCGGCCTCCAGTCACCTCCATCGCCTTCTGCCCCGATCGCTGGCCGCCTTGCGAGAGGGCTCTGGCTTTTTGGCGGGCTGCCTGTACGTCCTGTCTTTCTCTGGCCTAGGGGCAGGTCGAAAGGGCTTCCTAGGTCGGGAGTGTGGAGCCTCTATCACCGGTCTTGCTGCTTGTGAGGTAGAGGGTTGATGTTGACGGGGGATATACGACGAGGATGCACTACCGAATATCTTGTCTCGTCCCCCGTTTGCCACGATATAGCTTGCTAGTTCCTCTTTATTAAAGAGGTGACTGGCGCTCGGAGGAATCCTGGCAAGGCCTTCCTTGATGTACGGGTCCCTTACTTCCTCTAGCAGGGCCTTTCGCCTACTTTGTAGGCATTCCGTTCGCCTTCCGCATAAAATCTGTAGGACGTCGTCCGTGGTCTTACTGTACTTGGCAAACATCCCCTGAATCACCCAGTTCACCAGTGCCTGCATGTTTCCTCTGACCGACTCTGTTTGGGATAGCACTGCATTGGAGAGGGCTCCCAGGGAACGGTCCAGGACTGGCGCGAAGGAGTTGTTCTTATCAAACCTCCTCAGTTCTTCATTTACCTCCAGCTCTACGAAGGCGGGCGTGGCGGTGTATACTTTCTGTGTTTCGGCATAGCGAACACGCGACCATTCCTCCGAGCCAAAACGCTGAAGAGCCGAGATAACTGCGACTCTTCTTGCGTCCGCCTTCGGAATCGGCGATTCCTTCACCAATGTGCTTGGATTGCAGAACTCCAAAACGTTTTTCTGAGCGGCTAGGCTGGCGGGCATCTCTAAAAACCCCGATTCTACCTCTTGCCGCATCTCTCCCGCGGAGTCTTCTTTGTCCGAGACCGTTTTCTCCGCGAACTCTACCCGATTCCCAGATAAAACGTCAGTCATGGCCGACATCTGTTGCATCAGGATGTCTACCCGAGGATCCCGATAGTAATGCATTTCTTCCGAAGTGTCGGATCCAGAGCTTTCGCGCGGCATTCGGCGTTTCCGAGAAACTCGTGCTTGATCATTGTTTCCGACCGGCGAAGCGTCTTATTTGTCGATATCACTCATTTTGTTGCACAGTTTAAACACGTAAACAACCGAAAAAACACACTAAACAATTAGTCAATTTCTCAGAAAACTATTTATCACGGTATATTTAATGTTTAAACTGAAAGAGCAGGGAATAAACTTCGATTTTCGACTCAAAATTGGTTTTTTAAGTACAGCGAAACACGAAAACTGCTTTCGGCGCGAAAAAACGGCGTCATATGACAAACAATAACATCACGTGATCTGAGATGCGCGTCACTAGTGTTGCCAGCAGAGAGAAAATGTGGCAAGTCGAATAAAAAAAGGGCAAATATAGGGAATAAACACGCGCGAAACTGAAACTATAAGGGCGAAAGAGCTAGCTCTCTCTCGTATAATGGATTCCAGGCATCGATACGGAACACAAAATTTCATAAATAATAAAATTTGAAAGCATATTTCGAAAATAGTTTTTAGTTTTTGGATACATTTAGAAATATTCCATTTATTTGGATTTTATTGCAAAGTGGAAATATTCTGACCTTCCGACAGAATGTGCCCAAGGCATAAAGGGTTAATTGTGACTGAAATTGAAGAAAATGCTTGCAGATGCCAGTTGATAGACTTCCACCGGCCCACGGGGGAGGACGGGGGCCACCCCGCCCTGTTTGCCTGGGTGCTCAATTACTTCCAAGAGAATCCAGGGGATTTCAAGCCACCCCTTTATCTTCAACACCAAGGTACTGCCATACATACTATAATCAGCCTTACAGACCACTCAATTTTAGCTTTGTGTGTCAACTGTTAACCATAACCCTTTCCGACCGGCAAAAAATGTCAGAATTTTGATGGGCTTCACCAGTAAAGCTCTTAATTATGATTTCTTGGGGCTGGGCGACTTACTGGTTTAACCACATGCACGTGATGGCACCCTGCATAAGCGGCTCCCGCACGATCGATCGACACTGGTGCGGTTCCCAAAAACAGATTTATTTGCTGAAAAGATTTTTTAAAAGACAAACTCACGCTCGTATGAAGCCGGTCGGAAAGGGTTATCACATACAACGCACCTCCACAATGTTCAACTACACATTAAACTCAACCAGATTGTTAATAATCGCTCAATCAAACTCAGTCGTCTGTTAGGTCCATAAGACTGCCTACTGGAGGAAACTATGTACATATTCTCAAATGTAATCTATAAAAAATTTCTGTCGGAAAAGGTGAAAGAATCCTATGTAAAGTAGCTAATATAGGTTTCTAAAGTTGGCAGTAAAGTTTTAGACAATTTATGACATCTGCTAGTGAAATTTGAAACTTTGCATTGTCGGTAGGGGAGAAAGAATCTCTACTTACATAAGATTCTTTGGTTGGCAAAGAAGTTTAGATGACAACATCTGATAGTGAATGTCAAAACTAGACATCGTTCAAATGGTAGAAACATGGAATAAAGAATATAACACTAGAAGTACCCTCCATACAAATTTTGATGGAAAGAATTGTGCCATTAACTTAAAACATTTTGGTTCTAGACCATTTAGCATGCGGTGTGTCTCTCTTAACCTTTTCTCTGCGTCAAAAATATGTGTCACTTCGTTCACACGCGGGGCTATTTATCACTAATCTAATTTATGGCTTTAAACAATAATCACGAGTGGATTTTAATATTTGTTTTAAAAAATAAATCACTTATGTCTTGAAGTATTTTTTCAAGTGTAAATAAACATTCGGTTTATCAATGGAACTCTATAAATCTTCGACACTTATTTCAGTAGTGTTATGAATACGTTTGGGTCAGGCCGCCATATTAATATTTCAAGATCAACACAATAAGCATATCAACATACCGGAGTACAGCTCTTCAACTGTGGTGCGATGTCTCGATTGGCTGGATGAATGAAATATTGACACACACTTCAAAAAGGGCCGTATAATAAAAACAACTGCAGCTTCGTAATTGTAATATTCGTCACATTCACTAAGTTGGAAATCATAATCTATTTCTAAAGTTGCCTAATTATTTCGTCGTCATTAAGACTACGACCCGACATTTTGTATGTTGGTAATAAAAATAATTTCAATTATTGATAAAAATTCAAGCGTCTTCAACTTTTCGTAAAGAGTTATAAAATCACTACACTTGATTGTCCACTAAAAACACTCTGAATCACTTATTTTTGTTTAAAAAAAATAATCTAATACTGATCAAATTTTATATTTCTACCACAGTCTGAAAGTATATTTATAAAAAAAACTTATTTTTAAATATGATAAATCAGATAAATGTCCACGTTTATCACAATAGTTCACATCGACAAAAAAGGAAAAATTAATTCGATATAATAATGTATTACTCGGCGAGCCTCTTCGCTTGAGAATCTTACGAGTGCTTATGAGAGGCGCCTGCGCAGTAGCGTGTGTAAAGACGCGGGAAGAATTCAAACTGATTCAATTTTCGCTCTGAGTTGGGAGGTCCCTTCAAATCTCTGTAACTCTGATTAGAATACGTATTACGGATAAATATCGCAAGATGTCAGTAGGGTAAGGATTTGAGAATTTTTAGGAGTATAAATTTTACCATATTCAAGTATGTTTCGTATACATAATGCCGGAGAAACTTCGCGGCGCACAGACGCGCCGCCCGCGTACAGTGCATGTACGGGGTGGCGCAGTGGTGCGCTTCCCGCAGGGAAAGGGTTAAACTTTTAATGAAAATAATATAATTTGTTGAAGGATTGATTTGAAATCTGTCTATTTAATAAAGACATTTTGAACCAACAGGGTTCTAGAAATGTCTAATTTTGATCACACGGTTTTTGAAAGTTCTTTAACCCGCTGCATAGGCATTGTTTAAAACTCTTTTCAATCGTAAAATTTTATCAATACAAAAATAACTCAACCTCACCAATCCTGCCTATTCCAGGTCACTCGCGTACCATAATCGGCTGTGAGGTGGTGCGTGGCAGTCCCAGTCGGGGCGGGGGCATCCGCCTGCTGGTGCTAGACCCCTCGCACGGTGCGGGGCAGCTGCGCGCGGGGGCGGCACTGCGAGCCCTGCGCCGGGCTCCGCCAGCCCTCAGGGCCAGACAGTACCAGCTGGTGTCCATACGCGGCCTCATGGAGAACGACCAGGAATTTGAGGTAATTGTGATGATTTGTATGTTTATTTATTTCTACGTCCATTGGGAGTATACTTTTTTAGTTGATTAGTGGACAGGAAGATACACCACATCTCATAATCACCATTCTGTTCCAGACTTCTCAGTTTTACACTCTGCATTGCCATCCATAAATTACGTCACACCTTATGGGGGGGAGGGGGCTAGAGAAGTGTGACAAGGGGTAGGGGGGGGGGGTCATCAGCTCTGTGATGTCACATGTATTATTAAAACGATAAATGTAAATGAAAAACTTATTTTTAGATGTACAATTGCAAAATATGTGATGTCACACAAGTGGTGAGGGGGTCTCACAAATGTGAAGATGTGTGACCAGGATGGGGGGGTCAAAAAATCATGAAATTCGTGTGACATAATTTGTAGATGGCCCCCTTACCGTGTGTAATCTCGTAGACAAATTTATTATATTCCCATTTATAATAATTTTTTTTTTAACTCTGATAAGGTTTTCAAGGTCAAAAGTATTTTCCAGATTAATTTTTGAAGTGAAAACTTCTTTAGCACCATTGGGATTTGAAACTCGATGAAATGAAAAATAGCGACACTAAAAAGAGACAAGTTTATACATCTAAAGGATTTAACCTGTGAGAGAATGAGATAGTATAACCGGTCTCCTCTTTAATAATAAATAATAATAATTGGATAATTTGTCGAGCGCCGTTTTTGTGAAAAATTATCTCAAGGGCGCTTTACAATTTATTACGAATCCGAGACTCTATCTAATTTTATTATTTACAAATAGATACAGAAACATACTTACCTGCAGGACACTTCCGATAAAACACACTTTATTAGAAAGTTTATGCTTGGGGAAGATACTACTTTGCACGTGGAGGACATTATATTTAAAACATTGGACATTGCATGTCTTTACGTTTGCTACCCTCATCACTGTTAGTTTTACATTTATATTTATAAGAAGATTAATGCCAAAGTCGAGTTAATATTTATTTATTTTGAAAGCCTGGAGAATTTTAAGAATTTATTTAAGCTCTGCTTGGTGAGTCCAAATTAAATTAATATGGCTTCTCAAGATGCCAACTGCACGGTGACAATTGACAGCTGAAGGGAGTTACAAAAGAAAGGCGGGAAATTCAAGATAAAGCAGTGGATATGACCAACGCTGGCGGGAAATAGGGCCGATATCTCGTGCTGTGCTTCGTAACCTATCGGTGATAACCAATTGGTTAGGAAGCCTATTGGACCAATAGGTTACTTCGTAACCTTTGTGCTGTGCTTCGTAACCTATTGGTCTCCTCTTTGTGCGGTGCTTCGTAGCCTACCCACTCTTGTCTACTTTAGTTTTCTGAAGGTTTCACTTCTGCCGCTTGTGAACACTTGTATTTTTCGATTGTCATGCCGTGTTGCCCTTCCTCTTCCTTTAGCCAATGTTTCGGACAGCGTACTAACGGAGGAGGAAGCACAGCACTGCGATATGCCCTAAAAATTAATCACAATAATGTTTTATTAGTTCTGCATAATTCTTAGGCTGGGGTTACACTCGTAATTAAAATTTTCGGATTACGTAAAATTTTGACAGGTTACTCTCAGGAGCGTTTACATATGCATCCGACTTGTGGTAATGATCACGGAAGTTGTTCGGAAGTTCGACCTGTGTAAATGCTCATGCGACCGTTTACATCTGTTAATTTATTTGTGGTAAGATGGCTTCCTGTCAACAACGACCTGCTACTGTCAAATTTACGCGATTTTGTCAATAAAGACGAAAACGCCCGGTTGAAATAAATTTTGGCTTTAATTAAACAATTCTCCATGCGCTTTTGTGCCGTCGAAGGCGGCAATCACGGCAATTAATTTTGTTTTATCCAAATGACAGAGATCTGCTGACAGCAACCGACTTCGAATTAAAAATTTCAAATACGTAAGTGTTAAAAACAGAAACATTAAGACCATTGTTTGCCGGCAACCGAACTAGATCTTCAATAATCTCATGTCTTTCGTTTGTCCCTTTCTAACGAAATATTGTATTTGCGGTGTGTAGCGGGGAGGCGGGAAGGGAAGATTTCTATATAGTGGTATTTAGTTGCAGCGCTAGTGAGCAAAATATGGTGTTATAGAGTTTTAAAGAAAAGGGCGCGTAATTATTATGTAACATCATTTTATCGGAGAATACGAGGAATGATCTTTTTGTGTAGTGCCTTGAAATTAACGGAGATATTATATTGTAATAGGAGATACGGGAATCGGATGCATGACGTAAAATTGTAAATAAATAATATAGAGCGTTTAACAAAATAAAGCATTTATTTCAATGCCCGAATACTTGCACGAAGACGGTGCAATGCCCCTTTTGTTGATAATATCTTTAGCGACACGTCATATAATATGGGAGACTCCCGACATATTTCGTATTTCCGGTGTCCAGCGTTTCGACGTGTACACAGTAAAAATGCGAGAAACCACCGAAACAAAATTTTAATTTTATATGTCAATATATTTTCGTCAAGATGAGAAATCACCCATTTGCTTAGTTCATTCAATATTAGCTGAGACATGTATTGTTAGAAGAGCTCCGGAAATAATAATGATAATATTATACTAAAGTCATGGTGTTTGAAAGAGAGAGTACGAAAACAGTGTGCGATATAGTAGTGAATGATGAATACTTGGAGCAGGTGGATGAGTTTGTTTATCTGGGTAGTATGTTTACGAGAGATGGGAAGGCTGATAGAGATATTGAAAGGAGGGTAAATGCCGGTAACTCCATTAATGGAGGACTGAATGCCGTTGGAGCTAATAAAAAACATTCAATAAAAGCGAAACTAGCAGTCCACAATGGAGTCCTGGTACCTACCCTGATGTATGGCAGTGAGGCATGGAACTGGCAGAGGAAGGATGAAAGTAATCTGAATGCTGTTGAAATGAGATCCCTGAGACGTATGTGTGGTAAAACCATGTATGATCGTGTTAGAAATGTGGATATCCGCAAAGAATGTAAGGCTGATGTAAGTATAATGAGCAAAGTTAAGAAAGGGACCATCAGATGGTTTGGGCACGTAGAGCGAATAAACGAAGAAAGTAGTGTTAAAAGAATATATGATGCAAATGTGAATGGTAGAAGAAGTCGGGGACGCCCGAGGAAGACATGGCACGATCAAGTAAATCAGATACTTGAGACGGGCCATGTCAAAAGTCAGAATAATAGAAGAGTATGTATGAGACGATGTATGAATGTGAGTGAGGCAAAGAGTGTGTGCCAAGACCGAGTTGTTTGGCGGTCCGTCCTCTCTGCCTACCCCTGCGGGGAAACGGCGTGATGGTTAGTTAGTTAATTATACAATTCTGCAAGGAACTCTAGGAAACATCTATGTATAAAAATCAATGTATGTTTGCTTGTATGTATGTTTGTTCCATACGCGTTGCTAAACCAATCATCATATTGCGATGAAATTCTGGGGATTTGATGTGCGCATGCCCGCGATGGTTAATATATATAGTGGTGAGATTTTTTTTATATGAATACCGCACAAGAGTCCTAACTGCTCCTATCTGAAGCCAGTGAGATGCCTCACGGCATCCCCAATT
Organism: Limnephilus rhombicus; assembly: GCA_929108145.2. Lineage (NCBI taxonomy): Eukaryota > Metazoa > Arthropoda > Insecta > Trichoptera > Limnephilidae > Limnephilus > Limnephilus rhombicus. The sequence continues at coordinate 13,290,215 of OV815270.1, forward strand.
GGGGTATGCTGTGAGGCTGAAGGTAGTGGGGAGGGGAAAGAGATCGGGAAGAGGAAGGTGGGGAAGTACCTGGCTATTCAGATCTGGTCACCAAACACGGCTAATGCCATTTCAAGCAACGTTTCAATTCTGAATGGTGGTCTTATATCAGGGCGATACTGAAAGTATCTTCCACTCTGGAACGTGCCGTAAATATACTAGGTATATATGCTTTAAGTGGCACGCGAGCTGTTTGAAAACTGAATGTATCGGGACTGAATTTATGGAATGCGGGAGGAGGGAGGGGAGTTAGCAGGACGGGAGAAGCGGAAGATGGGAGTGGAGAGAAGGAAGGCAGAGTGGGAAAACGTGAGGAGAAGGGTACGAGAGAGAGGAAAGGGAACGGGACGAATGGGAAAGGACACGCAGGGAGAAACAATGTCTTTATTAAGTGACATTGCAACGCATGCCGGGAACTCGCCAGTAAGAAATAAAATATTGTACCATTAGAAAACTTAAATTCAAAATAATAACAACTTCAATTCTCAGCGAGTTAATTCCAAGGAAAAGTTTATCAATATAATGTCGTAGAAGACGTAGAATATTTTTGGAATAAAAAAAAAACAGCAATAAAAACGCCTATAAAAATTTGAGTGTTAATACTCATTTTGGGAGACAGGTATGGGTGCCGCAGCCCAGGGAACCCTCACACCAAGCGGTTCGCTACGTTTAGTGACTTAGCAGGGGTGCCCGAGCTCATGGGGTGAGGTTTGTTCGGGTCTTGGCGGCGGATGCGTCTGCCCACCAATTTCATGGCAGGCCAGATTGGGAGAGACTGGTTGAGGGATACCTTTTGATTTCTCCAGTAGGGCTCTCTCGGAACATCGCCTTTCACCGCACGGGGAGGGATAGAATCATTCGTCCGTCACTCCTGGACACACTGACCCCAGATTCCAACCCACCCCTTCTACCTTTTTATTTCCCAGAACATCCTCTCCTTCCTTTCCTAAAAATACCCTTCACTCAGCATCCCCGAAGATGACATAGGCCCTGAGGAGAATTATTTTCTTCCTGGGCATGTGTGGAGCTGTTGTATAAAAACATAATCTTGTCCTTTGTTAATATGTCAGATTTGAAAGTCAAATAATATGTGTAACTTCACATTCAATTATTCTGTAAAGTTCCAAAATCGGCGTCTCGGAATTTACTATGTATATATATTTGTTTTCTATACATACGCCTCAGGGATCTCTTTTTACAGCTTTTTTTAACATTAGCTCCACACATGAGGCAGTGAGGAAAATAAGGGGTCTTTTTAGGAAAGGAAGAAGAGGAAGTTCTGAAAAATAAAAGGGTAAGTATTGCCGATGATTAGGAATCTGTGGGTCAGTGCATCTAGGAGTGACGGATGCAAGAATCCATCCCTCCCACTGCGATGCAAGGCGATGTTCAGAGAGAATACTTACGGCTGGAGACGTCAAAGAGTTTCCCTCAACCATTCTCTCCCGATCCGGCCTGCCATGCAGCTGGTGGGCAGACGCATCCGCCACCAAGACTCAGACAAACCTCACCCCATGAACCCGGGCAACCCTGCTAAGTCACCAAACGTAGCGAACCATTTGGGATGACCTATGGCAGAAGTGTTGGTTATCCAATAAATGGTTTCCGGGGCAGTGGTACGCATACCCACCTCGCATTCAGTCTAGGTACCTACTTTCATTCTCCTCTGCCAGTTCCCATGCCTCACTGCCATAAATACCTAGGTAGGTAGGTACCCCGATATCGTAGAAAATATTTAAAAAATAAAAGCTGAACTGCAAAAAATGATAATCTTACTACCTACCAAGAAACACAAATACGTTGAATATGGTTCTCGATTTTTTCGGTAAAAATTAAGAGTTCTAAAACAACGAACACCTGCATATTGTCAACAAACAAAGACATAGATACACCCATTGTTAATGTATGGCGATTGAGTTATGTATGTATTAGTTTGTCTGGCGCGATTTTACTCCTCCCCCGGCCCGCGCAAGCTCCCCCGTACAAGCTGCCCCGTCCGGCTGGCAAATGAGTGGATGAGACAACAACAAAAAACCTAAGTAATTTTACTACAAATCTGCGCGTATCTAAATTCGGTTTTTTACACGAATAAAACTGTTTTCAGTGCAGAATAAAATTTTGTCGTATACTTCATCATATTCCTGACTCAGGATGTAAGGAGTTTTTTTTTTAAATTGCGTCCATATGCCCAGAAAAAAATTCCAAAGTTGCCTCCTAAATTTATGGATAAATCGTCATCTTTTGGGGCCTATATTTTATAATTTAAAGCAAAAATCGAAAATCGGATTCACATCCTAACTGTATACATGCCTAATTTATCATTTAAAAAAAAGAAAAAAACAATTAATTTGATATTTTAGCCGTAAATCCAAAACAAAATTTTGTATGAAACAGGCCACGCATGCGTTCCTCTTAAGATAGGAAAGGATTGGACCGATAATTGTATAGAAGGATGCTCATTTTCCACAAAACTTAAATAACTGGAAATAAATATTAGTTTTTTAGAAAAAAATCCTATGAAAACAAATTGTCTTTTAATTTTTGACCTTTCGCAACGGCGCATTTTGGTACTATTTCTTGCGGTAAGTCTCTTAGCTTATCAAACTGATTTCATAAGCTGTAAGAAGGCTGGAAATTCGCGCGGGTGCGATTAAACATGTCAAAAAACTTCCGAAAGAATAAGTTCTGTAACTTTCTATAAATTACGTTAAGTGACTTTTGGTGTCGTTTACATTGGTAATTTGGCCGTAAATCTCTTACAAGAGCGATTTACGAGAAAAACTTACAAGTCTAAACCCAGCCTTACAATAACTTATCGTAGATTATTTGCTTATCTGACCAACATTCAATTTTATAACTTATTAGTCTGGTTTCTATTGAAAAAAATTACTTGACAAAAGCAATGCAGTCATATTCTATAGTTTTGTTATTGTGATATCCTAGATCAGGCATGCCCAACCTGTGGTGCCATTGAAGAGTTTTTGCGGCCTACAATGAAGTTTTCAGCTTTCTATGTTTTGAATTTTGGTATTGATTACCAAAAAAAAAAAAAATGTTCTAGTAAATTTATCACATTTATATTATATTTTGTGTAGTATCCGACCGAAACTAGTTTTTACGGCCGAAACCGAAACCGAACCCGAAACTTCCATATAAGGTCATATTTTCGTGGAAAAAAATAGTCAATCCTAAACAATCAGCCTTTATTTTTAAATCATAAATTAATCATTCAGTCTCTGATATTTGAACTAAACATAACATAATTATCACTCCTTATTTCAAATAAATTATTTATGCTTTTTGAAATCGTAATCGTAAATCGCTTCGTAAATAATATTTAACAAAAGAAATAGTAGGTATTACCTATTTGAACATTATTAACAAATAACATAAAATAAAAGGTAGAAAATAAAATTACTTTTTTAAACCTAATTTGTTTAGGTCCACTAAACCAAAAATAATCTTTCATCTTAACCTTTTAAATGCCAGTATGTAGGAGTGTAGCTGTGAACAGCAGGCCATGAATTTTTAATCAAAATAAATCATTTTTAAATCTTATTTTTATAAATTAAAAACATATTACACCTTGAAAGGATATTTAAATGACTAAAATCTTGAAAAAAAAAATTAAAAAATTTTAAAAAATTAAAAAATTAAATCTTGCTCAAAGAATAGCGAGATAACTCGCTATTTTTCTATGGCCGGCCTGCTGGGCACGGCCAAGAATGCGAGAAATCTCGCTCTTGGCACAGAAGCGGTTAAGAACAAAATAGTTTGGGAGGCGGGAACGGGTACCGCCTCCCCGGGAACCTTTATTGGATAACCAACACCTCTGCCTCAGATCACCCCAAATGGTTCGCTACGTTTGGTGATTTAGCAGGGGTGTCCACGTTCATGGGATGAGGTTTGTCTAGGTCTTGAAGGTGGATGACCAGGACACACTGAACCCCAGATTCTTACCCACCCCTTTTCCTTCCCAGAACTCTCCTCTCCTTCCTTTCCCTAAAAAACCCTCCACACAGCATCCCCAAAGATGACATAGGCCCTCAGGGAAATTATTTTCCTCAGGGCCTATCATGAACTAAATCATTTCAATAGCGAAATAAAGCTTACCTATTTTTAAAATAATGTTTAGTATAAACACCTCCAATTTTACAGCACTTAAACCAAACTAGTAAAGTTCGCGGAGCGAACACAAACAAGTGAATCAAGTCCTGACACGACTATGAGCGCAGACGCAGCAAAATGACACTTCGTGACTCGCAGTTCAGTGCACCGAACATGTCCGATCGCAGAACGAAACCTCCCGAATTCAGTTTCGGTTTCGGCCGTAGTTTCGGCTGGATGGCGGGCGAAACTGAAACTAAGCCGAAACTCGTTTTTTGGCCGAAACCGAAACCGAAAGTTCGGTCGGACACTATTTTTGTGAAATTAGAACTTTCTTTTTAATAGACCTCGGACTCTTGGTGGGTGTTTTGATTTATTGCTTGAAAGTGTCAGGTGCATGTCCGCACTAGGAATTTATTTTAACAATCAATCAGTACATTTATTCTGCCCATTTCTTGGAAGATCGAATGGAACTAACCTGATTGTAATAAGTGGAGGGTGAGTGCAAAGGACATACATGTGCCTGTATAGTGTATGATTTGGGTTGGGCATCTCTGTCCTAGATAAAAATTCAGACGTTATTCATAGACGGCACTGGTAACAGTACCATCTATCATAAAACAACTTATAAGTTCTTTTTTAAAGGTTTGTAAGACTTTGGAGTTACAACAGTTATGTCCAAATTTTTTCAATGCAATATTCTCTTTCAGCTGAGCAAGGTCTTGAGATCTGTCAGAATACCGCAGGACAGATGAAAAGATTCCACCACACGCCACGTTACCGGATGGTTCCATCAAGTGTCATATTCTCACCAACAGTGGAGCCATCATCCTCGCATATGCTGAACTGACTCGCACAGTGAACTGACGATGATTGTAGTAGTATGGACAGTGAAGTGATAAACAAATCTCTATTTAAACTTTTATGAAATTTTAAATTTAAATTATTGCAAACGACGCACTTAAATTAGCCGTTAACATATTTACATTTGACACAATCATAGGTGCTTAAGTCAAGAATAATATTATTACACCAAATTTTGTTATTCAAATTTAAATGTAAATGATCACATATTTATGTACTCCTTTCTTGTAAATCCATTGTATTTATTGTTAAGTAGGTATATAACTTCATTGTTGTATCATTTTACTTAGAAGGTGGTTTACAAAATCATATTGAAATTTTAATAAGACATACATATTCATAAACCAAAGTTCCAAGTTTTTGTAATTTGGCAGTTTTTTTTCATGTTAGAAAATTATAATTCATCTTTTTTCTAAACTTGTTTACACACAAGAATTTTTGCTGTGCATATTAGTGTGTCCATCACTACTAATGTTCGTTCACACAATACGGTAATTTTACTGATATTGCTTTTTCGCTGGTTCCGTCCAAATTGTATACCGTGTTCAAACAATTCGGTCATTTTGTTGTATTTTTATAACCTCTTCCAATAAAAAAACCTAATTGACACTACCTCGCTTAAACGGATAAAGTAAGACGGGGAGGATTGAGGACAGAAGGCGGTTCATGTATGTGAAACTCGACAGACACAAGGGGAACACCCGTTCACAGTTGACGTCGGCTTGATAAGAACGGGTTATTTCTCCAACTCGTTTTTATGTAAGACGGCTCTCATGTGGAATGAGCTACTGGCATCTAATATTCCTCCTTCATATAATCACACACTAATCGCATTAATAAATCCCTTCAACCCTTACCTCAACCTGCCTCACAGTGCTGTCCAACAGGGTGTTGATGTAATTCCCCCGTCTACACCCTTCAGGTGTGCTCTTGTGAGGCGTAACATGCATTCGTGGAGGAGACCAAATCTCACTCTAGGACATAGCACCGAGATGAAGTTGATGTTCTCGAAATAATGGTTTTCGGAGATACAATATTGTGGCTTATAGCCATTGATATACATTTCACTATGCATTGTTTTAGATTTAGACGAATACAGTGAAAAAGTTGAACCAGATAATCAAATGAAACTGTGTTGTGTGATTGAGCACTATGGTATTAAAGACAGGAAGATAAGAAAGAATCTCTAAAAATTGACCATTAACCCCTCAGGCCTCGGGCCTATTTTGTCGGAATGTCGAAATATTTGCGCTTCGCAATATAATCAAAATAAATTAAATATATCTGAATGTATCCGAAAACTAAAAAATGTTTTTGTAAGATGATTTTGAAATATTATAATTCGAAATAAACATATAATTTTTAAAAAGTAATAATTTTGAATGCAAAGATAAAAAAGTTTTAAAAATGCCTCACCCTACGTTTTTCTAACAAAAATTACTGATAATGAAAAAAAATAATGTAATACAAACTTTATCTTCAACTCACTTTTTTGTAATTTCATGTAAAAATAATTAATAAAAGGTTCCCAAAGTTTCATATATTTTTTTTTTCAAATGGATTGGAAACTTTGATTTCATAAAATGTTCATTTTAATTATTTTGTGGTTAACTTTTAGATTTTAATGTAAAGCGTGATGTTTTGTGTTTCTAATACCGTTTAGGATTCTATTTCCTACCATTGTATTGTAATTCTGATTGTAAATGAGGCACAACGATTTCTGTGAGACCTATATGAGTTGTTCCGAAAAGCGAACAAATTAGCTTGAGGGGTTAACAAATTGTATGCATAGCATTATGTCATTAAAATCCTGCATAATTAACTGATTTATCAAAATGTCATTTCTAGTTGAAAAATTTTTTTCTTAAATTTTGGAGATGGAAAAATCATGTCATTTAACTGAATTATATATTATGTTGTTTATAAAAATAAGATTCACTAAAAGGTTATATTATATCTTATTGACTCCCTAAACCGAATCTCGTTTAGAATTTTTTGGTGTTTTCTAGAAAGTTCTACTAGTCAATGAAATATGGAAAGATAACATCAATATATTTTAAGCAACCCAAAGCTGTTAACAGCAGTGAAATCATCTAGTAACTTATGATTTAAAAATAAATTAATTGATTTCAAAATAATGTAAAATTAGCCCTTGTAGTACCAAAGATGTCGCAATTATTTCTGAAATTGATCTATTGTCTTTTGAAATGTCTTCTCAATAACAGTTCATTTGCGCGGAAAAGTGTTCAGAATTCAATTTTAAACGAACTCTATCCACTGTTAAAATATATTTTGTCTATAGCAGTGTTTCACTCTTCATTATTATTGGGCTCAATTTTGTTTTTAGATATAATTAGCAACAACCTGTATATTCAAAATCAAAGACTGTCTACTAGTCAAAATGTTAGATAGTGTCCTGTTACTGAGAGCTCCATTGTGACTTATCTTAGGCTACGTCCGCACAGGCAGGCGGCTGGCTTAGCGCCTAGAGCCTAGTGGCAAAAAACCAACACGTTGTTTTACCTGGATACACGCTAAGCGGCTATCTACTACCTATCTAGGATCTAGGCGCTAAGCAAGCCGCCTGCCTATGTGGACTTAGCCTTACTGTTACAAGCCTGGTTTTAGAAAAAGAGAGAGAGCGGTTAGAATGGAGCTATCGGTGATGTGCATATTGTGCCATTATCAAATCTTGAATAATTATAATCTTTTTACCATCTTCTTCAACTTTCGGAATCGTCTCCTTACAAATAATTCGAGGGTATGGCTGAAAAGTAATGCACACGTGCTTGTAGAACATAAACAAAAACAATAGCAAGATCGGGCAAAAAGTACAATAAAGTTCAATTCAAAATCATATATTTATTTAAGTCTTACACATTCATTTCTCCCAACGTGTAACAAGTTTTTTCATTCCATCACTGAAAAATTCTTCTGACTTTTCTCGAATCCAGGTCTCTCTTGAGTAAAGGAAAAAAATAAAAATCGCAAGGCGCAAGATCAGGGGAGCAAGGAAGGTGTGGAATCGGTTCAAAATTCATGTTTCGCAGAGCCTCTGCAGTTGCGTGTTTGTTCTCGTCTGAGAGACGGTGTGGTACCCATTGTGCATAGATTTTACGGTATCCCAATTGTTCAATAATGAAGACGACACTTTTCTTGGATATTTCAATATGGTTTGTGATACGCTTTTGAGTGATTCGCCAGTCATTTTGTACCAAATCGTCGACAAGTTTGTTTATCATCTGTGATCGTGACCGGACGTCCGCTGCGTGTTTCATCAACAATTATGGCTTTTCCAGGCTCGCAATCATGAAATTTTATTACCTATCGATTTACAGTAGACCTATCAACAGCATCGTCACTATAAACATCCTTTAAACAATGATGAATCTCAGTAGGAGTCACTTTTTCAGCAGTTAAAAATTCAATAACAGTGCGCTGTTTAACTTGTGTTGATAAAGCACTAGAACACGTCTCCATACTTTTGCTTCTCAAAATACACTGGATGAATTCAAAAACCTCAAACCTGCACATGCATTTGAAGGGGGAATGTCACTTCAACATTCCACCTGGTGCGCTTCTGAAGGTCATTTTTTTTGCACTGTACAAGCTTGTGTGCATTACTTTTCACCCTACTCTCATAGTTTTGAATTTAATTAACATTGTAAATATCACTTTGAAAATCATCTTGCATATCTCAATGTGCCCTACATAAAGTACCTACTTCTTCTGTTATCAATTTACAAAAGCAAACTTAAGAAGTTTATTTTTTTCATAAATTCATCATAAATTCGAACTCCACGGCAAACATCTAAATTGGATGACAATCTGTTCACGTCCTCACAAAGTCAGAACAATTTACCCATCTGTCTATTACTGTTTTGTGTAATTTATAGCACAGCTACGACGTATGCTAAGTACTTTATGTAGTTCACATCGATCGGCTGTTTATCCTTCATAAAACTATCTCGAATTCAAATATTTGGTTGTGGAAAATCACTAGTGAAATTTTTTGTCCTCTGCGGCACACATTATTTGTAGCTCAATTTAACTATATCGTATAGAAAAATTTACAAGGTATCAATGTGTTATGTCTGTAATTTGGTTATTGTAACTTAATTGCATTAGAAAAAATAACTACATAGGTATACCATATGACAGCAACTAGATACCTATGCACATAGTCACTAAATATTTTGGCCACTTAGATTTAAAGAAATTTGAATCATCACTAAACAAAGTGTCTCCTGTTACAAGCAAAAGGGATACCATGCAAGTTCTTGTTTTAAATTAGACACTATTTCTTATTTCAATTGGTTTTCAACTTTCCGCTTTTCAACATTTTGATTGTTATTATAATGTTATCTGTTCATAATTAAAAAAAACTCTTTGTAATGGTCACCTTTTGTTCTTCATTTGCCATTAGTAAAAAATATGAATCAATCTAAACTGAGGTGTCTTTAGTTGGGGTATTTATTAAAACCTTATTGTTAAATACGGTACCTTTTAAAATAAGTTTTATTTGACCTGACCTCAAGGTAGCAAAAGTATTTAATTAAATTTATGTACATGTGTAGTACTTACCTATTTCTAGTTATTTAAATTTAAACCTTATGAGATTTAGTGAAGTTTGATTAGAAATTATATATTTTATAATATTTATAATTTTTAGAGTTAAGTCATTTTGACTTTGTTAAATATTTTATGGTCATTGAACATTCCAATGCTTGTTATAGTATATATTATCACTTCAATGTTATTCATAGCTTTACTTGTAAGGCCGTCTCCACTCGTACGGGCCAAAGTTGAACAAAGCTTGGTCCGACTGCAAAATATTGTTTCCAATTTATACAACAATATGAAAGAATCGTTGTTGTTAGCCTCCTAAAGCCAAATAATAACTAAATTAACGGATTCATATTCTATTGGGTCCAATGAACCACCCAAGAAAGTCCAAGAATGCAGTGAAACCCTGTTAAGAAGTTCCCTCTTAAACAGTTTTCAATTTAAAAAAATAAATATTTTATATGAATCCCTTTGAATGAATTTATAAGTCCCAACTGCTCCCGTCTGGAGCCATTGAGACTATGGCATCCCCAATTGGGGAAGAGGAAGGTGGGGAAGTACCTGGCTATTCTCATCTGGTCACCAAACACGACTAAAGCCATTTCAAACAACGTTTCAATTCTGAATGGTGGTCTTACACCAGAGCGATACTGAGAGTATCTTCCACTCTGGTACGTGCCGCAAATAAACTATATATTATTTTTAATTAATTAAGTGTGAAATCACAAATTAATCAAATAAAATGTATTTGCACACGCCGGGTTCAAACCCACGAAGTTCGGATTGTAAGTCAAGAGTCTTACCCCTCGACCACGGAGGCCAGCATCTTCAGCATTTCATGCTTAAGAAGTTTGGTTTTTCGGTCCTTTGAAGACTGAATGGCCCAATATATCCCACATATAAGGTTTTCCCGTTAAAGAAGTGTCACTGTATATTGATATATTACACTTTATTTGAGCTCAAGTGCAATATTTTGAACAATGTTTGCCCATGAGTGGCGCCAGCTTTACAATATTGATTAAAAGTTTCATGAAGAAGTTTTTAGTTTATTCGGTTGCAAAACATGTTAACTTAAAGTTATTAATGTAAAATTAGCACAAATTAATACTGAAGGTTTGTTCCTGAAATCGATGTGATATATTCTTTCTTTTTTATTTTTAATGCACAGTTTTAAAATTTACAATATAGCCAGAGGCCGGTCCTAAAGTAAATATTTAGACTCAGTACTATAAATTGATGTGAATTAGCTGTGACGAATTTACATAACCTCAAAAAATTAACGCCATTTTAATCGATAATAACTATTATTATGAATCTACAACATTTTTTAAGTGAGTTAACAAAATTTCAAATTAATTTTAATTGAATGGCACAAACTAATAAGATCACTTCCTTTCTTTTTCAATAGTACTAAACAATACACCTACATAATAATAATACATTTGCTTTGATAAATAATGTATCACTTTTCATTGTAGTAATTTCTTACGCGAATCTAATGCTACACATTTCTATTCTGACACACAACTTTATTTTATTTACCAGGTACATCCACAGTCATGCACATTTAATAACAAAAACATTAGTTAATTTACAAAATCTGCCAAGTGATTCTATATCTTTAGGGAGATCAAGATCTCCTGTCGGACGAGAACTCCTGTCAGATTTGTGTGATTTTCTATGGCTGTTATTTGGTATCAGGCCAGCTTCGCCGATTTAACGATCTAAACTAAAATATGTGACAGTTCACAGTTGAAATCTGACATTGGCCCATAGAAAAAGCAAATAACAGTCATAGAAAATCATACAATTCTGGTAGGAGAGCTCGATCTCACAAAAGATATAGAATCGCTCGGCTGAAAGTCTTACCAATTCTTGACAGATTTTGAGTTTGTTTCGATTATTTCCAGTAAATACACTTCTACAATGTAATAATTATGTCTTAAGGTTAAACGGAATCTACGTTATAATATATGCATTCACAGAGGCGCCAATTTAATTATTTTAGGTTAAAACACTTTTTGCATGTTATCCACTGGAGCGACCAAGTGAAATAAATAAATTTGCCTCGATTGCTCGAGATTTCCAGAAGATTTTTTTTTTTAAATTTCGCGAACATTAAAAAAATCATACCTTTGAATTTTAACATGGAGGCATAAAAACTTATTAAAGTGCTATGTAGCCAATGAATTAACCTGTTTTTTTTTACTGTTTATCTCATATTTATAGGATTTATAAAAAAATATATTAAAAAAATCGTAAAGTTTATAACCGCTCGAATCTTGCGTGTTGTTACTTTGAAACTGCCGTGAGGGGTACTTATTCGAGTCAACATAGAATATTTTCGATTTCTGTATGTTGTCTGTGGTATACTTGATAATTAAAGGTGCATATCTATGGAAAATGGACTTCATTTTCAACCGTAAACAGCTGATCCGAAAATTCGATGTCAAAAAAATATTAAAAAAATTATTTTTAATATCGTACTTAAATAGTCTAAGAAGTTCGGATTTGCGACATCTGTGGGCATAATAGATAAAGCATTTCAATAGTTTCGTTTTAAAATAAATGGGTGGCCGGGGAAATGTTTCAAACAATGTAACATTGTTTCATTTATTTAAATGTTTTATGAATGGTGGTCCAAATGTGGTCCAATTTTGGACGGCTATCAATCGCAGAAAAATAAAAGTGGTCCATTTTTCAAACATAATCGCTCCAGTGGTTACGGACAAAACTATTTATTCATATTCATATCGAGTGTGTACAGGCGAAAAAAATTAATTCACCCTAATATTTTAAAGTGTTTTAACCAAAAATAATTAGATTGGCGTAATCTGCGAAAGCATTCATTATAACGTAGGTTCCGTTTAACTTTATTTAAATTAATATGAACGCTTTTTTTTTCAAATATTGACTTTTCTTCACATCTTTCAATAAAAAATATTTAAAAATAATGTACTATTTTCATACTTTAGAATAATGCAAATCTTTGGAATTGAAGACTAGGGAAGTATGTGACACCATTGATAATTAACTTTAACAATTTCAATTAACTTTAGTAAATTCTTCCATCCTTCCTTGGGACTGCTTAAACTAAATTTTATTTTCGATTTATTTCTCTGATAAAATTAAGAGTTCATTTTAATAATGATAAATTTTCATATCCATTTTTACCCCAACTTTGTTTGAATATTCAAAACTATAACTGAAAAATGTTGAGTTTGCCCAATGCAAACATGACATTTTTGACACGATTTTAACCACTTGAGCTCGTTTTTAACTCACAGCTACCCAAATTTGGGTAGCTGTGGTTAGGTGATTTGTATGAATTTATTATTTTTTATAAAACTTAAAAATATTGGATAAACTGTGAAATATGGGTGAATTCATTTGCTTTAAACTACAGTAAGCAGTTTCGGAAGTATGATTTTTGAAATGAGCAAGGTTGAATCAATAAATAAAATAAAAATTTTATTTTTGTCTTTAACTAACCCATTATGAAAAGGTAATATCTAAAGCCAAAATCAATGCACAGGGTCAGCACTGTAATTGCTTGCAGTGCTTTGTACCATGCATGGGCACGATTCTTCAACACTGCAAATGCAGGGCTCTGGCCCCTAATGGTTAAGCAAAGCCTTCGCTCGAGTGGTTAAAGTTGTCATAATAAATTAATAAGTAACAAAATTAAAAGATGTTTGTTCATGTATGTACATCTAAATACTCAACCCTTTACTAGACTGTATAATTCCAAGATAATATGTATATTTAAATGGTGATAAAATATGCTGTTTAATATTTTTCAAGTTTATTTCGAAAGCTTCCATTGAGAATATATAATTTTCTACTATAGTCAAACACACTAGCACGCTAGAAACGTATGCATAAGTCGATAATGCTTGTAAAGCTGAAATTCTGAATTGCCTTTTTAAAGTAAGTGATATAGGATTTGCAAAATGATTCCCCAGCATTGAAATAACCTTTGCCGTAAGTAGTAATCCTAATTCTTCATAATTGTATAGCTTGAATATTTTTTAGAGGAGTTCTCTAGATAGAGAGGAAGAATTGGATTTACGGGTAATCAATGATGGACCATATACGATGGAATAAGATTTGAAGGATATAGTATCTATATTTATTATACACCGCATTATACTAAATATGTGTTGACAGATTAAATATGAAGCTTAAATGTTATTTATTATATTATGTATGTTGAAATTTATGCATGTTCCAATATTATATAATGATATAATTGTGCTTTTGACAGTTTTACATATTTATTTTTCAAAATTCTTCTTCATTCCCATTCAAAAGCTTGTGATTTCCTTCGAAAATATATCCTATCTTGTCCAATTAGATTTCTTATAGGCGATACAACAATCTCACAAACTTTTTGATATATCGTGCAATTTTTAAGGGTGTATGTACTAAAATGAATTCATAAACTGCTCTTTCGTAGATGGCGCTAACTTAATTATTTTAGGATAAAACATTTTTTCCAAGATGTACTTCAAAATATTAAGCTGAATTACGTATTTGTTTGTGCCCATACGTAGGCAATATGAATAAATAGTTTCATATAACAGAAAATAAAAAAAATCATACCTATGTATATTGTACCGGTACTTGATACACAAGAAAAATGTATGAAAATCAACTCTGTTACCAAGAATGACCACTTTGTTATGACTAAAAAATAATAAAATAGATATCTCTATATATTATAAATTAAAGTCCTCTGACGTGTCTGTCTGTCTGTCTATTCGCGATAAACTCAAAAACTAATGAATGAATTTTCATGCGGTTTTCACCAATAGATAGTGTGATTCATGAGGAAGGTTTAGGTATATAATTTGTCAAGGTTTTTTTGTAAATTGGTTGAAATATATAAAGGGAGCGGGCTGGCAAGCGGGGGGTGTGGATTTGATTTGTATGCAAATTAACAGATGGCGTTGGTTTGGGTAACCAACCAGTAGATGGCGCTGCGTTTCGTTAGCCACAGCAACGCGTGGCTGGGTCAGCTGGTATTAAGTAATATTTTTCAATTATAAGATCTTGCCGGCCTCTGTGTTTCCTCCTTCCTACAACATGGGTCTCTTCAAGACCAATGTTCATTCCTTCCTCTCCTCAAAAAGACCCTCCACACAGCATCCCAGATTACATAGACCCTGGGGGAAATTATTTTCCTCAGGGCCTCCTGTGTGGAGTTAATGTAAAAAAAAAATCTTGAATTTGTGGTACAGTTTACAAATTAATTGTTGTAATATTAAGATCTTTGTACAGTACAATCTCACTAATCCGGCACTATTAAAAACCAGAGGGTGCTGGATTATTGGAATATTCGGATTACTGTACTGTGTTATTATTTTTTAAATATTTTTTTTCTTCAGGGACAAGTTTACTTGCGCAAATTTTGAAAATGACCCTTATTAACTAAAACTAAACTATGAATTCATATTGTTATTGCTTATTTACAGTTGCGAACAAATAATTCGTCTTAACCCCTCCGCAACGTAAGCAGATATAAGCGTTAAAAATAGGACAGCAGTCAAGTACAGTCAGCGCGTGTGTTTCCATAGAAATCGTTATAACTCCGTTATTGTTTTAGTCACATCCCTAAAACAAAAAGTCAAAGGTCGATAGTAGATCAAGCTGCACATTTCTATCAAGTTGTCTATGGAAATACATAACAGGAATCAGCTGTCAATCGTGTAGTTGACAAAAATATTTACCCGCGCAAATTTGCTACCGGCAGCTCCACCGCGCTCCGCATTTTAAATTTTTATTAAATATTTTTATATGAAATGATAAAAAAGTGAGGTGACAAAAGTGTTTACTACACATATATATACAATAGAATAAGTATTCTTGTTTGCATAATCTGTGATTTTAGTACCGTTTTCACATAAAAACATCACGTGAGTCATTTTTACCTATTTTTAATGATTGCGTTCTAAATTTTAATATTTACAAATGCTAATATTTATTTGTAATATAATAATTTGAAAGCCGATTTTGTAACCTTTCTAAAACAGTTTTTACTATTCGGCTACGTTCAGAAATGTTTCATTTATAGAGCTTTAATTGTGAAGCGGTTATAACTAAAAGTTTTCGTAAAATGTCATTTCGTTTAAGACACCAAAAGCTAATAGTCTCGAAAATTCGGAGGGGTTAATATTTTAAATTATAATTTGCAAAAAATTTTTATTCCTAAAATAATTTAATTAGCACCATCTACGAAAGAGCAGATTATAAATTATTTTAATATACCCATGCTCCATTCAAGCTTGCAATTCGATGCAATCATTCATGCTCCTTTTGGGCTTTATAAAAATATGTTGCGTGATCCTTATTGCTCCACGCAAGCTTCATGGCAATGTTGTCTGATCCTTATTACCCCACACCAGCTTTATGACAATGTTGTATGATCGATCCTTATTGCCCCACACCAGCTTTATGACAATGTTTTCTGGTCCTTATTGCCCCACACCAGCTTTATGACAATGTTGTCTGATCCTTATTGCCCCACACCAGCTTTATGACAATGTTGTATGATCCTTATTGCCCCACACCAGCTTTATGACAATGTTGTATGATCCTTATTGCCCCACACCAGCTTTATGACAATGTTGTATGATCCTTATTGCCCCACACCAGCTTTATGACAATGTTGTCTGATCCTTATTGCCCCACACCAGCTTTGTGACAATGTTGTCTGATCCTTATTGCCCCACACCAGCTTTGTGACAATGTTGTCTGATCCTTATTGCCCCACACCAGCTTTGTGACAATGTTGTCTGATCCTTATTGCCCCACACCAGCTTTGTGACAATGTTGTCTGATCCTTAACACTCTCAGTAAAAATTGTGCAAGATCGGATGTATCAGTAAATGGTTAGCTGATATAATGAAGCAAGAAAGATTCCAAAAAAAATGTGAAAACTCGATTTGTATCAAAAATAAATATATATAAAAAAAACTGCTTTCTTTGTTTATTACTTTCACTAAATAGATAATACACTCTAGAAATGCCGTCCATGTAGATTTGATGAAAACCAACGTCGCCACTGAATTATTACTTTTTGGTTCTAGCCAATTTAGCACGCATTCTGTCTCTCTTACACTTGCCTGACTGTATATCCCCATCCCATTTGCATAGTGACGATTTACCTCTTAAATGCCAGTGCATCCTTGAGGATTTAAAAAATCCATCTAAAAAATAACTGACACCCCTGCCATAGATCACCCCAAGTGGTTCGCTACATTTGTTGACTTAGCAGGTGCGTCCAGGATCAGGGGGTGGGGTTTGTCAAGGTCTTGATGGTGGATGCCTTTGCCCACCTAACGCGTGGTGGGCCGGATTGGGAGAGATTGGTTGAGAGAGACCTTTAGAACTCTACAGCCGGACTCTCTCGACCCATCGCCTTGCACCGCAGTGGGAGGGATGGATTTGTGCATCCGTCACTCCTGGACATATTGACCTCCAGATTTCTACACATCCCCCATATCTTTTTCCTTCCCAGAACTTCCTCTCCTTCCTTTCCGTAAAAGACCCTCCCAGCATCTAAATAAATGACATAGGCCCTGAGGGATTTTTTTCCCTAGGGCCTTCTGTGTGAAGCTAAAGAAAAAATGACAGATCATGTACCTACTATTTTTATAAATATATACATAAACACATTATCTGCCGAGCGATTCCGTAATTTTTGTGGAATCGTTATTATATAACGGACATGATCTCCTGTCAGATTTGTGTGATTTTTGTGGCTTTTATTTACTTTATCTATGTACAACGTACATAATGAATAAAAAATCATGCGTACTTGCAGGAATTCGTGTTTAAATCGTTCCAAACTAAAATATGTGACAATCACAAATCTGACAGGAGATAACGTCCGTTGTCCAATCCCACAAAAGATACGGAATCGCTCGGCTGGTAAGACATTGCAATTTAAGAAAACATCATTTTACAAAAAACAAGCAGGTTATGACGAAAGTAGTATCAAATGGCGCATGGCAAAAATTTTGCATCAGTCCTCAAACACTTGTAATTTGTAATTTAAGAGCGTTTAACCAGCCAGCGGCCGAAAATCCACATTTCGTCGAAAGTTGTTCTTACGATCGTGCAGGGCGGTTACAATGAGAAATATTAATTATTCTCCATACCAGCTTTTTAAAATTATAACTCAATATCGATTTTATTTCATTCCAAATTTGCTTTAATTTATACCTACATCCAAAAATGCTGAAAGGCGTGATGATAAAAGTATTAAAATAATGTACTTTTTGTAATTATTTTTTTATTATAAGCATTTATCATTTTTCAATAATGTCGTTAAATAAGAATGTTAAAAAAATCTGAAATATATTAGTTTGTAAGTGCGCAAATAAATACACAAACGGACCAATTTTCGTCAAGAAGCACTGGTACGTATATATTTTTTAATGATTTTATTTAAATTAAAATTCTAAAACATGCGATACCCAGATAACGTATTGATTTATTTTACTGCATGATTACATGATTTGAAATGGGTGTGGTATAATACAAAATCTTTTTTGAAAATTTAACAAATCTGCCAACGACCTATGGTATGACCTTATTATACTAAAAATAAACATTTTTTCTCAAAATTTAAAACATGTGAATGCTAGATAAAAACAATCTTTCGAAATCCATTTATGATTTTTTGCGGAAAAGAGTCAATGCGTCTAAAATCTAATTTAAAAATTACGTGTTTCTGGTTTTCTCTGGTCAGATTGACCTCTTAAGGTCAGATTGACCACACTTCTACGTAACTTATCCTCAAGTAGATTCTCTCCTGCCGAGTGATTCTCTATCTTTTGTGAGATCGAGATAGATCTCGGGCGAGATTTCCTGTCAGATTTGTGTGATTTTCTTTGGCTGTTATTTGCTTTTTCTATGGGCCGATGTCAGAATTTCAGCTTTGAGCTGTCACATATTTTAGTTTAGGTCGTTTTAAACATGAATTCGTGCAACCATGCATGATTATTTATTCATTTAACAGCCATAGAAAAATCTGACAATTTTCGATCGAAATAGATGTCGGGCGAGATCTCACCAAGAAAATCACACAAATCTGACAGGAGATCTCGCCCGAGATCTATCTCGATGACAAAAGATAGAGAATCGCTCGGCTGTTCTTACCATTTTTGAGTGTTATTGTATTTAAAAAGAAAGGCAAACATTCCGGGTTATGAATAATCTGAAAATAATTTAAAAATCTCCTACTATCATCACAGTAAGCGAAAAAAAAATTGTGTCGTGATGGAGAACTTGCCAGCTGAGGAATTGAACTCATGATGCCTGGGTAGGACCCATACCAACTGACCAGTTGAGTTATAACTAGAAGGTACAAACATGGGAAATGATAAATTTGAAATTAAAAGTACTTACCATGCAATAAGACAAGAAGGCCTCTTGCATGCCATAATGGAGGGTATGACCGAGGGGACAAACGCTAGGGGACGCCCGAGTACCTGGAGGACCTGCTGGTGGACGTGCGCTGCTTATCATATGCAGACTTCAAAAGAGCCGCACAAGACAGGGAAGAGTGGAAGAAACGAATAGATGAAATTGCTGCAAACCAATCCCAGGATTGAAACCAGAGAGAGAGAAGTGTATTTTAAAAATAATAATTTATTTTGAAATAGTATTCAGCGATACATTTTACATTTATCTATATAATAAAATAACTAAGGAACAACTTAAGTAATATTATTAAAGTTCACATTGATGATCAACATCGAAACTTAATTAATAAACTAACATGCAATTCCTAGGACATTTAAATTACATTTCTAATTCGTATTTCTATTTTCTGCTGATATCAAAAATACAAAAATACAGGTCTTTTCAAAATGATTCTTTCGCAGTAAACGCACTACATATTTTCAAAAATTATATTGGTAAATTTTTTGGTTTCATCGGAAAATAATTGACAGAATTTTTGTTATTTTTTGATTCGATACCTAGGTACATTAAATCAATAATGTTAATTCTCTTTTCCTTGTTTTAAAACTATATATTTGTTTTTTAATGTTTTTTTATTGGTTCTTTTTGATTTGACTGTGAATCAA
This sequence comes from Limnephilus rhombicus, assembly GCA_929108145.2. Classification (NCBI taxonomy): domain Eukaryota; kingdom Metazoa; phylum Arthropoda; class Insecta; order Trichoptera; family Limnephilidae; genus Limnephilus; species Limnephilus rhombicus. The sequence goes on from OV815270.1 coordinate 13,309,891, forward strand.
ACCGTTTTTTTTTTTGTATGAAATTGTTTGTCATTATTTGTGAAAATGCAAAAATCTTTTTTGATTGCGTGCTGAAGAATTCGTTCTTCTACATCTAAACACTAGTGGCAACAGGGTCTTAAGTTTTTGATTTTGTAGAAATGATGTATATATTGAAAGCTTCCTCAATGATTTTCAATGTCTACCTTCACTGTGAAACAATTAACATAAACTTAATGCGCTAAAATAATCTTAAACATTAAATAAAAAGTACAATACTGTTAAAACACTAAGCTTAAATAAACACATACTTGTAAAACATCCAAAATGTAATTAGCGAGGATTTTGAAGGTGGACACAAAATTATTAATTTTTGTCTGTAAAAATGATTTAGAACTCTGAAACTAACCAAATAGTAACTAATACGTATTAATTCAGTTAGCCATAAAAAACAAAACAAAAAAATTAAAGAGAGCGTAAAAGATGAATATTTTTTTATATCTTTTAATATTTTAGTGCATTTGTAATCCCTTTAAACCCAGGAACTCTTGGCTGCCCCACTTGCCCAGGCAGGTGGTACCACCCCACTGCATAAAACTGTTTTTCCATTCACAGGTAATAGAAACAAAAGGTTCCGAAGAAGTTAAGTAGGAGGTATTTGATATACATATTTTTAAACTTTTTTTTACTGCACTTGTGTGGTACACGCCAAACTTTAAAACAGAATGATGTTGATACAGAAATCGTCGCCGTAGGTGAATTTAAGGTCAGCAAAGCGGCATGCCTCCCTGCCGGCGCCTTTCTCTGTCGCACGTATATTTTATGCATCTTTCTTTTTCCCTTACGGTCATTGTAAAGTCATATACCTGCGCGAGAATGGATTGTATCAAGTTTGGCGTGTACTATACTTACAGAGAAACAGCTTTTACATAAGTTATTAAAAAAATTGTGTACTTTAATCTACAGGCATTCTTAAAAGTAACAACGAACTTGTAATTACTGTTATGACTAATTTCATAAAATACAACACAATATCGCAATTAGCATCTTTTGAAAAATATGTGTGGAAAAATGTATTTATTTTTTTTGTTAGTCTGATTTCACATACATTGATTTTATGTTTAAAAAGGATTTACTTTCCTAAATTTAGATCCTCTTCAAGTAAGTACAATATCTACATCATACATTGGTTTGCATTATAAAATCTTATAGCCAAAATTTATCACCAAAAATGTTGTAAATCGCTTTTTTGTATGCGAAATCATTGTCTGTTTTGTAGTTTCCTTTTGTATTTGAGCTATTTTTGCACAGTATTCTATAAATTCGAGTATTGATAGGCTCAATTGTCAATTTTAAACTCCCAGATTTAAAAATTAATTTCGTATAAGTATGTATGTTATACATATAAATAAAATTAGAAATACTGTATAAATAACATAGATAAGTAGATTATAAATAATAATAATAATCAAAATTTCATCTTAAAGCACTAACAGGGCCATTATTCGTCATTTTCATAAATAGTGACAAGAAAATGTTATTTTCAATGGTTTGTTCCTTTGATTAGTACGGAAGCTATTCTAGAAAAGTCATGAAGAAATTCTTCACCAATTTGTTTCTCAAAAGCAACAATACTGTGATGGAGAACTGTTAGTATTAGTTCGTTTAGGTTGGTCCATTTTCTCAAACAGGCCCTGCCTAATATTGATTTAAAGCATTAAAACTATGATAAATTCAAAAGATTAATTCATTTTAATCTTAAATCCAGCATGCCTTAATAATTGTTAAAGTCACGACAAAAAGTAATCAAGTCTGGTTTCTCGAGTTTCAATACAAATAAAAATAAGATTTTCTTGTCGAAAGTAGAGAATGCATCTCCAAATCACATCTATATATAATATACATATTAAAATTCATAAACAATCACAGATATTAGTCAATCCTTCCCTGAATTATCTAACAATTCACCCAAGCAAATAATATCTCCATCTTTCTAATTAAAGTCAGTTTAATTGAAATTCACCAATGTGCTTGTGATACTAATTCAAACAAAATTCCATAGGACTAAAGATTGATTCCTGTGGCATTCCAAAAAAAGTTATTTTTTAACTCTTCTTGAGATATAAGATGAAAATGATTTGAATCTATTATTTGCTTTGCAGGAAGGAAACCCAAAGTAAAAAAGAATTATGTAATAACTGTATTCATTATAAATTAAAGCCCGTGTGTTTCACATAGTGAACATAACTTGTAAACTAATTGAATATCTGCTGTAAAATAATATATAAATGAAGAACATAACTAATAAAGTAAGGATTACGCTCACGATGGTACTTGACAAATATGTGATGGTAATATGAATAGTTATGACAAAATGAATTTATTTATAATATATCACGAAAATTACTGTTAAATGGCATATATTTTCAAATACTTCAAGCGTCTTGGAACTATCGTAATAAATGAACAGAGACTAAATTGTTAGTAAAATAGTTATCGAAAATTCATTGGCCATTTTGATGGCGCGAAATCAGCTTGAATTTAGAATTTGTAATGTCATGGATTGCATCACTTCTGCATAATCAGACTCAGTTATTTCATCCGTGGTGTAACTAAAACAATGGCAATGTAGCCAAAACTTCAAATTTTTAACTCCGCTCCATTTAAACCTTAAATTTTAACGGTTTGGAATGTTTAACCTGTGTTTCGTGTGGATTTAACCACCGCTTTGGATATATCATGAATGAAATAGTATTACTTTTCAATAACTCCTGTTCAACTTTCTTAGAAAGTTTGGGGAAATTTTGGCAATCAATCAATCAAAACTGAAAGATAGTCGAGTTATAAAGAATAATGTTTGTGAATTTTTTACACATCGGTGAACTTAGTTTAACATTTGTGTAGAAAGAAGCTGCAGAGATCCGTGAATAGGAATGTGTTCAGGCAGAGGTAATCTTCTCGTTGAGCGGCATTTGTTCCTCCAGAGTGTTGTCCCTCTTGACTTCCTCCACGGCATTACCGCTGTTCCAAGATTGCAACTTCCCGGAGCCCAACAGGAGGAAGGAGACGGCTCCACAGAAGTATGTTCCTGCGAGAATCCAGAACACAATCTGCCACTGGCCATAGGTTTGCTGAAACAGTTATTCATAAATTTAAAATATGTTTCATATCGTCTTGAATCTTGATTGGTGCTTATAAACGTTATCAAAATTCTAGGACATTATTTTGCTCTCTTGGTTCAACAAAAAAATTACATCAATAAATCAGTAATCATTTCCAAAACAATTCTAATTATGGTCTGACACGTTTTTAGATTTTCACGGCCAAAAGTATTTTCATTATTTGTTTTTGGGGTGTTATGCCGTGTTGCGCTACCTCCTTATTTACGATGATGGACACTGTAACGCTGTCCGAAACGTTGGCTAAAGAAGGAGGAAGCGCAATAAGGCATAACACTCCAAAATCAAATAATGAAAATAATTTTGATCTGTATGCTTAAACCATAAATGTACCATATTCACACAAAAATATTTCGTATTGCAATTAAATTCACTTCCTGGCAAAAAATTTACCATTAAAAAAATAAAGTTTTGAAGACCTTTGGAGCTCATTCATTCAAAGGAATATATAAGAACTGCACATTATATTTTTGGTAGGAAGTTGGATTCTGGTGCAAATTTCGATGAAGTTAAAAGATGTCAAAAACTATAGAAATAATAATTATCCATTTTCGAAAAATACATAACCATTCGGGAATTTTTATATGTTCGTTTTGGAAATTTCCCACCCTCTTTCAAAAAATCAAACCTCCGAATTTTAATATGGTGACATAAATATAAGCTAATTTTAATAGTGTTTGAGAGCCATTGAATGCACCTATATTTAACCGTTTATCCCATACTAAATTAGGATTCATAATGCATTTTTTTTTTTTTGTTAAATTTGTAAAAGCATGGTTCTGCGTAAAATTTACCTTAATTAAAATATTTAATATTATGACTTCTTTATCTTATCTACAGCCTAGTTGATAATCTCAGATAATTGCATTTTTTAATATGTAAACACAAAATCAATGATTTGTAAGAAATTATATTTCAATAATCGGTGTGCGAAATGTTAATAACAAATAATTCAGAAGATATGCAAGATATATCTTATTACAAAGTGAAATTACTAAGTTATCTTTGTGATTAATCAAAGTATATAATGCGCGGGAACTTTTGAAATAATGAAAATAAATATTTTAAAGAATTTCTTCGAATTGGCCACATTTTGGCCAGTGAATGCTTGAGGGTGTTTGCAAATTGGCCAAAATGTGGCCAAAAACGCTCCTGTGGTTTAGAAATAAATTAACCATAACTTTGATGAGTTTAACGCCATTTAAAAAAAAAGTGTAAAAATGACTTACGTTATTGTACGTGAGCGTTCCAACCATGTATGTAGAGAGGAATCCGCCAAGAGAAGACAAGGTATTTGCCATTCCAAAGATAGTGCCTGAAAAAAATTCAAATTTTTTATTGTTATTATTATTTACAGTCATAGACATATGATAATATTCATATGTCTATGTTTACAGTACAAGATTTCTTATTTTAACGTTGTGTGTATTTGGGAAGATGTAAAAAAGTTTTAAGGTTATTTAAAGAGTAATTACCTAATTAAGTATAATATCTAGGTACTCTTTTAGAAATTTCATTCAATAGCACCATTCCATTTGTCATGCTGTGCTAGAATATCTGTTCTGTCATGTGATACCTTGAATAAGTCATTGTGATTACTTATCACGGAGTCTATTAGATTAGTGATAGATATAAAAAAGTTACAGTTAAAAATAATGAGTGTATTTTAGTACATACCGGAATAGTTTGGTGCAATGTCCAGTCCGTTTCCGAGGTACCCAGCAGTGACAGCCCCGTTGATGGTGAGAGCAATGGTGAAGATGGCCACGGACCAGACTCGGTCATAGCCCAGGAACACTTGCGCCACCATCAACAAGGAGGGAGTGCCGATCGCTGGAGGAAAATATAACTAATTAATAACAATAATAGTAATAAAGGGACAGAAGTTTTCTTGGAACCATCTCTGACATTCAAATGTTTAAAAAAATACATGTGGTCAAATGAATTAGGTATTACTCTTCTAGTTTTTAGTGACCTACCAAAACTTCTATGAATTAAAAAACACAATATGTACAAAGTTATCAATGACTTTATAAAAATACAAGACTCGTTATATTCATACTATTCGATCAAAAAATGTAGCACCGCTTATGAAAAGGATAGCCATTCAAAGAATATGTGCGTATGAATGAAATAGATATATGAACGGCGTGCTAAATTATTTCCACTGGACTCAGTTCAGTGGAACCGCACGCATTGTCTCAGTAATGTGTCTTCCTCTACTTGTACCTCGAAATTAGGCATTTTTATTGTTAAACTTGTGCGAGTTCCAATGTAAGTTGTTAGAATGAGAAAAGAAATAAAAGACATCGGTTTGATCTGTCTGTTTGAGCTGTCCGAAACTTTGGCTAAGGGAGGAGGTAGCGCAACACGGCATAACACCCCAAAAACTAATAACAAAATTACTTTTGGCCGTGAAAATCTAAAATGGTACGACGATTGGAGACTCTGAGGAAGCGAAGGAACCTTTTACTAGGCAGCCTAGCTTCCTCAAGAGATGTAAGGAGGAATCGATTGTAACAGTACACATTCGCATAAAAAGACACATCACATCCCGGAAAGCCGATAGGGTATTCCAAAGAGCAGAAGCAGCGCTACTAAGGGAAAGAATCCACAATGTGCGCAGCGAACTGGATGGAATATCTCGGGAACTTTTCTATTTACATCTGCACCTGAGTGCAAACCTGATCGATGACGATTGGAAGAAAGTTGACAACATGACTTACCAACAAGCACAGAGATGTAAGCAGTCAACAGATGCGAGACAGAAACAAAAGTTCGAGAGGCTCAACCAAGACAAAAAAGGTGATCGAAAACAATTTGATCATAACAAAGTTGTTATTAACATTTCGACCCTTGCATTGAGCCCACAGGCGACTTCTGCGCTTGCCAAGGGGATGAACTACGCAGTTGCCCCCAAAAAGATACCTGTGAAATCTATCGTGTGTGGTGTAGAGACAGCACTACACTCAATGATGAAAGTCCATAAAATGTAAGAGACCCAAGCAGAGGATATACGACAAGAGACTTGCCATATTTTGAAAAGGGGCAAAATACCCCGCCCAAACATCACAAAAGGAGAGTTTGCGGCCTTAAAAGAATTGTGCGCCAATGAGGAAATCTTAGTTCTGCCTGCTGACAAAGGTAATGCCACTATGGTAATTAATACGGTAGACTACATTAAGAAGATGGAAGACCTCCTGTGCGATGCCGGCACTTACAAGAAAATTAAAATCAACCCCACCAACAAGATTGACCTGAAGACAAGAAAGCTAGTTAAAGCTTCCAGTATTAGGAAAGAGGATCGATCTGGGCTTTTCGTAAAAGCCTCCAGAACTCCTGTCCCACGCGGTCTTCTAAAAATACACAAAAAGGATATCCCAATGAGACCGATTGTCAGTGCTATTGGCACTATTATATTATATTATATATACTTACAAACTGTCCCAATACCTCTCTAGACTACTGCAGATGCAAACCGGAAAAACTGAATCTTGGATTAAAGATTCCACAGATCTGATAGTAAACTTAAGAAGGTTAAGACTGATGAAAGGGATATTCTTTTCAGTTTTGACGTAGTTTCTCTTTTTACGAATGTGCCTCTAGAAGACTCCATGACAATGCTCAGGGAGATTTATGAGGAAGACATTTGCAAACTTTTTGAACACTGTCTCAAAACAGGATATTTTGCATTTCAGGGTGAACTTTTTGAGCAAGTGGAAGGAGTTGCGATGGGCAGTTCGTTGTCGCCAGTTCTAGCTAACTTCTTTATGGAGAAGTTTGAAGAAGTGGCACTCGACACAGCTTCGGCTGTTCCAAAGGTATGGTGGCGTTATGTCGATGATGTCTTCGCCATTTGGCCTCATGGAACAGAGAAACTGAACGAATTCCTATACCATCTTAATTCACTTCACAGTAAAATTAAGTTCACAATGGAGCTGGAAAATAACCACAAAATCCTGCCTTTTCTAGATGTGGAAGTGATGCGAAAAGAAGATGGTAGCCTAGGCCACACAGTGTATAGGAAACCAACTCATACAAATCGGTATCTACATACTGATTCGCATCACCACCCAGCGCAGAAGAGAGGACTTATCCATACTTTGGTAACCCGAGCGACCAGAATATGTGAAGAAACGAAAATCGGAGCGGAACTTACAAAGCTCACCGATGCACTGGAGCGTAACAGTTACCCGGCAAGGCAGACAAGGCAAATAATAAGAGCCAAATCTACAACAAATGAAGACAGAATTGAACAAGAGTCTAATGGCTGTTCTTTCCTACCTTATGTTCACAATGTGACAGACAGAATTGCCAGACTGTTGAGGAAAGAAAGCATCAAGACTGTCTTCGGAACCACGACCAAAATACAAGACCTACTGAGGTCTGCAAAGACCAAGTTTCCTCTGAAAACAGATGGAGTATATAAACTCAGCTGTTCCGGATGTGATAAGGTCTATGTGGGCCAGACAGAGCGGACGATCTCCAAAAGGATATCGGAACACTTTCGAACTTGTAAACTTGGCCACCCTGACAATTCGGAAATCGCCGAGCATTTAATTGAAACTGGCCATTACTTTGGATTTGTTCCTGAAGTCCTGGGAAGACCCAAAACTTATAGAGCACGCCTAATACAGAGGCAATTGAAATTCATAAAAATCCTATTAACATTAATAGAGACGACGGAGCTAAGCTCAATAGTTCTTGGTATCCGGTAATTGACGGCTACACCAAAGCTAAATGCAAAAAAAACCATCTTCAAGTATACTGTAATGTCAGCTCGCAGTGGAGTGGAGCTGGCAACACGGTATTGCTTCGAAGTACTTAAGCACACATTTCACCACTAGCATTTCCACATCTGCCCTGATGATGGACACTGTAACGCTGTCCAAACGTTGGCTAAAGGAGGAGGTAGCGCAACACGGCATAACACCCCAAAAACTAATAACAAAAAAACATTGGTTTGATCACCACAAGTGCTTCGCTACATTTGGCGACTTGCCCGGTTTATGGGGTAAGGTTTGTCTAGGTCTCTGCGTTTGACCACCTTTTTTTTTTTTTACATTATCTCCACACAGGAGGCCTTGAGGAAAATAATTTCCCTCAGGGCCTATGTCATCTGGGATGCTGTGTGGAGGGTCTTTTTGAGGAGAGGAAGGAATGAACATTGGTCTTGAAGAGACCCATCTTGTAGGAAGGAGGAAACAGCAAATCATTCCACAGTCGAGCTGTTGAACATAAGAATGAGTCGAAGAAACGACCCATTCTCATGTGACAAATGTCAACCGTGTACAAATGTTGGGCACGCGTTTGGCGTGTTTCCCGACTATGCACCGGTGCCGAAGGGATCAATGGTGCTAGTTCCTTGGATTGTAATACCGGTAGAACAAGGATAGCATTCCCACCCGCCGCCTGGGCTCTAAAGATTGCAATCCGTCTGGTAAGACGGGAGAATCCATCAAACGGACCGCCCGTTTCTGCACAGAGTCGAGGGTATTTTTCAGGTATTTTGGAGCTCCAGACCAGAGGTGGCTGCCAAATTCAACCGTGGGGCGCACTTGTGATTTGTACAGGGTTAGCAGTTGTGCACTATTAAAGTATCTGCGGGCCCTATACAGTACGCCCAGTTTCTGGGAGGCTAACTTTACTCTGGCTTCAATGGAGTCCCCATACCTGAGCTGGTCACTTAGGGTTACACCAAGGATATCAATGGAGGGCCTGTTCGGAAGATTGCTTCCGTTGAGACTAGATTTTCATTTCGATCCCTTTTAGACGTAATCAGACAAGATTGGGTCTTTGAAACATTAAATTCAACGAGATTATTTTTACCCCAAGAGAAAACACTATCGAGGTAACCGTCCATTCTTTGCTTCAAAGCCCTACAAGCTGTTGGAGTTTGTGAGCCCTTACTACCCACCTACTACGTAGCGGGGCGGATCAGGAGAGACTGGTTGAGGGAAACCTTTTAAACTCTCCAGCAGGACTCTCTTTTAATATCGCCTTGCACCATAGTGAGAAGGATGGATTCATTCGTCCGTCACTCCTGGAACACTGACCCCCAGATTCCTACCCACCCCTCTTACCTTTTTCCTTACCAGAACTTCCTCTCCTTCATTTCCCTAAAAAGACCCTCCACCTCCAAAGATGACATAGACCCTGAGGGTTTTGTTTTCTCAGGATCTCCTGTGTGCAGTTAATGTAAAAAAATTATTATGAATAATTTATTACCAAAGGTGGTGAAGATCTTCCTGGTGGCAGTGGTGGACAGTCTACCAGATCTCTGCAAATAGTCGGCCATTAGGGAGGTGGCCAGTGCGAAGAAATATTTGCCCAGGTATGGCAGGGAAGACAACAGCCCATTCTGTGGAAGGAGAAATGAACACTTTTAATACGTGGACAGAATTGATCGATCATTTACGATGGAAACTGGAAACGGACGTCTTTTCGGACCCTTGATTGAATAATCTTTAAAATCGCATTTGTTTTGATTTTTATGGGAAGGTATCGATAATTATTGATTACCAAACCCACCTAATCCAGGGGAACCGTGCAAATAAAGGATGCCGTTATTTTAACTACTTATCGAAACACTTTTCAATTTTTGAGTTGGCATAGGTATTTCGGTTGTGGGTACCATTCAAAGATATTGAAATAAAAGAGATGTGCTATGCGCAATTTTTATTTGGTGGGACTGTGTTTCCTGGTGTCGCTGATATTGTTAACCAATACTACTGGACACCTTAAAAAAATCAACTAAATGAAAGAATTCTTTCCGTATTCAAACTATATTGTTAACCAATACTACTGCACAATGAATTCTTTCCGTACTCAAACTACGCTCATTAGGAAGTAGTCCGACAGTCGGGTGGACATCGTAGCATATCTCTGTATTTCAATATCTTTGGTAGGTACGATTCATTGGAAAACCAACACCTCTGCCGTAGGTCACCCCAAGTGGTTCGTTGACTTTGGTGACTTAGCATGGGGAGAGATTTGCTAGATCTTGATTGCTAGAGGCTGGTTGAGGGAGACCCTTTGATCTCTCCAGCAGCAATCGCCTCTCACTGCAGTAAGAGCGATGAATTCATACGTCCGTCATTCCTGGACACAATGAACCACAGATTCCTACTAATCCTTTATACCTTTTTCCTTCCCAGACCTTTCTCTTCTTGCTTTCCTTAAAAAGACCCGCCACACAGCATCTCCAAAGAGGACAGGCAATTATATCAATTATTTTCCTCGGTGAAGTTAATGTACTTGCCATCTGTGTGAAGTTAATATAAAAACGATTCCTAATCCCTTTCTATTAAATAGGTTCGTAAGGTTCATAGAAAATGCATAAAGGTTTGCTCATCGCGGGGCAGAGCGATGATTGGCTAAAACTTCTTGACATAGCTTGAAGTCCATGTTCCACTGGGAGATTTAAATTAACTGCAATGCAAGTGGTAGTGTTTACTTCATGCTACGTCACACATTCGAAATTTCTAAAGCGGCCTGACGAGTATTTTTCGAAAAAGGCCCGTATGAGCTAACCTTACGAACCTTGGGTTCTCAGGTTAAGATGAATATATACGTGAAATCCTATTTAGATACTATTTTGATTAATCTTTACGAGGAATCGGCTTACGGTACGAACATCAAAAAATATGCTACAGATAAATTGAAGCTTTTACTAGCTTTTCTATGTATTGGAATTACAATAAATTATTATTTACGGAACAAAAAATATAAGCGTAAACCACAAAAAAAAAGTTTTTTCATGACTTAACTATGAAGTAATACAAGAAACAATTTTAAAAAAATACCCCTTTATGGCTAAGACAATTTTTGAGGTTTTCCATTTTCTAACTTTTTTTCGTTCTTATAAAATTGTGCACAAAATAAATAAAAACCACTGTTTCGCTTACTAGCCTCGTGCAAAAAGACGCTCGATTTTAAAATTTTGCAGCCATGAGATTCGAAATATTTCTAGCGTTTATATTCCTCTTAAGTACCTAAGTAATTCATGCGTATTTAGATTGAAACGAAACTGACACAAATTGTCAATCAAAAAAATCCAAAATGGCGGCAATGGATCGTTTTATACGAGAAATTTAAACTTTGATTGAATAAAAATGTAATTTTAATGCATCTTTTCCATTATTGCATTATTCAAATGTAATTAATTGTGTCTTGTAGTATAATTAAATCTGTGCCTAATAAAAGTACCTACTGCGGTTAGGAGAATATTTACCACATTAAAATTGCTGTCGTCTTCCATGATGATCATAAATAAACCATTGATGATTATGGAGTGAATATTGAAACAAAATTAATTATCGAAACCGCCAGCGGTTTGCGGTTACCGAGTGTAGGTAATTTCGAATATTTCTATTTGAAATGTTTCTAATGTGCATCACTAGCTTCAAACGACACCATAGGTAATCCGTAATAATTACATAGTTAATTATATCAGACAGTCCACGGACCAGCGGACTTGCCTAATCACTGGGATTAGAGATCTCCATTTTCCTCCATAACCAGCAATTCTCGTATCAAAGCCAATTCGGAGTACAGCTAAGTATGTAATTTGATGAATTACGGCGAGATAGATTGCGAGATTGACTCTACTCGCGACTCTATGTTGCCTAATAATGGGTATCTACGTGTTGACGATAATCGTATTTCGTAATTGACAAATTAAAATTATTTTTTAATGACAACTTTTAATTAAATACTTACAGGCGACACCAGGGCTTTCAAATAGGTACGTATTATTTAGGTAACTAACTCACCATCACACCGCTTCACCGCAGGGGTTGGCAGAGAGGACGGACCGCCAAACAACTCGGTCTTGGCACACGCTCCTTGCCTCGTTCACATACAGTTACATGCATCGTCTCATACAGGCTCTTCTATTATTCTAACTCTTGACATGGCCCGTCTCAAGTATCTGATTCACGCCCAGTGGCGGACTAAGCCCGTCAGAGGCCCGGGGCGGCAAAGCTGAATGAGCCCCCCCCCCCCCCCCCCCTAGTTTAAAAAGTTGATGTAATTTTACAAGATTTTTATTCAGTTCACACGGGCCTCTGGTCCTGGGGGACCTCTAAGCTCTCCGTAATCCCTTGATCAAATCATAAACAAGGCTTTTAGGTACCAGGGCACTGTAAATTATCATATTTTTTCTTCATTTTCTAAAAGATGCATTTGTTAATAATGCTATCACCTAAAGTTTCAAGGAAATTCTAAGAAAATTTAAAGAAAGTTTTAAACAGTTTGTATGGTGAATTATCCTTCAGCAAAACTTTCAACGCATTTCTTTCGAAACTATGTTTTTCAACCTGGTTGAGACAACATATTAGAAAAACTATACATCCAATTTGCATGCACCAAGTCTTGAAGAAAATCCAGTCACTATGGCACCACATGGGAAGCGAGCGCTTGCTTATATACTCGCGGCGAGTAATTACTCTCACGGTAGGCAAGGCTGGGTGAATTCACGCAAAGCTGAGAAATCGCTCGAACCTTCTGCGGGCACTTGTATGGTACAGCCACACGTTCTAGGCCTTTCGCGTAAGTGGCGGAATTATTATTTACGAGGCGGCGCGGCCGTAATAACTGTAGGTATTTCGTAGTTTCCAGCGTGTTCGGTGGGAGTTCAGTGGCGGCGCAATTAATGCGGCACAAGTGGCCGCCACACACCCCCTTCTCACAAAACTATACATCTTATTTGCATGCACTATGCACCAAGTCTTAAACTGTTCGATAATCCAGTCACTATAGCCATTACAGTATTATCCATAAGACAAGCAACTGCCTAGGGGCCCCGCATTGGGTAGGGGTCTTGAGGGTAAAGGGCCCTAAGACGTGCATTGCCTGGGGGCCCCGACATGTTTAAGCCGGCCCTGGCAGGCTACTTTTGTCAATAAGGCAGTGTAGGCCACTGTCTAGGGGCCCCGCATCAGGTAGGGGCCCCTAGAGTAAAGGAGCCCCGAGACGTGCATTGCCTAGGGGCCTCGACATGTTTAAACCGACCCTGGCAGGGTCGTATTGTCCATAAGGCAGCGTCAGCCGCCGCCTTCGAAAATCCAGTCACCATAGCCAGGGCCGTAATATCCATAAGAAGTGTAGGCAACTCCCTAGTAGCCCCGCATCGGGTAGTGGCCCCTAGGGTAAAGGGGCTCCGAGAGGTGCATTGCCTAGGGGCCCCGACATGTTTAAGCCAGCCCTGGCAGGGCCGTATTGTGCACAAGGCAGTGTAGGCCACTGCATAGGGGCCACGCATCAGCTAGGGGCCCCTATGGATAAAGGGGCCCCGAGACATGCATTGACTGACTATGATACCAGACGAGGAAAATTTACCATAAACAGTAGAAAATAAAATTCATTCAAAAATGAAAGGCATTCAAAATTTGCTGAAGGATAATTCAACATACAAACTCTTCCAAACGGTTTCATATAAAATGCTGTATCTCCGTCAGTTTTTCGAATTTCCTTAAAAAAAAGAGCATTCTAAACAAGTGCATCCGTCAAAAAATGAAATAAAAATTAGATTTTTTTTTTTACAGTGGTGTCCAAAGCCTTGTTTAGGGTTTGATCAAGGGAACATGGAGGCGTTTGGGGGCCCCCCAAGACTGGGGGCCCGGGGCGGACCGCCCCCCCCCCTTAGTCCGCCACTGGTCGTACTATGTCTTCCTCGGGCGTCCCCTATTTCTTCTGCCGTTCACATTTGCGTTATGTATTCTCATTACACTGCATTCCTCGTTCATTCACTCTTTATGCCCAAACCATCTGAGCGTTATTTTATTGATCTTACTCATTACTCATTACGCTTACATCAGCTTTGCATTTTTTGCGGATCTCCACGCTTCTCACATGATTATATATGGTTAAACCACAAATACGCCTCAGGGATCTCATTTCCACAGCATTCAGTCTACTTTCATCCTTCCCCTGCCAGTTCCATGCCTTACTCTCATACATCAGGGTAGGTGTACCTACCTACTTGAAAATATATATTTTTTTTTTTTTTTTTTTTAATATGTTTATTTAGTTATTAATTGTACAATAATTTCTCTTACTTAAATCTTACAAAACTGATTAATCAGTTTGATTGTAAAAAATCTCTCATTTTTCCTATTTATTTACTTACAACATATAAAATGTTTGATATTTTGGTGCTTAATACATATCTAGTAATTATTTAATAATATAATACTTAATATTAAAATACTTAACTAATTATTGTAATGCTTATTATAACATAAATTTTATTTTGAACAGTGGTTAAAAGATCTAGGTACCTATTCGTTCACAATATTATTTGTTTTTCATAGATTTAGGTATTTTTATACAATATTTTAGTTTTCATGTTCTATTGAAGTAGAATGATCTAACTTTAGTTTTGATTTTTGAATATGATGTCTCGTTTTTAATATTTTCAGGTAATGCATTAAATATTTCCGGAATTTTATGCCTTTTTGTTCTATCACCGTATACATTTGTAGATTTATTAATAATAAACATTTCTGCTTCTCTATGCCTAGTGGGGTAGTTATGGTTTACAGGTTTTTTGAATTCTGTATTCCAGAATTCATCTAGAGTTAATTGGTAATCTACCCTACTATGTATAGAGAGCACATTACACAAGGAGAACATTTTTTTATAATCGCCATCACATAATTGAACTTTTTTTTTGCCTGATATCAATTTTAGGAAACGGATTTGTAGTTGTTCTATTTTATTTAAGTACGTTTTGTACGTTAATCCGTAACTATTTATTCCGTATCCTATAATTGATTCTGCTAATGCGTTATATATACAGTATAATATATTTTTATTAACAAAGTTTTTTAGGTGATAAAATTTCCCTAATATGGATCTTAATCTATTACATACATTTTCAATATGAATTGACCAGTTAAAATTGACATCTACTGTAAGACCAAGGTATGTATACTGGTACACTTTTTCTATATTTGGGCAATTACACTGCAGGGATTGGTTTTTTGTGTGCAAGCAATCATATGAATGACTTTTAATGTGCAATTCCTTATCCTGACAATTTGCATGTGGTGAATGTATAAGCATATATTTGGTTTTTTTTGCGTTGATAATAATGCCATTGTCGTGGGACCATTTAATAATATTATTTAGGTCAGATTGTAAAATTTCCTGAATTTTTTGTGGATTTTTGTCAGCACATATAATGCAAGTATCGTCTGCAAACATGTAGCATTTACAACGTTTTATTACGTTTGGTAAACTGTTTACTTGCATAATATAACACGTAGGTCCCGATATCGATCCCGTAGCTACCCCAGTGTTTGCCAACATTTCATCACTTAAAATTCCGTCAATTTTAACTTTAATTTTTCTATTAAACAGATAGTTTTTAAAAAATTTATTTAAAGGACCTCTAATACCACATTCCTCCATTGCCCTTAGTAATGTTTCATGGTCCAATGTGTCAAAGGCCTTTTTAAAATCTATAAAAATTATGCCTACATAATATTTTTCATTCAAATGACAGTTTATATGGTCAGTGAATTTAGAAAGTAATTGTGTAGTACTTTTTTCTTTTTGAAATCCGTACTGTATGGGATTTATGATTCTATTTTTTTCTATAAAATTTTGTATTTGATTAAAGATAGCCCTTTCAATAATTTTATCAATACACGAGAGAATCGCTATTGGTCGATAGTTTGTGAAATCTTTGTGGTTTCCTGATTTATATATAGGTCTGATGATGGATGTTTTAAGTTCGTCAGGCATGATACTTTTACTTACACAAAGGTTAATTAGTTTAGTCAGAACTGGGATTATATTATCAGCAATTAACTTCAGGTCTTTAATTCTTATTTGGTCATTGCCTTCTGATTTTTTAACATCCATATCATTAATAATTTTTTTAACATCTTTTTGTGATACAGGTCTAAATCTCATCGACATAATAGCAGGAGTTGTATACGTGTTACGATCTAGGAATTTTTTAGTACAATTATGTCTTATGTCTTTTATTTCATTTACGAATGTTGTGGCAAATTTATCGCATAAAAACTTTGTGTCTCCTTGACTTCCCATATGTTGAAGGATTATTTTATCTAAATTTTGTTTAGGTTTACCTATTAGATTATTTATTTCGTCCCACAGTTTCCTCGGGTTGCCATTTAAGCTATTTATTACGTTTTTATGGAACGTGTTTTTAGTAATATTAATATGTTTGTTTGTTTTGTTTCTATACCGCGTATATTCTAAACGAAATACCGGGTTATTTGGGCTATTCTTGCATTTTCGGTAAAGATAATCTCTTTTTTTAATCATGTTCTTAATTTCTTCAGTAACCCATGGGTTGTTGTGCCTAAGATTATTTTCAAATAATTTTTCTTTTTTCGAGGACGCATAGATATTATCAAAAATATTTTTTAAATTATTGTACAGTTCTGAAGGACATTCAGTTTGTAATAATTTCCCCCAATTTAATAGTTTTAATTTAGAATATACCAATTTATTATCAATAATTTCACTTTTTTTATTTAAATCCTTTGTAAGTACCTCTTTACCTATTGCAACTCCTGTTATATAATGGTCGGATATTTTGTTAGTCACAATACATGAAAATACAGTGTTATTACGGTTGCGAACTGCAATATGATCAATACATGAATACACATTTTTTCCGTTTAAAATTTCATCCCGAGTCACATCTAATATTACATTTTCTAAACCATTTTCACTGAGTAGATTTTGATATTCTGAAATTACACTATTTTTTGTATCCAACAAATTCAAGTTGATGTCTCCACAATACAAGTAGTTTGAATCAGATGAAGTTAATTGCAATATTTGTTTTAGTTCCTTCAAGTATATTTTCTTGTTGCTGCTCGGCGGACGATAAACTGCAAGTATATTTATGACATCTTGATAAACGGTGGTGATTTCTCCAGATATTGTCTCGCAGCTTTTAAAAGAAATATTTGTTTTCTTAAAAGTATGATGGTTTTTTAAGTACATGATTAATCCCCCTCCTCTTCTATTCTCTCGAGCATTTGCAATCGATGTGAAGTTTGGTATATTGAACATAGGTATTATTTCGTTTTTAATATTTATTTCCGTTAGAAAAATTAAATCTATAAACTGCAGAACGTCGTTTACTTGTGCAATAAATGAATTAAAATTCTTTTTCAATGATCTTATATTTAGATGAATAGCCACAAACCTCATTTTGATGTTTTTATCGTTTATCCAGTTATCCAAATTATAGCACTTGATAAATTTGTGAGTTTGAAATGGTGTCGAATCTTCCATGACGTGGATTTAGTAACTGATAAAATAACTGTTCCGAGTCAAAAGGAATTTTGATTTTTTTTTTTTTTCTTAAATGTATTTGTTTATATCATTCTCATTTTTTATATGGATAATTTTCCCATCACCTTCACTTCTTATCAATATTTTAGCATTTTGTACCCAAATGTATTTAAATTTTGTTTTCATTTTTTGTTTTGTAATGTATAGAAGATCTTTTTTTTCTTTGGTTAGATTTTCATTGATATAAATTCGGTCGTTGTTTCCATTCTTGTAAATGTCATTGTTTGTTAATATGTTTTTTTTTTTTTGTAACCACTCATCTCGATAAGTTTGACGCATGAACTTCACGATTACGTTAGCCGGTTTGGAGTCCTTTCTATTAGGAAGTCTCCAAACCTTCTCAATATTTTCGCAATTTGTGTTTAGTTTTTCTGCAATTGTCTTTATGGTTGTTTCAATATTTTCATCTTTTTTCATTTCCAGACCAAACAGTTCAATATTACAGTTTTTTTCTATTTGTTCAATTTCTTGAATCCTGTGTTCCAGTGCTTTATTACATTTTTCAAGGTATGTGTTTTTGTTTATCACTTCATTGAGTTTGTTTTCGTTTTCTTTTAGTTTTTTTCCCAATTCTAGGTGTAGCGATATCAGTTCGTCATATTTGTTGGATAGAAACTCAGTTGACTGTGTGAGAGTCTCCATATCTTTTTTCATGACATACATGATGCTTATTTTATTATTTATTTCATTAAGAATTTGCTTCATTTCTGGGATACTTTCTGAGTTTGGGCCTTGTGACCCGCTGCCTCCGGATTTCATGTTCGCCGTTTCTGCGTTCGCTATTGTTCGCTGGGTTTCGCAGTTTACACAAATAAATTCATTACCCACGTTAATGGCGGGATTTGCAATAGCACATAGTTTATGGAAAGATCCATTACAGTCGATGCATTTGATTAATTCACTGTCTTTAGCGACATATTTTTTACATTTTTTACACTGCACCATTTTGAAGTAGTTTGAGCGTTTTTCGTTTATTTTTAAATCACTTTTACAATTTATTTGTCGCACAATGATTTACACCGTTCGTGTTCGCTGAGAGACGCGTACACATTTTTAAAATATGGGAGCCCCGCTCAAGAGTCCCAATTACTCCTAACCGTCTGAAGCTTGGCCCCTTGTATAGTTCCCATAGCAACGGCACGACGACGGCAAAGGAACGCGGCATTTAATCTATATACGAGTGAGGGAGATAGAGATGGGTAAGTTCTGCATTATTCCGGAGACCCCCGAGACGTGCTTCCTTTTAAAAGTACTTAAGTTCAAGAGCAAAGACCTGCTCCAAGGAGCAGGTCCCGGGAGCCACTCCCGACTCGCGAATGGCCCGAGCGCACAAAAGAATTCGAACGCGCAACCTGCTTCCTACTCGCAAATGGGTCGAACCGAGACGCTCGGGTTCCACCCTAGCCGGACCTCGCAGCCGAAGCTCGCAAAAGAACTCGAACGCACGACCTACTCCCGAATGGCTCGAATCGAGACGTTCGGGTTCCTCGGAGCCGGAGCCCATACGCAAAAGAATTCGAATGCGCGACCTACTCCGACTCACGCATGTGGCTCGGACCGTGACGCACGGGTTTGACGAGTGCGAACTTGCCGCGTCGCGCCGCCACCCGACTATGGCTCGGCCCGCCGAGTTCCGGCTACAAGTACTGTACCGGGTTCTTTGGGAGTAGTCGATTTGAAAAGGGAGTAGGAGTAGGAGCCGCTTCGCGCGAAGAACTCGAGTTTAAGAGCCCACTCCAGCTGAACCTACACATCGCTACAGGGAGATGCATAAGATGCAACAAAATGATTACTGTTTTCCTTTGGAGGAAGCAGACATACGTAAAGTGTTTGTCCCGTAGTTCATCACTGTGAATTTGTGTGTAAGAAAGAGCCACAGCATTGTTGTGATAAAGAACGTACGTTTTTTGCCTTTTTTGCGTAACATTAAAAGCGCCCAACGAGACTTTCTACGGCATCCTTGCAGATAGTCTTGAAGCGCAATTCTCCCCAAATACTGAACACGACGATCCCTCATTTGTTTCAATGGTGGATTCAAAAGTAGCATCAATTATAAGTGCTGAATCTGATGACTTGCCCATCAAATTCACATCACCTAAAGAAATTCAAAAAATTGTCTCATCTCTGAAAATTAAGAAAGCTGCCGGTCCGGACGGCATTTCAAACAAAGTCCTTAAATGCCTCCCATTAAAAGGCATATGTGCTATAACAGCCATCTGCAATGCGTCACTGAGACTAAATTGTTTTCCAAAGGCTTTCAAACAAGCAAATGTTATTTTACTTCCAAAACCGGGTAAAGACCCACTTCTAACCGAAAATCATCGCCCAATTAGCCTCCTTCCTTGTCTAGGTAAAATTCTAGAGAAAATAATCCTTATACGACTAGATTCATTTATTCAAGATAATAAAATAATACCAGATTTCCAACACGGCTTCAGAGCGGGTCATTCGACCCTACACCAACTCCTCCGTGTGGTCGAACATATTACTGACGGATTTAATACAAATAAACACACGGTTATCCTTTCGGTTGACGTAAGTAAAGCTTTTGATAGAGTTTGGCATTATGGCCTTCTTTACAAGATGTTTCTCCTAGGCTTTCCAATATCTTTTATCAAAATAATCCATGGCTATCTTACGGATCGCACATTCAGGGTAAAACTAGACGAGATCTTCTCCACAGAACGTATACTAAGAGCAGGAGTACCCCAAGGCGGACAACTGTCACCCAAACTTTATAACGTATATGCAAGCGACATTCCCAAACCAGTCAACCATAATATAAAAGTAACGCTATTCGCCGACGATACCAATCTCATTTCAAGTTCGATTGTTGCGACCACTGCTACAAGCCGCGTACAGATCCAAGCCACGCTAACCGAAGACTTTTGCAAACAATGGCGAATTTCAATAAACCCCTCCAAAAGTGCTGCCACTGTATTTACTAAAAGAAAGTTCAAGCAGCCCCCGAATATAGTAATGTTTGGGAAAAAAGTTCCATGGGTAAAATCTATAAAATACTTGGGAGTCACCCTAGATTCAAAATTAACGTAGCAAAAACATATTAATGATAAAGTTAAATCAGCAAATAAGTCAATAGCTGCACTCTACCCTATGCTTGGTAGAAAAAGTAGATTATCATCAGACAATAAATTACTACTCTACAAGACGACCATCAGGTCGGGCTTTTCTTACGCTGCACCCATTTGGGGCCATGCAGCACACACTCACATAAACAAACTTCAGACCCTGCAAAACAAAGCCATTCGACTTGCGTTGAATGCGCCGAAGTGGATCAGGGTCTCCACTCTACACAACGACACAAACATTCCTCTGATAAAGGATTTAATTGTAACACATTCTGAAAAGTTTTATGCCGTATTAGCCGGACATGAAAACCCCACCATAAACTCTCTCGCTTTATATAGTGAGAATGGAAATTTTAAGTACATTAAACCCAAGAATATCCTCCGAAAGGAGTGAAATCCTGTCTCAAGTTGCAGTATAGTTTATTAAGTTTCACTTTCCCAAAACCATTTTAAAACTAAATTCCATGTAAAGTATCTTTAGATAATCCTTTTAGTCATTACGTTAGTCAGTAAACGCATGTTTAGGAACTCTGAACATAAATAATATCCAAATCCAAATCCAAATTCTACGGCATCCATAATCGGGGTATACGATGGAGGAGAAGAGATGGGGGAAAGCAAGGTGGGAAGTAGGTATCTGGCTATTCAGATCTGGTCACCAAACACGGCTGAAGCAATTTCAAACAATGTTTCGATTCTGAATGGTGGTCTTTCACCAGGGCGATACTGGAAGTATCTACCGCTATTTATTATAATCTTAATTTTTTATGTTTTTTTTATGTTACATAGGTAATTGTGCTGTGCCTGTGTCTCACTAGGAGTTCCTGTGTTGAGAGCAGGCGCATTTTAACATAAATAATTTAAAAATAGTTTATAAAGGATAACAACAATAATGTTATTTACATTTAAAGTGAAAGTACAAGGACAATCAGCATCGTATCAATGGGTTAGCATGCATTAGGAGGTTCTAAAAATATTGTTGATATATGATCTGTCTTTGGTAGTGATCCAAAACTTGGTATCTGTTTTGTATTTTACGTGATTAGTGTGCTGTCTAATGGTCAGTGGAAGTGTATAATAAAGTTTTGTTGCAAAGTACCTGAAGTTTCTTTGACCAAACGTTGTTTTGGCGAAAGGGATAAGTAAGAGATTTTGCCCTTTGGTTCTCATATCACGAACAGTTTGGATATTGTCAAAAACAGTTCTATGTTTGAATAGATAAATTAGTATATTTTTGGCATAAAGTTGCCTAATGTCCAAAACACCGATTCTTCTAAAGTTACATGGTTACATGATTATATGATTTAAATTAATAAATTGTGAGGTAACATAAATAAATCAAATAAAATTTACTTGTGCTCGCCGGAATTTGAACCCGTGACCTGCGGATTCTTGTCAATGATCGAAACCACATAATCACGGAAGCCATCGCCTTATTAAAAATACTAATTTGAGTTTTGTGTCTCTGTGTCTGTAACGCGCGCCGGTTCAATGAACTCTGGAACTTGGAATTGCTTTGAATTTATTTCACTTACAGCAACAGCGTTCGGTTTTCTCTGAAAGACTGATACATAAATGAATGCCGCATGTTTAGACACAAAGCCGTGTATGTACAATACATGTATACTAACTGACAAAATATAATACCTCGGTACTTAGGTAGCCACCTAACTGTCCGCTAGTTGCTATGTGCATGGTTCTAACCAATAAAAGCTATTTCCGAGAATTTAATTAAGTATTTAAGCTTTGAACCCTAATAACTAACCTTCACACAAATCTAAATATTATCCAAGTGACAACGTCAAAATTATTTAATATTCATAAAGAAGTACTCAAAGATCAACAATTATTATTATTTATTTTTAATTTGATGAGTCAAACCTCAAATTGTAATATAATCAATTGAGGTTTTACTCATGTTAAAAAATAAAAATAAATATTCATTTTAGACTTGCAGAAAAGTCAATAAATGTCGCATAAAATGAAAATTGATTAATTTATCCAAGACACTATCTAGATAGCATTTAGTTCGGGTTGAATCTTACAATCACACCTAAAGATAGTAGCCAACAAAAATATGCGTTAAGAAAGTGAATATAATGCAATAATAGTTCTTACTCGAAGAATGTTACAGTTAAACATGACCTAATCGGATAGGAACACATTAGCTCAGTTGGTAGAGCACTGATCCGGCAAGTCATAGGTCCCGGGTTCAACTCCTAGATGTAACCGTATCTTTTTCTGTTTCAGATTATCGATTGAGTTTCGCTAATATTATCTTCAAATTAAATTATTATTGTCTTTCATTTTTCCTTCGTCGTGTTTGTACCTATTTTTATCTACTGCAGTGATCTCACCCATTGGAGATCCAGTATCTCCCCTTATTAATTATGAAGCAATCGAAACCCACTGATAATACCTACCTAATTAAAATCATCAAAATCATGGTTTTGTATTCCCCATTTTTCTCCTCCAAAACTGGACCGATTTATAAGATTTTTTTTACCAACTGTATTAGAAGAAAATATTATATGTCTGCACGTTTTGCTTTAAAAAAAACATTGTCTAGTTTGTATACTGTACGCCTGTTGATGGCGTTCAAACCTGGCAATTTTTAAACGACTTCAAAAGGGAGGAGGTTCTCAATTCGACTGTATTTTTTTGTTTTTGTTTTTTTTTTTTTTTATGTTTGTTACCTCAGAACTTTCGACTGGGTGAACCGATATTGGTGATTCTTTTTTTATTTGAAAGCTGATGCTTTCCGTGTGGTTTTATTTCAATTTGGTTCGGTTTTGACAATGGCATCCATGAGAAAACCATATAAGTCTTAAATTTGCAAAGTATGTGCGCGACAAATGGACGAATTACTCAATATCACGCCAACCGATTTCGATGATTCTTTTTTTTATTGGAAAGGATGTACTTCAAGGGTAGTTTGATGAGAGTTTGGTTAGGTTCTGATTACGGGATCCATGACAAAGTAACGGAACTCTTCAATTCTTAGGAGCAAATTAACGATACTCGGCCGAATCTTTTATAGGCTGATACGTTTTTAGATTTTCACGGCCAAAAGTATTTTCGTTATTTGTTTTTGGGGTGTAATTCCGTGATGCGCTACCTCATTTCGGACAGCATTGCAGTGTCCATCATCAGGGCAGATCTGGCAGATCCGGTAGATATAGGCTATCCGGATCTTCACCTACCGTAACGTCGTTATGGTCAAGTAATGTCTGTCTCATATGAGTAGCACGTTTATTGGGTCTACCCATATTCAGACAAATCAGTTAGTGTACTTCAGATTCACTAAAAATCAAAAAATAAACAAAAATTTTAACAAAACAAAAAAACGACTTAAAAAAACGCACTAAAAAGTTAAAAAAATAATTTCGTATTCTTCTACAATTTAATAATCAACTTACTTTTTCTACTCATCAATATGTAGGTACGATTGTTATTTTTGGAGTCGGTGTCAGCCAAGGTACCCGGCCCGGCGTTTTCACTTGACAGCTCCCCTCCCGTCGCGGCCCCGCTCTCGCCACGTCAAGTCGCGCGTGCGACATAAGCACATCTCACCTGTGTATGTAGTTATAAACTGGCTGACACCGACTCCGAAAATAACAATCGTACCTACATATTGATGAGTAGAAAAAGTAAGTTGATTATTAAGTTTGTAGAAGAATACGAAATTATTTATTTTTATTTTTTAGTGCATTTTTTAAAGTCATTTTTTTGTTTTGTTAAAATTTTTGTTTATTACCATTTTTGGTCCTAACTCCTTAAGAACAAACTAATGAAAAAAAGCAAAACGTAACGACATGCTGGTGGTCTATGTCTGTATTACATAATTAAAAACATTTGCACTAGTGTAAAAATCCAGAGATGAAACGCCATCCGGTTTGCGTTAAAAAATAATTAAACAGAAAAAGGCCACCAGAAAGAAGAAAACCGGGGAGCAAGCGACGATTTAAAGGTCTTCGACCAAAAAGAGAAAACATTGGAAACACGGGAAGGAAGTAGCAGGTAGCAGGTAGAAGGCTAAATAAAATCTAAATTTAATTAAATGAAGACAATATAAGCGAAACTCAATCGAAAATCTGAAAATAGAAAAATCAGAAAAAGATATTGACACATCTGGGACACGATGAGACATCGTGTCCCAGATGTCTTCATTTAATTAAATATTACAATTTGAGGTTTTACTCATAAAGTTAAAATAAAAATAAAAAAAAAATCTAAATTATTTGGATTGAAAGGTTTCAACCAAGTAATATAAAAATGATTTTGTGCTAACTGCAGCTAGAGCCCTGTATTTTCTATGCATTGGAATTCCCCGCGGTATTACATATCTACACACCACGTGACCAAAATATGGGTTCGCCGGCATTATCCAATTAGAGTCCAACTCGCCAGAGGCACAATCTGTAGAGTGTTTTGACATATCCTCCACTCCGCGTGTTCCCACTTCATTAATTGTGAAGATGATTAACACCTCAAACAGTCAAGTCATAGATTAATATTCGCCACTAGCGCCAACAACTCCTGTGGAGCTTACAAAGATTCTCCAAGTTGCTTCACTGTACATCGATTTTTTTAACCCCTCATGCTAATTTATAAGGTCTCATAGAAATGGATGTGTCTCCCTTACTATCATGGTTAGAAATGTGGTCTAAACAGTGCCAGAAGGAG
The DNA here is from genome assembly GCA_929108145.2 of Limnephilus rhombicus. Taxonomy (NCBI): domain Eukaryota; kingdom Metazoa; phylum Arthropoda; class Insecta; order Trichoptera; family Limnephilidae; genus Limnephilus; species Limnephilus rhombicus. The sequence continues at coordinate 13,335,170 of OV815270.1, forward strand.
AAAATACCACGCTATGAAGTCAAATCCACACAGCATCCAGATGACATAAGCCCTGAGGGAAATTATTTTCCTCAGGGCCTCCTGTGTGGAGTTAATTTTTAAAAAAAATCTAAAAGTTAACGACAAAATAATTCAAATGTACCCTTTTATGAAACCAAAAGTTATGAAACTATGGGAATTTTTAATTACTTATTTTTACACGAAATCACAAAAAAGTGAATTAGCGATAAAGTTTACAATACATTTGCTTAATAAAACGTTTTTTTCAGTTATCAGCAGGGTTGCCAGGTGTTCGGTATTCTACCGAACCGTTCGGTATTTTAGCACCGTGTTCGGTGTTCGGTATGACAAAAATACCGAAGTATGGGCGGTTCGGTACTTTTTTCTGATTAATTTTTCTCCGTAATAAGCGATTTGACGCAACCGGCAATCGATGTTGCGTGGCATCCTTACTTAGTTTGTGCGATGTTGCCTCTTCGTGTACGCGCTCACTGTTTTCAAGCCATTTCGCGGATTAGTGTTACACATTAGGTGACTACGTACTTGCATAAATGTGATTATTCGAAATAATTTAACTGCTTATGTAGTGTATAGACATTAGCTGCGGAACTCTGTCGTCTCGAGCACCACATGCGCGGGTGACAGGGCGGCGGACGGACTGGCTGGGTGGCCGACCGACCGCGGGGATAGAGAAAGACGCGTGGAGGCTGGCTGCGAGCCGATATCGGTGTTAATAGTTTTATCGTGAAATTAACCTTGATATAGTGTACATTACAGCTTACATTGTTTCAAAATCCAATAATCCCTTCCCCCCCCCGACGCGGGTTTTGCCAGTGTTTTTTTAGGGAAATTTCACCATGAAATTTTTTTTACTCACTGTTCGGTATATTTTTGGAAAAGACCTGGCAACCCTGGTTATCAGTTAAGAGTAAATCCAGTTAGAAATGCCGTAAGGTGAGCCATATTAAAAACTTTTTTTCTTTTTATGTTCACATTCAAAGTTTTTGTGTTTCAAAAATTATGTTTAATTTGGAAGGCCGGAATGGGTACCGCCGCCCCGGGAACCTTTATTGGATAACCAACACCTCTGCCATAGGTCATTCCAAGTGGATCGCTACGTTTGGTGATTTAGCAGGGGTGCCCGTGCTCATGGTGTGAGGTTTTTCTAGGTATTGGAGGAGGTTGACCTGGACACACTGAACCCCAGATTCCTACCGACCCCTTAAACCCTTTTCCTTCCCAGAACTCTCCTCTCCTTCTTTTCCTTAAAAAAAACCTTACACACAGCATCCCCAAAGACGACATAGGCCCTGAGGGAAATTATTTTCCTTAGCTCATGTAAAAATAATTCGAATCATGTGATTTGAAAGCAATCAATTTTTAAAAACATTGTTTAGTTTTTTGATACGTTCAGAAATGTTCTATTTATTTGGATTTTATTGCGAAGCTGAAATATTTTGACCTTCCGACAAAATAGGCCCGAGGCCTGAAGATTTAAAGAGATGATTTCATCCTTGTAATGTATCGTTATAGACTTATAGATACATACCTTCTAGATCTTCTGTTTAACAATATTTTTTATGTAGATTCACGTGCACTATTATTACAGTACTTTCAAATGATCTATTTTCAACCGGTAGTTGCTACGCGGCTTCTCTCAAAACCTGAACGCTTTTTTTTAGGTATATATTTTTTGTTTAACAATCAAAGCATGTTACAGAGCTACACGTACAAGTTGGCGAAAAAATTGTCGCCTACGACAGCATTCATTAGCGGAACTTCGTTGCCCACTCTCCGATACAACTATTTCACAGTACTAAGGGAAATCAGTACTTAGGTGATGTTGACATATTTAATATCAACTTGGCGAGTTTTGTGGATCTTGTAAAAAAAAACTTATTCCAACACTATTCCTAAACACATCTGTATTTTTGTAAACCTATCAAATCGCTGTAGTTTAATTTATTTTTGTGATTGTTGTGGATTTTCTATCTAATTGTATTTTTATCATTTCTTTACTTGTTTCAAAATTATCTGTCTTGAATTAATTGTATATGTGAGACATCCAGAGAAGTATGAGATCCTGCATCTCATACTGCAAGGAAAGATTGCCGGAAGACGGGGCCCTGGAAGAAGGAGAACCTCATGGAAGAAAAACCTGAGACAGTGGTTTGGCCAGTCTACCGTGGAGCTGTTCCGGGTCGCAGTAAACAAAGTCCGCATAGCCAACATGATAGCCAACGTCCGTTGAGCGGATAGGGCACAAGAAGAAGAATAACAACAAAAAATCGTTTCCTATTTCAGCATATCGCTCGCCGTATATTCCCATTTATTTTTTATATGAATACCTCACAAGAGTCCCAACTGCTCCCGTCCGGCTCCCAGTTAGTCTATTGCACCCCCAATTGGGGTATGTTGTGAGGCTGAAGGTATTGGGAAAGGGAAGGAGATGGGGAAGAGGGAGGTAGGGAAGTACCTGGCTCTTCACATCTGGTCACCAAACACGACTAAAAACCATTTCAAGCAACGTTTCAATTTTTAATGCTGGTCTTACACCAGGGCGATACTAAGAGTAGATATCTTCCACTCTGGAACGTGCCGCAAATATACCTACTACATATTATTTTGTTATGAATTAATCGTGAAAACACACAAATTACTCAAATAAAATTTACTTGCCCACCCCAGATTCGATCCCGAGACCTTCGGATTGCGAGTCAAAAGACTTACCGCTAGACCACGCCGGCCGTCAATTCCCATTGGAAATGTATGGCGAGCGATATGCCGAAATACACCCAGCCAAATGATCTTCTATATTTTATAGCTATGTGTGACACATGCTTTACGCAACCGTCAACATATAAGTATAGCACTCTACATCTCGCATTGAACACCGATAAAACTAAATATGTCACATCAAGCATAAATATAACAGGTCAACCTCATAATGATGCCACTATTAGAATACACACATGTATGAATTCCGATGAATATTGTCAGTGACCCTACATTGAGCGCACTACACAGATGAAGTATCTCGGCCTCACAATTGATCCATATCTCAAATGGAATATTCACACTCAAATAATTGCAAACAAAATAAGAAAAACCATGCACTTTTTCAGAACGATACGAAACTTTCTCGACTTGCAACACTTGAAAATGATTTATTTTGCAGTCTGTCAATCCGTTATTGAGTACGGTATGGGGAGGCGGTACTGCATCAGCACTAGATCCAATCATAAAGGCACAAAAAACGATTGTAAAAATAATTCTTAGACTACCCCTAATTACGGACTCGAACTTTATCTTTAATATTATGAATGTGTTTGACGTTCGTCAGATATATGCAAAAACAATCCTCACTCATTTATACACAAACATACATAAATACTATGAAAAAATACTAAATTCTCGCTGTACTCGAGACAATAACAAAGATTTACTGCAAATTCCCATAACTCATACTACTTTTGGTCAACGAAGCTTCAGATACCTTGCAACAAGACTTTACAACATTCTTCCAATTAGTACAAAAAAATGTGATTCACAAAAAATTTAAAAAAAAAACATAAAAATTTGGATAAAAAATAATGATAGAGCATTTACCGGTGCACTCACCCAAATTCGAAATTAGTAATGAACCAATGCTGTTATTATTGTACCAATGTTATTGTTATTATTTATTATTAATGCAACCAATCTATTGTGTGATTACATTCTAACATAAGTGTAGGTATGTTCACAGCATTATAAATTGATGTAAAATAACTGCCTCAACACAGGTTAGCCTAGTGAGGCAGGTTACGAGAAACCTAAATTTATAATTATAAATCTCTACTCTCTAAGTACCTACTGTTTATATGTATATCGTTTTTTGTTATTAACTTTTGTACTAATGTTACTTTTAAAATATTGTAAGATGTACTTTTTTCTTGTTATAAATCTTTAAATTTTTGTTCAATAAGGATATATTATTATTATTACATTGTATCATATTTTTCACGTGGAAATGGTATCTGACATAATATTTTTTAGATAGCATATTTTTCTCAATTATTGATAGTCCAAGATTGACCAATGGATGTACCAAAACTAAAATAACAAAATCATTAAGAACCTTTAACTTTTCGGCTGCTACACTACTAAGCTACGGAGGCGTCTACTAATATCTACAGGAATTCCAAAAACTGAACAAATCGGACTAATATCCATGAGAACCAAAGTGCGTACGAATATCTACAGCTCAAACTGCTGACTAATATCTATAAGAACCAAAATGTGGACGAATATATACAGCACTGGCAGAGGTTGGATTTGCAATTATGTATAGCGTATTGGAATAACGTAATATTGCGTATGCAGTTTAAAAAACTTAATTTACGTATTTATGTATGTAAAAATCCCTAATATCGGACTATTGGACACATTTAGCTGATTATTAAGAATTTGGGTTTTTGTTTTAACAGCTTTCTTTATTTCGAGTGCTTCTAAATTATTTAGTCTGTTACCATAACCATTTCTATATCAGTTAGGTTAGGTTAGGTTAGGTTAGGTTAGGTTAGGTTGTGGTGCCGTGTATTTTGAAATAAATAAGTATCTTTGTGTATGACCTCCATGTTTGTTCAATAAATTATTGTCCTCGTAAACAGCAAAATACGTAATATTATGCAAAAAATTCATGTACATACTTTAAACGCTTAAGCCTTTACGTAATTAGTAATTACGTAATTGAAGTAATTTATGCTTTTCCGTACAACCTCTTGCTCAGCTGCCCTCTTTAGATATTAACCTACGCTCCATAGATTAGTCACCACTGGGACCGTCATAGATATTCGTCCGACATTAGCTCTGTAGATATTAGTCCAACAAATGAGCTGTAGATATTCGTCCGATATACAGGCTGTAGATATTAGTATCTGGAGTCCTAAGCTACTCGTATCATGGGTACCAGAACACACTTCCCAATGTGGAAGGTTTTCCAATTTTTTATTTTTCACTTATTAAATTTATTAAATTCACCATTCACTGGGTTTTTTAAAACATATTTAGCTGCCTTTTCAAACCGTTAGATAAAATAATGATTGATGTTTGTTTTGCAATGCACCATGAGTCGTTTGTACGAGGAAGTATTAAAAACAAGCAAACCACAAGCGGTGAATTCTTGGGCAAACAATGCACAGTAAACAGTGTTAGCAGTTAATACTAAACACGGACAACGGTGACTTTGCCTTTAACTTTCAGACTCGCCGGTATTTTCAGTATAATTACTTGGGGAAACCAAATATCACGCTCCTTCATACCTATTGTAAAGGGCCATTAAAGATAATGCACGAATCTGCAACAGAGTTGCAATAATTGCTTTCTAAGACTTCCAGGTAAGTTTTAATGTTACCTGAATTTTCCCAGCTGACGCACTGCAAATTATTATTTTCCAAGCTGGCGATGTGAAAGTTTCGGTATTTTAGAATGGAGATCAAACATGGCACCATTTGGTTAGCATTTTATTTTGTCTATTGCGGTCTGGAGTTGAAATTAAGTAGTTTGGATGGCCCTGGTAAAAACTAACTTTGCAAACGAAATTTAATTAGAATTATTTTTTTTACATTGGCTCCACACAGAGTAAATCTTCCCTGGAGAAAATAATTTCCATTAGGGCCTAAGTCATCTTAGGGGATGCTGGATGGAAGATCTTTTCAGGGAAAGGAACGAGGAAGTTCTGGGAAAGAAAAATGAATGAGGGGTGGCTAGGAATCTGGGGGTCAAGAGTAACGGACTTATAAATCCGTCCCTCCCATTGCGGTACAAGGCGGCGTTTCGAGAGAGTCCTGCTGGAAAGATAAAAAGATCTCCCTAAACCAGTCTCTCCCAATCCGGCCTGCCACGCAATTGACTCGAACAAATCTCTCCCCTGAGAGCGGCTAAGCCCGGCGGGCTCTTCTAATATCACCAAATGTAGCGAACTACTCGTACTTGGGGTGACATATGATAGAGGTATTGGTTATCCAATAAATGGTTCCTGGGGCGGTGGTACCCATGGGTATGGGCGGTGCCTTCTAAATTGAAAGTGGTCATGTTATACTAACGATTTGAAAATCCCGTTCCACTCACATTTTAGCACGGATATTCGAACTCTAATACGCTATAATTTATAACCTAAAAAACGATCATAAATAATATTAAAAAAATAGAGAGTGTAATTCACATGCGATAGAAGTGAAATTAGAAAGTCGCTAGATGTCGCATTATTTTGCCTGTTTATTTTAAAATGGTTTGAAGATAGGATATTGATTTACAAAAACATTTTTTTTTTAGTTTTCGTAGGATTCGAACCTCCGTCCGCTGGATTTCTCTGGCCGCTTAGATTTAAAAAAAAAAGAAATAAAGATCTTTATTTGCGAGTATTTTGAAACGAAAACCAAGTTCCAAATAATTCAGTAGTAACGATCCTTTATCTTTTAAAACTAATAAAATTACTCGTACTAACGTTGCGTAGTAATTATTTGAATTACGAGTACTAATTGTAAAAATATAATTATCAGATGACTCCTAATTAAATACTTTAGTTATTCATTCGAAATTTCAATAGAATACTTAAATTTTTTTAAAACGAATAGGTACTTCGATTACGCCCATGATTGTTCCGAATGGCCATAAAAACTCAGCTCAAATCCTCGTGACTGATGAATCATGAGTCATGGATCATTTTGCCGAAGAATAGATTTCAATCTTAACTCATGAATAGGATGGTTAAATGCTAATCTAATGGGACTTCTCGCCAATCTGCGAAGGCCTTAACACATGCAGATGGGGTGAGTAATAACAACTGTACGTCGTAATTCAAGAAACTTAATAACCTACATTCTTGTACAATTTACTTATTGTAATTCTAGCTATATAGTATTGCAAATGGCATGGACAACAGTGTCGCAAGCGATGAAAACACCACTATAAAACTAATGGCATGGATAACAGTGTCGCAAGCGATGAAAACACCACTATAAAACTAATGGCATGGACAACAGTGTCGCAAGCGATGAAAACACCACTATAAAACTAATGGCATGGACAACAGTGTCGCAAGCGATGAAAACACCACTATAAAACTAATGGCATGGACAACAGTGTCGCAAGCGATGAAAACACCACTATAAAACTAATGGCATGGACAACAGTGTCGCAAGCGATGAAAACACCACTATAAAACTAATGGCATGGACAACAGTGTCGCAAGCGATGAAAACACCACTATAAAACTAATGGCATGGACAACAGTGTCGCAAGCGATGAAAACACCACTATAAAACTATAAAACTAATCGCATTTCTAAGAATTCGAATTCGGTTATAAAAATGTCACAGTTTTTTTTCATGCCATTATTATTGGTCCCTAATATTTGGGAGACAATAGCATTAAAAAAATTATATATATACTTCACATTTTTGCAATCCGCTTTGAGTATCGTGCATGATTGCTCCATTCTCACTTCTCACCCCAGTTCAGTTTGTAGGATTTTAGCAGGCAAGAAAAAAACATGATCAAAATTGAAACCTCTTCAACATTCGCAACGAATTATTTTTGTCTTCATAAAAATATCATTATTGCTAAGAGAAATCAAAGAAATTACCCTTTCCAAGCAAAAGCTTTCATTAACAATCATTCCCAATGATTCCCCATTCCCAATTTATTTATTTGATGCAATATTATTGACATTTTTTACATAATTCGATGATGTTGGCCTCACTGGGTGGTTTACCCGTGCTGAGGCCTCCATTTCATATACAAAATTATACACAATACATATAAATATATATATATATACATAATATTGGTGAAAAAAGGGGAAAAAGTAAATAAATAATACATACGATTAAGATAAATTAAACTTAAAAATTAGAGATTTAGAATTAACGTAAAATTAAGAATAAATAATATTATATAAGGTTAAAAACGATATTTTTAACATTTTTAATGATTCCTATTCCCAACGATTCCCAATTCCCAATGATTCTTCATTCCCAATGATTCCCCATTCCCAATGATTCCCCATTCCCAATGATTCCCCATTCCCAATGATTCCCCATTCCCAATGATTCCCCATTCCCAATGATTCCCCATTCCCAATGATTCCCCATTCCCAATGATTCCCCATTCCCAATGAGCGCCCTTGAGGTGATTTTTAATGATTCCTATTCCCAACGATTCCCAATTCCCAACGATTCCCAATTCCCAATGATTCTTCATTCCCAATGATTCCCCATTCCCAATGATTCCCCATTCCCAATGATTCCCCATTCCCAATGATTCCCCATTCCCAATGATTCCCCATTCCCAATGAGCGCCCTTGAGGTGATTTTTCACAAAAACGGCGCTATATAAATCATCCAAATATTATTATTATTATTTATTATTATTCCACATTCCCAATGATTCCCTATTCCCAAAGATTCTCAATGATTCCCCATTGCCAATGATTCCCCATTCCCAATGATTTCCCATTGCCAATGAATCCCTATTCCCAACGATTCCTCATTCCCAGTGACTCCCCATTGCCAATGAGACCTCATTTCTAATAATTCTCCATTACCAATTATTCCTCATTCTCAACAATTACCTATTTCCAAAGATTCCCCATAATTTGAACCCAGTCATTAGTCAGATAAAATATACAATTTAAAAAAAAAAAGCTTTTTATGGTGGATATTTTTGTTGCTAATAAAAAAAACATTAGAAAGTTACCTAATAAGTAGATAGTTACTAGATACCTGTAAAAATCATGGTAATGCAACAAGATTCGTAGAATATGTTGTTCAATGCATTCTCTACGAACCGTAATGCATATTTTAATAGTATTTACGTAGAAGACGGAATAATAAGTTCTTAATTATCGAATACGTACAATTTGAATCACTGCCAGTTTGGCTTATTGATGATTAAAGCTACCGACTTAAGCTGCGTTAAATAATAATCAATCAATCAATCATAATAAAAAAAGGAACTATTGAAGATCTGTAATCAATGAGTAGGATACGACGATCGAATAAAATCAGAGATGATTCGATCACGAATTAAAATTAATGAATAACGAGTAGGTATTTATACCTACCTAACAACCCGTGTAATATATTATGCAAGTGTGCATAAAATGTATAATTAAGTCGTTGAACCAAGATAATGTCCAATGTATAGGAGGGTTATTTTATAATAAAGGTCTGAAAGTTCTTTGAATGCTGGTAAAAATATGATCGATGAGTATTTATCTCGACTGCTCTCTCCTGCTGATCACCGGGCACTGGCGCCAAGCGCCAAGAGTTTAAGACTTGCGTAATGGATGTGTTGGAATTTAAATCAAATTGTACAATAAAGGAACCTTAGTATATCTTGCTCGAGGCGTGCATTATCTCCCATAAAACATCTCGCAAGACAGCAAATAAATTCCAAATAAAAATCTCAAGACTTTTTTATCGTTAGGTACCTGCTGCTTTTTTGTTACGGTAACATTGCACTGTATAATCCGAACATTCCACGGCAAGACGCAATAATTTATTACGCGGATGCCCTTGAGAATGGGGGTCATTGCCTGTTGGCCACGCCACTGCCCTCGGTAAAAGGGCTCGCCCATGTATGAGCATGAGCACACTGAGAAAAACAACATTGTAAACCAGAGGCGTAGCACAAAAAAGGGTTGCGTCATTTTGTATATGGAGAAACCTGAAATCCAGTACTAGGCATTGCACAATGAGACAGGAGAATGTTCTCTCTGTTGCTGGAGAGTTTATAAATAGCACCACCACATCTTCGGATGATTAAATCTCTTATGGAATAGATAAGTGTCTAACTAGATTCGTAACAGGTTACTACGATATTGATGATCATTTTTTTCAAGGCAATAACGAAGAGTACTATTATACTATATATAAAACATATTAACTTTATTACAGAGTTACAGTGTATCTAAATGTATGTACCTAACATAGAGGAGGCATATTGATAAAGTGAAATTTCTCACTAAAAACCCAAACATTCTAAGATTATATGGATTCTTGAAAATCCACAGAACTAATAGTCCTATTAGGGCTGCGGAGTCATTTTTAATTCCCCGAATTGCAAACTGGCTGCCTTTGTGATTAACCTATTTAATAGTTGAAATGTGTTTTCCCGATGCATACCTACTATTAAGAATTCTTATGAATGACAATTTAAAAGGTTTAACTCTGCCAAATTAGTTTCCTTCGAAGTAAGACTTTTTGCCCGCGTGCAAAACCAAAATATCGATATTCTTAATAATACTCTTGTGAAATACCGAAACGAAGTCAAGCATACGACCACAAATGTTAATTAAATTAATGCACAGCTATAGAAAAGGTACAGCATGAGCATCTCCTGTCCCCATCCCACCTTTCTCTGTCTTCCTGTTGCCCTTTCCTTTTCCTTCTTCCTTCTAATATACTTATATATATATTTTTGTTTTTTTTTTGTTATTTTCATTTTCAATTAATGGTTATTGCCAATTACAATTTTATATTATATCAGAATAACCAACATTAGCATAAGAAACTGTTTTGGCTTACCTCATGTTTAACCTCTTGTATAACTCATCCTGTATAAAAAATTGCTGTTTGTTTCTTACAATAAATAAATAAATAAGTAGCAAAATTATTTTGAAATGTACCAGTAGGTACTCGAATGCAAATATACTGTCTAATTTATTAACCAATTCCAACTTACGTAAAGATCTTGCCGATGATCTGGCTCGTATGTTTAATATTTGTCTTAACCAAAATAATTTTAAATTTGACCAAGTGTGAAAAGTGTGAATAATTGATATTATCATAATTTGATATTTATCTTTCTTACAAAAAGCAAAGCATTGTGTTTAAAATTAATATGGAAGTTTTAAAAAAATCATTTGTTAGGGTCAATAGAATCGCCTCAAGTTGGCTTATTTATTAAAGGGATTTAATTAAGGTGAGTGGACGAAATGGCTTTGCCGGTTAGTACCGGACGCGCCAGGATCTGATCCCGAGGAATCCTCAGCATCAGACCCGCCAAATCGACCAGCACAGCGGTAGAGCAGAGATCCCCCCTCCCAGAGCGGGGAATTAAGTTCTAAGATGTCAGGCATAGGCAGGAATTACCAGGTTTTGTAAATAAAATAAGGTTAATTATAATTGGACTAACCGTATAGGTTTATTTCAATTATTGCAAATAATAATACAGATAGGAAAGAACTTACCCCCACAGACCATAACCGATAACTAAAGCTAAAGTAATCTGACTATTAACGCGGTCGTTTAGACGATGAGGGATCCTCCCGGTGACTAAGGTTGGTGCAACTGCCCACGTCCCACGGTGATGCGAGCTGACTATAATGGCGGCAGGAATCCTCTGGCCTCTGCAGCATGAGCAAATACTCCGGCGCGAGCAAATAAGGCTACTCCACGTCCCACGGTGGAGTAAGCTGGCGCGGCTGGCAAACGATGTCCTCTGCAGCATGAGCAAATACTCTGGCGCGAGCAAATAAGGCTACTCCACGTCCCACGGTGGAGTAAGCTGGCGCGGATGGCAAACGATGTCCTCTGCAGCATGAGCAAATACTCTGGCGCGAGCAAATAAGGCTACTCCACGTCCCACGGTGGAGTAAGCTGGCGCGGATGGCAAACGATGTCCTCTGCAGCATGAGCAAATACTCTGGCGCGAGCAAATAAGGCTACTCCACGTCCCACGGTGGAGTAAGCTGGCGCGGATGGCAAACGATAGAGTCACGCACGTGTATCGTGAATTGATACACCAGGAGATTTCCTGGCGGAGATCGGGTAGAACATTATATTGGCCGGAAATCATACTAGCCCACGGTGTTTCTGGGACTAAAGGCAGGGGCGTTTACTGTCCAGAACGAAATTTCCTATTCCTAAACCAAATACAATTCGGCCATTGTGTGAACACAACATTTATTTCCGGAGCGCGACTCGCGGGGTCGAAACCATAACGGGAACTCAAATAAACTTGTAACGGCACTATAATAACCGCCCGAACTTTACGGGAACTTCGAATCTCTCTGATTAGGCACCGATGCACTCCATCTTGCCCGATTCTCTCTCAAAAACTCTCACGACCTCCGGCGAGCCTTACGCCCGCCGGGGGAAGTGCCACCATCACCTTTCCGCTCCTCTCTGGTGTTGCCAGGATGAAAAACAATAGACAATGCTATCGTGCCGCCTCATAGATTCCAGTTCTTACTTAAAACGACAATTAACCTATGTTTTATACATAACATTACCCCGCTCGCCCCCAAGGTGTTTGCCCTCAAACACAAGGAGAACAAAAGAAAAGCCTGAGCTAAGAGATACCCTAACTTGGTCTGATGGGTTCCTAAAAACATACATAAACATAATATCATAAAAATGAGTTGTACATCTGAGAGAAAAAAAAAAAAAAAAAACTACTAGCAACAGTATGCTTGCAAATGGGTGCGTGACAAAATCAGTCGCGCCCATCATGCTGAAGACATGATGGTAGAGTCTGCGACGCATCCATTCGAAGTTAGACAATTAGATATAATTAAATCAGTACTTAGAGTTAAAGACCTTAATTGTAGACAATTTGTAGACAATAAGAAGATACGTGAACGGGGCCCGTAATCACCCACAGCATATAAGACGCTGGGTGATGTATTCTGACTCTCGTCTGGGACTACCGTAGACGTAGCATCTATAACAGAATAGAACTTAATATTAGAATAGATATTATCACCAAGATATGACATCAATAAACATCAACACATTAAATATGCGTAAAGCATCACTGTTCAGAACACTTTTAAGTAAGCCAAAGTAGGCTATACACTTAGATGGTGTACCATCTGCACTTCAACACTGATTTTAAATCCATTCTGGATAAAAGAGTTCCTCTTTAGAAGAGCCTACCTATCTAACTCTCTAACTGGTCTCGTGGGATAAGTTTTTCTGACAGTTATATAATAGAAAACAAAATATAAGTTTATTAGAACATTTGTATATGAAATACAGGATATAACCAACCATTGTAACTGAATGGTGTTAAGGATAGTCATACAATCATCGCATGAATGATGCCAATTTATTTATTATTCAACCATTGTTAAAAATGGTGACAATAGAATGGTTAGCGACCATCGTAAATAAATGGTGCTATCAATAGTCAACAACCATCGTTAAAAAAAATGGTGCCAATTAATTAAGTATGTGACTTTTTGTACCAGAAGGTGCAACAAGAAATTATAGTATTAGTGCATCGTAACTAATTACTGAAGTTCTCGCAGGAACTAATCAATCACACTCATAGCTTGGGAATTGATTAAATTGTTCGAATTAATGAAATTCCTGAATAATTATAGTAAGTTATTTTTATTGTTTAAGCAAATGTAATTAAAACATTATTAAATTGAGAACATATTGAAATTTTGGGCGAATACCTCTTAATGTTCTTAATTACGTTTATGCAATATAAAAGTATATGAACACAGTTCATATGAGATTGAACTTGGAATACACGAGGATATGCGGGTTCATATTATCGTATATTCCAAGTTGACAAAAACTTAGTAGGACAAATACAGAGTATTTTAAACTGTATGGACTCAGAATACAAAAGGATAAGCGGGTTCATATCGTCATGCATTCTGAGTTGACAAGGAAATAAACTTAAAGATAAATATAAACCATAGTGAACTTATTATATATATATATATATACATATATGTATTTGTACTTCGAGGCATCTCATAATTGTACATAAATAACCTAACAAATCTTAATTATTATTTTAATGTGAAATTATACTCGAGTAATCAACTGGAGTAAGATTTTAATTTTCTACAAAAGACCACTTAAAAATTAATTATTTACTTATGTATTTTATGTCCAATACTGGTCAAAGCAATCCGGATGATCAGGCTGAACTGAAATGAGCTGTATTGAAGAGGTTTAAATTAAAGATAGCGCCTGTGAAGATGCTTTATGATAGCCGACTAAGCTGGTATGCTATCTGATTTAAGTATATCCTTAACATGAAAATCGCCTGTTACTTTTCCATTTAAGTCAGACAGGGTATAAATTAAATCTGACTTTTTCTGTACTACAATGTTTTGAACAAAACGAGGTGCCAATTTTTGTGAAAAATAGTTCAAAGCATTAGATAATACAAAATTCCTTCTCCAGACTACGTCTCCTACCTGGAAGGTAACGTTTCTTCTACGTAAATTATAGTGATTAGCGCCCTTTTTAAATGCCGTAAAAAGGGCGTTTGAAACTTGTTCATAAATTGATGACAGTCCATTTAATCTGTCGGAGTAAACTTTGAGATGAGAGGAATCTTGTGGCCTGGATTCATCATCTGCCAATGGATTACGGTGGAGATCCCCATCTAATATTTGTTCTCTACCGTGCATAACAAAGAAAGGAGTAAATCCGGTAGTACAATTTACAGTATTATTCATTGCCGATTGAATTTGTGGGAGAAATTTGGACCAATTACGATGATCAGATTCCGTTAATATTGATAGTGCCGTGCCTAAAGTTTGATTGTATCTTTCAACAACATTGTTTTGAGGGGTGTACAGTGAATTGTAAAAAGGAGGGCTTATATTGTAGCTTTGTAATAGTTCCTTAAATTCTTTCGAAATGAACTGACGCCCATTGTCACATACAATGGTACGCGGTACTCCGTGTACAAGGAAAATATTTTCTTCTAAATTTTTAATAATACTTCTCGCGGTACCTTGACGTAACGGAAATAGCCAGGTATATTTAGAAAAAACATCCACGCATGACAATATAACGGTAAAACCTGAATAACTTCTAGGCAGAGGGCCTACCAGATCCACTGATAACATCTGCATAGGTCTCGTAACTTTTTTATAATTTGATGAAATTCCATTCGGCGGGGCTGTACTGATTTTGTGTGCTTTACAGACAGCACATTGATTCACAAATCTTTTCACCTCTTGGTACATTTTTGGCCAAAAGTAACGGAGTTGTAATTTTTTATAAGTCTTAAAGACTCCAGGATGACAAGCACGAGAGGATTCATGTGATTCTGACAAAATTTCCCTTCTATTTTCTAGTGGGACTACTTTTTTCCAAGACGTGTCTTCACAAAGAGGTAAACGTGTTTTTGTATGGCGAAACAATTCATTTTCGCGTATCTGGAAGTTTTGAAAACGCTGAGGAGAATCTATGCAGCCTTTCCAGATATCTGTGTACCACTTATCGGTGGACAAGTTCGCATCAATGACCGATATTGTAGCGAGGTCCATTCTTGAAAGCACATCCGGGACGATGTGTTGTGTGCCTTTACGGTGTATAACATCGAAGGAGAATTGTGAAAGGCGAGAACTCCAACGTGCAAGACGTCCACTAGGGTTCGATATAGATCCTAACCATTTTAAACTAGAGTGGTCAGTGATAACAGAAAAATGTGCCCCTTCTATATATGGTCTAAAATGAGTGACCGAGTCTAACACTGCTAACAGTTCTCGCTCCGTAATTCCGTAATTCCGTTCATGTGTATTTAAGCACCTAGAATAATAAGCAATAGGGTGGTCCATTCCCTCTATTGATTGCATAAGAACACCCCCTATACCGATATTGCTTGCGTCACAATGGATAGCAAATGGCTTAGTAAAGTCCGGACAACTAAGGACAGGAGCAGTCGTAAGTGCTTCCTTTAATTTATTAAACGCTGATTCAGCTTCTTCCGACCATTTAAATAAACTTACTCCTTTTCTTGATCCTGTAAGTTTCGATAAGGGAGCAGCTATGCTAGAAAATCCTTTTATGAATCGTCTAAAATAACCACATAAACCGAGAAAAGCTCGTATTCCTTTAGCATTTTTAGGAATTGGAAAATTTTTTATACTTTCAATTTTAATTGGGTCGGTGCGGAGACCTTTGGAATCGACCATATACCCCAAATATTTAAGTTCTGATTTACAGAATTCACATTTTTTTAAATTAATCGTTAGGCCTGCGTCTCTTAATCGTTCAAAAACTTTAGTTAGCAGTATAAAATGCGATTCTAAATCTTCCGACACTAAGATTAGATCATCCAAATAACAAAATGCGTTTTCATCGAACTCTGGTCCAAACAGAGCGTCTGCTAGTCTTTGAAGTTCACTCGGAGCGTTTTTTAACCCGAAGGGCATCCTAGTGAATTCGAACAAACCGCGACCGGGTACGACAAAAGCTGTCTTTTCACAAGAGTCTTCGTCCAGGGCGATCTGCCAAAAAGCCTTAGACAAATCTATTGAGCTTATATATCTGGCTCCACCGAGTTTATCGAGTATTCGAGAAATATACGGCAAAGGGTAGCTGTCACGGATCGTCAGATTGTTAATTTTTCTGGAATCGAGGCAAAAACGTCCCGTTCCATCTTTTTTTGTGACTATTAATACTGGACTAGACCAAGGTGAACGTGAAGGACGAATGACTCCTAATTTGAGCATTTCATCTACTTCCTTATCTAATTGTTTCTGTCTAGCAGGAGAAAGAGGGTAATATCGTTGTTTAACCGGAGGACCCGTAGTAATAATTTTATGTTTTATTAAATGTGTTAACCCTAAGCCTTTCTTTTCATAAGAAATGGATTCGAATTTCTTTATAATTTTGGTAAGAGTTTTATTTTCCTTTTTGGTTAGGGAAGTAGCTGGCTGAATAGCTCTTAACTCATTGACTTGACCCATTCGCTGAGGAATTGGATCCTTTTGGAAAAGCTCCGGCGCGACCTGGAACATTTTCCAAAAATTGACCCCTAAAATAAAATTAGGAGATAGAGAAGGGACGACGTAGAAAAGTACTTTATGTGTAGTGGACTTATACGTAACAGGCAACGTCATTGTACCTAATACCTGCTGATTTGTTCCATCAGCGGTTGAAATATTGAAATCAATATTAACTAATTCATAACCCGATTGTAAGAATACTAAATGAATATCTCCTCCTAAACAGGAAATTGAAGAACCACTGTCGAGCAGTGCTTTATAAGAATTATTAAGAATAAGGATATCCGCGAAAGGTCGATTATCTCTTTCAAGCTCGGGATCCTTCGGCGGCGGTACCTCCACCTCAGAACTCGAGTCCGAAAGAAACTGATTAACTTGACGGAGCCAACTCTGCCACTCGCACTTCCTCTGCGCAAAGGAAGGCGCGTGAGCAGAGCGACTCACATCTAGTTTTTTGAATCCCCATGTTTAACAGAAGCAACTTTCGGATTGGAATTGTTTTGTCTTCTCTTCCTACAATCCGATAGTAAATGACCTTTTAATTTACAAAAAGAACAATAAATATTGTTTTTGGTAGAATTTGGTTCAGGATGACACATCTCCTTTTCTCTACAATCATTATAAGTATTCTTTTTAGATTGATTATTATAGAAAAAACGAGTATTATTGATATTAGCAGAATTGCCACTATATTGTTTATTATTATTATTATAATTATTATTATTATAATAATTATTATTATTTTGTTTATAATTATAATCCGTAGAACGATTATTGTAGGTACCACGATACGAGTTACGATTAGAATTGAAATTATTATTATTACTGCCCCGTGAATTAGTGAAATAATAATTTTTTTTATTATCCTTAAGTGGATTATCATTAGAAAAAGAAGAAGAATTATTTTCTAACAAATTAGACGTTGAATAAGACTCCAGTTTATTTGTAGCTTCGGTAAGTTCTGAAAATGAGTTGAAATCTCTAGATGCCAGAAGGTTGATATAAATGGGTAGTAATGCCCTCATGCATAATTGTAAAAGTTCAGAGAGTGGTAATTTAGAATCAAGCATATTATTGTGCTTCTGCATTCTTAACGTAAATTCAAAGGCTGACATACCAGCTGGTTGTTTCATAGAGAAAAGTTGTGATTTTAATTCAATCTGTCTATTATTTGT
The DNA here is from genome assembly GCA_929108145.2 of Limnephilus rhombicus. Lineage (NCBI taxonomy): Eukaryota > Metazoa > Arthropoda > Insecta > Trichoptera > Limnephilidae > Limnephilus > Limnephilus rhombicus. The sequence continues at coordinate 13,353,104 of OV815270.1, forward strand.
TTCGAATTGTTTTATAAGTAATATAGATAATTCATTCCAAGTCAAATCAGGTGTATAAATTGATCTGAACCATAATAATGCCAATCCATCTAAAATATCAGGAAAACATCTCACTAAATCGTCATGACGAACGTTCCTAATTCTACATTTCTCTTCTATTTCCAGTATAAAGTCTCTTACGCAACTATTACCATCAAATTTAATATTCCAATTATTAATAGTACTTGTGGATGAAGATGAAGAAGAGTTTGATTCATTATAAATAACTTTTGTATATTTAATGTAGTTTGAGCCAAATTCGCTGTCATTATCTGGGTTAACACTTATCTCATGATGCTCGATAGCTTCAGATATTTTAATATTTTTGTTATGCCTTCTGGCTTGAATCCGCATTTCTTCTAAAGTACCGTCTGGTGTTATATTCCTGGATAAAAGTTCCGCAGAAAGTTCATCTTTCGATCTACTATTGATGTTGTCTATTGTAGTCGACATTTTGAAAAGTATAATTGTAAAATTCCAATAATTAAATGTACAATGTCAATAAATTAGCTAGTAACGATAGCTACGAATATATTGCTTACCCGCAGAGCAATTATATAATTAATCGTATTTATAAGCGCTTAATAGTATTCATTGTACACGACAATCTTAAAAACTTAAAGGTGTAATTACATTATGACAGTTGTTGTCAAAATGCAATGTTTGTTTACGATTGACATAGCCGTCTGTCAAATTGACACTTAGTATTCGTGTTGCCCGTAAGTCCGAATAACTTAACCCACAAACAAATATATAATAATAATGTGTACAGAATTATCATCAAGTTGGCTGTATTGTTGACAGATTGATAACCTCGCAATATTTACGTGTATACCGGAATGACATTTAAAGGTTATGTTTTATGTGAGATGCTTCGAAATAACAAAAACAATTATTGATCGATTACAAAACAAAACTATAGTAACTCCAACCCAAAACCTAGACAAATAAGAATTATACGAGCCCAGAACACAGTTGTAGGCGCCATGTTAGGGTCAATAGAATCGCCTCAAGTTGGCTTATTTATTAAAGGGATTTAATTAAGGTGAGTGGACGAAATGGCTTTGCCGGTTAGTACCGGACGCGCCAGGATCTGATCCCGAGGAATCCTCAGCATCAGACCCGCCAAATCGACCAGCACAGCGGTAGAGCAGAGATCCCCCCTCCCAGAGCGGGGAATTAAGTTCTAAGATGTCAGGCATAGGCAGGAATTACCAGGTTTTGTAAATAAAATAAGGTTAATTATAATTGGACTAACCGTATAGGTTTATTTCAATTATTGCAAATAATAATACAGATAGGAAAGAACTTACCCCCACAGACCATAACCGATAACTAAAGCTAAAGTAATCTGACTATTAACGCGGTCGTTTAGACGATGAGGGATCCTCCCGGTGACTAAGGTTGGTGCAACTGCCCACGTCCCACGGTGATGCGAGCTGACTATAATGGCGGCAGGAATCCTCTGGCCTCTGCAGCATGAGCAAATACTCCGGCGCGAGCAAATAAGGCTACTCCACGTCCCACGGTGGAGTAAGCTGGCGCGGCTGGCAAACGATGTCCTCTGCAGCATGAGCAAATACTCTGGCGCGAGCAAATAAGGCTACTCCACGTCCCACGGTGGAGTAAGCTGGCGCGGATGGCAAACGATGTCCTCTGCAGCATGAGCAAATACTCTGGCGCGAGCAAATAAGGCTACTCCACGTCCCACGGTGGAGTAAGCTGGCGCGGATGGCAAACGATGTCCTCTGCAGCATGAGCAAATACTCTGGCGCGAGCAAATAAGGCTACTCCACGTCCCACGGTGGAGTAAGCTGGCGCGGATGGCAAACGATAGAGTCACGCACGTGTATCGTGAATTGATACACCAGGAGATTTCCTGGCGGAGATCGGGTAGAACATTATATTGGCCGGAAATCATACTAGCCCACGGTGTTTCTGGGACTAAAGGCAGGGGCGTTTACTGTCCAGAACGAAATTTCCTATTCCTAAACCAAATACAATTCGGCCATTGTGTGAACACAACATTTATTTCCGGAGCGCGACTCGCGGGGTCGAAACCATAACGGGAACTCAAATAAACTTGTAACGGCACTATAATAACCGCCCGAACTTTACGGGAACTTCGAATCTCTCTGATTAGGCACCGATGCACTCCATCTTGCCCGATTCTCTCTCAAAAACTCTCACGACCTCCGGCGAGCCTTACGCCCGCCGGGGGAAGTGCCACCATCACCTTTCCGCTCCTCTCTGGTGTTGCCAGGATGAAAAACAATAGACAATGCTATCGTGCCGCCTCATAGATTCCAGTTCTTACTTAAAACGACAATTAACCTATGTTTTATACATAACACATTCTTAATAAATAATAGGCATTTAAATCAATCTGTCAGGGATTTTAATAAGAAATTAATATATTTTTTTAAATAATATCATCAAAAGTAAAAATTCTACTTTGGTAGAAAGCAGTCACTTTGTTCTTTGACATATTAATTGAAATAAACTTCCTTTTTTATATTAGTTCCACACAGGACGCCCTGAGGAAAACAATTTCCCTTGGGGCCTATGTCATCTTTGAGGATGCTGTGTGGAGGATTTTTTATGGAAAGGAAGGAGATGAGGTTCTGGGAAGGAAAAAGATATGAGGGGTGGGTAGGAATCTGGGGGTCAGTGTTTCCAAGAGTGAAGGGCGTTTGAATCCATTCCTCCCACTGACGATGCATCGAGTCCGGCTGGAGAGGTCAAAACATCTCCCTCAACTAGTGTCAAAACGTCTCCCTCAGTAGGTGGGCAGACGCATCTGCCGCCAAGACCTGCACAAACCTCACCCCCATTTTTTTTACATGAGCTCCACACTAGAGGATTATGTTCCTCCCTGAGGAAAATAATTTCCCTCGGGGCCTATGTCATCTTGGGGATGCTGTGTGGAGTGTTTTTTTAGGAAGAAGGAGAGGAGAATTCTGGGAAGGAAAAGTGTTTAAGGGGTGGGTAGGAATCTGGGGTTCAGTGTGACCAGGTCATCCGCCTCAAAGACCTAGACAAACCTCACCCTATTAACCCGGGCACCTCTGCTAAGTCACCAAACGTAGCGAATTACTTGGGGTGACCTCTAGCAGGTGTGTTGCATATCCAATAAATGGTTCCCGGGGCGGTGGTATCCATACCCGCCTCCCAAATTATAAAATGTCGTATTTAAAGGTGTTTTAATGGTAGACAGTGACTAACACCACACGAAATTAAAAACTAATCGAAAAATCGATCTGAAACTGCGTTGACTTCAAAATATTCTCTAAGAGGATGTTACGTTTTCCATCAATAATATGGATATTCACGCCCACCATATTAAACGCATGCTGTCAGAACTCCCATAGTTGGATTAGCATAGATCTTAGCGCTATCTAATCTTAATAATACTTAATATCACAAATCACATGACGGTCTAACAATGCGTTTGTTAAATCCATTGTTTTAGGATTGTAAACAGGAAACGTTATGTTAAAGATTTATGAGCCAGTCAATAATATTTCATTGTTACGATAAAAATAATAAATACATACTTGTAAGTTAGCAGAAACGAAAGAATGCCGATCAGTGTTATATTCTTGAACGACATTGTGGTTGAGTTAGTATGGTAGTACGCTTTTTCTTCCCGCGACAAAATATCTTCTAAAACCTAACCTAACATTATTTTACATTTTACTATTTTTTAATAATAATTTATTAGCAATAAATACAGCAATTTATCCCAACCGGTGGCGGTGGTCCGCGAGATCTAAAATGTGGTCCACGAAACATTTATTCATTTTTTACAAAACCGAATCGAATGCTATTCGAGAGCTAATTCGCAACCCTTTTGGTATTAATGATGGAGAGGTAGCTGAAGAAGTCCATGAAGAGCACATTGAATTGCAAAATGATAGTAATTGCAAGGACGGGTTTAATTACGCGATTAAGCATGGGTTGTTTAAAAAAAATTGAACAATTCATCACATAGACAGGCCTGTATGTACCGATGAAGTGTTTAAGTTTAAAAATATAGATTTACCATACTTAAAAAGAGTCTTGAGTTTACATGAAATCGAAAGAATCTCCAGACGGTATTACAATAAATATAATCAAAGACTCCATTAATATTATTGGCGAATCGATGGTCCAAATTATCAATGAATCTCTGAATAGTGGAGTGTTTCCCAAAACTTGGAAGACATCTGTAATAACTCCTATTCCGAAAATCGATAACCCAAAAAAATTTGACGAATTCCGACCGATAAATTGCTTACCCAAACATGAAAAAATACTTGAATGCATTGTAAAGGAGCCATTAACTGATTATATTGAGACAAAGCAGATATTAGTTCGACAACAATCGGGTTTTAGAAATAAATTTTCTTGTGAAACCGCTATTAACTATGTAATACAAGAATGGAAAAATTATAGAGATAAAAACAGTAAAATTATTGCAGTATTTTTAGACTTAAAAGGGGCATTTGAAACAATCGACAGAGGCAGATTAATAAAAAAATTAAGAAATATTGGAATTAACGGTAAAGAAATTAATTGGTTTGTTGATTATCTATCAGAAAGAACGCAAGTAACAAAATATGGTGGAATAACATCGGATCCACGTCATACTAGCAAAGGCGTTCCACAGGGATCTGTCCTAGGTCCATTGTTATTCATTATATATATAAATGATATTGTTAAAGTTTTAAAGCATTGTGCCATTAAATTATTTGTTGATGATACATTGTTATATATAGCCAGAAAAAATTTACAGGATGCCATTGAAGAGATACAAAATGACTTAAATAATGTAACGCTTTGGTTAAACATAAACAAACTAAAACTGAATGTTATGAAAACTAAATTTTTGATTATTGATAGTCAAGGTGGAACTGAACATGCAATACTAACCATTGACAACATAAATATAGAAAGGGTTAACAATATTAAATATCTGGGTGTAATATTAGACGATAAATTAAAATTCGACAAACACTTCAATTACATATCTAAGAAAATTGCTAAAAAAGTTGGCTTGGATTAGGAATAACTTGGATCTCAAGACAACGCACCTTGTATATTATTCTATTGTAACTCCTCATTTAAATTATTGTTCTAGTGTTCTATTCTTATGTAACGAGACCCAAAATAATAAACTACAGGTTATACAAAATAGGGGAATGAGGATGATTCTGAAATGTAATATCTTTACTAGAGTTAAAACTATGTTACAAAACTTAAATATGATGACAACTAAACAACATATAATATATAATACGTTAACAATGATGTACAAGCTTAAAAATAACATGCTCCCTAAATATCTGCAAACTAATATTATGTACCATGAAAATATTCACAATTATCCTACGAGGAGTTGCCGAGACTTCAGGCTTCCCAAAACTAAACTTACATGTACACAGAACAGCGTGTTTTATAAAGGTCAAAAACTTTATAATAACCTACCAAATTGCATAAAGGAAGCCTCAAGTCTTGGCACTTTTCGTAAAACATGTGCTACATACATTAAGAAAAATTTATGAATTGTATTTATTTGTATTAACTGTATGTCTTAAACCCTATTGTTTGTATTTCTAACTGGAGTAACTGTATTTCTTTTTAAAACTGTATTCTTTCCGTTATAATTTTATGACTATACATATTTATTTTATTATGTTTTTTTTTTTTTTTTTTTAATGTTCTTTATTCAGTAAAGTTTATACATTACAGTAAATGGATAATTTTTTGGCCATCACACTAGGCACATGCCCGTGTTGTAGTGGCCAATTTTATGTTAAGTATAATAATACAAAGTAAAAATAAGTTGAATGTAAAACAATATAATATAAAAATAAAATAAAATAATTTATACATCTAAAACAAGTATGATGTATAAAGGAATTAAAAATAATGCAAAATATCTACATAAGTTTAAGATATATGAATATAAAAAATAAGTATGGAAAAACAGAAAAATTAAAAATAATATGAAAAGTATATGAAAGAAAATACGTACTATTGAATTAAAAATAATACAAGGAGCATGTATCAATAAAGAAATACAAGTACATTTGTGTAATTAAAATACTATTAAAATATAATAAGAATACAAGTACATTAAGTACAAGTGTGTTTGTAAAAAATACAAGTACAATATAAAATCAAAGAAAGTACTATTTGGTAAGAGAGTAGGGATAAGTTATATCTTGCGTAAATCCACGTTTGAGCTAAGGCTAAAAATATGTACTCAAATATGGAATTATTTTCATAATATTTTTCGTAATAAATACTTGAGTATAAGAAACATGTCAGTGGTGTTAAACATTTTTTAATGATGAATATGAAAGAGAAATATATTGTTCTGTAATATACAAGTTATTTAAATTATTTACTGGTGGTATAGGTTCATATGTTCCTTAAAGAAATTTCGCCCCTTTTCAGATATCCATTTATGCACACCGGTTGTAATGAGTAAGTGTTTTTGATGTTTTGATGTCGTTATTTAACGTGTTGAATATTTTAGGTGCGATGTATGAGTACTGCCTTTGTGAAAAAGTGGTTTTTGTTACAGGAATTATGCATTTTCCATGCTTTGAGTAGCGTGTATGTATGTCCGTTTGCGTAGAGTTTATCAATCCATTTTTCCAGATATGGATAAGAGCTATCTTGATAGACAGTTGGCGAATGTCAAGGACTGTGAGTTTCTTGAAAAGTGGCTCTGATGGATGAGAGGGGGAACATTTGAAGATGACCCTTAGCAAAAGTTTTTGTACTGTCACTAGAGGGTAGAGGATGGATGCTGCACAACCTCCCCATCCTATAATGCCATACGTTGCTATCGATTGAAATAGAGCAAAATATACAGTTCTTAGAGTGTTTCATCAAGGATTGATCGTAGAGAATAAAAAATATGGCATAACTTACGGAGTCTCTTAGTTATGGAGTTAATATGGGCCTCCCAGCGTAATTGGTTATGTATAATGACACCTAGGTATTTTATTTCATTTGATGGTTTAAGATTTGGGCATGAACAGCTATTATTGGGTGTTTGTGGAGATGTGTCTAGATTTTGTGAGCAAGTGTGAATGATTAATTTAGGAAGGTTTTCTGGGAGTGTGAATTTACGGATTGAAAAGTGAATGTATTGTGTTTATTGTACATTTAGGGTGAGGAGGTTGGAGTCTAGCCATTTTTTAATTTTGTTAAGACCATAATTTGCCTTCTTTATTCATGTCTTCCATGTTTTGCTAGTGAATATGATAACCGTGTCATCGGCGAAAGATATTATATTGCCATCAATGTCCAGTTTCAATAGGGAGTTCATATATATGAGGAATAGGAGCGGACCTAGAACACTTCCTTGGGGCACACGGTAGGAGATAGATAGACATTTACTTCTATATGCTCGATTTGAGTGAAGAACAGTTGTTTGCGATCTTTGTGTAAGGTAGCTTTTAAACCACTTAAATTTTGTACCTTCTATCCCAATCTGTTGCAGTTTTTTTAGGAGAATGTGATGTGAAATAGTATCAAAGGCTTTTGATAAGTCTAGAAAGACAGCAAGAGGTTTATTACCATTATCAAGGTTATCGGATATCAGTTTGGTGAAGGTTGCAATTGCATCATCAGTACTACGGTTTTTGCGAAAGCCATACTGGTTATTTGAAAGGATTTTATTTTCCTCAAGGAACTTAACCAGTTATAGTTTTACTACTTTTTCAATGATTTTGGAGATTGTACTCAGTAGAGATATTGGCCTGTAACTATTTAGGGAAGATCTGTCACCTGATTTGTATATAGGGATGATTGAGGCGTGTTTAAGAGAGTTTGGGAATATACCGGATTGGAGGCTAAGGTTTATAATATGCTCTAGAGGCTTGGCTATAAGTATTTTTAAATGTTTTGTAAGTTTAGTAGAGATTTCATCTATTCCTGTTGAGTGAGTATTTTTTAAGGTTGATATGATTTCTATAATTTCTAATTCTGTAGTGGGGGTGAAAAGGAAAGGACTATATCTCAGGTGAGTCAGGGATATTTCGTTTGCAAGTTCATGTTCCGAAACACTATTTTTGTCAAAATATGATTGGAAAGGTTAGAGCCAATTGTGGTGAAATACTCATTGAGATGATCTGCGATTTTTTCGGATTCATTACCTGTGTTTGTTAGTAAATGACCATCAACGTTAATCTTGTTTATGGGTGTTGTCATTACTTTAGTGTAAGATATGTCTTTAATGATATTCCATATTTTTTTCTTGTCATTCTCTTCGTTATTTATTTGTTTTTTATAGTAATCTTCTCTGGCCTTAAATGTAATTTTTTTGCACACATTTCTGTATTTCTTGTAAAACAGGTGAGATTCATTGTCGTTGGGATTTTTTTTACAGAGTGCGTGTAGTTTATCGCGCTTACGAATAGAGTGTAGGATACCAACAGTTATCCAAGGCTTAAGCTTAGAATCATGGTGTTTAGTTTTGTGAGTTGTGTCTGATGTAGCGTTAGTTAGATGGATATGTAGTGTGTCAACAAGAGATTTGCAGGCCAGACTGGGATCAATCTGTTTGTAAACATTTAACCAATTTTCTTGAGAGACCAAGTCAAAAAGTGTATTGTAAGATATTTTCTTTTGCGTGATTACGTGCTGCGGTGGTTTATGTATTTTATGAGACAGAGATGTTATGGTAGCGTAGTGGTCTGTGACAGTGCATTGGTATACAAGAGATCTGGTTTTTAATTTACACTTTGAAAATACATGATCAATGCAACTCACAGACGAGCCAGATATCCTGGTGGGTGCTGTAATGGCTGGGACGAAACCTTGTAGTGTTAGTAGGTTTATATATTCATTGACTTGAGGATGTGTGGAATTAATTATATTTATATTGAAATCACCGATAATAAAGATATTATCACAATTTTTCACAGATGATAGAGATTGATTAAGTGAATTTAGAAATGGGGTTATGTTAGATGTGCTTGGTGATCGATATATAGAAAATATGGTTACATGGTTTTCTATTTCAATTTTGAGACAATTAGAGTCGTTGATTATGATTTCGTTCACTGAGTGAGATATATGATTTTTGATGAATACGATAACTCCCTCGTTCTGTGTTAGGTTATTCTGTGTGTTGTAGTGGGTGTAGTTTGTTATGTTTTTTGGAATGTAGTTTTCATTGATCCAGCATTCAGTTAAACTGATTATGTCAAAGTCTGTATTCAGATCTGTGAGAACTAGCAATAGTTCGTTGAAATTACGGTTTATGCTTCTGACATTCATTGAGAACATTTTTAGGGCAGGTTGAGTTAATATTTTTTGAACTTCGAGAGGACTGTTTGTCTCTGTACATGGAATTATGGACAAATTGTCCAATTGATCAGTTATATCTACCATTTTTAATGTTTGTATAAAGCATAGTAAGTTGTAATGGTTTTGATGCAATCACAATAACACATTTTTTACATAATAAGAAAACTAGATTACTGGAAAGAGGTGATTGTATTAAGTTATTTGATCGATTAAAAAAATTATGGGGTATATGCTTTTGTTAAATGTCTTTGGGCTAGAAAAATTCAATAATATATTTTTTGTAACAGAGAGTATCAAGTAATATATAAATGAATATATAACAATATACAAGAGAATCAAGTAAAATAAAAGTATACCAAAGGATGAAAATATATATATAAAAGATATATGAAAATACAGGGTGTAACAGGACGTACCCGAGGGATTTTAACCAGTGATTCCTGAGCATATTTGGAGTAAAAAATGTAAATGAAATTTTCGTCTCCGGTGAAATTTTTATTTCAAATAAAATCATTTTTTTGGTTTTTTTCCACACGCCGTCACTGATCTCATATTTCGAGTAAAGGATACGGCAACTCCGCGCAAACCCCTCCCCCATATCCGCTAGCCAACCCGAACCCCGTTGTTGGCAGCGTACTCTTTCACTCTCTACTGCGCGCCTCCTCGTAACGCGAATAAACATATTGCCAGGTGGTTTTTTAAATAGATATTTTTTTGGAGATAATATTTAACATAACTTTCGCATACAGTATTTTTAAATAGTGTAACAGGACGTACCCGAGGGATTTTAACCAGCGATTCCTGAGCTTATTTGGAGAAAAAAATTTGTATATCATTTTGCTGTGCGGTGACATTTTTTTTCAATTAAAAACATTTTTTTTTGTTTTTTCTACACACCTTCACTGATCTCATATTTCGAGTAAAGGATATGGCAACCTCGCGATAACCCCTCCCCCTATCCGCTAGCCAACCCTACAGTTATCGGCAGCACGCTCCCTCACTCCCATACCGCGGCGAAGCTACCCCTTTCCGAATACCGCTCGGTCAGTTGTGTTTGGAGTTTGACGGTGAACGGGGTCGTGCGTAGTTGCTTTGAAATTTGTTTTTGTTTTACTGTTATTATTAGTGTTTATTCTAAAAGATGCCTCAAAATTATCCACCTGCCCATGAAGCAGATATAGTGTTTGTTTATGGAATTTGCCGAGGAAATTCAGTGGAAGCTGTAAGAGAGTATCGCAGAATATATCCAGAACGACGTCTACCACACCATACAACTTTCGTACAGGTTTGTACCTAACTACCTATTTATTATCGTAGAGCTAGACACACATTTAATGCCGCCATCTCATTGTAAAGGCTCCCAAAAATCCGCCTAATTGTGTCTTGTAATGTTACGGAAAAAGGTTATCACTACGTATGTTTATTTACAAAACTTTCCAAAATTTTATGTTTCACTCTCGGAAATCCAAGATAATACCTATCAAACGTGCCAAGTAAAAAAAATAGGGTAATGTTTCCCAACTTGGCTAATTCTTTAAGCTCAAATTATTTAAATAACACTTCATTTAACTTAATATCCTCCTCACAGCATCCCCGAAAATGTGTGGAGTTGATGTAAAAAATGAATAATAATACAACAGAAACAAGAATAATTTACGTAGGTTAATTGGTAAAAGATGCTTTAAAGTTCCATTTTCATTACAATTAAAGTTCGAAATTCTTGTGAAAAAAATATCAAGCCGTCGCGTCATTTTGAAATTGTTATTAACACTTATTTATAACCCAAATTAAGAACTAAATAATCATATTTTGTGCTTGTCCCCCAACGTAAATAGTTGCTAATCAAAATCGGTTCCAAGAAAGCTTTTTTTAAATAGTTTCACTCACAAAATAAATTAATTCGTACTTACGGAACGTTTTCTATGTTAATCAAATATTTCTATGTTCTCAGAAATAAACTGATATAAAACGCACCCGTCATTCATTTTTACTGATATTTTATAACAGAATAATGTTAGCAATTGTATTTTTGTTTGCAGATGTATCAACGCCTGCGCGACCATGGAATCGTACGGGTTCAGGGCGGAGGAAATAATGATGTTCCAGTTCGTGTTGAAGAGAGGATCCTCAACATGATGACAGAAGACCCGACGCTTTCCGTGCGTCGCGTCGCCATGATCGTTGGAGACATAACACACACGACGGTATGGAGAATCCTAAAAAAACATCGCCTGAAACCTTTCCACTACAGGCGCTGCCAAGGTCTACTGGAGAACGACCATTTCTCAAGACTAATTTACTGTAGACGGATGCTACGAAATGTGTTGAGAAATGGAGATTTCATGAAAAATATTCTATTCACAGACGAAGCCCAATTTACAAAAACAGGAATATTAAATATCCACAACCTGCATCATTGGGCCGAAGAAAATCCTAAGCTTGTCCGGGAATCGTCGAGCCAAGAGAGATTCTCAGTAAATATGTGGGCGGGTATTTTGGGTAACAAAATAATTGGTCCGATCGAGTTGCCTCCCAGGTTAAATGGACCGATGTATCTGGAGTTCCTGCAAGGGCAGCTGGGCGACATTCTGGACGAAGTAAACTTACAAGCACTGCGAAGGATGTGGTTCCAGCACGATGGAGCTCCACCCCATTATTCCGTTGCCGTGCGGAACTACCTGAATGTAGAGTTTCCTGGACGGTGGATAGGCCGAGGTAGTCCTAACATTGCATGGCCACCGAGATCACCCGACCTAACACCGTTGGATTACTACCTCTGGGGAACTCTGAAGGAAAAGGTATATTCGAAGCCGATAGCGACGAGAGAGCAATTGATCCAACTGATCATGGAGGCAGCAGACGAACTGAAGGCGAATCCTGCTAATTTAAGCATCCATAATGTGTTAAGATTGCATGCATGCATTGAAGCCGATGGCGGCCACTTCGAGCAACTTTTATAATAATAATAAAAAAAATATTATAACCAAATGTCAGCATTTTTATTCTTACATGTCATTCATAATATTATGTTCGTATCTGTGACAGATGACAGACACAAACGCGAACAAAACATTGCCGGGTGGGTTTTTAAATTATTTTTAGAGGTATTATTTAATTATAACTTTCGCAAATAGTATTTTTAAGTATTGTAAGTTCAGTCAACATTACACTTAAACAGTAGATACTAAAATGTTTTCAAAGCTTATGATCGAACCACCACGATTAATTTATTTGAAACTTCTATAAGAACTCACATTTTGTGTCAAAATTATGAAACATTCCAATCCTTCATAATCGGACTGTTTGTGGTTAGTTTGTATTTTATTGGTAAGGCTGAATACAGTCAACTTATTGACTTGATTTTTTTTTCTTTAAATCGGCACCATTACCTTAGGGAACGTACTCATACTACGTAACCTCTTCGGGGGGGGGGGTCTTCAAAATGTCACGCTTGGTACAAATGAGCGGCGATTTGCTTAGGATTTTGGTCACCGGGAGGGGGAGGGGGGGGGGGGGGGTTAAAAATTGCAAAAAAAATTGGTCACGTAGTATGGGTACGTTCCCTTCTGTAAAATGATAATATTATTTGTATCGGTAAAACAGGTTATTATTGCAATCCTTATTCTGGATAGTTCCTTGTAATCCAAATGTATGCTATTACATTCAAAACATTGCTAGATCAACTTATTTTCTAAGAACTTTGTCAACATACTTATTGATGGGTTGGTAAAACCAATAGTTTATTGTTTCAAAACACTGGTTAGGCCACATTATAAGTCGAGAACTTTCTAAGAATTGTGTTAGGTATCCTGTTCTTCATAATACGTATTAATAGATCGGTAAAACCAATAGTTTATTGATTGTAACCCTTATTCTGAGTACCTACATAACTGAAAAATATTAGTACCTACATTGTGTAGTTAGGTAAAAATAAATGGGGAATTTGAATTGGAATTTGAATCATGACTAGGTACTTCCAAGAATACACAATTACCTACTACGTGGAATTGCGAGGAGTATGCTAAGACCGAGTTGTTTGGCAGTTCATCCTCTCTAGGTAGGTACCGCGTGATGTTTAATAAATCTTTTGAGCAAAATATTTCACACGGTTTTAAAATTGTTCCAATATGTAATTGATTTATTTTTAAATTCATTTATAAAATTAAATATTTTTCTTATTCAAATAATTCAGCACCTGGCAGCATTCTAATTTTAAAATAACATCGTATTCTACCTATACATGTATGTATTTCATATTATTTTAAATTCTGTGGGTCAAGGTCACGGTTACGCATTTGCAGCTGTTGACAAGTTCGTTTTATATGAGCATTGATTTTATTGACAATAATTTCGCGATGATAATGCGCGTTTCGTTTTGGTGATTCTGGATACCTACTTAAGCAAGTGCAAGGGAGATTGTTTTTCGCGATGATAATGCGCGTTTCGTTTTGGTGATTCTGGATACCTAATTAAGCAAGTGCAAGGGAGATTGTGTTTTTAAAGGTGGTTAAATATTTATCTTATCTTATTTCTTAATATTTATGATAAAAGGACCATTGGAAATTATTCTCAATTATTGTCAACAAATAAGTTATTTAATTACTGTTTTTGTGTTTAATTCGTAGAACTACATTTTTTTTTGTTTAAAAGTTATTTAATGGTGGGTTTCTTCATTTACCGAGAATGCTAAATGCAATGCTAATTGTAAAAGTAAACGGTCAAATGCATAGACATTTTTAAATTTCGATCGTTTACTTTTACAATTAGCATTCCATTTAGCATTCTCGGTAAATGAAGAAACCCACCCGTCTTCTAACCACAAATTATTTAAATTAGAATTCCATCAGGAATTTTCGGTACTTAAAGTCTTTACTTAAAGCTAGCAATAATATCTGAGTAAAATAAGCATAATAATTATTTACGCAATATTAAATATTACTTGTTTGGTATTGGAGCATATAATATGGTCCTGCCTTGAAGCGCGCTGGCCGTTGTCGCCTCCCTTCCACTGTGTGCACGTGTGAAATTGCGACGTTGTCTCCCGAGTAGACCAATGATCATGCCATTGGCGACGCGTGATTTAAAAACATAATTTTTGTTTTTAATAGAAAAAAAATATCACCGGAGAGCAAAATGAAATCTACATTTTTTACTCCAAATATGCTCAGGAACCGCTGGTTAAAATCCCTCGGGTACGTCCTGTTACACCCTGTATATATATTACATGAGCTCCACGCAGGAGGCCCCGAGGAAAATAATTTCCCTCAGGGCCTATGTCATCTTTAGCGATGCTGTGTAGAGGGTTTTTTAAGGAAAAGAAGGAGAGGAGAGTTCTGGGAAGGAAGAGGGTTTAAAGGGTGGGTAAAAATCTGGGGTTCATTGGGTCCTGGTCATCCGCCTCCAAAACCTAGACAAACCTCATCCCGTGAACCCGGGCGCCCCTGCTAAATCACCAAACGTAGCGAACCTATGGCAGGGGGTGGGGTGACCTATGGCAGAGGTGTTAATTATCCAATAAAGGATCCCGCCCCTGGCGGCGGTAACCCGTTCCCGCCTCCCAAATTGTTCAAATTTTTTTAAACAACCCAGTTTATCATATTCTACCTTGTGCTCCCTGTGAGAACAAATAAATGTATTACTGATCCCTGGTCAAAAAATGGTTGGGAACCACTGCTTTATGGGATGCTGTATTATTTTTGTCCCATTTTTTTGTTAGGTTAGGTTAGTTGGGCGTAGGGTTATCCTAAAGAATCCTGAATTTCTACAAGTGGAGATTGAAATAGGAAATTAAATAAAATTATTTTTATTACAAATCAAAGTAAAAACATCACTTCTGATATTTAATGCTCCCAGAAATATTGTTCAACACTTTCGAATCTTTAATAATAATTTTGTAGAACATTTCGCAAGTCATATTGTTTAAATTATACTGTGTTAAGAGAATCGACGGACAGACTTTACAGAGAGCCTGTTCCTTTATCTTGATCATTGGGTTCCCAAAGGAAAATACCCTTTCAAAATTGGCATTTTGTGTCTGCATCGCAAATATTTAAGAGCATATCTTTCTTAATTCCGTAACTTTCGAAAGTCCGGAATTTTTATCAAATGTCAAGAATTTTCTCCGGGATTGTGATTTTTTGATCTGGGAACCTGTTGGGGGAGATTTTTTCGGTAGGAGTTTTTGTTGGAGATATTTTGTGGCGGATTGAAAAGTCGCGGAACCAGTACGTACACGCAAGGTATACCGTCACTTTGGTTGATCAGGGTTCTAACTTCACTTTACCTTGTTCTGAGACATAATAATAATAATAATATATCTTTATTCAATGAAATTGGCAACATTATAACTAAAAAAAGTACTTGTTCAATGTAGATTACAGATAGATTACATCAGTACAAAAAAATTAACAAGTAGAAAGTAATGTAAGATCGATTACACAGAAGTAGCATAATTATACAATATTAATTTTTAGTTGTGCATAGCCTGCCTCACTAGGTGAACCTGTGTTGAGGCCGAATTTTTTGTAAATTGTTTCTTAAAATTTTATCTATGGTTTTTTTATAAATGAATAATGTAGGTTTCTATACAGCAAAAACTTTATTTTAGATTACATGAGGTGTCAAAGTCTGCCAAGACGATGATTTCTCATAATCTATTTACCGATTTCTGATTTTGAGCTTGAATCTTGTGTAAAGTATTTTAGTTTAACGTTTTTTAAAGTAAAATATTTAAATATAACGTATACTTAATATTTTATGGCATACCTACCTAAACGTGTAGATGGAACCATAACTTGCAACCAGCTAGGGCATAATAATTCATTACATAAGGTTCTAACTACATTTCCAAGATATGTCCAAGTTAAATATTTTCTTTTACAATATGTTAAATAGATTATGAGAATTCTTCTTTGCAAACTTTAATACCTCAGAACCTGGTAAGACGAAGTGAAAGCCGTATCCAACTAATATAAAGTGATGAACTATTCTACGTCTGGTAAAAACGATCAACTGTCGGATACAAACCAAATGGTAATTGCAAAAGGTTCAAAGTGATGTTAGAACCTTGTAAAATATATGTGAGCTTTAAAACTTGATGTTTAAAACTTGATGTTAGTCATACAAGTATAATCTACAGAAATAAACACACATGGCTCCGAAAATTATTTTCGTTACAGAAATGGTTTTGCTTTCAAAGGTCAGTTAGAACTTTGTTCAACTGAGGTGATGATCGCATATGTCTAGTTTTAATCATTCAGTTCGCAAAAGTCAAACATTTAACGTCTTTTTATGTCAAAAACATTTGCTGTGTGTCATCTTTTGAAGTGAAAACTTCTTTAGCACCGTAGTGATTTGAAACTCTATGAAACGAAAAATAGCGACACTAAAAAGAGACACATAGATACATCTATTCTATAGGATTTAGCCTGCGAGAGAATGAGAAAGTATAATCGGTCTCCTCTTTGTGCGATGCTTCGTAGCCTCTCCACTCTTGTCTATTTTAGTTTTCCGATGGTTTCACTTCTACCTCGTGTGAATTCAACACTCTTTTTTTTACATTAACCCACTCAGGAGGTCCTGATGAAAATAATTTCCCTCAGGAAATTGTGTAATCTTTGTGGATGTTGTGTGAAGGGTCTTTTAGAGGTTAGGAAGGAATGAACATTGGTCTTAAAGAGACCCATGTTGTAGGAGGGAGGAAACACAGGGGCCTGCAATTCATTCCACAGCCGAGATGTTGAACTTAAGAATGAGTCGTAGAATCGTTTATAGTTTTTGAAATGTTGAATATGAACACGTGAAACTAAAATAAAACGTAACAGATGGCAACGATGCAGGACTCAGGGTTGCCAGGTCTTTTCCAAATATATCCCGAAATATATCCCGTGAGCAAAAAAATTTCGAGGTGAAATTGGGGGGGGGGGGGGGGTTGTCGGACTTGAACAATGAAAGCAGTCAAATTATTCGAATAATCACATTTACGCAAGTACGTAGTCACCTGGTGTGTAACACTAATCCGCGAAATGGCTCGGAAACAGTGAGCGCGTGCACGAAGCGGCAACATCGCACAAACTAAGTAGGGATGCTACGCAACATCGATTGTCGATTGCCGTTTATTAGGGAGAAAAATTAATCAGAAAAAAATACCGAACACGGTGCTGAAATACCGAACGGTTCGGTAGAATACCGAACACCTGGCAACACTGTCAGCAGGACATTTACCTTAAGAAAACGGTAAAACCCAAATAATACTCATTAAACTGCAATCATGCTTCACCACTGTCCAAATACATGACACAGTTTTCTATTTGCGCTGGTAAAAGTCGAGTTCAAAAAATAATAACAAAAAAGTTCTCAATCAGCAAAAAGTTGTTTACAAGCAAAAGGGAAAGCAAAAAACGACCCCGGAATGACGTGGGGACTCGCGTGATGTGAATCGATTCACGAATATTAATTTGCTGACGTTGTTGTTGATCATCGTCGTCATAGTAATATGGTATGTGATGAGATGGTAGCGATTCTGAGAAAAAGACCTTGGGCTAGATGGTGCAGGTTGCAACATGACCGTGCAAGGACTCTGTCGGGTGCATTTGAACCGAATGTCCTTCGAATTAGGATTTAGTTTTACAACAAAAAATGGGCTTTTGTAAAACGATTTCTTTAAACCTTAATGAAAAAGTGTAATTTTTTCAATTTTATTGTTATTATTATACTTTTAAAAACTGAGTGTGTATTTAGATTTAAAATTGAATCTCTGATTTTTACCCTTTTTTAATTTTTAGGTTCACACAGGAGGCCCTATGGAAAATAATTTCCCTCGGGGCCTTTGCCATCTTTGGGGATGCTGTATGGAGGGTCTTTTTAAAGAAAAAAAGGAGAGGGAGTTTCGGGAAGGGAAAAATGAGGGATGGGTAGGAATCTAAGGGTTCAGTGTGTTCAGATCATCCGCCACAAGCCAAAACTCAGGAACCCCTGTTAAATCACCAAATGTAGCGAACCACTCGGGGTGACCTATGGCAGAGGTGTTAGATATCCAATCCGGGGGTGGCGGTACCCATACCCGTCACCCTAATTGAAAAAAACGCTTTTATCAATTCTCTTATTATGTATTGTTAAAGATATCTGAGTGAGGGCTACGTAACGTTTTTTTTTTATTTTGCAACGTTTCCAACACTTTTTCCGAACTTAGAATGAGCCTAGGATAGCCTATGAATAGCCTAGGAAAAAAACAGATACACAAACTTACTTGCCTCGATGCCCAAAAGAAGACTCACAAACGAAAGAAAAATTGTTTTTGAATTCGCATAAAATCTGCATTAGCGATGCCCTCGCTCCATGGATAAGTTTATTCTTCTGGAAGTCGCTCCTTGTTAAAAAATACTTTCATTTTTAAATATGAACGTCTATTTGAATTACACTTTTGTTTATTTGAATGAAGCGAAATCTTGGAATCGGAAATTATTCCACTTCCTGACATCCAATCGAGCTGATACTCGACTGTCGTTGTCTCATTGTCGATGACAATGCATCCTATCAACTTGGTGGCAATCACGCCCGCTCACACGAACATTATACGCATTTTTCTGAATTTTGAAGAAATGAACCCATTAAGTCTCTGGCATAAACATACCTTATTGAAGAAATGAACCCATTAAGTCTCTGGCATAAACATACCTTATTGAAGAAATGAACCCATTAAGTCTCTGGCATAAACATACCTTATTGAAGTTTTTTTCATCAAATAGGGGAATATTTCGATAAAGCTGTTAAAATTGACTAACACATTAACAGTTCTTTTTTGGCTGAAAGAAAAAAAAAACTATTTTGGATTTTTTATATTTTGTACCTACATACTGTGTGGTTCAAATTCAATAATATTTTTACATTATATTTATTTTTGTGCAAGTGTTTTAAACAGTAGTTTCCTGCACTATTTACTAGTATAATTTCGCTAATATTGTTATATATGTGTATGCAAAAGCCTTCATAGGCGTAAATAAATAAATATTTATTTAAATATTCTGTCAGAAGGTCAGAAAATTTCCGCTTTGCGATAAATATAAGTAAAGAGATTTCTGAATGTATCCGATAACTAAAAAACGATTTTTGAGAGGTGATAGAAAATGCATTTAAATTTTATTATTATAAAGAAACGTAGGTATGATTTTAAAAAAAATAATGCTAAAGTAAAAGTAATTTTATAAATAGTTTTAAAAATGGCTCTCCTAATGTTTTTCTATCTAAAATTATTGATAACGAGAAAAAAGAAAAACACATATGTGTTTTATTAAGCATATATTAATATAAATATGTACTATAAATATTATTATCAATTCACGTTTTTATCGTTTCATAAAAATAAAATAATAATTAAAGAAAAATAATTGAAATTTTTTTTTTACAAATTGCTGTTGAAAACTTTGGTTTCACAGAGGTGCACATTTTAATATGTATGCCCCCAAGGGAATTTCAACGATTTTTATATATGAGACCTACGAGGGCTGGGACAAATTTGGTCTCCTATGAACACGAAATAAATGCCGGTCTTACCAACTCGCGATTTTGCCCGGTTGGTAGCGTGGTTGATTAAAAAAAAATGTTTTAAAAGACATTTGAAACGTGTTTCGTGGCACACTGTATTAATATGTTACAATTTCAAGAGATGGCGCAACTAGGTAGGGTCGTTCGATGCATAGGACCGTGGCGGAAAGTCGAAACTATTTCACTACATAATAAATTTAGATGCATTCTGGTAAAAGAAATGTTGTTTTTACGGGTTGATTTCTTCAAGATGATTTACCTAACCTACATATTATTAGGCAAATTTAATTGGTATTAATTAAAATGTATGTGCAATTCACACACGGTAAAGGTGAAACCTTCGGAAAACTAAAGTAGACATGAGTGGGGAGGCTATGAAGCACCGCACAAAGAGGAGACCGATTAGTCTGACTCATTTTCTCGCAGGCTAAATCCTATAGATGTTTTGTATCTTTTTAGTGTCTGTCGCTCTTTCGTTCCATCGAGTTTTAAATCACAACGGTGCTAAAGAAGTTTTCACTTTAAAAAAGGGGAAAGATGTACGTTTTTATCTTTTGTGTGATGATTTTAATAGGAATTCATTGCAATTTACTTCGAGGCTTGTGATTTATTTACAACAGCATATAAGTGTTATAATGCAACGCTGAATACATTATCATCAGCATCATCAGTTTGTAGGCAGGTGCGACCACAGACCCAGACCACATCACGTGGAGTGATGGCGTTGTCAACCGACCGCGGGACCGAACAACTCTGCGTGACTCACTTGACTCAACCAGCCACTGCGCAGCGCCGCTCAAACCAGTCCTTAGCACTTGATAAGGAGAGATTGCTAGCAAATACCTGCGCACTTTGGTGTAATTAACTACGCGGGGGTTTATCAACATAACTACTGCTAGGTACCGTAAAATGGGGTGAATTTACTTTACTCTACTGACCAATTTTCAAATTTTGAAAATAAATAACATTTTTATAAGAAAATTTCACAGCATATTTATTTATTTATTTAGGTTTTTACAGATGTTCGCATTTGCATGAGAACAACTCAGTTATAAAAGCTCAGTTAATACACAAATTGGTACATAAATTTACAAAAATTTTCTCAAATATAGGATAGGTAGGTATACCTAGGTACCTTCATTTGCATGCATCTAAATAAAGATTAAAAAACTGAACAAATAAAAACACAAAATTATATTCCTAACGCTCACTCAAAAGACAAATAATGGAAAGGGAGGCAAGAGACCACGAGATACACAAATAGAGACCCAAGTAATAAATAAAATGTTTGACTGTTGATTTCCCAAAGATTAGTGAATAAATAATATAATTAGTGCAACATATTTTTTTTTAAATAGCAGTTTTTTTTTTCTGAATCCGGATAAATGATCGACGAAGATGATTTTTTGTACACGGCTTTTTATAAGTTTTCTATTGGTTTTCTAACTAACTAACTAACCATCACGCCGTTTCCCCGCAGGGGTAGGCAGAGAGGACGGACCGCCAAACAACTCGGTCTTGGCACACACTCTTTGCCTCACTCACATTCATACATCGTCTCATACATACTCTTCTATTATTCTGACTTTTGACATGGCCCGTCTCAAGTATCTGATTTACTTGATCGTGCCATGTCTTCCTCGGACTTCCCAGACTTCTTCTACCATTCACATTTGCATCATATATTCTTTTAACACTACTTTCTTCGTTCATTCGCTCTACGTGCCCAAACCATCTGAGGGTCCCTTTCTTAATTTTGCTCATTATACTTGCATCAGCCTTACATTCTTTGCGGATATCCACATTTATAACACGATCATACATGGTTTTACCACACATACGTCTCAGGGATCTCATTTCAACAGCATTCAGTTTACTTTCATCCTTCCTCTGCCGGTTCCATGCCTCACTGCCATACATCAGGGTAGGTACCAGGACTCCATTGTGGACTGCTAGTTTCGCTTTTATTGAAAGTTTTTTATTAGCTCCAACGGCATTCAGTCCTCCATTAATGGAGTTACCGGCATTTACCCTCCTTTCAATATCTCTATCAGCCTTCCCATCTCTCGTAAACATACTACCCAGATAAACTCATCCACCTGCTCCAAGTATTCATCATTCACTACTATATCGCACACTGTTTTCGTACTCTCTCTTTCAAACACCATGACTTTAGACTTACTTACATTCATCATTAACTCATTCAACTTCATGGTAAGAATGTGTGAGAAACATTTTATAATTTTGGGAGGCTGACATAAAAACACTGACGAAAGAATGAAATTTTCCCCTGAACCCTTTTGCAAAACAACCAAAACCTTTAAATATATTTTATTTAGCTAAGTAAGAAGTATGAAAAGGCTCGCGGACCAAACGAGATGCCGGCCCACCACGGGCAGCCAGTTGCTCTTCACCGTACTAGAGCTTATAGCAAAAGCATCAGTTTCCTCACGAACCAAGGATGGTCCTGAAATGCCCATTTTGTCAATAAGGCTATATGGCCGTAATTATTTCCACCTCTGGAATACAAACAGATTACATACCTACATTGCCTGCTATCTACATTGAACTTTTAGCTTTTCTGACAGCATTCCTCGAAGCTTTTAATCTTTCAATGTCATTGCCATCACCCGATTAGAGAGATATTTATTGATTTTTCATTAAAACAAAGCTGTATAAATCAATATTTTCTAGATTATAAAGTAGGGTATAAAAAATAGGGATTATTACGTTTTAACATAGTTTTTAAAATAATTTTCTTAGGTTTTTAAACCGAAAAACGAAATCGTCCAAACACCCTCAGTATGGCTAGATGAAAGGAAAATGAATCTTAATCACAGCGTTAAATACCTGGGACATGTCATCACAGACGACCTTAAGGATATCGAGCACTTGGAAAGGCAGAGAAAAGCAACATCAGTTAGAGCGGGTATGAGCAAAGCAAAAAGAATACTGTTCAACGCTTTCTGTACCTCGCTGTATACATCAGAACTGTGGGTTGACTACGCTGCAACCCAATGGCATAAGTTAAAGGTTGCTTACAATAACGCTTATCGCCAACTTTTCCGCCTACCGAGATACTGCAGTGCTACGGAAATGTTCCTGGAGGGACGAGTCCATACTTTCCGTGCACTTTTCCGCCACCGCATGGGAAGTTTATGGCGCAGACTGCGCCATTCGAAGAATGCGATCAACGCCATGACTGCCTGGATGGAATCTCCCCTGATGACCCTCTGGAGACGGGAGACGATGAAATACCCTCCGTAAACGGCTATTTACGTTTATTTTAGTGTTTGATATATACATCTTTTTTTTCAGTTTCATTTTTCATGCTTATTCGTTTATTTAATTTAATTTATGTGTTGTTATTTACTTTTTACCTTAACTTATTATTTATCATTTTTTGTTATTTTAAAATATGGAATGTTTTGCATTGCACTTCCCCTGCATACATTCTGGAATAAACTTATATTATTATTATATTATTATTATTATTAAAATCAATGTTTTTAAATTGAGTCCTCCTTAGTGTAGCAAGTGATCTACGAATGTCGAAAAGTCGAGGGTTCGATTACAACCATAACGCAGAAATAGTTAGATATATCAAAAATAATTTATTTCCGCATTAGCCAAACTACCCATTGTAATATAATGTTCACATTTCTGCTGTTTTAAAAAACAAGAATGAAACAGCAATCAATTATCAAGATATCTGTATTTGTCATTTTAATAAATTTTTTTTGCGATTTGGGCAACAATGAATGTTTTTCAACCCGCACGATATTGTTTTTAAATAAACGCTTTGCCCGTAAAACCAAATGTTCAATAATAAAATTATTTTTTTCCCGCGTGCTTTACGTATTTATTTCCAAGAATACATTGATATTGAAGTGACATATTTCTTCATCACACCTCGCCACTGGGTAACAGACGAGACGTTGAATCACGTAATTCGTCGCGACGAGTAGCATCAGTGTGAACATTGGCTACGTGTAATAGAAAAAAACATATTTTTTTGTTTTTAATTGAAAAAAAATCATTGTATAGCAAAATGACATACACATTTTTTTATTCCAAATATGATCAGGAATAGTTGGTAGAAATCCTTTGGGCACGTGTTATTTATATTATTATATTTATTGCATATAATAATCTACGTTATGTTTGCTCTCTTTCCGTATAACCCGAATGTGTGGAAGCCATCAATCTATCATCAAGCCATTATCAATATATCCAATATCGAGTCAATGGCTAATATCTGAGCGATTCATTTGATTAACAAAAGCTTCTATTATCAACGAAATTGTTGTGTTTTTATCTACTTCACCAAGGTGGCAGACCAATTTACCAATTCATTCATGGAAAAATACAAAGTCAACCGGAATCCTCTTCTTTTAGCCCCAGATATAATGGCTATTATTATTAGATTATTCATGAATTGATTGCACATCATCTAAAAACAGATTTTTATATTAAAATAATTAGACACTTAGCAGACGTCGCGTCGTTTAGATAACGTATTATTAATACTTGCAAATCTGATGTAATACTTGGCTTAATTTCGTGGGATAATCTGCATTCCTTTGAAATCCGTCATCATCGAGTGTGAATATGTTAACTTTTTCTCAACCAGAGTCATTTTAAAATGACGTGAAATTTGAATTTTTTTTACTAAGTAACTACTGAACCAATTTATTTGCGGTTTTTTACTCATAATTCATTGAATCCTTCCTAGCAACATTGATTTTTTTTTATTGCTTTGGCTACATTGCGTAGACACTTCATAGCGTAAACAAGAATCGTTGATCACACCTTTTGAAAAGCTATTCGAGGGAATTGCAGTATTAAAATGAACAAGGTATTTATGTTTTTTTCATATATTTTTCGTTTTTTAAATTCAGTAAAACGTACATTATTTCATATTATAATGAAAATACAACAAAAATATTGATATAATATTTGTTTTTAGCATCCTAAAGTATCGTGTCATTTCAAAACGACACTGGTCTTTTGAGGTTATACTATTTGACTATTTTGTATGACTATTTTATCTGAAAACACATATATTTATTATGTGTTATAAGTGTTTTGATGAGAAGAACACATCAATAATAATTTCAAGTGATAAGTAGACATGATATTGTCTTTCATTGATGTATTTTTTTATATATTCTTTTAAGAAAACGGTCCATGTTTATAGTAATACATCATTTTCCTCTCAGAACCACTGAGAATAAACTTAAAAAAAAACTAATATTTGTAGTACACATAATCATATGTTATTTATTTTTTTATATCTGTAGGAATTAATTTGGATGAGAAAGGGTTAAATTGTAGTTCGCAATTTAATTGTAGAAAGGGTTAAATGTGATACGCGCAGATGAGGAATACATCAAATATCTCTTCAAAATCTTCCACAAGAATTAGGAAGAAAGGTGGCCGCCGAGAAATTTAAAAAATAGGTATTTTACTTCGACCAAGTATACCCTAGACGAGCCCTCTCATAGTAAAAATCATCAGTAACAGTAATTTCGCAACACAACTCTCCATGGAGTTCCGCCGTCTTGCATACAAGTTGAAGGCAATTTAAAACTAACCACCAAGTTATTGTATGGTGTAAGTTTTCGAACTTAGTCGAAGGTATTTTACCAAACTATTTTTTTTTTACATGAGCTCCACACAGGAGGCCCTGAGGAACATAATTTCCCTCAGGGCCTATGTCATCTTTATGCTCACCTATGATGCTGTGTGGAGGTTTTTTTTAAAGGAAATGAAGGAGAGGAGAGTTCTGGGAAGGAAAAGGGTTTAAGGGGTGAGTAGGAATCTTGGGTTCATTATTTCCTGGTCGTCCGCCTCCAAGACCTAGACAAACCTCACCCCATGAACCCGGGCACCCCTTCTAAATCACCAAACGTAGCGAACCACTTGGGGTGACCTATGGCAGAGGTGTTGGTTATCCAATAAAGGTTCCCGGGGCAGCGGTACCAATTCCCGCCTCCCAAATTAACTATATTGCTGTAACTGTCGCTGTAACCCCCAGAATACTTAGCGAGAAGGAAAACTGCACCTCAGGCTAATACAATACCTAAATAAAATACAATACCTAAATAAAATACAATACCTAAATAAAATCATCAAAATCGAGATTTTGTATTCCTCATTTTTGTCCTCAAAATCTGGACCGATTTTTAAGGTTTTTTGACCAACGGCATTAGAATAAAATTTTCTATGACTGTACGTTTTGTTTTTTTTTTTAAATACATTTTCTAGTTTGTATACGGAACGTCTGTTGATGGTGACGTACCAGAAATTTTTATGATTTTTTGAATGCTCCTATTAGAAGTAACCTACAAAAAAAATCAAAACGTACCGACACGCTTAGTGCTCGATATCTATATTATATTAAAAAAAATTGTTCACTAGTGTCAAAATCCAGAGAAGAAATTGGGGAATAAGTTTTTACGGACTAAACGCCGCCCGGTTTCCTCTTACAATAATAACGATCTAACAAAGAATGCGGAAGAAAATTTGAATTAAGGTAGAAAGTGAAAAAAGCGCATTGTACAATTTTTGTTTATTTTTGTTTTGTTTTTATCCGGAATTGAACGTCAAATAATTGGCCCACATTCAAAGCTAATGCTCTCTTCATCATAGCTATTGTTTTTTTTTTTATCTCACTGCATGTGTAAGCTATTATTAGTCATTAAAAATTGAATTTCATGTTTCCAGTAAATTTCTTATAAGTTATAAGATAAGCATTAAATTTTTATTCAGTAAAAATGTTTTTTTTTACAATCAACCATTCTTGTCAGAAATTTTGTTTAAACCCTTCTGAAATTTGCACAGAATTTTCAGAACGAAAATTTTTGGTACAATTCGACTGTGTACATCATTTCTATCATTGGCTACGGAGGTGTGAAATATGCCTTTAACTGAGAGAGAAAAAGGCAAGACGTCCATTTTTTTTACTTCAATTGTATAAAAAATAAGATTACGGAAAAAAAGATTGTTGAAAGCATTGGAATTGCCTAACATAGCTTAACCGGTGAAATCAGTAGGTAGCATGTAACGTACATAACAGGAGTGTTGATGGAGAAAAAGTTGATGTTCTGATTATGTACATTACACAGGACTGATTTAACGCCGATTTAGCTAACACAAAAGATACAGAATAACTCATCTGATGTCGTAATCGGTTAAGGTTGCATTTCGATCTCACATCAGGTTACACTTCCAGTCAGGGGAAGTAGGTACCACAGAGTTGATGATAATTATAGCATTTTTGTTAGCTGCTAGTTACGAAGTTAAGAGTTACTCCGACACGTAACAAAAAAGTTGAACCACATCGAACTAGTATGAGGCAGTTATTTTTAAAGCCAGTTCAAAGCGGGAGAATCAAGTTTACGTAAATAAATCTACTGACATCGGCCTCTTCTCGCACAGAAACACACTGAGGTGACTAAGATCTCTTTCTAAAATAAATGCATCTTTAATAACATCTCTCCGGCCTTCCGTATTATTTAGTCGAAGAGTCATTTGGATTTTTTAGAGCGGGATAAATCAATCTAAATAGTTAATTAATCTAAGCTAAGTTCCGCTGTTCTCAAGGCAAGATGGTGGCCTTGAATTTTCATTTCTAATACTAATAATGCTACAAACATAAATGTATGGTTTAAGGTGATCCAATAGTCCACGAAAAAATCAAAATCGGAATTCACGCCCCTTTATGGGAGGACTTTAAAAATACTTGAGAAAAAGCTTTTGGAAAGTTTGGAAAAGGCATTTGAGAATTTTTTTACAGGTTGATTTCGTAAAAGCCTGTAAAAAAACATTCATTCCTTTTTCAAATATTGTAATAAAACGTAAATTTAAAATTCATTTCACGAAATCAAGCGACGCGGAGCCTAAAGTCTGTTCCCCGCTCCAGCCGGGGGAGGACTGACAAAAAATGGGTGTGGCTAGTCAGTAGTTCCTCGGTGGACGGTATAAGGTTCACTTTGAAAATCAAAATTCGTCGACGCCATATTGTCGCCGTGATGTCAAAAATAACAACGCGAAAATGTATGTTTTATTTTATTTTGTGAAGTTCGGGCGTAAATTACGATTTTTTATATATTTTAAATTTATTTAAACGACTATATAAAATAATTCTATAAGTATACAAAATATAATGGTTATGTTAGGTAAAGACATTGTATTTTTATTTCTCCACTAGGGGTACCTGTGCCGAGGCGGACTAAAATTGTTTAATTATAGTTTATAAAAGAAACTGAGTTTATTATTATAAAAGACACTGAATTTACCACATTAAACAATAAAACCATATCCGAAAAGAGGTTTATAAATAGGAGAGTTTGGACTTGAAAGTGTTTTTTATAGACCTTATACTCTATTTTTTTCTAGGCTTATTAAAAGACTTATAAAAAAATGACCGATATTTTTAAGGGCCAAGATATGTTCCACGTGCAGTATTTAATTGAAGCATCTATAATACTTCTAAGCGATCAAATTTTCAAAACAAAAACATATAATTTTGTATGATTTTGCATTATTTATTATGGCTTCATCTTTAGTCAGTGAATGCGAACCCGTTGACCAAGACTGGGTCAAAGAATACAAGTCAAATTTACAAAAAATGAAAACCAGTGACTAAGGACGAATTGTTTAAAAAATTTAAACATTTGTAGAACTGATAGGTTGGGTGTTGTAAGATATTTATTGAGTTCTACATTAAAAAATATAATTTTGCAAAATGCATTTATGTATGGACAAGGTTACAGATTTACACAACTCACTATATCTAGAAAAAAAAAACCAAACGAACGTCGTTTAACTGTCAATGGTTCTCAATTCAAATATTTTAATATTATTTTTATATGCTTCTGGAAAGATCACAACTTTTTGAAAACAATCTAAAACATCAGGTAGCAGAGCACCTTTCATCAAATATTTGAAGTTAATTTTCACTATCTGTGTAAGTTCCGTTCAAGTGCTGTTATATCATTATAGGCCAGGTGCTTCATAAAACTGAAATAATAACAGAATTTGAATAGAACCTAAAAAATTAACCTAAAATATTGATGATTTGTTCAATTTTTCTTAAACAACCCATATCTAAGAAATTCCTGCTCCATACAAACGCCCGTAGTGAATACGTTTATTTTTTGGTGACCCGACAGTTGAACCCCGAGAGTTATCCCCGAAATTATAATTATCATAAAATTATAATTTTTTGTTCACTATTTGACAATTTTAAATCTTAATTCGACCTCAAAAATACCTGTAATAATAAGTTGGCACGGATACTAAACTTGTTTAAAAAACTTGTTGTATATAAACTATATATAGATAAGCAGATTTTTCCTTAATGCATTTGAATGAAAATATGTTTTATACTTTGTTATTTGGCGGTACATCCTCTCTGCACACTCCTTCGGGGACACGTAGTTATATTTTGTGTAAGTAGGTCTACCGATTTTTTCTAAACCGACTGATTGTGTATAAGTATGCCGGGGGCCAACTTTCGGGGGATAACCCGTCATGGAAACTTATTAAATAACGAAAATAATAATCTTTTTTATTCTATTTACGCACTAGCTGACGTGGTCATGACTAATAACGCGAAAGGAAATGTCTTTCTCATATAAAATTAGGCAAGATTTGGCATTTTCCACGAACGTCTCCCTTACTCCTCAGCAGGCGCGGCCGGTGCCTTAGTGCACTCGTGCAACGAACCACCAACAAAGTTGAAAAACAATTTACAGCTCATCGTAATCTTACTTAATGTTTTTAATTATAAAATTAAACAAAGTATTAAAAAAAAATCTTTAAAATTGCAATTAATAACATACTAAATGTAAGAATATTGTAGATAAATACGGCCAAAACACTCCACCCGCGCTGTTAACACTGGCTAGGAACGAGAAACCGAGGTACATATCAATCTGCGCGTTAGACCTAAGCGCCCCGTTTGGCTAAATATTATTTTATATGCAGCCCATACGAAACATCTCCGGACCGTGGTTTTGACAAAACGTATCAAGAAAAATACCCCGACAGTGCGCCGCACGGACAGCGGAGATATCCGAACGAAGAAGAAGAAAATGCAACCTCGGGTCAACGGGTCACGGGTCAGCTTGTGATAGAGTGCTACGGATTTACATACTTGGCATTGACTTTATTATTTGCTTTTTTTGAAAGTAACCTTTTATTTGTGTGCGTTTTTTTTTACTTATTGCAAACTTCATATCGACGCTCATTGGGTCAGTAAACACCCGCCATCGTTTGCATCCTACGCTGCAAATTAAAATTGCTTGTGCTTGTGTTAATTATTGTGATATTAATTAATATCCGAAGGTCTTTCAAAATAAATACCTTCTCTTCTTTGCCACTAATCATCTAAAACTAATAGATATAATATATAAAGAAATGAACCATAGTGTAAAATAGCAAATAATTTATGATTTCTGAAATTTTTTAATGCAGTATCCCCGCTTGCAAAGTTGTATCTTCCAAGCATAAACTAATATAAATGTGTTTATCGGATAACGAATTTGTCAGGTGAGTATATCTGTCTCTGTTTGCAAATAAAATTGGGCGATTGAAGTCTTCGCTCGGCAAAAGGATCGAAGAATTGATCTTCTCTATAAATAAGTAAGATAGTGCATTTATATAAATTACATACATTACGTTTTTGATGAAATCGGTGAACCACCAAAAATTTAAGGCACCGGCCGCGCCTGCTCCTCAGTTTCAAGTCTTTCCATCCTACTACAGTCTTGTTCCTTCTACAACATTTCCCCTGTCTGCCTCTTGGTCGTTTCTGCTGGGGTACCCATTAAGTCATAAGCTTTGGTGTCTGCCATTCTTTGAACATGGCCCATTCATCAGACGCTGTGATATGTCAAAATTTTAAAATCAATTTATTAAAAAAGTCTGCTCAGTTTAAACTTATATCAGATATGATTCTCAGATGATCTTCGATATTAATTCTGCTATTTTTTCTCCACGTGTTCTATCGTTAATATTACGTATCAACGTAGATTCAAATGTGCACAGTTTATTTATAAAACAAGAAAATTCTCTATGTTAAAATTGCCGTAGAAAATATACGACAAAAAGAGTTGAATGTACTACGGTGGCGTGAAAGATCCTTCTGAAGAAAGGAGACTAAATCTAGGTAACTTTCCACAATTGCACATGGGTAGGTGTTTTCGAGTCATTTTTCCTAGGTATAAAAATTTGACAAACGCATTGCTATGGTAATGAAATTTATGTAGATTAATTTTAACAACCGGCAAAATTAACATAGCGAACACATTGACGTGAATAAATTATTATGCATGACTATCCTTTCGTGGAAATTTTCCGTAAAAGATGTTCCGAGGATGGAAACGAAATCAGTAGCGGAGATTTAACAGACAACAAAGGAAATAAGTATTTTTTGACAAAAAATGTTAGGACCGCCATTAGGTACCGCCATGCAATTTATGCCAATTAAAACTACGCACATGGCGTATTAAAAAGAACCCATTTGAGACTTCATCGAATGATTTTCATTTGAAAAAGTGTTAGATCTTTAATTAATGGTTTATTACAGTACGTCATAATCCTTCTTCATTCACCCTCGTCATTAAAATTAATAGCTTGTTGTATTTCAAAAATAGAACCTTTAAGCTAAATTTTATTCTGATTACAAACTTCTACGCTTTGTTTCATTGTTATTAATTTTCAAATATTGGCTGCTATTTTGTCCAACAAGATACTTATTTTCGGATGGATTTTCATCGGCTCTTGTACAAAAAGCTTCTTTAACCCTAGATCACAAACCTTCGTCGAATCGACGACGCAGGATTAAAAAAACCGCGATAACTTTCGCGCGCGCGACCGTAATTCTTTCATACTCTGGCTAATCTCAATCGGCCCGTTACTTCTCCTATTGACGGTAGTGCGGACGATGGGGGAAGTTCACGAGCGCCAATTCAGCAACCATGGATCGTCGCATCGACGAAGGTTAGTGATAACGTAACTTTTTACTTTTGTTAGATTTTCACAAAATTTTTATTAGTTTCTAAATTTTAACCAAAACTTTTATTTTATTAGTTAATTCAAGTCTTTGTTTTTCAAACTTGAATTGTTTTTTTTTTCAAAATTTTGTTATAACTAATTCAAATACCAACTTTAAAAATGTTACAATTGTTGATTTTGCATAAAACTATGGTCTCATTCTTAAGGCTGTTGATTAATAAATTTGATATTTTTGTTTTTCTAAATATGATAAATAATACAAATAAACAATGTTCATTAATAATAAAAAGAAATATGTACATATTTTTTTAATAAAACCCTTAAACCCCCTTTATTTAGTACCGTAGTCGAAACGACGAAGGTTTGTGATAAGCGTCGAAAAATAAGGTTAGTGATCTAGGGTTAAAATAGAGATTGTGTGTTTTACCCCGCGAAAAATAAGAAGTATGTCAAAAAAATACCGGAGATTCTAACAGTATAATTAATATGTTTATAAACGTGGTTGGTAATTTGGTAACCTAGTAAATGAAAATGATATAAAAATGTCAATCAAGCAAGTTAGAATAACTGACAATATTCCAAGATCTAGAAACACTTTGATGAAAAAAATATAGATTTGGTTGGGTTATACAGTAGAACTTGGTTATAACGATCACGGCAATAGCGAGGTCACGGCTATAATGAGCAATTATCAAATGATATTTTAGTTCAGGCTTATTTTCATATAATTGTTGGCTGTTAAAACCGGGACTATTCACTGATATAACGTGTAAATAATGTTGTCAACACAATTTCTAAATACATAAATGAATCGTTGAGTTTTAAAAAACAATAGTTGAGAAATATTCTTAAAGTAAGTTGTAACTAATAACAATCAAAGGTGGCGGAAAAGCGCAGCGGTTGGTTCGCTGCCCTATTTGCTTATGTAAAAGGTTATCAATTTTAACTTGATTAATTTACTCGTAGGTTACAGATTTAAAGAAGACGTTTTCTCTTTTATTTGTGCTTTTTCAACGTGAAGTTATTTAACCTAAATTGCGTTTTTACTATGTTGCCAGCTAAGGGAAATTTTGAATAATAATATAATTAACGGTTGTAAGGAGGTTACCCCTCCCCCGTCCAATAATTCCGTACTGTAATGCGTAATACACCAGTTAAATTGTTTTCAGCAAGTCATAGAAGATGTAAAACTGTTGCTTTACTAGGCATAATATAACAAGAACAAACGTAATAAAAACCATTTGATCAGTTCATAATGTCATAATCGTGTATTATTTTTTAAAATTTGTATTAAAAAGATCGGAGGCACTGTGCAGCTGTACAGTCACAACTAGATGTAGAAAATTAATAATGAACACTACATTACGCATGCAAATTAATACGATTTGGTCTGTTCATCGTTTGTCTCGCATTTCTATTGTTGTTTGTCTCAACTGCCACAATAAACTTTTCAAGGGATATTAAATGTATATATAATTGATTGATCGTGTATTGAAGTCGTCAATTATATAATTATACATTTAATTTCTTCGTGACTTACCTATCTACCGTTAGACGTAATACTAAACGATCGATTAGTTCGATAACGATCCGTGTTATTATTTAAATAAGCCTTTGACAATCAAAGATATTTATTTACTTAGAACTATCTTAAGTACCCGGCGTTTCCCGGACTTTGTGCAGAGTTTTTCGAAATCAAATTTAGATAGATATTATTTTTCATCTTATTTTGAACGTTAAGAGTGCAAAATTTCATTAAGAAGTATCAAAATTCTGCTTTAAGATATGTGAAAAGGTCATAAGGATTTTAGATTTCTAATGTAGACAATGAACTTTTTATAAAAGTCAAGTGTGCAAAATTTCATCTCCACGGAATAAAACTGTAGATTTGTGTAAAAACTAATCTCACGTCGCATCAATTTTCTTCTACAACCATTAACATAAATTCATGATGAAAGAGAAAGGGGCCTTTTTGGCCCGGAGCTCTGTATGCAATATTTCAAAAAGTCAATCTCACGTCGGACACTCTTCTCTGTATAATGTAGATAGTTAGATTCTGTTTGATTAAATCACATTTGAATTATATTGAACTAAAAAGCCAAAAGTTTCGTGCAAGATCGACACTGCATTAGCAGTGCGAAGACTTTTCGACACTGGGATCCGGCTCCTAGAGGTAATTTACTTTTAAATGTCTGCATTTTATATGCCTGCATTTTTTAATAAATATTTTTATGTGATTAATGCACAAGAGTCCCAACTTCCCGGAATCGGAGTAGGACTGTGGTATCCCCGTGCACTGTGGGTCCAAACTCATAAGCAGAAAATCTGGTGTCAGAAAATTTTTACCGCTTTTTCTGCCTATTTGCCTACGTCTATGACATATCGCATATGACATATGACCTATCGCACAACATTTCTATCAATAACTATGGAATTTTTAAATATCTACGAAATGCTAAAAAATCAAGCAAGACGGATCAAATAAGTATACCTATAAAATATACTGGTCATATAAGAATTTAATAACTTCCTAGTTGCTTTGAGATTACCAATTTAATAATATTGTATAATAACTGACTTAGCATAAAATTTATATAATAAACTAAGTGGACCATTATTAAATTTAATTGTTTTTTAGATGACGAACATATTATTGGAATCGGAATTTCTTATCAAGCGCACGTGTTTGTGCGATACGACTATAATTCCTGAACAATAATATATATATTGAAAATAAAAAATCAGTAGACTTAAAAATATGTTATTAGTCTAAATACATCAGGGTTAGTATCAGAAATCCTTTCTTCCTCTTCTTGTGCCCCGTCCGTTCAATGGACGTTGGCTATCATGTTATCTATGCGGACTTTGTTTACTGCGGCCCAGAACAGTAGACTGGCCAAACCACTGACTCGGGTTTTTCAGCCATGAGGTTCTCCTTCCAGGCGTCTTCCGGCAATCTTTCCCTGCATTATGAGATGCAAGATCTCATACTTCTCTGGACGTCTCATCACATGTCCAAGATATTGTAGTTTTCGGATTTTTATAATTTTAATAACTTATTTTTCTTTATTCATCTGAACTATAACATCTTCATTCGTAACTCTGTCCATCCAGCTTATTTTAAGGATTCTTCTGTAGATCCACATCTCGAATGCCTTAAGTCGCCTAATCAGTTCTTCAGTAAGCGTCCATGATTCCATTCCATAAAATAATATCGAAAACACGTAGGATCTGACTATTCGCATTCGTAATCCAAGGTTGAGATCATGACTGCAGAACATCTTTTTCATCCGGATAAAGGTTGCACGAGCTTGCTCAACGCGGCATTTGATTTCAACCGAAGGATCCCATCTATCATTTACATTGCAGCCCAAGTATACAATACTCTGTACCTTCTCTAGTTTTGTTCCAGCAATACAAAGATTTTCATCCAATGCGTTATTTTTGCTTATGAGCGTGTATTTTGTTTTATTTATATTCAGTTCTAGCCCAAAATTCTCACAAGTCTTCATTCACTACTTGATTCAGCAAAAATTGTAGATCCTCAATGTTACTTGTTAGAAGTACCGTATCATCTGCATAACGCAGGTTGTTCAGAATCTTCCCATTTATAACAAGACCTTGAGTAGCTCTTGCAGAGCTTCATTGAATATTTCTTCTGAATATAAGTTTATAGAGGAAAGAAAAGAAATCCTTTGTGAACCGCTATTCAACTTTTACGTAGTTACTAACCAACTTTCTGGTGTTAAGTTAGATAGATTCCATATTTTTTTTAATGTGAAGAGAGATGTATTTTAAAAATCTTTTTTTAATATTTAAATATAATAAATGCTTCTGTTAAAATATTTAAAACTATCGCGGATATTATAAATTCCAATTTTGAAAATAGCAATTAAAATTATTTTTTACTCAAAATTTAATACAGGCGGGAGGCGGGTACTGTATGAATGAATTAATTACTTAATTACAATAATCAATTTCAATTTTCAAAATAATTCACCATAATGCACATCCGAGTTCTAAAGTTCATTGAACCAGAGTTTTAATTTTTTTTTTTACATCAGCTTCACACAGGAAGCCTGAAGAAAACAGTTTCCCTCAGGGCATGTGTCATCTTTGGGGATGCTGTTTGGGAGGTCTTTTTTATGGAAAGGAAGGAGAGTAAGTTCTGGGAAGGAAAAATGACTTGGGGTCAATGTGTTCAGGAGTGACAGACGTACGAATCCATCCCTCCCACTGCGGTACGAAGCGATGGATCGAGAGAATCATCCGGCTAGAGAGATGAAAAAGGTCTCCCTCAGCTGGTCTCTCCCGAACCTGCCCGCCACGCAGTAGGTGAGCAAACGCATATACCGCCAAGGCCCGGACAAACTTCGTGCTGGTTGTCCAATAAATGGTTCCCGGGCGGGAGTTCCGGGTCGGCGCGGCGGTATCCATATCCGCCTCCCAAATTGTAAATAATTACTTAGATTAAAAGTGGATTATTGACATTGTCGGATTTATTAGTTCTATTGTTTGAATAATGTCCTGTTTGTTTCAGGTAAAATATAAAAACTTCAGTAGTTAGTGATGGATTCGACAATCGTTGATCAAATATATACAGATTAGCTGTAAAAAACAATCACAATATCATTGTACAGCAAGTTTATAGTTCCGTTTTTGTGAACATCAACTCAAGGCGCTTCACTACGAGGAGTAAAATAGAGACCTTGTTTACAAAATTCTAACATGAACATAATATTAATGTCCGATCTATATTAATAATTATCGTGATCTTTTCTGCACATTTTTCAGGAAATCGTTCGCAAGCGTGCTTTTTGTCACGTAACCGTCTTATCGATAAGGTTTTAAAGGTAATCGTTGAAAAGGTCCGTCAAATTACTGAATATATTATTATTGTTGTTGAATATAGCACCGGAAAACGACTGGCATTGATACAGCCTTCGGAAATGTAGGCTGCATAGTATTAAATAATCCTAAGATATATACGAGTATTACAAGGAAGTTTATATTAAAAAAAAGAATAATCAGCTCTTGAGGTAATGCTTTACGAAGTACTTAAATTTAAAAATCTGTGTAATAACACGGTATTCCCGTAGTCTGTACGTGTTTCTCACTGTGGCCTTTAAAACATTGTTTATCGACTACATTATACATACGTAAAAGCCGTAACGAGTACTCTGTAAATTGTAAAATAAATGACGTATTGTTTACTTGAAGGTACAACTGTTTTCAGGAAAAAAAACATCGCTTACTTTTCTTTCTTCGGGAATACTAATTTTGGAAGAAATGTATAAACTTGTTTTCTATATGAAACGAGTAAACAACATTATTCACTTCTCGCGTTCCATTAATTTCTGGGTCTGTACAGTTTTGTCACCTACTTGTACATAATAAAAAGCAAAAAGTGAGAGTGTATGCGGTAACAACGTTCAGGGATTCCAGAAGAGATGGAATTTTATTTATTTTCATCAAACCCATTTTGTCGTTTATATATAAATTGTGAGCCCTGTATGGCCTCACCAAGCTAGAGGTAGAAAGTTTGAATTAAAAATGTATTGTGAAAGTGGGGAAAGATTAAGTGATCGTTACACTTACGGATTTGATGTTGAAGTGCAGGATGGTCTTCATGTATGTGGGAAGCTGGTTGACCACAGTAAAGTAACCGAACACTGACATTCCATGGGTAATGATAATGGCCCAGACAGGTCCAGACGTCAGCATCTGCCTCCAGGGAACGCCGTTATGCTGTGATTGAGAAAAGTCATAGTATACGTTAGGTAAAGCAACAGTTAGGTAAATGTGTAATAATAGTAGACCCGCCAGGGGGCCTTGTAGAACTCCATTTTTATTTACCGATTTGTTATTGGTCGTGTTTCCGATGGCCTTCTCGATGAAGTCTCTCTCTTC
The DNA here is from genome assembly GCA_929108145.2 of Limnephilus rhombicus. Lineage (NCBI taxonomy): Eukaryota > Metazoa > Arthropoda > Insecta > Trichoptera > Limnephilidae > Limnephilus > Limnephilus rhombicus. Next base: position 13,390,934 of record OV815270.1, read on the forward strand.
CTTGGAGATGCGAGGGTGATCAGCTGGTGAGTCGAAGACAACGAGGAACCAAACAACTGACCAGATGAATCCAATAATTCCTGGAAAATTGTAGTTATGTTTTACAAAAAATGTAGTTACAAAGATCTGCAATAAATGAATATGGACTGCTACAAGACAGAACAGGTACTGCGGTAATATACATATAAAGAAGAACTTACCTGTAAAATAGAACACACTCTCCCATCCAATAGAAGCAATCAGGAGACCGCAAATTGGCATCGTGATTGCAGCACCCAATGAAGAAGCTGTAACAAAAAAAAACGCAGGTTAACAAATATTCTATGGACCAATTTAAGGACGTTTGTTAGACGTTGGACGTTTTCGTGAAATTTAGGGACGTTTTTAGCCGTTGGACGTTTGATGATGTAATGTAGACGATGAAAATGAACAATTCATCAAATTTCGAAGTTAATTTTCAACTACTATTAAAAAGTCTTCAGATATTTCAGGAAAGAACTTGCTAATAATGATAAACAATAACAGAACAAGAATAGAACCTTTATAGAACCTTTTAAATTGAATGAATTGTTAAAATTCTGGGAAACAACTATCTCTTAGTCTTCAATAGATAAATTTAAAAATAAAAATTAAATTAAAGACTTTATCGTCAACGATTATATTTTTATCGATACTACTTGACTTCACCTAGCCCGGAGTGCTAGTGTCCCGGGCCGACCGTACTGTACCGGTACCCCTGGGTGTACTGTACTTTTGGTACAAGACCACTCGATCCAAAATCAAGAAAGATGGGTTTTAATAACAAAAATGGGTTGAATAATGGATTGGTACATACAATTGAAATTTTGGTCTCCGGCGATATTTTTGAGGTTTTTTTTGCAACTAAAAACATAAAAAAGCATTAGGTATTGGACAGTTAGAGGCGTGGTAAGGGGTTGGGCGTCACTGTTGGGATTGGGGTCACTCGGCTGAGTGACCCCAACCCCAAAAGTTTTTTTTGTTTGATTTTGAAAAAAAAATTAAAGACATCAAAAAAGTCACGGGAGACAAACATTCCATTTACATTTATTACTTCAAATAATTTCAGAAATCACTGTGTACCGGACGTGATTTGGCAATTAAATAATTGTATTTTAAATTATAATTAATTAATAAATCAGCTGCCGGGGTCAAGTAATTCCAAAGGGATAAAAAACAAAACTTGACCCCTTCACCCCCTTTTCCCACCTCTGTGTACGTACCTACACACGTATTTTGTTACTTTGCATAAATTTGTGATTTGTGCAAAGCCTTCTTGGTCTGTTGTACATACCTACAACCCTTTAACCTTTGCGCAAATTCAAATTTATGCAAAGCCATTCATATCTCTTTATGTACCCAATTTGTGCAAAACTATGTGTTGTTATCCTGCACAAATTGGCTCTATGTAACTTAATTCTATTTTGTGCAAAGTTTCATGATTTGTGTACATACTTACACACATGAATTTGTTATTTTCATAAAAATCTACCATGTCTGCAAACTCATAATAAACAAAATATCGGAGAAGCGTAGAGTGTAGGGCGAGATTGAACGCTGTGGCGTTTTTTGCTTCGTTACGCAACAGCGGAACGAACGCAGTGGCGTTTAAAGTCTCTAACCGCCGAAATACCTAGAACTCATCTCAGTTCGGAGAATTGAGATGAAAAAAGGGCCTAAGTATGGGCAGACTCCCGGCTCAGAGCCCTTTAAATACGGCCGAAATTGCGCTAGATCGGCAGAGCTCCAGATCTCATCGCCACAACAGCATCTCGCCTTCTCCTGCCTGCTCCGATCTACCACTGGAAAACTTGGACTTCTTCTTGGCCCTGGCCGAACCGCCCACCCTGAAGAACCTATTACAATTTCTCGAAACGCCTTTCTCAAGGCACAGGTTACCCCTCTACTGCGCTCCACCTCCCTTCTTCCCCTCGCCTTCTCCCGTTTCTCCCTTTACCTACGGCAAGTTGGACTTCTTCTCTCCTCTGGCCAGCCCACCCAAGAAGACTCCGCATACAATTTCGAAACGCCTTTATCAAGGCGAAGGTTACCCCTCTACTGCGCTCTACCTCCCTTCCCCTTGCCTTCGATCCGTTTCTCCCTTTCTACCTACAATTTCTCCCCGTTTTCCCTCGCTTTCTCCCCATTTCTCCCTTTCTCCCTACATTTACCCCACTTTTCCCTCTACCTACCCTTTCTCTCCCCTTCTCCCGAAGGCGTCGAAACGGCCAGCCGGTCCCCCTCCCACTACATCGTCTGTGCGGGTGGCGATTACAGTGCCACGTCCCGTACACACTGGTTAAAGTAAATCAAGTATGTCCATTAACATCTTGTATGCAGCAACCAAAATAACTGATTTATTATTATAAAATTGACAAGGTTTAGGGGACCGAATAAGCACTGGGTAAATATACATTTATTTATCTAGCAATTCCATTGTCAAGAGATTGACGAACTATTTTAACAGAATTATAAACATGGTCATCTTTTCTGAAGCCTTTGAAATTTGCATGAAAACGTTATTATTTTCACGTGAGCTCGTGCTCAATGATTGTGATAAAGTGTTTTGCAGAACATTTAGTGTCAAACTAATAGACACATTAGCGAACTTTGAAAATAACAACTTCAAACTAAAAATAATGATCGTCAAATTACAACGATTGTTTTTTTTATATCACAAGGCGGCATGAATAATAACAAACATTAAAATGCAGCGTACATTAAAAACGTTTATCTAGATTCAATTTCATCAACTTCAGATAACACTGTTTTGTTTTATAAAACTATTTACACGTTGTACTTATTGATTAGTTATTTTATATCTAGATTAAGATTAGAACGCCTAGCTACTAGCTACTAGCTATAACGGAACCAGAAAAAAGGCTACTGTTTTCCAGTTGATACGATATGACTCGACTTGTTGGAATTCGATAAAAAAAATCTCCGAAAAGGAGAAAGCGAGTAGGAGTAAGAGAAGTAAGAATAAAAGTAGATGAAGCAAGGAGTGTGACTGAATTGTGTGGCGTTTCATCCTCTGCCGAATCCCGTGGGAAATTGCGTATATGCACGGACATATGAATATACATGGACCTGCCCTAAGTGATAAAAACGTATTATTTCCCCCTCCACATGGCGCCGGCTGAAGCACCTCCTTGGAACCGGCTCGCTCCATGGGGAGGGGATAGAGCCTCGCTTGAATCTAAAATGTGTGACGTCATCATTCTTGCCGTGAACAGCTAGAAGGTAACATCCATACATTTAACGAAATACAACGCCAAAACAGTAGCGTATTCTATACAATATATCTACATATCAATGTGCACATAGCGAATGTGGGCGGTTCTCCAGTGTGCTCATCGGTGGTTACAGGGGTAAGTAAATTATGAAACATTTGTAATAGTGTTTTAACTAAACACGGCAACAAAATATTGCTATGTGTATTGGAGCGAGTCTTTTTGGGGCGAGCATTTGACCTTAGCAAATATGTTATTATCGTGGCAAGCAATTCGCGCTCCCATGTAAAAAGGTCTATTCATTCAAAGCAGATTTTGCTTTTAAGAACTAAATGGTGATATTGTAATGCGAGATGCCTATTTACTGTCAGATTGATTGTATAACGAATCACAGTCATCTTTCCCCTCTTCGCCCTCCATGGTTTGGTTTGACCCCTCACCCGTAACTGCTTGTCTAGTCATTTGGATGTCTATGGTATAATGTAATGTTTAGTTAGTAGGTTGTTACCTACCTACCATAAGAGCAGCAGCACCTATTCATAATAATGATGTCGTAATTTGTGAAATTTGTACAGTAGCAATAAATTTTAATTTAAAAAAAAAAACTAGTTGCGTCATGATTTATTAGTGATAGTACACAAGAAAAGAGGTGTGTAGCTGATGGCAGCGGCGGTTTGTGCTGACGCAGGGGAGGCTGTGCCTTCCTAAAAAATAGAGAAGAAAAGGAGAAAAAGATACGAGATAATTTAAATTTTACTAATGTATACCTTGTATTGATTGTATAAGTTTTAAAGTAATTTCTGTTTAAATATTACCTACCCATGAAAATTTTCGTATTTCACTAGGACTTGTGCAACGCGGCCGACCACGCGCAAATTTTTGCTCACCGCGCCCGCGCCGAGCTACTAAACAACGCAATACAATAACACACTAGGGAGGCAGAGATAAGGCCCGCCTCCGAGAGCTGCTCATTTTACGTGGGCAGAGGAGATTAGGGAAGTCACATGGAATCGAAATGAACGAAAGACGTACCTCAAAAAACGAACACTTCCCAAGTAGATCCGATCATTTACGATATAGCTCTATCGGCCAAGTTTTGTAATTATTTGTTATAGGACGTAGCACGACTATTTAGATTAATTGAGTAGGGCTAATTTTCAGTTGACGGTCTTTTTAAGGTTTGCAGATTATATTATTATTTTTATCTAAGTTTTTAATGAGGTATGTTTTGGTATACATGATGCCAAAATAATAACTTTAAAAAAATGTTCGTGCCTCCCCGAATACTTCCCTTCAACCCTGCTAATCGCCACTGCTGTCTAGTATTATAATATTGATAACAATATTATAATACTCCAATGACCAGTACCAAATTAAGTGGGTCGGAAGTCAATTCATCTGAGAAAAGCCCACAACTTGACCTTCCAAAGGGGTTCAGGAACAAGGAATGAGAAGCCACCACTTGACCTCTAGATATTAAATAAGAAAAGAGAATCCAATATGAGTACTCCTCAAAGCTAAAGTTCATTTCAATTGAGGAAACGTAACGACTCACTATTATACGCGATTCATTTGCTGCTTAATCAATGTTTTCCAATGGATGCATTTACATTACTAATAACTTTTAATTAATTTTGTTGTTGGGATGGCAGTGAAGATTAATTACTGTTGGACAATGGAATGTGAAGTCCAAGATTATTTACATAGTCAGGGCCGCGTCAATTGTAATGAACTTCCTCGTGCAAGAATTCATGTGTAGTCTTTTGAAGAGTTTTTTGGAAACGACAGTCCATTTGTCAAAACCGTGAGTCTTCTTATCAAAATGACAAGGATACTATCTACAGAAATACAGTTGAAAATGCTCAATGGGCATCTTTCTTGATGCTCGCACCTTTGCACAGGAGTTTGTTCCAGCGTTGTTGAATTTTCTGAAAAACATTTAACTAACTAAGCATCACTTCGTTTCCCCGCAGGGATAGGCAAAGAGAACGGATCTCCAAACAACTCTGTCTTGGCATACACTTCTTGCCTCATTCACATTCATGTATCGTCTCACACATGCTCATCTCTTATTTTGACTCTTGACAAGGCCTGACTCAAGTATTTGGTTCACCCGATCATACCATGTCTTCCTCGGACGTTCCCAATTTCTTACCATTCACATTCGCGTCAAATATTCTCATTGTACTTCTTTATTCGTTCATTCGCCCAAAACATCTAAGCGTCGATTTCTTAATCTTATTCATTACTAGTATAGGTAATCTCACACATGGTTTTACCACATACGTCTCAGGATCTCATTTTTACAGCATTTAGTCTACTTTCATCCTTCCTCTGCCAGTTCCGTGCCTCATCGCCATACATCAGGGTAAGTATCAGCACTCCATTGTGGCTGCTAGCTTCAGTGGAAAATGTTACATTTTTACCCTCGTTTCAATATCTCTATTCGCCTTTCCAACTCTCGTAAACATAGTTCCCAAATACACAAAACTCATCCACCTGCAACCTGCATCGTTCACAACTATATTGCACACAGTTCTCGTACTCTGTCTTTCAAACAACATGATTTTATGTAGACTTAATATATTATATTAAAACGAATATAAAACTTTATTCCACTTAATTTTTATATTCGTTTTATTATAATATATTATAATGGAATTCCACCATGAATTATCACTCTCAAAAATAGAAATATTTTAGACTTACTTACATCCATCATTAACGTATTCTTCGTGCATACTTCCTTCATCCTAAACTATAAGAGACTATAGACCGTAGATCTTCCATACTGTTAGAAATCAGCACCGCACCATCAGGCAAATAACATATTTTTCAAAATATGTTTTTTTCAAAATATGTTATTTTTCAAAATATGTTATTTGCCTATTAATTTTAGAACACTTGAAGGAACCTACATCGTACAAACTTTCTTTATCGTTTCAAATAGTTTGTATTTATATTTCACATAGAGGTAAGTCAAAATGAAATACCCCTATATACACTAAATAGGTACTTACATATTATTTGAAGAACTGGAGGGTATGCCTCAATAAAATTTATAACGTGCTTATTATTGGTAATTAAACAATTATTTCTCGCATTCAAAGGTCTATTTAAGAGAGACGAAAAATGAACCTCAATAAGAATTGATGTTTGTACGGTGATCATTTGTTCAGAATTATTCTACGAATAAATAATCTGCCGTACAAAGCTCTCCCTTCGTTTATTCGTGCCTCTGATGCTTATTGATTTCCTCGAAGATGCAGTCGGAGGGCGATTGGAATCCCAAAAATGTTTTCGGTACCTTCCTAGTTACATACTTTACCTCTCTGATAGGCATTGTTATCGTTTGAAACCCTCCCTATCGTAGACATACACAAAGAAGACAGGGGTTAAATAAATTGATATAAGTATTGATTTATTTACTCCAGTGAATCAGGTTTTATATAAATAAGTTGTATTGTACATTCTTACACTACAAGGTGGCTCAAAAGTCCTCACTCGATTTCCCAAGACAGTAACTTTGTTTGTGAATAAAAAATAATTGGTTCTGTTCCTTATTACGCTTATCTATGGCATTTTGCTTCTATTTATTTCAAAAATTAATGTGAAAATCGTAATGACTTAAGGCGCGGTGTACCCATTCAAAAAGAAGATGATGGAGAGATATGTAAATACGAATGTTAGAGAGAGCGCGCTAACATTAAAAACGATAATAATTAAGCGAAAATTGTGAAAACATTGCATTTAAAATAGTATTTAAAGAAACGCTGTGAATTTTTACATACATATAACTTGAATAATAACTGAAAAAAACGTGTTTAAAATAATTTTCAAAGCATACTTTGCGATTTTTTTCTATCGCGGGATTTTCACATAATTGCCTTTTCGACGTGGGGAATGTATAGATATTATCTTCAAGAATAACATATATTTTTTTAGAGCTTTAAAAATTAAAGAGTCTAAGGAATATATATGTAATAAATCGGTAGAAATGCGGGAAGCCGGGCCTTGCAAAAATGAGAGCATTTTCCGATAGTGTCGTGACTTTTTCGCCACCTTGAATAACCTATATCTGCGAGATATAAATACATGCATTACAGATCAGGAACATAATATGATGGTAAATAATTTATAATATGATAATCAAGTTGTTTTTCTTTCAATTGGGCTTCGGTCTAATAGATATACAACATCTTAATTGCCGCAATTAAATTGTCATTGGAGCTTCTGGAAAGATATTTGGACTAATGATTTTAATTAAGCCCATTTTTTTAAAGCTATGAGATTAAATATCCAGTTAAGCACGTTTTGGGTTTAGTTTTATAAAAGGATTATTACATTTTTACCCGCGCACTGCATTGATAAGTATATCTCTATGGCGCACTGTCGATTTTAAAACAACACTGCGAAAGAAGTGAGAGCCACATTCATAATGTGGTATTTTCTTTTTAAGTTATCTACCCAATGCCTGCATAAGTTCCTTAAATCTGTCTTCATAATGCCGGTCTTTCAAAGCTCTTGGTATTTTTGTAAATCGTCTCTGAACCCTTTCTGTTAGATCCATATCCTTGGCAAGATGTGAACTCCATATTTAAAAATTATATTATTACGCACATATCTTTTGTATACTTGTAACGTCATGTCCAGTGACATATCGAGGAAGGCTTTCCTGTTGAAATATGACATTGTGATTTGCTTTTTAACTACCCATTTAAGCCTTGTGATATGATAACTCCTAGGTCTTGTTGTAATATCACTGCTTTTACAGTTGGTGTTCCATATGGTAGACTTACCCATCATGTTGGACATGAATTTGGAGCGGTCCATGGGAGGGATCCAGCGCGCCGCCATGGGGTGAATGGCGGGCCACGTGGCCCCCAGCATGAAGCCCAGCACCACCCGGAGGATGAGCACGGCCATGTGGGACATGTTGGCGGCCAGAGGAGTCAGGAGAGTCACCAGGCTGGACACTAGCATGGAGTAGCCGAACACGCGCCTGGGGACAAAAACAACCATTCATTTAATAGCACGTAAATAAATTTTCGAGAAGGCGCTTCTTTAACCTATCCAATACCGAAAACGAAAACTTCCTTCCACTCTATAGAAAAGCAAAACAGAAGCAAGTGAGATGGGCCGTAAACCATGCATGAAAACGCGTGCACAAGGGTCGTCAACAGCGTTCTCCCATACTGCTGCAAATATTGCGTACAATTATATAATATAATGGAATCCCCCCAGAATTAAGCATTAAAACATGCAAAATGACATGCATCGGTTCAATAATAAATAAATGGTTGATTGGCTTAGGTAGGATTGAGTCTGAAAAATTATTTATTTATTTATTTATTCTAAGAAACAAACAGCAATTTATATACAGGGTGAGTTATACAAGAGGTTAAACATGAGGTAAGCCAAAACAGTTTCTTATTCTAATGTTGGTTATTATGATATAATATACAATTGTAATTGGTAATAACTAATAACCATTAAATGAAAATGAAAATAACAACAACAAAAAAAATATATAAGTATATTAGAAGGAAGAAGGAATAGGAAAGGGCAAGAGGCAGAGGAAGGTGGGATGGGGACAGGAGATGCTCATGCTGTACCTTTTCTATAGTTGTGCATTAATTCAATTAACATTTGTGGTCGTACGTTTGACTTCGTTTCGGTATTTCACAAGAGTATTATTAAGAATATCGATATTGTTAAATTGCGTGTTATATTGCGCGCATATACGGGGGATTGGAGAATTTTTTCTAAGGTTGGTTCTGCACGCTGGCAAATGAAAAAAATGGTTTAGTCTGGTTGGCCTTGTCAGTATGTGAATTATTAAATAATGTCACTTAAAACTTAAAATTTTACATGGTCAACTATTAAATGGCACAATCAGTAAAAACTTAGTATATATTTAATCTACAAAAAAAACACTTTTTTTTTTCTTTGTACAGAATACATTTTTGGTATTTTTTACCAGCATTTGGTTCCTTAGAACGGGCAATCTGCCTAGCTAGGAACTAATACAGACAAACAAGACATAATAACACTTGTACACATTTTAATATTTACAGTTATTTTGAAATATTATTATTATGTTATTTTTGCTGTATAAATGTATCTAATGTAATAAATAAAAACAAAAATAAAAAAACCGCCTTTTTCAGTGTGAACACCGCAAAAGAGTCCCAACAGCTCCCAATTGTCTGGAGCTAGTTAGACTATGGCACCCCTATTGGGGTAAGTTGTGAGGTTGAAGGCAGTAGGAAGGAGAAATAGTTGGGAAGAGGAAGTGAGGAATTGTCTGGCAATTCAGATCTGGTCACCAAACAGCCATTTTATGCAATGCTTCAATTCTGAATGGTGGTCTTACTTTAGGGCGGTATCTTAGATATTGCATCAATAATATCTTTAGACGATTCTGAGACAGGACCACCCTTGTGCAGGCGCAATTGGAGCAGTCAGCTCCGGGTGCCTTAGGAGCCTGAACCTCATGACCAGCAGTGCTGGCCGTGCGGCAGTCGCGTTTCAGTTGCATTGTAAACATATTTCCATGGAGGCGGCTCACGAACTGCCAAGTTTTCGAGTAATCTGCGATATGACAGATCAGAAAAATATCGATTTTGCTCAGGAGGTTGATTGCGATTGCGTCTCAACTGTTTTTTTTCAGTTTCTCTTTTAGACTCTTACTAAACAAATCACTTAGCTGATCGGAGACTCAGATTGATCGATCGAAAAATTGGGAACAACGGCCGTAAGTCTTGGATCATCAGCCAAGACAGATCTAACATCAAAGATTTAATCAAAACCAATTTAGAAGTATGCATTTCCAATGTTACGATGCTGATTGTCTATTATTTTGTTTTAAACGTAGCATTATGTTGTTATTTTTATTTTTGTTATAAACTGCACCGCTCACTGCAACACAGGAGTTCTTAGTGACAAAGGAAAAGCTTTCTAATAGAACTAATAAAGATGATTTAAAAAAAATTCAGTTCCTCGCTATAATGAATTCGTTCACGATGGTTCACGACACTGAATTAGAATGAAAGAATTAAAATTACTAACGATTTTTTTAGTTATGCGTGACGTATATTTTTTGCCTTCTTCGCGCTACCATAAAACGTTGACATGGACATGGTGTGTATTTCCGAATGTTGCATTTCATTGTGTAGCTTGATGAATATGCGATGAGCAATGTACAAGTGTTGTGGAAACTTGTCATGTAAATTATAATCCTCCACATTTTCTTTGATGCGTGTTCAATTTCCAATTTAGAGCGTGGGTAAACTAGAGACATTGAATTCAAATCGTGGTGCCAACTGATTTGAAAGTGAAATTATTTCATGCGCTTTGACGTCAATAGAACTGTGTATTTCTGTCCAAATATCTATTATTTATACTATGTACCTACTAGCAAACCATTACTATATCATTTTAAAGACCGCACTTTTGATTTTTTGTTTGCGAACAAAAACTTTTTTTTTTGTTTGTGAACACCGAAGTAATTCCAATTGCTTCGAAATGTTAAGTGTTAACTCGTCCTGGGTTAGTCAAATGGAGCCTGGCGCTAATAAAATCTTCCAAGGGCGATGTGTTAGGTGTTAGGTTATTATCAGCGCATCTTGGATACTTGGCGCCGAAGCGAACTGCTCCAATTGAGCCTGAACGGGACACAGGACCGGCTGCAGTATACCTACGATACACTACGATAAACCACAAGCAGGAATGTCTTAGCTAATGACCACGATTCTAGATTTGGGTTTTTGGTCTAGCTAGAGATGGGTATAAAAAAACTCTGGATATTTTGTAAGCAAACCGTTTTGGAAGCATAATTCTTTAGGTATGATAAAATATTTACATAACCTGGTATTATTCGCAAACATTACATCCAGATGACGTATATTATTCTACTTTTCAGAGACGAATGTTCATATTTCCGCACCTATCGTCAGGTCTCATCTGACATTTTGAATTAATTACTTACACAAGTTAACACTAGATTGTACCTTGTTAACAATTAGATACATACAACTTAGCTCAGCTCTTGTCACGAATTGTGACACTTTTTGAATAAAGATTTATTTCTCTTCCTCGGTCACCTCTCATTAGACATGGTTATAATAATGCAATGAAATAACTTAATAGTCTTGTGGTTACCATTGTGATCGGCAAAACTAATGAAGAAAACTCATACCGATCTGAAGATGGTTTTTAAATTTTATTAATTTATTTTATTAACATTTTATTATTCAAACGCAATTTAATAACGAACCAGTGATTCGACAGCTCTTTGAAACAGCAATCTAGGCCGCGAAGTTAATTTGATTTCGATAATCAAATGATGGAAGAAGAAGGATATTTACGAACGTAAATAAAATGGTGCACATGGGAGGATGCCACCAGAATATTGAAATAGTCCTACCTTATGGTGGATATACTGGATATCGTCTTATCCCTCACTAAAACTAAAACTCCACGGCGAATTCGGTATACTTCTTTTGTGCGAAACGCGGCGTTGAACTTTGAATTCGCTTATGGAGCGGTTGAGGAGCGTTTAACCAGCCAGCGGACGAAAATCCACATTTCGCCGAAAGTTGTTCTTACGATCGTGCAGGGCGGTTACAAAGAGAAAGATTAATTATTCTCCGTACCAGCTTTTTAAAATTATAACTCAATATCGAATTTATTTCAATCCAAATCAGCTTTAATTTATACCTGCATCCAAAAATGCTGAAAGGCGTGATGATATAACTATTAAAATAATGTACATTTTGTAATTATTTTTTGATTATAAGTATTTATCATTTTTCAATAATGTCTAAATTTAATAAGAATGTAAAAAAAAATCTGAAATATATTAGTTTGTAAGTGCGCAAATAAATACACAAATGTACAAATTTTCGTCAAGAAACACATGTACGTACATATTTTTTAATGATTTTATTGAAACCAAAATTAAAATTCTAAAACATGCGTTTGCTAGATAATGTATAGATTTATTTTACTGCCTGATTATATTATTTGAAATGGGTGTGGTATAATACAAAATCTTTTTTGAAAATTTAACAAATCTGCCAACGACCTATGGAATAACCTTATTATACTAAAAATTAAAAAAAAAAATCTCAAAATTTATTACATGCGAATGCTAGATAAAAGAACAATCTTTCGAAATCCATTTATAATTTTTTGAGGGAAAAGAGTCAATACGTCTAAAATCTGATTTGAAAATGACATATTTCTGGTTTTCTCAGGTAATGCCCCCTTAAATTGTTCTAATTAATACTAGTACTTCTTCACGTGACAAAGGGATCGAAAAGAGGGATGGTGGGTGAATGTAGATATACAAAGAAGTAAGAAAAAATGTGCGGTGCCCAAACAAATAGCAACAAACAGCATCCCGCAAAACTGTGATTATTGTACTTACTTGGCTCCGAAGACCTCAGCCATCCGTCCACCAGGAATCTCCGTGAGGATATAGCCCCAGAAGAAGCAACCAAGAAGCAGGTTCTGTTCGTACGCGTCCCATTTGAACCGTGTCTGGTGAATACTGCTTTCCTGTGGGCAACAAGACAAAACCATAAACAATGGATGCATCATCATAAAACTGATTATTCTTAGACCAATGTTCTTTTAACTTGGGCATTAGGCATGTCTCTGCCATTCGAATGGGTTGTGGAGTATTTTCCATCATTTAGTTTAACTGCAAATTGCTGAGCATTAACTGTCGTGGCTGGTCTTTGAATACTTTGCCATAGACATGAGGTTATTGAGGTAAAACAAGTTAGTGTTGAGTTTTGAGCAAAAGCGTGGACCCTACAATGGACCGAGGTCACAGTTATTACGCAAATAGGTTTCCCTGGACGTTTGTGGAAACAATAAGGAAAAGGAAAAGATAAATTGTTTTACCTAACGATGACTTCAACGCCTATTTTATTTTTATTTTAAAGCAATGTAATTTTAATTGTAATGTAATTTTAATACAGTTAGATACTCGTAACTTCCAATTCAATACATCAGCAAGATACCAGAAAACTATTAAAATTCCTAAATTTAATACTAAGCACATTCAAAATTCCTATCTTTATCTGGGCATAGTCTATTATAACAACCTCCCATTAAAATTAAAAACCATCGAAAATATGCAGGAATTTAAGCCCAAATTAAAAAATTACCTGAAACTGCTATAAAAGTCCCAAATATGTTTACTTTGTATCTTAAAGTCTGCTATTTTATAAATCATTTATTCCTTCTTTTTTCTTTCATTTCTTAGTTTCTAAATCTCTGAGTCTACTATTGTATAAATCTTGCGTTCTTTCTTACGTATCCTTTACTTACATATTACAATAATTTTTCTTACTAACTTACATGATTCTTCCATTTATAATGATTTTTTAATTTATATTATGATTTTTTTAAACTCTTCAGGATTTCTATTTTTAAATTAAACAAGATTTTTTAACCTACTTATTATTTACAATAGCCATTATTAGTAACTTACACTTCATTAATTTACTAATTGAGCTAGAACTCCCTCACCAAACACAAGAGCATTGTCTCTTTATGGTGAGGAAAGGCATTTTTTTTAATTTTTTGTTAACCTTATGTAACTATGTAACTGTTGTAACTTGATATGTATTTTTTTTTTAATGTTTTTATTATTTATTCCCATCTTCTGGCACTTGCTAAATTTCTTTATGTAGTTAGTTATCTACCTAAACACTCATCAAAATATAACAAAATGTCCCATAAAGGTGTGCACTGTGCAGTGTGCAGGGAGGATGTACCGCCGCGCCGAATAACGAAAGTGTAAAACATATTTTCGTTCGAAAGAAAGAATAAAACTACTCGTCTACATACTGTTTATATATCAAATCGACACAGTAAATAAATTCGTTAGATATCCATACCAACTTATTGTTAAAGGTATTTTAGTTTGAAATTGGTAAATAATGAACAAAAATTATATTTCTATAATCATTACATTATAATTTCGCGGGGTCAGGAGATCAAATGTAGGGTCACCGTGTTTTCGATATAAAAAGTGTTTACCTAGCTAGTTTACATAGCTTCAATCATTTGAATGGAAGGGATCTATATAACAATAGATCCCTTCCATTCAAATCCACATCCGGTTGCATTTTTTATACATAATGTATTCTACAAACTATTATTTTTTATGAAAATATGATATATATAACCAATACGTTTACTTAATTATGTAAATAAAGTATGAATTATATGTTAGTGTTTCTTTTTGCTCTGAACGATCTAGAAGATTGGAAAATTGTTTAAGCTAGTTAGTAGTTGTCGATTAACTATTATCAACATCAATATTTCTGTTATTTTATTTTATTTTTTTTTTTATAAAGAAAGACAAACATTCCCGGGTTACGAATAACCCAACAATGTTTGAAAATCTCCTACTACCACCACAGAAAGCCGAAAATGTTGCTTGTGTTGTGATGGAGGATTTAGCCAGCCGAGGAATCGAACACGCGACGCTCGGGTGGGACCCAAGCGCTATGCCCACTCAACCACTGACCAGTCAAAAATAATATTATTCATCCATTGTAGATGTTTAGATATCAATAACGACTTATCCGGCATATTAATTCACCTTCCTTCCTATAATAACGTGTAAAAATGTTTTCATTGATGGTTGAAACGCTGGATAAATTATTTTTTATCGGCTTGGCATTGAAATGCTGGTTAAAAAAATCCAGATAAGTTGGTTTATTTGGGATGCAGCAGAACAACATAAGGAATTCCAGTCAAGTTTAAAAAAATGTATTTTCAGCTTCTAACTTAAATACCAGTAGGTACCTATTTTTTTCACAAGTGTCGATTTCATAGTCACAATAATTTTCAAAAATTTGTAATTTTGCCAGCCAAAACGATCAAAATCTGACTCAGTACGCGTGACAACATATGTACCTCGGTTTTGTCGGTTAACAGTAACGGCAGTCCCATTCGGGTCGGTATGAAATCAACAAATTTAAATATTTACCAAGATTTCCAAAAAGCGTGAATTCTTTTGAAATAATTTGTATACCGCAGAGCTGACCCGTATGCGAGTCTATGCAGCGCAACATATCACAAAATTGTCCGCATTCGGCCGCCCGACCCGTGGAGGTAGCGGTGTAAGTTCTGTCAGATCCCGCCGATAAATCACAGGGCGTTTTAATCTCTTACGATTTAAATCGATTTTTAATGACGATTTAATAATTCTAAGTGTGTATAATTTAGATGTAAGTAAAAAAAATTATACAGAATGGACGTACTACAGAATACCCAAGCAACCCCTCACCCCGCCCCCAATTGCCCACTCGGGATACCTACTCGAGGTTTGATGTTTTTAGTTTAAAAAAAACACCAAAAACGACACCGGAGACCAAAATTTCATTTACATTTCTTACTTCAAATAATTTATCCATTTATCCACCTACTGCGTGGTGGGCTGGATCGGGAGAGACCGGTTGAAGGAGACATTTTGAACTCCCCAGCCGGACTCTTTCGAACCATTGCCATTCATCGCATTACGAGGGGTGGATTCAAACGTCGTCTTATCTTGGATACATTTAACCCCAGATTCCTACCGACCCCTGTACCTTTTTCTTAGAACTTCCTTTCCCTAAAAACAGCCACCATACACCATACAGCATCTTCAAAGATGACAAAGGTCCTTAGGAAATTTTGTTCCCCAGGGCCACCTACCTTTGTAGAGAAAATGTAAAAAAAATTACGGCATTTTTTAATTAATTATTTTCGCTAATTCTATCGAAGTTTCCGTGTTATGCAGTCGGTTGTGGCCTAATTTAAAATATATTTTGTTGCATTTGATTATGATAAGCCTGTCGAAGTATGCTAGAACTTTATGGCTCGTATTCGGAATTCGGAAACCTCATTATAAATGCATATCATAAAACCACAAAATTTATTAATAGAATCTTAAAAAAATCAGCAGCTCGAGAGGACACGAACCACGAACTTCATAACTGCATTATATGACTGTGAGCTGAAAAAGCGATGAAGCAAGTACACAGTGCATACAACTCGATATGCAAATTCGCAACTTCACTTACAAAAACTCTATTTTCCGAGTATTGAACCCTGTGCCCAACCCAAGGTCGATCAGGGACGAGTTACGTAAGTGGTGTTGCAACTAGCGTTTAACATGACTGGACTAGAAGTACAGACCGTCAAGAAAATGTACAAATTTAATAAAATTGAACTAAAAATAATTCATTTTATGGCAACACCGATTTTAGAACAATTTAGAGTAGATTCAAATGTGAGGTTATGGTTGAAAATTGACAGCATCGTATTGGTCACTAAAAATGGCTAAACTCGATTATTTTTTATGTGCGCATGGTTTTTTTTAATGTTATTATTATTTTTATTAACATCTAGGATCCTTTAATAAGTACCTACATTTTAAAAACACTAAAAAAATATATGCAATTATCTCGCCAAGTGTTAAAAATACCAAAAATTTCGATTTCCTAAGAATAATTTGAATTGAAAACATTTCTTTTTAGTTTTTCAGGGAGTGCCAGCAATTATTCACTTGGACGATAGTGCTTTTTAAAGTTCCATAAAAACATTCAACGGCCTCCGTGGTCGTGGGGCAGATCCGGAGGTCGCTGGTTCAGTTCCCGGCGTGCGAAGATAAATTTTATTTGATTGATAATATAAGATACATTAGCGGCACGATCCAGAGTGAAAGATACTCTCAGTATCGCCCTGGTGCAAGACCATAATTCAGAATTGAAACGTTGCTTTAGATGGCTTTAGCCGTCTTTGGTGATTAGTTCTGAATAGCCAGGAACTTTCCCACGTTCCTCTTTTCCATCTCCTTCTCCTCCCCAGCCCTTACCTTCAGCCTCTCAACATTCCCGAATCGGGGATGCCGTAGTCTCGTTGACTCCAAACGGGAACAGTTGGGACACAACATGTGAGGTGTTCACATATTTTTTTTAACATACATTCTTTTCATTTGAATTTTGGTGTTGCCATTTAAACGATCGCAGCGCCCTCAATTTTTTCTACACTTTCTTGACGGCCTGTAACTCCACTTCAAGTAACTTGGTTAGGTTCTCCAAGGTGATTGGGCTTATCGACTTGTGGTGAAGTAGAGTGATAATATTATGAGACTACTTGACGACTCACGTAGGTACTTTAAATTTTAATGCGGGCTCGAGTTTTTAGTTGCGGTTAATCTGCGGTAGTATTCACAAATATTTTTGTTGCGGAGTGTTCTAAAGCTGATATTAGCTTTAGATTATTGAACATCAAGGAATTGAATAACAATAAACCTTACACTAATATCATCTATTGTTTAATTTTTTGGTTATCGTGGTTGTATGTAACCGTCGGTAAATTTATTGTTCTGATGTGCCATTGTTTTACATTGTCCTTATCGAGCTAATTCATTATATATTTCCACTCCAATCGATTGAATTTTTTTTTGTCCAAATAAAATATCTTTATATATCAAGTTAGATATCAGTACTTTGTCGGGTCATGTCAAAGGTCTGTGTTTGTCTATAAGAGCTTGTGAAATACAATGTAAGAATGTAAAGGGAAAAAGGAGTATAAGGAGGAAGACTTGTGCGGCGGTTTTTTCTCTCTACCTAAACCTGCAGAGAAATGGCGTGATGATTAGGTTAGGTTGGAATAGAAACAACGCCTGTGATTTGTTTTCAGTGATAATAATTAGCACTGTTCAAGATATTCCAGTGTGACCCCCGTGCGTGGCATTCATCCCATGGCATCTTCGACAGCCGATAATTCAGCATGGAGCCCAAGAACCGCGTTCATGGCGTTCATCTGATGGAAACTACGGCAATGGTAAAGTTCACCCCCAAGACATACTTCAGCATGAATCCAAAGATCACCATTAATTGTTCAAGGCTTACCAATGTGACATTGTGAACCCCATGCGTGGCGTTCATCTCCGCAGCGCTGGGCTCCACCATGGCAACTATGGCAATGGTCAGGTTCACCCTCAAGGCGTAGTTCAGCATGAAGCCCAAGATCACCATTATATTCAACACGACTCTGCATGATAGCCATCCTGAAAAAATGAAAAATTACGCATGGTTAATCTTACTATTTTAATCAAGTACCATAAAAAAAATCTAACTATCAGTAGGTATAGCCATGAAACGATTTCTATTTCCCAATCAATCATTGATCCATTAACTAACCATGACGTCAATAATTTCCTTCGGGGATATAGATTATCTCTAGGTTAGTGATGATTGAACGATTCACACTTCAACTCTTTCTAAGAACACCTCCTTGGTCAAACACACTGCTCTGTCAATCTGGCTCCTGATCCGAATCAAGTATTTGATTACCGAAGTGCCATAGCATGTCAGGCTAACCTACATAATTTTAGCAACTCGAGAACACTGAATTCCAGAGATATGGATTATGTATATTCTAAACCAGCGCAGATATTAAGTGTGTTATTACTAGAATCTATAGAGAACGGATTTAAATACAGGCGGGCATTCTCTGGATAGATTTTGGCATTTTTGCTGTTGAGCGCGATGATGATGAAAAGAAAATAAGAGACTTTAACCTTGTATAATTTTGGGAGATATTCTGCAAACAACCAACAATAATTGTAGTTTTTTTTTTTTTTTTTACTTTATGAGTAAAACCTCAAATTGTAATATTTAATTAAATGAAGACAATATAAGCGAAAATCAATCGAAAATCTGGAAACAGAAAAATCAGAAAAAGATATTGACACCTCTGGGACTTGAACCCAGGACCTCTTTTGGTTCAAGTCCCAGAGGTGTCAATATCTTTTTCTGATTTTTCTGTTTCCAGATTTTCGATTGATTTTCGCTTATATTGTCTTCATTTAATTAAATAATTGTAGTTTTGGGGATATATCTCCAAGCCTGTCTCATAATAGTTATGCTGTCTCATTTTGTATTACGGTGAGAAATATGATTTATAATTAACGATATTAGAAAAAGAGAATACCGAGTTTGTAGTTTGCATTAAAAAAATTACCATTAACGCTCCCGAAACTTTAGAAATAATTTTATGAAACAACATTGTGAAGGGACAATAACTTTTATAATCTATAATTATAATTCCTAAAGTCCTAGTCTAATTAAATATGTTTTTTATTTCGGTAAATTACAATTTATACGATAAAAATCATCGGTTAGCTACTTTAAAACTTTATCTTTTTTTGCTTTCAAAATTTTAATATTTTTAATTGCCCATGTCGATTTGTAGTCTGTAATGCGAAAGAGTCTTTCATCTGCTTTCAAAACCAGTATTTTATTTTGAAATATATACAAAAACAGCGAATTCATCTAAAATCAAATGTAATGCCAAAACATTTTCCGATGAATCTGTATTCGGATAGTTCTCCTAAGAAAAGTACATTGAAAAATGACAGAGGCTTTCAGGGTTAGTAAAGTTTTCGACGGTTAAGATAAACTTTAATATTTTTCTAAGCTGCAGTTTCTATGCTGCGAATCGTAATCGTTATAGTGTAATAGAAGGAGGAGTGTTGGCTAAAGAAGGAGGAACGTTGGCTAATACAGGAGGAATGTTGGTTAAAGAAGGAGAAATGTTTTCTAAAGAAGGAAGAATTTTGGTTACAGAAGGAGGAAAGTTGGCCAATAAAGAAGGAATGTTGGTTAAAGAAGGAGGAATATTGGTCAAAGAAGATGAAATGTTGGATAAAGGAGGAGGAATGTTGGCTAAAGAAGGAGGAACGTTAGCTAATAAAGTAGGAATGTTGGTTGAAGATTAAGGAATGTTGGTTAAAGAAGGGAAAATGTTGGCTAAATAAGGAAGAAGGTTGGTTAGAGAAGGAGGAATGTTGGTTAAAGAAGAATGAATGTTTAGTGTATGAGTGGTTTGTATATCTATGACTAGGGCAGAGGAATGCAGTAGTTACCAATAAAATATGCCATATCTACATCAAAATTATCCATTTTTAATCAATGCAGAGAAAACAAATAACGAAAATGCAGAGCTGTTCATCAATTGTATTACGTCAATGCATAAAAAATTATAAGTGCGATTACCGGCGACCTTCAGGAGCCTATTATTATACAACACAAATAATGTTTCGTGCCAAGGTGTGGACCAAAGAATTAACACATTTTTGTAGATGAAATATTTATGAAAGTGTTTACTTTTAACACCATTAAAAAAAGAAAAGTAAACATAGTTAGGTATAAGTTGTAACCATTGACCACGAAAACTAGTAATATTCAGTTCATGAATATTTAGTGAGTTGTATGCTAACCAGTAAGCAAACATGTTCAAGATTATTTGAACACTTCCTTTAAAAGTTTACATAATGTTGTAAGTTGTAAGTACTAATTAATTATTTTATTTGCTTGGTTTCATAGAACTTTTTATTCGCATCAAATGATTATGATCACTCGGTCCTACCAGTATTTACTAAACTTATATATTTTTCAATATTCTTAGGTAAAAAATCAATTTTGTAAGATCCACTAATTGGCCAGTAAGGAACCGACTTAAACTTAGTGCTGTAAGACCCTGCGTCGAAAAGTAATGTTCGCTGAAGTAAGTTAACGGTTCGCAGCGCAGTCCATTGGGGGACTTTTCTGTGCAGGGTCTTCGGTAGCACTCGGCCCATGAGGGAGCAGCCAGATTTTATCAGTGTCACTGGGTAAATCAAAACCTTACTTGAAACCTCACTTACGTGACCAGATATGAATTGCCTGGTGCTTCACAATCGTCATATTTCACATTATCTTCCCACCCCCAATTAATTCAGCGTCACAACTTAAACCACAGTGAAAAAATAATTGCTTCATTATAATTATTTTTATTGTAGAGTTTATAGACAGAAATTAATATTGACAAAGTAATCAAAACAAGAATTCGACATAAGGAATTCGACTGCATCCTAACTTTGTCTCACTGATAAACACGAGCAGCAAATAAATAATCATTTACAGATAAATTTAAAAGAAAAAATATTAAATTAAAAATCGTATTATACATAAAAAATAGAAAAGCTGCACAACGTTTAAACTGGTCTAAACGAAAGAACGTCGAAGTCGTTTTTTACAAAAAAATATTTTTCCTTTGAAGATGAAGATAATAATAATAATAATTTAAATGAAAATATGAAAGAGAAGAAGCACAGAAAAACAGAAACAGAAAAAGATAATGGTCGCAACTGGGACTCGAACCCAGAAACTCTTATCTATCCGGGACGTGCGTTTACCAATTCCGCCATTCACCTTCAAAAGTTATAAAAATAGAGTTTTTCTTATAAAAACTTAATATTTATTTAGAGATTTATAAAAAGTCAATAGTTCGATATAAAAACAATCGAATATATTTATCTGTGACGCTATCCAGGTTACAAACCAATTCTTAGAATGGTTGTTTCCAATAAAAAGGGTAGTTAGTTGCCTTTGATACGGAAAATAAATTAGTTGAAGATAATATTGTTAATTCTAAAATTTGAAATATGAGATTGGCTATTGTGACGGTTTGAGAGTAGGGCGCAATGGCGGAATTGGTAAACGCACGTCCCGGATAGACGAGAGATTCTGGGTTTGAGTCCCAGTTGCGACCATTATCTTTTTCTGTTTTTCTGTGTCTTGTTCTCTCTATTCCAACACTTTCTTCGAGGGCGTACCGGGAAGCCGGCTTAGGGGCGCGGACACCGAGTCCCGCTTGCGACTGGACTGATGGCTCCGCTTATCCTCGGCGGGACTGCCGGACGACTGCAACTCAGTTGCTTTGGTTAGGTCGTACAATCTCATCATAATAATGTTTTTTTTTTCTAGTAACTTTCCCTCTTTTCTATTAATAAACTTTGTTTTCAGCTATATCCAGTGGCGGAGATGAGACGTGATACTGTGAAATAAATAACTAACACCATGTACGCACTCGCATACTGCCTGCTAACAATGTATGCCCGGACATTAGAGGTCTAGAGTCATTTTAATAAAAAAATAGCTTCTTTATAAATAAAAAATTAGAGTCCTGACGTGTACGGTGAAGGAGGAAACCATCTGTTTCCTTAGAACGCCGTGGGAAAGTGGTGGGCAACCTCCAGTGTCTTGTTCTCTTTCATATGAAAATATGAAAGTTTAGATTATTATTATTATCTTCTTCTTCAATGATATATTACATTGATGGGAATAACCTTCAAAAGTTATAAAAAGAGGTTTTTTCTAGTAAAAATTAAATATTTTACATTTTACTAATGACAATTGGGAATGCGTTAGTGCCTATTGATTCCGAGCAGTTGGGGACTCTTTTCCGAGCAAACATATAAATGATTTTTTTTTCATTGTTTGCGCTGCTACGGGAATCGAACCCACCAACCTCAGAGACAAACATAGTTTCAGACTTTTGTTGACGTGTTGTTGACTTTTGTTGACGTTGTTGACCGTAAATTCTTCTGTGATGATTTTAACGTAATCGGAAGAAAGGGAAGTTCGAGTGAAAGACGCATTTATAGAGTTTTGGAATTCAGCCAAAACGTATCGGGGTCAAAGTATTGGAATGACTTGCATTTACATTTAATGCAGTTCTGCATGAGTGCAGCAGATGGACTCCAGATTATAATATATGTACTTGTTATTCTGTGGTCTTTGAAATTTCGCGATAGTCTTCTAATACGTGATGTTTTCCTATTCTAAGCACATCAAATATTCTTGTAGGCTTGGTAAAACTAAAATGTCCGATTCAGAATTTAGACGATGGTTATTTTCTATTTTATTTGTTAGCATAATTAACATATCTGTTTATAAATTTACTACAGGGTGTCATTTGTGGAATCAATTTGTGAAACGATTTGTTTTTTTATAAAACCATCGAATAAAACTAATAATTGTGTATACATATGTGTGTGCTGTTCGCACTACAACGCATCAGATCAAATGGTGTATTATGTGTACCAATCAGGTGCCGTAAGATCTAGAGATCTTCTGGTCGTCATAAAACTATAACCAGCACGCTGTAGCAGAAATATTATCGGTAATCCCAATTTTCCAACCCAGTTCACTAATGCGAGAAACACAATATTTAGAAAAAAGGGATGGTCCGACGCTCTGTGGGGAACCCGCTTGCACAGCGCGTACGCGGGTGTAACTGTGCGACCTAAAGTTTAAGTTTAGACTTACGGAATTCAATACTTAGTCTGTGTGAAAGCACTATGAAACAAGCACAAGTCAGAGATGAAAACAGATATTTCAAAGCTCCATAGAGCACGGTGGAAATGATGAAATAAACTTAAAAGATCGTTTACCTGGAATTTACAACCCAAAATCTGTGCAAATTTCAAATGAAATTGAAATGGAAAGCAGCAGTTTCCCCGTTCGATAGTTTTTGCAGCGAAAACAGACAAATATTCAATTTATTAGTTTATTAGTAATTCAGTTTATTAGTAATAACTGAAGAATAAATTATGAATATTAATTAACTTATAGTAGTAACTCGGCGTCAGCCTATCCTACATGTCCTACATAAGGCTAATTACGCAAAGAATGAGGTTTGCAATGTTGATGGCAACACGAAATGAGTCTATTAGACACGGCGCCAACGTGACGGCTGCAAACATTAATAATAATTGAACACATCTACTTACTTTACTCTCCAATCAATTTCTCAATTAGTAGCGTCAATCGTAACTCAAATATTACTTCGAGAAAGTTCAGACTCCAAAAGGGGATACAAAATCGGGGAAAGAAGACTACTCCCTCAAGGGCCGGTAAGGAATCGACATAAACCGAGTACAGCACTCTGGCCCCCTGTGCAGAAATCCGTCAACGACAGCATAGACTGATTTATCTCTATGGTTTGCAGAACTAACTTGACAATGGTCATGCCAGGAGGGAAAGCTGTCTTGATGTTAAATAGAATCACTTCGAACATCGATCTGTTTAACATCAATGAAGCACAATTCAAACGGCAAGCTTTGTTGCTGTTTGTCTAAATCTGTTTATCTCATGTAAAATATTTTCTCTTTTAAAAACGCTTTGAAATTGTAATTTTGTAATGTTTTTAAAATGAATAAATTGAACTGAAAATTGAATTGGAAAGTCCCACAATGGACTACGCTGCAAAACTGCTACCTTACTTTAGCGAACATGGCTTTTCTGAGCGGGTTTTACAAAACTCGGTTTTTGTCGATTCATTACCGGCCCGTGAGGGAACCGCCTTAAAAGTTTAAAGTGAGAGTTATTGGTGTATAGGCAAAACTAGTTGAATTGAATTCACGGGACGTTATTAGACTGTCTAGAAGAAAGTTAAACGATTCATCGTTTCTTTTTTTAATTCTGATTAAATAATTGATCAAGCATTTAAAAATATCGAAATTCTTTCATGAATAGGATTATTTTTCGAAGTAAACTGGAAAGATCAGTTTTCTTTCAAGTCGTCATAAAAAAAGTCATTAACAGATTAATGACTTTATATAGTCATTTCAGGTTAAAGGCATTTTATT
The DNA here is from genome assembly GCA_929108145.2 of Limnephilus rhombicus. NCBI lineage: Eukaryota > Metazoa > Arthropoda > Insecta > Trichoptera > Limnephilidae > Limnephilus > Limnephilus rhombicus. Next base: position 13,415,678 of record OV815270.1, read on the forward strand.
ATTTTAGGCAGTTATTTATTTAAAATTACGTTTCCACTTTTTCAAAACTTTCAACAACGAATTAATATAAATAACTCAAATATTTAAGGTAATAAACGCTAGGTGGTGGCACCTTGGGAGCGGAAAGATATTTTTAAGAAACCTGGTAGATATGTGAAGGTTTTTATCTATCATACAACATCTTTTGCGACTAAGTATTTTACAGTTACCTACTTGCTGATCTCTCACAATTTGCTTTATTACTGGTAATTTAATTAATATTATTTTCCTCAATCACTAACGATTTATCGATCACAACGCAAATTATTAGGAAAAATCGTTACTCGAACTCCTGTTAGCTCGTATAGTAAGTACATCGTGCATACGTGTCCTGTCAACACCTTCCTGCATAAAAGCCTGGGCTTCCTGGACTGTCAGTGTCTGGGCAGACACTGACTTATTCAATATGGCCGCCGATCGAATTCTTTATTTAATAATCCTCAAACCTTGAAAAAAAATACATATTGAAAAACTGTATCTAAAATTAATTTCATCTACACATTAATATTTTTTATTTATTTATTAACGGACTTACGTCCAATTAACAACCATAATTAGTCAAGTGCTGATTGAGGAAGAGCAGGTCTTTATTTCTGAGTCTACAAGAAGGTTTATTGAGTTGTAGGCGAATCGATTAAACAGTTAATAATTTTGAAGGAACAAATGAGATCAGATTTTTTGTAATAAAACACTTTCAGGTATTTTTAATAAAAAAATAAATTACCAATAATGTGACATCTTCAGAACACTAAAATTCAAATGAAAATGTGTATTTAAACCTACTCTTCACCCACAAGACATAAAAGGATGTTATTGAAAGTAGATGTAAATAAAAATCCCGAATAAATTAAAGAAGTATTTATAAATTTAGGAACCTAAAAAAAAAAGCACGTAATTTAAAATAATGCATTCTTGACAATGGCGTATGATTGCCTGCTCGTGAGATAACAGAAGAGAGCATTGGCGATGCACGAGTTCCTTTAATTCTATCGTGTAATTTGGTCTTTATTATTGATGAATACAACGATAATAAGGTGCAACATTAATAAAAAGCATGTTCAAGTAAATAAGGCGACTGTGTGTGGATGAGTGGTGTCACGTGTGATAATGCCTTCGATGGAAGAAACGGCAATCAGATACAAACCAAGTAGAACTTAATAATTACAAAAATTAAAATTTAATTAAATGTTATGAAAATATGTGGCGTTTGGTACAGACTGACTACGGGAGATACACCACAATAAAAAGTCCAGAAATATCTAATCCTTTATGGTGGAACCATTGAAATGTCAGGGTAGAAAACCATTAATAATATTTGTACATCTCAGGAGACGTTTCGGACAATGTTACAGTGTTATCGGGGCAGATGTGTAGATTGAGGTATAGGTTGTGTTTATGTATGTAGAAGTGGGTGACCGGCCAACTCAGAATGAAACAAACTCAGAACCTCTTCAGAAAGTTAATTAAAAGTTATGATAAAAAATAATAAAAAATTTAGGTAGGTTATGTTAGGTTAGGGTTAAGGGCTATTTTGTCATAGCTGTTAATGACTTTTCAAAAAGGTGTTGAGTTGACTTTATTCTGAGTTGGCATGGAACCGTAGAAGTGCTACGGTGTTGTACGTTAATTCTCTTGGGGACGGTATTTCAGCATAATAATTAGTGAAATCAACGAGATTTTTGGCGTTTAATTTTAGTGTAACCGCCAAGTACCCGATACCTATAACTATTAGGCTTAGCCCTGTCGCCGTCTACCCTATTAATATTAATAGTTTTGTGTACTGTAATTGCCTGATGAGTAATTAGGCGTGGCCGATGCGTTTTGGGTCTTACAAGTGTTTCTACTTATATAAACACACACGTCAACACAATTACACAGCTGCCCTGATGATGCGCACTGTAACGTTGTCCGAAATATTGGCTAAAGAAGGAGAAAGCGCAACACATCATAAATCCCAAAAACTAACCACGAAAAAATTATCAATGTTCCAAAAAGTAAATATAGTTTAACAACCGTCTGTGGATACCAATATAATATAGTTTTACTATCTAGAATCTAGACCAACTATATATTATTTAACATCCCCATTAGATGAGAGAAAATTAAAGAATTTACGAGGCTGTATTGCAAACAGCGCCATGTTATGGCCGATTTAATGGCAAAGTTAAAACCAGACACCAACAGTTCGATGATAAACCTTAGCCGTATCCGACTTTATCAAAGAAAGCATGCTCATTTTATTATCTTCTCTTGGCTGTCTTGAACTGCTCATTAAGTCAAAATACTATCAGAACATAATATTTTATGGCACATGAAACTAATGCTCTATTTTTCTGCAAAATTTGAAGGGAAACAATTCGTTATAATAAAAATTACGTTAAAATGTATGGATATACAAACGTGTTGATTCTGAACTATAATCAGTTTCCAGTGTTCCATCTTGGTGGGAAAAAGGCTAAGATACCTCGGATTTTGGAAGTCATGTCTCCATTGATGTGAACTCCATTGAAAGGATAATGGTCTACTATCAATGGAATATGACATAACATGGTAGATTATTATATTCAAGAAAATTCACCTTAGGTTACAGAAAACTGAGATTTTTATTAATCTTCTAATTCTGTCCCAGTAATTTTTGTCCAAACAAATAATCCTTATGAAAAGTAAGTTTAGTTTATATTTTGACTTGTAATAAATAGCCTACCATTTAGAAACTCTCCTGTGGAATGTTCAAGGGTAAACCTTTAAAAAGATTGATTGCGTTTGTGACTTTCTACTGTTTTTTTTCCGGGCTCATCAAACTAAATCGAAGGTCAGGGACAAACATTTTGTTTCCTAATTATTTCGTAGTTCATCCATTTCCTGCGTTTTCATGGCAATAAACATTTGCGATTTCACGCTTTCTCTTCACAAGAAATCAATACAATGATTCTAATTTTCCACAATAATTGCTTGAGACCTAAAATTCGCGTTTGCGGTAACGCAGATTTTTGCGCGAAATTCGTAATTTTTTACAAGAAAAACGCGAATTCTGCAATTTTCAGGAGAATAACAAATTCTCGATTATCCTTTTCAGGTGATTTTCTGTTATTTTTCTATGGTTTTGATAAGTTTAAATATCCATAAAATTAATGCACCTGACTTCACTTCTGTTTTTTAATAGAATTGTAAGATTTAAAAAAAAAACATGAAGAACAGCGTGCTGTCACTTTTTGCCGCAAAATACTAAAGTTAACAAAATATCACAGCTTTTAACAAAAAAACAACACAAATATCGCCAAAAATAAGGCGAAATTCTTAGGTCCTAATCTGCTTGATGTACATAGTTATTATTATGAAAATAATTTTACTCACATATGGGTAGGTACTTATTTATTTCCAAACCGGGACTAGACTAAGAACCTATGTATCCAGTTATTCTGTGCGCTGTTCTGGTTTCTGTTTTCGACAGGTATCTTTGTATGGTAGATTTAAAATCAAGTGTTTGAGCAGCTATCAGTCTCCATTCCTTTTTTTAAATATTTTTTTTGTTTATTAGAAAAACTATTACAATATGCTAAATTATGTAATGCTTTTATTTATAATTATTCTCTATTACTATTCCAATTGCGCTCCAGTAGATCCGTGGTTATGAGAAGAGTATTTACATACATAAAAAATAATGCCTTAAGCGATGTGCAAAAAATACTCAAAGACTTATTGAATAACTACAAACGTAATTCAACATATTTATAAAATAACGTAATTCAGCATTCAAAATAACTACAAATGTAATTAAACATACAAAATTATATAAAAAACCATAACAATAAGGAAAGTTTTTTTAATGTAAGATAGTTTAGATTAAGTAAACGTACATTAGGAGTAAATATACCATTATCCAATTTCATTTCGTTTTTGAATTGTTAATATTTCAAAGTTTCGGTTATATTAATTTTGTTTTTGTACAATAATATATTGTACCATCTCACACCTAAATACAAGCAGCGGTGCTGAGCTGTAGTTGTTCTTAGCATCGGGATGGCTATTAATGCTAAGAACTTAATTTCTTATATTATTATAAGACATAAACGTAATACGACACAGGTACTCAAAAAGTTCACATCTCGCAAATTATTCAAAATAACTTCCCACACAAATAACAAAACTCTGAACACACTTTTATTGGAAAACTTTATTTTTCCTAGATAATTATGACTCAAAATTTACCAACTCATTCTAGTTACAATGATTGGAAATACGTAGTATTTTATTTATTCAAACTCATCGAAAAAATGTTAAGTAGTTACCTGTGTATATTTTCCTGACATGCTTATTTACACGAGTTGAATATAATTACCAATAACTTATCTCGCTGAATGTGAAATGAGGGATTTTCCTGACAGATGGACTCATTTCTTAAGAATAATTTATTGAATGTAAACATGTTTTATGTACGCAAATCAATTATTATCGGTTTACGCAATTTTCCATCGATCCTTCTAATATTATGCTGCTTAATATTTTTGATTATGTTTCATAGGACTTTCTGTTCTTTATAATATCATCTACATTTTCTCAAGATGATTCTTCATTGCTGATAATCGTGAACCCTACTTTAATTTTCATGATGGACAAGGCTCCTCCATTCCTCGCAGTTCTGCGCTACGTGGAGAGCTGCGGATACCTATGTTGCAGGACGCCAGTGATACTTGGTCACTCCAGCGCAATGGTGACCTTCCTTTGCTTCTTCTACCTTCTATTTTTCCAGTGACTATGAGTTTCTCCAAGTTGGAGTCCTCAGTTTGGCGAGCAACGTGTCCAAAGTATCTTTAGATACGTTGTAGGCAGATAGTTACTTTATAATATCATAATTATGTGCATTTATCATTTATATTAGATCTATCGATAAACAAACAGTCCGCTGAGAGTGATCTAGTGGCAATGACCGACTGAACAAAACTCAATTAAATCTTGCTTATATGGCTTCCCGGTATTCTTAGCGACTGTATTTTATGAAAGGGGGATTTACGTATGCTCAGATTCTACTACCAAACTACCTACTGATATAAGAATAAGAAACCTGCAGAATTTTAAGTCCATTTTAGAATATGGCAGGTACGCTTTGTAAAGGAAGTGGTGGATGGGAAGGACATGAAAATTTGAAGGTGTAGAGTATAAAATTGTTCTGATCTGGTTTCAAATATGAATGGCGGACTACCGCCATGATATTTGCTCCGTATTTGCTGAAGAATTATACATCAATTAATAGCCGTTTAGTTTACGAGTTTTGCCTTCCGTTGAACTCCATTTATGAATTATTTCGGATATAAATGGTATTCTCTCACCATGGTCTTGGCTCCGTACTTTGTTGACATTAATAAATAACCGGCTGGTTTATGAGTTTGGCCCTACGCTGAACTGTAGTATTGAGTCATGAAAATCTCCAACGCCCTCTGTAGAAATCGATCGCTTCGTTAGTGATCTTGGGAAATTCCTCAATCCATCCGCAGCCGTCGGTCGTCACCCAGTGAAATCTATAAATCAACATATTGGTAGACACCGGTTCTCGAGTTTGATGAATTCGTTACAGATCCTCATAAATGTAGCAATAGTGCGTGTGCAGCGATACTCTTTTGTTGACCCCCTCAGGTATCTTCAACTCTGGATCTTGCGCAAATACGCAGCATTTTCCGACATCCTACATTTTATATGTGAAAACTTAACTCGATCAATATTTTTAAAATGGGTTTTTGTGGTCATGAATCGATTTAATAGAAATAGTAATTTTCAGTACCTACCAAGAGAGAGATGCACGGCGCGTGTAGTGTCTACTGACTGCGCCAAGATGAAATTAACCACATATACATTTATCTGCCTACTTTATCTCTGCTTTTGACGTTCCGCGGCCAAAGCTCCGTCACTTCCTACGTAGGAACTAGACGGGTAGTTATGTGTGCACTGTTCTCTACGTGGGTACCGGCAGACATGTTGGCCGCGTACAGTCGCTCGGCGTTACAGTCGATCTATTTATAAGTTGTTTTTTGGGTGATGGCATTGAAATTGAGCTTCTTTCGTGGAAATTAATAATACTTTTTGTATTGTGTTGGGAACGTGGTACAAACTGACGAGCTAGGTGACGCGTGTCGGGTGGGAGGGTTATTTTTCTGCTTAATATGAAAGGGAATTGCTTCAATAATTTCAGCGTTTTCTTTAGCTTGGAATAACGAAAATCTTTCCAGAGAGGTTTTTTCTAAAGCCTTTAAGGAGGAGGGTAAGGCTAAAAGAGGCATATTTTCATGTTTTTTTGGGATATGAATAATGTTGGTTTATTTATTTCATATATACGTTATAGCAGATCATCTTTGTAAAAATTTTCAATAAAATATGTCAGTAAATAAGTCCGTGAGAGCGAATCTCTAGAGGCGCCTCGAAAAAAAAATGTTATGCGGTATCATAACTCGTTTCCGGATCATCTGACACAAAAAAGTAGAAATGCGTTCAAAAGATGATACGTTTTCCTAAGAAGGATTTTTTTTCCTATTTTTTTTTTTTTTTTTGCAGCATTTTGAAGTGAAAAAAGCGATTTTCGCTAAAAAATGTCGATGAATTTATTATCATAAAATGGAAAAAAATTGTGAAAAAACTCCCTCTGATTACCCATTGATTTATGTGTAGAAATAGTGTAGAAATGTTTGCGAGGAAATCGAGCTTTTTTATACTCGAATCGAGCATTAGTGCCAGTCGCTTGCTTGAATTTCTGTGTCTTCGTTAGTTTTGCTCCGATTTACTTGAAATTTTGACACAATATTCTCGACACGTTGTACATTCCGAAAAAAAAAATTAAAAAAAACAAAAAAAAGTTTTAAAACCTATCCCCCCCCCCCCCCCCCCCCCTTAAAGTACATCATGAAAAATTCTTCAAACATTTGAAAGCATTCATGTTCTTTTTTATGTGAATTAATTAAGGGTTTTCGTTATGTGTTTTTGGGGTGTTATGCCGTGTTGCGCTGCCTCCTTCTTTAGCCAACGTTTCGAACATCGTTGCAGTGTTCCTCATCAGGGCAGATCCGGCAGATCCGGTAGACCCCAAAAACACACAACGAAAATACTTTTGGCCGTGAAAATCTTAAAACTTATCTATTTAAGGGTTAGCCATAAGCAAGAAGATATATTATTATGTCAAAGGAAATTGACACCACATGGAGAATTTTTTGATATTATGATTTTGGACATATACTTTGTAGGGAAAATGTAAGAATAAATTATTAATTATCAAATTTCATACGTATACATTGTTATTACACCGAATTTTTGGTTTTGTATCGACGTGATATATTATCAGGGCAAATCGATAAAAAATCCCTAAATTGATGTTTTATTACGAAGGCCTAATAATTTACAGTGGGAGCTAAAATCGATTTCTCTCCGTATACACTACAATAAAATCGATTTATCTCTGTATACACTACAATAAAATCGATTTCTCTCCGTATACATTACAATAAAATCGATTTCTCTCCGTATACACTACAATAAAATACGTCAGTTTATTTTCAAGTTTGCATAGAAAAAAAGTCACAAATCTCAGTTTTTTCTAATAAATACACAGCCGAACGACAATACAATATTAATTAACTTCGCATTTTATAGGAAAATGAAAATTTACACCAGTGGAAAGGAGGCATTATACTCAAAGCTGAGGTGGTTTTTCTTTAAATTACCAAGCATATTAAGATATCATAATAAGAAGCAGTTCTTCAAAACAAAAACAAACATGATTTCAATGGCCTTAGCGACTTGTATGGAAAACTAGTTCAGGCAACATTAAAATAATTGTAATGGTGGGGCAGGTCAAACCTGCTCGCAGCGCCACTGCAATACACTAAGTTATTGGGTTTACCTTAACAGCGGATTTAGTCCTTAAAAGTCCTGGAAAGAGTCAACAAGTTGTTGGGCTTTACTCTTTAGACAACTCGCTGCAAGTTACAAGCATTCGACATCAACAACAAGATAAATTGTTCATTTCCTTTTACGTTTGGATATTGGCGAAATATGCGAACCTTTGTATCTCTGTATATGCTGTTATATGGGTCGTTTTCAAATTATGCGCAGATAAACTGCCCCGAAGAAGAAAAAAAATATTTAAAAAATAATAATACAAAGATCTTAACAATTAATTTGTAAACTGTACTACATATTCAAGACCTTATAATTGAAAAATATTACTTAATATATTTATTTTATTACTTTTTAGACATAACAATGTTGTCATTGTTGGTAACAGAGTTGATTTTCATACATTTTTCTTGTGTCCCAAGTACCGGTACAATATACATAGGCATGATTTATTTTTATTTTCTGTTATGTACTTGTGTAAAAACTTGTGTAAAACTAATTATATTAAATTCAAAATCCACAACAAACAGACGGATAACCTCAATACAAACCTAAACATAAAAATTCATAAAGACTGTATAAACGTGAACCGAGAAACTCCTTGCAACTGTCCAAAATTGAATGAAATACAAACAATAAAATATCTTGGAATAATAATTGATCAAAACTTAAATTGGAACTCCCAAGTGGAAAATGTGAGCAACAAATTAAAAAAACTAACCTATTTTTTCAAAACAATAAGAAACATTTTAGATAAAGAACAGCTAATTAAAATCTATTATGCCTTAGCCCAATCTCAACTACAATATGGTCTTATCGGATGGGGAAGCTCATGCGATTCCACTATAAAACCAGTCCTCATAGCACAAAGGGCAATTCTTAAAATTATACTTAGAGTGCCCATCAGAACCCCTACAGACTATGTTTTTAAAGCGCTGAATTTAATGTCACTGAAACAATTATATACAAAAGATATTCTAATGTACGCATTCAAAAATCAGGATAACTTTACACAGACAAACTCGGGCCGATTCACAAGATCTACATTACAACATACATTCTACCAACCTACAACTAAAACGACTTTTGGACAAAGAAATATGGAATACTTCTCTGTAAAATTATTTAATTTACTCCCTCTTGCAATGAAAACCACAAAAAAAATAACCGCCTTCAAAAGAAGCATAAAAATATGGATTATGGACATGGGAAGGAAGAAAATAGATTCAATTTTGCAACCCAACAAAGAATAATGCTTTGTTTTGTACTTTCTTTTAGATATAACTTAATAATTTCCCTTGGCAATATTCTAACATAGATTAGGTATTTACTTATAATTAAAATAATAAAACTTGTACAATGTGTCCTTAGAACGGGGTACCCCAGTTAGGACACATTTTCTCTAAAAAACTGTAAAAAAAAATGTATATAAATATAAATAAATAAATAAATAAACATTCATGGCGTATTTTATAAAGACATTATAATGTTGCATTAAATGCAATCATAAACTAGATTGTCATAAAATTAGTATTAATATGATTTTTCAAAGTTTTGTCCCACGAATCGTCTAAAGTAATAGTACCTACCATTCTGTTACTATAGAAAAATCAGTGAAGAAATACAGATGTCGCTACATGCAAAGCTCAAATAGTTGTAGTGCAGTGTCCGTTATTATTACGAACGCTTCCGCAAGGTAGTGCGTATGTTTATTCCGCATCCACTCTGTTACTGACATTATTGGGTAAGTAATTAGTAATTTCTTGTGTTTAGTGTGAATATCTTGTATAACCACGAATTGTCTCGACCCACGCGATTTAATTGACATAAATCGTTCAAGGACTGTTAGATTTACCACTCTGTTACCTAAAACTACCTACAACTACTGGTAACAGAGTTGTATTTTTTTGTTCCTTATGCTATAGAATTTAAAATAAAACCGAAACTACAGGCAACCATCGAGATCAATAACAGAAAATCAAAATACAATAGCTATTATAAATAAAGAATCCAAAAAAGTAGTAAAAAATAAAATTAAAAACTAGTCCAGGCTTCATTTACCTGCGCGAAATTTGAAAACGACCCAAATGCAAGTTTAGTGAACAGCCAGCGTTATTGTAAATATTGCATTGCCCGTTAAAGTTCTGTAAACAAGCAAGTGTGTGAGATACGCAGAGAGACAGTAATGTATTTTGGGAGCTGAAAGATACGCTTTCAAACATCGCGTGAACATTATGGAATGGATGTAGAGTGTAGAGACATTTGGCAAGAAAACAATAGACAAATGGCTAGTAATAACATTAAAATTAATATATATATATACACATATACATATATATATATATATGTAGAACAATTTTCTCGGTTTACCCGCGTAACGTAGTCCTTAAAAGGACTTTTTAACTCCTGACGTTTCGGACAGATCACACTGTCCATCTTCAGAGGCCTTATGTCTTGAGTTTTTGTCTCAAACTGATAGCTTTCGCATGTCTGTTCGGTCCAAAAGCTAAAACTTAAGTGAGTGCAAGTCACTTCTTATGTCTAGAACGAAGTACCCGGGTTGCAGGTGATTGATGGTGGAGGGGGTGGGGGGCGGGGCTGACAGTAGATACCTGATTGGTAAAGCTAATTGGAGACACTACTGGTAATTTTGGAAATGCCGTTTTTGGGGTATTTTCATCGATTAAGACTTTCCAGGTGTTGGGAATTCTGATTGCGTCATTTCTAGTATTCATATTATTTTTATGTTTATAAATTTCTATTGCTTCGCGGTAAATTCTTTTTGGTTCATTGTATATGCTAGCTATTGTTTTTGTATTATTAAAGTCTATTTTATGACCTTCATTAAGGACGTGTTGCACTATGGATGAAGTTAAGCGTTTATTAGTGACATCTACTTTATGTTCTGCAATTCTACATGATATTTTTCTATTGCAACGTCCAATATACACCTTTTCACATGCCCCACAAGGTATTTTATAAATACCATGTGACTCAAGTGGAATGTGGTCCTTTGGACTTCTTAATAGAGACGAGATTTTATTTTCTGATTTATAAATAGTTTTGATTTTATTTCTTTTGAGGATTCGACTGATTTTATCTGTCGAGCCTTTGATGAATGGGAGAATTGCTATAGAAAGGGGTTCTTCTTTCGTTTCAGAAATAGTTTTTTTGCGTTTATTTATGGATTTGTCTATTAAATATTTGGAGAAACCGTTTGCTTGAAGAGCACTACTAAGAAGACCCAGTTCTTCATGAATATGATCTTTGTCCGCTAGTCGTTTTGACCGGGTAACTAGGGTATTTATAACTGATGACAACTGAGATGGGTTATGATTTGAGTTGGCGTTTAAGTATCTATTTGTATGTGTCGGTTTACGATATACGGTATGGCCAAGGCTGCCGTTCTTTTTCTTTTTAACTAAAATATCGAGAAATGGGAGACAATCGTTTTCTTCGATTTCCATGCATTCCTCCATTCCTCCACCATCAATCACCTGCAACCCGGGTACTTCGTTCTAGACATAAGAAGTGACTTGCACTCACTTAAGTTTTAGCTTTTGGACCGAACAGACATGCGAAAGCTATCAGTTTGAGACAAAAACTCAAGACATAAGGCCTCTGAAGATGGACAGTGTGATCTGTCCGAAACGTCAGGAGTTAAAAAGTCCTTTTAAGGACTACGTTACGCGGGTAAACCGAGAAAATTGTTCTACATCTTACACCCGTGAAAACCTTAATCATAACATATATATATATATATATATATATATATATATATATATATATATATATATATATATGTAAAACGTAGCAATGTTGTCTCACAACGTCCCATGAGACATGATTAAGTACAATTCACAGTGATACCTATCGAGTTGTCACAAGCTTTACGGTAAAATTTTGACGGCATATCTACAGTACTATTCGATATTGTCGAAAAATTGTAAAAAGTTATTTCATCAACATGCTCTAATTAATATGATAGATTTGTAAATAACATGGAATTTCATCATAGGTGACGACCTCAAGCCGATGATCGGTGATCCGTAGTGACAGAAATAACATCGAAACAGTTTTCCCTTTGTTTTTTTCGAATTGCTTCGCTCCGATGGTTCAGATATTTGGATGAATAAAAAATCAACTTGTTCGATTTTCTTATGTAAAAAACAATGGCGACTTCTAGAATAATATCTCGATCTTTTGGTAATCAAACCATTTTACGAAACATACGTTTTTTGGTTTTGCACACCCATTATAATAATCGTACTTAGAGGTTGATGTAAACTTCTAACAACCAAAACCTATCGATCTGATCAAGAAGAATTTCATGAACATTGGTCCAAAAATTTCACCACTTCAATTTTTAAAATCATCGCCCACCAACGGATATTTCGAATGTATCAATCGCTTGTGATACAGCTTCATAAAATTAACCCTCTGCAAGGTAAACAGGAAACGGAGTAGTTTCATTACATTCAGGGTCTTTTAGGTTTATTGTTCTTAGGTCCGATGTAGGGTTATTGAAGTGTGGTGAAGTTGATGACATTGAATCTAGCCAGGGGAGTTCAAGCAGATTCCTATTTGTATATCTTGTATAACCCGTTCATTGTTGTCGATTTAGAATGACGCTAATTTACGTAGTATTAGAGTAAGACGACAATAGATGAGCCTTCATATTATAGAGCACCGCAATCTCACTTGGTCTCTTTCTATACCATACCGTCATAAAAGTCAGACATTAGTCAGGTTATCAAACCAATAAACCACGATAAGAGATGACCAGAGTGTAATAATTGACGAACTTTTACCGAAATAATATTGGCGCAGCCGGTAGTGAAAAGAAAATGGCACAAATATTACACAAAGCGGTCAAAATTTCGAACCCAAATAAGAAAATCCCCACGGAAAATCATAACGTACATTTAAAAACAACATTAAAATATGGCTAATCAAACACGAAGAAAAGGAAATCGTAAAAATTATGAAGTAACACCAACACAATCTACAGTCAACAAACATGAAGACGAGGAAATCAACATACATGAATATGATAAAATCAACGAACATGAAGATTGGGAAATCAAAAACATGAAGATGAGGAAATCAACACACTTGAATATGATACAATCAACAAACATGAAGATTAGGGAATCAAAAGCATGAAGATGAAGAAATCGTGATGTACCTAACACCAGCACAACTACCAACGTACCAACAATACTCATTGGAACGGGAATCGCTAGTTAGGAGGACTGTAAATAAACTACAATACCTCATATTGTAATAATCATCTGTCAGAGAATAAATCATTTAATTTATACCCGTATTTCTACGACAGACTAATAATTCTATGAAATAATGTAGATCAGTTTATTGACTCCATAAAATTAATGTTACGTGAAATTGTTTGGCCTGGGTTACTCGTATAATACATAATATCTTGAAAGTGGGAAAATTATTGCCATTTCCTCGTAATAACTATTAAACAAACACCTTAATTTGTCCAATCTAATCTCTGTCTGGAAATGTAATCTATACATCCATAATTTTCTTTCATAACGCACCATAAAACAATCAATGAATAAATAGATTAATAATGATATTAATAATAATAATAATAATAATTGGCTAATTTATATAGCGCCGTTTTCGTGGAAAATCACCTCAAGGGCGCTGTACAAATAATATATAAAAGAATTAATATTACTGGCTTAAAACTAAGATTTACAATTACATCATATGGGTATACTAAATAGACATGTCGCAATCAAATCGTAAAATCAGGCTGATCATGATGCCCCTGAGGCATTTCACGATCTGCCACCAGGCACTTCACTAAGTAGGTAGGAGCATCATTATCTGCCTGATTTTACCATCGGCCGCCGATATCCACATTCCTGTTGTGAATGAAATGACGGGACTTTTTACCATTTTAGTTGTAATCGTCGTATAAAAATTGACATTTTTATCTACGTATTCAACCTGATTTGAATCTTCATTCGCTTCTTTCTTTTTTTTCTTTATTGTTTCCCATTTTATCTACATACATTTTAAAAATAACTTTTTACATAATTTCCAAATATATTAAGATGTTAACATAAGACACAAGTAATTTAAAAGTTAGCTAAAAGTAAATTTATAAATATAAAACAAAAGCAGGTAATGGGAACCCACCAAGGAACTGCCTGTGTTTGGGTAATATGTATAAACAAATATGGTAAATTACGTCAACGCAAGTAAAAGCATAAATGTAAATTTTAAAGTAACGACATTAAAATACAGGCAGTAGTATCTATGAAAAATTGTAGAATAGTAAAATTATAGTAAAATATTACAAAATAAAATTTTGTCGATTTTAGTTATAGTTTAAAGAAAGTAAATAAAGTTATTCTTGAAGTTGCAATGGAATTTAATTGCAAAGTGAGGCGTTATAGGAAAATTTATAGGCAAAGTGTTTTAACAACTGCATCATGAGGCCATAATTTTAATGGTTTTATATTTTATCTGTCATTTGAATTTGTTATGACAGAAGATTAAATATACTAGGACCAATAAAAACACTATGTGATTGCATTAATTTGGTATTTGTTTTGAGGGGAGTAAAACTAATTATTACTCCTTTTGCTAATTCTATTTTCATTTTTATCGAAACAATTTTTGTTTTCAAGTGCATTGATTTGCAGTAGGTAAAAATAATTTACGTATATTAAATGCTTTAGTCTCTTTGTGTAATAACTCTATCGAGAATGTTTTGTTTCTATTATATATAACTAATAATGTGCTATTGAGCGATTTGTAAAGGCTTAATAAATGCATCAAGCGCACCGCCCCTTGCTATAATACCGTAGATGTAGATGATTGAAGATAGTACCGGGGAAAAATAGATCATGTTCAATTTGTCAATATTGAGTATTTCGAATCCGTGTGTGTATCTGTTTCTTTTATTATAAAATATTGCTGAGAAGTATTTGCAATTCTTAATTTTTACAATAGTAAAAAAAAATACATTATATTCATTCAATGTGCATCACGCGATGTCAACCTTCGAAAATATTTTACTTATCAAGTATCTATTATTAATAATGATAGATGCCAAGAAGTTTTGGCCAAGAAGATTTTTCTTCTGGTTTACTTCCATATTTTCTGAAATCAGATTGATGTATCCAAAGCGTACGGAATTATAAAGTTACCTGTGAACACAGACCCGTGAAAATACGGGATATTGTAATTGTAGGAAGCTCTAAGTATTTATAAAATAATTGCCTTAGAATTACGAAAACAAATGTCAATATTTTAAAGTTAACAAATTAGAAAGTCGTCAGAAATTTACCTTTCAATTAAACACTATTATTAAACTTGTGAAAAAAAACGATAACCGTAATTTTTTAAACAAAAGAAATACACATTTCAAATACAGCGATCTTGATGTGTTTTGACACAAAAACGGAGCTGTACAAATCATCCAAATATTATTGTTATGATAAAGAACAATTTGGGAGGCGGGAATGGGTACCGCCGCCCCGGGAACCTTTATTGGATAACCAACACCTCTGTCATAGGTCACCCCAAGTGGTTCGCTACGTTTGGTGATTTAGCAGGGGTGCCCGGGTTCATGGGGTGAGGTTTGTCTAGGTCTTGGAGGCGGATGACCAGGACATACTGAACCCCAGATTCCTACCCACCCCTTAAACCCTTTTCCTTCCCAGAACTCTCCTCTCCTCCCTTTCCTTAAAAAAAACCCTCCACACAGCATCCTCAAAGATGGCATAGGCCCTGAGGGAAATTATTTTCCTCAGGGCCTCCTGTGTGGAGTTCATGTAAAAAAAAAAAAAAAAAAGATTTCTTATAAAAATAAAATAATGTTGGTTCTTACGTTATAGCTGGTCTGATGTGATTTATACTTATCAGTTCTAATTTTGAAAAATTAAGTTTATTGACCGTGAATAATTTTACGCATTACAAAGAAATCGATGCACAGAGACAACCAAAATTGGTAGGTACGTATGACGATAATAATATTAATGCTATCAACATTGTAAAATTTTATGTATGTACTAATTTCTAATTTATATTCGTCAATTATTTTAATGAACATTTTAGTGTTTATCTGCAGATATTAATTATAAGGAATTTAGGGAATATTACTTAGAAATTATGAAACATGGAAAACGACGAAAAAATAATATTATATTCATGTTAGGATGGCACAGTTCAATTTCAGATCTTTGATTAAGTTATTGCGCTATTAATAATTAGTTACTTCTGTACTTTACGATATCGGATCGATATCGATCCGATATCGTAAAGTACAGATGAAACGGATAGTTGTTTGGCCGGATACCGGATTTCCGGTGAGCTGCGAGGCCGGATGTCCGGATATCCGGCGGCCGGATATTCGGCCCATTGTCTCGTTAATTTTGAGTATTAATTCAAAATATTCTCTTTGATAAGAAGAAGAACAAGAGGTATATTATGGTGCTACAATGTCAGTATTTAATCATTTCAACAATCTCTGTGTTTTTTTACGATGTTTTAGTTCACTATAATGGTGATTGTGATTAGTTAATCACGTTAATTTAAGTTTTTGCTACTCTGCTAGGTTTTTGTAAGTTTTTAGTTTAGATATTTACTATTTATTTATTATTTATCATTAGAGTGAATTCTCAGAATAAAATTTTAGTTTTTTGGAAAGCCTTGTGGCTTTTTTGTAACTTTTTCGACTTTAAATAAAAGCCGTCATAATTATAAGCCATTTTATTTATATTTACCTCACAAAGATTAATATATTGCATTTTATTATAGGAAATTGTCGTAGTTTTTGAATATCCGGTATCCGGCCGGATTTTGAGTTACTATCCAGTATCCGGCCGGATAGTAAATTTATCCGATATCCGTTTCATCTCTATCGTAAAGTTACTGATTTCACTCTGCTAGATATACAAGAGTGGCGCTTAGTGCTGAAATGCTGCTGCATTTATTAGCCGCATTCTGGTTCTAGTGACCCGGTGCGCGGTATCGAGGCCGACGAATACATTCAGTACCTCCATGAACATTATTGATGCGCTGTTGTACCTTCTGTATCCAAATATAATTCTGCAGGCGTTATTATATTGGATCCGGAGTCGATCCATCGAGCTAATTCGATAATGACACCACATTTCATATAAGCCAGTACATAATGCATTGAACAATGTGTTTTTACATTATTGCTGCATTGGAAGAATCTTCTGGCAACCATATTAGATCGTTGATACTTCTCCCTTGTCGCTCAATATCACCTTCGTCCGAGAGGACTTCAATTTTTTCCAGAGTGGTTGTTTCGAGTGGGCGTGCGCAATACGATATAAATACACATTATCGTTAATACAATAAGTAAATAATCAAATAAATATTGCATTGGTTAATTATACTCGTCTATATCAGATTAGATAGGAAATGTCAATTAAATTCGATTTCTAAATAATATACAAAACATATTATCTGCGGTATTTAAGGAATTAGGTGGAATAAATTCCAAAGTAAATTTTCATTTCCGCTTCTAAAAAAATCTGGCCCACGGTCATTCTGTTCTGAACATAAATTGGAGAAAAGATATTTATTTCAGCAATGCGTAAATTACACGTTATGATGCCTGTGGTAACAGCAATATCAGTATGAAGATCAATGTCAGCCGGGGGTAACATTGAAATACATTTCAAAAGGTCGTTAAAAAAATGCCCAGTAATTATAATTCGCCTTGTTTTCGTCTCATTTGCGTCAGTTTCTCAGAAATTTGTGATTTATGTTATTATTGCCAGCTCCAAGAAAATAGACAAGTCTGAATCCTCTTGAACGTGGATAAAAAACATAAGTACCAACATTAGTTTCGATAAGCAATTTCAATGTTTTAATTTTTTATTTAGGAGACAATTAAGAATGTCTAATGATAGTTTTATTGAATTATAGAAGCATTAAGTTCTGAATCAGGTTGCCTAGTATATTTATGTTGTGGATTAGAATTTATTACATAAGCGGTACCAAATTAAAATATTTCATGATCTGCTCTTTAGATGGTGCTAATTTAGTTATTTTTAGATAAAAAAAAAACCTTTTTTTTTCAAATTACGTTTAAAATATTAAGACGCATAATTTGTTATTAAGTACGGGGACAAATAAATAATTCATCTTAAGAGGAAACTCGGTGGCCGAGAAATTTGAACAATCATACCAAATTTGTTGATGACACTGTCGCTCTTGTTCCCTCGAATATTGAGTGAAAGGGACAACTGATCAGGCTGATAACACAACAAAATCGAGTTTTTTTTTTACTAACTATTTCGAATCGAATTTTTTACTAGCTATATTAGAAGAAAATACTCTATGCCTGCATGTTTAGCTTTAAAAAAACAATCATTGTCTAGTTTGTATACTGAACGTCTGTTTTTGGCGTTGAAACCAGGCAATTTTAACGTTTTTTGGTGGATACTTTTGTTTTACTAACTACATTAAAGGAAAATACTCTATATCAGCAAGTTTTGCTTTTTTTAAAAAAATCATTGTCTAGTTTGTATACTGAACTTTTGGCATTCAAACCTGGCAATTTTAAAGTTTTTTGGTAGGTACTAACTCACTTGAGAATTAACTTATCAAAAATATCAAAACATACCGACACGCTAGTGGTCGATATCTATATTTTATTTAAAAATATTTGCAGTAATATCAAAATCCAGAAAGGAAATTGGAGAATACGTTTATATGAAAAAAAAACCGCGCCCGTTTCCTCTGAATATTAAAGTATAACTTGCAAAAAGTGTTTATTCCTGAAATTATTAAATTAGCGCTACTATGAAAGAGCAGATCATTTAAGTATGTCCTTAAAATATTTTTTTAAATAATAAAATATTTATAAAAAACGTTTCTTTGAATACTACATTGAAACTTTTGAACTGTAAAATTTCTAAAACATATTTTTTATATAATAAAATATTTATAAAAAACGTTTCTTTGAATACTACATTGAAACTTTTGAACTGTAAAATTTCAAAAATATTTTTTTTAAATAATAAAATATTTATAAAAAACTTTTTTTTTAATACTACATTGAAACTTTTGAACTGTAAAATTTCTAAAATATTTTTTTAAGGGTTGTTTCCCCTTTATGTATTCACTTTTCATTTATATGTTTTCATTGTTTGGAATCACTATAGGGGTGTATTTTTTAAACTTATTTATTAAAAAATTGGCATTTCTCTTCATGACATTGAAACAATTTACAACTTCAGGAAGTTCCTTCGTGGTTAACTCGATGCAGAAATAACAAATGGTCATAGTCGTAAGTTTCAATAGTTTATTTGGCAGACATGTAGCCAATGGTTTATTTAGGAGTAATTTGCTATTCAAGAACAGTTTTCTTTGAACAAACCGCCCCGGCCAATTTTCCTAAAAGGCAAACATCAAAAACGAATTGCCAAATTACCTGTTGAATGTATGGCCACAGGTAAAAGCTTCGCAAACAGTGATCCGACCATTTATCTTCGAAACACTACAGTTAAAATGCTTTCATGGAATCGAAAATTGTTTGCACTCCATAACGAATTGGCACATTCATGGGAACACATCTAAAATATTCTTTGACATGTTGGTTGTGGTAGGTATTCAAGGTTTCGGCATATTGTTTTAAACGGTGTTAGTTTAGGGTGTTTTTATGGGAAGACTAGGTCGGGTGGATATTTGACGTGTACACCGTATATGATTAAGGCATAAAATATCAGAGTTTATTGCCAATTAATGTTCATTTCAGTA
Source organism: Limnephilus rhombicus (assembly GCA_929108145.2). Taxonomy (NCBI): domain Eukaryota; kingdom Metazoa; phylum Arthropoda; class Insecta; order Trichoptera; family Limnephilidae; genus Limnephilus; species Limnephilus rhombicus. The sequence continues at coordinate 13,435,379 of OV815270.1, forward strand.
ACTGTCAAGCAATTCGCACACTGACACGATTGAGACATCACTTGAAATTAGTTATGGCTGTAAATATTATTTATTTATATAAGCGCGTAAAGAATGACATCATCATTATATGTCGTCGTTTATTATTGTGTAAATTAACTTACATTGAACATAGCTTACCTACATTGTTAACTTTACCCACTATTTCAGATTTTATTTTGGTATATCGTGTCTAATAAATGTATTTTTTTACAAATACATAGGTTACAATAAATACTGTGCATGTTTAACATAGCGTTTTATAAAGTAATATAACAGAAAAGCTATTAGGTTCTTGAATTTGCTGAGGGAATTTACGCTCAAATAATGAATTAATGATTCGTTTTTACAACGCAGCACTGAAATATACAAATAAGTTATTGTAATAAATATGATTCATTAAATTATGTTTTAATTAAACGAAAATGACAAAATTTGTTTTTATCACTATTTATTAAAAGCTGTGAACATTAAAATGAAGATTATACAACGTACGAGGCATATTCAGAAAGTAAGTGTACGGATTTTTTTTTGTGAATGTGTATTAGAAAAAAAATTACAGGATATTGTTCATACACTCGTTTACTATTTTTCCAAATAATCGGCAACACGTTCAATGCATGTGGTGAGCCGTGGCACAAGTTTCTCTATGCCCTCCTTGAAGAATTCTCCCGCCAGCTCCTTCCCCCACTTCAGGACCACTTTCTACACCTGCTCGTCGGTTGAAAATTTATTTACATCCATACATGCCTTCAGGAAGGTGAAAAGATGAAGATTTGAAGTTGCCAGGTAAGGGGATTACGGGGGGGTGGTTCAAAACATCTCAATCAAATAAGTCCAAGAGCGTATTGGTGTCTAAGGCTGTGTGAGGATGGACGTTTTTGTGAAAAAAAGCACACTTCTCTGGTAGCATTCTCCTCCTTTTGAGATTTTAGAGTATCACAATATTGTTGTGCATTGATGGTCTCAACCTGAAGCAAAAATTCGACCAAAATGATGCCTTTTCGGTCCCAAAACACTGAGGCCATGATTTTTTTTTTGTACTTCAAGTTTTTGACAGATTTTTTTCCCCGGCGTGTAATGAGTCACCCATTATCATCTACAATCACAATAGAGCTCAGAAATTCTCACATTTTTTCTTGTAAGTGTTATTCCTTCCGTGAGTAAAAAACGGATCACAGCACTAGGCGGGATTTTTTTCCAACTTCTTTTACGCAAGACACACGTGAGTTTAGGTACTACAGTGTTTCTGCGATGCTCTTACTGGCCAAGAGGCCCCCCTCTACCACTCAGTGTTGCCAACCCTCAATAAATTAAAAACCACCGCCGGTTATGGTCACGGTACACTTACTTTCTGAACATGCTAAGTATATTCTTCGTTTTTATTTATTTATTGTTTGAAACATTTACAGTGTTAACAATTATTACATTTATGAAATTGCCATTGGGATGTGCATAGATATAAACACTCAAATTACAAATGTTCACAGCACACGTAAATCAAGATTTAGTCGTTACTAGGTGGAGATGCTAAAATCGAAATTACAGAAAGAACTTTCTAACCTGGTGAAGAAACCATCGGTTTTGAAACATGTTGATAATTTTTATTAAATTGTGATGTAAAACAAAGTGTGTTATCTTCATTTAATTACAATGACTCAAATGCAATCTAAAGGTCTTTAATTTTTTTTGCATTCATTGCTAATGTGATTTTTTCTAAGAATCTGAGACATCGACTTACTTAATCATTCAAATTTAAACGTTTTTCTAAAGAAGTGGCATGTATCTATTATTTCTAGGGCAGCGTCCGTGACACAGATATACAAGGACAAGTCGAGTGTGTGAATTTGCGTAAATCATAAGAATTACCTGCAATAAATCTTAAATGCACCTGAATAGTTTCAAGGATAATTTATAATAATATCTTTATTTGGAAAACAAACAGCTTTACAAAGATATATAAAAATGAGTGCTAAAATAAAACAGTAACATAAATAATAATAATTAGAAGAGATATGTGGATGATATCTTTGTCATTTGGACAGGATCCGAACGTCAACTCAACAACTTTCTTAACCTTTTAAATTCCTTTCATAATCAAATAAAATTTACGATAGAAATAGGCAATGAAAAATTAAACTTTTTGGATTTAACTTTATCTATTATAAATAATAAAATCGATTTTAGTATATATCGCAAGCCAACATACACTGACATAGTAATTCATAAGACCTCCAACCACCCTGTCTCACAAAAACACTCCACCTTCCATTCCATGATACACCGCTTAGTAAATGTCCCAATGTCTAATAATAATTTCCTTTCTGAACTTTCTATAATAAAACAAATTGCTATAAATAACGGATATGAACCAAAATTAATTGATAACATCCTAAATAAAAAACTTAGCAAAATTTCAAAGAATAAATATCTATACAATTCTAATAATATTATTGATAAAGAATGGCGTAAAATTTTGTATATTAATAATTTTTCAGTTCAATGTTGCAAAAATTTCCCTTCTAATATTAAACCAGCGTTTTATACAAGAAATAATATCGGTAATTTTTTGAGAAATACTAAAGACCATAAATTGACTAATTCCGGAATATATAAACTCAAATGCAATGATTGTCCCTCATTTTATATTGGAAAAACAACTCGTAATTTTGAAATCAGAATCAAAGAACATTTAAGGTGTCTTAATAATAATAATTTTTCTGAGTTCGCTAACCATATCATTGAAAATAACCATAGTTTTGAAAAAAACACAGGGATAAATATTCTTCATATTAATCATAAAGGAAAACGTTTAGATAACTTAGAAGCTTTGGAAATTAAAAAATCCCTTAAAAATAATGAGTCTATTATCATCAAACAAAAAATATTGTCATATAGCCCAATCATGGGTTTGTTCCCCTACCCACCCACTCTACACTAATACCTACCCACCCAATCTACATTATTAACTAACAACGGCTCCACCCCTACCCTAATAAAACATTGTTCTAAACTGTCAAATTAGTATAAGCTTTCCCTGACGAAGGAACGTTTGTTCCGAAACCGGTCGGATTTGCACATTTTATAAGTGGTTTATACAAAGTTGCATTGTTTCATTTTATTATAATGGATAACCACAAAGTAATAGCTACATTCAAAAATATAAAACAGTAAGCCTAAAAACACGCTGATAATTTTGTTTTTTTAGTAGCTAGATAAGAAAAACATAAAGAAAAACTAAGAAAAAAATAGTTAAGAGAAGCTAAATACTTAAATATGCATGATAAGAACATAGAAAAACACAATAAAGGGTAAGCTTATGATCCTTATACTCCTGTAAGATCATAAGTTATGATCTTGTAGGAGTATAAGGATGATATGTATGTAATTAACTAATTAGGGAATATGTAAATATATTGCAAATTAGGAAAGAAATCTGATAAATAATACAATAAATATAAATATGGATGCTAAGTGGTGCGTTGTGATGCATTTATCTAATAGTGTTGCTTTGAATTTGTTGAAAGTTATATTGAAGATGTCTATAAATGTGAGGTGTGTGTTATGATAGTGGCAGGCTCGATGTAAGAATTCATTTTGTAAGTAGTTGGTGTTGGAGCGGCTGTTATAAAAAAGGGATACGTTTCTGCCATTGCGAGCAGGAACTCTAATATCTATTTTTTGTAAAAGATACGGGGAAGATATCGTATTATTATTTAGGATTCTGTACAATAATAATTGATCAGAAATAATACTCCTACAATTTAATTTCGAGATTTTAAAGAATTGACGGATATCTTCATTTGATTGGAATGCATAAAACGACCGAAAATTTATGTAGGAGAGAAAATTTTCCTGAACACATTCTATTCTATGAACTGTTATGTTAGCACAAAGATTGCAAACAAAACGTATGGAGCTATACAGTTAATAAATAAATAAGTCGCGCATGCGCAGACAGAGCTGCAACAAAGCGGGAATAGGTATAAAAACAACAGCGCGGGAGCACCCAGCCCTCTTGGTTTCCCCTCGTCCGGCAGTTGAGTCCCACACCTAGTCACGCACGGCTGTCATTCACGAGACGCCGTAGCTCATAACTTCGCGACGCGTGCCGCAAACAAAATGGCTAAGTTCCGCTACAGAAGTTGATATTGTGTAACGATCTATAACTATTGTCGTGAGTAGCCTCCCGCCGTGAATATCGCAAGATATCCAGATGAAACGTGTTATGGCGCATTAAATAGCACCCACGCCGCCGCTAAGTTCCGTCGTGATAATTCATATACCCGACCCGAGTGAAGATAGGCCTTCGGAAGAAGCGTAGCTGTGAGCACGGACCCCCCGGTCGAGCCAGCCTGCCTTGTTAGGCCTCCGCTGCCTCCTGACCCTCCTGAAGAGCACGGACCCCCCGGTCGAGCCAGCCTGCCTTGTTAGGCCTCCGCTGCCTCCTGACCCTCCTGAAGAGCACGGACCCCCCGGTCGAGCCAGCCTGCCTTGTTAGGCCTCCGCTGCCTCCCGATCCCGCCCGCCCTACGATACAGGTTTACTTATTCTTTCTCCCTGAGCCATTCGAGTCAAGCTTCAAGATCCGGTTCCTTAAGCCGATCCTTAGGTCTTAAACCGTATTCCTTGTTGTGTATTAACCCCATAAGAAATGTACAATAAACACTTGTTATCTATTCCCCGAGTTTCATTGTATGTCGCAACCTGTTTACCCGAGAAAAGAGAATAGCAATGGCTATATAGCACTGGCGCAAAACACTCGGTTAAACAATTGTGATACGCAATGAAATTATTAATAAAAATGTCTTATGTTATACAGTGAACAGCTTGTGTTTTATAGAAAGATTTTAAATCATAGAAGTTAGAATCACTTCTTGTCGTATTATAAAATTGTTTGAAAATAGAGTAATTGCAAGTGAAAAGAAAAGTAAAATCATTTAAACCTAATTGAAAGTGGATAAATGTTGAACTAAATACAAATTACTTCACGCGTAGTAAGGAACATTCGAGAAAGTCGTAATAAATTTAAGAGCGTTCCCGACGGAGCGGTTATTTTTTCAAGGAAATAAGCCAAACGAATGGGTAAATAATGCAAAATTTTTGAAATTACATCGTTATTTATGTGATTTAAATTAAATAATGCGAAGAGAGATAGCTTGTTACATTTAAAAGCGTAGTATCATCGTAATATTATCCCCGCATAAACAAAACCCGAAATTCTCAAGATTTTTAAACGAATTTAAGCGCGAGATAGACGAGGCGGTAAATTTTTTTAGTGGAAATTATCGAAATTAATAGGATTTTAAAGCTACAATTTGAAATTAATAAAATTATTAAGAAATACGATTAAAATAAATAGAAATATTTAGAGAAATTGATATTCTGAAAAAAAAAAATAAAATAAAATTCATTAATAAAAGGAATTCAAATTCAAGCTAAAATTGGAAATAAATTATAATACTGACTTGTATAAAATCGTGTATATGATAAAAGTTAATAACTTGACGGTATCACCTGACTAAAGTATCTTGGAATTAGATGTAGTCCAAAAAAAAAAAAAGAATACAGTCTAACAAGCATACCTACGGCAAGTTATATAAAATCATGATCCTTTAACAGCGACTTTTTTACTTAAAGATCTATTAGACTATGGAAGGCAAATGCGACCCATAGTTTAACCTCTAAGTGATTAAGTATGCTCGCGCAGTCGTATATCTCTGGAATCCAAACTCTGTTGTGGAGACGATTTTAATCTCAGAAACCGCTTAGCCCGGACAAGGAAGATTGCGAACGTAAAAAAAACCCCTCCCTAATACAAGTTAAAGAGAAAAACATATATAAACATATGTATATTTCCAAAATATTGCTTGACGTTATTATTTAGAAACTAATTTTCCTTTAAAAATAAAATAATAGTGGAAAAAAAAAAAAAAAGTTAAGAACAGATTTCAACTAGTAAGATCATGTGGTAGAGAAAAAAAAAAATCAAATCAAACTGGTTTTTTAATTGCAATGTTTTTTTTGGTGGAATAAATCAGAAACCACAAAGAGGATTGTAGTTGAAAATACACAAGTTGTAAAATCATTGTCATTTTGAAAGCTAATCTTATATATCATGAAAAAAGATAGTGATGGTAAGTAAGGCGGATGCGAAATTTACTGTCACAATTCAATATATAAGACAAGCCCGGGTGTAATTAATTGAAGAGTAATCTGAGATTGTACATCAATCAAGTGCCGTAATAGACCCTAAAACAAGTTGAACAATTGCAAAACACATATATGAAAATATATATGTATTCCCACGAATTTTTATTTTAAAAAAAAGGAAAAAGTTAAAACAAAATGCTTAAAAGAATTAAAACGATGAAAAAGTAAATAAATGCAAGAGAATTTAAATATAACGGAAGTAATAAAAAGAAATAGGAAAAGGTTAAAGTTTTAATTAATTAAAAAAAATTTTTAAAGATAAATTAGATCAAAAAAAATAATAAGAGTTATTGAATTAATGGTGGGATAAATTAATTGATATCTTGACATTAAATCGGACGGTTTTTATTTAATTTAATTTTTTTTTCTTTCTCTCCTTTCTTCTCTCTTCCCTTCAAAAATTAAAGATGGCATCTAATCTAATAAATTTAGAGAGAATTGTGGGTTTTGAAAAAGATACAGTAGTGAGACTGAAGAAAATATTATTAGATAGAGGAATTACCCCAAAAAGAAATTTGAAATCTCTAAGAGAACAATGTAGATTATTTAATGAAAATTTGAATAATTCAGAAACCAGAGAATCAATAACTTCACCGGTAAATTCAGAAATAATGATTCAAAGTGAAGACGCAGATTTAACAATCAATCAGAATATGGAAAAAGAAATAACTCACGTTAATAGGAACCAAGGTATACGTTATGTCGAAAGAAAATTAATCAACCTTAGTAATTGGAAAATTACCTTCGATGGCACGACAGACGTTCACGCTTTTTTTGATAGAATTGCAGAATTGCAATACGCGAGAGGTATTGACAATATAGATGTAGCTAAAGGATTCATAGATCTTATTACAGGCACGTCACTAATGTTCTACCGGAAAATCTTTAGAAAGGATATTACTTGGACAGAAATTAAATCTGCTTTTATTAAAAGATTTGAGAATCCTGCGTTCCAAATGACAGAAAAATCTAGACTTTTCAATTTATTTCAAGGGAAAAACGAAATGGCAGCGGATTTTATTCTAGAAGCACTATCAATTAATGCAAAGTTAAACATTCCATTAGCAGAACAGGAACTTCTCTCCTTGATTACAAAAGGATTACTACCAGATTACGCACAATTAAGAATTGGTAAAGAAATTACAAATGTAGCTCAGTTACAAAAATTGTGTGATGAATTAGACAGAATTAAATTTAATACGATAAATAATACACAGAGGAGTTCATCTCAAAATAGTAACGTTAGTACGGAAGATGATCAAATAAAAATTAGATCGAAAATTAACCAATATAGACAGTTACATAACGTCTCAGTAGGTCAGTACATAAACTTGATTTCGTCCTTGAATAACAAATTAAAAATACCAATACCTGAAACAGAGATAGTAATTATTGTCAAAAACGGGTTGCTTCACAGATACAATAAACTATTCTTGTATGATTTACCAAACACCTGCGCAGAGCTAGAGAAAAAATGTTCCGAATCAGACAATACACATAATGCTAACCAGTTTGCAAACTCAAAATATAAAACTTTTAATAAGAATAATATTAGATCCACACAAGTGTCTTCATTATCTCCTTGTCAGGATATAGGCAAAAGTACGAAATTACGATTATGTTTTAGATGTAAACAAGCCGGACACTTTGCAAGGAATTGCAATCAAAATAATAATGTAATAATACCGCGGAGAAGTCCCAGATGGAAAAAACAGGAGTTGAGAAATAATAATTCGATTCCAGACCTTTCAAAACCACCTCCGTTTTATTTTAATAAAAACCAAAAAAACATGTAGACGGTCATTCCAATTTTAAACCGTCAGAAGTAGTAGCGAAGAAAGAATGGAATGACTGGTTAAAATATGTCAAATACTTTTTTGAAACAAAACCTCTTGAAACAATAAATATAAATTATGGTCTAGACGGTCGACCACACGCTAACTTTAAAATTAAAAATAAATATTTCACTGGACTCTTAGATACAGGAGCAGCGATTTCTTGCTTGGGTGGAAATATGTATAAACATTTCCTACCATTAGGTTACGAATTGATTCCTTGTGACATGACAATTAGCACGGCAGACGATAAGTTACAAAAAGTTTTAGGTAAAATTTCGCTTCCCGTGAAATGCAATGAGACGACAGAAATAATAGACTTTGTAATAATCCCGGCAATAGGACCCAGATTTATCTTAGGTATTGATTTTTGGAGAAAATTTAAGGTTGCTCCTAATTTATTTTCAAAAGATGCGAATAGTAAAACAACATCAATCTCGGAAATTAAAGTGTTAAAATCAAAAAACGACCTTTCACCTGCTCAATTACAAGAGTTAAACGAAGTTGTAAACGATTATCAGTCGATATCTTTTGAAAAGCGCGGCTTAGGAAAAACAAATCTTGCTACACATAAAATCGAAACCGAGGGCCCTCCCATAAAACAAAGATATTATCCATTATCACCCGTCAGATTAAAACAATTGGAAAAGGAAGTAGACGAAATGTTATCCCTGGGCGTAATTGTGAAGAGCCGGTCGGCTTGGTCAAACCCCGTGTTGCTGGTACCAAAAAAGGACGGAACGGCAAGGTTCTGTTTGGACAGTAGAAAATTAAACTCAGTCACAAAAGCACAAATTTACCCCATTCCGAATGTACACCGAATTCTAGATAATTTGGGTAATGCAAACTATATAACCTCTCTCGATTTTGTGAAATCATTCTGGCAAATACCCCTAGAAGAAAGTTCGTGTGAAAAAACCAGTTTCGTAGTACCCGGGAGAGGAACCTTCATGTTTGTCAGGTTACCGTTCGGTTTACGTAACGCGCCTAGCGAGTTACAACGCTTGGTTGACACTCTTTTCGGTCCAGAATTCGAGCCGAACCTATTCGCATATTTAGACGACCTAATTATAATATCCAAAACTTTCGAAGAACACATAATATTACTCAGGAAGGTACTTGATATATTAAAAAATGCAGGATTAACGTTGAATATTAAAAAATCGGAATTTTGTAAATCACGCCTGAGGTATCTAGGATTTGTAATAGATAAAGATGGTCTCCGTACCGACCCTGGAAAAGTAGAAGCGATAAAAAAATTTCCCCGACCCCAGAACACAAAACAGGTAAAATCATTTCTAGGTTTATGTAGTTACTATAGACGCTTTATAAATAATTTTTCGGATATAGCAGCTCCTCTAACACACATAACAGGAGGTACGAAAGGGAAATCTAATTATACGTGGAACGAAGAAACAGAAAAGGCATTTTCCGCATTAAAACAGGCATTAATAACGGCACCAGTCTTGAGTTGCCCAGATTTTAAATTACCGTTCATAATACAATGTGATAGCTCTAATTTCGCCATCGGGGCGTGTCTCTCTCAAAAATTTCCAGACGCAGAACACCCAGTAGCTTATTACTCGAGAGTACTGTCAAAGGCAGAAAGGAACTATAGTGTGACAGAGCGGGAACTATTAGCAATTCTAGACGCAGTATACAATTTTCGTTCATATGTAGAAGGATCCAGGTTCACAGTTATTACAGATCACTCCAGTTTAAAATGGCTTCTATCTTTAGAAAATCCAAATGGACGCCTTGCACGCTGGGCCACACGCTTATCGCAGTTCGATTTTGATATTGTTCATCGAAAAGGTTCACTACACGTAGTCCCAGATGCATTATCCCGCATAATAATTTCCCCAATAGACGTCAAAACATCGATTCCGAACTCAAAAGATAGTTGGTACGTGAATTTATTTAAAAACTGTATTGAAAATCCAGGTAAATTCCCGAACTATATTATAATAGAGAATAGATTATATAAACATTGTAAAGCCGATTTTTCATTGTTGGAAGATTACGATTGGAAACTGGTTTCTCCATTAGAGGATAGAGAAAAAATAATAGCTGAATGTCACGAAGCCATAACAACAGTTCACCCCGGAACCTTTAAAACATTTAAAAAACTTACTCTAAAAAATTTTTGGAACGGTATGTACCGTGATGTAAGGAAATTTGTTTCAAATTGCTCTGTTTGCAAGGCATATAAACACTCTACGAAACCCCCAGCAGGACTAATGTCACGTCCAAAAAATGCAGATCGCCCCCTTCAAAGTCTAAGTATTGATATAATCGGTCCGTTCCCTAAAGGTTACGATGGTAAATTTTTTATCTTGAGTGTGGTTGACGTATTTACAAAATATTGCTGGTTATTTCCCTTACGGCACGCGAATTCGAAATCAATAATACAAGCGCTTGAAGATAATATTTTTTTAACCGTTTCAGTCCCTAGAACGATAATATGTGATAATGGGAAACAGTTTATTTCCAAAGAATTCAAATCCTTCTTAAAGAAATATGGTGTACCCGATGTTTATTATAATAGTTTTTACACACCTATGAATAATGTAGTAGAACGTTACAACCAAACGATAGGTACCACTCTCGCGATCTTGGTGAAAGATGATCACAGACTATGGTCGGCAAACTTAAAAATAGTCCAAGCAGCAATGAATAATACAGTTAATTTAGCAACAGGCTATACGCCATTTTTCTTATTTCACGGTTTCGAACAGATAGTCCATGGGTCAGCACATTGTCGTATAATACCGGTAGTTAGTAATGTTGACACGCAGGAAACAAACACAGTCAGTGAGTACGCTACAAAATTACAAGAACTAATAGCCATATATGATAAAGTCACAGACTCACTGATGGAGGCTTATAAAACAAGCGCGAAACGTTATAACTCAGGACGAAGATTTATAAGTTATGAATCGGGAAATTTAGTGTGGAGACGGAACTTCGTCCAGTCAAAAGCAGGTGAATATTTTTCTGCTAAATTGGCACCTCGCTTCGTATGCAATAGAATAAGAGAAAAAATTTCTAGTACGGTTTATATATTAGAAGATTTAAACGGAAAACTGACGGGGAAATTCCATGTGAAGGACCTTTTGAAGTCAGAGAATTAATCCAAGAAAAAATAAAATAAAAGAAAGAAAAACCTTATTCCGGTTATGTTTATCTCCATAATTGAAATTCCTTCCTACCGCCCACACTTTACATACACGCGAGAAACGAAAACACCAAGTTATGTTATTTACAAAAGTTTAATTATTAATTTAAATATTCTTGTTAACAATGTTTAAAAAAAAAAAAAAACGAAAAGTTATCTCATCAATCTTTTGAAAGATAAATAACGATTAATTGATTGAAGAATTAGGAAAGATTAACAGTGAGATTGTAATTGGAATGAAAAATTAGTTTTTTTTCTTCACCGCATTACCTTTTAACCTTCCAATTGCAATTCTCTTCCTCCTTCTCTCTCTCTTTCATTCTCCTCTTCGTTTTCATAAGGGAAGACTCATCTCTTATCTATATTTCTCTATCTTCTTTCTTCTCTCTCTCTTCCACTCTCTCCTTCCTTCTCTTCCCAAACGTGAAATATGTCTGGGTAAGTTAATAGAACATACCGCATTTACTGTTTTCAGAATAAATAGATTATGGTATAAAAAAAAAAAAAGAAGAAAGATTACGGGAAACAGTTACATTAAAGTATGATTTTAAAATAAAAATATACCCTTTGTGAATAGGCTTTCATCTGAATGAAAGAAGAGCAGCTCATATTCAATTGTATTCATTGAATCGCGTTTTTTTTGTCAAGTTCAACATTGCCTGAAATTGAATTCAAACGCAGGTTGTACGATGTGGACATGCTACTCCACTTCCAGGATCAGGACTCCAGGATCACAGTCACTTAATATACCGAATCTAAGGCCAATGCAACGCCATTTTTAAAAAAATAAATATAAAGAAAAAAAAACATTGAACCGAAGAACGAAAACAAAAATATTTATTATGATTGAAAATATTTATGTACAAAAAAAAAAAACAAAGAATAAAGATACAAAGATTCGTTAGAGGGCGACGTCCAAAAACCTTCTTTTTGGTAAGTAGTTAAAAAAAAAAACAACTTACGGGAAGTTATTTTTTATCCTGACCCAGGACTGGAAATCAAACTTCATTTGATTTCCAAGGGATGTCTTGTTGTATAGATTTATGCATCTATATAACAAATAAAATATTTATATTTTTATCTCGTTGACAGGAGACGTTTATAGAAATATTCTGTATTATGATTATGGTGAATTAGGTCCTTCATCATATCATAATTATTAGTAGAAGTTTAATAGGACCCCCCCAACCTTAATTATAATTGTTAAAAAATATTTTGGTAACAGTTCGGAACGTTAAAGGAAGTCAATCTGTTGTAATTTAATATGTTTTGAAACCTTCGGGCATATTTCTTAGTAAATGTTGGAGCCAGTTAATTATGAATTAACGATACCAGGAATAGGGTAAAAACATATTCAAAAAACGTGATCTTTTTTATGTAGTGTTTTTTTTTCATATAGTTAATGGCTTTATTTGTCCATCCTCAGAGCGATAATGAAAATAAATTATTGATTTTCTTTATAGACAAATTTTACGACATGGGAGTCATGAACCTATGTTGTAAAAATAAGCTATTGATTACCTTTTATTGTGATGTGGAGGCTATCTGAGTGCACCAGCTAACTCCTTCTATACATAATGAATTATAAATATCCTTGAATAAAAAAAAAAAATAAATTATTATATTAAAGTATTATTAATTAGGACTACCTGATAACAGATGCAAAATAACAAATTACGCGCCCAAATTATCCGCATTTGGGATAATCACAAAGAAAAGCTGATTTAAAAACAAACAAATTACCCTCAAAAATGATATCACGATAAAAAAAAAAGGCTCAAAGCTTACAAATCATAAAATAATACTTAAAGAAATAATTGAGAGTGTCCTTTTTATGAAAGTAAACATAAATTAAAACAATTGAAAAAGAAATAAATGAAGTACATAGTTTTGGTCTACCTATAAAAAAAAAAAAAAAGACCATGGCGCCTTAAGTAAATAAATGTTTTTTTTTACAGTATAAGAAATAATTAAACAATAAATATCGATTGAAGAAGTATTGTAAAGCCAAACGGTCCTTGACTTTACAATAGGTAAGAAAATTAATTGGACTAAATACAGCATATTGATAAAATTGTGAGAAATAACCTTTAAATTTTAACAATATTAAATTAAAATAGAAAATTGAATTATGATATAGAAATAAAATGTATATAAATTGTATTTGAAAATTGCAAATAATAGAATAATAAAATGTAAATTATAAACACGTAAATAGTTCAATTGTGAATTTACTTGACAAAGTCAGCGTGAAAATTCCGAAATAAAACGGAAGTAAAATAATCTGTGTTATGAAACTTGTACCGCACCTCGTGAGAGAATAACCCCTTAGAGATAAATATAATCTTTTAATATAATATCTTGAATCTTGATGAAGAATCTGTAGAAATTCTGTTGGTTGGAATAGAGGACGCAATAGGTGTCACCTAATAATCAAAATAAGGAAACCAATCTGTGTGAAGGTGTTCCTTATTGTTTTTTGAAACGTCGAGCGCAATCATTTGGAAATGTAGTGTATACAGAAGTGTTAACTGGTTTTCAAATGGATTGGTCAGTGAGGCAAGATCACTGTTTTTTAACGTGATGATGTATGCGCATACAGGAAGATGACGTTTCGGACGTATCTTTTTTTTTAAAAATTACAGGATGTGTATAGCCTCATAATTATACTGTCACGAGAGGTTCTGGTATGCCTAATAATTATACTTAAAGAAAACCATAAAAAACAGAATCAAAGATTAAGTAAGATAAATAGAAAAGGGTTATGAGGTAAAAAGTCAAAAAATTTTAATAACACAAGAAAAAGATGAAAAAAAAAGTACATGTATTGTATTATCGTTTAATGGAAAGAAATTATAAAATACGAATATGTATCAATCCAATTGATTACATGACAATTGTCAGTTAATTTTTTCTTTCTTTTTCTTAAAATATTAATTTAAATTTTTTTTTATTAATTCAAAGTTATGAAATAAATATATATGATAATGAATTGAATTGGCATAAAATGTTATGTAAAATGCGGAAGAATTGACCTCGGTTGTTCAGAAAAAATAAAAACGCATTAAAATATCCATAGAATGGATAAGAGAAAAAAAAAATGTATATAATCAATAAAAATTGGTATAAATACAAAAATGTTATGTAAAATGCGGAAGAATTGACCTCGGTTGTTCAGAAAAAATAAAAACGCATTAAAAATATCCATAAAATGGATAAGAAAAAAAAAAAGAAAATGTGTATAATTAGTACGTGTAAAATATGAATAAGTAATTTACCTTTTGTTAAATGAAAAATGATAAAATGAGATGTTCAAGACAAATTGCTTGACATTCAGTCAGCATTAATGATTGGTTTAGTGAATAATTTTTTTTTTCTCTCCCTTTTTATTTTTATTTTTTTTTCTCTCTCTTATAACTAAAACTGAATATAGTTAAGAAATCAGGAGAGAATTGATTATCAAATTTTAATACAGAAAGAAGAAATAATACCCTACTGAAATTACATTGCTTTGCTATCTTAGTCTTCTGTTGTTCCGAGAAGGAAGGTGATCGTTTGTTAACAGAGTAAATAATTTCACAAATTATGTTAACAAACGAAGCGTGTTTTGTATCGCAAGAATAGCGTGTTTTGTATCGCAAGAATAGCGTGTTTTGTATCGCAAGAATAGCGTGTTTTGTATCGCAAGAATAGCGTGTTTTGTATCGCAAGAATAGCGTGTTTTGTATCGCAAGAATAGCGTGTTTTGTATCGCAAGAATAGCGTGTTTTGTATCGCAAGAATAGCATGTTTTGTATCGAGAGAAAGGACCGGTACAATTTCTTTAGCAATAGGGTTGTATAGCTTGGCTCACAGGTAGATAAATTCGTTCTTGGCTCAGTAGGTAGGGAGTGCTAAATTAATTACGGTAGTGACAACCCCTTGTCATAAATGGCCTGCAGGACATCCAGAAACACATGCAAAGAACAAGGAAACTCTTCAAGGACACAAGGAGCAATTTTTTAAATCGGAACGCATATTGAAACAGTATGAACACCTATACACGGGAAACACCATTACTCCGTCAAGGTTCTTCAAAGAGGAAGGCACACTCTCCACAAACCTACAAATGCAAGAATGCTGAATTTACAACTTACCCCCACATTTCCTTCATAATGGCACGAGTCAAGCAAGAACAGTCCTGACAACCTTCTCACACTATATTGGACAGAGAAGGCAGTGTTATGTTAGCACAAAGATTGCAAACAAAACGTATGGAGCTATACAGTTAATAAATAAATAAGTCGCGCATGCGCAGACAGAGCTGCAACAAAGCGGGAATAGGTATAAAAACAACAGCGCGGGAGCACCCAGCCCTCTTGGTTTCCCCTCGTCCGGCAGTTGAGTCCCACACCTAGTCACGCACGGCTGTCATTCACGAGACGCCGTAGCTCATAACTTCGCGACGCGTGCCGCAAACAAAATGGCTAAGTTCCGCTACAGAAGTTGATATTGTGTAACGATCTATAACTATTGTCGTGAGTAGCCTCCCGCCGTGAATATCGCAAGATATCCAGATGAAACGTGTTATGGCGCATTAAATAGCACCCACGCCGCCGCTAAGTTCCGTCGTGATAATTCATATACCCGACCCGAGTGAAGATAGGCCTTCGGAAGAAGCGTAGCTGTGAGCACGGACCCCCCGGTCGAGCCAGCCTGCCTTGTTAGGCCTCCGCTGCCTCCTGACCCTCCTGAAGAGCACGGACCCCCCGGTCGAGCCAGCCTGCCTTGTTAGGCCTCCGCTGCCTCCTGACCCTCCTGAAGAGCACGGACCCCCCGGTCGAGCCAGCCTGCCTTGTTAGGCCTCCGCTGCCTCCCGATCCCGCCCGCCCTACGATACAGGTTTACTTATTCTTTCTCCCTGAGCCATTCGAGTCAAGCTTCAAGATCCGGTTCCTTAAGCCGATCCTTAGGTCTTAAACCGTATTCCTTGTTGTGTATTAACCCCATAAGAAATGTACAATAAACACTTGTTATCTATTCCCCGAGTTTCATTGTATGTCGCAACCTGTTTACCCGAGAAAAGAGAATAGCAATGGCTATATAGCAGAACATATGCTAAGTATCTTGATTTCCAAATTTGTGAGGCGTGTTCTAGGTGTGGACGAACATAGGTATAATATAGTAAAATAAATGTATCGAGATAATAAAATAGTTTTGATGTTCGTAGTATAAATCCTAACATTTGGGTGGCTTTAGTGACAATATTATTAATATGTAATTCGAATGTAAGTTTAGAATCTAAGGTAACACCCAGGTCCCGAACTGATACTTTTCTTTTAATATCTACATTGTTTATTGAATATTTACATTTTATTTTGGTCCTATTTCTTGTAAACATTGAGTAACATTTATCTATATTTAGGAACAAGCAGTTAATTTTGAAATATTCGCTGACATTATTAAGGTCCTCCTGTATTTTTAAGCAGCACGCGATATTGGAAGGTATAGTATATAGGTATGGTTATGTATAGTATATAGTATAGTCAATCAAAATTAAACATCGAAAGATTTAGGGCAGAAAATTTCCGCTTAATAATAAAATCCAAATAAAAATATTATTTCTGAATGTATCCAAAAACTAAAAACTAATTTTTGTGTAATTATTTCAATTTAGAAATTTTGAATGCAAACATAAGAAAAAAAAATATGGCTCACCTAAGTTTTTTTTCTAATTAAAATTACTGATAACGAAAATAACTAAACAACATTTTATAACACAAAATGTATTATAAACGTTTTTGTCAACTTAATTTGTTGTGGTTTCGTAAAAAAAATATTAACAAAAATTTCTCGAAGTTTCATATATTTTTCTCCAATTGCGGTCGGAAAATTTGGTTTTATACTGGTGCACATTTTATATTTTCTGTTGTTAACTTTAAGATTTTAATATAAAGCTTGATGTTTTCTCTTTCTAGCACCGTTTAGATCATATTTCTCGCCATGACAGTAAGGAAGATACAAAGATTTCATTGAGACCTATGTGAGCTCTATTAAAAAAATATTATTTTGTAAGCAGTGACGTATACAAAAAATTTAAAATTCCAACATGAAAACAACAAATTTGTGAAAATATGAAGTCTTCGTGGAAAGCATTTCAGCCGTTATGGCAACACTTCACTGGTTGCTTGTACATCCACGAGAAGTGCCAATTTATAAATTCTGTTTAAAAAACACACTTTAATTACATTTAAATCATTCTGACACCGGATGGGAGTCCGCGGCCTTGCAAGTAAATTAAAATAATCTAGTCAGATATATGTACCTATTTACTTCAAACTTTATTAGTTTCTACCGGCAATTGAATTTAAATCTTTGAGGAAATAATGGAGGAATAAACATTATTTCGAACCATTCCATTACAAACATAGTTGTATTTTTTTGTTTTTCAAAAACATTTCTTTGATTGCTTTCCAATTGTCTTGTGTACAAAATAAATCTAATGAATCTAAACACAAGCAGCTGCTTTATTAGGAGAGTGATGGAAATATGGTTGTTATATTATATTGTAAAATTGTAACTGCAATTTATTTTGAAAACATTGTTTTTGATGAGTTCTGGTTATACAGAGTCAAAGTAAGTATATGATATTATTCTATATGAGTTATTATTTATAGTTACTTCTTATTTTATCGTTCAAAATGTATTATTGTGAATATTTTACATCAAATCTTTTTATTTTATTTTAGAATGGATGGTCGGCAAGTTGAGGACTATTTGAATCGTTTATCTGATTCTGGTGATGATGATTTTACCAGTCAGCAAAAGGATGTAGAAATGAGTGATGTCAAAGATCATGTTTCGAAGATCAACAAGCAGACGACTTTTCGTGAAGGATGTTACGAAGAAGTTGGCCGAACCGTGGATACGTATAAGACACGGGCTTAAGTTCGGTTTATGGGCGAAATTCCTAAAAAATAAAACTAGTTATTTTTATACTAATTTGGGGTCGGGGAATCCGAATCTGAAAGAATTAGGCGGCGGCAAGCAATATTAACTGAATTACAGGACTTTAAAAATGTTTATACACATACAGGAAAATAGCCATTTTGGAAGCATTTTGATTCCTAGAAAATCAAACTAGTTATTTTTATACTAACTATGGGCCGGGGAATCCGAATCTGAAAGAATTAGGCGGCGGCAAGCAATATTAACTGAATTAAACGACGTTAAAATTTTCTATACACACACACATGAAAATAATCATTTCGGAAGTATTTTGACACACGCAGTACAAAGATCATAGAAAAACAAGAAATATACAAAAACATGTGCCGGCAGTGTTACCAGCTCTCAAAAATATTTATCTCTATATCAATAATTTCCGACACGATAATTCTTCACATAACACATTAACCTGATGAATTACGACTATCTCAACGGCGTATTCTTAAACCAAAAGTATGAAAATTCGTAGTCTTAAAAATCCGTAACCTAACCTAACCTAACGTTAGGTTTGTGTAACATGGTTTGTGCCCCTTTATACCGCCTGCTCGCGTCCCTAACCTAACCTAACCTAACGCTAGGTTTGTGTAACATGGTTTGTGCCCCTTTATACCGCCTGCTCGCGTCACGGCAAAAAACATCCCTGTTTTCAAGTAGTTTAGCGGCTACGCTAGGTTTGTGTAACATGGTTTGTGCCCCTTTATACCGCCTGCTCGTGTCCCTAACCTAACGCTAGGTTTGTGTAACATGGTTTGTGCCCCTTTATACCGCCTGCTCGCGTCACGGCAAAAAAACATCCCTGTTTTCAAGTAGTTTAGCGGCTACGCTAGGTTTGTGTATCATGGTTTGTGTCCCTTTATACCGCCTGCTCGCGTCACGGCAAAAAAACATCCCTGTTTTCGAGTAGTTTAGCGGCTACGCTAGGTTTGTGTAACATGGTTTGTGCCCCTTTATACCGCCTGCTCGCGTCACGGCAAAAAAACATCCCTGTTTTCGAGTAGTTTAGCGGCTACGCTAGGTTTGTGTAACATGGTTTGTGCCCCTTTATACCGCCTGCTCGCGTCACGGCAAAAAAACATCCCTGTTTTCAAGTAGTTTAGCAGCTACGCCGGGTTTATGTAACATGGTTTGTGATACAAAAGAACGTGCCCCTTTATAACGCCTACTCGCGTCAAGGCATAAAAACTCCACAATACTAGTTGGTGTACCTCCCTAAAATATTTGAGAATCAATTATAAAAAATAAGTACTTAAAATATAAACATGTTATTTTACGTTATAAATATTACTGCTTAATGGCAACACTTAATTTTGTGTGGTAAAAACATCTATGTTATCGTGTTTTTCTATGATCTTTGTACTACATGTGTCAAAATACTTCCGGAATGATTATTTTCATGTGTGTGTGTATAGAAAATTTTTAAGTCGTGTAATTAAGTTAATATTGCTTGCCGCCGCCTAATTCTTTCAGATTCGGATTCCCCGGCCCATAGTTAGTATAAAAATAACTAGTTTGATCCTCTAGGAATCAAAATGCTTCCAAAATGGCTATTTTCCTGTATGTGTATAAAAATTTTTAAAGTCCTGTAATTCAGTTAATATTGCTTGCCGCCGCCTAATTCTTTCAGATTCGGATTCCCCGACCCCAAATTAGTATAAAAATAACTAGTTTTATTTTTTAGGAATTTGGCCCATAAACCGAACTTTACCCAAGACACGAAATGCCAACTTTGAAGAGATGCCTAAAAAGGAAAATCACCGAAGTTTTAGGTGAAACGCCTACCATTGCCACACCTGGTCCAAGTGGTACTCAAAAAAAGGTTTGTGGTTATTGTGATTATAAAAAACGGCGTATGACAAGGTTCCAAAGCAAGCAATGCAAAAAGTATATGTGCATGGACCATCGCGGCCTCGTGTGTGTGGAATGTACCGATGAAATTTAATTTTAACTAATTTATTATTTTTTTGTTACCTAATTAAACATATTAAAGAGTGCCATACTTAATTTATTTATTTTATTTACAAGTACCCCTAAACTCGTCACTTAAGTTTAGTCGTCTGTGAGATGAATATTTATGAATAATGTTCCTCTTAGATAAGGTTATGAATCTAGGGTTAAAACTATAGCTGCTCTACCTTCAGATTACTGCTCCACGATGTTATTGGCCAATGAAGAGAACTTGAACAAGCCAGAAGCTATACAAAACAAAACTATGAGATGTATACTGCGGAAAGGCAAGAATAAAAACCTACGCAAGGGTTAATCAAATGAGAGGGTAGCTGAATTGGATTCCAATAAAAAAAGAGACTGCTATTTAACCGGTTAATTTTTGTTCATAAAATTATGTAGAACCAAAGATATTGAAATATAAGGTAGATGTGCTATCTGCTGTTTTTACTATGTGGGTCTGCGCTTCCGGGTGTCGCCGATATTGTTTACCAATTAACAAATAAACTAAAAGAACAAATAACTAACGAATAAACCAAACGAATGTTAAACTAAATGAACGAATTTATTTATTTATTTATTTAAACGCCCATTGGGCTTTTACATACATTGTTATTAGTATTATTACATTAACTATATGGCATATAAAAGTTTAAGTATATATATGAATAAAATAATTATTATATGTGTAGTACCTACATAAATGTTTTACAAATAATATAGAATACCATTATGGAGAACAGTTTTTTTTTTGTACTTACAAACAAAAATAATTCTTTCCTTATTCAAAATATATTGTTAACCAATATTAATGCACATTTTCAAAAAATCAACGAAATGAACAAATTCTTTTTGTATGAAAACTACGCTAATTAGCGCGTAGTCCGGCGAAAGTTGCGCGGACACCATAGCATATCTCTTTGTATTTGAATATCTTTGTGTAAAACCAAATGCCAAAATACTTTAAGGATGAAATTGTTTTTAATAGAGATAAAGATAATTACGAAACCTTAAATATAAGTAGAGTTAGATTAAAACCAGTCACAGAACTGCTTAATGTATAGAGTAGGTAGGTACTAAAGATGAATGATGAAATGCCTGAAAGTCTGACACATGAAGGTAGAATGAACGTATTTAAAAAGAGATGTGATGCTCACTCCAAAAACATAATTTTATGAAAAAATGAAACGTTGCCTTGCGTATATTAATTTATATTAGAATGTGGTATAATCTAACTCAATAAATAAAAATAAAAACACCGATATATCCAAGTTGTCCAGATATAATAATATTAATTTTTCAAAAGAAACAAACACATTGTGACTCGACATTTTAAATAAATAAAAAGAAAATGCTTTGTTTTAAGTAACTTTATTGTTATTTTTTAGTCTACCGGTTTCGGTACCTCCGTACCATCATCCGGACTAAATATAAAAATACTAACAAATACAGGATAATACACATATATTATATATTAGGTCCTTACATATGAAATTGGCGTTTTGTATGGGAGGAACAAAAAGTCGATTTTTTTAAAATATAATATATTTATTTAATCAAAGTATGTATAAGTATGCTCCCGTCTGGAGCCAGTGAGACTATGGCATCCCCAATTGGGGTATGTTGTGAGGCTGAAGGTAGTGGGGAGGGGAAGTAGGTGGGGAAGAGGAAGGTTGGGAAGTACCTGGCTATTCAGATCTGGTCGCCAAATACGGCTAAATCCATTTTCAAGCAACGTTTCAATTCTGAATGGTGGTCTTACACCAGGGCGATACTGATAGTATCTTCCACTCTGGAACATGCCGCAAATATACTATATATTATTTTAAATGAATTAATTGTGAAATAACACAAACTAATCAAATAAAATTTATTTGCGCATGCCGGGTTCGAACCCGCGACCTCCGGATTGTGAGTCAAGAGTCTTACCCACTGGACTACGGAGGTTATCTCATTTTCGACTATTGACATTGAGTGTGTAAGAAAGAAGGGCAGCATTATATGATTAAAAACAAATGCACAACAATCAACGCATTGACATTTGACGTTATTGAATGTTTGGAATTCATGCACAGTTTAATATTATACCCCTCACAATATTGCTGCAGTTCTTTCAAAATAGGAGAATTCGTTCCATACAAAATGTATGGGGAAAATAATTTTCTTTATAACTATTTATTTCGTTAACTTTTGTGATGTTTTAATAGTTATTATCCTATCCGGGGCGGAGACAAATCCAACAAATCAAAGATCATCAAAATCAGCCCAGCCGTTCTCGAGTTTTAAATAGTGTAACTAACCCGACTTTGTTTTATATATTAAAAAGATTATCGTTCATGGAGTAGTTACCTACAGACTACAGAGTAGGAGGCCGACAGAGGTTGTTAGGCAACTATTCTCTAAAATGGAAACGACCCCTAAACCTCAAGAGCAGATAAAGCGGCTTATCCACAAGTGTCATTCACAATACATTTTGATAACATCGGTAAGTGTTATGTACACTGTGATCGTTATCTGCCTTTTATTTGAACGGAATGAAACCCGATCCACGTCTAACTATTCATTCAATCTAACAAAATTATTTCGGTTATCTGTGCTGTCCATTAGTACTGCGCGAAATTCAGACAAGCCACAAAGCACCCAGGTACACATACCTAATATAATATTTTTAATAGAAAATTATTTTTGGGGGTTTTCAAATTTGGAACTGATTTGTCAAGAATTCAGATTATCTCGTGATTTTCAGAGGTGTGCGTTACTAGTTAAATAAATTTACAATTTGGGAGGCGGGAATGGGTACCGCCGCCCCGGGAACCTTTATTGGATAACCAACACCTCTGTCATAGGTCACCCCAAGTGGTTCGCTACGTTTGGTGATTTAGCAGGGGTGCCCGGGTTCATGGGGTGAGGTTTGTCTAGGTCTTGGAGGCGGATGACCAGGACATACTGAACCCCAGATTCCTACCCACCCCTTAAACCCTTTTCCTTCCCAGAACTCTCCTCTCTTCCCTTTCCTTAAAAAAAACCCTCCACACAGCATCCTCAAAGATGACATAGGCCCTGAGGGAAATTATTTTCCTCAGGGCCTCCTGTGTGGAATTCATGTAAAAAAAAAAAAAAACGTCGATTTACCGGCATTTTTTTAATTAACTTCACACAGGAGGCTCTGAAGAAAATAATTATAATTTCCCTCAGTGCTAAGGTCATCTTTGAAGATGCCGTGTGGGGGCTCTTTTTGACGAGAGGAAGAAGTGACCATGGGTCGTGAAGAGACCGCAAATCGTCCCACAGCCTAGCTGTTGAACTCAAGAACGAGTCGTAGAAGCGACCTGTTCTTATAATTTTTTTTTTTTTTTATTTCATACAATTTTTGAAAATACACTTATATGTTTTTTTTCTTGATTACCATACTAGGCTAATGCCCGTGTTAAGGTAATCATACATGATATAAGTTATACAGTGTATGAACTAGAACAAAAATAGATAATATGTAAAACAGATAATATAACTCGACGAGTTTACTCAGAGGTGCTGAAATACCCCTTCGGCAAATAAGCAAACGGATCGGTTGACCTCATAAATTCACTTGTTTAATGGTTAGAGGTTACCGTATTTTGTGTTTAGAAAAGTCAACTGGAATCGTTCATAAACAACAATTCACAAGAAGATAAGTTTTAAGATTTTTACGGCCAAAAGCATTTTCGTTATTTGTTTTTGGGGTGTTATGCCGTGTTGCGCTACCTCCTTCTTTAGCCAACGTTTCGGACATCGTTGCAGTGTCCATCATCAGGGCAGATCCGGCAGATCCGGTAGATGTGAATCTACCCTGATGATGAACACTGCAACGATGTCCGAAACGTTGGCTAAAGAAGGAGGTAGCGCAACATGGCATAACACCCCAAAAACAAATAACGAAAATTCACAAGAAGCTGATTCATTGTGAAGTTGAAAGAATCAACCCATTGTTACGGACAAAATTTGAGGTTTATAAAAAGTTTGAATGAAAGAAGGGTAACAAAATTAGTACAGTATATAAAAAAAAATATGTTAAACGCGTTAATTATTTTCATTTCACATTACAACACCATACTAGGCGGCTGCCTGTTTCATGGTGTCCAATGGAATATAGTTATTTTGTAGTCTCTAGTGTAAACAAATGAATTAAATATATAACGATGTTGAAAATTGGAGAAATTATAGTAAAAAGTTTAATATGAGAATTATGAAAAAAAAATTATAAAAACCATGAAATAGAAAAGAAAAGAGAAATTAGTAGTAATATATAACGACATTCGACGACCTCCGTAGTACAGTGGGTAAGACTCTTGACTCACAATCCGGAGGTCGCGGGTTCGAACCCGGCATGCGCAAATAAATTTTATTTGATTAATTTGTGTTATTTCACAATTAATTCATTTAAAATAATATATAGTATATTTGTGGCATGTTCCAGAGTGGAAGATACTATCAGTATCGCCCTGGTGTAAGACCACCATTCAGAATTGAAACGTTGCTTGAAAATGGCTTTAGCCGTGTTTAGTGACCAGATCTGAATAGCCAGGTACTTCCCAACCTTCCTCTTCCCCACCTCCTTCCCCTCCCCACTACCTTCAGCCTCACAGCATACCCCAATTGGGGATGCCATAGTCTCACTGGCTCCAGACGGGAGCAGTTGAGATTCTTGTGCGGTATTCACTGTAAAAAAAAAAAAAAAAGATTGAGTTAAAATAAAGTTAATAGTTATTTATCTTTTAATAACATGAAAAATGGTTTAATTGGGCTTGTTATGAAATAAATTTCTAATGACCGCTAATCATAAAGCCTGCAAGTGTGCCTGGAACATATAATCATAAACTTATAAATTTAGTATCATCAAACATACTAATTTCGGATATCAGCGCTGTGCGTAGGTCTTGCGTGAGATTTGTTCAACAAACTCAAATTTAAGTGCCATTTTGAAAATTGCAACTGAATCGTCAAGAATTCAAACTACTACCCGGGTTTCGGGTCTGTGCTAATCTTTCTAATAGGCTATTTTCACCGATTTTTTTTTCTTTGAAAAAAAAAATTACGATGGTGAAGGTATTTTTATTTTATATTGACGAATAAAATTTCTACGACGATTTAAAATATGCCATTTTCGATTTGCAGTCAAAACGACAAGTTCTTTTTTATTTGTGAATTCAGCGGCGTTGACGTTACACCGGGCAACGTTGGTGACAGTCATCTTACCAGCAAGTGGCGTTTTCCATGTCATAATGACGTTATGCCTGGATCACACGTACCGAGTAGATGGGCCAGACAGTGCTGTCTGCCTAGTGCTCTTTACGTGTAAATATGTATTTGATGCAGTTTTGTGTTTACACGTACCGAGCAATCGGCAGATAACATTGTCTCGCCCATATAGATACTCCGTGCGTGTGATCCAGGCATTGTAGCCAGCTGGGACCGATTCGGAATGTATGATTTTTCAAATCGATAAGTAAATTGAATATAAAATAATAAAATATATTTTTTAATACTATATGATCAGAATCAGAAAAATAAACTTTAAATCAAAACATTGTTATGATGCAGTACAAATCCGTATTACTTTAAATATAATTATTAACATCTTTATTATTTGTACTGCATCCTAACAACTCTACCCGTCGAAATCTTAATTAGGTAGGAACTTGTTATTAATTATTAGAGTGCCAGCTCTGACTTTATCGACGGCCTGGGGCGACCTCTGGAGCAGTTCCGCGGCAATACGTGACTTCTTGTGTAGGTAGATTTGGGAGAGTTGGGCCCCGAATCTAACTACGCGACAGTCAATGGAGTTTTTGTGAGAATTTAGTATTTGAACGGGAAAATAATTCCTTTTTACTTGAGAAATGCCGGGCGGTAAAAGTGATTACGTGAACGTATTGTGTGATCGAGAGTTTGCATTCCTTTGGTGGGATTAGTTGAGATTCCGCAACGTAAATTTGTATGGCGGCCAGGCGTGCCAGAACCTGGAAAGATTTAATCCATGAGAAATACGTCCGATCACACTTGGGTCAGAGCCCGTTTTTGACGGATGATTGGGGTACCGTTTGCCCGCGATGCTATTTGCCGATCTTTGTGGCGGAATAGTAAATTTACGCCGACCTTGACTCTCGTCTGGACCGAGGGCGGCCTCCCTACATGCTAAACCTTCTAGCGAAAGGCCCCCTGATGATTTTCCTTTGGCATGGGAATGACTTGCTAATTTGATCGCGGCGAAAGGCCGTTTGACGACTTCCCTTTGGCGGCGGAACTGTCTCCAGATCTCGGCTTCGGTGAGGGGCTATCCAGATCCTGCATGGGGAAATGCTGCCTGGGCCTTGCAGCTACTAGATGGACAGTATATTAGCTAGCTAGCGATAGTATACATAAAATAGGTCGGTTCATGGGGGTAAGTGAAATGACATATTTAAAACCCTGATTGCTACTTGTTTTTAAAATTATAAGCTTGTTCTCACAACTCTGCCTTTTAAATTATGTACCTGGCACACCATCCCTTGGAGAGCGACACATATCGTGGTTTAAGATCCACCCCCTGAGCATATTTGGGAACCACAGGTATTCTTGACGGGATCCATAACCCGTCCAGAATTGGCGCTTCCTACGGGATAAAATCTGTGGGTACCTGATCAGCACTACAACACTAAAGTTGTTTTACGAAATGTATACTTGGCTTTGCCACTTGGCGAAAAACCCACGTAGCAACATTTTTAAAGACATACACAGTTTGGAAAAAAAAACCCATTTAACTAATCTAGCAAACGCTTAACCACTTTTCGACGTAATGCCGAAGAAGCGTAATATAATAATTACGTTTTACTGAAATGACCACCAGTAGGACCAAGGTTCATGAAAATAGTAAATATCTAGATAAAGGGTTTAAAATACATTGTTTAGCATAATTATGCGACCTTTAAAACTATGCAGCAATACTATAACAAACTGTTTACTATCAGCTAGCCGTCATAACATAAACATATTTAAGTTTTATGTTTTCACCATGATAACGTTTCATTCATATTATAACAATAATAGATATGCCAACTGTGTATTAATATATATATATTCTTATCTTAGTATCACCCTGGTAAGTCAGCTGCTTACCAACCCTCTTTCCCGTTTCCTTGTTTCCCCAACTCCCTTCAGCCCATTAACGTCCAAATTAATAGACTTGCCCTAAAGTGAAAACTGCGTATCGTTTCAGTGGCTTGGAGACAATCACGTGGCAACCTATTTGGACCAGCTCTTGAGCTCTCATCGGTACATTTTATGAAATAACACAACAAATATGGTTGCTTGTGAAATGAAAGGAATCAAAATAGAAGAGCAAAGAGAATAAACACATAATATGTTGTATTACATTTTTACATTCCACATTATTTTAAGCATATCTGAATAATATTTATACGATCAGTTTTAGTAAAACGTACTATCAAATCGAGACGTGTAGCTAAAACATAGCATTCACACCTCACAATCCGGAGGTCGCGGGTTCGAACCCGGCATGCGCAAATAAATTTTATTTGGTTAATTTGTGTTATTTCATAATTAATTCATTTAAAATAATACTGGCATGTTCCAGAGTGGAAGATACTATCAGTATCACCCTGGTGTAAGACCACCATTCAGAATTGAAACGTTGCTTGAAAATGGCTTTAGCCGTGTTTGGTGACCAGATCTGAATAGCCAGGTACTTCCCAACCTTCCTCTTCCCCACCTCCTTCCCTCCCCACTACCTTCAGCCTCACAACATACCCCAATTGGGGATGCCATAGTCTCACTGGCTCCAGACGGGAGCAGTTGAGATTCTTGTGCGGTATTCACTGTAAAAAAAAAAAAAAAAATTTACTGGAAAATCATGGATGTGCCCTGTGCGCTTAAATAAAACACAAAATAATCGACCAGGTTTGGAATCAGTGGCGGCCGATGCCCTGAAAATGTACTGGTTCACTGACAATCCGTACCTTCCTACTTATGAGAAAAAAATTAATAATTAGAAATTTTAATTATTAATTTATTTTCAAAAAATTGTTATTTCCTTTTATATATTCAACACTGGTTGCACTCATTTTTGTAATAAAATAATATATTAATAAATTAGGTTATTGGTATATAATTCAATCGCTAGACGCAAACTGATCTATGAACTTCGCCGAAATTCGATTGTATTCGTGTCACCTCGGGTGGTTCATTGTCAATAGGTAAACTTCGGCAAGGAGGTTGTGTGAGTGGCACACCGATCCGAGCCAAATTCTGGTATAAATAGCGAACTCGACGCGCTTTCTATGTTTTAAATATCCCATACAAAAACATGATTTGTTTCGTTTGCGAAGCGAATGCACACCAATGCGGCCGATACGAGGGCGCTCGGCGGCCGCGCTTTGGGATATTAAAAGCGTTCTCCCTGATAATATTCGTAGCATTATATTGGTAACTAATATTTGGAAATGATTAAATTAGAGATTCTGTAAATTTAAATTAGAGAAATTAAATTAGAGGTTTTATAGTCTTCGGGAAGTAATTATTTCTGTTATTAATGTAAACTGTTGGTATCCCAAATAAATAAAAATTAAATAAAATAAAGTAAATTTAGACATTATAATTTGCCAGTGCTGCACACGAACACACTGTGCGACCAGCCGCCTTTGTTTGGAATGTCAATTTTTTCAACTGTTAATACTTGGTGGAACTCCGTCTTATTGTAAAGGCCGAAGGCTAACAATCCGGCTAAAGTTTATTTACGAAAAATATATAATAATAGTAATTTAAAGGTCTGTATGTGGTATTGTGCCTCTATGCTCCTCGAGAACGTCTTGAAATAGGTATTCAAGTGAAGAACAGCCAGTTTGCCTTAAAAATATATAAATATTCATGTTTGCAGTAAAAAAATTGTTTTATCAGACTATGTGATGCCTCCGGAATCTGATATAATCGTAATTATAGTAAAAGAAAATCCCGCTAAGAAACTATACAAAATCAATTATCAAGCATATATCTATGGTCAATCATCAAATTTCGTTTTTTTTGGTGTACGTTAGTTCTGCGTGAAATCTGGTTCAATGCGCTCAAATTTGCATTGAATTTAAGATAAATTTTCCAAATTGGATCTTATTGTGTAAATAATTCAGAAAAGCAATGATGTACCTACATATAACATAATATTATTAACAGGAAATTATTTTTGTCATTTTTAAAACTGGAACTGATTTGTCAAGAATTCAGACTATCCCATGATTTTGTATGTTTCCCGCTGGTATTTAAATACACTTCAATTTATCAGCATTCAAATTGAAGGCGAAATAATAAAAATAATTTTAATAAAAATGCTCGTCGTGTTTGCATTTAACACGTAACAGAGCATAAAATCTGTATTATATATAATAAACGATTCTTAAGTAAACAATCTATTCACAAACGGCTATTTTATGTTTTAATTGGTTATTTCATTTATATTTTATTCTTTCTCTTCTCCTTTTCTTTCTTTTATTTTCTACAACACATGTATGTAGGACTATAATACGCAAAGCATACAGAAGTTACCTAAATATTTTAACCCCTTAATTTCTCTTAGTTACCTATATGTACCTATTTACCTTTTCTTTTTTAAATTTATATTATTTTAATAACTATGCTAAACAAATAACAGTTTCAAGGTTTTAAACTTTTTTTATTTTATTTTATATTCTTTTTGTTTCCTCTTTTTATTTCATCAATTTTCTTTCTTTTTTGTACAAATCATGTTCCATTTGTTCATACCCATAATAATTTGACTGTCCTAAAACGGGAATACTCCTAGTTAGGCAGTCAAAAAAAAATTAATGAATTATGTATATACATGAATAATCTTGTACTAAATAAACAAACAAATAAACAATAAACCATAAACAACGACCCATAGAAAACATGTCGAGTGTGTTGACGAAAAAATAGTCGCATTTCGTAATGCGACACAAAAAGCGCAAAAAGAAAATAGACGAAAAGCTGGAAACAGTTTCGTAACGAAATGAAAATAGCTGCTCGACTCCGTCTGCATTAAAATATATTATTATTATATTTTCGGGAGGTCAAAAAACTTTCCCGAGCCTCGTGTTGTCTTGGACGACCGCCTTGTCCGTTGTACCAGAACACGCACACGGTTTTATTAATCAGAATTTTCAATCGTCATTTCAACAGTTCACGAACTTGTTAATACTTGAGACTTGTAGAAACGGGCAAAGGAGAAATCTGCTCCATTGTAACTGCATACATTCAAATGGATTGAATGAAACATTGACAGAAAATTACTGTAATTTTAATGCAGAAATTCAGTGTGCTGAAGCAACAAAGGCTCTCGAACAGTAAGTTGTTAAGTGAAAGGAAAAGTGTTGTGATTAAATTATCTTGATTATTGAAAGAATAAATAATTATAACAATCAAAGAATATTATTAATTATTACCAACGAAAAGTAAACGGAAAATATAAACGACTATCGCAAAAATTCATGGGAACTGTAGGATTTGTGAAACTGAAAATATTGATAAAATATTTCCTTAAAATCATTATTGGCTATCAAAAAAATAATTAGAAAGATGATCATAAATTCACCTTTCGAATGAACACCGTTAGTACATCTACTTTAGCATCACTCGTGATTCAGAAATCTGTCAAAAATTTAAACAAAATAAATGCACATTTCAACTACAGAATTATTATTCAAATAAAATATTTTTTTTTGGTATCTACTTTATGGCTTTGTTCCCACAATCAGTTTCAATTTGAAAATTAAAAGTTCATTAAACGTGAATAATTTTACGCTGAACTCAAGACCAATAGGGCGAAGGAGCCTGGGAAGACCAAGACTAAGATGGAGCGACAACGTCCTCAAAGACATATATATCTTGGAGCTTCTAAACTGGAAAGAGCTGGCACAAAACCGAGATGAGTGGAGGAAGACTCTTGAGGAGGCCAAGAACCACCAGGGGTTGTAGAGCCAATAGTGATGATATGATGAATTTTACGCTTTACAGTACCCAGGATTACGCAGGAATATTTCACACCACGCACATCATCACAGACCACCGAAATTAGTAATGTTTGATTAGGTTGTAACCCAGACTCGAACTTGGAACCTTTGCCATATCCATTACTTTTTTTCTGGTCAACTTGTAGGTACCTAATTTGATTAAGTTGGCTAACGCGAAAAAGCGACTACTCCTCACCAAATTGGATTCGAAGAAAAACATTAAAAACTCCCTAACGGTGAACTCTAGCTTCATGAAATTTGCACAAATTTTTCTTTTGGAAATTTGTGAGATAATGCAAGAACATTCATATCAGAATGCATATGCGTTATGAGCTAAACATCTTTGTAATATTCAACATTTCATCAAATATTTATATATTTTTTTAAAAGAGAAGTTTGAAACTTGTGTGATGCGATACCGTCTAGTAACTACTATTTTCTCATAAAATGAATATAATTGTTTACCTTTTGCATCTGCGGGGAATGTTTTTTCAGTAGTAGCCATATCCTGTACAGTCGTGCGGTGTCAACCCCTGACCCGGAACTTCACTGAAACAACACAACATTATTAGATTTAATGTGTCAAAACTAGCGCAGATCCGTGAAATGTAGTTGCAGGATTGATAATTATTCATGTTAGCTAAAAAGCGCTGACCTTAGAAAAATCACTTGCCAAGATTAACCCAAAGAAATGTAAACAAAATAAATACACTAGGTAGAATCAAAATTATTTTCTAATAAAAAAATATTATACGAATTCTTGATACCTACATGCAGTTTCAATGAAAATGACGTTTAAATTCAAACCAAATACAAGTTCATTGAACCAGACTTACAATCAATTGCAGACAGATGCACAGCCGAAGTTAGCATGTTTAATGATATTTTCACGCGTGTATGCAAAATAAAAGTAGAGACGAGAAGCATATTTCTAGAACAGCGTTTGAAGGATTCCTCTCAAGGGAAAGGTTGCCCAAGTTAGGTACTATTCTATGGTTAGTCTATAGTCTTACAAATTTAGTAATAATTATAACTTATTAGGAAAATCTCAGAAGAAAGTAGGTTCCTACTTATTCCAATTTCTTCGGAAAAACATATTTTTCATCCCACTAAGTTCTAGAAAACTCATTGTATTTTCGTTTTGATCAACAAGTGTATCACTTTCGAATTATTATTATTTGCAGCTTACAACGTCACAATTTAGGGAATACAATAATCAGTCAATTTCTTAAATGTCATCGTGTTTTCGGTTTACGTAGAATATAAAATAATATCCCGTGCCAAAATGTGTTTTTCTTCCGACAGTGTCTATTTTAAAAAGTTTTTCCGCGGGAACAAAACAATTCTTCACAATATTATGTTCTCGAAGGCAAAAAATCAACGGAATAATAGTATCTGTTGTTTAGTTTGGCAAAGCGACTAAAGACGATCAGTTTTAGATAAACATGTACTTTTTTAAGATGAACGAATAAGATAAATGAGGTTCTAACCGCTCGGAACTAATGGCGCAGCCGTACCTTCAATATTTGTGCTGAGGTGATGAAGAAATCATAAATAATGAGGTTTAGTAATACCTGACTTGACAGATAATGGCAGAATGCTTTCAAGCAATGTTTCAATGAGTAAACTATTATGGCTTTAAAAACCATACTAATATGGATGGATCAACAGACAACACTAATTCTGAGTATATAGGTGTTATTATATTATAACACGTAGAATTTATAAATCGTCATTTAAAAACGATAAAACACCATCACATTAGAACACACTGGTTCGACTGAATCTGCTAATTCTGAAGCCACGGGTCTCGAAACCATTAAAATTATGAAAATAATATGAAGTATTAGAACTAACTATAACAATAAACTGGTTATTAAAATAGAAGGTCATAAAACCAAATAAAAATGGAACTGGAGTTTCTTATTTGGGCATTGGTAAATCTCATTGACGGGTTTTCATGACCAATTAATTGATAATAACAGCGCAATGTACTGAAATGCGTTATCATTCTACGACGTAAAAAGTGGCCGGGCCCGCTTTAAGAATAAAAATTGCTTGCGGCTGTTGTTGACGAGCCCCCTGGCCTAGAAATCTCGCATTAATAAAAAATAATAACATACTCGTATTAATGTAGTTATACTTTTGTGTGTGTTCGTTGTATGTAGATGCATATGATTAGTGGGTGTTAGCCTCCAACACATGTCCTTTGAGTCAGTGATGGATTGGCATCAAAATAAGCCCAATTGTTTGACATAACCTTATTACACCGTACACATCTTCATATAATCAAAATTGTCGTTACTGCAATCGACCCAGAAAACATCTTCCACAAGTTCGGTTTCCGTGCATCCAGCTACCTTTGTTAACAGTGTTATCGTTTCATAACACTCCTTCATTCTGAAGGCTGTCTTTGATGGTTGGCCATCCGTAGCTGTAATACTCGTACTTTTCAGTCCCAGTGATTGGGATTACTTGATTATTTTCGGGAATCTTCAATAAAGCTCGCGGTTTGTCGAGATTTCAAGGTTTGTTCAGTTAAATTATCGTGTGGTTTACAATGAATATTTAACTGTACCATAAGTCCATTATAATGCTAAACGTCATTCGGGTGTTATTCTGAAGCAATGTAACTCGGCAGTAAAGGTACCCAGCTGTCGTTAGGATATCATCGACTATTTCCGTAAACGTTGGGATATTAGACGCGAACGGCGACAGTTGACACTCTCGTGTAGTACTTTACTGACAGCTGTAGAGTCACCTCAAAACTACATATAACCACCGACGTCTGTAAAAGTACGTTAAAACTACGTTACTAAATATTCCTACACACTACAATAGCCATCCCAGTTTTTCTGAGGTTTTGAAAGTATGTACGAGTATATAGGTCTAAGTTTTACCCTATCCGAACACTATTTTCCCATACGGCTCCGAAGATTCTTCTCAGATCTTCTTAAATGTGAAGGTACCTAGGAAACTATTAATTATCCTTGCCACGATGAACATTTTACGGGATTTGATTAATTGATACGTTTCGAAAGGATGTGTTTTAGAACACCTCACCAACGTATTCAAAAGCGTATAAAATTATTGGCAGCTTTAAACTTATTATATATGGTAGATGAAAATTTCTATAATTCTTTTCCCGTCAGACGCCGTAGATTGCTAAGATAAGAGACTTTATCTCCGTAAAGTACACTTCCTAGGAAGTCATTAGACGAGATGAGAGATCTGATCTCTCCGCGACTTGCTTCAAGCATGTAGGCAACAACTTTTCACCTCACACATGCTGTAGATCATTGCATTTGTTGCACACAGGGGCTATTTTGCACGGCTATTTCTCCAAAGAATAAAAATAACTGATCGACCAGTCCGAAGATGGCCTTAATACACTGAAACCGGTAACAGTAAAAAAAATAAGTGGAATAAAGTTTTAAACTGTTTTAATTTATTATTTTAATGTATTTCCACCAGAAATTAGCTGTACCAAAAAAATAATAATAAAAAATAATCGCCGG
Source organism: Limnephilus rhombicus (assembly GCA_929108145.2). Classification (NCBI taxonomy): domain Eukaryota; kingdom Metazoa; phylum Arthropoda; class Insecta; order Trichoptera; family Limnephilidae; genus Limnephilus; species Limnephilus rhombicus. The sequence continues at coordinate 13,470,102 of OV815270.1, forward strand.
GAAAAATAAATTATTAGTACGTACCTGCTTTAGTGCTTTTTTAAAATTTGATTATTTTCTTACATATATGTCAGCTATACAAAATTTTGAAAATGTCTCTCGTACGTACGCAGCAGGAAATTTTATATTGTTTAATAATATTATGGGTACGAGAGTTTGTACTGCGCTATTTATTTACCGTACGTAGTTGTACGTCCCCCACTGTAGTGTATTTATGACGTCATTCCCGCCGAGTGTTTATCTGGCGTCTTACACAGATTATTTTATCTACCGAAACGTGTAATTATCAGTTATTTAGCATAATAACAAGTCAGGCCGGAGTCCGTCACTAGACGGACACACCTCCAAAACAAATGACGTCTGGTTGATGAAATAACTGGCTGAGTGTACTCGGGAGTCGAGCGTGTTATTGTCGATCATGATTACGTTTTAATGTGTAGTGTAAGTTGAGTACACTTAGCCTTTGAATCAATTTAATTATTCTAAAGCTTGTTAACATTACGACAATTCAGAAGAAGATTGATTAAAAATGCACTTATGGCTACCTTTGCAGTTACGGCTATCATTACAGTTACGGCTACCATTGCAGTCATGGCTACCATTGTAATTACGGCTACCATTGCAGTTACCAATTAGTTATTCAGCCGTGATATCCAAACTTTTTGATTGGACAGCAGAAGAAAAAACATGGATGTGCTGAAAATTCTAGGAGGTACGAATGAAAAATCATTTCTGATAATCGTTGTATTTCATTTTGGGAGGGGGGTACCTATCGGTACCGCCGCCCCGGGGACCATTTATTGGAAAACCAACACCCCTGTTATATGTCACAACAAGTGATTTGCTACTCCTGTACCTCCTGCGTGACGGGCCGGATCTTTAGGAATCGGCTGAGGTAGACCTAACCTAGACCTTTCCAGCCAGACTCTCTCGACCCATTGCCTTGCGCCGCAGTGGGAGGGATGCATTCAATCGTCCGTCAATCCGGGGCACATTGACCACAGATTCCTTCCCACCCCTCGTAGATTTTTCCTTCCCAGAACTTGAACTTCTTCCTTTCCCTAAAAAGACCCCCACACAGCATTCCCAAAGATGACAAAAGGGATTTTTTCCTCAGGGCCTCCTGTGTGGAGCTAATGAGAAAAAAATTAAATCTTCAAAAGTAGTAATATTATTATAATGCAATTACTGAAGCATTGTCCCGTTGTTATGACATCTACTGCGTTCCACAGAGATATTTAAAAATAATTTCTGGCACATGCTTACCCGGAGCTAAAATCTATTGTCGCGTTACGCAAAAACAAGACATAAAAACAATTCCTTTCCAAATGGTAAGTAAGTATGTGGCGCAATACGTAGCGGTCTACAACAGGATCAATTATTTTGTTTTGAATATTTTTTGCACTATTTTGACTCCCATACCACTAAGAAACCTGAATGTAATCGAAAAAAGTTGCCAGAGCAAAAAATCTACCGAAATTAAACGTTTTTTTTCGAATTGTGATTAATAATTTTTTTTACAACCTCACGATATTTTCTAAGAAGATGTTGGTGTGTCGAATATTACTGATCCTTGACGGTTAGGCTTATGAAAAATATACCAACTAAAAATCACATGTGCAAATATTCTAAGAAATCTCTGATAGGGCATTACTTTAAACTTTAAATGGTAGGCGGTTAGCTTAATTTTTTGTTCGTAAAACCTCGCCTTTGCGTTTAACAAGAAGAAAAACTAATTCAAAGAATGCAGGTAAGTAATTCGAAATCAATGTTACTTGGTGATGCCATAGAATCTTCGATCAAGTATTGTCGGTCAATGCATAGAATCGAAATTTTAATTCCTCTTTATTAGTTTTGTACATTTTATTTTCAAACTTTAATAGAAATTTGTTTATTTATATTGGTTAATGGTTAACGTATGACTTTCAACCGCTTGGATATGTTTCCCGGAGAATTAAACTATATCTGTAATTAATTCAATGTAAAAAATGGTGACATGGTTATGCTATAATATTTACTAGCTGAAGTCCCCGGAGATGCCCGGGCTTTACACAGAGTTTTCGAAATTAAATGTAGACGGTGGCCTTCCTTTGCATACAAATCAAATCCACATCGCCCGCTTACCAGCCCGCTCGTTCACAACATACAGCCATTCTCCTTTATATATTATATATTTCAACCAATTTACACAAAACCTTGACAAATTATATACCTAAACCTTCCTCATGAATCACTCTGATAACCAACACCTCCGCCATAGGTCACCCCAAGTGATTTACTACGTTTGGTGATTTAGCAGGGGTGCCCGGGTTCATGGGGTGATGTTTGTCTGGGTCTTGGAGGCGAATGACCAGGACCCACTGAACCCCAGATTCCTACCCACCCCTTAAACCCTTTTCCTTACCAGAACTCTCCTGTCCTTCCTTTCCTTAAAAAAACCCTCCAAACAGCATTCCCAAAGATGACCTAGGCCCTGAGGGAAATTTTCTTAGGGAAATTATCTCCTGTATGGAGCTCACGTAAAAAAAACTCTATATGTATATTGGTGAAATCGGCATGAAAATCCGTTCAGTAGTTTTTGAGTTTATCGCGAACAGACAGACAGATAGACAGACGCGGCGAAGGACTTTAATTTATAATATACTATATAGAGAAAATTCAACCACAGTCTTCAGTAAAAATAAGTTGATTTAAACATAAAGATGTTAAGAGATTGACTTAATTTAACCAATTATTCCTGAAATTTTTGGAGTAAAAAAGTAAATAAAATTTTGGTCTCATTGACTTTTTAGAAGTCTTTTTTTTCTTTTCCATGAAGTCGATGTAATGTCAGCACTGATCACTCAGCCGAGTGACCAACCAACCCTCACCCCATCCCTAACTGTCCAATACCTACTGATTTCATATGTTTTTAGTTGAAAAAAAAACACCATGAATGTCACCGTAGACCAACATTTCCATAACATTTTTCACTCCAAATAATGTCAGGAATCACTGGCTAATAAAGTAAATCAAGTACATCCCTTGGCGCCGTGTATAGGTACCTACCTAATTTACATATGTATTTCAGAACAGTTTCTTATTATTATTTAACATTTAAATGAATAAATAAATATTATAAAGGCGTTTTTAAAGGTAAAACTAAACGGTGTTTCTTTAATTTTCGCTGGTCACTGACCGAATGGTATAACTCCTCTCCGGACCAACATAAAACAAGGACAATTTATTTATGTAACAATATCAAATAACATCGAGTTTATGAATGCGAAGTTCCACGGTTTATAACCCGTAAATTTAAAGTAGGTACTTACTTATCCTAAACCGCAATCAATTTTCGAACAGCCATAAACTGAATACGAAAAAAGAATTACGCAACCGGGATGGCGCTATAAACCAGTCGTCCACTCTCCCTCCCCGCTCCTGTGAATATTCACCTGTGGAATTCTTCAAAGTGACTCACATCTCACACGGAGGACTCAATCAGAGGTGGTTCGTAAAAATGGTTACTGGCCGTGAAAATAATAATATATTGTTGACATTTTAAGGAGTTATAAGTATATTTTGGCGTGATAATGTTCAGCCGAAGTTGCAAAGTATAATTTACCCGTATTTAAAAAAAAATCAGATTGTGCAAAATTCACATGCGGTACCTTCAGAAAACTAAAGCAGACAAGAGTGGGGAGACTACGAAGCACTTTTTTATCAATGTGAAGGATGATTTTTTTCCGTATTTTATTATTACATTTGGTCATCTTATTTCTATTTGTGTTTTCTTCTTCGGAGTCGCTAGATGTCGCTTTCTCTTGTGTTTTTTTTGCCTGCTCATTTTGGAGTGGTTTAAAGATTTGATATTGATTTTACATTTTTTTTATTTATTTTTTTATTTCATAGGAATCGATCCTTGGTCCGCAAAATGTCTGGCTGCTGAGGTTCGCCAGGCGCTTTATACCACTACACCAAAGGAGACTTGCTTGGTACTGTGGATTTATCGTATTATATTGGAACCGAGTGCCCTTGAATTAAATAAATACGTTATTGCTATCTCATTCTCTCGCTCGCCTGAAGATGAAAGTGTTTCTCTTTTTAGTGTCGCTCGTTTCCGTTTCATCGAGTTTCAAATCGCAACGGTGCTAAAGAAGTTTTAACTTCAAAAATAATTACATGTGTTAGATGTGAACGAATGCTACGTACAAACTAGTTAAAATGATATAAACAGAGTGTGCAATTCAAACGCGGTAGAAATGAAACCTTCAGAAAACTAAAATAAACAAGAGTGGGGAGGCTACGAAGCACCGCACAAAGAGGAGACCGATTATACCATCTCATAATATATATATAATATAGGCTGAATCCTATAGATGTATGTGTTTGTCTCCTTTTAGTGTCGCTATTTTTCGTTTCATAGAGTTTCAAATAACAACGGTGCTAAAGAAGTTTTCACTTCAATACAAACAGCGTTTAGAGGTTATTTTTCCTAATTTACCCAAAGAGGTATCGACCTCCCAAATTCAAAGATTGTTCATGAAGCATCAACGTTTGAAAACCCTTAAGTCATGCACCTTAAAGTCAATGCTCTTCATTTATGTTAAGGGGTTCTTAATGTTCCCTTAGTTATTTATATCACAGCAAGAGTTAATACCTTCGTTCGCCTCCATTACATTATTTACAACACCTGTTTTTAATGGTGACATGGCATAATAAACATCTTAAACAGCAGTGAGTACCAGTAATTATTTATAACATCACGATCGGCAGCCATTAACACAGTTTGTAAAAATGTTGCCATTTTCTAAAATAATTAATACCTCGTTGGGATAATAGGGGCAACATAAAACTGCATTTCGTTAATTCTAGAAATAATTTGTTCATAACCGGTCGAAGCATCATTTTTTGTTAGTATGATGATATAAAGTTTTTATATATTTTCTTGGTAAACGGAATTATTACTACTTTCCTTGATATTTGCAAGACTCATTTAAAGCGAATCCTTGGAGGAGTATTTAGTTAGATAAATACATAGTGCACGCATTCTGTCGCGAGTTAATTGTGGTTGAATTGGGTTAAACGATAAATGCAACGGTTGTAAATTCTTGCAATAATATGGGTAAGTACCCACATCAATTTAAATCACAATGAATGCTATTTCGAAATAATTGCACGAACACGTACGACAAAGCAGTTCCCACAAAAAATATTTAAACAAATTCTGATTTTTTTATTTGAACAAAGAAAAAATCTCTGCAATCTGCACCACCACAGCCTAAAGTGGTCTTGCAGATTGACAATTAAAATTTGTTCCAGCTCAAATCATGATAAATAGATGGGAAAAGAAAATTTCTGAAATATTATTGAGATTTCTGAAATGCCTGGTATTCTTGCCCATAACCGGCTACACTAGGTACTTATTTCGCTCGATTGGCAGAGAAAAGCCGCCATTTCACCTGCATGGCAACATTGCTAATAGCCGGTGTTTCAGAAGCGGGAAAATTGACGATTCGCCATTAATGCCATTATGTTTCACCGTGTTTTTTTCATAATAAGTTCATCCTCTCGTGTAAGGCGACGCAATTAAAATTCAAGTATTGATCGATGGTTTGTATTATTATCTTATTTTACAGGAAACACGAACAAAGATGCAGCGATTGATTCTTGGAATCTCATCGATATAATTAATTGACGTTGATCAACAACTTTCAGACCCAGGTAATAAAATAGCTCTCCTTGATCGCAGCTTTGTAGGAATTTTTTTTTCTAACATTTAGGTTCAACCAGGACTGGGCAGTATTTGAATTACTTGTAATTGAAATACGTATTTGAAATACAAATATGTACGTACTTTGTTTTTATATTTCAATTACTTCCTAAAAATGTATTTTGTTATTGGTATTTCAATTAGGTACCTGATGCTAAGGTATTTTGTAATTTGTTTTTCAAATACTTATGGCTTCAAAATACATTTTCAAATACATTTAGCGACCCTAATAATGGATAATGAAAAATAAACTGACATAGGTTATATGTAGATAAAAAACGCTAGAATCCAGAGCAATGCATTCTGTTTGTTAATATTTGGAGTTCGCAACACGTCCTGTGCTATAATAGCACTGTTATTGCACATTTTCTATCATATTTGTATCATATTATATTATACTTGTCATTGCTTTGTATTGTAGATTTTTGTGTCATAGTATTAGATTAATTAGATCAAGCACTATAGGAATAATTGGACTGAATACTGACTGAGGACAGCATTCCCCTCCGACGCCTGTGCTCTAAAGATTGCAAATCAATCAAACGGACCGCCCGTTTCTGTCCAGAGTCGAGAGTTTTTAAACGACTTCAAAAAGGAGGAGGTTCTCAATTCGACTGTATTTTTTTTATTTATTTATTTATTTATTTATTTATTGTTTTGGAACATTTACAGAGTATTAACAGAAAAAAGTCATTGGATTAGCATTGTAAAAAGCGTACATGTACATGCGTAATTTTAATGTTTGTTACCTCAGAACTTTCGACTGGGAGAACCGATATTGATGATTCTTTTTTTATTTGAAAGCTGATGCTTCCCGTGTGGTCCCATTTTGATTTGGTCTGGTTCTGACAATGGCATCCATGAGAAAACCATATAAGTCTTAAATTTGCAAAGTATGTGCGCGACAAATGGACGAATTACTCAATATCACGCCAACCGATTTCGATGATTCTTTTTTATTGGAAAGGATGTACTTCAAGGGTAGTTTGATGAGAGTTTGGTTAGGTTCTGATTATGGGATCCATGACAAAGTAACGGAACTCTTCAATTCTTAGGAGCAAATTAACGATACTTGGCCGAATCTTTTATAGGCTGATACGTTTTTAGATTTTCACGGCCAAAAGTATTTTCGTTATTTGTTTCTGGGGTGTTATGCCGTGATGCGCTACCTCATTCTATAGCCAACGTTTCGGACAGCGTTGCAGTGTCCATCATCAGGGCAGATCCGGCAGATCCGGTAGATATAGACTATCCGGATCTTTGAGTCACCTACCGTAACGTCGTTATGGTCAAGTAATGTCTGTCTCATATGAGTAGCACGTTTAGTAGGTCTACCCATATTCAGACAAATTAGTTAGTGTACTTCAGATTCACTAAAAATCAAAAAATAAACAAAAATTTTAACAAAACAAAAAAACCACTTAAAAAATGCACTAAAAAGTAAAAAAATAATTTCGTATTCCTCTACAACTTAATAATCAACTTACTTTTTCTACTCATCAATATGTAGGTACGATTGTTATTTTTGGAGTCGGTGTCAGCCAAGGTACTAGCTCCCCTCCCGCCGCGGCCCCGCTCACGCCTCGTCAAGTCGCGCGTGCGACACAAGCACATCTCACCTGTGTATGTAGTTATAAACTGGTTGATGTATGTAGATGAGTAGAAAAGGTAAGTTGATTATTAAGTTGTAGGAGAATACAAAATTATTTTTTTACTTTTTAGTGCATTTTTTTAAGTCGTTTTTTGTTTTGTTAAAAATTTTGTTTTTCGGGTATTTTGAGCGCACGCTAACGGCACGCACTTGCGATTTGTACAGGGTTGGCAGTTGTGCACTATTAAATATATGCGGACCCTATACAATACGCCCAGTTTTTAAAAGGCTAACATAACTCTGACTTGATGGACCCCCGTACCTGAGCTGATCATTTATAGTTACACCAAGCATATCAAGGTTATGTACTAGACTATATATAAACCCAAACCTGTATGCATAAAAATTTGGCACTTCGTATAACGTTTTTATGTAGGCGTGTTCTTGCTGAAACGATTCCTGAAAACTGTAAATGAAGGAGTGCTCATTCGTTCATTGTTTTGAGTTTTTCGCAGAAAGGCAATCCACATGAAAGTCTGTAGATATAACAATTAAAGTAAAGCTGGGTTTGGCATAATACCAACCTATTTACCTTTTTGAACAATCATTTATTGTATAATTTATCCATGTATGTACTATCCACAAATGCCATAGACATGTTAACAATCGAAACATTTTAACGGCCGATTGTTTGAATTTAATCAATTGCACAATTTCACTACGCAGTTAGGAATGTTAGGATTCTCAGTAGTGTCGTAAACTACCAAAACATGACCAAAACAGATCATGAAAAACATTTTTTAACAATATGAATCATAAATCAATAGTTATAGTTCACTTTGAAATGCCTCAATTATAGCGAAAATCAATAATTAGGCGAATATTTTTATTGACTGAGATCAGCGAAGTCCTGTTTTAACTCGACCGTTTAGCATTTCTGTCCGTAAATGTATTCGTGTGTTTCGTTACCGTTTTCAAAAATCTGCTGCGTGTACTTTATCATTCAAGGGAGCTTTACAAGGCTAACTTTGACTAGTAAGCTAACTTTGACTAGGAGGCTAACTTTGACAAGGAGGCTAACCATGACTAGAAAGCTAACTTTGACAAGGCTAACTTTGACTGTGGTTCAGTAAAGATTGTTTTTTCGCGTGTGATTGATTTTCATATTCCCATTTTTTCAATATTTGCTTGAAAAACGTTTAAGGAAGGGTTGTCACTGAGTTAGGGACGTTTCTTTGGACACATTTTATAATATTCCATACGTTCAATTTTAAAAAAAGTTACACAAAAAGTATAATACGGTTTGTAACTAGGTAGGTATGTATGTGTGTACCTACGTAAAAATCTTATGATTTCAGAGGAAATTTTGATTTTGATTTATTAATTAAGAAAAAAGGGCGCGAGGTCTAATTTACACATAGGCCACTTGCATTGAATTCATAACGACTTGGAAAAAATTGTGTGGGTAGATCTTTTTATCAAGATCGCGAAAATGTTAGTAAAATTTTTTAGAAAGGTATAGTTTTTTATTTTTAAATAAATAAATCCATTATTTGGGCTCGTGACGTCACTACATGAAAATGTTCCGTCTCCAAAAATGTTCCTATTAATTTTGTAAAATTCCACACTGGTTCATTTTTTTTATATGGCATCACTTTGATTTCAGGCGAATTTTTGAATTCGTTCACTAGATTTATTGTTTGTTCTCTGCGAACTTATCATTTGGTTCGACTTTTTGACAGATGTTCTGAAGAGAACCCCGTACATTTTAGAAGTCGGTTATTGTGCTGATTTTAACAAAAGTACAAGTACAAGTATATTATTACATTGGATTTAGTAATATATACGTTGTACATTATAATGATTTATGATCAATAAGATGGATCAAGGAAAAAAATATTTATGAGATGTAATATTTTTGGTATGCCTCGTTATTCTCCTGTGCCATTCGTGTGGAAAACGTTCTTTTTTTAAAAATGATTTTCGGCTATGTAATTATCGTTTTTTCGCACCTATAAAATTATGTCCCGTCTTTCCGGTTTATAAAAAATGGTCTAATTTTTCGGATTGAAATTTTCAAAAAATCCCCAGGGTTTCAAAAATACGATAAAAAAAATTAAAAAATACAGAATGTCTTAGAATATTTGTCTAAACCGGAAAAAAAATTTAAAAAATGTGATGCAATTGGCCTATTATCATTTAATTAACGTTTTATTAAAATTTAGAATACTTATAAGGAATCCGTTTCTAACATTTCGATTATTTATTAGTTGGAATGAATTTTTTTACTTTGTACGATTGTAAAAACGGCCGATCACTTTGAAATGAATATGAACTCGACTATTCTCATCACTTTAGAGAAAAATAATTTAAAAAAATATTTAAAAAAAAATCGTACTTACCAAATATTTTCTTTATTTATCAGATACCTACATGGTATCTAATAAATAATTTTTGTATAATTAAAAATAAACCTTAGATTTATAATGTAGACCTTCAACTAAGCTTTTAACATAGTTTTGTCGGTACCTATGCATTATTTTTACAATTCAAAAATTAAATTACTTTTCTCAAACATTTTTCTTTTATTTTTGAATTCGGATCCTACTCATCACCTTCATGTGATGTATAGATTATGAAATAAACGTCAAGGACCATAAAGACAAATAATGAACATCGCACTTAAAACTTATCCATGCGGAAAATGATAAGATAAATATTTACACAACTTAAGTCCAATAAACACTAGTCGATTTTCTAGCGGCTTCAGTTAAAAAAATAAACCGCATGTCAACTACATAAATCAGTTATAAATTTGGCACATCCTGAAATAATTAATTCATCATTTTTTTATTGAAATACTCATAGGTCAATGACTGCTCCCAAATTCCATTGAACGCCAATAGTTGCCTCTTTGTCCTTGCCAGAGATCGTCAACATTTTGACGGAAAAACAATTAAAAGTATGTTTTCTAAAAGCATCCGCTTCATTGAATGGGTTCCATTGAAAACCATTGTGTAGCTGTATTCAGTAATTCTGTGTATAGTTAGTGAACGTGATGTTGATTTAAAATTGCGAATCGATAACGTAATAACGCTACGGGTAATAAACAAGTGCCTACTTACTCCGTAGTTATTTTACGTGATGCCTTCAGCCAATTATTGCAATAAATCTCTATCTCTATCTCTACATATTATAAAGTCCCCCGCGCCGTCTGTCTGTATGTTCGCGATAAACTCGAAAACTACTAAACGGATTTTCATGCGGTTTTCACCAATAGATAGAGTGTTTCGTGAGGAAGGTTTAGGTATGTAATTTGTCAAGGATTCGTGTAAATTAGTTGAAATATAACGATAATTGTTAGAAGTGTCGGAAAAAGTCAAGCCGCCTGGTAGCTTTCATCGAAAACGGTGCCTAAACCTTTTGGGATATAACAAAAAAAATTATGGTGGAATAGTCCTCTTTTATAGATCTACAAAAAAGTCTGCGAAGGCATACATCTATCTTTTACGGATAGCTTACTATACCCTTTCTATCTTCTAAAAAAATGGTCACGTACATTGCGGTAATTGAAAAGTTATTTAGACGGATTCAGTATTAATCCTTATTAACGTAAATACGTTAGTTATCCCAAGCATTTCATGCACATTATTATAATCTTTCACACCATCTCTACGTATTATAAATTAAAGTCCTCCGCGGCATCTGTCTGTCTCTTCGCGATAAACTCAAAGACGGCGGTGGTTACAAAGGTTGGATTTTACAGAGTGTTTTATTAGCCACAGAAACGCGTGGCCGGGTCAGCTAGTATACTAACAAAACATTGAAAATATGTAGATTATTAACAAACATAGAAACCCGTGTATAAAATAATAATATTTTAACATTTAAATTATCGCTCAATCGTCTTTTTTGTAACGACAGTGAAGAAAATTAGTTTCAAATTCTCCAAAACAACACAATAAGATTTTTTTCTTTTTTTTGATAACAATAAAATAATATATTAACAATATTTGATAAAAATCTTTTTTTATATTTATCTAATAAAAATTTACATAATAAATTTTTACGGATTTTTGGTGGTTTCAATTCTGTAGAAGCGGGCGCTTGTGTTTAGAAGAGGGGAGAGCATCAGGAAGAAAATTATTTTGTATCTATAATTAATTATGATGAAAGTAGAACTTAAAAAAAAACACGCGGTAGAAGTGAAACTTCCAGAAAACTAAACTTCGAGAGAATGAGAGGAATGCAGAGTATCCGGAGTAGGATAATTGTAGTTTTTATTTATTGTTACCAATTTTGTTCTACGAAGCACCGCACGCACAAAGAGGAGGCCGAGAGGCAACGAAGCACCGCAAAAAGAGGAAATCGATTATGCTATCCCAAACTATCGCTATCCTATAGATGTATGTATTTGTCTCTTTTTAGTGTCGCTATTTTTCGTTTCATCGAATTTCAAATCACAACGCTGCTAAAGAAGTTTTAACTCCAATAAACAAACTAAAAAGTTAGATTAATTATAAAGATAATTTCAGCATTTTGTTATTTCCACATTGAATTAGAGGGCATTTATCGTCTTCGATTGTTCTTATCTTTTTGGGTAGGCTGTTGAAGTATTTTATCCCTAGATTATTTATGTAATATGTTGTGCAAATGAGGTGTTACATTTTGTTTTGGAAATATATGTTTTAACGAGAACAACTTTCAGTTAAAAAGCAGTGATTTTGATTTTCTTTTATTATTTGACTTATTATGTTTTTCAGAGTAGATCATTAAATTTTAATACATAAATTCTTAAAAAATAAGGCAACCGATAATCTCTTAGTTTTTTCAACATTATTTTTATAATTGCACAATTGCAAAATTTGCACAATTTCAACAGGAAGTATACTAATACTTGAGCGAAACAGTGAAACAAATGCTAACCTTCAACGGGATGATGTTTATACATAAAATAATAAACAACCTGTTATCAAAGTCCTATTAAAATAAAATTATGTACAACAAGAACATTCACAAATATCATAAGTACGTGCAATGAAATTAGACTACCAAAACGGGACTAAGTCAATAAACTAAACAGTTTACTGTACAAAGGGATGAAATATCATATTGCGCTGATGCGTTTAATGAAAACAGTAAAGTTTATATAAATAAATTGGTATATTTAAGATGGATTGTAGTAGCCACATAAAGCCAGAGAAAATCTAATAGTATAAAAGTTATAATAAATTAGTCATTTGTAAACTTAGATGCACAAATAACTAAATAAAATTAATAATAAAAATGTATTTGGTTAGTACTGCGTAGATTTATTTTAAATTTCCCTTATTTCATAATTTAGTAGTTAACCTAATGGTGCTGGTAAACGGGCAAGACAAATATAATTATCTCCTAGTGTTGCCGTTGCCCATTGCCGAAGAATAATGTTATTGCCCGTCAATAATCTGACCGTCAATATTACCGTGACCCGTCAGGATTACCGTAATGACAAATTCACAACACAAAAAACGACCTCATGCAATAACTTCATCTTTTATAAACTTGAAAGCTATATCGATAAATAATTTATTAATATTATTAGCGACCGCCGGATTCATAGTCGAGAACCTTACTCAGCGATAATGGAGGCTACATAAGCAATCCAAAGGTTGCGGGATCGAATCCGGTGTGGGCAAATAAATTTTATTTGATTAATTTGTGTTATTTCACGATTAATTAATTTACAATAATATATAGTATATTTGCGATAAATTGAAACGTTGCTTGAAATGGCTTTAGCCGTATTTGGTGATTCCTCTTCCCCATCTCCTTCCCTTCCCCACTATCTTAAGCCTCACAACATACCCCACTTGGGGATGCATTAGACTCAATGGCTCCAGAAAGGAGCAGGTGGAACTCTTGTGAGGAATTCATACTAAAAAAAATCGTAGTTGAATATTGCTTATTGCGGTATTTTAAATAGGTACATAGTTATCTATGTCCTAATACAATCCTCCAATCTATATTAGGATTGTATTAATATACACTTAAAATAACACATCTATACCAAATCAATCACATGTCTTCGCAATTTAATTTTAAATGCCTTTATGCTCCCTTCCAATTTTATTTCTTCTGGTAATTCTTCAAATATCTTCAATGCTCCGTACATTTTGTAAAATTCTAAATACTCCGTTTATATTTGTAAAAACATAATAATATATCAACAATAATAATCAGTCTCAGCAAAATGCTGTGCTTCTGCATGGGTCTATATAATTTAATTAGCATATTTAACTCCATGATTATTATTCCACAAATTTATTATGTATATCACATGTTTGTGAAAGGTTTTCACAAACATGTGATATACATATTCAGGTTTTAACTGATATAATAAATAAATATCACTAAAATATAGAAATTAGCATTGGATAAGCTTTGAGCAGTTTTGGAAATTAGAGATTTTTATGAAAAAATTTAACTACTTTAAAATCACTCTCATATTATTAAAATTACAATCAAAACCGTGACAAAATTGACTTATCAGCTATCAATGCCTTTTCGGCGTTAAATAAGCCCCATTCATGAGCGCAAGTGCGTAAATAATAATTTATGAAAGTGAAAAAAAAAACTGATAAAACTTGCGAAGAACCACGTGTTCCTTCGTCACTGACAGCTGAAGTTTTATCTACTTCCAATAATAAAAGTTATAATTTCTGTAATCCAACGTTCTTTCTGTAATCTGAGTTTTTATTAGGTACAATGTGGCGAGTAATAGACGGTCTCTTAAAGCATTTTAAAAATAATAAGAAGCGCGAATTAAATATATGTGCTTTTTCAGACGTGAAGCTTTCTGTGTTTTCCTTTTTACTCGAAAGCAAACAACGAGATAGCTTTTGAAAATAATTTAATCGAGATGTTAGAAATAGAACGCTTCACACAATCAAAGATCTGACACTAAATATAAAAATGTTTCAGACGGCACTGAAAAAATGAATATTTTTCTGATATAAAATAAAACATGCCATTATCCAAAATTAAGGTTATAAATATTATCTTGTCTTTTAGTTGTAAAATGGATTAATTGATAAGAAATAAAATAGTTTGATACCACGATTTAAAGAAAGTGTATTTCCAGGAACGTTTTCTTTTAAATCAAATATTGAATATCTTTATGACTGCAATTTTTGGTATGTTTTGTAATTTAATCAAATTGTATAAATAAATTATCAATAAAAATTATAATGGGTCGTTTTCCCTAATAGTAAATTAAATACATACCTCCTCAGAATCCGGAAGACTTGTGAAGTTGAATTAAACGTATTTTGCACAAATTTTGAATGACATAAAACTTAACAATTATAAATAACTTAACTATGTTAAAGATCAACGACTTCCAAGATTAGTTTAAAACTGTAGTAAATATATACTATTTTTATGAAAAAAATTAGGAGTGCAAATCAGAGAAAATAAAAGTTTGTTTATTAATAAACTTCGAGAATTTTAGGAGTAGAGCAAGCATGGAAAAGCGACCGCCTGTGACTGAAACTCTAAACCAACTGTGATTCAACTGTGAAACTGTGAAGTGAGTTACTGAAGGAACAGTATAAAGAACCGATTTAGAAGAGCGTATTATCCGGCGCCTGTGGTAGTACAGCGATGGTCTGGTGGCGGTGTTAGTGTGGGGGTGGTAGTGTGCGTGTGATGCAATTGCAATAGAAGATCATACGTGGTGGATGCAGCACGGTATAGTGACCCTTATCGGCGCCGATCGGCGGCCACACGCGGTGAAAATACCGTGAAATCGCGACGCCGCGCCGCGGTTAGCACCAAGATACAACGTTGGAGGAACGTAATAAAATATGTTTCGGATATTTTTAGTTTTTCGCTTTTACGATTGAAATTGTTTTCTTGGAATCGGTTTTTTTACGAATCAGGAAAAATAGTAAGATTAAGCTGTTAAAAATGCTCTATAGGTGTGCGTGCCAGATACATTGGCTCCGTTATTCGTAAACTACGGCCATGAGTCCTTGATATTTACAAAATCAAAACATATTATTCTTCGCTCGAACAATTTGGCGTCTTCAACGCGATTTTATTGCATTTTTAATGCCTTGAATGAAGATAAACATTCGAAAGATTTTTCAGCCTTAGAGGTTTTTTTTACTTGGAAAGGCGGCCCTGAGGAAAATAATTTCCCTGAGGGCCTATGTCATCTTTGGGGATGCTGTGTGAAGGTTTTTTTAAGGAAAGGAAGGAGAGGAGAGTTCTGTGAAGGAAAGGGGTTTAAGGGGTGGGTAGGAATCTGGGGTTCAGTATGTCCTGGTCATCCGCCTCCAAGTCCTAGACAAACCTCACCCCGTGAACCCGGGCACCCCTGCTTAATCACCAAACGTAGCGAACCACTTGGGGTGACCTATGGCAGAGGTGTTGGTTATCCAATAAAGGTTCCCGGGGTGGCGGTACATTAGGCGGCAAATTTAATGAATCTTAAAGATTTTTAACGCCTCGAATGAAGATAAACCTTAGAAAGATTTTTAAACCTTAGAGATTTGATGAATCTTAAAGATTTTTAATTCCTCGAATGAAGATAAATCTGAGAAAGATTTTTAGCAAAATAACTTGATAGTCACATTGCAAAACAACAAATCGATAAGATTACAACATCAAACTCATATTTCTAGCGAAGACAGTGTATGGTGTTAATAACATTGTTACAGGTAATACAAGCGCAAAATACATGCGAACATATTTACAAATACCTTAATAAATTTTCTTTTGCGACGTGAAATTCTTCTCATTTCCTGGTTGAGAGAATATATTAGATGCATTAAATAATTGGTGTTAATATTTCCTAAAACAAAGCAAAAAACATTGTTTCTCTATCTTTTCATTTAAGAAACATAATATTATGTCGCTTTATAGATTTTCTGCACATAAATAAAACTGATTAAGCAAAAGCCTGCTTTTGCGAGTAATTTAAACAACAAAGAATACGTGATCAATAAAGCCAATTTGTTTGAAAATTTTCACTGAAAATATCCTCCACTTAAAATTATCTCGGGAAATTCGTGTTCGCACGTAGGTACTTAGAAAGGAAGACGCTAACAAGTTGAAAAGACTTTCAGCAATTTTCAATTATTAATTTTTAGTTTTGTACAATACGCTTATTTAACGCTGCAAAACATTAAATTTTAAAAACTTTTTTTGCTTTTTTAGCCTTTCTCTTACAGTTCTGGAAAATCCCTCCAGCTCCAAATCCACACCGGTGCTGCGTAGTCAGTGTATAGGGTAGACATTTACAGCCATGCCAATAAATGTTGTGAAGAATTGATAAAAATAAAATTGATAAAAAACCGTGATTGATAAAAAAATACAATTGATAAAAAACCGTGTATGTGAAAACCTTACTTATATAGAAACTGACATAAAATAGTTAATGGAAAGATATACCTACACATTGCTTATCCAGCCAAAGAGGGTTGTTTATCTGTTGTGTAAACTGTTAATAATTTCTCATCGAATATCTAGTTTTTTTCCAAGTTATTTCTGTATATTTCTTCTTTTTGAAAATATCGTAAAAACCAATATCATTTTAGAAATTAAATAAAATTACTTTCTAGATGTTTGTCTATGAAATCTACTGTTTAAAATTTGCAAAATTTTAATTTAAAACGAGAAAAAAAATTGTTTAAACAAAGCTTACCACATTCATTTTTAATCAACGTAGAAAAATTTCATAAAAATCATAATTTGGAAAAAAAAAACACGGAATTTGTAGGAAAACCGTCGCATAACTTTTTATCTCGTTCATAGAATTAAAAAGTATTAAAAATTATAATATCAATTCCCCTAGAACAGCGGTTGTCAAACTTTTTGAGCCTGCGTACCACGGGGTACGGGGTCGGGGTACAGAAATTTGTTGTTTCCCATACCATCTATTTTATACCCCCTCGAGCGACAACGCGATTCAAAAAATTTTCCTCCGATTGTTCGCGATTTTTTATTTTTTTTTTTCATTTGAACGCCTTTAAATGGCTTTTACAACCGGGTTATACATGATACACAGTGGTATGTAGGAGGGATTATAAAAATAACAAAGTAAGAATGTACATTACACAAAGTACAAATGTATGATAACAACTAGTATTATGATGAAAACTAACTTTCCGCCCACATTAAAAAAATCATACCTCCCAATTTTAATATAGAGACATACAAACTGATTATAGTTCTATATAGCCAATGAATTCACCTGTCTTTTGTCGATTACCACATATTTGCAGGATTTATAAAAAAATATATAAAATCGTAAACTTTGATCCAAAAAAAATGTGGTCCAATTTTGGACCGCTGTCAATCGAGAAAAATAAAAGCGGTCCATTTTTTACCTTAATCGCTCCAGTGGTTATACATGTCATGAAAGACGTTTTCATTTGTTATTTTTAATACTCTCTTTATTACATTAATAAACAATTAAGTTACACAAATACAATTAATGCAATTTTATACAAAGTGTAACACGACTTCGGGCATTTTTAACCAGTGATTCTACACGCGTGCCACGATGCTGCGTACCCCCAGTTTGGTACCGCAGGTTGAATAACTAAAAAAACTATCATTTTTAACGCATTATTTTTGACAGCGTAGGGAGTGTGGCGAACCCATCGCTCAGGAAGTGGAAACACAAACCACAGAAACAAGGTCGCATCTCGGAGTATTTAGACCTTACTCCAGCACTCGGGGCTCTGCTGGAGTGGACCTTCTATTACTCTGGTAACTCGTGGGACAAAAAATGGACCATTCGAAAACCAGCGGCCTTTCGGGAACCTAGGAGTGCTGAGGCTACCTCTGTAGACTTCCTTCCTGGGGCCAGTAGGAATAACCAAGAGGAGAAACCGTGGAGAGGTGAGCTGAGGCCACCATCGTGAACTCTTCCCTTGTGGGGTCTTCAGGGAACCAAGGGGAAGGGCACTCTTTCAGCGCGGGGCCTTTGTGGAACCAAGGAGGAGTGAAGAGGGGATATGAGACCTGGGAAGACTTATTGTCGAACCAGAAGACATAGCTTCATTTCTAATGACAATCCTGGTGAACTTTATAAAAGAGACTGGGTTACTGTCAATGGAATGAGGTAAAATAGGAGATAGAACAATGGGTCTATGGCCTAAGCGCTCACGAGAACTATATGTACTTATACTTAATTGCGCAATTTAAACGTTGATTTTTTTCATTTGTATTTACCTACGTACTATGTACAGACATTAAGGCATTTATTTTATTAAAAAAACACCATTTTCATGAAACTGATATCGAATTCACGCGAAAAAGGCCATTTAAATAATAATAATGTGTCAGACATAAGAAATAACCTAGATTTTTCCGACAACATAAAACTAAATTCAAAACATAACTCTATTAATGGATTAAAACTGACGAAAAACACAAATAATAATAAATATATTGATTTATACTAATATATATGTGAAATTCTTGCGCATGACGCATGAGCCAGTACCTATACCAAAATGTAATGTTGCCAGTTCTTTCGTATCACAGAAAGACATGTTTTTATTAGTAATAATGCGAAATAGAAATTGTACAATCTTTATTTAATGTGTAACTAAAACATCGTTTAACGGTTGGAAATGGTTTTTATTAGTAAGGCTGTGAGAATGTTGTCATCTTTAAGGTTCCTAAAAACGAATATTTTATATTTATTACTTACACAATATAGTCTAAATTTATACCATGGTAACAAAAATTTTAAGTATTGGTGCCGAAAACGAGGAAAAAAACATTGAACACGCATGAAACGCGATACTTCCATAAGCCGGCAGACCACTGGCTTCTAATAACAACAGTGCATCGTGGGTGGCACGGTGAGCAAAACCCGCTCGTTCATTACCGCACCTAAATGTTAGTGTCCGACCGAAACAGGACTTTCTACCGAAACCGAAACCGAATCTTTGGTAGCTGTCTCAGTTTTGGCCGAAACCGAAACCGAAACTTTTTTAGACATGTTAAAAATCTATTCTTTACCGATATTTGGCTTATTTTTTACACGTAGGTAGGTATACACACAGTTAACATGTGTTAAATGAAATAAAAAAATAAAAACAATAATTGAAGTAAGTATGTGATTTATTTTTGTTTTTGATATTACTACCTAAAAGTTAACAAACATGTTAACTACTTCTTGGAACAAAAATTTGTCAATAATCAACACTTATGTACATTATAAAGAAAGGAACCTCATTAATTGAGTATTTTAATTTAAATTGCGTTTACAATCATAACATTCTTAAGACTAAAATTACCATTTATTGAGGTCTTTTGCAGAGTTTCGGTGCGGCCGAAGGTTCGGCAGAAAAATCTGCAGAAACCGAAACTGATGCTGAAAATTTTTTGCGAAACTTGCCGAAACCGAACTTTCGGTCGGTCACTACTAAATATATACGATACATACGTCTAAATTAACGATTTTTGACAAAAAAACATTTTTTCTGTTGCGTTTGATAAATACGTATGTATTTGAATTATTGTATCCAATACATACATAATGTATTGCTGATGAGCACTAAAATATGAACTCTTTGTTTAGAAATGGTGTTTAGCAACGTTTCTATAACTCGTTATTGAGTTCAACGGCTCGGCTGTGGAACGATTTGCCGGCCTCTGTGTTACCTCCCTCCTACAACTTGAGTCTCTTCAAAACCCAGGTTCACTCCTTCCTTTCCACAAAAAGATCCTCCACACAGCATCCCCAAAGAGGACACAGGCCCTGAGGGAAATTATTTTCCTCAAGGTCTACTGAGTGGAATTTATGTAAAAAATGCGTAGGTACAGAAATATTTAAATAATAATTATAGACATTTCAAATCATTTTTCCATCACTGCACGTGAAGGATTTAATAAATTTATATAAATTTAGAAAACGCACGTCGTAGGATACTCTTGCAACCCATAGAGACAAGAATTCGCAGGTTGGAGGGAATGTGGGCTCGCATGACGCGGCGCGCTGATTGGTTTAGCCGGCCGAGCCCCCAGCGAGTGTCATGGCGGCCAAGGAAAACCGCGGCAACGGCGCGCAAGCTTTGAACCGAGCCGTGGATTGAGTGGAGAGATAAACGTGAGTCTATGCCGCCAGCCCGAGCCAAGGCCCCCGCATTCATTCCGTGAATATTAACTACTAATGCGTCTAACTACTAATATGAATACGCCTATAATACACGTATCTAATCACATCTCACATACACATTGTAATTACTACGTAAGTCGTTGGTCGGAAAATGCGGCTCGCGAGCCACATGCAGCTATTTGGGGTATTGGGCACTTGGACGCGGCTCTTCGACGAATGAGCGTTTAAAATACATTTATTTTACCAATTATTAATAATATTACACAAATTATAAAATTATTATTTTCAATTGTTAAACTAACGTTTAAGACAATATTTGTATGCATAGCACAAAGATTAACAATTATTATAAGCAATAATTATCAGCCTGAAACACTCATCCACATTGAAAAATCTTCCGAGAAAAGATACATGACGCCAACGGGACATGAACCCGTGCTCTTTTGACTGCCAGTCAGCTGCTCTCCCAATTGAGCTATGGCGGCTTATCTTATACCCGCGAAATGATTCAATATATGCTAGTCCCGTTGGCGTCATGTATCTTTTCTCGGAAGATTTTTCAATGTGGATGAGTGTTTCAGGCTGATAATTATTGCTTATAATAAATTAAAAAATATTTTTTCTATCGCAATTAAAAAATAACAGTAGGTAAGTAGATACTAAATAAGTCAACACATTGCTGTGACAACGGTAGGTACTGTTCTGGCCCGCCAGAATGATCGTCGGAAGTTATATCTATCCTTATCTATGTAGAGGCGTTTAGAATTTGACATTTCTTTAAGCCGTATTTACATACGCAATTGGTTGCATGCATACAATTGCACGACACCAAAAAATTGGTCTTAATTGCGCAAATGTAATGTCGTGCAACCTTCAGTGTGACAGCGACCATGGCACTATCAACATCAAAACTTTTTCTGCAATGCACACTGTTGTTGTACAAAACTCTCACGCAGTTACAAGGAACACATACGGTTGCTAAACTGAATTGGTTTCGCGACACTAGTTTCATCACATTTTTACATTAATAAATTGGTTGCATACCTACCACTCGTGGTGCCGTGAGCGTGAGCCTAGCCCGATTCTAGTTTTGTGGCATACCTACAACTAATGCATGATGAAATTAAATATGTATTTACTCGTGAAACTAGCAGTGCAACTAACGCCGTGAACAACTTGTGCGCAACTAGTTGCGTAATGTAAATCGGCTTTACTGTCATGAGTTTTTTTCATAACATTTTAAATAGAGCGTTGTTGGCGTTTCTCAGTTAGATATTTTATTGTGAATCGTTTGTAGACAATTAATAATTGTGTTTCTCTAATAATATTAATTTTCCCGTCAGACATGTTTATATTATTTGTGAGTGCGTAGTTTGCGCTCGTTGTTTATGCTGAAAAGACGTATTTAAGATATTACCATACCATATCTCAAGAACGGTCGAAGAGGCTAGCTTTTTATTTTATTTATTAATTAAACGCCCTTAGACGTATATAACGCTTTAATGGCCATTGAAAGCATAAAATATTCTGAAAATTTGATTTTAAATAAACATACCTGCTTGATACCTACCAACATATGTACTTCTGTCAATCTCAAAAATTTTATAATACATTTATACCAGCCCTGATATGTGGCAGTGATATAAGCGTAGTGGTTAAGTGAAAGGGACGCTTAAATGGTTTGCGCGTGTAGTGCGTATTCGAAAGAGCTGTAATGATAATAAATGAGGCGGAAGAAGATAATATACGTGGTAGAAGAAGTCGGGGACGCCCGAAGATGACACGATCAGGTGAAGCAAGTGCTTGAGTCGGGTCATGTCAAGAGTCAGAATAACAGAAGAGTTTGTGTGAGACGGTAAGTGAATTTGAACGAAGCAAAGAGTTCTGTGGCAGTCTATCCTCTCTGCCTACCCCTGCCAAAGCGGTGAGATGGTTAATTAGTTATTTTTATCACTTTATCAGTCGCAATGAAATTTTACACCCAGACGACATAAAATCATAATAATTTATTATTTTTACGCACCAGATTTAAATGTCCGGGTTTAATTTTCCCCACAGGAAAAACTAAACCCTTTCACACACTTCCCAAATGATCATCTGGTCAATCCACGTTATGCAATTGCACTATATAAGTATTATAATTACAAAACAATACAAGAACAACATGTCAACCTACCAGAGACCAGATGGGAAAATAATTCACCGACTCCAGATATTTTCATATCAGAGGGTTCGGCTCTGTGGAATTCCTAATTGAACCTATAAATCCTACTGATCCCTCAATATAAATATTTAAAAAATCTTTTGTAATCCTGCATGTATTTAAAATTACCGATTTTTGCATTTTTATATATAAATTCTTTGACAAATCTAATACGCCTAAATTTTGAATCAGAGACCTAGGTATAATGCCAGTAGCCGAAATAACAAATGGTAATATTTTTATAGTCCGAGAATGCCAAATTCTTTTAATCTCATTTCCTAAATCTGTGTATTTTCTAATTTTTTCAGAAACAGTTTTTTGAATATTACAGGAATTTGGAAGAGCTACATCAATGATATAAGTTATTTTTTTAATTTTGTCATGTAAAACTATATCAGGTCTATTATGACTAATTGTTCTGTCTGTTAGTATAGTTTTATCACAATATATTTTATAAAATTCATTTTCTAAAAATGAATTTGGTTCATATTCATAATATGGTACTATATTACGGCAGTCAATCAAATTATGTTTTATTACCAAACTTTGGTGGATTATTTTTAAAACCTGATTGTGCCTAAATGTATACTCGGACGGCGCTAATGTAGAACATCCCGATATAATATGTTCTATAGTTTCCGGAAAAGCCAAACATTTTCTACATAAATCATCAATTTGATTTATATCTTTGATTATATGATTCCTATAATTTTTAGTATTAATGACTCTATCTTGAATGGCAAGCATAAATCCTTCTATTTCTGCGCTCAACTCTCCAATACTCAACCATTTGTTTGACGAAAGTTTGTCAACATACGTTTGGTTGAGATAATTGAAGTGTTTTGCATGCATAATTTTATTTGACCAGGAATCTAATAATTCCTGGTTAGTATTTATAAGAATGTTGGCATTCTCGTCATATAAATTTAAAGGTGTAATGTTTATATCTGCCTTGCAAATTATTTTGTGCATTTCTGAGCTATTAGCTTTCCTATGGAAAAAAATTTCTAAGCATTTCTACCTGATTGTGTTTCAAAGATGTTATTTTGACTACACCTCTACCTCCTAAATTTCTAGGTAAATTATTTCGCTCTATAGCTGAATTTGGATGATGGCAATTAAACTTTGTTAACGTAGTTCTAATTAATCGTTCTAAACTATCTAAATCTGTATTGGATTATTTAATTATGCCAAATGAGTAAGTTAATAGAGGTATTGCCCAAGTATTTATTGCTTTTACTAAATTTTTAGCAGATAGATTGCATTTTAAAATTTTTCTGATCCTAGTTTGAAATTTAATCCTAATATCATTTTTAATACTAGTGTGATCTAATCTATTCGATTGCGGGTATCCTAAATATTTATAGACCTCATCCCCTTACATACTTTTAATTTTGAAATTTCTAAATATACCCTCGTCTCCATCTACAATTTTGCCTTTCTCTATATGGATCGTTTTACATTTATCTAAACCAAAAGTCATTTTAATATCATCTGAAAAGATTTTAACTACCTTAATCATTTTCTCTAAATTTGATTCAGAATTTGAAAATAATTTTATATCATTTATATATTTATTATTATTATTTATTATAATTATATTATATATAAAAATTCACTTTTCCTAGAAATGTTTTCTACAAATCGAAAGGGAAACAAAAACGGGGGAAAATGACATACATAATTCATTTTTAGATTTACTATCCTCTACAGCATTTCAAATTTCCGCAATCGACAAGAGTTTTTATGCTTAGATTGAACTCTTGTTGTCTCAACACCCAGGGCTGGGTAGTATTTTAATTACTTGTAATTGAAATACGTATTTGAGATACAAATACGTATTTTGTATTTGTATTTCAATTACTTCCTAACAATGTATTTTGTAATTGGTATTTCAATTATCTGATGCTGAGGTATTTTGTAATTTGTAATTCAATATGCTTCAATATTCTTATTGCTTCAAAATACATTTTCAAATACATTTAGCGATCTTAATAATGATAATGAAAAATAAACTGACATAGATAATACTTAGACTAAGTACGCTAGAATCCGAAGCAATGTTATGTATTTAGTGTTTATATTTAGTGTTAATATTTAGAGTTGACAAACCTTACAAGTGGAGCGGAGATGAGATGTGCCTTTTGAGCAATATGATTGGTCAATTTTTGCACGTCTTTGTTTCACTCTGCTCAACTTTGCTTCTATGGAGATTCTATTTAGATAAGGGTACTTACGACAATTTATTGCAACCAAAGGTTCCACCAAAACCAATTGTATTTAGAGTTGACAAACCTTACAAGTGGAGCGGAGATGAGATGTGCCTTTTGAGCAATATGATTGGTCAATTTTTGCACGTCTTTGTTTCACTCTGCTCAACTTTGCTTCTATGGAGATTCTATTTAGATAAGGGTACTTACGACAATTTATTGCAACCAAAGGTTCCACCAAAACCAATTGTATTTTGTAATTTGTATTTTGTATTTGAAATACAAAATAAAGTGTTTAAACCATTTTTTTTTATTTCAAATACACGACTCGAAAGTATTTCGTATTTTAAATACATGCTAAAACGTATTTTGTAATTTGAATTTTAATTACAGCAGTGCATGTATTTTGCCCAGCACTGACAACACCTGAATTCAGAGCAAAACTGAAGACTCGCCTTTTCAAATTATCCTATCCAGAATAATAACCGCTTTTCTCAGTCCATGGGATTTTCTTAAATCGATTTATCTTTCTCCTTGACTACCCACTTTTAAGTTTAAGAATTTATTATACGTAAACTTTTTTTGTAACTTACCACTGTCAACCTGCGCAGTAATCATTAAAATATGTTTGTAAATGTAAATATATGTTTTAGTCGTAAATATCTAGTTTTAAGACAGTTGTATGTCATAATACGAGTAAAGCAGTATTGTGTAAATACCCACTCGGTCTTAAAAATAAGTATAGTTTTACGTCACTAATTATAAGCTTAAATTTAAGTCACTAGTTATCAATCTTAGTTACTACTTACTAGCTGGTTTCCGGCGTTGCAAAGAAATAAATTGTTTTTCCCTGCATGTCCTTTCCCGTGCGTCCCCGTTCTCGCTCTCCCCTCTCCCTCTCCCGCTCCCCCGCTCCCCCGTCCCGCCGACCGCTGTTCCGCGTTCAATGAATTCAGTCTCAGTACATTCAGTTTTCAAATAGCTCGCGTGCCAGCTATTACAATTTTTTTATTCAAATTTTCATTTTTCATATATTACAAATATTCATTTTTGTATATTATAAGAAAAATCAATCAAAATTGGTAGATACATTTTTAAAATATCTATAATTCTTGATTCGATTGAAAGTATAAAGCGAGTACTTCCAATAAATCATTAATTTAAAGAGTTTCCAAAATTGAATTTTGATTTGTACACTACACTCATTTTGAAATGTACACTACTCTTCCAAACACAAGCTAATGCTTCCATGGAAGAGTGGTATTAACATATTTGAACATGAACATGTACGCAAATTATTACATCATCTAAATCTTATATTTTTTTAAATATATTTAACAATCATTGTTTTGCAAAATGTCATTTTCAAATTTTGACATTTTTGACAGTTTCGCAAGAGTGTTTGTAATGATTAAAAAACTTTTTAGGTGTATTGTCATGTGGTTGTAATGATCCAGAAACCTTCGCGGGGGTTTAAAGAAGGTATTTTGAAAGTTTCAAACACTTCCTATGCCTAATACAGGGTGACCCAAAAGAAAGTTGATATTTAGTGGATCGATTTTTAAAAAAAGTAAGGGTTCTATGGAAAAAATGTTTATTAAATACTAAAATACACAATTTGGGAATTTATTTCTGAAAAATAATATCGTCCAAATGTAAACCCTCACGTTCGCGGCATTCATTTAATCGAAGAGTAAAATTTTTATATAAATAATCAATATATATTTTCGTTATTTGTTTTTGGGGTGTTATGCCGTGTTATACACATCTACCGGATCTGCCGGATCTGCCCTGATGATGGACACTGCAACGATGTCCGAAACGTTGGCTAAAGAAGGAGGTAGCGCAACACGGCATAACACCCCAAAAACAAATAACGAAAATGCTTTTGGCCGTGAAAATCTTAAAACTTATCCAATCAATATATATTATAAAAGAAAACTCAAAAAAACGTGCGGAACGCAAAAACTCAGAAACGAGTGCCGGTACGATCAAGAGAGTTATATGGTATGGTAGATCTCTATCCCCCTAGGGAATAAGGGTATTCGTTTTTACCTGAAGGGCTTGCTTTTGAAGATATAAGGGCTGAAAGTTCTAAGAAGACTCTAGAAACTTCAAGAAGAGTCTGGAAGATTCCGGAAACTTCTAGAAAATTCGATAAGACTCTGGAATGTTCTGGAAGAAATGGTGGAGTATGTCAGCGAGTCCAGAAGGTTCCGGAAAGTTCAAGAAGATTCGATAAAGCTGTAGAAAGTTCTGAAAGGAGTGGAGGAGTGTGTCGGTGTGTCTAGAAGGTACCGGAAAATTCTAGAAGGTTCCATAAAGCTTTACGAAGTCCTAGAAGGTTCGATAGGGCTGTACAAAGCTCTGGAAGGAGTGGCGGAGTATGTCGGTAAGTCTAGATGGTTCCGGAAAGTTCTAGAAGGTTCGATAAAGCTGTAGAAAGTTCTGGAAGGTGTGGCGGAGTATGTCGGTGAGTTTAGAAGGTTCTGATGGCTCACGAATGCTTTAGAAAATTGTGGGAGGAGAAAGTTCTAGAAGCTTTAATAGGCGGTAATAATAGGCGGTGAGTCTAAAAGATTCAGGAACTTCTAGAACGTTCGATAAAGCTTTACAAAGTTCTAGAAGGTTCCATAAGGCTGTAGAAAGTTCTGAAAGGAGTGGAGGAGTGCATCGGTGTGTCTAGAAGGTTCCGGAAAATTCTAGAAGATTCCGCAAAGCTGTAGGAAGTTCTAGAAGGTTCGATAAAGACGTAAAAAGTTCTGGAAGGAGTGGCGGAGTAAGTCGGTAAGTCTAGAAGGATCTGATGGTTCACAAATGCTTAGAAAATTGTGGATGGAGAAAGTTCTAGAAGTTTTCAGAAATAAATGACGTTAAGTCTAGAAGATTGCGAAAGTTCTAGAAGATTGCGAAAGTTCTAAAAGTTTCGATAGAGCTATACAAAGTTCTGAAAGGAGTGGAGGAGTGTGTCGGTATGTCTAGAAGGTTCCAGAAAATTCGAGAAAGTTTCATAAAGCTCTGGAAGTTCTAGGAGGTTCTATAGGGCTGAAATTCATGAAGTAGTGGCGGAGTATGTCGATGAGTCTAGATGGTTCCGGAAAGTTCTGGAAGGTTTGATAAAGCTGTAGGAAGTTCTAGAAGGTTCGATAGGGCTGTACAAAGTTCTGGAAGGAGTGGCGGAGTATTTCGGTTAGTCTAGTCTAGAAGGTTCGATAAAACTATAGAAAGTTCTGAAAGGTGTGGCGGAGTATGTCGGTGAGTCTAGAAGGTTCCGGAAAGTTCAAGAAGATTTTTTAAAGCTGTAGAAAGTTCTAGAAGGTTCCAAAAGGCTGTAGAAAGTGTGTCGGTATGTGTAGAAGGTTCCGGAAAATTCTAGAAGATTCCACAAAAGATATATGGGCTGGAAGTTTCGCCCCGTTGAAATTTCTAGAACACTTCAAAAAATTCCAGAGTATTCTTGAGCATTCCACCACATTCCAGAACATCTCGGATTATTCTGGAACGTTCGGGAAGAGGATGTAACGTTCAGGAACATACCGGAACAGCCCAGATCATTATGGAACATTCGGGAACCATTTTTTGTATGGGGCTACCCATATGGGGTATGTAAAGCAAGATCCGTCGTGGATTCGAATGTCAATTCAATCTCACATCAACTCCATGAGCGATGCCGGACACCCCAGTCAGAGTATTTGAGAGGTTTTCACAACGTTCCAGAACATCCCGGAACCTTCTGGAAAATTGTGGAATGTTCGAGAATAGGGAATCGGGAACATCAAAGTGAAACATTCCAGAACACTCTCGAATGTTTTCCTGAGCGAAGCCGGGTAACCCAGCTAGTTATAATAATAAATTTGGACAACTTATATAGCGCTGTTTTGCGCTATATAAGTTGTATGATATAAATGTCATATGACGGCTCGCCAGGTAGGCTTCGTGATGGCTACCATTTCGTGACGAACATTTTATTTTAATTGCATCAGGGAAGTCGGATTTTTGGCGTACACTTTAGATTTAAGATAACCGATAACCCCACAGGAAAAAGTCCATAGGGCTTAGGTCAATTTATGTCATCTCTCCCCTCTCCTGGAGATCAATTTTCCAAGGAAAATTTCACGAACTCATGGCATAGATGTATTGGACGTATGTAAGGTTGCTCCGTCTTGCTGGAACCATGTTCTTTGGTTATAGCCAGTAAGTTTGTAGGGGTGCAGCATTAGGTATTTGTGCAAAATTCTATGTAACGATGATCTATGCACATTTAAAGCACTTGCGCACTTCCGAATCTAAAAGTTTGAGTCGTCACGAAAAGACTGATAACTCTCTACGTTTTCTACCGTTCTCGATGACCTTAGTCGCCCGGATTTTGGTTTAGCCAGCGTTGTACCGATCTCTTCAAACTTTCGCCCATTTTCGAATGAGAGGAATGCTTGGCGCATCATTGAAAACCTCAAATATTGCAGAATCTTCTACGCGCTACAGTCGCCGAATCACCATTTTTTGTAAAACTCACGCACGTACAACGCGCGGTCGCTCCCGAGAAATGCTTCATAGCGACTAAATTCCCAAGAGCCAGACTACTAATTGACATACCCCCCGCGCCCCTCGGAAAAGTTGCGTTCACACAGAAAGTAAAACAAATATCAACTTTCTTTTGGGACACCCTGTATAACAATATGTACACCCTGTATGTCTCATATACTCATATATCCCCAAGTAAACATATTTTGACTTTTATATATATAAATAATAAACGTATAAAAGAATTTGTACAGCGCCATTGAAGTGATTTTTTCACGAAAATGACGCTATAGAAATCATCCAAACATTATTATTATTAAACTGTTTCTGAAGATAAACCAAAGTAACAGCTTGATTATTCGATAATTGGTTTTCGGTTTGCGTAATAACAAGGTAATTATCACTGTTAGAATACGGAATTATTGTATGGGGTAGTGCAAATGACAATATTCTAAATCCAGTGAATCCAATTAAAACCCAAAAATTTTCAATGAAAATTATACAGAAAGTCCTACAAGAACTAGCACTAACGAAATCTTCAACCATCTTAACTTCTTGTCAATTAAACAACTCTACAGTACTACTTTGCAATCATAAATTATTAATTAAATAAACATCAGAAATAACAATTAACACGTATATGAGAAACATTAGATTAAATAATATATGATAACCACGTATATGTCAAACACATTTCCAACTAGTAACCCTAAGTACAGCATTTGTACAAAAATCTTCTAATACTGTGGAACTAAACTTTACAACAAAATCCCACTCTCATTCAAAATCACAACATTATAACATCTTGTGCCCAGTGTATTGTAATCCCAAAATCTGTGCCTAATAAAAGTGGAGTATCTACTATTAAGTGCATTATTTGCCAATTTTAATTATTATTTCTAGTTTAAATTTAAACGAAATTCTGTGTTTGGTAGTGATGCAAGTATGGCGGAATAGGCAATGTTTAGGAACAAACATCTGCATGGATTAAACAGTTAAGGTCAAATACTAACAATACATAACAAAGCGATGCCTTCATCTGAAATTGCATGTTTTACCGGAAAGTAGAAGATTACAAGTTCAATAAATAAAAAAATTAAGTTTTGCCAGAGTTCGACATTTCCCTAGATTTGTGCTGATTTCCCTTTTTCCTAGAAAATATTTTTCTGTCCTTGATCTAGGGAAATTTCCCCTGCGGGCGCGGCTCGAGCGTGTCGTCAACTCGTCAACAACGAGTTCCAAGTTAACATGTTCAATCGAGCCAAACCATCGAACAAGAACGAACGTGGGTACATAGCATATAATTTAAATCTCAAATAAAAATTTGTATAAAAACGTAGGGAGATCAGAAATAGAAAATACATTGACACCGAATACACACTGAAACCGAAAATAAAATAATGCTTTTAAATACAATACAAAATATAATTATGATTATTTTATTTACAGTTTGTCAAATAAGAATAGAAAACATAGGAGGGCGCCACTGTTGTTCAAATGGCAATACTAAAAATATAATCATGGTGGTAATCTAAAGCTATGTAACCTACATTTTTATTAAAAATTAAAAAGGCATAAAAGTAAAAAAAAAAAATTTTCATTCCACTGATCTCAAAATTAGAATTGCATACAGGTATATTAGGGAACGTACCCATACTACGTGACCCGTTCAGGGGGGGGGGGTCTTGAAAATACCAAGCTTAGTACAAATGAGCGGCGGGGGCTTAGGTTTTTAGTCACCGGGGGGGGGGGGGTTAAAAATTGCAAAAAGTTGGTCACGTAGTATGGGTACGTTTTTTTTTTAATATATAGATATATAATTGTACAGTGGAGTTATATAAATTACAAAATATCGGTACAGAAATTATTTAAAAATTACAATCTCACCAAAGAAGAAGCTAGTTCTTGTGCTTTATGAGCGAGTTACACTAATTATAACTGAAATAGAATAACATTATGCAATGGGTAAGTATATAATAGGATCATGGAACTAAGATTGAAGGGAAGCGGCAATACTTTCGGAATATTACGGGGATAAGCGAAAAACCTATGTAGCTCGCAAACTTGTAGCCGTCTAGTGGGAGGGGATAGAAACGGGGAATGTGGCTAGCTTGCGGGGGGAAGGCGGCGCTCTGGAGATAAGGGCCGAACTGTGAATGGGAATCATTATTATTTTTATATTTTTTAAACTTTCGTTAATTTTTTTTTAAATTTTGGACATAAAATATAATAGCTTAATTGAAAAATAAGTAATGAAATGAGGAAAGGCTAGTAACAAGGAGACTGGAGACTTATGTGTTGTTTAATTTTTATTGTTCCCTATACAAGTTATTTTAAGTTACCTTTATCTACTAGGACGTACTTAACTCATTTTTTGCGAAATCAAGATTTGTGAAGCGCTTGTCGAAATACATCGGCCTCACTTTTTACTTGACAATTGCAAGTGGGTAAAATAACTAGTGTTATGAACTCGCTGTAACTCAAGGCGCCATTCCTTGGTGCTATCATTGCTTAACTCATCAGTTTGAAATAGATTTTAATTTATCATATAAATAGTAAGTATGGTTTTTTATACGTATTTTATAAAATCAACAGACTTGCAGTGAAAATTTTTAGCGTTCTATTCTGATGTATACTGGTGCTTGAGTTTTAAGAAAGGAGTGCTCGATATTAATCTTATAAAAGAACTGTATTTACAGTTTTACAATGATAACAAAAAAAATAAGTGATAGGAACAAACACTGCTTGACTTTTATTTGCGTGGGAAAATAAATTTTATTTGATTAAATTCTGTTATTTCATAATTAATTTATTTAAAAATAATGTACATATTATATTATACTAGCAGATCCGGCCACACGTTGCTGTGGCTAACGTAAAAAAATTCCACGCCATTACCCAATCTTTAAATCCAACGCCATCTGTTAAATTAAATCCACACCGCCCATTTTCCAGCCCATTGCCCGCTGCCCGCTGCCGCTTAACCAGATATATTATATGTTTCAATAAATTTACACAAAACCTTGACAAATTATATATCTAAACCTTTCTCATGAATCACTCTATCTAGTGGTGAAAACCGCATGAAAATCCGTTTGGGTAGTTTTTGAGTTTATCGCGAATAGATAGACAGACAGACGCGGCGAATAACTTTGTTTTATAATATGTAGAGATATACCATATAATATATCACAAGAATCCCAACTGCTTCCGTCTGTAGCATGTACGTTGTGAGGCTGAAGGTAAATGGCGAGGAGAAATAAATGGTGGAGAGAAAGCTGGAGAAGTACCCGGCTATTCAGATCTAGTCGACAAACACGGCTAAATCAATTTCAAGCAACATTTCAATTCTGAATGGTGGTCTTACCTACGCCAGAGCGATACTGAGAATGTCTTCCACCTGGACCGTGCCGGGAATATATTTTATAATGTTTTTAATTATAAAATGTTGAAAACACAGATCAATCGAATAAAATTTATTTCGGGATTTGAACCCGCGACCTCCGGATTGCTAGTCAAGAGCTTTACCCCTCAGCCACGAGGGCATGTCAATGTGACTTTTACATAACAGTACAGTGATTATAAACTTTGAATTAACGTTGTAAACATATGTAAAAGGAGTGGTAAATTAGTAGGAAGAAAATCTAAAAATAACAGTGCAAAAAAGACAAAGTAAAAAATTTTTAAAATGAATAAGCTAAATGATAAAAAACATATACCTATGACATGATTAATAAAAACATAAAAGTTTTTTGGTAATTTTTAATTATTATAATTTAAGTTGACTGATTCGGCCCATTGGCAGTCGGAGTTCACGTGATAACATCGGGCTCATGGCGATGGCGGTTGAAATGAACACGCCGAAAATTACAAAATGCGTATTTAAGCTATGTTTAAACATTTACATGTGAAAGGTAAGACCGTCTTTTTTCTTAAAGGTCTTCATAGAACTACTTTTACACAATTTTACGGCACAGTGGACCATTTTTCTATGTTTTATGAACGTTTTTCTGGGAGCTCTATGCGCGACCGAGGTGTAAAAGCCAATGTCAGCCATCTAAAAACCGTTCGGTAAAATTTTTGAAAAGGCATGCTTTGGGCAGTGGGGCACACTTTACATGCCGTCTCTCTAGTATCCATACTCTTAGAATAGGATCAATTGAGACTTCTGGATCATCTATATGTGTAGGTGTACCAGTCCTGGATTTGTCAATAGGCCTTATAGGCCGCGGCCTAGGGGCGGCAGAGTTCAGAGGGCGGCGCGCATTCGCCGTTAATTTTGTGTACGATTATAAACAAAAACAAAAAAGTCACTGTGGATAGATACAATTTTCTATCTCCTAATCTTTAGACGCCTAGTGGTCCCGTACGGGACCGCGGATTTGTGTCGTTGAATGCCCAACGGTCCAATACGGAATCGGTGATTGTGGTGCGAATAGTTCACAAAAAAGGCTTTGGCAGTGGGCTACCTTTATAGCACGAGCGTTTAAGGGATTTTTATTTTTAATGATTTTCATGATTTTTTTTTAAATACGTAAGGAATATATTTATTTTATTTGTACCTTGCGGTCATTTTACATATATATTCAAGAGTATATTCTAAAATTTTCAAATATTTTCCTAAAAAAAAACCGGAGATATCAACTGCCACGCATTGTAAGTCGCCATCCGGCTGGACAATTTTTGTAACTCCTGGAGGTCACAATTTTCATCCGAAATCAATTTTTCAAAATAATAAGTTTTTCTTCTATTTGAACCTCACTTCTTCCAAAAAACCGAAAATTAATATTTTTTTCAGAAATGTGAAATTTACTACTTATGATTTTTTAACATTATTTTGAACGTTTTTTTGCCATAAAAAAATAGATAAAAATATAAAGAAATTATGTGCTGAGTTTGATAAAGATTGATAAAAAAACTGTATGATCTAGAGGTTACACAAATTCAAAAAAAGCAGTTTCGAGAAAAATGCGTTTGAAAATAAGAGTGACAGTAAAATAGCGGTAGTTCGACCGAAGGACACTCAGTCAAACGCATATAACTTTTAAATGGGGTGGAATTTTGGTTTGAAATTTTCAGAAAATGAATAGTTCTATCATCGATTTATGAAAAAAAAAATTTTTTGAAGCCTCTACGCCTATGTCCCCCTTAAAGGAACCTTTAGACGCCCACTGATCCCGTACGGCACCGCGGATTGCGTCGTGCGATTATGGTGCGAATTTTTCACAAAAAAATCGTGGGCAGTGGGCTACCTTTAGTTGGTTACTAATCGTATTTGGTAATGCTATTTGGAAAGATTAAATAAAGTGAGTGCTCAGATTCAGAGCTCATCTGTTGATGTATGTAACGGTATCTGATTTTTATGAATCTCTTCTCCAGTTTATCACACCAGAGCAAGAAAACTTTGATTATTTCGAAGAAAGTGCAATTGAAATGAGCGCACTTGAGTAAGTGAAAACACTCAGAGTAAGATGACCCTAAGAGAAAAAACTTTATAGACGAAACATCAAATGAGCGTATTGAAACAACTTCCTGACTGAGATCTGAACTAGAGAGAAGGCTTATGCGAAAGCATAATACATAATATGAAGGCATAATACTTCAAATAAAAAAATCTTTTTTTTTTAAATGGGTGAACTTTCAACACAAAGAGTCTCAGAAAAAGCGCAGTCTCTTGTGCAATGATTTAAAAGACGATTTAGTTCAATCATGGGTACACTTTCAAGGTCACGTTTACTCTACTCTAATAAGATGGCAGAGAAACCCGAATATCCATTATTACTGAATCTTTCTAAAGAAAGTTTTTGAGGAAACCATCTCTGTGCAATGTTTACCCAAACTTGGATATAGCTCTCCACGTCGCACTTTGCACTCCGGTCACAAATTGTTCTGGAGAAAGGAGTTTTTCCTGCTTAAAGCAAGAGAAGAAATGCCATAAGAAAAACTTTACTCCTCGGATCTTCTATGCATAGAAGCAACCAAGAAGCTATAACTGATTTTGTCAAATAAAAAATCCCGTAAAACAATGTAGTTCTTTTTTCGTGTTACACTTTTATTTTAAGAATAATTCATTATTTATTTAATTTTGAATACCTACTTAACGTATATTTGAATATTTATTTTTATAATTGTGCGTCACCTAATAAAAGCCTACAAATGAGTGATCATGGTAGGTGGCAATTTCTAAGAAGGAGGAAGGGGCGGCGCAAATGAAGTGGCCTATACCGATGAAAAGTGTAAATACGGCCCTGAGGTGTACATACATAAGATACGTTTTCATACTAAAATATTGTGCACTTAGGAGAAATTCGAAAAATCTAAATAAAATAGAGATTAGAAAGAAAGAGAAAAACAGGTAATTATTTAGTTAATTATTGCTGATGAAGTGTAGCTTCAGTTTAAGTTTCAGTATGTTGATGTCTTTGTTGTTTTTTTTTTTCAGTGGGAAGGTTGAAAAACTTTATTCCTAAATAGATATAATTGTTTTGCATTAGTTTGGTATTAAATTTTGGTATTTTGATGTTTTCTTCATATCTTTTTGATTGGTGAGTTTCAAATTTTTTGATGATATTATCTTTGTAAATTTGGATAATTGCATTTTTCTTGAAGATATTCTCTACCCGAGGCACCGTGAAATCTGCGAAAAGCGTTTCTGTTGGATAAGTGGAGGGTTTCTTTATGATTACTTTAATGATTAGTTTCTGAATCACTTTGATCGGGGTTAGTAAATAGTTGTATGACCCCCCCCATCCAATAATTCCATATTGAATTAATGACTGGATTAGTGCATAGTATACTCTTTTTAGATTGTTGAGTTTTAAAATATTTCTTAATCTTATGAATATATATATACACTTTCTGATACGCTTAACCAATTCACAGATATGGCTCTTCCACTTCATATGTTGTTCTATTATCACTCCGAGATATTTAATTTCTGATACTGATTGCAATGTTGAACAGCCTTGGATACATGTGATTTTATTACATTTGTTATTGTGGATAATTATTTTAGTGTTGGAGAGTCTTTTTAGTTTGTTGATTGAGAAGTGTATGTAGTATGTTTTGTTATTGTTCAATGAGAGAAGATTTGTATCAAACCAATGTTTTAAGATGTTCATGATATTATTTGCTTGTTCGTTTACTCTATTCCAGTCGACCCCATTTACTATGATAGCTGTGTCGTCGGCATATGATATTATGTCTGCGTTAAGTGGTAGTTTAAAAATATCGTTAACATAAATTATAAATAGTAGGGGGCCTAGGACTGTGCCTTGAGGTATCCCAAAATTACTTGTTAGTGGTAGACTTAGGGAGTTGTTTATCTTGACTACTTGGTGTCGTTCAAATAAATAGCTTTTAATCCATTTTAGAGCTTTATCGTTTATCCCAACACATTTTAATTTTTTAATAAGTTTATCATGAGAAATACTATCGAAAGCTTTTTTTAAGATCTATGAAGATTCCGAGGCATTTCAAAGATTTGTCTAATGTGTTCTGAATAATGTTCGATAATTTGGCAATCGCATCTTGGGTACTTCTATTTTACATGAATCCATATTGGTTGTCGTGAATTATGTTATTTTTGTTAATAAATTCAGTTAATCTTTTTTTGACAATTTTTTCAAAGATTTTGGCAATGTTTGAAATCAGGGATATTGGACGATAATTTGTCACTTCTTCTGGGTTGCCAGGTTTATGAATTGGAGTGATGATGGTTTGTTTATATATCGTTGGGAATATTCCGCTTTGAAGACTAATGTTGATTAAATGTGTTAATGGTTTTGAAATATGTTTTTGATAGCTTTTAGTGCTTCGACAGTAACTCCATCGAAACCTGGTGCCGATCTTCCCTTCATGCTTGAAATGATGTGTTCGATTTCCTGGGCTGAAGTAAGGGGAAACATTTTGAACAAAACAATTTTGTTTGAGATATTGACGTTAATGTTCTGTTCGTCATTAGACGGTATTTTTTGTATTTGATTTGCAAGATTTTTGCCTACATTTGCAAAAAAGTTGTTAAATATGTTAGCGGCAGCTGGTGGTTTTTCTTCGCATCGTATTTTGTTATTATTATGTGTAATACTATGTATTTCATTTTTTTAATGTTTTTTCTTATCTATGATTTCTTTACAAGATGCCAGACTTTTTTGCATCGTTCTCCGTTGCTTCTAGTTTTTGCCGAAAATAGTTTTCTTTTGTGTTTTTTATTAAATACGTAAGTTTGTTTTTGTATGCTTTTAGGTATTTTTTTAAGGTTTCGTTTGTAGGTTGTCGGATAAATTTATTGTATATTGCTTCTTTGTGTCTGATTGATACAATTAATCCAAAAGTTATCCACGGTTTAACCGGTTTAAATTTTGATGATTGTTTTCTGAAATCAATAGAATGTGCAGTACTTACGTGCATTGATAAATTTTTTTTCAAATAGTTCGAAGCATTCATTCGTATCATTACAATTAAAAATATCCTGCCATTTCTCTTTGTCTCGATTATGTACTAGGGCATTTATGTTGAGCGTTTTGCGTCGTTCCCTATCATTATATCTTTGCAATTTTGTGTTAACATAATGAAGAATAACGATATTGTTATAAAATATAAAGCACACTTTAGAAATTGCTCACATTTATTTAATATCAGCTTAAGTACCTACCAGCGTTGTCCAGGCTTTAGATCATGTCTCAAATTTTAGATCTGAATATATTTAACTCATTAAGTAGTGTAACTGAACTCACCATTCTCCTCACATTCTTCCTTTCTACCTACTATCAAATTCAAATTTATGGTAAATTAAATGAAAGCCAATCACTTTGTAAAACACAATTTAATCAAATTTGTGTCATTAAGTAGGTAACTTAACAAGAGTGCTTCTTCGATTTTTTTTTTAAGAACAAAAAACGTAATTTTAAATGTGTACAGTGTTCTGTATTTTCAGTGTCATTGCACTTTAAAAAGAATATTTGACAGGCAAATTGGTGTTGCCAGCCTACAAATTTTGTAGTTTGTAGTATTTTTTATATTTTCTTCTCTTATTTGACAGACTCTATTTATAATTACTTCCATTAAATTTTAAGATTATGTAAATGAAGTCCTCAGGATAGGAGATTCCAGTGAGGATATCATTATTTGTTTCTATCTGATGGTTGTGTAGGTTATCCAATAAATGGTTCCCTGGGCGGTGGTACCTATACCAGCCTCCAATTGAATAGAGCAAATTGCAGGATAATAAGGCACAAGCAATTATAATATTCTGGGTATCTTATTTTTTAAGTGAAAACTTCTTTAGCACCGTTGAAACTCGATGAAACGGAAACAAGCGACACTAAAAAGAGACAAGCACAAACATCTATATGATTTACCCTGCGAGAAAATGAGACAGCAATAAAATATTTATTTAACTCACGGATACTCG
Organism: Limnephilus rhombicus; assembly: GCA_929108145.2. Lineage (NCBI taxonomy): Eukaryota > Metazoa > Arthropoda > Insecta > Trichoptera > Limnephilidae > Limnephilus > Limnephilus rhombicus. Next base: position 13,508,914 of record OV815270.1, read on the forward strand.
GCTCCAATATAATACGATAAACCCACAGTCCTACGCAAGTCTCCTTTGGTATAGTGGTATAAAGCACCTGACTAACCTCTGCAGATATTTAGTGGACCGAGGCTCGAATCCTAAGAAATTCTAAAAATATTTTTTTTTGTAAAATCAATATCCAATCTTCAAACCAATCCAAAATGAACAGGCAAAAGAAAGCGACATCTAGCAATTCCGAAGAAGAAAACACAAATACTAATGAAATGACTAAATGTATAGGAAAAGATGCACTGGATTTCGACGAAAAAATATTTAAAAAATCATTCTTCACATTACTAAAAAAGTGCTTCGTAGTCTCCCCACTCTTGTCTACTATAGTTTTCTGAAGGTTTCACTTCTACCGCATGTGAATTGCACACTCTGATTTTTTTATGGGCACAAAATATAAATTACGAAAACAACTATTGCTCCTATGTATCTATGTTCACCGGCCACAACGGTACTTCGAGTACCGATATCTCCTAGTCGGTATGTCAGTAGATCGTATGCATTATGCATCGTGCATGTAGTTACGTAATTAAATACATATTCTTAAATTTACTTGTACACTTTGTACAGGTAGGAACTTTGGTTATATATTGGGGTACATGAGGGGTATATTTACCAAACTGACTTATTCCAATTAGTATCTAGTTTAATCTGTGAATGTTTTTAGTGTTACAGAATGTTGTTTTTGGTACAGCTTTGGGACTTATCCATTTCCCAAGGTCCTGTTCAATGCATTCATCTCACTCTGTCCTTCTCCTCCTTACAAAGCCTACCTGGAAGAAGAAAGACAATGGGAAATTAATACATTGCACAATGCACAGGACCTTGGGATTAGTCCCAAAGTTGTTTCAGCACTTAACACATTCACCGATCAAATTAGATTATAATTGGAATAAGTGGGTTTGGTAAATATACCCAATACCCGAGAGCCAGTAATGAGGACCCAAGATTCGTTGAAAATATTACAAACCTTTTGATGAAACAACCAGTCTGTTTTTATTATTTTTATCTTGAAAAACGGTTGCTAGATTTGTACCTAAGGCAGTGGAGTAACGTGACTTGGAGGGGCTCTGTATCAAAATTAGTTGGGGGGCCCAAATGAAGGATAAAGATTTCTCACAAAAGAAACAAAAGGCCTCTGTAGCCTCGCGGCCCCGTATCATTGATACGGCGGTAGATACGCGCCTGACCTAAGGGCAAAAGTGCTTGTAAAATTTAACCGCTAAACAGTATAAGTATCTTATTTAGTAAACCACAACCATTTTGTCGAAAATTGTTACCGAATTTATACTTTTACTTTTTAAATTTATTTTCTTTACAGTTACAAAGATAAAAATGTGTAATATTTTTCTGTACAAACAAAATTAGATAATTAGGTACCTACCTACTCAGTTTTCATCTTAGCAAGTATAGTTTGGCAATTAAGTGTAGAAATTAAATAAATTGGAACTAAACTTGGTTTTCATTACTATGGCAGCATCGAATTACTCGCTTTGCCATGACGTTTCCTATGGCTGTCATGTTATCGCATGTTACGGTTGATTTATTGTCTTAAATCTGAGTAGAAGATCGCTGATTTGATAATATTTTTATTCATTGTTTGCATGAATTTAATTAAAATGAATAAACCATTACATAGTGATGCAAGAGGGGTTATATTCTGTGTTTTTCAACGCTGCCTAGCCGAGTATCACGCGAAGAAGCTTCTGTCTAATTTAAAAGATGTTTACAAACGAACTGCAGAAATGACTGGTACGTAGTATATAGTTTGTTATTAATTATTTGTTGTTTATTATTAGTTTGTTTGTAATTTCATTAGTATTACAAGATTTATGCCAATTTTCGAGCGAATATAAACATTACAATCTGATTTGAGGTTATGTTGAAAAATCCAAATTTGACAATCTCATTTGACAGTTCATGTGAAGCCACAAGAAAAAGGGAATAACTCAATTAAAAAAAATAATAATATGCAACTTCTTTAAACTCATAGAAAAGTACTTTTTTCTTAATTTTCTCTTTCTTTCTTAATGAATATTATCTACTGTGTTTGTTTTAAATACCTTCTATAATAATAATTTTTATGATGTTTTTCACACACAGGTAAATCTCAATCAACGTTAAGGCGAATGGTCAAGGAACGGGAAAAAGCAGATGGAAAATTTGAAACACTGGGAAAACGAAAAATGGGGCGCCCTAAAAAAGAGTTGGATGATTTTGATATTTGTGCCATTCGTCAAAAAAATTTTTTTTTACATAGTACGTAAAGAAGTCCCAACTTTAAGAACTTTGAATTTGAAAGACATTGGATTTGATGGTAGCCGGGAATATTTATGAAAAATTTTGCATTCAGCGCTACATAAACTTTGCAACTTTATTTTGAATATTATCTTAACTTTGTAATGTTGCATGATAAAATTATAATGCACTTAATTTTCTGAACTTAAATTGTTTGTATAAAAGTTCTGACAAATATGAGTAGGGTTTTTTTAAATTGTTTTTATTATTAGTTTTTGTGATATGTAAATTGTTTGTGTTTAATTTGTATATGTCCGCCCCATCCTATAATGCCGTATTAATATTATTATTACCTTATAACGAAATAAACGCCTACATAAAATTTGTTTCATTTTATTTTACTTATATTAAATTGCAATTTTATTTCTATTATTTACTTCTATTAAATTATAGTTTTTGTGCAAAATTTTTGAAAATACAAATACGTTATGAAATATGCATTTTTACAAGTGTTTTATGAAGAAAAAAAAAGAAAAAAAAAACTAACTTTCTACTCCAACACAAAAATACCTGTACTTGTCACACTTAATCATAAACATAAAGTTTTATAAACAAAGCCGATGGAAAGCAAAATTTTTCGTAAATATTCCCGGCTACCATCAAATCCAATGTCTTGTTAGTAAAGTTCTTAAAGTTGGGACTTCTTTACGTATTATGTAAAAAAAAATATTTTTTTGAAGAATGGCACAAATATCAAAATCATCCAACCCTTTTTTAGGGCGCCCCATTTTCCGTTTTCCTGGTATTTTAAATTTTCCATCTGCTTTTTCCCCTTCCTTGACGATTCACCTTACCGTTGATTGAGATTTAACTGTGTGTGAAAAACATCATAAAAAATTATTACTATAGAACAGGGATGGCCAACCGGTCGAACGCGATCGACCGGTCGATCGCGGCCATTCGATCGCGGCCATCGCAGGCACAGTGTAAGCGACGTTTCCCGCCACTCACATAGACTGTAAAATAGGGGTGCTGGGTAGTCCTGGGTAGCCGCCAAGATGCTCGTCAATAACGCCCCGGTAATGGCCCACAAGAGGAAGAGGCAGCGTCCAAAAGGGGGGGCAGAAATGAAATGCAAGTTTTCAAGTCAAGTCCGGGAAGAGGTCCTTAGGTCAGGCAGAAGAGGCGGAGAAGTGCTTGAGGCGGTACCAGATCGAGTTTGTCAAATGCGTGTGTGCGTTGGAAACGCTTCTTGTTGAATGCTCTATGTTGACTTTTGACTTTTGATTGATTCATTTTACAGAGTTCCTAAACATGAGTTTACTGACTCTAACATAATTATATATTGGATTATCTATAGATACTTTACTGGTATTTTATTATAATGGTTGGTTTGAAAGTGAGATTAAAACTATACTGCGACTGTAAGCAGGTTTTTTTTATTCCTTCCGGAGGACTATCTTGGGTTTTTTATATTTAAAATTTTCATTTTCGCTATATTTCGCGAGCGTGTTAATCGTGGGGTTTGAGTGGCCGGGTAGGCCGGCGTAGAATTTAGTTGCTTGTGAGAAAATGAAGTCTTTTATCAACGGAATGTTGGAGTCTTTATGGAGACAAGAAATTCTACTCCATTTAGGCGCATTTAAGGCAAGTCTAATGGCTTTGTTTTGAAATATTTGAATCTTCTCTAAGAGACTGGGGGCCGCGTGCCCCCAAACGGGGCAAGCATAGGTGAAGCCAGGCCTTATGGTTGTTTTATATAACAGTAATTTGTTGCCCGTTGATAAACGACTTTTTTTTCCCATCATTGGATAGAGTGAAGATAGACATTTATTAGCTGCTTTAATTTTACCAGTTATGTGATTCTTCCAGGTGAGCTTGGAGTCTAGCGTTACACCTAGGTATTTAATTGACTTTTCCCATGGAACATTATCCCCAAACAGTCTAATGAATGGGGGCCGTCTTGGCCGTGTCTTTGAGAAAACGGTCGCGGCGCTTTTAGTCGGGTTAATAGATATTCTCCATTTTTTACACCACTTTTCAGTTAGAGTGGTTTGTATCTGTACGCGGCGTGTAGCAGTGGCCTCGTCAGTCGAGCTAGAAATGATGTTAGTGTCATCCGCAAATTGAGTGATTTTAACATTATGATCCACGGGTTTAGGAATATCGCTACAATAGATGTTGTATAGGGATGGTGAGAGTTGGCTGCCTTGTGGAACCCCAGCTGATATGGGGCGGGATGTGGAGAATACATTTTCTACTTTGACTTTGAAGGATCTATCTCTTAGGTAGCTGGCTATTAGTTGAATAAGTCTTAATGGATAACCAAGAGAGTACATTTTATATAAGAGGCCGTTATGCCAGACTTTGTCGAAAGCCTTACTGACATCGAGTGAGAGAATTACTGTTTTTTTCTTGATATTGAATGCCTCCGTGATGTGTTCCACCACACGTAGGAGTTGGTGAGAGGTGGAATGACCTGCTCTAAAACCGTGTTGAAAGTCTGGCAAGAATTTACTTTTATTTGTGAATGCATTCAGTCGTGCTAGTATTACTTTTTCCAGGATTTTACCTAGGCATGGAAGGAGGCTAATTGGCCGATGATTCTCCGTTAATAATGGATCCTTGCCTGGTTTGGGAATTAAAATTACGTCAGCTTCTTTAAAATCCTTAGGAAAGCAACGCAGCCGAAGTGACGCGTTGCAGATGGCTGTGATGGCGCAGATGCCTTTAGTTGATAGATGTTTTAAAATCTTATTTGAAATGCCATCGGGCCCGGCGGCCTTCTTCTTCTTTAATTTCCTAATTATATTTAAAATTTCTTTAGGAGTTGTGCACCTGATTGGGGGGTCTTCAGGGTCTAGATTTAAGATTGCTTCTACTTTTGAATCCACTTTTGCTACGAACGCAGGATCGTCGTGATCGGTGTTTGGAGAGAATTGACTTTCAAGGCTATCTGCAAAGGCTTCTGCCTTGTCTGCAGCGGAGTAAACTTTTCCGTTGAGGCCTTGAATCGGGGAGATTTTAGTTTTCGGGCGTCTTAGTGCTTTGGAGAGCTTCCAGTAAGCTGCTCTATCGTCTTCTAAAGTTGAAATGAAATCGTGCCAACGCTCGTTGCGAAATTCGCTGAGGGCATCGCGCACTTCTCTGTTGAGTCGATTTAAATGTTGTTTCACTATCGGGTTGCAAGATCTTTGCCACTCCTTTCTAACAAGATTTTTTTCCCTAATAAGATCTTTGATCTCTTCGGGTATTCCGTGACGTGTTGTGACGTTGGGAATCTCATCGGACGCCTCGGTGATGCATGATTTTATTGTCTGGATAAAGTTGGAGGTAGCGGCATTTAGGGAGGCTTCGTCGGGAATTGATGTAGGTATAACTATGTTTTTAATTAGCAGCTCGGTTAACTTTTTCCATTTGATTTTAGTGCGAGGAGGATTATCGGGGACCAGGGGGTTAGAGCCTCCTGTTAAAGTTAGAAGAACAGGATCGTGGTCTGAAGTAAGTTCGTTTAGTACTCTGAGGGAGTGTAAATGACTAGTATTTTTAAGTAAAACGATATCAATCACATCCGGAATACCGTTGTGATGATGAATCGTGGGTCTATCTGGGGCATCGACTACGATAGGTTTGGTACTCGCGTACTTTGCGAGCACGTTTCCTTTTGTGTTATTCTGTGTGGAATTCCACGATCCGTGTTTTGCATTCATATCCCCAGCTATTATAGTGGGGACATTTTCGGACAGGAGGCTGTCTAATTCGGTTGGAATTAATTGACGGTTAGGGGGTACATAGATTGAAATGAATTTAAGTGGTCCTGAAGAGGTATTTATTATTACCGATGTGGATTCAATATTAACACTAGAGAATGAATGCGCTAGACGGTGGTCAATGTTGTTCTTAACCAAGATGGCGGTTCCGCCTCCCTTGTTGGCTAGTCTGTCGTCACGATAGGTTATGTAATTTGGAATTCTGAAGTTTCTAGACGGCTTAAGCCAGGTCTCATTAATGAGGAATACTTCGATGCTGTAATCTTGTAGGAATTCAATTATTTCCTCCTTGTGTGTTAGGACAGAGCCGTTGGCGTTCCAATAGGCCGTCTGCAAATTGATTAATTTAACATTTTGTCTAGACATCGTAATAATTTAAAATTGATTGAATTCTAGCCATCTCTTTGGTAATCGTCGCCAATTGTTCGATAAGCGCTTGCCTATGAACTCTATCTAAAGTGGGCGGGGGAAGGTCAGGGTTGGAGGCGCGTTGAGACGCTTGGGCTGGTTGGGGCTCTCGCTCCAACCTATGTTGCTGACTGGGCCCCGGGTTTGTGGGGGCTCGTCTCTCCCTCTGGGAGGAACGGGGTTTATAATAATGTGGCTCAGGCCACTTACGGTGGGGGGGGGGAGGTGGAGCTGTATTGGCGGAGGTGGGGTGAGTGGGGAGAAGTGGGGGGAGGGGGGGGAATTCCGCCAAAGAGGCTGTAGGTGAGGTCTGATTTGGGATTTGACTATTTGGTTGCCTTTGCGGTTGGCTATGTTGGTAGATATTGTTTTGACTATTACGACTATTTATTTTGTTGTTGTTGTAATTTTTATAGTAATTGGAATTTCTATTCCTATTAAAGTTGAAATTCTTTTGGGGCCTTGCGGGGCACCCTCCATAGTTGGCTGTATGCGCACCTTCACACAAAGCGCACTTTGGCGGAGTCTCTCGAGACTTTTTACAGTCAGATGACCTATGCTGACCCGCGCATTTGACGCAACGTTCGCTTCCATGGCAGCACGTTGCCGAATGTCCGTGCGCCTGGCAACGGAAGCATTGTCCTACTCTAGCTTTGTTTCTAAGCGATTCTACTTGGATCTTCAGACGGAAGATCGACGTCAGCGAATTGAAGATGTCTTTGCCCGCTTCATTTTTCGTCAGAGTGACGAGAACGAGGGGGATAGGTGCCTTGGTTCTACCATTTTTCATCCGGTGGACCGCTTGTACCGGGTATTTGCGGATTAGTTCTTCCTTTATTTCTTCTGTGGAGACATCCTCAGGTATGCCTCTCAGGACCACCCTCAGAGGTTTCTCTTCGGGCAGTCTGAAGGTGTGGAATTCCACTTTTTTAGTTAATAGATAGCGCGTGACTGCATGATGGTCGCGCGGCACTTTAGTTATGATATGGAGACCGTTCCCCATATTTTTAGCCATGAAATCGATACCCTTATCTTCAAGCGAGCGAAGAAGGGCCGTAGTTTCAGATTTTTTATGTAGTACGATGGGTGGGATACGCGCAAATCTTGGCGTATCGTCATTAGCTGTAGGCTCTACAGATCTATCTGGGGACGGAGATTTGGACCTCAGGGAGGTAAATTTATTATTAGTAGCCACGTCGGCTCTGGGTGACTGATGGTGTTTTTTCTTTTGTACGGGAGACGATCGCGGAGAATTTACCGGCGTCAGTGATTCATTTGAGTTTGTTCTTGAGCGTTTACGTCTGGCTACTAATTCGTAGCCGGATTCGTCGGACGACGACTGACAGTCCTCCATCTCTACGCTGTGGTTTTCCCAGGCGCGAGAACAGCCTTGACTGGATTCGGGGTAAAGAGTTTTTGGCGAAGTGTCAACGGACTCTTCAAGATAAGTCCGAAGGACGATCTTGGCTAAGTGGTCCTTCTCCTCAGAAGAAAGATCACGGCCAACCCGGTTGGCGATAAACATTCTTACGTCTGATTCAAAATGAGACATGTTAAAATATTTTATTTTAACTTTCGGTCAAAGATGTACTGTGGTACGCTGAGCGCTTTTCTAAATGACTGAAAATTCTGAGAATTAACTTGCTCGGGGCGTTACTAATTGCTTTTTAATAGCCGTTGGCGCTGGGCACCTCTGTGATTACGGTAAATTAATATTTTTAATGAGTATTGATCTGTTACTATGCAGAGAATTTGTTTGAAAATGCGACGGGGAATTAATATTTACAATAGTTAAAAGCTGTTGCTACGGGGAATTGTAGAAGGCAATATTAATCTGTATTGTCATAATTTGGAACAAGATATTACTGGAATGAAACGGAGGCGATGAACTCTATAGAATAAATCAATCAATGTAGCGATAAATGGAAATGACTTACTGCTTTTGAGGAGACTCTCGGTAATATTGATGAAGTAAGCACCATTCGACACACGGTTATTTCACCAAAACACTAGCACCAACACCACAACACCGGATGCACTGAAAACCACGAACACACACTGCAGGCAGGGACCGTATAAACGGAACCACGAGTGGAAAATTCTCCCCGAGATAAAAACACTCGTATAGTTCCGAGATATCACAACAGATTTTATTTAGGTAACAAATAGTGTACGCAATGATCACAATCACATGTGCGGAGCACAATGCAAAAGAAAGAATTGAGTAGAATATTCTAACTGTTTCAGCAGACGGGAGCGAGAAATATAACTGTACGAGACAGACGTCTTATCGCTAGCGCAGGCAAAAGCAGAATGAATGCTCTATGTTCCCGGGGTACCGCTGTATTTATAGCCAGCCCCTTGCCCTTGCCGCCGGCGCGGGTGGGCTCGAACCTTTTGCCCATTTTTCCGGCGGTTCGAGTTTTTGGCGGGCTATAACCTCTGCTGTGGGCTACACAGCAGAGTTCTCTGTTGTCTCAGCTCTTCCCCTTATCCTTCTCTTATGTCTGACCCCCACGACCTCTCCCCTAGTAATTTATTTAATTTTATTATGGCATGTCAAATAACTTTCATTGGGGTCCCTGCACCCACATTTTGTCAGGGAAACTTAAATATCTAAATCATTATTAATTATACATTCATCAGAGATATTTATTAACATAAAGGAGAGTCCGGTCTATCTGTCCATATCATTTATTCGGTGACAGATTAGACCGAACTCTCATAATTTGCCAAAACATTCGGAGCCTTTTGTGTATTTCCGATTCAAAAATACCTACTCCCCCAGACGGAGCGTTCCTATTGGTCCGCCCGGTGGGTAGGTGAGGGGAAGGGTAGGAAGCAGTGCCCGCCTGCCCGCGCGGGGGGATTTCGCCCAAGGCGACGAGAACCAACAGGAGCCACAGGAGCCCGTTCTTGGGCCAAGGAACACCTACTCCCCCGGACGGAGCGTTCCTATCGGTCCGCCCGGTGGGTAGGTGGTAGGGGAAGGGTAGGAAGCCGTGCCCGCCCGTCTACGCGGGGGGATTTCGCCCAAGGCGACGGGGACCAACAGGAGCCACAGGAGCCCGTTCTTGGGCCAAGGGAACTGGTCTTTATTCAAACAGGGTACATTTTAATTGTGAACATAATTATTAGCATATTATTTGCCTCAAACCCTTAATCCTACGTTATTTAAAGAGACGAGGACGGCCTGTGAGGGAACTCATCCTCGTCTTCGTCTACAAATATATTTAATCTTTCTTAAAAAATAAAGGAAGAAGATGTCCGGAAGGGAATCTTCTTTCCCTCGTCGACACGTCCGGTACACTCCCCCCGGTGCAGCGTCAGCTGTGCCCTACTCAGCTAGGACGGGTGCGGCGACGTCGGTGTCCCTGGCGGCCGGATCCTCTGTGGCCCGCTGGTGCACGTGGTCTGCCTGCCGCTGGAAGCTGCGTCGGAGGTGGCGTGGCTGATAGGAGGACGATGATCTTCACTGCAGGCCTTGTGTACTCGCCCGTGCTCGTTCTCTCGGGACCGCCTCCAGGGCTCGTTTCATGGACTTTACTAGTCTCTCCCAAGCTCCCCCCATATGGGGTGACATTGGCGGGAGAGAGTGCCACTCTGTTCCTTGCGTGGAGAGATGATCCTGCAGTCGGGGGTCCTCTTGGAGCTCTTTTAGCGCCCCCCCTTATCTTGCGGTCCGCCCCGCGAAAGTTTGTTCCGTTGTCCGAGTAGATCGCCTTGGGCTGTCCTCTCCTCGCGGTCATCCTTCTGAGGGCCAAAATGGCGGAATCTGCTGACAGCGAGTGGGCGATCTCCAGGTGTATCGCTCGGGTGGAGAGGCAAGTGAACAGGGCCCCGTATCTTTTTTCCCGCCGCCGGCCGATGGTAACGTCAATCGGCCCGAAGTAGTCCAGCCCGCAATTGGTAAACGGGCGTACATGGTGGGCTAGTCGGGCTGCCGGTAATTGACCCATTAGCGGCGGGTGGGGCCTCCCTCTTCGCATGCGGCAGGCGGGGCAGGTGTGCGCAATTTTCTTTCCGGCGAGGCGAGCCGGTTTATTGCGCACTGCCGGTTGTCGGGCAGCCAGGCGTCGTCCTCCCTCCATAGTAGGCCGGTCTCCTACCGGTTTGCCCCTGCTAGGCGGGTGGTGCTCTTCATTAGTGCCTCTCCTCGTTGGATGTCCGCGGACACCCGGATCGCGGCGGTCACGCCCAGCGAATCCGCGGCGAAATGCTGCTTGACCAGCCTGTCCACCCTGTTGTCCGGTGTATGCGTAGTCCGCAGGGAGGTCCGCTTGCTCCCCCTCGTTCCGCTATTCCTGCGTTGATACGGGTTACTGTTGACCCGTCATCGAGCAGCGCGTGTGTCATCACTTGCCCTTTCGGGCCACAAACTTTCACTGGCACCCCTTTTCATGAACACGTTACTTGGCCCGTGGGCCACCGTCGTATTCACGGTGTCACTGCTTGCGGGGTACCGCAACCCGTCGTGCAATAGTCTGTGGTGGGCGAAACGGCACGTGCCCACTCCACAGCTCACTTTAGATTTGCAATAACGGGTATAGTGGCCCTTTTCTAAACACTTAAACACTTGTTATACACACGCACTACTTTCGCGAGTTCCCACCGAGCGGGAACATCTATGGCGGCGAACTGCGGGCACTCGCCCGATGTGTGGGCGCCATTACACTTTGCACACTTCACACTTTTTCACTTCTCACACTTTTCTCTGCTGTGGGATGCCCCGGGAAGTGCACCGAGCCAGCTGTGGGCCCGGTGGGTACTGAAGCTGCGGGCGCCGCCGGCGGGAGATCGGGCGGCGTTGGGCCGGCCCCGGTGTCGGCGGCGGGCTTCGGCTGTGCTTCCCCGGCATCGCTGGTGTGCCTCGGCTGTGATGCCCCTGCATCGCTGGTGTGCCTCGGCTGCGCTTCCCCGGCCTCGCCGGTGTGGCTCGGCTGTGATGCCCCGGCATCGCTGGTGTGCCTCGGCTGCGCTTCCCCGGCCTCGCCGGTGTGGCTCGGCTGTGATGACCCTGCATCGCTGGTGTGCCTCGGCTGCGCTTCCCCGGCCTCGCCGGGGTGCCTCGGCTGTGATGCCCCGGCATCTGGGCAGGCTCTGCAGGCTCTTTAGATGTCCGTGACGCCTCCAGCATGGTGATCAGCCGCTCCATTTGCCGAGCGGAGTCCCGTGCCTGCTGCTTGCTGCGCTTCCTTTCCGCCCGTAGCTCTCGTTGTAGCAGGCGGAGGGTGTCTTCTGTGGAGGGCTCGCTGTCCGAAGCAGACTGCTCTTCCGCCGAAGCGGAGGCGCTCTCCGGAGCGGGGGCGTCTTCCTGTGCTCTTGCCTGCTCCGCGACACCTTTGTTGCCCCTTTCACTTTTGGGCCTGCGTAAAGCAAGGCTGTGTGCTAGCCGTGCTAGCCTTTGGTTTGCGAGCAGCGCTCGGTCTCGAATGCTGCTTCGTCTTGGCTGGGGAGAAGACACTGCGTGACCGCACCCTCCGGGCAACGGTCCTTCTCCTTCATTGAGCTGCATCTCGTTTGTGAACAGCGCTCGGTCGCGAGGCGCGTTCTAATGCTGCTCCTTTCCCTCCTTCGTCAGAACTCTCGGCGGGGAAGAAGATACTGCGAAACCGCACCCTCCGGGCTGCGATCCCTCTCCTTCCCAATTGAGCGGCATCTCATTCGTGAACAGCGCTCGGCCACGAGGCGTGTTCTAATGCGGCTCTTTTCCTCCTTCGCCAGAGCTCTTGGCGGGGAAGAAGATACTGCGAAACCGCACCCTCCGGGCTGCGATCCCTCTTCTTCCCACTCGAGCGGCATCTCGTTCGTGAACAGCGCTCGGCCACGAGGCGCGTTCTAATGCTGCTCTTTTCCTCCTTCGCCAGAGCTCTTGGCGGGGAAGAAGATACTGCGAAACCGCACCCTCCGGGCTGCGATCCCTCTCCTTCCCAATTGAGCGGCATCTCTTCTTCTGGGCCTGCGTAAAGCAAGGCTATTTGCCAGCTGCGCTGGCGACGCGCAGCACCGGACACTTCGGGGTCGGGTGCTGTGAGACCGCACCCTCCGGGCTACGGTCATTGTCGCTGTTTGGTGTGGCCCGCCTAAAGCAAGGACCGGGGCTGGCTGGGCCAGCTTTGGTACGCGCATGTGCCGCACGTGTTCCTCCGATGCACGTCGCGCATCTCCGACATGGAATACTGACTGAAGCCGGTTTGTGGGACACGCTCGGTCCCGATGCGCGCTCTCCCCATCGAGGCTATCCGCTGAGATGAATGGCCGCCCGGCGGCACGCGTTCCGGATTATGCGTAGCGCCGGACTGCATTGTAGAGCCAAGCTCCATCCCTTCCTCGGTAGGTGGCGGTGCGTACGTTCCGTTCTCCGCGGTAACGCACACCGGTGCGTAATGTTGCTTGTCTGTAGCCATAGATGGCGCTGGCATCGTGCGCCCTCCATCTTCTGCAAATATGGCCGGAGGGGGAAGCTTCGTCCCCTCGTCAATAGATGGTAGCGCGCGGGTTATGTTCCATTGCTCGGGCCCGAGGCTTGCCGAGCCGTCGGGGATTAGCGGAGCGGGGGGCGGGGGGCCACGGTCTAGGTGCCGGTGGCCGATGTCATCTCTTTCGGGCGCGCTGTCATTCTGTCCGAGTGCTCCGCGGCCGCGTACTTCGGTATAGCGGCCGGCGTTCAACGTCCCCGCATGCTCTCCGTTGTGTGAGGGAGAGCCTACCGGCCCGGTAATCTTCTCATCTGCCGGGGTGGCGAAGGGGCTGCGCTCGGCCAAGCGGCGGCCGACATCTTTCTGCTTGGGGGCGTATGCGGCCAAACTGGCGGGAATCGTGCCAGGTACCGCGGGGGCTACGGGGAGCAAGCGGCCGCGCTCTACGGGCCCGATGTCATTTCGGTCGGGCGCGCGGGCAATGCTCTCCCCGTCATTTCGGCCGGGCGTTCTGAGTCCGGGCGATGCGGTGTCGCGTTCTTCGTCTGGCTCTGCATGGCCGGACACCTCCTTGTCAGGTACTGTGGTGCCGGCGGGGGGTACGGGGGGCAAGCAGCCGCGCTCTACTGGCCCAATGTCACTTCGGTCGGGCGCGCGGGAAATGCTCTCCCCGTCATTTCGGCTGGCGTTGAGCGAGCCGGGGCCGTCTGGTTCTGCATGGCCGGACACCTCCTTGTCAGGTACTGTGGTGCCGGCGGGGGGTACGGGGGGCAAGCAGCCGCGCTCTACTGGCCCGATGTCACTTCGGTCGGGCGCGCGGGAAATGCTCTCCCCGTCATTTCGGCTGGCGTTGAGCGAGCCGGGGCCGTCTGGTTCTGCATGGCCGGACACCTCCTTGTCAGGTACTGTGGTGCCGGCGGGGTAGCAGGCGGCCTTCCTAGTCTCCGCAAGCTCTCCATTGTCTGAGAGCTTTGCCTGGCCCGGCATTGGTGCGGGAGACTGATGTGCGTCGAGCGGCGTCGATTCTGGTGACACCCCGGGCGCTGTAGGTACGGTCGTGAGCCGCCGCGATGGTTCGAGCGGCGGTGCTGTCTCGAGCGACCGTGTCATGTGGAGGGGCCGCGCCGTCTCCGTGTGTGTTGCCTCGGGCAGCCGTCGGGACTCAGGCGGCTGTGCGGGCTCGGGAGGTGGCCATGAAGCTCCCAGCAAGGCGATTAACTGCCCTATCTGCCGGGCGGAGTCTCTCGCTTGCTGCTCGTTCCGCTTCCTCATTTCGCGCAGCTCTTCTCGTAGCTGGCGAATGGTGTCCTCGGTACGCCGCCGAGGCCGGTGAGTGGCGGTGGCTAGAACCGCTGCTGGGGCAGCTCGTGATCTAGCCTCGTGTGTGTCTGCAGCTGGTCCGGCAGGATACAGGCCGGGGGCTGCGGGCGGTGCGGTGGCTAGAGCCGCTTCTGGGGCAGCTCGTGCTCTAGCTTCATGTGTGTCCGCAGCTGGTCCGGCGGGGCTCGGGCCGGGGCGATCGGCACCGTCTTCTTCTCCTCCTCTTCCTGACCGCAAGGACCTGGGCATCGTAGCGGCTGGTGACTGGATCCGGCTCGAAGGACCACTATGTAAGCGACGTTTCCCGCCACTCACATAGACTGTAAAATAGGGGTGCTGGGTAGTCCTGGGTAGCCGCCAAGATGCTCGTCAATAACGCCCCGGTAATGGCCCACAAGAGGAAGAGGCAGCGTCCAAAAGGGGGGGCAGAAATGAAATGCAAGTTTTCAAGTCAAGTCCGGGAAGAGGTCCTTAGGTCAGGCAGAAGAGGCGGAGAAGTGCTTGAGGCGGTACCAGATCGAGTTTGTCAAATGCGTGTGTGCGTTGGAAACGCTTCTTGTTGAATGCTCTATGTTCCCGGGGTACCGCTGTATTTATAGCCGGCCCCTTGCCCTTGCCGCCGGCGCGGGTGGGCTCGAACCTTTTGCCCATTTTTCCGGCGGTTCGAGTTTTTGGCGGGCTATAACCTCTGCTGTGGGCTACACAGCAGAGTTCTCTGTTGTCTCAGCTCTTCCCCTTATCCTTCTCTTATGTCTGACCCCCACGACCTCTCCCCTAGTAATTTATTTAATTTTATTATGGCATGTCAAATAACTTTCATTGGGGTCCCTGCACCCACATTTTGTCAGGGAAACTTAAATATCTAAATCATTATTAATTATACATTCATCAGAGATATTTATTAACATAAAGGAGAGTCCGGTCTATCTGTCCATATCATTTATTCGGTGACAGATTAGACCGAACTCTCATAATTTGCCAAAACATTCGGAGCCTTTTGTGTATTTCCGATTCAAAAATACCTACTCCCCCAGACGGAGCGTTCCTATTGGTCCGCCCGGTGGGTAGGTGAGGGGAAGGGTAGGAAGCAGTGCCCGCCTGCCCGCGCGGGGGGATTTCGCCCAAGGCGACGAGAACCAACAGGAGCCACAGGAGCCCGTTCTTGGGCCAAGGAACACCTACTCCCCCGGACGGAGCGTTCCTATCGGTCCGCCCGGTGGGTAGGTGGTAGGGGAAGGGTAGGAAGCCGTGCCCGCCCGTCTACGCGGGGGGATTTCGCCCAAGGCGACGGGGACCAACAGGAGCCACAGGAGCCCGTTCTTGGGCCAAGGGAACTGGTCTTTATTCAAACAGGGTACATTTTAATTGTGAACATAATTATTAGCATATTATTTGCCTCAAACCCTTAATCCTACGTTATTTAAAGAGACGAGGACGGCCTGTGAGGGAACTCATCCTCGTCTTCGTCTACAAATATATTTAATCTTTCTTAAAAAATAAAGGAAGAAGATGTCCGGAAGGGAATCTTCTTTCCCTCGTCGACACGTCCGGTACACACAGATTCGGCCAAGAACTCGAACCCAATAGAACCCGCACCCGTACAGAACTCGTACCCGTAGCCGGACAAGAACCCGCACAAGAGCTGCGCATATCATCTTGTGTGATTTTCAAATGCCGATCCATCATGTTATTGGACGTAATAACAAATTTTCTTGAAGAGAGGGGTGACGATTATCAGCAACTGTGTGATTTTTTTTTTTACATTAACTCCACACCGGAGGCCCTGAGGAAAATAATTTCCCTCAGGGCCTGTGTCATCTGAGATGCTGTGTGCTGTGTGGAGGGTCTTTTTGAGGAGAGGAAGGAATAAACACTGGTCTTGAAGAGACCCATGTTGTAGGAAGGAGGAAATAAAGTTCTGTTGAACACAAGAACGAGTCGAAGAAGCGACCCGTTCTCATGTGACCAATGTCAACCATGTACATATTTTGGGCACGCGTTTAGCGTATTTCCCGACTACGCACCGGTGCCGAAGGGATCAATGACGCTAGTTCCTCGGAGCATCTTTCATTGAAATACCGGTAGAATAAGGATAGCATTCCCACCCGATGCCGGTGCTCTAAAGATTGCACTCCGTCTGTTAAATTTGGTTAGATTTAGACTGGCCATGTGATTTAGCCTTTTTAGCAGATTTTACCGGAAAATTGAGCACATTAAATCTGGAATTACAAGGCAAGAATAAATCATTAACAGAAAATATGAATACTGTTGCAGCGTTCCAAAGTCAAACGGCGTCTTTGAGAGACGATATCGAAAAGTAAAAAATTCAACAATTTGTAGAAAAATATGTAACAAAATATTACCTACAATTTCATTCCTGACAAGTACACAGTAGAAATTAGGACAGGGTATCAGACTTCGAAAAGCGCTTTAATGAAATTCCATCGATCATAGTGATATTTATGAAATGACTAAAAAATTTGCAGATACTTTTCAAATGGACCAAATGATATTCAGTGGCGTAGCGTGGGTGTCAGCCGCCCGAGGCGGAGGTAAATTTCGCCGCCCCCCTATTTAGGTTCTTCAGCAGTAGATTTTCAAGCGCTAGGCGGGGTGGGGAGGGAAGGGGGGAGTAGAAATCCTTTTTTTATTACGACCTCATTTTATGCCGATTTTTATATCACATCACCAATATTCTTCCAAAAAAAGTAATTTTATAAATTCTACTACAAATTTATAACTGCTCTTGGAAATCGAGAATGGTATGCATGTAATAGGATTTCGCATCTCGAATTTTTACACTGTGTTTAGAACACAAGGCAGGTTTTAACTGAAGATTGATTCTGCGTAAGAGTCCCAAAATAATACACACGGAACACTCTATTTCTCAGAATTTTGCGGCATATAGCACGCACCTCAAATGTAAAGCTTCACTCGGTACGCGATAAATCTGCAACTTGTTATTTCATTTATCGTTATATCCTGAACACAAAACTGGTTTAAATTAAACCTGTATGGGGTGAATTAAACTACACTCAGAACATGAAAATGGTTTTTCTTTAATTCTGGCAGCACACATAGTCTGCAACTAGAATTTTATCACTGCACTTCGAATAAGAGAATTTTTTCTTCGAAATGTGTCAGCACTTGATTCCACAACAGCAATTTTAAATTCTGAATACAAAACTGGTTTAAATTAAATCTGTATGTGGCTAATTAAAACTACACTCAAAACAGGAAAACGGTTTTTCTTTGATTCTGTCGGCACATACATAAAGTCTGCAGCTAGAATTTTATAACTGCACTTCGAATAAGAGAATTTTTTCCTCTGAAATGTGTCAGCAGATAAATCCACAACGGGAATTTTATATTCTGAACATAAAACTGGTTTTA
Source organism: Limnephilus rhombicus (assembly GCA_929108145.2). NCBI lineage: Eukaryota > Metazoa > Arthropoda > Insecta > Trichoptera > Limnephilidae > Limnephilus > Limnephilus rhombicus. The sequence continues at coordinate 13,526,483 of OV815270.1, forward strand.
AATTGAGCATGAGTCCCCAGCTTTAATTAGTATTACTCTCATGTGCGTATGGTTTTTCTACAAATACGAATTATGAAGAATGGTTTGAAACAAAAATTTTAACTCCACTCGAAAAATTAAAACGATTTTCTTCGAAATGCGTCAGTAGACTAACGTGCTACTGGTATTTTGACAGATCCTTCGGAACATGAAACTGGTTTTAACCTAAGAGTTAATCTGCACGTGAGTCCTCAGCTTTAATTGATTCACAGAACACGAAAATGGTTTTCATCCTATTTTTGAACTTTAAACACATGGAAGGTGTAATGATCCATCGAAACACATCGATCCATGAAATGAAATGGATATTATTATTTACATTTTTGGAGGCCGGTATGGATACCATTTATTGGATTACTAACACCTCTGCCATAGGTCACCCCAAGTAGTTCGTTACTTTGGTGACTAAGCAGGGATTCCCGGGTTCATGGGGTGAGGTTGGTCCGGATCTTGGCGACGTATGCGTCTGCCCACCAACTGCGTGGTAAGCCGGATCGGGAGATGCTGATTGAGGAAGACCTGTAGATCTCTCCAGCAGGACTCTCGGGATATCGCCTTACCCACAGTGGGAGGGATTGATTCATACGTCCGTCATTCCTGAACACACTGACCCAAGATTCCTACCCACCCTTCATACCTTTTTCCTTCCTACTACTTCCTCGCCTTTTTCCGCTAAAATGACCCTCAATACAGCATCCCCAAAGATGACATAGGCCCTGAGGGGAATTATTTTCCTCATTTTTTCATTTTCTATGTGTGAAGCTAGTGTAAAAAAAATTATTGGAGGCCGGGCCGCCCCCCCCCCCCTCAAAAATTCATAATTCGTAGGAAAACCATACGCATATTATGAAAGTAATACTTTTCAAAGCTGATGACTCACAAACAGATTAACTCTTAATTTAAAACCAGTTTTGTGATCAAAATGTAAAATTCCAGTTGTGGATTCATCTACTGACACATTTCGAAGGAAAACATTATCTTATTCGAAGTGCAGTTACAAAATTCTATTGGCAGACTATGTATGTGCTGCCAGAATAAATAAAAAGCATTTTCTTCTGAGTGTTGTTTTAATTCGCCGCATACAGATTTAACTTAAACCAGTTTTATGTTCAGAATATAAAATTCCAGTTGTGGATTCATCTGCTGACACATTTCAAAGGAAGTTTTTAGTTAGTTGAAGGCTTTGTATGTGCTACCAGAATAAAAAAATAAAAAAATCATGTTCTGAGTGTAGTTTTAAATCGCCGTATAGTGATTTAATTTAATCCAGTTTTGTGTTCAGAATATAAGATAAATAAAAATAACATGTTGAAGATTTATCGTGTACCATAACAAAGGCTGTGAAATTCTGATAAATTGACTGTTCCGTGTGTAACCATTATTTGGGGGACGCAGAATCAATCTTTAGTTAAAATCTGTGTTGTTCCCTCAATGCGAAATCCTAATACATGGATACCATTCTCGATTTTCTGAGCTTTGTTCACTTCTTCCTCTCCTTAAAATGACTCTCCACACAGCATCTTCAAAGATGACAAAGGCCCTGAGGTAATTCTTTTTCCCAAGGGAAATTTCTTTCCTCAGGACCTCCTACGTGGAGTTAGTGTAAAAAAATCCATGATTCCCCCCCCCCACCCCGCCGCTTGTAAATGAAGTACCCAATTAAGGGGGCGCGAAATTTTCCTCCACCCCGGGCGGCAGAAACCCACGCTACGCCACTGGGTAGATCGCACAGGGTCAGTGAACGGTAGATCTTGGGTCTAATCAAGTTGGCCACCCCTGCTATAGAAGGTATTTAAAAAAACACAGTAGATAATATTCATTAAGAATGAAAGAGAAAATTAAGAAAAAAGTTACTTTTCTATGAGTTTAAAGAAGTTGCATATTATTATTTGTTAAAAATTGAGATACTACCAGCACCTATGGGTTGCTTGAGCAAGCTCCCAGACATTAATATTTCAAATGGTGCGAAGCTTGACTAGTCGCTGAATGTTCGGTACCTGTTTTAACTACCAAGTACATACTATGGAGGAAGCCATTTTTTTGTAGATGCTTCCGAGTGTCAAGTGTGTAATGATTCATTCTTTAAATGTGTGCAGGTTTTTACATTATAAAAGTGCTAGCATCCCATTATTATCGCTTCTTCCCAACGCAAGTTTTAACAGTAAACAACTGCCAGTGTTTGGCCCGGTGTGTTGACACCGTATTATAATACATTTATAACATGTCCAAGTGAAATAAACAGTGAAGTTTTTTGCAAAGATAATTATTTTATTTAAAAGGACACCCATCAATTTTGAACATGGGCCTTACGATCCGGATTGCAATCAGAGGACTGCAATAACATAATAAAAAAAAAAACAAGAACCAGCTGCCAATTAATACAGATGACCAAAATTACAATTACCGGAATCACAAAGATGAACAAAGGAAGACTGGATTCACATCGGAAATGAGATAAGTTTTTAGTGCCTTCCCACCCATACCCATTCCTTAACATCCATTCAGAACTCATTCGTAGTTTTTTAACAAGATTAATCCCATAAATATTGTATTGTAAAAAATAAAATCACTACCCACGTAAAGATTTTATGCAAACTCATGATTCTCAATTAATGATTGAACATTAGGTTCTCAATTAATAATTGCCAGGAATATTGTCGTTGTTGTTTTTCAGGCGGGTAGCTTCTCAAATAAATAAATACGCATTGTCGGAACACATTTTATCAGGGATTAAGCTACGAAAAGGTATTTGTACACAAAATGGATAAGATCAAATCTTTAATAGCCAAGAGAGGCGTGATTAAAGGGAAATTGACGCGTTTCGCGGATTCTATAAACTCCTTGTCCGCGATTGAAATTAAACTGAGGTACGACCGAATAAAGCCATTATTAGATCAATTCGAATCTATACAGGACGAAATTGAAATTTTATCGGATGAGGAACTGGAAAATTCTATTCAGCGCGAGACGTTTGAAAATCAATATTTTTCAGTCCTTGCTACTGCTAAAGGGGCGATTGACTCAATTAACGAGGGTAGAGTCGACATCAAACTTCCAACTCTCCAATTGAGAGAATTCGATGGGAATCAAAAAGATTGGGTAAATTTCGTTGAAACCTTTAAAACTTTGGTTCATAATAACAGTTCCTTGAGCAACGTCCAAAAATTCTTTTACTTACAATCTGCGCTGAAAGGGAACGCATTGAAAATAATTAGTAATCTAGAAGTTTCGGAATTAAACTACCTATCGGCTTGGGAATTGTTGCACGACAGATTTGCGAATCTCAGGGCTACCGTACATAAACATATCCAAACTCTATTTCAATTAAAGGAGATGAAACATGAAGAGCCTGTAGCATTAAGGTATTTAATTGATGAAACTAATGTCAATTTGAAAGCGTTACAAAACATCGGAGTTAAAGTAGATCATTGGGATCCTTTGATTATTTACATAATTTCAAATAAATTGGATATAGCTACCCGGAGAAATTGGGAACAATATACATTGCAAGGTGAATTACCTACATTAAAGGAATTCATAAAATGTTTATCTGCTAGGGCACAAGTATTGGAGCTTATGAATGCTTCAGAGAAAAAATCTTCTAACCTACATAAAATTCAAATAGGCAACAATAATAACAAAAAAGATTCATCGGTATTCTTGGCAATAAAGGCAAACAACTGCATTTATTGTAATGATAAAGGTCATCAAATTTATTTTTGCAAAAAATTTCTAAAATTAAAATTACAGGATAGGATTGATGCTACGAAATCAATCCGGGCGTGTTTTAAATGTTTGAGGTTGGGTCATCAAGCACAGAGTTGCAAGACAAACCTAACCTGCAAAATTTGTGGCAAGTATAGCCACAATACTCTACTACACAAGGAGGTACCTCCGCCGGAGACCTCAAATATGGATGCTAATAACGAGGTTATAGTGTCGAATTTTTCTGCATCGGAAAAGGCAGAAAAAATAATATTATTGTCAACCGCCTACATAGGAATTGTGGGGGCCAACAATAAAATGTTTAAAGCTCGCGCCCTGATTGACTCTGGTGCGCAGAGTAATTTTATGAGAGCTGAATTTGCTAATAAATTAAATTTACCATGTGAATGGATAAACAAACCCGTGTCTGGGATCCATAATAATATCACACACATAAAAAAGAGAATTTCAGTGGAGATGACTTCGCTTAATACGGATTATAAACGCAAAATATCATGTCTGATTTTACAGGAAATTACAACCAATTTACCACAAGTGACAATGGCGAAAAAAGAGTTCAAAATACCACCAGGACTGGAGCTGGCAGACCCGAACTTCAATATAGCTGCACCCATCGACATCCTGTTGGGCGCGGAGAGCTTCTGGGAAATGCTAAACAACGATAGATTGAAACTCGAGTCAGGACCAACGCTTCAACGTACGCAACTGGGATGGATTGTGTCCGGTCCTATCAACGTGTATCCCAAACAAAGGCCTCTATCAGATTTTTGCAGTTTATCTATAAATAAGTTGAGTCATCAAATAGAAAAATTTTGGAAATTGGAAGAGATTAATTCCACTAAAATTCAAACTCAAGAAGAAAAGGCTTGCGAAGCCAGTTTTGTAAGTACTCATACTAGAGAAGATGACGGTAGATATGTTGTAAGTTTACCGCGTCGGGCATGCATTGATCAGTTGGGAAACTCATTGCTCACTGCCGAAAAAAGATTTAAAAACATGGAAAGAAAATTTGTGTCACATCCCGAGTTAAAGACACAATATGTAAAATTCATGCGTGAATATGAAGAACTGGGACACATGGAGATGTGTGACCAGTCAAAAGGGGATCGTGACTCCTATTTTTTACCGCATCACGCTGTAGTGAAAGAATCCAGCACTACTACTAAAGTGAGGGTCGTTTTTGACGGCTCCGCCAAAACCTCAAATGGAATCTCCCTCAATGAAGCCTTGATGACAGGACCTGTTATACAAAAGGATCTATATAACCAACTATTGCATTTCAGGAAACATCAAATAGTCATGACTGCCGACATCGAGAAGATGTACCGCCAGATTAACATGTGTGAAGATGACCTGGACCTACAGAAGATAGTATGGCGCGAGTCGCCACAGGATGTGCTCAAGCATTATCGTCTGAAGACTGTGACTTATGGACTGGCACCTTCCTCCTTCTTAGCCACAAGATGCTTAAAGCAAATTGGTATGGATAATAATTTAATTTTTCCTAGAGCTAGTCAGGTCATAGAAAATGACTTCTATATGGATGACTTGTTAACGGGAGCAGATGAGCTGGAATCCTGTAAAAAGTTAAAAGAAGAATTAATCAGCATCTTGTCATCTGCGGGGATGACGTTGAGGAAGTGGAGGTCCAATGCGTTGGAATTGTCAGCCGAGTCGGGCCAAGCTAAGTGTGCCGATTCAGGCGATTCCGACAAAATTATTACTGACAATCCAAAGACTGAGAAAATATTAGGATTAACATGGAACAATGAATCTGATTACTTTTCTTATGTAATAATGAAGCCATCAGGTCCAACCGAGAGCAAACGAGAGATATTGTCTTGCATCGCATCAACCTTCGATCCATTGGGACTCCTAGGGCCGATAATAGTCATAGCCAAATTGATAATGCAAAGGCTGTGGCAGTCCAAAGCAGCATGGGATGATCAGTTACCTAATGAAATATTAGCACCCTGGAGGACCTACCTGCAAGATTTAATTCAGCTAAATGTGTTGAAAATACCAAGAAAAATTATTTGCAAGCAAGCAAAAGAGCTACAGCTACACAGTTTTTGCGATTCGTCTGAGAAGGCTTTCGGAGCCTGTATCTATATGGTGTCAATGGACCACAGCGGTAAGTGGCATTCACACTTAATAACATCCAAATCAAGGGTAGCACCATTGAAGTCTATTTCACTGCCTAAGTTGGAGCTATGTAGTGCTGTACTACTGGCAAAATTAATGAAAACTATAAAACAAGCATTAAATATAATGAAGATCAACACATATTATTGGTGTGACTCTACGATAGCGCTGTGTTGGCTGAAAGGTCAACCTACTCGTTGGAGCACTTTCGTGGCTAATCGAGTAGCCGAAATACAAGAACTGAGTGATCCAGATCAATGGAGACACGTATCATCATCTGACAATGCAGCGGATATACTTTCAAGAGGAGCTACTGCGGATAAATTGATAAATTCTACAATATGGTGGAATGGACCAAATTGGTTGACCGACGGAGTCAACGATTGGCCTATATCGAACATTTCCTGTTCAAACCCTCCGGAGCTCAAGAGTAAAATTATTCTTTTATCTACTGATATTCAAGAATGGGAAATATTTGGAAAATTTTCCTCATTTATCAAATTGAAAAGGGTTACAGCATATGTACTGCGGTTTGTGAATAACTGCAGAAATATTAAAAGTAAAATTTCAGGTAATTTAAGTGTAGCTGAACTAGAAGCAAGTTTGAATTGTCTACTGAAATCAGCTCAGGCACATGCCTTTCAAAAAGAGTTGAAGACATTAAAAAACCAGGGAAATGTCAACAAAAATAGTAACTTAAAATCTCTTCATCCCTTTTTATGTGATGGTCTTATATATGTGGGCGGTAGATTAAATTTAGCTACACACCTATCGTACCAACAAAGACATCCAATTATATTGCCAGCTAAACATAAGCTAACCGAATTGATTATACGTCACTATCATTATGTAAACTTACACGCAGGACCTCAAGCGCTATTAGCTGAAATAAGATTAAGGTTTTGGCCTATTTTTGGGAAAAATACTGTTAAAAAGATATTACATAAGTGTATTGTGTGTTTTAGGTGTAATCCTCGTATTGGTAACCAAATCATGGGCAGCTTACCGAGCGAAAGAATCACACCGAGCCGACCGTTTGCTATCACGGGAGTCGATTTTGCTGGACCGATTCCAACCAAAAGTGGGCCACTGAGGAGAGCTCCACTCGTGAAATCGTATTTATGTATTTTTGTTTGTTTTTCCACAAAGGCGGTTCACTTGGAATTAGTTTCGGATTTATCTAGCAATGCTTTTTTGAACAGTTTAAAGAGATTTATATCCCGTAGGGGAGAACCTGATAAGATCTTTTCCGATAACGCTAGCAACTTTCGGGGGGCCAGTAATAGGCTCAAGGAGCTGTATACCAGTTTGAGAGAGAACAACGACAAGATTCAAAATTATTTAGCTAACAGAGGTATTGAGTGGAGGTTCATAATCCCTCGAGCCCCTAGTCAGGGAGGGCTGTGGGAAGCTGCGGTCAAGTCAGCGAAGTTTCATTTGTATAGAGTCACTAGTAATTCTGCTTTAACCTTTGAACTTTTGTATACCTTAATTTGTCAGATTGAGGCCTGTCTAAATTCCCGTCCATTGACTTCCTTGTCTGATGACATCCACGATTACCAACCCCTCACCCCAAACCATTTCCTCATAGGCACTAAATCCTCTATCATTCCGGAGAGAGATGTCCGAGCCATACCAGACAACAGGCTGACCCAATATCAGAGAATCCATGCGCTAATGTTATCCTTTTGGTATAGATGGAAGCGAGAGTACTTGATGGAGCTACAAAAAAGGACTAAATGGCAAACCAGTAATCAACGGGCACTGCAAAAGGATGATCTGGTTATTCTGAAGGAAGATAATTTACCTCCACCATTATGGAAAATGGCGCGAGTTATATGTACACATCCCGGCGCGGATGGTGTAGTGCGAGTGGTTACCCTGAAAACCCCTCAAGGAATCTTTGTCAGGCCTATCACAAAGATATGTCTAATGCCTCTGGATCCGGAAGCTGAACCTGTGACGGACGCCCCGGACCCTTCCGTCAGTCCGGACACCCCGGACGACCATGATGAAACTTTTTAGGGTGAAAATATTTAAAAAAAGACCCTTTAAAGATACCAATCCCAGGAACAACATGACAACCTATAAATTGATGATTGATTGCACCCCGCGCTGTGGTGCTTATATCGTGGACTGCACCTGGAGAAGATCCTAACCAATGGACTTGGAAAAAAAAAAAGACAATTGTGTTGTGTTGGGTTGGGTTTTATTATAATATTATTTTGTGTTGGGTTGTGTTCTATTATAATAGTATTTTTGTGTTAAGTTATTATTTAAATATGTAAAAAAAATTTTTTGGTCAATTTAAGTTTATGTAATTAGTTTAGGTTAATCACCTTAAAATTCAACTTGTGAATGTACATTTTTAAATAATAGTATAATAAGCAGTGCAGGATTATTTAGTTTTGGCTGCTAATTTATAATAGGTAAAATTATTTGTTAGTATTTGTACGGTATTTAGAGTTAGGATTTGTGTTTTTTTTGCTTTTGCCTTGATTGTCTTCCCCTGTTTTTGTTATGTTTTCTTGAAGGGTTCATAAATCGGTATAGGCGATTTAGAAACCCCGAGGCGGAAGCTATGTTAAAAATTGAGATACTACCAGCACCTATGGGTTGCTTGAGCAAGCTCCCAGACATTAATATTTCAAATGGTGCGAAGCTTGACTAGTCGCTGAATGTTCGGTACCTGTTTTAACTACCAAGTACATACTATGGAGGAAGCCATTTTTTTGTAGATGCTTCCGAGTGTCAAGTGTGTAATGATTCATTCTTTAAATGTGTGCAGGTTTTTACATTATAAAAGTGCTAGCATCCCATTATTATCGCTTCTTCCCAACGCAAGTTTTAACAGTAAACAACTGCCAGTGTTTGGCCCGGTGTGTTGACACCGTATTATAATACATTTATAACATGTCCAAGTGAAATAAACAGTGAAGTTTTTTGCAAAGATAATTATTTTATTTAAAAGGACACCCATCAATTTTGAACAATTATTTTTTTTTAATTGAGTTATTCCGTTTTTCTTGTAGCTTCACATGAACTGTCAAATGAGAGTGTCAAATTCGAATATTTAAACATAACCTCAAATCAGATTGTAATGGTTATAACCGCTCGAAAATTGGCATAAATCTTGTAATACTAATGAAATTTATTAAACAAACAATAGGACAGTTAAATCATAAATATCTCGAGTTAATTTTTTTAATTCACCACCTGAAAAAATCAGAAACATGAACAGTAACATAAAAAAATTTAAAGCTTATATTTAAAATTATACCGAAAATTTAAACTGAATAAAAAAAAATAAACCAATATAATAACACCCCCCATACACACAAGCCCTGCTGATTTATGGAGGTAAATCAAATACATATATAATGTAATTAATTAAAGTATTAAATTTATTGTGATTTATGTATCTTTTTGTGAATAAAAAAAAATATGTATGTTCAGAAAGTAAGTGTACTGATTTTTTTTTTTTTAAGTGTATTAGAAAAAAAATTACAGGATATTGTTGATACACTGACGGCCTCCGTAGTCCAGTGGGTAAGACTCTTGACTCACAATCCAGAGGTCGCGGGTTCGAACCCAAAAAATAGTATATTTGCGGCATGTTCCAGAGTGGAAGATACTATCAGTATCGCCCTGGTGTAAGACCACCATTCAGAATTGAAACGTTGCTTGAAAATGGCTTTAGCCGTGTTTAGTGACCAGATCTGAATAGCCAGGTACTTCCCAACCTTCCTCTTCCCCACCTCCTTCCCCTCCCCGATACCTTCAGCCTCACAACATACCCCAATTGGGGATGCCATAGTCTCACTGGCTCCAGACGGGAGCAGTTGAGATTCTTGTGCGGTATTCACTGTAAAAAAAAAAAAAAAAAAACACTTGTTGACCATTTTTCCAAATAATTGCCAACCCGTTCAATGCATGTGGTGAGTCGTGGCACAACTTTCTTTATACCCTCCTCGAAGAATTCTCCCGCCAGCTCGTTCCCCCACTTCAGGACCACTTTCTGCACCTGCTCGTCGATTGAAAATTTATTTTCATCCATACCTTTAGGAAGGTGAAAAGATGATAATCTAAAGATGCCAAATCAGGGGATTACGGGGAGTGGTGGTTCAATGGTGGCTAAGGCTGTGTGAGAAAAGTGAAAAATTACACTTCTCTGGTCAGCATTCCTCTCCTTTTGTTTTGAATGCTCCTTAAATTTAGAGTTTTTCAGGATACACAATATTGTTGTGCATTGATGGTCGCAACCTGAGGCCGAAAGTCGACCAAAATGATGCCTTTTTGGTCCTAAAACACTGAGGCCATGATTTTTTTGAACGAAATTGTGGTTTTCAATTTTTTGACAGATGGGGAATCGGTGTGACGCCACTTTGATGACTGTTTTTTTTTCCAGGCGTGTAATGAGTCACCCACGATCATATCCAGTCGCAATAGAGCTCAGAAATTCGCACCTTTATTTCTTGTTGGTGTTATTCCTTCCGTGACTAAAAAGCGAATCACAGCACTTGGCGGGATTTTTTTGCCGACATCTTTCACGCAATCCGACACTACAAAGTGAGTATACGTACTACAATGTGGGTGGTTTGGTATATTTATAACTACAATGTTCCTGCGACACTCACTCTGGTCAGGAGACCCCCCTCTACTACTCAGTGTTACAAAGCCTCAAAAAACTAAAAACCACCGTGCGTTATGTTCACAGTACCTACACTTACTTTCTGAACATGCTAAGTAATATTTTTTTTGGTAAATCTAAATAAATTTCCTCGCACTTACGTTTGTACATATGAGTCAAATTAAAGTCGAAAAAAAGTGGTGCACAGCAGTGAGTGGTAGAAAAAGTCGGGGCGCATTATACCTGCATTGGAATAATATACGGAGTCGAATTGATTCGATATAATGCAGTTTTTCACTTTTTTATTTTTTTTACAGTGAATACCGCACAAGAATCTCGACTGCTCCCGTCTGGAGCCAGTGAGACTATGGCATCCCCAATTGGGGTATGTTGTGAGGCTGAAGGTAGTGGGGAGGGGAAGGAGGTGGGGAAGAGGAAGGTTGGGAAGTACCTGGCTATTCAGATCTGGTCACCAAACACGGCCAAAGCCATTTTCAAGCAACGTTTCAATTCTGAATGGTGGTCTTACACCAGGGCGATACTGATAGTATCTTCCACTCTGGAACATGCCGCAAATATACTATATATTATTTTAAATGAATTAATTGTGAAATAACACAAATTAATCAAATAAAATTTATTTGCGCATGCCGGGTTCGAACCCGCGACCTCCGGATTGTGAGTCAAGAGTCTTACCCACTGGACTACGGAGGTCGTATGTACATGTACATACTTTTCCATTTCGAAAAATAATATTTTTCACTTTGAAACTACACCCATTTTTCTGGTATCTACCTAGAATTCACAACCTCAAAACTTTACTCCAAACCATTCATAACCCCACTGCCCCCCAATGGCAGTTGTATGTACGTAGTATGTACATGTCAACTATTATTTTTTAATATATTTCCACACACTTATGTAGGTTTGTACATACCACTACATACTTTGAATAATAAAATATCACGATTACATATTTTAACCAAACTGATTACATTCCTAAGAGCACGGTGTCAGGTGGGAATGCTGTTTTGTTCTACCGGTATTTCAATAGAAGATGCTCCGAGGAACCCTGCTATTTTTTCCCTACAGCACCGGTACACAGTTGGGAAACAATGGTTTATATTATTTATCTCATGAGAACAGGTCGTTTCTACGACTCGCGATGTTAAAAAATGCATGTTTCTTTACCCACATTGGAATTTGGCTCATTTCGGTATAATTATATTTTATTATAAAGAAATTGTATCAGGTTTAGTTGTGATGAAAATAGTTTGGGCTATTCCAGTAAGGGATGGTGAGGAAGTACCTGGCTATTTTCATATGGTCACTAAATTCGTCTAAAGCCATTTCAAGCAACTCTTTGATTCCGAATGGTGGTGTTTCACTACTTTAACTTTCCGTCAGTCGCAACTAATCTGGAGAAGAAGTGATCTGTTATTTTTGTGTCAAAAGGGTAAATATAGCCGATCTAGGGGCCTGGCCTCCTGACTCTTCATCTTTCCCCACCACTCACAGAGGGCCAGTTTCCGTTCGTCTCGAAAAATTGAGCGAAAAATCTATTTTGATCTGTTTTTCTGTGATTTAATCTCACAGATGAATTGTGCCCGTTCGTGTTAGGATTTGCATTGCGCCTGACGGAAGGATAACCAAGGCGATACTGAGAGTATCAACCGCCATGTGCGGTTAGTTTCGTTTGAATACAATTATTCTCAACACTTTCCCTGTCATATAGTTGCCACCGTGCCACGATAGGCATTACGTACAAGAGAATCGAATAACCTCGACTCAACATCATCGATGCATAAGGCGTTACACAACCCTAATAATGTTTGTTCGCTCAAAACTCACATTTTAATCATTTCCGGCGAATTCGTAACTTTATTACCTTTTTTGTTCAAACAGAATACTGGGGATGAAAGTTCTTTACATTTAAGATTAAAAAAACAATACCTTACCATTAATATATTTTACGTACAACGATTTCAAACTTTATAACCCGTTTTTCAACAAGTTAGTGGTAAGCACCAGATTTTATTTTTCTAGACGATAAATTAATAACTTTGGGAGCGCGACATGGAGGCACATTTTAAATATTTGTAACGCGTTCTTCAGAATTAATTCAAATGAACGTGGCGGAAAGGTCGAATATCCAGGCCTGCTAGGGTGAATTCCACCGTACGTCCGTCCAATACGCCGTGCCGCGGGCGCATATTTGTTTACACGCTTTCTTCACTTGTGTGTCGTTAAGATTCCCACATTATTTGTCTTCTTCCTCTTTTCTTTGGCAGGGAAAATTCGACAGTGGGTTCGTCCAATATATGGGTCACAATTTGTACACACGGCTTCTTTACTTACATCGTTACGATGCATCGTTAAGATTCTGAATAGGGTCAATTACGTGAGAAGTTTTTCTTCCAATCTAGACCCCCCCCACTTGGTGAGATAAATTTGGGCCACTTCGTATATTCTTTTCAAGTAACGTGAGATTTCTATGGACCCTCCCCCACCTTTGAGCTCACGTAATTAATGTATGCCCCCTAAGCAACATTGCGTATAGTCCTGGGATTTTTCCATTTTTTTCCGAACATTAGTTTTAATTAATGTAATATTACCATCTATATTAATATAACTAGCAGACCCGGCTATACGTTGCTGTGGCTTACCAAACCTTTATAACCAAAGACATCTGTTAATTTGCATACATATCAAATTCTTGCTGCTTAGCTGCCCGCTGCCTGAATTGAATCTTTGAATTTCTCGACTTTTCTCTACTATAATATGCATGTATTATATATACAATATATAATCTTGAATTACTCTATCTATTGGTGAAAACCGTATGAAAATCCGTTGCGTAGTTTAAAAGATCTAAGCGCACATACAGCGCGAGCGACTTTATTTTATACTATGTAAAGATTAATGTTGTATTAATGTAATTAATGATGTCTTAATGTACTTAATGTTGTATTAATGTAATTAATGTAACATTACAATATATCTTTGCAAATATATTCAGAGTCGCTTGACGCCACTTGCATCGAGTTAATTTAAAACCCCCCAGTGGAAAATGGAGTTTCTAGCCAATCACGGCTCTACCCTCTCGATGAGCTAACCTGGTTAAATACATTTTCTACGGACCTTGGACCTGGCCTAGCATCGACAGCGTATTTATACTTGTTAATATTTATACTTATTAATAAATACAACCCCCTCTCCCTCCCCCTCCTCCACCCACCCCTCCCCCAACCCATACTCCTCCCCACTTCACCTCCCCTTACCTTCCTCCACCCCTCCCCCTTCTCCTTCCTTTCCTCCCTCCTCTGCCACCCCACTCCGCCTCCTCCACCTTCCCTCTCTCCACTCCACTCCCCCCATCAACCCTCTCCCCCTCTCCCTCCACCCACCCCTCCCCCTACCCCCTACCCCTCCACATTCCCTCTCCCCACACCACTCCCCCATCAACCTCCTTCCCCCCACCCCCTACCCCTCCCCACACCCTCCTCCACCCTTCCCCTTCCCCTTTCCCCTTCCTTCCCTCCCCCCTCCCCCTTTCCACCAAAACCCTCCCAAAACCCCTCCCCCCTCCCCACTCCCCCCTCACCTCTCGCATTTCACACATTCGTTCCCGATATATTCAGTTCTCAAACTACTCGCGTGCCACCTATTATAATTTTTTATACAATTTTCATAATGCCAGAACTCAACGGCACTTTTATACAAAATAACGAACACAAAAAAATAATTATCCATTCATTGGTGCAGTCGTTCGGGTTTATGCGCATACGTACATTTCGGTGATTCATTTTTAGAGATAGTTATTAAGTACGACGCCAACAAAGCACTCTTTTTAGGGTGAATGCCTAATTTTAAAAAAAACATCGTTTCCAAGGCGACAATTGGTTTGCAATAAATCGATTTTGTTTGGGACATAAAACGTATGATAAATAATTTCATAACGCCAGAGATTATTCATAACGCCAGAGCCTACCAATATATATAACCTATATTACTTGCAAATAATGTAGCTTTCTATTATTGAAAGAATCTTTAAAATCCATTCAGTAGTTTTGCGTGAAAGAGTAACAAACATACATCCAGACATCCATACAAACTTTCGCCTTTATAATATTATAGTAGAAGTACGATAGGATAGGATTAGTAGGACTCCGACTTCTCCTGGTAGGTACCATCCCCCATCGGGGGTTGGCAATCTTCATCCTGCAAGTCCTACTAGTTACTTGCATAATTAATTAATGTATTAATTAAGTAAATCTACTTATTTGATAATCTGTGATTCTGATTAGTTAACGCTGTTTTTAAATTAATTTAATCACCTCTCAAAATACTCACCAAGTATGTAGAATATACCTTTTGATCTTCAGCGATAAACAAAATAAATACACAATAATTATTTTTTATTTTTTATTTTTAACTTTATGAGTAAAACCTCAAATTGTAATATTTAAATAAATGAAGACAATATAAGCGAAACTCAATCGAAAATCTGGAAACAGAAAAATCAGAAAAACATATTGACACCTCTGGGACTCGAACCCAGGACCTCTTGCTTTCCGGGCAAACGCGCTAACCACTGCGCCACGGTGTCGATATGAAATTCGGTCATGTTTAACTGTACCATACTTCGACTAAGAACCACCTACATAAAGATAAAGATTTATCCAGACACTATCTAGAGAGCATTTAGTTCGGGTTTGAATCTTGCAATCATACATAAAGATAGTTGCCAATAATATATGCGTTAAAGAAAATGAAGATAGTGTAGGTGGTTCTTAGTCGAAGTATGGTACAGTTAAACATGACCGAATTTCATATCGACACCGTGGCGCAGTGGTTAGCGCGTTTGCCCGGAAAGCAAGAGGTCCTGGGTTCGAGTCCCAGAGGTGTCAATATGTTTTTCTGATTTTTCTGTTTCCAGATTTTCGATTGAGTTTCGCTTATATTGTCTTCATTTACACAATAATAATCCTTTTGTACTTTTTTTTCACATTAGCTCCACACAGGAGGCACCGAGGAAAACAATTTCCCTAGGGGCCTATGTCTTCTTTGGGGATGCTGTGTGGAGGGTTTTTTAAGGGAAAGGAAGGAGAAGAAGATATGGGAAGGTAAAGGGCGTGAGGGGTGGGTATGAATCTGGGGGTCATTTTTGCCAGGAGTGACGGACGTATGAATCTATTCCTCACACTGCGGTGAGGAATAGATTCATTCTGCGGCAAGGCGAAGGGTCGGGAGAATCCGGCTGGAGAGGTCAAAAGGCCTCCCTCGATCAGTCTCCTCCGATCCAGCCCGCCACGCAGTGGTTGGGCAAACGTATCCGCAACCAAGACCTAGACAAACCTCATCCCATGAACCCGGGCACCCCTGCTAAGTCACCAAACGTAGCGAACCACTTGGGGTGACCTGTGGCAGGGGTGTTGGTTGTCCAAAAAATGGTTCCCGGGGCGGCGGTACCCATACCCGCCTCCCAAATTAAAAGTACTACAAAAATATTTGTATATTTTTATATATTCTTTTTTAACTACTTTGGTACACGGATTAACAATAATATTAGTCATAAAAATAAAAATTAAGCAATACAATATTCTATTATTATAATTATCATTTAAAGTTGAAGAATAATATTAAAATAAAATATCAACTGTAACGAGAGAACCGCACTACAAAATATACAATCTACAGTCGTGCAGAATCGCAAGGTGTTAAATAAATTGAAGACAACAGTTTTGATGTACAGCAGTGATGATGAACTTTTTTAGTCGGGGGGCCAATTTATCCATTTTCAATGTGTTCACGGGCTGCAGCGGGTAGGGTACTTAGGATGACCGGACAACTAACGGAGAGTTTGAACTTTAAAACTTTTTGGTTTTTACAAGCCTGGTACTTTATTTTTGTTCTGGGCTCGGAAAAATGCGCGATTATTTCAAAGACCAAAATGTGTTCTACTCGTAGTATTTAATAAAAGCATTTAAAATGTTTCTAAGCGATCAAATCTCCACACCGAAAACACATGATTTTGCATTACGTCGTAGTGCTTGGGTCAGACCACTCTATATACGAGCGGTAGGCTGAAATAGGCCAAGCCCGAAAACGCAAAAGCCCAAAACAAAATAGCGTTTGCGTCGCCGCGGCAGTCGTGTTTCAGTTGCCATATTGGTAGCGGCTCACGACCTGTGTGCGGACCGCCAATGAAATTCACGAGTTCCTTTCCTGTGGATAGCGTTTGCGTCGCCGCGGCAGTCGCGTTTCAGTTGCCATGTCGACAGGTTGCTGCGGCAGCAGCTCACGACCTGTGTGCGGATCGCCAATGAAATTCACAAGTTCCTTTCCTGTGGATAGCGTTTACGTCGCCGCGGCAGTCGCGTTTCAGTTGCCATGTTGGCAGGTTGCTACGGTAGCGGCTCACGACCTGTGTGCGGACCGCCAATGAAATTCACAAGTCCCTTTCCTGTGGATAGCGTTTGCGTCGCCAACTGTTTTTTTTTCAGTTTCTCAATGAGCGGATGGCCTAAGGCCCGTCGTACATGGAGATACTTACAACTACGCGACTGTGACGCAACCACAAGTAGCCTACAGATATACTACTATTTTAAAGCTAGTTTTCGTTCACGGCGCTACCCGAAATATACTCAACTTCATCATTTATTCACATGCAGCCGTGGAGTTAATACGATACAGAAAATTTGTTAATACCAAAAGCAAACAAAACAATTTTCCAAAAAGGACCCTTTTACATGGCCATTAAAGTATACAACAACCTTTATATTTCACTTGTGTTCATATCTGCATAACATGTTAGGTTAACTGGAAGAAATAGGATATATGTACCTATAAGTTATACCTTTTGTACTAAATGTAAATTTTGTACAATAAATGATTTTCATTTTGATTTTGATTTTGATAAGTGACTAACGATGAAGACAAAGTTCTTATTTATCTTTATTATAAGAACCAAAAACGATATAATAGAAGAGCCGCCAAGGAACTGCACGAGAATGACGGCAACGAATTTCATTATTTCCACAGAATGTCAAAGGATTCTTATTTAAAGTTGATGCAGTTAACTCCTAGTATTCATAATAAAAATACACTTTTTCCAATATCAATTCATGCTTTCTCCACTAAATCATTTCTTACGTATTCTGGTAACGTACAGTTATATAAACATACATTTTTCCTTTTCCAAAACAAATTTAACATTCCATTCTTGTTCGGTCACCATTTCTGTCAAACGAATAGTAGTATATTCTATAAAACATCAAAAGAATGCAACTCGCGTAATACGCTACCAGCACTGTTGGTGAACCAGTAGTGCCTGGGGACATGACGCTATTTACAAGCTACTTGATCCTCGTGAGCGTATCATACGCGCTGATCGTATGTAAGTACCCCGTACGATTTTGCTGGTGCCCGTAGACGGCGCTACGCGACGTCTGTCAGTTTCCAATCAGTATCACGATACCGACAGTGCTGATCGCACGCGACGCGTCGCATCATTTATGTCTGATACTTATTCGTTTGACGTTTGACAGAAATGGCGTCGGAACATGGAAGTAATGTTAGTTCTGGAAGTAATTCATGGAAGTAATGTTAGTTGTAAAGTAATGTTTGTTCTGGAAGTGGAAAAAAATGCGTGTTTACCAGAATTCCTTTACCAGAATGTGTAAGAAAGGATTTAGTGGAGAAGGCACGGATTGATGTTGGAAAAAAATCATTTGACATTGCTTGACATCGTGTTAACTCCACGGCTGCCCGTGAAAAATGATCAAGTTCAGTGTATTTCGAGTAGCGCCATGTACGGATAACAGCATTAAAAAGTAGTATATTAGCAAGGTACTTGTGATTGCGTCACAGTTACGTAGTTTGTAAGTATCTCCATGAAAGGAGGGCCGTAGTCGGCGCGTAGTCGTGAATGAACACTGGCAAAACAGTTTAGCGGGTACTCGGGAGCGGCGCACGTGCTATGCGCATGAAACTCGAGTCGCTTGTAAGTATCTCCGTGTACATATGGCTTAAACAAAACTGCATCGCGTCAACTCGTGTGCTCACCTTCAGAGTTGTATCGCCTTCTTTGGATTGACCACAGAGACTCATCAGGATGCAACTGTTGCCCGCAATTAAAGTCGCTCGTATGCGCCTATACCTATTATATTTAATCTAATTAAATTACTAAAAGCATTCGGTATTTAATAAAAACATGGACAACGCAAAAATAATAAGCAACAATAAAATCCCAAATGCAAAGACCGCCAGGGAAACCTTTTTCCAAAAACTCATACTTGCTTTGTCAATTCGTTCCATCCTTTTATCGACGGTGTTATTTTCGCTTTTCGGAAATAACGTGGCTCGAAAGTGATCAATATCATTGGAACGCAGTTGCACGTCGTTGCCATCATCACTTTCACTAATGGGAATAGAATCCATTTCAGGGCCTAATCTAAATTCCAGATTTTCTTCTGACGTTCTGATCTCTTCCTCCGTTGTTTCCCGCGGGGGAATTGTCTCATCTGGAGAAATTGTCTCCTCTGGGGAAATTGTCTCATATGGAGAAATTGTCTCCTCCGGGGAAATTGTCTCATCTGGAGATATTGTCTCATCTGGGGAAATTGTTTCATCTGGAGAAATTGTCTCCTCCGGGGAAATTGTCTCATCTGGAGAAATTTCCTCATCCATAGACTTTCTAAACTCCGAAGAAGTTATCCCGTCCGGGAAAGTTGCCTCCTCTGGGAAAATTGTCTCATCTGGAGAAATTCTCTCCTCCGGGGAAATTGTCCCATCTGGAGAAATTTTCTCATCCATAGACTTTCTAAACTCCGAAGAAGTTATTCCGTCCGGGAAAGTTGCCTCCTCTGGGGAAATTGTCTCATCTGGAGAAATTGTCTCCTCCAGGGAAATTATCTTATCTGGAGAAATTGTCTCATCTGGGGAAATTGTCTCATCTGGAGAAATTGTCTCCTCCGAGGAAATTGTCTCATCTGGGGAAATTGTCTTATCTGGAGAAATTGTCTCCTCCGAGGAAATTGTCTCATCTGGGGAAATTGTCTCATCTGGAGAAATTGTCTCTTCCATAGACTTTCTAAACTCCGAAGAAGTTATCCCGTCCGGGAAAGTTGCCTCCTCTGGGGAAATTATCTCTTCCTGAAAAGTTGTCACCTCCAGAAAAATTGTAGCCTCCGAAGAAGCCGTCTCTTCCGGGGAAGTTATCTCTTGCACAAGGGTGACCTCCGGAGAAGCTGCTTCAGCCGGGAAAGCTGTCACTTCTAGAGAAGTTGTCGGCTCCTGAGAAATTGCCGCGTCCCTAATCGTTTTATTGGTTCTAGGGTGCGGTGTTATTTCTAAACGGTCAATGGCTACGAACGGAAAACCATCCACGAAAGTCGATAAAAGCTTTACCTGTAAATTAAAATAAGTTGTGCATTATATAATTGCAATCTTTAGATTAATTTTAAAATATAAAAAATATATAATTATAAAACATATATTTTCCAAAATATATGTTTTTTTTGTATATTTAAAATGTAATAATGTGCATATTTTATGTACCTGTCTCAATTTAAAAAAAAAAAGTAAATGTCAAAAGAACCCGTTGACAAACTGATATCAATCAGTTTAACGGGACTTAATTTAAAAATGTAAAAAAAACTGTAAATAAATAATAAAGGAATTTTATTGATACAAAAAAAATAAAAAATAAAAAAAATTACACAATCTTATAGAAATTAATAAAATTCTATCCTAAAATTGTTCAAAGCCAGTAGGTCCATTGTGGCAAATAGAGTGGCTAATTCCATTTCAGGCAAAATTTAATTCCCAGATATAGGCCGTTCACCAGGGTAATATTTATTTACGCCCTACAGTCCAGTAACTTTGTCGCCTCAATGTATGGAGTAGTATGCGTTAAATTTGGTAGTTCTGATTTTTTTGCAGACTTATTTATGATGTTGGCCTAATGATTAATCCAAGTTTTTAACCTCGAGCGCCGAACGCAACTTTGTCAAAAATCGAAAAAACCACAAAAAATCGTTATTTTTTCAAATTTTGGCGATTATAACCCTAAAGGACTAGTTTTTGAAAGAACTTTTCTATGACATTTTTAAAGTTAACTAAATTTACCACAATATGATACTAGAATTATTTCTGTAGACCCAAAAGTTTTCGAGATTAAACCTTTCAAAGTTTGTGACCTCGAGCGCAAACCGTGAAAAAATCGTTTTTTTTTCAAATTTTGGCGATTATAACCCCTAAAGGACTAGTTTTTGAAAAACTTTTGCAAAATGTTTTTAAAGTAGACTAAATTTTCTACAATATGATACTAGAATTGTCTCTGTAGACCTAATAGTTTCCGAGATTAAGCCTTTCAAAATTTATCATTTTTTTCGAACTTCGCAATTTTTTGCGATATTTTAGACGTCACTCGAATAACTCTAGCGGGATGAAGTTTCAATTACCTCCGACGTGTGAAGTCACGAATGCGACCCACCTGTAACACGTTTTCAAATTCACGGATGCTTTGTGCAAGCTTGAAAGCAATGGACCAACCGCAAAGCTATGGGTTCTTTATTTTCGAAGGGTGACACTAATGAAGCAATTTATCCAAGCAGAACGGACAGGCGATTGGAATTTGCATTTGGACACCATCCAGAAAATGTTCCCATTATTTCACGCAGCAGGCCACTTCTTTTATGCGAAGTGCGCACAATTATATCTGCAAGATATACTGGAATTGGAAAGGAAAATGGACCCACTTAAAAAGGATAAATTCCCAAAAAAGAGGATACTTCAACATCCGGCGCACTAACAAATTTTGGTCGGATATATGGTCAGATATGACCATTGAGCAAGTACTGATGAAATCTATGAAAAGCTATGGAGGGCTCACCCGAGGACGTGTATGACTGACAGTGTACTCTCTCGATGGACATTAGGCATGGTGTATCTACATAATATCTGCCATGAAGTGGAAACATACTGTGAGGTTACTACTGCAACAACTGAACAACATGTTGACATGCGACCATCTCGTGTCACCAGAGATGAATCAGATACTGAAAAACTCTGTAGATGGTTTGCACAGCACCCTCCATTCCTTACAGGAGATTTCATTATGTCCATCAGCAATGGCCTGGTTGGAGAACCTAGTGTCAACAGCCACATGGCTCTATAGATTGGGAGAGAATCGATGCTAAAGATGGTTGGCCAGAACTTCCAGGAAGTGAAATTCAAACATAAAAACAATGTGGTGTCCCTTTTTTCACCTCTGCGAACTATTACTGTTGGCAATAAACAGGTAACTGTTGATCCTCTAACACTGTTTCATAGGTTGTGTGTCTTAAAACAATCGGATGAAGAAGCGAGAGTTCTTAACTTACGAACTGTCACCAATCTCAATATCATTGTTCTCTGAAGAGGGGATGAGAAAGGGCACAAAATCCACCTTGTATTCAGTATTTGAATCTGTAACCTTAAACGAGAAGCAAGGGTTAACGAAGTTTATAGTAGTGGATGGAGGGCATCTACTTTACAAAGTTGTATGGCCTCGAAGCTCATCATTTGGTTCGATAGCTGACAGATATATACAGTGCATTACTGCTCACTATGGCTCAAATGTGGCAAATTAGTTTTCGATGGTTACCCCGTAGATGCTGTACAGAAAAACACAAAGAGCTCTGAGCGTCTTCGAAGAGCCAAGTTACACTCATCGCGAGAGATCATCGTTGATGAGAAAACCGTGGCACAGATTCCTTAACAGAAATTCTTATCAAATGACAAAAACAAGATTCGTTTCATAAAACTGCTAATAACAAAAATGGGAAATCACAACAATCAAGTTCTCCAAGCAGAGGAAGATGCTGATAGGCTCATCATCACTACAGCTGTAACTGCTGCCTCTACCTATGATATAGTGGTAGTCGTTGGTGAAGACGTTGACTTGCTGATCATCCTTACTGATCTCAAACCAACGTGAAATTTTTTATAATAAATGTGGAAGAGGCAAAGCATCAGATGTCATGTATTCCAGCATCGCTTCTTCAAAATCCTCTTGCAAACAGAGCTTTTCCTCTTCATCCATGCCTTTAGTGGTTGTGACTCGACATCCTGCTTCTTTGGCTTAGGGAAGATACAAATGATGTCCATAGTCGAAAAAAATTCGGACGTTGAAAAGCAAGCTGCGATTTTTCTCGACACCAACTCTACACCTGACGATATAGCAGCAGCAGGAGAACGAGTCATAATTGCTCTATACGGAGACAACCCCAACACCTATAACCTTGACGAGCTACGGTACCAACAATTAGCCAGGGTTGCGACGAAAACCAGCTTCAATCTAGCCAGGTTACCTCCTACACGAGACTCTGCTTGATTTCACTCCTTGCGGACATACCATCAGGTAAAAAAATTTCCTTGTCTATCAGTTACATATCATTAATCATTTTCTATTCTCATGTACAATCTTCTTACAGGTTAAGGCGTGGTTGGGAGTCACACTGAACCCTCTCTCCTGGGGGTGGATATCCACGCCACAAGGCCTCAACCCCAAAATGATGACCAGAGATGCAGCCCCACAACATCTCTTGCGGATGATTTCTTGCGGCTGCACAAAGGGTTGTGGGAACGCGTGCAGCTGCAGGAAGGCAGGATTCAAATGCTCATCAGTCTGCAGGCACTGTAGCGGGGCCTCTTGTGACAATATACCTGATGTTGAAGTAATAGATATCCCAGAAGGTGACGATCTGTCCAATGTCGAAATGGAGGATGACTTGTGGGCACAAGACGTCGACGATTCATCACCATCTCCTGATGGGGATATGCCATCCCAATACGTCAATCCAGATGCGGACGAACCTCAACCGGGACCTTCCAAGAGGGCTAAATTCATTTAATTTTTTGATTTTGAATATTATTCAGTTTCCTAACAAATAAACTTATTAACTTTTGTTGTACTTATCTTTTTTAAATAAATAAAAAAATAATAAGAAAATACTTTCTTTTTATCTTTTTTACTTCATTATTCGTAGCTTAGCTTAAACATCATCTCATCCCATCATAAAAGTACAGGGCTTCGATAGTATAATCAGGGTCAAAATTCATTCAGAACGACAGAATTGCAAAAAATTGCGAAGTTCAAAAAAAATTATAAACTTTGAAAGGCTTAATCTCGAAAACTATTAAGTCTACAGAGACAATTCTAGTATAATATTGTAGAAAATTTAGTCTACTAACATTCTACAAAAAAAAATTTCAAAACTAGTCCTTTAGGGTTATAATCGCCAAAATTTGAAAAAAAAAAACTATTTTTTCGCGGTTTGCGCTCGAAGTCACAAACTTTGAAAGGTTTAATCTCGAAAACTTTTGGGTCTACAGAAATAATTCTAGTATCATATTGTGGAAAATTTAGTTAACTTTAGAAATGTCATAGAAAAGTTTTTCAAAAACTAGTCCTTTAGGGTTATAATCGCCAAAATTTGAAAAAATTTACGATTTTTTGTGGTTTTTTTCGATTTTTGACAAAGTTGCGTTCGGCGCTCGAGGTCAAAAACTTGGATTATTCATTAGGCCAACTTCATAAACAAGTCTGCGAAAAATCAGAACTACCAGATTTAACGCATACTGTGATGTATAAAGTTACTGGACTAGGTGGGCTTTTACAAAGATAGGTAATAATAGTTAGGCAGGTACGTAGCACAAAATAATGATTAAATTAATAGGAAAAAATAAAATTAATTATAATTAAAATCATACATTTCATTAAGGCTCTGCAACCGGGCCCGAAAAGAAGAATATGGAGAGATACGAAATTACGAATGTTAGAGGAGACCGCTAACATTTACAGCGACAAAATTGATGGGAAAATTGCGAAAATGTTTAATAAAACACGACTCGTTTAAAATAGAGCAAAAATCTCACGAGCATTATCTTAAACAGTATTTTAAGAAACACTGTGAATTTTTTCATACATATAACTTGTAAAATAACTGAAACAAACGTGTTAATAATACTTTTTGGAGCGTACATTGCGATTTTTTTCTATCGAGGGAATTTTATATAATTTGCGTTTCGGTGCGGGCAAAGTCTAGATATTATCTTCAAGAAAAACATATATATTTTTTAAGAGCTTTAAAAATTACCGTGTTTAAGGGAAATATGTAATAAATCGGTACAAATCCGGGTTGCGGGCCCTTAAAGTAATTATAAAGACTTCGTTTTATAACTAAAACGGAATCTGCAAAAATGTCTACAATTTTTCCAAATTTATTGCCAAAATGATGTAATGGGTGTATGAGCCTCATAGTTTGTTTTAAAATTGTCACAGAAGAAGGTAGCACTTTGCCTCGTATTTCTGGTCGGTACGTAAAATTTTATTTTGAAAGTAGGTTTCCATCACTATGTTTTTTACTTCAAATACATTGCTAAATCAACAACTCTTTAAAACAAGCACCTTGTTGTGAACCCACGTATTAGACTGCCAAGGCCAGAAGACGATCCGGTGCAGTAGTTGTGCGTATATGATGCACAAAAAATGGGACCTAAAGGATGCTGAAACGTGTGTATG
Organism: Limnephilus rhombicus; assembly: GCA_929108145.2. Lineage (NCBI taxonomy): Eukaryota > Metazoa > Arthropoda > Insecta > Trichoptera > Limnephilidae > Limnephilus > Limnephilus rhombicus. The sequence continues at coordinate 13,551,592 of OV815270.1, forward strand.
TGAACTTATCAAAATAACCATATACAATAGAACAGATGTAGATATGGCATGAAAGTGTATAACCAAAAATTCACCGACTATCAAAGCGGCAGAGCCATTGAAAGATGCGTTTGGTAAGTAGGTTGAAACAAAGTAGGTCGCCGCTGTACGTACATGCTATTAACAGAAGTATGGCGTGGTGCGGTTTAATATCAATAATGTTTAATATACCATTTCCCTTGTTACATAACAGAAAGTATGTTTCCTTCATCAGTTTCCCGGGGGCACATCTGTGGTGAACCGAAAAAGTGACTCACGATATCAAATTGCTGGATAACCTTAGTAGCCTGCCTTGACGATACCAACTTGCTGGATGACTTCTGCATCCTGCTTTGATGGTATCAACTTGCTGGATAACCTCGCATTCCTGCAAGACGATATCAACTTGCTAGATGTCTTCAGCATCCTACTTTGACCTCTACCATATGAAGAATAAGGATTAACAAATACCTGAGCGTTATTTGGCATTTCACTTAGATTTTCGATGAAAGTGCCCCAACCTTCAGTTTTCAAATTTGGTTTGAAGACATTGTCCCCGATAATGATTTTTAACTCCACACCCGGCTCGATGGTCTTATAATACATTTTGATCTGAGATTCTGGCTCCAGGGGTAGAGAACGGGTCGCTAGACAGCCAGAGTCGCGGATCTTGAGGAAGTATCCGTTGGAGCGGTGAGGAGAAACGATGTCGGGATCTTTTTCGTATTCTCCAACAGTGAACTCTTCTCCTCTGCAACCGTCTTCCGAAACAAACATGCCCTTGCTCTCTGGACCAAAATCTATGATAATGGGACCACCGCTAAAACACCCCCGGCTGAGTGACAGAACGATGATTAATATTTCTACAAAATTACACGAAGACATTTCCGGGTGCTATCAAAAATAAATTAATAAAAAGGTGAGACTGTAAATAAATGAATCCTCGCGAAACACTGTGACTCCGTTATAATTCTATTTTTAAAATAAAATATTATTTTATAGTTCCTACTCGTAAAATAACAATTTCGAAATAAAGGATGAATTTTAAAACTATTGAATAGGCCACTTGCATCACATTTTTTTTTAATATTCAAATTTTCAAATATTCCAAGACATTTCGTTTTTTTAATCGCATTTTTGAAACCTTGGCGATTTTTTGAAAATTTCAATTCGAAAAATCGAACCATTTTAAAAAAACCGGAAAGACGGGACATAATTTTATGGGTGCGAAAAAACAATAATTCCGTTGCCGAAAATCTTTAAAAACAACCGACGTATCCCACACGAATGGCAGAGGAGAATAACGAGGCATACAAAAAATATTACATCTCCTAAATATTTTTTTCCTTGATCCATCTTATTGATCATAATCATTATAATGTTAAACTTCTATATATGACTACATCCAAATATTTTACAAAAAAACCAGGTTATAAATAATTATTAATATTAATTAAAGGGGAAGGTTTATCAATAATACGAAACACGTAAACAAGTATGAAGAAGGTTCACATAAAATATATTTAGTTGGTCTATAGTGTATAGGTAAAAAAACACCTCCACACAGCATCCCTAAAGATGACAGAGGCCCTGAGGAAAATTATTTTCCTCAGGGCCTCCTGTGTGGAGCTCATGTCAAAAAAAAGGTAGTATAAACCTATACCAAGGTAAATGTTGTGATTTATATTAAACTTAATAAACCTGTACTTGCAAATTATAATTATATATTATAAAATTTGATTTTGATAAAAAAAATCAGCACCATTACCATTACGCTTCTAAGACAGCTACGGAAGGCATAATCTGTACGGTGTTCACTTCATAACATCTGTCAAAACGTCAAACCAAACAATAAGTTCGCAGGCTATAAACAATAAAGCTCGTAAATTCAAGTGTCAAATTCAAAAATTCACCGAAAATCAAAGTGTTGCCATATAAAAAAAATCAGTGGAATTTTACAAAATTAATTGATTATTATCGGAGACGGAACATTTTCATGTCGTGACGTCACGAGCCCAAAAAACTAATTAGTTTATTAAAAAAAAAAAACTGTAAATTTCTAAAAAAATTAGTACGATTTTCGTAATCTTAGTAGAAAAATCCATCCATTCGATTTTTTCCAAGTCATTATGGAATCCATGCAAGTTGCCAAGTGGCAATCCATGAACGTGTTTGTTCCTAACTTTTGATGAAATATAGAAATAGGAAATTCAAGCAGTTTCATTATGATATCTGGAAACTGGGAGTCAAAAGGCAAATTGGCGACAAGCGTATTCTTTCCGATCTATACGATTCACACTTCCAAGACCTATTGAAGGACAAAACACCTTTTTTGAGACCACATATTTTCATGTTTTATGATAGCCTCCGTGGTCGGGAAAGGCTATCTACTGGCAATCCAAAATTTGCATGTTCAAATCCCCACCCGCGCAAGTAATTTTTTTTCATGAGAAGAAATTACCCTGTAGTTAGACATTAAATTTACAAAAATAAAACAAACACTTTGTATAACCACGAATATTTATTATTTTATATATCGACCGGTTTCGCTTCGACCAAGCTTCATCGGGATATTGTTCGTTTAATTTTTTTTTTAAATACATTACATTTGATTAATTTGGGTTGTTTCACCAATAATTAATTAAAAATAATATATATGTGCTGTATATTTGTAGCACGTTCTCAGAATGGATCCGGTGAAAGAACGCCTATGATGATTTAATAACAGAATTTGAATAAAACTTACGCAGAACGTGAAAATTAACTTCAAATATTTAATGAATCCGTCAATTTTTTTAAACAACCCCTTTTTAGACTCGTTCTTGAGTTAACAGCTCGGCTATTGGGCAGTTTCCTCCTTCCTACAACATTGGTCCCTTCAAGTTCCATGTTCACTCCCCCCCTCCTCAAAAAGATCTTCCGCACAACATCCCCAAATATTACACAGGCTCTTAGGAAAGTTATTTTCTTCAGGGTCTCCTGTGAACAATCAATGTTTTAAAAAATGGCTTTGCCGTGATGGTGACCAGAACTGAATTGCCAGGTACTTTCTCTTCCTTATCTCCTTTCCACCCGCCTTCAGCCTCACAACTTACCACAATTGGCGATTTTAAGACTCGATGTAACGACAATGCGTTCATATCGATGAATAATGTAGGTCCACTCCAAATCAAAACAAAACACAACGAAAAGTGAAGCGCGGGGCGGCGCAGCGGCCAGTGGGACGGGCCGACTGGCCGGGCGATCACCTCCCCTCGAACCTCACGCACTCACTCTTACACAGGCTCTGTGAGTTTTGTATGTGACACGACAGATGACACATACCTACAGACCGTGGCAATACTTCTTATTGTGTCGCCCCGTGGTGCCGTAATTTTTTGTAAAAAAACTAGTATTCATGAATTTCGGGACAGAGGGGTGTAATTACTGGACACGGGACTACACCCAAAATTCCGGGACTTTCCCGGAATTCCCGGCCATCTGGCAACCCTATCTTCATCACACATACATATGGAATTCAACTCAAATGCAAAGTTTCACTCGGTACACGATGAATCGGTAACTTATTTTTATATTGATAACACAAAACTGGTTAAATTAAACTAAATATGCGGTGTATCAAAACTACATTCAGAACATGAAAATGATTTTTCTTTGATTCTGCCGGCACTTACATTCTGAACACAAAACTGGTTTTAATTAAATCTGTATGTGGAGAATTAAAACTACACTCAGAACATGAAAATGGTTTTTTTCTTTAATTTTGCTGGCAATTACATTCTGAACACAAAACTGGTTTTAATTAAATCTGTATGTGGAGAATTAAAACTACACTCAGAACATGAAAAGGGTTTTTCTTTGATTCTGCCGGCACTTACACTCTGAACACAAAACTGGTTTTAATTAAATCTGTATGTGGTGAATTAAAACTACAATCAGAACGCCGCCGCGCCGGGGCGGATGAAAATTTCGCCGCCCCCTTATTTGGGTACTTCAAGCAGTGGGGAGGGATTGTATATGTAAATCCTATTTTTTATTACGACCAATTTATACACGAGCCGGAATTTTTTAATAATCACATTTGACGAGTATTCTTTCAACGAAAATCATATTTATAAATTCTTCTCCAAAGTTGATTGATTGATTCTGAGTTAGAGAACCAAATAATAGTTACATACGCAACAATCAATTTCTAAGAATTTTACAGCATTATATAACTCAAATGTAAAGCTTTACTCGATGCACGATGAATCTGCAACTCGTTATTTAATTTATCGTTGTATTCTGAACACAATACCACTTTGTATGCGGTAAATTAAAACTACACTCATAACATCAAAATGGTTTTTCTTTGATTCTGGCATTAATAAATAGTCTGCAACTAGAATTTTATAACTGCACATCGAATAACATAATGTTTTCCTTCGAAATGTGTCAGCACATGAATCCAAATGGAATTTTACATTCTGAACTGGTTTAAATTAAATCTTTACCTGGCGAATTAAAACTTCACTCAGAACATGAAAATGGTTTTTCTTTGATTCTGGCAGCACATACATAGTCTGCAAAGAGAATATTATAACCGAACTACAAAAAAGATAATGTTTTCCTTCGAAATGTGTCAAAAGATAAATCCACAACTGGAAATTTACATTCTTAACACAAAATTGGTTTAAATTAAGTCTGTATGCGGCGAAATAAAAGTACACTCAGAACTTGAAAATGGGTTTTCTTTGATTCTGGCAGCACATACAGAGTCTGCAACTAGAATTTTATAACTGAACTTCGAACAAAATAATGTTTTCCTTTGAATTATGTCAGCAGATGAATCCTCAAATGAAATTTTACATTCCGAAAACTGGTTTAACCCTTCGAATAATAAGAAAAAAAATATCTTTAAACTTTTGCCTGTCAATGTTTGTGCACAAAATGTCCGGTTCTTTCCATGCATTTTCAATGACCCTTTTTATTGTTTTTTTTTTACCCTTTTGCAAAAAACAAAATTGTTCTAAAATCTAGATAAAGTAATTTTTTTCGACGTACTTATTGTGTCCAAATATTTAAATTTTGATATTGACTCAAAAATACACATCTGCGAATATTTGAAGTAAAGTACCTAAAATAGAATAAACTTAAAATTTTAAATACAGTTTCTCTTTCTTAAAAAATAATGAAATAAAATCACATGTAAAATTAAATGTGTGGGACATAATTTGACAATTGTATTTTAAAATCCTCCTGCGACTAATCGCAGGAGGATTTTAAAATACAATCGGTTTTTAAAATAAAATTTAACCGGTCTAAACCGGTTAAATTAAATCTGTATTTGGCGAATTAAAACTACACTCAGAATGTGAAAATGGTTTCTCTTTGATTCTGGCAGCACATACATAGTCTGCAACTAGAATTTTATAACTGCACTTCGAATAAAATAATGGTCTCTTTCGAAATGTATCAGCAGATGAATACACAACTGAATTTCATTCGTTAATACATTCTGAACACAATTCTGGTTATAATTAAGAGTGAATCTGTTTGCGAGTTATCAGCTTTAATTAGTATATTACTCTCATAATATGCGTACGGTTTTCCTACGAATTGCGAAATTTTTCAGCTTAAAAAATATAATTATTTGATATTTTTAATAAACAATAAAAAAAAAGAGTTGGATTCGTAAACGAAAGTAAATTAAATTAAGTTTAAATTTTTCAAAGATAATTGATTGTAAAAATTTCCCCCCCCCCCCCCCCCCCCCCCCCCCTCCACGCTACGCCACTGGCCCCACGGTTGAATTCGGCAGCCACCTCTGGTCTGGAGCCCCAAAATACCTGAAAAAAACCCCAGTTCTGTGCAGAAACGGGCGGTCCGTCTGATAGACGGATAGATAATTTAACAGACGGATTGCAATCTTTAGAGCACAGGCGTCGGGTGAGAATGCTATCCTTGTTCTACCCGTATTTCAATGGAAAATGCTCCGAGGAACTAGCGTCATTGAACCCTTCGGCACCGGTGCATAGTCGGGAAACACGCCAAACGCGTGCCTAACATATATGTACACGGTTGATATTGGTCACATGAGAACGGGTTGCTTCTTCGACTCGTTCTTGTGTTCAACAACTCGGCTGTGAAACAATTTTCGGGCCTTTGTGTTTCCTCCTTCCTACAACATGGGTCTCTTCAAGACCAATGTTCACTCTCTCCTCTCCTCAAAAAGACCCTCCACACAGCATGTCAGATGACCTAGGCCCTGAGGGAAATTACTTTCCTCAGTGCGTCCTGTGTGGAGTTAATATAAAAAAAAAATTATTTAAAAATGCTTGCATTGCCATAGTGCATTGGCGTGCGACAACTTTGAATTATTTTGTAAATATAAAAACTTGTTTTTGTTTGTTTTATTTTGTATTGTAGCTTCGTGAAACTTTTAAAAAATTTTACGTCAAGAAACATTTAAAAAAAAATCCCAAACCGGTTTTTTTATTCTCTACATAGCTCTCTTTTAAATGACAACTTCAGATTTCTTAATGAAAAATATTAAACTCCATTATTATTTGTAATTACCAGAACTAGATGCATTTTACTATGTTAAATATCTATCTAGTAATTACGCGTAAAATTCTTGTGGCCCTTGAATAAAATTTTGTAGTTGGGTAAGATTTTTTAGACTAAAATTTATAGGGACACAGGAAACATTAATTTAACCATGAAGAAAGTGTATTTCGGAAGCTCAATTTGATGAACTTTCTTAAAATAATAATAAACGTGAGTTCACAATATGGAAATAACCTCCATCATTTTATAATCTATTGCAGTAGGTAGGTACTTAAAGCAGATATTCCTCAGTAAACATAACCATTACGGCAAATAACAATGTATTTATGGTTTCAACGAAAAATATCGGTGTACTCTTTTACTCATCGGTGATATTTTCCCAAAATGTTATTATATTATTTATTGGTTTTTAATGTCCTGGGTAAATTATCGCTCATAACTAGGGTGACCAGATTTTTTGGCCGCAAAACGGGACATTGGTAGTGATAAGGGGAGGGCGAACCATATGAATTTTGTTTTTAATCCCCCCCCCCCCTCACCCCTCGGGACCATCTCTAAAGTTTGAATCCATGATACCCCCTGAAGAGGTAAAACGGTGAAAGCGTGTAATTTGTCCAAAGTAAAGTCAATTTTATCTAACTGTTATTGATATTGATCCAAGATACATGGAAATGTGGAACAAATATGGAAATTGTCTGCCTGGGGTCTAGGAGTCGAAAACTCTTATGGCTCATCTAATTGGAGACATCAGTTCTCTTACAGATCACACTTCTAACACCATTCGCTTTTCTATGACGCTAATGGCGATTTTATAATTCCCACGGCAACGGCATGGTGACAGCAACTGCAACGGTGTTTAATTCCTTAGACACAGTGTGAGGGAGATTTTTTTTTACATTAACTTCACACAGGAGGCCCTGGGGAAAACAATTTCCCTCAGGCCTTATGTCATCTGAGATGCTGTGTGGAGGGTCTTGTTGAGGAGAGGAAGGAACGAACATTGTTCTTGAAGAGACTGTAGGAAGGAGAAAACACAGAGGCTGGAAAATCATTCCACAGCCGAGCTGTTGAATACAAGAATGAGTCCAATGAATTGGGCACGCATTTGGCGTGTTTCCCAACTAAGCACCGGGGCCGAGGGGATCAATGACGCTAGTTCCTCGGAGCATCTTAGAACCGGTAGAACAAGGATAGCATTCCCACCCGACGCCTGTGCTCTAAAGATTGCAATCCGTCTGTTAAGATGGGAGGACCTATCAAACGGACCGCCCGTTTTTGCACGATGTATGATAAAGATTACTTTTTCCTTTGTATGAAGCAGACATACGTACATCGTTTGTCTCATTTTCAACAGCTCTTTCGTTTCGTACATATTATACATAATATGTACAAGAAAGAGCTGTTGAAATACATAATAACTACAGTGTGAAAGATGTTATTATGAAAGGTGTAAGAAAGAGTTGCAGCATTATTGTGATAAAGAATTGATGTTTTGTGCTGTTGCCATTCTGTGAACGTAGGAATTGAGATAATCGGATCTTTTGCGCTCAATTTGATATCACGAGTGGCCCGCTATTTGACGCGGGACAGGGTCCCTAAAAACGGGACGGTTCCCGATCAAAACGGGGCTATGGTCACGTTAGTTTCAACTCATAACAATGCAATTCCTATTACTGGCAGGGTAGATATTTACTTTATTCGTCCTGAAAGCCCAATTAACCTTAATCACCTGGAGGCCATAAATCAGGGTAATTTATTTCAAGCGGGTAAAACTAATGTCATCGGATGGACGGATGACTCATCTGAGAAATTTTGAAAAATATTCGCATTGACATATAAATACCTTCTTCGATCTCTGAAGTCTTCAGTTTTGATCCATACTCCGAGGGTGCTGGGTCCGAAGCCTTCTCCGTTCTGAAGTGTCAATTTAAATTCATCAACATATTCCGCGGGCATTATAACATCACATTTTTAATTCAGTTGTAATTTTGTTCGACGTGAGTGGTGTTTAAACGCGATTGATACTTTTTATAATTTGATTGAAACATTGAAGTTTTTGATTACTTGGAGTGACAATAAGATGGAGTTCTCCTATTGGCGTTCCCAATTGGCAGAGTTAGGAAATGAACCTGATTGGAACTACGTGAGTGAAGTAAGTGCTTTTAATTTTTTACATTTATTATCCACAATAATTGAATCGGATGAAAATTCGATGAGCAAACAACCTGAAAATAGTGGTTTTAAGCCGCGGCATACATTTTTTTTATATATGTTCCTTAAAAAGTTTAAGCTTTAAAGCTCTTTAAAAAATATATGTTATTCTTGAAGATAATATCTAGATATTGCCCGCGCCGTAACGCAAATTATATAAAATTCCCTCGATAGAAAAAAAATCGCAAAGTAAGCTCCAAAAATTATTATAAACACGTTTTTTTCAGTTATTTTACAAGTTATATGTATGAAAAAAATCACAGTGTTTTTTTAAATGCTGTTTTGGACAACCTCTGTGAGATTTTTTCTCTATTTTAAACGAGTCACGTTTTATTAAATATTTTCACAATTTTCGCATAAATATTATCGCTTTTAACATTAGCGCACTCTCACCAACATTCGTATTTATATAACTCTCCATCTTCTTCTTTTTGAGCGAGTACCTATAAAGTTTTCGCTTGTAACCGGGCCGTTTTTCCGTTCCACCTGCTTGTCGCGCACCGCTCCTGACTATATGTATCTTTTTAGCTTTTTAGGTTGAATTGCATATTAAAAACAACCTATTTCTAGGTCGAATTCTATGCTAAAACTTTGAGAATGTATTCTCCACGTTTTAAGGGAGATTTTTAGGAAAAAAATCTGAAATTTTGTATCGGCTTGACCGTATGGTCCCCCATAAATTGAACGTGATTGTGAAGCTTTAAGTTCAGTTGAAATCGTACTTTCGCTTTTCACTATATAATATATATTTTTAGTAAGTCAAATTAGAAATTCCTCTGAATTTTTTTTAACAGTTACACCACCGTGAATTTTAGAAAGAGTCTTGGACTAATATAAGGAAATTTATTCGATAGAAGGTGTTTTTTTTTTTACTTTTTAAATTCTTATCAATAATATTTTGTTCCACCTTAAAACTACACCCAGTTTGCCGCTAGAATAGAACTAGAATTTACTACATCAAAACTTTACTCCAAACCATTTTTAACCCCAAGCAATGTCAGGTATGTAGTGTGTACACATCAACCATTAAATATTATTTTTATACAGATTTTCACGCACTACAATACATACTTTGAATACATCACGATTACACATTTTTCCCTTGACTCCATGCAGAAAGGGGCGGTCAAAATGCCACGGCGACCAGTGCCACTGGTCGTGCGGCGGTTGCGTTTCAGTTGCATTGTCAACAGTGCCATGGTATCGGTTTTCGAGTAATCTGCGATATGTCAAATCAGAAAAATATCGATTTTGTTCAGGAGGTTTATTGCGATTGCGTCGACAACTGATTTCATTCCAGCTTCTCCATGAGCGAAGGCCCTGAGAAATTAACTCTAACTCAATTTGTGACCTTCCTCACCAGGTCATCGAGCTGATCAAGGAGCAGCAAGACTGTGACGACGCCGTCCTGGAGGTTCTCTTCGAGCAGGCCTGGTCTACGCCCGTGTTCCTCAGGCCACAGATGTGGCCCATCTTACAACTGTGGATGATGGTATGTGTTTAGTTTTGAAATTATGATATGCATAGGTCCTATCGGGATATCATTTATCCAGTACCTACCCTCCCTAACCATATCACCTTTCTGGAAAAGCATTTGAAAATGGAACAATGATAATAGTGAATTCAAGTGCTTTTGTTTCTGAAAAAAAAGAAGATTTTGGACTACATTGAAAACATTTTATTGGGCTCATATATTTTCATTTATGAATAAAAGAAGGTGATTTGACCGTATCAAGATCTTTAACTAACTAACGTTAACTTATCTGTGTGGTTGTGGCGATAATTACCTCGAGGTACCGCGGTGGAACTAAATAAACTATATTTGTAATTGTGTTGTTCGCCTTCACAGTGGTAAGTGATTGGTTTCCTTCTAATCCATTATTTTTCCCATACACATAATATTATCACCCAATTCACATTCATCCAACAAACAACATTTTCGTTTCATTTCGTTTAGTTATTTACAGTCCATTTCCTAGTGCATCTGAAGCTTTAATTCGGAAACAGTTTCGAGTGCAACAGTGTGTAATGTATCAACCAAACACAACTTCAGAAACTGAATTATATGCAGGGGAACTTAAGAAAAGTATAAATATTATTTATCCAAGCAACGATTTGTTTTACTTTTCGTCTGGACAATAAACGCATAACAAATAATTTTATAACGCCAGAGCTCAACAATATATACAGCCTATATTACTCGCAAATAATGTAGCTTTCTATTAGTGAAAGGATTTTTAAAGTCCATTCAATATTTTTTTCGTGAAAGAATAACAAACATTCGTACCTACATCCATACAAAATTTCGCCTTTATAATATTAGTAGGATGTCAAGAGGGAGTTATTTTTCAAAATCTCACGAAGACTGATCTTCCTTCTGTTTTGAAAGATTGTAGATTTAAAAAAGAAACCCACACCGGTACACGCTTCTTTATAAAATGTACATGTAGTAAAATAGAAGATTTTATAAAACCTACAAAAGCAAGTCATTAGTAGTATTATTATTACACGCGCCCTTTAGCTGATTTTTCACAAAAACGGCGCTATAAATTAGCCACTTATTATTTATTATTATTTTTATTACACTGATTTATTGTGTGTTTTATACATATATATCAAACATGTCAATTGAAGCAATGGATATGTTCTAATAGTTCATTTTCAGCGCATACAAAAGACAGCATAAAATTATAATCGTAGCCATTCAATATCCCGTAATTCGTTAAGTAAGGTAACATTACAACCAAGGAATCTAAACTCACCGAGATTTTTAACAAACTAATCTGCACTTTTATTTTAATCATGTGAGTCATATACCTATAGCCTACTTATTATTCGGTATATAAAATATTACATTATGTAAAAGTTCTCTTCCTAAAAAAGCTACCTAAAAAATCGCCCTCAATGTGTCAAAATAAATAATATTTATAGCGACGAAGAGACATCTGAATATGGAATTCCACAAGGTACTGTGCTAGGTGCCATATTATTCATCTCATATGTAAACGGGATATTCTCACAGTCACTTCATGGTAGTATAACCTCGTATGCCGACGACACAGTACTTATTGAAAGTGGAATCACATGGCAAGTAGTAAAACAAAAAGCAACCGAAGACATAAACATACTTAAATACTGGTTTGATATAAATCTACTGTCTCTTAATACTGAAAAAACTCACGTCATTCCATTTGCAATAAAATCAAATGATGTTCCGGTAAATTTTGATATAATTATACATGACACTTCTAAAGATCACAAAAAAATAACTGTACAATAAACTGTTCCACATAAAAAATTTCGAATAAAATTAAATACTTAGGAATAACAATAGACAAAAACCTAAACTGGAAAGATCAAATCAACCTTACCGTTAACAAAATAAGGAAATTAATTTACATATTTTTTAAATCCGAAACTTTCTCTCATTAGAAAATCTAACATCAGTCTATCATGCTATATACAGTCAAATCTCCAATACGCTGTAGTAAGCTGGACGTTGCATACAAAACAAGTCTACTCCCTGTTGAAATTGTTCAACGTCTAATTATAAAAATTATATTGAAAAAACGAAGAGATTATCCAACTCACCTTATCTTTGAAGAATTTAAAGTATTAAAATTTAATGATCGAGTTCGAAAAAATATAATAATCCAAATAATAAAAGAAAAACAAAATCATAGCTTTTTAACTGACAGTCGTACTCGTCAAAAACATATATTTCCAACACAAAAATGCAACACCTCACCTCACAACACCATTATACATATCTAGGAAAAAATACTCTAATAGCCTACCTGAAAAAATAAGAACAATCGAAGACGACAAATGCCTACTAAAAACAATCAAAGAGCAATTTAAAGTAAAAATACCAAATTGATAAAATTTATCATCATAACTTATATAACTTGTAAATTTGTTATTTATTAAGTATCTACCACAAGTAAATTATATTTAAATATTACAATTTGAGGTTTTACTCATAAAGTTAAAAATTAAAAATAATATAAATTATAAATTATTGAATCGTCCTTTCCTCATGCTTTGTGCTGCGTGGAGAGCTAAGGGAACGTACCCATACTACGTGACCTGTTTAGGGGGGAGGGGTCTTCAAAATACCACGCTTGGTACAAATGAGCGGCGGGGGTCTTAGGTTTTTACACCGGGGGGGGGTTAAAAAATTGCAAAAAGTTGGTCACGTAGTATGGGTAAGTTCCCTAAGGTCACCGACGCGTGACTTTCCGGGCGCCTCTGTCATACTAAAACTTGATTTGATAAATCCAGCGCATTTGTGATCTTTCTCTACTTCTCCTGCCTTCCACTTTGATATTTTTGGTTCTTTTTTGATTCTACGGATTCTTTCGTAATCCTCTAAGTTTCTAACTAAGTAGTATTACGTCTCATTCGGCCTTTTTACTATTACCTTCTGAAGGTGTTATTTACCTGACTGAATTTACGTTACATTAATGTCATCGTGAGGAAAAAAGTCTGTACTGGATGAAAACCTTCCACTTTGATAGTGACTACGGATTTTTTTTACGCTGGGTATTATAAGCATGACAAAAAAGCGCGAATCGAACCACGAATTATGGTAAAGGAACAAAGCAACAAAGCAACATAATTCGATGTTAGGCTCACGTTTTTATGTTAGGTGTACACTCACCTTTAAGCAGTGGCGGATACAGGGGGCGGGCGCGGGGGGCGCGCTCCCCCCCCCCCCCCCCCCATGGCCACCAATACAATAAAATCTTTCTTAAATCATTCGCTCTACATGTCTAAACCATCTAAGCGTCCCTTTCTTAATCTTGCTTATTACGCTTGTATCAGCCTTGCATTATTTTCATATTTTTTTCACACTATCATACATGGCTTTCTATAGCATTTAGTCCTTCCTCTGCCAGTTTCATGCTTCACTGCCATACATCAGGGTTGGTACCCCGGTGTGTAGTCAGGAAACACGCCAAACGCGTACCCAACATTTGTACATGGTTGACATTTGTCACATGAAAACGGGTCGTTTCTTCGATTCGTTCTTGTGTTCAACAGCTCGGCTGTGAAATGATTTGCCGGCCTCTCTGCTTCCTCCTTCCTACAACATGGGTCTCTTCAAGACCAATGTTCATTCCTTCCTCTCCTCAAAAGACCCTCCACACAGCATCCCAGATGACATAGGCCCCGAGGGAAATCATTTTCCTCAGGGCCTCCTGTGTGGAGTTAATGCAAAAAAAGCACTCCATTGTGGACTGCTAGCTTCGCTTCTTTCGACAGTTTTTTATTAGCGCCAACGGCGTTCAGTCCTCCATAAATGCGAAGTTACCTGCATTTACCCTTCTTTCAATATCTCTATCAGACTCCCCATCTCTCGTAAATATACTTCCCGAATACATAAACTTATCCACTGTCATTTTTGGGTAACTATTACAAAATATACCTATTATTATTTTATTATTAAAAAAAAATGTTTTTGAAGATGCTGTGTGAAGAGTCATTTTAGAGAAAGGAAATAGTGGAAGGAAAAAGGTATGATAGGTGGTTAGGACTCTCTGTGTTAGTGTGTCCAGGAGAGATGGACGGGTGAAACTTTTCCTCCCACTGCGATGCGAGGAAATTGGTCGAGGGATTCCTGCTGGAGAGGTTAAATGGTCTCCTTCAACCAGTCCTTTCCAGTTCGCCACGCAGTACGTGGGCAAATGCTTCCGCCGCTACTTTGAAAAATCACGTCCCACGAACTCAGACATCCCTGCTAAGTCACCAAACTTAGCGATCCACTTGGTTGACTTATAGCAGAGGTGTTGTTTATCCAATAAATAATTCCCGTGGCGGCGGTACCCACACTCGCCTCCTAAATTGAAACTTTTGCTTCATTCACATTCATACGTCGTTTCATGTAAAGGTACCCTTAACACGGCCCGACTCAAGTATTTGATTCCCTTGATCGTGTATTCCCTTGAATGCAGCCCTACTGCTCCCTGTGGCCAGCCAAGTTTTAAATGTGCGGTCCGTCAATCTTTTATTTATTTATTGAAGTGAAAACTTCTTTAGCACCGTTGTGATTTGACAAACACATCCATCTGTATGTTTTAGCCTGCGAGAGAATGAGATAGTATTTTTTTTTACATTTACTCCACACAGGAGGCCCTGAGGAAAATAATTTCCCTCGGGGCCTATGTCATCTGGGATGCTGTGTGGAGAGTCTTTTTGAAGAGAGGAAGGAATGAACATTGGTCTTGAAGAGACCCATGTTGTAGGAAGGGGGAAACACAGAGGCCGGCAATTCATTCCACAGCCGAGCTGTTGAACACAAGAACGAGTCGAAGAAACGACCCGTTCTCATGTGACAAATGTCAACCGTGTACAAATGTTGGGCACGCGTTTGGCGTGTTTCCCGACTATGCACCGGTGCCGAGGGGATCAATGACGCTAGTTCCTCGGAGCATCTGCCATTGTAATACCGGTAGAACAAGGATAGCATTCCCACCCGACGCCTGTGTTCTAAAGATTTCAATCCGTCTGTTAAGATGGTAGAATCTATTAAGCGGACCGCCTGTTTCTGCACAGAGTCGAGGGTATTTTTTAGGTATTTTGGAGCTCCAGACCAGAGGTGGCTGCTAAAATCATATAGTCGGTCTCCTCTTTGTGCGGTTCGTCGTATTCTCCCCGTTGTCTACTTTTTAGTTTTCTTATATCTTTAGCCCCCCCCCCCCCCCCCTTGAGTTTTTTCTGTATCCGCCACTGGCTTTAAGTTTGAGTTTACAGTTTGGATAGCAACATGTTCAAAGTGTGTGTAAAAGCCGAGTTGGACAAATTAAATGTAAAACAATATATGTTGAGAATTTCGTATAAAAGAAATTAGTAAAAAGCTACCTAATTGCATTGTAAAAATTCTTATGGCACTTGAAAAAAATGTTGTGGTGGGGTAAGATTTTTTAGACCTGTAGATCTGAGGGTCACCAGGAAACATTAATTATTTAAGCATGAAGGAACTTTCAGAAGCTCAATCTGATGAACTTTCTTGTAAATATTCTCCATGGGTAGGTACTTTACAGCAGATACTCTTAGCAAACATAACCATTACAGCATGTAACAATGTAGTTATGGTTTCAACGAAAAATACGGTTTACTCCTTTACACATCGGTGAAATTTTCCCACAATGCTGTTACATTATTTAGTGGGTTTTAATGTGCTGGATAAATTATCAGTCATAACACATAACAATACAATTCCCATTACTGGCAGGGTAGATTTACTTTATTCCTCCCGAAAGCCCAATTAATCTTAATCACCTTGTAGACATAACTAAGGGTAATTTATTCCAACCCGGTAAAACCAATGTCATCGATGAACGGATGACTCATGACAGAAATTTTGAAGTTGCCTTCTTCGATCACTGAAATGTCTTCAGTCTTCAGTTGTGAACCATACACCGCGGGTGACGTGTCTGAAGCCTTCGCCGGTCCGAAGTGTCCATAAATTAATATAAAATCTTCTACAAATTCCGCGGGCATTATAACATAAACTTTTAATACAGTTCTTTAATATGTGCCCTATACGGCTGGTGTTTAAACGTGATTAATACTTTCTCTTTCATTTGATTACTTATAATTACACAATATGGCGTTCTATAATTGGCGTTCCCAGTTGGTAGAGTTTACAAATGAACCTGTACGGAACGTTATGAGTGAAGTAAGTGCTTTTAATTTTTTTTACGTTTTCATGATAATTTTTATTTTTTTTTATTTTAAAATTATTCGCACGTGCCACCTTTGAAATATAAACGTTTTCATCCTATTTTATAATAATAATTTTTCATAAGTCTAGGTTCATCCTAAATCGGATAAAAAATAGATGAGCTGCGATTCCAACCAACATGAAAATAGGGTTTTGAAAAAAAAAACGCGTTTTTTTAAACATATGTTATGTGTTTGTTAAATATAAAAGGCGAAAATACAAAAAATGTGGATATCAGTATTCTTCTAATTTTTTTTAAGCTATACGCAGTTTTTAATAATAAACATACGTTGAAAGATTAAATTGTTGGAAAAAATAATAATTTTAAAATACATGTTCTAGATTGTTTTTCGGGTTTTCTATTCATTTTAGCGAGCCAATAAATAATCATTTAAAAATAATAATCTTAAATGCAGTTCTCATTTTCTAATGACATGATTTGATAATGTCTTCAGAAGGCGAAACAGCTGCCACTCGTAATAATAATTACATAGCAGAACTTGTTTACATCAAACTGCTGTCATATATTTAACTATAACATTATTGAACATATAAAAGGAAAAAAATTATGATCTTTGCCATACCGTAATCCGTTGTAATTATTATGTAAGTAAGGTAACATTAACGAAGGAATCTAAACTCGCCGAGATTTTTTACAAACTACTCTTTGCTTTCATTTTCTTATTTATTACATTATGTAAAAGGCCTCTTCTTGAGTCGATCTTTCCTTGCGGGATTGTGTTGCGCGGAGAGCCAAAGACACTGACGCGCCTAGTTCCGGGCGTCTCTGTCATATTAAATTAACTGGACTTCGATATTAATTTAACAATGAAGACATTATATTTAGGAAGCTCCATTTGATGAACTTTCTTAAAATATAATTATTGTAAGTTCACAGAATAGAAATACATGATTTAATAATTTATATCGTTAGGTCCTAAAAGCAGATCCTCCTTAGCCGACATAACTATTACATCAGAAAATAATGTAGTTATAATTTCTACGAAACATATCGGTTTACTCCTTTACCCTTCGATAATATGTCCACGAAATATTATTATATTCTTTATTGGCTTTTAATGTGCTGGGTAAATTATCACGCATAACTCATAACAATACAATTCCTATTACTGGCAGGGGCAGGGTAGATATTTACTTTATTCCTCCTGAAAGCCCAATTAACCTTAATCACCTGGTACACATAACTAAGGGTAATTTATTCCAAGCGGGTACAACCAATGTCATCGATGGACGGATGACTCATGTCAGAAATTTTGAAGTTGCCTTCTTCGATCACTGAAATGTCTTCAGTTGTGAACCGTACACCGCGGGTGACGGGTCTGAAGCCTTCGCCGGTCCGAAGTGTCCATAAATTAATATAAAATCATCTACAAATTCCGCGGGTATTATAACATAAACTTTTAATACAGTTCTTTAATATGTGCCCTATATGGCTGGTGTTTAAACGTGATTAATACTTTCTATTTCATTCGATTAATTATAATTACACAATATGGCGTTCTGTAATTGGCGTTCCCAGTTGGCGGAGTTTACAAATGAACCTGTACGGAACATTATGAGTGAAGTAAGTGCCATTAATTTTTTAACATTTTCACGATAATTTTTATTTTTATATATTTTTTTTTAATTATTCGCACGTGCCACCTTTGAAATATGAACGTTTTCATCTTATTTTATAATAATAATTTTTCATAAGTCTAGGTTCATCCCCTTATAAATTTAATTTTCTTTAACTTTAAATTAAGTGAATCGGATAAAAATTCGATGAGCTGCGATTCCAACCAACATGAAAATAGGGTTTTGAAAAAAAACGCGTTTTTTTAAACACATGTTATGTGTTTGTTAAATATAAAAGGGGAAAATACAAAAAATGTGGATATCAGTATTCTTCTATTTTTTTTTTAAAGCTATACGCAGTTTTTAATAATAAACATACGTTGAAAGGTTAAATTGTTGAAAAAAATAATAATCTTAAATGCAGTTCTCATTTTCTAATGACATGATTTGATAATGTCTTCAGAAGGCGAAACAGCTGCCACGCGTAATAATAATTACATAGCAGAACTTGTTTACATCAAACTGCTGTCGTATAATATTTAACTATAACATTATTGAACATATAAAAGGAAAAAAAATATGATCATTGCATACCGTAATCCGTTGTTATTATTATGTAAGTAAGGTAACATTAACAAAGGAATCTAATCTCGCCGAGATTTTTTACAAACTACTCTTTGCTTTCATTTTCTTATTTATTACATTATGTAAAAGCCCTCTTCTCGAGTCGATCTTTCCTTGCGGGAGTGTGTTGCGCGGAGAGCCAAAGACACTGACGCGCGTAGTTCCGGGCGTCTCTGTCATATTAAATTAACTGGACTTCGATATTAATTTAACCATGAAGACATTATATTTAGGAAGCTCCATTTGATGAACTTTCTTAAAATATAATTATTGTAAGTTCACAGAATAAAAATACATGATTTAATAATTTATATCGGTAGGTCCTAACAGCAGATGCTCCTTAGCCGACATAACTATTACATCAGAAAGTAATGTAGTTATAATTTCTACGAAACATATAGGTTTACTCCTTAACCCTTCGATAATATATCCACGAAATATAATTATATTCTTTATTGGCTTTTAATGTGCTGGGTAAATTTTCACGCATAACTCATAACAATACAATTCCTATTACTGGCAAGGCCAGGGTAGATATTTACTTTATTCCTCCTGAAAGCCCAGTTTACTTTAATCACCTGGTACCCATAACTAAGGGTAATTATTCCAAGCGGGTACAACCAATGTCATTGATGGACGGATGGCTCTTCTCAGAAATTTAGAAGTTTAGTATGGGCGCGTATGCCTTCTTCGATCACTGAAAAGTCGTCAGTCTTCAGTACTGATCCATCCTCGATCCTCCGCGGATGACGTGTCTGAAGCCTTCACCGTTCCGAAGTGTTAAGAAATATAAATTCATCTACAAATTCCGCGGACATTATAACATCAACTTTTAATTCAGTTCTATAATATTTGTCCGATATGGCTTACATTTAAACGTGATTAATACTTTCCTTAATTTAATCGAAATGTTGATTTTTTGATTACTTATAATTACAAGATGGCATTCTCCAATTGGCGTTTCCAGTTGACAGAGTTTAGAAATGGGCCTTATGAGAACGGAACATTATGAGTGAAGTAAGTGCTTTTAATTTTTTTTACTTTTTCACGATAATTTATATTTTCTTTATTTTAAAATTATTCTCAAGCGCGACTTTAGAAAAATTTATACATTTGCATCTTAGTTCTGTAATAATAATATTTCTTAAGTCTAGGTTCGTCCTCTTATAAATTTAATTTTCTTTTATTTAAACTTTGAATGATGTGAATCGGATGTAAATTCGATGAGCTACGATTCCAACCAACTTGAAAATGTGGTTAAAAAAAGCGTTTAAAGTTTTCACTTGTAACCGGGTGGTTTTTCCGTTCTACATGCTTTGAGCGCACCGCTCCTAACTGTATTTATCTTTTTAGGGTGATTTGCCTACTAAAAGAACACTACAATTTCTTAGTCGAATTTGATGCTATAACGAATTTATAGCATCAAATAGATGCTGATGGAATTTATTCTCCAAATGTATAGGAAGATTTTTAGGCAAAAAAAATTAAATTGGCTGGACCAGACTCTCCCCTTAAGTTAAACGTGAGTGTGAAGCCCAGTTGAAGACGTACTTCACTATATAAAATGCTTTTTTAGTAAATGTGGGTAAATTTCCTCGCCCGTGTACATACGAGTCGAATTAAAGTCGAAAATAGGTTGTTTTTTACATGGAACATTGCAGTGAAAAAGTCAGGGACGCCTGGGAAGATTTAACGTATTATTTCTGCATTGGAATGATATATAAAATATAAAGAGTCGAATTAATTCTAAATAATGTGGCGAAATAATTTTAAGCTTTTTAAATTCTTAACAATAATATTTTGGGTTTCCAACTTAAAACTACACCCATTTTTCTGGTGTACTAGAATTTAAACGTTCGGTAACTTAGCAGGGTTGCCTGGCTTAATGGGGTAAATGGGTCAAGGTCTTGACGGCCAATGCGTCTGCCCACCTGCTGCGTGGTAGGCAAGATCGAGAGAGATTGGCTGAGGTGGTCTTTTGACCTCTCCAGTCAGTCACTCCTGGACGCACTGATTCCCAGATTCCTACCCACTCCTCATACCTACTTCCTTCCCAGAACTTCATCTTCTTCGTTTCCTTAAAAAACCCTACACACGTCAGCCCTTAAGATGACATGGGCTCTGAGGGAAATTATTTTCCTCAGGGCCTCCTACGTAGAATCAAGGTTTTAAAAATGGCTTTGCCGGGTTGGTGACCAGATCCGAATTACCAGGTACTTCCTCTTCCCCACCTCCTTCCCTACCCGCTACCTTCACCCTCACAACTTACCACAATTAGTCTTACTGGCTCCGGATGGTTAGAAGTCTGAGAGCAGTTGGGACTCTTGTCCGGTGGCCACGATATATAATTATTTTTTCTAGTTTTAAATCACCATTATTTAAAAACATCTGTAATTTGCATTGGCGTGCGACAGCACGGTAAATTATTTTGTACGTAAATATAGAAAGTGTGGGTAGGCGCCAAATGTTGTGCGACCTTGTTATTTGGTTATTTTGTCATTTTTCTTCCACAAAGGCAACAATTTGGGTAATAATTCAAGGAGGTGGTTTGGTTTATTTATGTGTCTAAGTTAATTGAATGCGAACAAATATTTTTATGGAACAGATTACCAAGAGTTCTTTTTAAAGATATTTCTATTGAAAACGCTTCTCGTTTATAGATACACTAACTTTTCCTGGCTTTCACTGGGGTTTTTCGGAATCAGGTGTTCACAGTAATTTTCTTTTTTATTTTGAATGTCAAGTATGCAAAATTTCATCAAGAAGTAAGGAGGGCTTTAAGGGGTGGGGGTGATTTTTCAATATCTATTTCATGGTTCCATGCCAACTCAGAATGAAACCCTCAGAAACACCTCAGAAAGGCCATTAGAAGCTATGAAAAAATAATTTAAAAATAGCCGGTAACCCTAACCTAACTTACCCTATTTAACCAATTTTTCATATTTTTTGATCATCACTCTCTATGACCTTTCTGAGGTGCTTCTGAGTTTGTTTCATTCTGAGTTGTCCGGTCACCCTAATTCATGGACAGAGACCTTACTTCTATTTTGAAGGTTAGGTATGGAAATTTTCCTCAAAATCGGAATAAAGTTGTAGATTTAAAAAAAAAACAAACCGGGACACCCTTCTTTACAAAACATGTAGAGGGTAACCGGACAACTCAGAATGAAATCTACTCAACACCTACTTTAAAAAGGCATTAAAATTGATGAAAAATACATAAAATTGTGTTAAATAGGGAATGTTAGGTTAGGTTATGGGCAAATTTCAAAGCTTTTAATAAATTTTCAAAGAGATGTTGCGTTGACTTGATTCTGAGTTATCATGAAGCCGTAGAAGATTTTATACAACTTACAATATTATTACACTGATTTAAGTCCTGATGATGGTACGGAGGTACCGAAACCGGTAGACGGAAGAAATAATAAAGTGACGTAAACAAAGTGTTTTCTTTTTATTTATTTAAAATGTCAAGTCACAATGTGTTTGCTTCTTTTGAAAAAAAAAATGTTATTTCATTATGTATTGGCTTTTAATGAGCTGGATAAAAGTATCTTCATAACAATACAATTAATTTCACTGGCAGGGTAGGTACTCATTCCTCCTGATAGCCCAATTAACCTTAATCACCTGGTAGCCATAATTCAGGGTAATTTATTTATTCCAAGCGGGTAAAACCAATGTCACCAGAAGGACGGATGACTCATCTCAGAAATTTTGAAAAATATTAGTATTGACGTTTATGCCTTCTTCGATTACTCAAAAGTCTTCAGTTCTGAACCATACTCCGCGGGTGACGTGTCTGAAACCTTCGCCGGTTCGAAGTGTCAAAAATATAAATTCATCAACAAATCCCGCGGACATTACAACATCACCTTTTAATTCAGTTCTCTAACATATGTCCGATATGACTGGCATTTTTCTATAGTTTGATTTAAATTTCGAAGTTACTGAGTACATTTAAATACACAAGATGGCGTTCTCTAATTATCTGAGTCTCAAGCCCCAGTTAGCAGAGTTTAGAAATGGACCTGAACGGGACAATATGAGTGAAGTAAGTGCATTGATTTTTTTTTAACGTTTTTTTTTCTTTTAATTTCTTTTAAAATTATTCTCACGCGCCGCCTTTGAAATATAAACATTTCATCTTAATTCTTTGTGATCAGTTTTAATATTAATCATTGAAACTATTATTAGAAGTATATGCAGTAGTGTTTATAATTATTCAAGTCATAAAGTACAATCGTTGATACACTACAAGTAAAATGTAGTCAAATTGACTACCAAGCAGTTAACAAATATAAACATATCTACGAATTCATGGTCGGAATTTACATTTTTTTAAATAGAGGTGATGGCAGGCCGCAGATCCAGTTAATATTTTAGAGATTTCTTATATTTCACACTTTTTAGTATTTTCGTGACGTCACAATATTATAAGACTGTGCGGGGTCCATATTTTCCTAAGTCTGTATTATGACTCATTTTCGGTAGTTAAAAATATTTGTATAACTATTTACTTTTACAACAATAATATTTATGTTTTTATCTTTCCAATTTTGTAAAAATCAAACCAGAATTTGAAGAGTACAAGAAATCTCACCTTGAAAAAGTTTCAGGATCTGCGGCAAAAATGTAATATTTCCTAATCATTTCCCAACGCGCGCCATTGCTTGCATTCTGGACCGAAAGGAGCCCATACTTTTTTTCTTTTGAAGTATCCCTCTAACTATATACTCGAAACCTTTCCCAATTCTATCACTCCTGTATCTATCTGGTTTCCAAGGGTTTTGTAAAATCTTTGGAAACCTGTTGTTAAATCTCTCCGTACAATTACTTACTTTATTATCAGCTGTACACTACAAAATATAAAATGTATTTAAAATTATATCACACAACATTTTCATCTGCATGGTTGAAATTTTGTTTTTATGGCTAGTTACAGTACCGATTTCATTTTTGGAAACCCGTAAGTGATAAAATTGGATGACATGTAGGTAGGTACCTACCTATTATTCCCGAGTATGTCAGGAATCAAAAAACCGGTTCCAACTCCTGTTATTACTATTCAATAAGTTGAATTAATGGTAATTTTTTGGGATTGGTGGCCAAGGCTATTACGAATAATTTTTAGAAAAAAACTTTAGATTTGCCTTAATCACTATAAAAGGAAACTTATTGCATCACGGCTGGCGGAAAATAATGCATTTTAATTTTCAATGTCGTTAAATAAAATTTCACTTCCGAACTACGACAGCCCGCCCGCTGCCGCCCGCCATTTGTCACATACACAAGCCCGCTACACAAACTCTGCGTAGCCAAACAAACCATTCAAAAACGTAGGCTGTTTTTTAAAGTAAAGATAACATACACAAGCCCGCTACACAAACCCTGCGTAGCCAAACAAACCATTCAAAAACGTATTTTGACAGCCACAAAATGGAGGGCGGGCTGTCATAGTTTCGGTTCGCGAAGTAATTTTAGTTAACGACATTGAAAATTAAAATGCATTATTTTCCGCCAGCCGTGATGCAATAAGTTTCCTTTTATAGTGATTAAGGCGAATCTAAAGTTTTTTCTAAAAATTATTCGTAATAGCCTTGGCCACCAATCCCAAAAATTTACCGAATTAATTTATTTATAATAGTTCTCTCAGAAAGATGTTAGTGTAAAAATGTAATATATAGGTACCTACATAAAGTAATTTATTATATTAATTTTTTCTTTTACACTAGCCCCACACTGAGAAAAATAATTTCTATGTGGGCCCATGCTCTTTGAGATTGTTGTGAGGATGGTCGTTTTAAGGGGGGGTGGGGTAAGGTTTTAATTTTTTTTCTTTCTGAATGTACAACATATCGAGAGTATTGAATCAAAATTTCAATTAAATCGGTGCAAAACTAACAAAGACAAAGCGTTTCGAGCGACTGGCCCTCATGCTCGATTCGAGTATATTTCGAGTATAAAAAAACTTTAAATCGATTTTCTCGCACACAACATTTTTCAAGTTTGTGAACATCATAAGAATCATAACTCAAAATCTACTTGACCGACCCTTTTGAAATTTTGTACACTATTTCTACACATAAATTAACAGATAATCAGAGGGAGTTTTGAAGTGAAAAACACGATCGCGGAAAAAATTATAAAAATAAATAAATAAAATGAGGAATTATGATGTTCACCGCATAACAACTCTTTTCGAGGCACCTCCGGAGATTCGCTCACGGACTTATTTATCGAAATTTTCAAATTCAAAATTCACTCCAATACACGCGTGTCATCTCATAGATGACCAGTTCTGTTGTTTCGTCATAAATTTGATGAAGGGAGGGGAGCCTGGTCCCCCGCCCTAGTATTCCCCAAGCTCGCCTAGCTCGACATTTCTACAAAATTGCGAAAAAACAATTATACTATTCACTTTTGACAAATAAGTGAGCAGGTCATCTGACAGATGACACGCGTGTATTTATGTCTCACTAGGGGGCGCGTGTATTGGAGTGTTAAAGATACTTCAGATGGTGACCGGCCAACTCAGAATGAAATCATCTCAGAACCACCTCAGAAAGGTCATTAAAAGTGGTGATAAAAAAATTGGTTAAATAAGTTAAGTTAGGTTAGGGTTACCGGCTATTTTAAAATTATTTTTTCATAGCTTTTAATGACCTTTCTGAGGTGGTTCTGAGTTGGTTTCATTCGGAGTTGGCATGGAACCGAAATAAATAAACCAACATTATGCATATCTCCAAAAAAAATCATGAAAATATGACTTTTTTTCGCATTTAAAACCTTACTCCCCCCCACCCTCCTAAGTAAAGGAAGGAGAGGAAGTTCTGGGAAGGAAGAGGTATGAGGGTTGGGTGGGAATCTGTGGGTCAGTGTTTCCAGGAGTGACGTATGAATCCGTCCCTTCCACTGCGGTGCAAGGCGTTGGGTCGTGAGAATCCGACTGGAAAGGTCAAAGGCACCGGCCCGCCAAGCAGCTGGCAGACACATCCGCCGGTTCTAAGACAACGCAACAAAGAGGCATTTCAACCCTCCTTTGAAAAGTCATTAAAAGTTATTTTTGAAGTGAAAACTTCTTTAGCACCGTTGTGATTTTAAACTCGATTAAACGAAAAATAGCGACACTAAAAAGAGACAAACGCATACATCTACAGGATTTAGCCTGCGGGAGAATTTTTTTTTTACAGTGAATACTGCACAAGAATCTCAACTGCTCCCGTCTGGAGCCAGTGAGACTATGGCATCCCCAATTGGGGTATGTTGTGAGGCGGAAGGTAGTGGGGAGGGGAAGGAGGTGGGGAAGAGGAAGGTTGGGAAGTACCTGGCTATTCAGATCTGGTCACCAACCACGGCTAAAGCCATTTTCAAGCAACGTTTCAATTCTGAATGGTGGTCTTACACCAGGGCGATACTGATAGTGTCTTCCACTCTGGAACATTCCGCAAATATACTATATATTATTTTAAATGAATTAATTGTGAATTAACACAAATTAATCAAATAAAATTTATTTGCGCATGCCGGGTTCGAACCCGCGACCTCCGGATTGTGAGTCAAGAGTCTTACCCACTGGACTACGGAGGTCGTCAATGAATGAGAATGAGCTAGTATAATCGGTGTCCTCTTTGTGCGTGCTACGTGGCCTCTCAGCCTCTTTTATGTGAAGCTTCGTAGCCTCCCCACTCTTATCGACTGATAAGTTTCGGTTTCACTTCTACCGCATGCGAATTGCACTCTATTTTTTTTTTTAATAGCCCCCATCCATTTTCCATCACTTTCAATGACTTTTCAAAAGAATGATGAAGTTGCACGTTATTGAGTTGTCCGGTCACCGCATCCCTCCCCATGGAACAATTTGCTAAGTCACCAAATATATCGAACCACTTTGGGTGACCTAAGCAGAGGTGTTGGTTATCCAATGAATGGTATCAATACCCGCGTCCTAATTGCAATTTTTGAGAAGCAGGAACCGAGTTCGCCCACATTGGTGCGCTCTCCTGTCATAGGTTGGCTATCATCGAAGTAATCGTATTCTGACGCCTTTCAACAACTTGAGAACTTATAACAACCAGATTGGTGAGAATCACCAAGAAATTGAGAGATCGCTAAACGCGGCATGTAGGCTACCCAATAAAAATAAAATATGCAACGGAGCTCTCGGATTCGCATTTCATGATATGTGTTGAATGTTGCCAGGTTTCCGACTCAGGCACTGGGGGTTCCATGAACTCTGTAATGGGGTCCGCTGAGGAACTGCAGAAGGTGGCCCTGATCCTGAACATCCCCGCAGAGGACGTGGTCCAAGACCGCTTCAGGGTGGATAGGAGGAAGCTGGAAGCAATGTTGGCGGACAATGTCAGCGAGGACGAATCTGCGAACACATTTTTTCAGCAGGTTAACATCTACGTATTTCTGTTACATTCCGTTATTCTATGGTATTAATATGCCAGATCGTACGCATCTGTGTACACGGTAGATGATATTTTTTTATTAATTACTAGCAGACCCGGCCACACCTTACTGTGTAACGAAACACAACGCCATCTACTGACAACGCAATTACCCAACCTTTATAACCAACGCCATCTGTTCATTTGCATAGATATCAAATCCACAATACCCGCTTGCCAGCCAGCTCCCTTTATATATTATGTATTTCAACCAATTTACACTAAACCTTGATAATTTATATACCTACTTACCTAAACCTTCCTCATGAATCACTCATATTGGTGAAAACCGCATGATGTAAGCGTACAGACAGCGGGAGCGACTTTACTTTATAGGTACAATGAAATAGATTATTTTTCAACATCGATTTGGTTAATATCGGTGCAGTGGAGGTTGTGGGGAAAGAGCTGAACTCTAATCGATAGTAAAATTGAAAAATTTAGGCAGCCATCTTGAATTTCAACAATTCTGCACCGAATTGAAGGGGTTAAGGGAGGTTAGGGGGGAAATTTTAATATTTTAAGTATTTGATGGTAAGGTGGGGCGTTTGCCCGATGCATGACCTCTGGATTGTCAACGGATTCGCGTTTTCAAATTTACAGCACTTTGTAGGATGGTTCTTCATTCTTCCGTTCATATTATTTGTATTTATAAAGCCTAAAGCATGAATATATTATAAAAGCCTGCTTTTTTCGATACCTAGTCTAGATTTTTATTTTTTCCACACCCTAAATCAAAACCTGACTACGCCCATGATGCGCAGTGTATGTAGTGGCGCAATCTAATACAAGTACCTCGAGGAAATTTTTCACTAAAATGGCGCTATACAAATTATCCAATTATTATTATTATACTAAGTAAGTAGGTTCATCAAATTCTTGAGTAGAATCATGTGAGAAATCGGCATAAAGATTCCCACAAACCAAATCGATAGAAAATGCGTTTAACCTTGGTCTCTAGTCAAGTATAAAGAGATCTTGCAAGTAAAATACAAAAATGAAACCAAAAATATTTATAAATATTATGTAATAAATTGTTTGTCATTTTCAGGTGATGGAAGAAACTTCAACTGTCATAAATTGGCCAACACGTCTCAAAGTTGGAGCTAAATCAAAAAAAGGTAAATTATTTGACAATACAATACAATCAATACATACTCATGAACATGCTCATCAACTGTACACATTTGCTCATTTGAGCATACTTGGTTTTTCTCATGAATGAGCATGCTCAAAACCTACAATTTAACACACATGTAGCATGCTCATGTCGAATAAATGTCAAATGGAGTCGGTTCCATTCCGCAATGCCCGCAAGGCAATAAGATTATTTTGTTTAGTTAAAAAATCCTGAAATTACTAAATAATATAAAATAAGTGCTAATTTCAATAGAATGTGGGTTAATTTTGGAGGTAAAGGAACTTTTGGGGAATTTGAAAATTTATTGTGGGTATTTTAGTGACTTTGTGTTCCAAATATATTCGTGATTCCCATAATAAATCACGAAAAACATCTCATCTTTTTCATCTCCCCAGCGGGCTATTTTGACATTTTTGCAAAAAATGCGCAGGCGCGAACTGAGATCGGATCGAAATGAGCTTGCTCATTGAGCCTGTTCACAAATGCTTAGAGGCTTCCCCTTCCACCCGATAATCCAATGAGCGTGCTCATAAATCAAACGGCTGTTGATTTGCGAGCAGTGAGCATGCTCATTTGGCTTCAAATGAGCATACTCAATACTAGCAACGTCACTGATACACATGCTACTGGGTAGCATGCTCTTTGGCTTTCAAATGAGCAAGTGTGTCAGGACCTTATAAGTACCAAAATCTTGAACCTATTGTTTGAATTCCTAATTAATCTTTATGGCAACATTTTATTCAAAAAACGTTCCGTTCGTTTTGAAGTTTTTTACGCACAGCCACATTATCAAAAATATTATTATCATATTTTCTAGGAATTGGCCGTGACGTAGCGTTTTAATTAAACTTTTATTGGCGCGATTGTTTGATTTTCAGTATTGACAGAACCATATTCGACGAAGCCTTTCATTTAGTAATAAAGAAACTTCAATAATTGCGGATTGGCACTTTTTTGTGATATTTTTCTCGAAATGAGTACACCTGATGTGAACCCAACTTGCGCACAGTATATTCGTCGAGTTCAGCATTACGACGCCCTTTATAAATATTTACAAATCCTCGAGAGATTTGAATTAGCACATCTATTAAAAGGTAATATTACCCCAGTGTTTATCGGTATTTTGTTATTATAAAGACTTATAAACTTCTCTTATTTCTAGATCCACATGTGCGCGTTGCAGGCCGGATTGAAAACGCGAAAATGGCCAGGGACAAAATAATGCAGACCTTAGATACAAGGGTAAGCTACAATACAATAATTTTATGAAACTTCCAATAATATTAAGAATTTTCTCTGTGCCCATTGTTTGGTCGTTTTATGATCCACCATTTTAAGGACAGTTCATGTTTCAAGCCTTTATCAACATTACTGAGATCATAATAAACATTTACGGTTGAAATCTAATAAATAATGTAAAACCTGTATTGTTTATGTAAGAAAAGGAGCGTATTTTATCTCAGTGGATTCTTGCTAGAAACAATAGTAGGAAAAAAAATCTTCATGTTCTATCACACCTGATAAAACTGGATTTAATATCTTGAATGGTGCCATATTTGCTCTGGTTGTTAGGTCCTTCAGACAGGCAAACAAAATAGACGTTTATAAATTAATGTCTAATCTAATAATTTTATTATTATAATCCCGATACAATCATTGGTAATTATCGGTTCGGACTGGCCACGCTTATTACGAATAATTTTTAGAAAAAAACTTTAGATTCGCCTTAATTCCTATAAAAGGAAACTTTTTGGCTTTGGGGCGGCGGAAAATAATGCATTTTAATTTTCAATTGCATAAAACCAAAATTCACTTCGCGAACCGACACAGCGAAAATCCGCGGCCGTACCTGTCACTGTTATGTTGGTATCCTTGATAAATTAACAAGAGCTAATACGACTGTAGCCGACTTCGTAGCTTTCGTCTTGTGAGATTGTACGCCAGAATCACAAACCATGTTACACAAACCTAGCGTAGCCGCTAAACTACTTGAAAACTGGGATGTTTTTCTTGCCTTGACGCGAGTAGGCGTTATAAAGGGGCAGTTTCTTTTGTATCACAAACCATGTTACACAAACAAGCCCGCTAGACAAATTTCATAATTACGCGCCTTATCCCATGAAGTCGGCTACAGTCGTATTAGCTCTTGTTAATTTATCAAGGATACCAACATAACAGTGACAGGTACGGCTGCGGATTTTCGCTGTGTCGGTTCGCGAAGTGAATTTTGGTTTTATGCAATTGAAAATTAAAATGCATTATTTTCCGTCGCCCCAAAGCCAAAAAGTTTCCTTTTATAGTAATTAAGGCGAATCTAAAGTTTTTTTCTAAAAATTATTCGTAATAAGCATGGCCAGTCCGAATCGATATTTACCCAATCATTTCTTACCAATTGTATTTATATTAACTTCCAATCGACCAGCATTGTGTTTTAAAAGGATATTTTTTATAGACCGTTGGACATTTCCTGGATTATTTCTGACATAAGAGATACCTACCTAATTCATCTTCGCAATAAACTAAATCTGTGGCAGATTTGGTACAGGTCAATATTAAAAGATTTTTTGCATGGTTTTGTTTACAGCTCTGCTAGCCTAGCTTTTTCCTACCCTACTTACTATTGGTTCTAAATGGTTTTGTAAATATTCCTACCCAATTATGTTAATCATGCTTTGTTTAAAATTAATCTTGCGAACGGTTCACTACACTCTTAAATTTCTTTCTTTCTTTATTTTAAATAACTTTGTAAATTGTTTTGCATAATTTACACTATTTTAATACCTTGTATCTTCTTAAACTTAATTTTCTCTTGGAATTAAGGCATTTAAATAAAGAATCAGTTTTATACTTTACTGATAAGAAGCTGAGATGACAAATCGTCATGTTCCCACTTGTGGGTTCAATTTTTCTGTTAACTAAGTCATCCATCAATGCACAAGTAACATCTGCTTATAATGGTAGGAGTTTTTAAAATATTGTCAGGTTATTTGTAACCTATAAATCTAATAAAATTGAAACTAGTACCTACCTATACATAATACATACATTGTATTAAAAAATTTGAAATAAGTACTTTTCGACTTGAGAGCATTTAAAAAAAATGTATTTAGGGCTGGAAATTTTCGTACATTCGGTTTTGTCAATGCTCATTCAAAAAAAATCATACCACTGAATTTGATATGAAAACAGACAAACTCCTTTTCACTGCCATCTATTGATTAACAGTGAAAGTATTATCTCAGCCTGCGAACATTCGGGCTGCGGGTGGGTTCAAATGTGTTCTAATTAATAATTAACACATTGTGGGCGCCTAGCTCTCTAATGGTTGTAAATGTTTTGATCTTCCACTGTCCTACAAGCTTTGAAACATGTACTGTTTCAACTGCTATCACCACAATGTTTCCCCAAGATAGTCAGAGAGGATATAAAGCTACTAATTTACTTCATTCTGCATAAGCCTTGCCACCTTTCCATAAATGCACCATAACCTACCTGCCTTTTCAAAAATGTCACCAACTGATAACTTTTTAACCCTTATCAATACCCGGTTTTTGTAAATCCTTTTTTAAAATAATATTTTGGTAAAATTTTATTTACAACTACCATACTTAATACTCATAGTTACCAAAAACAATGTTTCTTTTTAAGAAACCCAAACTATTTTATAAATTTTTTTTTAAGTAATGAAAACCCTATTTTACATATTTTTTTAAAGTAATGAAACCCTGAATACTTATTTTATTAATAGGTCATAATACTTGTAGTTCTATCAAAAATTCAAGATGACCGCCAAAATTAGATTTAAACTTTTAATTGAATGGAAGAGCCATTTATTAGCACTATTTTCCATATGTAATAACTGAAATAGTTGTTTCTTATTTAAGTAAGTTATTTAATTAAGTTTAATCTAAGTGTTTTAAAAAAATATCCGTATTAAATGTGGTAGTCGTAAGTAAAATCTTACAATTTTTTTTGCATTCTTCTGGTTCTATGGTTGAATTTGTAAAGCATGAAATAATTCACAATATTTACGTGTATATAACATTGTTTTTCTGTGTTTTTAGACTATTTAACGAATTATTATTCTTATGTCAACAGTGTCTTTATCATTAGTACAGGTATCAAAAAGATACCGCAAAACTCTTTACATTGATACCTGAAAATTATTAGTACAGGTATCAAGAATATACCCCAAGACCCTTTACATTGATACCCTAAAAGTCAAAACTTATGAATTATTAGTGCAAGTATCAAGAAGATTATCCAAAACTCCCTTCGCTGATGCCCCAAAAGTCAACCAACTATTGATTTATTAGTAGAGGTATCGAGAAGATACCCCAAGACTCTTTACATTGATACCCAAAAATTATTAGTACATGTATCAAGAAGATACCCCAAGACCCTTTAAATTGGTACCCCAAAAGTCAACCAACTATTGATTTATTAGTAGAGGTATCGAGAAGATAACCCAAGACTCTTTACATTGATAGCCAAAAATTATTAGTACATGTATCAAGAAGATACCCCAAGACCCTTTACATTGGTACCCCAAAAGTCAACCAACTTATGAATTATTAGTACAGGTATCAAGAAGATACCGCAAAACTCTTTACGTTGATACCCCAAAAGTCAACCTACTTATGAACTACACAAATAAGTTTTTCACAATTTAAAATCATTTCGTCATTATGTATTTATTTTCTGTTGGTGCGTTGTAATTTCTGCTCACTTTTTCTGTTACGCTTTTTCAATGTCTTTGTTGTTTTAATGGCTTTGGCTTTGTTCGCAAACTAGTAAATAGAAAAAAATAATATTATCATTTGCATATATTTTTAGTGCAATCGGGTGACGATGAAGTTGGACGTGAGCTACACAGACCACTCCCATATCATCGGAAAGGTTTGTTCATAACTTTTTATAATATTTTTTTATAATATATTTGTGATTTTATTTTTCTCGCAAGGTTATCTAAGAGACGGTAGATGCTCAGTATCGTCTTTATGAAAGACCACCCTTTTTGGTGACCAGATCTGAACAGCCAGGTACTTCACAACCTTCGTCTTCTTCTTACCTACCCTTCTCCACTCCCTCCATTGGGAATGCCATAGACCCACTGACTCCTGGCCAGTTGGGGTTCTAGTGCAGTATTAAAATAAATAAATATATTGTGCATAAGAAATAAATTGTCACTTTGTGCCCTTTGAAATAAATAACCCTTTAAGTCCATGAAATTTTGTCAACACGTTGTTGTATTTAATGACCTATCAAATGAATGATGTTTGGAATTCAAATCAAATAAATTTACTGTTTTTGAACAAATCCCAAAATTAAATACAGTTTTCAAAAGCAGATGAAATACTCTTTTGGGCAAATAAAGATATGCTATTAAAAGTAATTAAACGTAGAACTCGGAGCTACACTAACTTTTTGAATCCTTACTAGTTATTTCCGGGGGGTAAACAGTGTTTGCTACTAGTGGTATTTGAATGATAAATATTAACATTGGTTTGTCTTTGGTTAGGGTGGACTTACCATAAAGCGTGTAATGGAGGAGACTGGCTGCCATATTCATTTCCCAGACTCGAACCGCTCAAACCCCATGGAGAAGAGCAACCAGGTCTCCATCGCAGGGGACATGGACAATGTGGAGAGAGCGAGGGCCAGAGTGAGGGTAAGCAATTGGAATCAATCATTATAATAATTTTTCGGAGAAAAGTTCTAACTTCGTGATGGCTTTATTTATTTTATTAAAAACTTAGTTAACATGATTTTATTTTTATATACACAATCTGCGTCATGTTTCGTGAACAATGTTCACATCATCAGGAGTAAATGTACACATTAAAAATTAAATATAAATGGAGGAGGACAAGGACCGGTCAGTGGTTGAGTGGGCATGGCGTTTGGGTCCCACCCAAGCGTTCCGTGTTTGATTCCTCGGCTGGCTAAGTCCTCCATCATGACTCAAGCAACTTTTTCAGCTTACTGTGGAGGTAGTAGGAGATTTTCCAATATTGTCGGGTTATTCGTAACCCGGAAATGTCAGTCAATTTTCAAGAGGGAGGGTAACAGTAGAAGAAGTTTATTAGAATTAGGAATTACATTTATAAATTTTTACGGTTAAAAACATTATAAAACCTAAAAAGTGGGATAAATGATTAAATTAAGGTGAATTCGTTGACTTCACTTCAGCTTAATACAGTTTCAATACGAATTGAATATATTTATTAGCATCTTGCATTTTTTGCCGTGTTTAAATAATGTCATTGATAAATGTATGCATTAGTTTTTTAAATTTACCTCGGTTTTATACTAATTGTTTTAATCTTTCAGGCCTTGACTCCACTGATTTTCAGCTTCGAGCTCCCCATCATGAGCTCATCTCAAGCACTGCCAGATGCTTCCACCCCCTACGTTGTGCAGATCCAAGAAAAATATAATGTTCAGGTAATGACTCCTTTTATCAAGTCTGTCAATTTGGATGTCTGTGGTACTCTAACTAACTCACTGGGTAGGTACCAGGACTCCATTGTGGACTGCTAGCTTCGCTTCTTTTGACAATTTTTTATAGCGCCAACGGCATTCAGTCCCTCCATACAATGGAGTTACTGGCATTCACCCTTCTTTCAATATCACGGGTTCTAGCAAAATATTTAGTCTAGCAGAATATTTACCACAACGAAGGGGGGGTAGAACAGGGTATGATGGGATGGGGCGAAACGGAATACCACAATGGCCACTGACCACAAGGTACAATAATGATAAACGGAATATTGTCCCGATTTTTTATTCAGACTTCTTGACCGGGGACCGCCTGCGCACTTGCTCGCTTACTGATCGGCGGACCATCTTCTAGCCTCTTGCGGACCACTAGTGGTCCGCGGACCATTGGTTGGGAAACCCTGCTTTAGACACTTACATTCATCATTAAGTCATTCTTTATACATACTTCATTCATCCTAGACACGAGAGACCTTAGATCTTTCATAGTGTTCGAAATCAACACCGCATCATCAGCATACAACAGGCAACTGTGGTACAGTTTGGTATATTATGTTGTTTATTAGCATGTATATGTTTAATGTTTGTTTGTTTGATCAGGTGATGCTCCGTACTAGGCCGAAGCTGCACGCCACGCTGGTGATGGTAAAGGGTCAGCAGTGGGAGGTGCAGGGCACCATGGAGGCTACAACTCTGCTCATCAACTACATGTGCGGCAATCTCGCAGTGAGTCACCTTGCGTTCAATTTTTCTGATTTACTCTTTGATCTTCCTTTCAATACCTAGTTGTGATCCGCCACCAGGTCTTATGCTAGAACCGGGCATTAGCAACTCAACATGTAATGCAACAAATGTTAAAATAAATTATAATAGTGTGTCCGCGCAGCGCTCACAAACTGCGCACCTCACGAGCATGATCAACGGGCATTGCGATACATTGTCTACGCTTCCATGTACATTTGAATGGAAACAAATTTCACCACTGAATTAAGTTGTTGACCGTTAAGTATGCTCTCCAACTCTCTTACACTTTTGTATCGCAATTCCGTTTTACCAAAATGAAATTTCATTGTGATGATAAAACACAGTTCTGCACATGAAATTTATGCACAGAATGGTCAAGAATTTTGTTCTCCGTAGTTGAGGGGTAAGACTCTCGACTAGAAACTGGAGGTTGTGGGTTCGAAGCCCAGCATGTGCAAGTAAATTTTATTTCATTAATTTATGTTATTTCACAATTTATTCATTTAAAATAATATATGGTATAATTGCAACTTCCAGAGTGGAAGATACTTTTCAGTATTGCCCTGTGTAAGACCACCATTCAGAATTGAAACCAGCCATGTTTGGTGACCAAATCAGAATACCCACCTTCCTCTTTTCTATCTCCTTCCCCCCCACTACCTTTAGTCTTACAACCATAATTGGAAATGCCATAGTCTCACAGGTTGGAAGCAGTTGGGACTCTTGTGCAATATTCAAATTATTTTTTTTTTAATTTGATCTTTATGGCGGCGTGTATGCAAATATGTAACATTTGTGGCATTGCTAATATCTGAATTTGGCTTTACTTAAACCGCACAAGAGTCTCAAGTTTCCAAATCCAGAGGAATTATGGCAACCCATAGACATCCAAATTTAATAGACGAGAAGATACAGATGAGGGGTAAAACCAAACTATGGAGGGCGAAGAGGGGAAAGATGACTGTGATTCGTTAAAAAATCAATCTGACAGTATATAGGCATCTCGCATTATAATATCACCATTTAGTTCTTAAAAGCAAAACCTGCTTTTGAATGAATAGACCTTTTTACATGGGAGCGCGAATTGCTCGCCACGTTATTAACCACGTTATTGCTCGCCACGTTATTATATTTGCCAAGTCCAAATGCGGCAAAACAAAATTCGCCGATTTTCACAGAGGAATATTTTGTTGCCGTATTTAGTTAAGACACTTTTACAAATGTTTCATAATTTACTTACCCCTGTAACCAGCGACGAGCTCACTGGAGTACTGCCCACATTCCCTATATCCACATATTTTAGGGTATAGCACAAGCTCTCATTTTTGTTATTTGCATAAATGTTATTTCGTAAAATGTACGATGTGAGCTCGGCGCTGGTCAGGACAAGAATGATGACGTCACATTTTTTAGATTCAAGCGAGGCTCTTGTAAGCCCAGCCGGCTCCATGGAACCGGTATGGGGAGGGGGAAATAATACTCTTTTATCGCTTAGGGCAGGTCCAGATATATTCATATATGTCCATGTGGCAACCCTATTCTGGGGAAAATTGGGACAAAATAATTAAATAGGTTAACAATTTAGGAAGGGCACTAAAAACATAAACTTTACTAGTCTTTGCATTGTTTAAACTGTTTGAATTATTTGTCCAGCAACAAACTCACGTGCAGATGTCTCTGGAGATCACCCCGATGCACCACCAGGTGGTGCTGGGGCGCGCCGCCAGCCAGCTGAAGGTAATAATGTCTAACACCAAGACGCAGATCATGTTCCCTGACGCCAGCGACCCCAACATCCCCATGCTGAAGAAGAGCAATGTGACCATCACTGGCGGGATTGAGGACGTATACTTGGCCCGGCAGCAGCTTGTGGTGAGATTTTGAACTCAGTAACTTAGTCAAATTCTTCTTCCAGCATCCTCCTATCGGAGGTTAGCTATCATCAAGATTCACCCCGCGGGCTGCAGTCTGCAACCACTGTTTTTTTATTGTTTTTATTTTAATGTACGCAATGTCGTATTGTAAAAAATAAAAATCATAAAAAATATATGTGACTGCTTGTCCCTTCAATCCAATTTTGTAAAATTCGCAGAATGGTGTACCATTAACAAACTTACACTTAACATTAAACAATGTCAAATTATGAGTTTCTTTGGAATAAAAAACACCATCAAATATAGTTATTCACTTAACAATCACAGTTTATTGTCAGTACCTGCAATAAAGGACCTCTGAATAACCTTCGACACTAAATTACTATTTACCAACCACATTGATATCATTAGTATTAAAGCAATGAAAATGCTCGACTTCATTCTAAGACTATGTAAAGATTTAAAAAATATCCATTCATTTAAAATACTATGTACAACTCTGATAGGAGTAATTTGTAATATAATTCCCCCATATGGAACCCTTTCTACAAAAGTCATGCAAACTCCATTGAAAGAATAACGCAAATTTCTCAGATCAATTAATTTCAAATTAGTAATACTCAATGATCTTATTTATTTTATTTAAAATAAACAATAACTGGTTTGACTCCCTTGAATTGGTCTCGTTAATAAATTATCATGTACCTAGTAGAAAAACTTGACTCAAAACACCTTATTATTGCAACAATACTCTCAGTAATGCCGAACAAAATTCAATAATACATCGTTTACACACTTTAGGTAATGAATTTGCTCATATCGATCATGCCGGAAGTCTGTCATCATACAAAAGATGCATTAAACAAAATTTATCTGCTAGTTCTACCATGTAATCATAATATAATATTGTAACCATAATTATTATGTCCTACCAGTATGCACTCTAATATCTATGGATTAGAAATGTATCATAGGTACCTGGTTTAAAACTTATCATATCGCGTTGTAATACTCCGTAATACCTTCCTTTTATTTAAAAAAAAATTGTATTATCTTCAATATTTGACTCCTAAGAGCATTTCTTTCTCTTTACTTGTCATACTTTTTTTATATTTATACCTTTTGTACTTTCTATTATTTATAAAGGTGACTTATAGTCTGTACATTTTACTATATTATTTCCTGCCATTTAACTTTTACATTATAATTTATATTTTATAGTTTATACCTCAGGGATCTCATTTCATTATGGCACGACCAAGTGAATCAGATACTTGAGTCGGGCCATGTCAAGAGTCAGAATAATAGAAGAGCATGTATGAGACGTATGAATGTAAACGAGGCAAGGAATGTGTGCCAAGATCAAGTTGTTTGGCGGTACGTCCTCTCTGCCTATCCCTGCGGCGAAAGGGCGTGATGGTTAGTTAGTTAGTTTTATAGTTTATGCTTTTACTTTATACTTTCATTTTATACATCTTATTTCTATTTACTACCTATTACCTTAACTCCTTTTTTTTACCTTTTGTTTTTAGATTTTACTTTACATTTATATGTCACTTTCTAAAATATAATGGGGTATTTCCACGTGTTTTTTTTATTGCTTAAAAAAATTAAACAGAAAATTACGATGATTAAAGCATTTTTATTTTATTTTTATGTTGACGAATAAATTTTCTACAGCGAGTTAAAGTTTCCCATTTTGGAATTACCGCTAAAACGATATTTTGGGGCGTGGCTATCGTGTGACGTCATGAGTGAGGATGCTCACTGACAGTGTTTATTTATGCTAGTTCAGCTTAGCGACACTTGTGACGTCACAAACCCATTCCCCAACCATGGGCCGTTTTGATTTGGTCAGTTTTAGATTGTTTTTAAAATCAATAATATTGAATGAAAACATAAAAATCAAACATTTTTAGTAGGATTATTAAAATCAGAAAAATAATCTTTAAATATTCCGTACATTTTCCACAGAATTCCTCGTTTGTGGAAATACCCCATTATGTCAAATAAATAAATAAATTTCCTCACATTATTGGACACCATTATAGTGCATTATTATTAATTTTTTTCATTTGTATCTATTACAGGGAAGCCTTCCACTTGTGATTATGTTTGATTTACCGGAGGATGTCAAGGAAATACAGACGGAGCACCTGACTAGCCTTATGCAGAACCTCAATGTTTACATCAATATCCGTCAAAAGCCCAAACTGTGCGCTCTATCCGTTATCATCAAAGGAATCGAAAGGAACGCAAGTAAGTTACATACTTTGATAGTCCATTCAGTTCCTAAGAGATGTCAGATGTTTTCACTTAACAATTTTTCACTTAAGTTTTCAGGTCAGATAAGTAAAAACACTCCCAATTAGACAAGTATTCTGAATTTATTTTACAATAACACCTTTACATGATGATTTTGCACTTTTTTTATTTTTTGTTTTTATTCCACAGAGCATTGCCCTCTGTTATTTTAATAAATTTTTTAACTTTCA
Source organism: Limnephilus rhombicus (assembly GCA_929108145.2). Taxonomy (NCBI): domain Eukaryota; kingdom Metazoa; phylum Arthropoda; class Insecta; order Trichoptera; family Limnephilidae; genus Limnephilus; species Limnephilus rhombicus. The sequence continues at coordinate 13,591,512 of OV815270.1, forward strand.
GATGATATTTATGAAGCCAGGCGCCACCTCCTGAACCTGCAAGAGCCGACAGTGGTGGCCAGCATTCCCGAGAGCTATCAGATCCCCATCCTCCCAGGCAACACGGACACCACCAGCCACTTCAACCCCTTCTCCCCGAGCCACCAGCATAACATACCGCAACATACCTCCCCCATGGGCATTGCCGTGCCCCTGCAGAACCTGGCCAATAATGCCAGTAGGGCTTATCCTCTGCCTCCGCTGCGGCTCAGCGATATCTCCAACTTCCCCGGCCTCAACAGTCCCCAGTTCAACCCCCCTACTCCCGGAGGGTACCCTAGCCCTATGAGCCCTCTCAACTTGAGTCCCTCCATCTTTACGCCATCTTGGGGGCTTATTCCACCGTCTCCTCAGACACAGAATACTGGCAAAATTTTCCAGTATCCAGGGATGGCAATGAACAACCCTTCACCCACATATATGCAGAACCCCCAACATCAACAAACTCTGTGGGGTAAGTGTATGTAAAATATTTTATTTCTATCTTTTCTCATCATTATAAAGCACTCGTGGCTTGTTTGTGGTGAGGTTTTTTGGTTTTTAGTATCTTGAAAATTATTAAAAAAAAATTAGAGGAGTTTGATTGTCGAATAGTTGTTTGTTCTAAGATTACCTAAATTATGGAGTATGTGGTACTCTATTATTTAGGTAATCTTAGAAAAACCATTCATGTGATGTAAAAAACAACTTCTGTATTACACAACACTTTCTTTTGGGGGAAGTGAATTACCCCCCTCAGGTGCAGGAGGGTTGAAAGTGTTACATATGGTTTTTTGTAATAAGGAACTCCAGTGAAAAATATTATGGCTTTAAAAAAATATGTTCATATAGACCAAGAAACGCTGATTCTGAATATATAAGTTTTATTTCATAATATTAAATGCAGAGTTTTTAATAAATTATTAAAAAGTGCATTTTTAAACCTCTTCGGAAAACACAGCGTTAAGTTGGCATTACTGAAATGGTTAACCGTGACGTCACAGTTAACCTGTCACCTGTGAATTGTATTGTATTGACATTTGAAATGACTTGAAGTGCACGCGTACCTATGCAATTCAACATTTCGTGTTTTTGGTTTATTTTCATACTGTTTATAGAGATTTAGATAAATAATAGTTATTGTGTTTATTGAAACATAATTTAGGCCCTCAACAATTTACGAAAAGGGCTATATTTGCGGACAATCTGCAATAAATGTTGTCTATTTGAGGTTAAAGTCATGTCATATTTTGACGTTTGTTTTTATGTATTTTCAAATTGTTTTTAGTATAGGGCTTTTTATACAAGTTGTTACACACTCGTCATGATCAGTGTATTATAAATACCAGTGTTTCTGTATGTATTATACATAAAACAATGTACCTACAAAGTAACACCTGACACAAAACACGATGTCACATGTATTTGCAATGAAAGACATGATTTATTGTTTTTATATTGCACTTTGATTAAATACAATAACAGTAGCGGTGAAATGTGGACATTTTACCAATGTTTTTCTATATTAAAAGCAGTTAATCTTGAATAAAAAACACACCTCACACCTAAAAGTCATTATCCGCCATGATTATTCTGGATTCTTCACAGTGTTGCCAACAGTTAGAAGTGAAATTTCCCTAGAATTTCACATTTACGCAATTACCTACGTAGCCACCTGATTGTGTAACACTAATCCTGTTATATGTTAATTAATATGATAATTAATTGGAAAGATATCGGAACTTGGTAAATATACTAATAATACCGTGATTTTCCAAATAAAACACTTTTTGCTACGTGAAGTAATAATTTAAAAGTACGAATACACTCACCAGTGAATTAGAAACTGAATTCCAAATTTTAAAAAAAACACTTTGCAAAATAAAAATCATAAGCAACCCGCCGCTCATTTGTAACAAGCGTGGTATTTTGAAGACCCCTCCCCCCCGAACGTGTCACGTAGTATGGGTACGTTCCCTAATATCATTTTGAGTTGTCAGTGTTAAAAATAACATGGCATGTAAGTACATGAAAAATAATTAAGATTCATAGGAATTCCAAAAAATATATATACGTATATATATATAAATAATACCAGTAATACTGTCATATGTAATAAAATTTTGGTAAATATCGGTTCGGACTGGCCACGCTTATTACGAATAATTTTTAGAAAAAAACTTTAGATTCGCCTTAATTACTATAAAAGGAAACTTTTTGGCTTTGGGGCGGCGGAAAATAATGCATTTTAATTTTCAATTGCATAAAACCAAAATTCGCTTCGCGACTGACACAGCGAAAATCCGCGGCCGTACATGTCACTGTGATGTTGGTATCCTTGATAAATTAACAAGAGCTAATACGACTGTAGCCGACTTCGTGGGATAAGGCGCGTAATTATGAAATTTGTCTAGCGGGCTTGTTTGTGTAACATGGTTTGTGATACAAAAGAAAGTGGCCCTTTATAACGCCTACTCGCGTCAAGGCAAGAAAAACATACCAGTTTTCAAGTGGCTTAGCGGCTACGCTAGGTTTGTGTAACATGGTTTGTGATTCGCGGTATTTCATGTAGGTATCCCACGAAGTCAGCTACAGTCCATAACAGTGACAGCAAGTGACAGCTACGGCCGCGGATTTTCGCTGCGTCGGTTCGCGAAGTGAATTTTGGTTTTATGCAATTGAAAATTAAAATGCATTATTTTCCGCCGCCCCAAAGCCAAAAAGTTTCCTTTTATAGTAATTAAGGCGAATCTAAAGTTTTTTTCTAAAAATTATTCGTAATAAGCGTGGCCAGTCCGAACCGATAATTACCAAAATTTTTGCCAGAGTTCGAAATTTCCCTAGATTTTGTCCTGATTTCCCTTATCCCTAAAAAATATTTTTCTCCCCTAGATCTAGGGAAATTTCCCTCGACATGACATCACTGATTCAAAATGACAACTTAAAAAGTAAAAAACTAACGGTGGGGACGGTGGGTAAAGACCACCATAGACACGGTGCGTTTCTGGGAGTCTTTAAAAATTAAAACTTTGACGATTATTTTAACTATTAAAACTAACTATAAAAATAAAAATGCAGTTATTTAAGTTTGAAGGTCTTTATTCATTAAAAAAAATAAAAAAATTGGACTGGAGTTCTCTATTGCAAGTTAAATTTCAACAAAAATTTTCAAATTTGATTGTTTCCTTCCAAAATGATATTTTTATTTTATTTATTTATTTGATTGTTTGAAAAACCTTTTTTAAAGTCCAGCTCTGTTACTTGTATAAGATTATTATTATAACCACTGGAGCGACTAAGGTCAAAATATGGACCGCTTTTATTTTTCTGCGATTGACAGCGGTCCAAAATGTGACATTTTTTTACCAAATCTTACAATTTTACAATATTTTTTTATAAATCCTACGAATATGTGATTATCGACAAAAGATAGATGAATTCATTGCCTATATAGAACTATTATCAGTTTGTGTGTCTCCGTATTAAAATTTGGAGGTATGATTTTTTTTAATGTGCGCGGAAAATATTCAGAATGCATGAGAAAAATCACGAGCAATCGAAAAATTATTAAATCGCACTGTCGCTCGAGTGCCTTTTCCCCTTTCAAATATGAATACTTTTCTAATGCAACATAATTTTATTCAGGTCTTCCCAACATGATGACCCACCTTCAGCAACAGCTGGGTGTGCAGCAATACTGCCCCGTCGGCACGGTTGACCCGGCCCGCACGCACACCCATTCCATGTCCAGCTCTGGCAGCCAGCCGGTAATTATTTTTACACGGAGCAATTTTAAACCATTTTTAATTTGACAGTTCATTTTTATTGTAATTTTATGAAATTGAATGGTCGCTCTTCCTATACTTGAAAGCAGCAAGTCATAAATTTGAATTAAACGGTAAACTTTGCACATAAAATGTTTTGTTTTTTTGGAACATTTACACAGACGTTTAAACATTAGTGTGTCACCATGCATGTTCATTTGTGATACATACCTAATCTTTTTGCTTTCCGTCGCCTTTGTTTGCATTTGTTATTCCGTTGCTTTCATTAATGGTTGTGTAAAATGTGATCATAATTATATCGATGCTGGAAAGGCAAAAGCGCCACTTTAGCTGTATGGCGCTTTAGCTATTTTTCCTTTCCAGCGTCGATATGATTATATCGTGTGATGTATGGTCATGATTTAAATTTGTTGTATTCGATGATGTTTTATTTATTTTTTGTTGACCACTATTGCCGCCATTGCCGATATAGGCACAATAAAAAATCTACTTATGGTAGATTACACACTATTTTTATAAATAAAAAACACATTTTCAGTTTAATTTTCCAAACACAATTTTTCAAACAACAATAAAAGTGAGATACGTTATTAGATTTTCACGGCCAAAAGTATTTTCGTTATTTGTTTTTGGGGTGTTATGCCGTGTTGCGCTACCTCCTTCTTTAGCCAACGTTTCGGACCCCAAAATCAAGTAACGGAAAACAATAAAAGTAATTATGAAAATAGAATAATCAGCTGGAGCGCAATGTGAAAATTTTACATCCGCACACCGAGAGTTAACCGGTGACAGGCCGAAGACGCGCCGGCGCGCGCGTCGTATGCGCATGCGCGAGAAAATAATTCAAATATTTTAATAATATTTTCGACAAAAAACTTTTGGTCTGCGATTTTGGCCCTTCTATGTACAGAATTTGTATGAAGAACAGTGTCAGAATCGCTTGCGCCAACATTACTCTATGAGACCCCAGAATATTTTTAAAACGATTTCGTCTATGAAATTGACCTGTCAGAATTTGCCGCGAATTTAACCGTCGCAACTAATGCGTGTTCCGCAACTAAAACATCGTAAAACCTATTAATAAGTAATAAATGTAAGTAATGTTGTTTTGGTAGATAGTTTATTGTGTTGTGAACATATTTCAGTCAATAAAATATGCAATAGCTCACAATTAATCAACAAAACATTCAATTCAAAATCGTGTTTTGTTACGAAATTTCCGTATTTTCCTGGAATTTGCTGGCCTTTGACGGGTTAATACTTAATCAAAAAGATTGACTATAATGATAGATAAGTTTTCAGCTGATCTGTGCGGCTGTCGCATATGTGATCCATGAAATTTCACTAAAACGCGTATCGCACATGCCGTAGAAAGGGGTCTTAAATCAAAAAAGTAAATTTTACAGGAGAGCGAAAACAAGTGACGATTGATAAAACAAACTGTCCTGTCGAAAAGAGGCACTAGCGACAACTCGGGGAGATATAGTAATCTAACTTAAATACATTGTTTTCGTGAGGCATAGATAATCACAATCGCTTTACTATTCAGAGATAAAAAAAAAAAAAATTACAACAGAAAAATTTGATTTACAACCCTTTTCTATGGGATGTGCGGTATTATCCTATACCAAAATACACCACTTGATGAGATTTATTGTGTTGAATAGGCCAGCATTATAAAGGTTTAATAAAAAAATAATTAAATTTGTGTTTTGGTATTATTCCACAATAATTTCTAATAATAATAACTTATCTTCCAGAGCTCTCTTGGCCAGATGCTAAATGTGAGTTCCCAGGCCAGCAGTGGGTACCACAGCAACTTTACGGGAAGCTCGGCGTCTCTAGACGTCCACAGCGTGTCAGGTATTTAATCATTTAATTACCCGCAGCAAATCAACACTGCTCAGATAGAAATTGTACACCCAATTAAATTTGGGAGCTACCTCTTTGACGGCCTCTGTGGTCGAGCCGCATTGTCCTAGCAATCAGGAGGTCGCAGGTTCAAATCCCGGCGTGCAAAGTTAAATTTTGTTTGATTTGTTTTGTGTTTTCACAATTTATTCATTTAAAATAATGTAAGGTATATTTGCGGCACGTTCCATAGTGGAAGATACTCTCAGTATCACCACGGTGCAAGTCCACCATTCAGAATTGAAACGTTGCTTGAAATAGCTTTAACAGTATTTGTTGACTCGATCCGAATAGCCTGATTCTCTTCCCCATCTCCTTCCCCTACCCACTTACCTTCAGCCTCACAACATACTCATATGGGATGGGATGCCATAGTCTCACTGGCTCCAGAAGAGAGCAGTTGAGACTCTTGTGAGGTATTCACTTCAAGCTCACTGTACTTGTTAAACCTATTTGGTTATGTGCAAAAGAGGGAATGTCTATTGCCTTCTGTAATGCACAGAAGCAATGTACGCATGCCGAGTCTGTTCTACAGGTATTTTAATAAAGCCTGCCTTAAGGAGCTAGCAGGTTTGATTCTAGTGCAAATGTGTGAAACTTGACGGACACGAGCGGAACACCCATTCACGGTTCGTGTGAATGGGTCGTTTCTTCAACTCGTTTTGTTTAAGTCGGCTCTTATGTGGAACGAGCTACCGGCATCTTCTTTTCCTTCTTCATATAATCCCTTCCTACAGCCCCTATCTTAACCCGCATCACAACCAGGCGCGGCCGGTGCCTTAAATTTTTGGTGGTTCACCGATTTCATCAAAAACGTAATGTATGTAATTTATATAAATGCACTATCTTACTTATTTATAGAGAAGATCAATTCTTCGATCCTTTTGCCGAGCGAAGACTTCAATCACCCAATTTTATTTGCAAACAGAGACAGATATACTCACCCGACAAATGCGTTATCCGATAAACACATTTATATTAGTTTATACTTGGAAGATACAACTTTGCAAGCGGGGATACTGCATTAAAAATTTTCAGAAATCATAAATTATTTGCTATTTTACACTATGGTTCATTTCTTTATATATTATATCTATTAGTTTTAGAGGATTAGTGGCAAAGAAGAGAAGGTATTTATTTTGAAAGACCTTCGGATATTAATTAATATCACAATAATTAACACAAGCACAAGCAATTTTAATTTGCAGCGTAGGATGCAAACGATGGCGGGTGTTTACTGACCCAATGAGCGTCGATATGAAGTTTGCAATAAGTAAAAAAAAACGCACACAAATAAAAGGTTACTTTCTGCAAAAAAAGCAAATAATAAAGTCAATGCCAAGTATGTAAACCCGTAGCACTCTATTACAAGCTGACCAGTGACCCGTTGACCCGAGGTTGCATTTTACAAGAGAAATATTATGCTTTTACTTAAATACTTCTTCAAACCCTACATCGCTCGAGCCGTACGTTCGGAATTCTTGGATTCTTCGTTCGGATATCTCCGCTGTCCGTGCGGCGCACTGTCGGGGTATTTTTCTTGATACGTTTTGTCAAAACCACGGTCCGGAGATGTTTCGTATGGGCTGCATATAAAATAATATTTAGCCAAGCGGGGCGCTTAGGTCTAACGCGCAGATTGATATGTACCTCGGTTTCTCGTTCCTAGCCAGTGTTAACCGCACGGGTGGAGTGTTTTTGCCGTATTTATCTACAATATTCTTACATTTAGTATATTATTAATTGCAATTTTAAAGATTTTTTTTAATACTTTGTTTAATTTTATAATTAAAAACATTAAGTAAGATTACGATGAGCTGTAAATTGTTTTTCAACTTTGTTGGTGGTTCGTTGCACGAGTGCACTAAGGCACCGGCCGCGCCTGATCACAACGCTGTCTAACCAGGTGGCAACATAATTCCCCTGTACTTATTTCATGAATTTTTGTTTCCAGGAGGTGACAGCTGCAACAGCGGCAGCAACTTTGTCAGCCCATCGGTCAGCCCCATCAGCAAAGGGCACAGCCCGGCTCCGTCTCCCACTAATGAGCCTCAAAATAACGGTATGTTCAAATTCTGATGATAATGAATAATCCCCAGGCTCCTTACAGCAAGGAGCATTTGGAACCCTTCGGTGATATTCACATATGGTGGGATTCTCCACTTTGGTTAACCCTCCAATTGCCAATAGGGGTGGGGTACCTAATCTCTGAAATTTCTATCCTTAATGTGTGAAGGCGGTGCGGTGCATGTGTGCCGAACATGTGGTCAACGAATGCCCGCTCCATTTATTCACCGATGGGATTTATGAGGTCCATAAGGCGACTGACTCGCAGACGACTAGCGATGACTGGCTCGCAGACCTCCCCTGTTCCCCTCCCACCTCCTATTATACAAAAGAGGAAGAAGAATAGAGACCTTATGGTATTTTAGAATTCTTAAAAATCACCAAACTAATACAAAATTATACTTCACACTGGAGACAGTTCACCACTGGAGCGACAGCGTATTTTAAAACTTTTTTCTCCGTTTGCTCATTTTCAGAAGTTCATTTTTTTAATTTTTCGCCAACATTAAAAAAATCATGCCTTTGAATTTTAACATGGAGACATAAAAACTTATTATAGTGCTATATATCCAATGAATTAACCTTGTGTTTTATTATTTATCTCATATTTGTAGGATTTATAAAATAATATTTAAAAAATTGTAAAGTTTATAACCGCGCGAATCCTGCGCGGTTGTTACTTTGAAACTGCCGTGAGAGGTACTTATTCGAGTCACAATAGAATATTTTTGATTTCTGTATGTATGTTGTCTGTGATAATGAAAGGTGCATAACTTTGGAAAAAAATACTTAATTTAAACCGTAAACAGCTGATCATAAATTCTGCATGGAAAAAATATTTTTAACTTTGTTATAAAATAGTCTACAAAGTTCGGATTTGCGACATCTATTGTCATCATAAAGCATTTCAATAGTTTCATTTTAAGTTCAAAATAACAAACGTGGGAGCTACAAATATTTTTTTTTTTAAAATGCCGAATCAAGTAGATAGCCTTAATTATCTGAAAAGCAATCGGAGACATTTAAAATGGCGCCAATATATGGCAAAAATCGCTCCAGTGGTTATAAACAATAAATGCTGTTTAATTTTTACTATTCATACGTAAAAGCCCCTAAGGGCGTTAATAAATTTAAAAAAGCCTATAAATGTATAAACTACCTTTTTAAAAAAATAATTTTTTTTTTAAACATCTAACACCAGCTGCCGGGAAGAAACTGCTGAAGGCAATTGCAGGTAACACCTTCAATACAACTTTTATGTTTATCTTTGCATGTAATATCGATTCCATAACCAGTTGTCATAATTAATGGACTATTTCAATATGTAGGAGTCAGACTATAGTCGTAGCATTGCTGAAGAATCATGCTGAAGTCAGTAGTATCGTGTCACTCTTTCTGAGGCGAAGAAAGCTGGTGATGCATCAATTATGGTTCCATAACTCAACAAAGTGGTATTTCAACACCCCTTTGAAAAGTCATTAAAAGTGATAACATAACCTTTGGAATCAGGCCGCTAACAATAACTCTCCTTACCCCTTTGAAAAGTCATTAAAAGTAGTAACGTAACCTTTGGAATCCGGCCGCTAACAATAACTCTCCTTACCCCTTTGAAAAGTTATTAAAAGTGATTATGTAACCTTTGGAATCCGGTCGCTGACAATAACTCTCCTTACCCCTTTGAAAAGTCATTTAAAGTGATAACATAACTTTTGGAATCCGGTCGCTGACAATAACCCTCCTTACCCTTTTGAAAAGTCATTAAAAGTGATAACGTAACCTTTGGAATCCGGTCGCTGACAATAACGCTCCTTACACATTCATTAAAAGTGATAACATAACCTTTGGAATCCGGCCGCTAACAATTACTCTCCTAACCCCTTTGAAAAATCATTAAACGTGATAAAACGTAACCTTTGGAATCAGGCCGCTAACAATAACTCTCCTTACCCCTTTGAAAAATCATTAAACGTGATAAAACATGACCTTTGGAATCAGGCCGCTAACAATAACTCTCCTTACCCCTTTGAAAAATCATTAAACGTGATAAAACATAACCTTTGGAATCAGGCCGCTAACAATAACTCTCCTTACCCCTTTGATAAATCATTAAACGTGATAAAACGTAACCTTTGGAATCAGGCCGCTAACAATAACTCTCCTTACCCCTTTGAAAATTAAAAGTGATAACGTAACCTTTGGAATTGGGTCACTAACAATAACTCTCCTAACCCCTTTGAAAAATCATTAAACGTGATAAAACGTAACCTTTGGAATCAGGCCGCTAATAATAACTCTCCTTACCCCTTTGAAAAATCATTAAACGTAACCTTTGGAATCAGGCCGCTAACAATAACTCTCCTTACCCCTTTGAAAAATCATTAAACGTGATAAAACGTAACCTTTGGAATCAGACCGCTAACAATAACTCTCCTTACCCCTTTGAAAATTAAAAGTGATAACGTAACCTTTGGAATTGGGTCACTAACAATAACTCTCCTAACCCCTTTGAAAAATCATTAAACGTGATAAAACGTAACCTTTGGAATCAGGCCGCTAACAATAACTCTCCTTACCCCTTTGAAAATTAAAAGTGATAACGTAACCTTTGGAATTGGGCCGCTTACAATAACTCTCCTTAAATTGACGGTAAGGTTTAAATTCCCACTTGACAACGCAGCCTGTTTTGATTCATGCATGAAAATACATTGCCAAAAAATGTTTTATTTATTTTGCGAAGTTCAGGCACAAATAATTAAATGTTTTACAATCATTTTTTAAAGAAACTTATACAATAAAACAATAACCAAAAAAGTGGTAAATAGGAGGTTTTGAACTAGCTATTTTTATAGGCCTGATATTTTATTTTTTTCTGGGATTATAAAAAGACAAAAAAATTATATTTCAAAGGCCAAGAAGTGTTTGGCTTGCAATATTTAATTAATGGGGTATTCTAGTCTAGAAAAAATAAATATAATTACATACTGGAGATATTGAAAAATATCTCCTTCAAAGGATTTTTGAAATTCAAATTATTTTAAAAGTTAAAGCCATTTTAGTGTCACGGTTTAGACAGAATCTAAGTAGAATGTAAATAGAATAAAACTTTAAAACATATTTTTCTCGACACTACTTTTTGCAAGACGGCTGACACAATATCTCAAGTTCAACTGAACCAATTTACTTGAAATTTGGTTTGAGCCTTCTCTATACATCACTCTATCGCCCCTACCAGAACTATAACAAAATTTCAACTTTTATTATTTTAAAAAAATTCAGAAAAGTCTAAAAAGTGGTAAAAAAATGTCTTTATTTCAGATAGATTTTACGAAAAACAAAAAATTACTTAGGTACGGGCAAATAGCAGCTTTTGGATTAAGAATTAATTTGTTTTCTTTTTTTTCTGATCGAGGGTTGCAATCGTGTCAATCAGGATGCGCCATTTTTTTGAGACCCCCCACTTCAACACCCTGTAACTTTTTGAATTTTCAAGTTTTTCATTTGATTTTTTTATGTATTCTTTAATGTTTAATAAATGTATGGTAAAATAATGACTACTTAAATTTTTTAATGCACCTGAAAAAATACCCACAATTCATGCCTCTAGACAAGAATACCCCCTTAAAGCGTCTAAAATATTTCTAAATGATCAATCGATCAAAGTAATCAAATTTTCAAACTACTTAGCGCTTCGCCATAAAATGATAAAATGCATGGGGTAAATGAGATATCCCTTACTACAGTTTTGTTTTGCATCTTGACATGCCAAAGGTTAAAACTATGAATTTATTTAATTTAAATTCAGTTAACATTTCACATTGTCAACGCTTTGCTACAAGCGGACTGTCATATTGATATTACCATGTCTAAATTATAATTTTTTGTTTGTAGAATTCTTGACCATGATTTCGGAGATGACTGACGGAGACAGGCGAGCTCCGGGGTACGAGAAGAAGACACTTGAGACCATCCAGCAGTCGCTGACTCCTGTAAATGACTATCAAAAGATGAAGATGCAGGCTAATAAGGTGAGGGATTTTATTTTTCATCAACCAAAAGTATACCATAACCCTGCGTGGTTATTATTCACCATCAGTGCTACAACGCCTCCACCTTTGCCGGTCCCAGTTTGTTATACTAACTTATTAACAGTGGTGTTTTTGGCCACAACATAATGCCACCAAAGTTTATTCCTTCCAACAACCTTTCATCCTGCAGGTTTGTAGAAAAGCCTCTTTAACTGTCGGATATAATTGACATGATCAATTGGCGACAATCTCCCCACATGGTTGTCCTGTATTATGTGATAATCAGTGGCTATATATAAATGTGTAGCGTGATGGGATTACTTTGGAACAGAAAGCGTTGTAGGTGTACCAGCCGGGAGCTATGTTTGGTGACTTAGCAGGGGTGCCCGGGGTCATGGGGGTGAGGTTTATCCGGGTCTTGGCGGTGGATGCATATGCCCACCAGACGCGTGGCAGGTTAGATAGGGAGAGTCTGGTTGAGGAAGGCCTTTTGACCTGTCCAGGACTCTCGGAACATCGCCTTGCACCGCAGTGAGAGGGATGGATTCACCCCTCATACCTTTTTCCTTCCCAGAACTTCATATCCTTCCTCTCCTCATGGACCCTCCACCCAGCACCCCCAAAGATGACATAGGCTCTGAAGGGAATTTCCTTGGGGCATCCTGTGTGGAGCTAACATAAATAATAAAAAGGTGTGACTAATAAATTAACTGTATGTTTTGGTTCTCCCCAGGCCATGAAGGAGACTTGCGCCGAAGGTTTCAGGGTGCCCACCAACCGCTGGGTGGGTTACGGCTTCAGTCAGACATCCCCCAGCCAACTCCTAAGTCCTAATTTTGCACATCAAGAAGTAAGGACCAAATTATATTTTATTTTACGAATTTGGCTCATCAAACAGTCGAATCAGCTGGCTGGATGATTTGTCCATCTCTTTTTCTATGGGCACTCCTTAAAATAGCTCTGAAATGTGATTCTGTGTCTTTTTGTTAAGACAGCGTTATGATACAATTAAGACAAGTTGTGTCAAATTCAGCAGGTCAATTAAGAATTTACAAGATATGTTTTTTGCAACAGATACAGAATCACTCTTCGATGTCATAGATTTTGCATGTTAAATCGGCCATATATGACAAAATAAAGTTAAAACAAACAGTTAATAAAGACAGTTTTAAATACGATATTCCGCAAGCTAACGAGCTTGCGGTAAAACACCAACTCTTATAAGTAGTTAAGCTAACGGGAGAGATGACAGTAAAAAAAATACAAATAATACAACAAAATGATAGTCATTTACGAACGCTTATTAGGCTTATATTATTAAATACTAGCTTTTGCCCCCGGTTTTTTTGCTCGCATAGTATTGGAGTGGTTTCCAATCCGCCTCCTCCACCTTCCATATCCCCGCTCCACTCCCCCCCTCCCCACCCCTCCCTCACCGCCCCCACTCTCCCCCCTCATCTCCCCCTCATCCCCCCTCACCCCTCCTTCCCATTACATTCAATTTTCAAACAGCTCGCATGCCACCTATTAAAGCGTAACAATCAAACATGCACAGTTTCGCATTTATAATATTAGTATAGACATGTATAATAATAGTATAGATTAGTATTTTATACATATCTGAATTTTTACTATGAAAGGGATCTTCATAGTAACCTCAACAAATAACAAAATGACAGCGCACGTCAAATATAGTTACCAAGCAATGTTTTGCTTTTGGTCTGGACAATAAACGTATAATAAATAATTTCGTAACGCCAGAGTTTACCAATATATACAGCCTATAGTACTCGCAAATAATGCAGCTTTCTATTAGTGAAAGAATTTTTAAAGTCCATTCAGTATTTTTTGCGTGAAAGAGTTACAAACATACATCCATACAAACTTTTGTCTTTATAATATTAATAAGATGTACGTAGTTATAATATAATAAATAACGTTGTTATAATATGACAATCCTTTATGTATTTCGTCCGATAAGTTATTGGTAAAGTTGCCGAATTCAATTGTTAATAATTTGATGAATGTTTCAGAGTTCCACGGTTTGGGGTGCCACAACCACCGCTGGCTGCAGCGGCCGCAGCCCCCACAACCTGACCCGCCCCAACATACAGGAGACCCCGGCCTCCCCGCCACGCGAAGCCCCCAATGCCTGCCGCTACCAGCAGCTCAGCCAGCTGCTGCAGGAGAAGGGCCTTGAAAAATATATTCGTAAGACATTTAGTTTTTTTAAAAGAAAGACTAACATTTCCGGGTTTATAAATAACTTGACAGTATTTGAAAAACTCCCTACTACTATCATCATCAGAAGTGGAAGATGTTGCTTGTGCAGTGGTGGGTGGAAACCCGACACATCCATCAACTCAGCCGATGACCGATGCACAAATGCCTTTTACATATGAGTTGTGTAATTTCTAAATCTGCCATATCAACTTTCACTGATTTGGAGAAAACCGCAAAAGACTGTCAGATCTTTAGCTTGTAAGTAATTGCATTTCAATTTTTTATATAATGAATCGCAGTAATAGAAATTCGTAAAGTGTTCATTTATCCAAGTAATTTCGTTAAATAAAATGGATCTAGCGGATTTTGATATGCACATCGTGATACAGAGGCTTTTGAAACTCTACTCAACAAAAACTTAAGATTTCAGGCATTCGAATTCGTTTCCTGGCTTTGTGATAGCACAACATTTTCACACAAATCACTCATTATATGATAAAATTGTTAAAAACGGGACAGCTAAATACTCGCTTGACATATTTGTAAACAATTCTCGAGCCAGAGCGGCGGCCATATTGTATTTTGGTAAAATAACTGCTTGTGATTGGTTGAATCCAATATAGCGGGTTTCAAAAGTAACATCATGAATGATATAGCGGATTTTATTTCTCAATCACAGTTTTTGCCTATAATAAATAAGGGAGGTTGTCAATTCATATGTCATGTTCATTTTCTTTTGACAGTCGTAATACAATGTAGAAAGAAGAAAGAAAAAAATTACAAGATTTTATAAGTAAACAAAACAAAAAATTATATGCATTGGTACAAAGCAGTGAAATGGTACATTGGTACAAAGCAGTGAAGGAGAAACAAAAACCAAAAACTTGTTATGCAGTGACCTCGTTGAAATATATTTTGCTAAAGTGTGTAATTTTTAATCCTGCTTTTTACTTCAGTAGAGGCATTTTAAAACCATCGGCAACATATATTACCAATGTATTATAATTCCAATTACCATATGTTACCAATGGTGTATAATCTATTTATAACAGATTTGTAGCCTGAAACCATAGTATAATTGTCTCAATAATATATCAGGTTTATCAAACTGATAATTTATATTTTAATATAAAAGTGTAAGATCAAAAATAACACGTAATTAATATTTTGATGGTTTCATTTGCAGAACTCTTCGCGACTCACGAAGTGGATATCATCACATTCTCTTCACTGACTGAAGGAGACTTGGTGGAAATCGGTGTCACCGCTTTTGGCGCCAGGAAGAAGATGCTGCTGGCTATTGCAGGTAACACATTGCGGTATTGAGGCGAAGAGAAATGATGACAAAAGTCATTGAGGTGATGCATCACTACATGTAAAATTCGGAATCAGGCCGCTAACAATAACAATCCTTATGTGGATGGTGATAAGGTTTAAATTGCTGCTTGAAACCAACCGCTGTTTTAATTTATACAAGAAAAAACCTTGTTTTATTTTGTTTTGCGTAGGTCAAGCACAAATATGTAAATGTTTTACAATCATTTTCAAAAAAACTTAATTTGCTACATTGTACAATAAAACCATTATCGAAAAGGGGTTCGCAAGTAGATTTTGAACTTTAAAGCAGTTTATAGGTCTGATACTTTATTTTTGTCTGGTTCTATAAAAAGATTTATTTAAAAAATACTCTTATTATTTGAAAGGCAAATACGTGTACGTGTTCTACAGTATTCGTGCAGTATTTAATTGAAGCATCTGAATTATTTCTAGGCCATCTAATTTTGAAACCAAAATCACATAATTTTACTTGACTTCGTAGTGCTTCGCCTATACCTAGTTTTTTTCAATTTTTATGTCTTTTTAGAGGAGTGATGAAGTGCCACTTTGTTGAATTGTCCGGTCATCATTTATTATGTAGAGTTTATTTATTTATCAACTCTGATTAAATTACGCCTTATATAGCAACAATCCCACATCCCACTACTACTGCTGACGAGTGCAAACTCCAATGCCCTGCGTTGAACTCGCCGCTTTGTCAGAACTCTGAAAATACCTCCATCCAGGTGATAGGCAGCTGCCGGATAAGCATGTTGGTGGACTTTGACTTCTTGAGTTCCATCAATTTGGTATAGCATCTATATAGGGCGCGTGCACCGATACTCGTTTTTTGATCTCAAGTTTACCAAATTTTTTTTTTCTTTTCAGATATAAACAAGAATATGAGCGTGTTCAGTGGGTCAGCGGCCCCGGGGGCCGAGCGCAAGGCCATGAGGATCTAAAAAAGAAGACTCGCAAACTCTTTGTGTGAATACTTTTACCTCACTGGAGAAAATAAAACTGTTAGTGTTATTATACTTTAGTACAAAAGTTTTCACCAATAAGATTATGAAAGTACAAATATGCAAGTAAAGCTGATTACTATTTATTGTGTTAAAAGTGTAAAATGGTCAGAACTTGTCACTTTTAAGTAATATAATATTGTTTTTTTTTTCTTCTATTATTTAGCTTGTAATACACATCATCGCTTATGCCTTAGAATTTATCAATTTGTTTATGTTCCCATTAATTCTCTCATTATTGTTTTCAAATCTGTTGTAAAGCCAATACAATCAGTTGATCTGCGCTTTATTAACTTTGTCAATGGATTTGAAAGAAGGATATTTTTAAGGCATATGTGATGACTTTTTATCCAGAGATTAATTGATTACATTTATAACCATATAACATCGATTTAGAAAATTAAGAATCTCGTTATTATCATAATCAAGCAAAATGTACAAGATATCAAATTTGTTAGAGGGAAATGAAAATGTTCCATCATTTTAAAATCAGATAATAATTCGTAATAGGAAAATATGATTACTCGGTTATTAATACAAACAAACTTTTAAAATTCAACTCACTTTGTTTGCATTATTAACTCAGATGTCCCATTCAGATTAGGTACAGAACATAATAATTATAAGCTTGCAGATTTCGTTCAATTAAATTCACAATCAGTATAAGAAAATTCGACATTCATCAATTTATTAAAATATGAGCAATGGAAGTATTGAACAGTCAGCCGTGGGCTGTGAACTTGTAGGTCTTTGCCCGTGTACATTTCCAGTACATAATATCTAACTACTGACTCGAATTATATTTTACCCATTAAAGATTTGATTTCCGTAGAAATTAATAATTCGATAGATGATTAAATTCAGAAAATTTATTTTTTGACCGAGATGATTCTACAATATTTAATATCGCTATTAATAATTGTAGAATTTTTGTATATTGAATAACCGCAAGATCGTAACTAGTCTCGTGAGAACCTGATTGAACCAAGTGACTGACTCCCTATCTTTTAACAATTTATACAAGAGAATGTTGTTTGATAAAATATACAAGTCTTGTTCCTAATTATTTTGAGATCACTCATGATAAAAAAAAAACTTAAAAAATTAAAAACACAAAAAAAAAGTATTTGTTAAAATATGTAATGAGCCAGTGAAAAGATACTTAATTGAAGTTAACTTAACTGTTCCTCTTATATTATGTTTTTAGGATGTAGTGAAATTTTCACATTGAATTTATTGTACAATTTTGAGATTTATATGATTTTTATTTTAAAACTGTCCTCTCATTTTAAACTTACATGACGTCTCATTTTTCATTCATCATTAAATAAGTTACAGCATGTCTATAATTACGCCCCCTCCAAAATCTGTTCTGAAAATGATTGCATGCAAACATCATTTAGATGTTTCTCATGCCTTTTGTCAATTACATAATTATGAATTAATTAGATTCCCAGTTGGGAAATAATCTGATTGCAGTGAATACATTCTAAATGAAGACGTCTCTAATTAATTATTATTATTTGCTCTCGGCTGATTTCCTTTTCGTTCAACTCTTTTAATATTCAGCCTTTTTAAAATGTAATAAATGACTTTGTGGCACCAAGTGTAAGGGGACCTCTATTATTATTTATAAACAGGACTGTCTGAGTAAATATTATTCTATTCATAATAAAAATGTGAAAGAATGATGAGTGACTTCGACTCCCGATGTGGATTTCTTCCTAATCCACATTTACCCTTTTATGAATCCATGACGCTAAAATGCCTAAATTGTTTATTTGATATTTGTCAACATTTCTGTGTACATAAATACTTTTGTGAAATTGTTCTTGCAATATATCTGCCCTGTAACTAATATCAGTCTTATTTTTAACATTATATGACCAACCACCGACCCAATTGACACAGTTGACCTATTTTTGATTACAATCATTCTTTCACATTCTTAATGAGAATAGATTTTATCATATTATTTGTGTTTTCTTTTATTCTTTTCTTTTTGCTTGTTTTTTTTTTAATTGATGTTTTATTTTATTCTTTTTAACCTGAAATTAAACATTGTCTTTTTTAATAATTTTTTTTTCTATTTAACAATCATGTTTGTGTATTTTTATATAGCTCATTTTGTATTTACTTCAATTGGCCCAATTGGGAATTGATTGTTAATCACACTTCATTAGTCATTTGAAAAATGTTTTTTTACCAGATCCGTATGTTTTAAAAACAGTTTCTATTCCCATTCATGTTTTGACTAAACACACCTATCATCATTCACATACTTTTTTCAATTTATTTTGCATGCTCATTAAAATTCAGTGATTCAAAGAAACCACACCCTAGTTTAGTATTTTCCTTTTTCTTCTTTTTGAATGTTTGTTTTGCTGCATTTATATTGTTAGTTTATATTATAATGTTTAATCCTGTTTTCATCCGCACAAGTATTTCTGCGGCGCAAAATGAAACGGGTCTGGGTTAATCTATCTTAACAATTTAGCCTTGTATAATGCATGCTAAGATTATTCAAAAAATATTCAAAATGTCAACTGAATAAACATTTATATTCATTATCAAACCATTTGTTTTTGATTATTTAGTTGTCCTTTGTTTACTCCTTTTACTGAGAGCCCAAGAGTCGGACCTCGCAAAGAAACTGGTCCCATTTCAGCTGCAGCTAGCGATGAGCATAGAACATGTTCATTGCCTTTATGGGGGTAAGCAGAAGTCTTAACCCATATATGCCCAGTGGGTCGTTTTTGTCCTGAAAAACAGGCTCTAGAAAAGTAGGAAATTGTTGAACGCAACTGCTTATTTTCGACATCCAGTTCCATCTATCGATGTGTGAAAGTACTATCTACTAAAACAAATCGACAGTTTTGCTTAACGGTCGAAGTTGTAATTTCTGGTGACAGTTTAATTCATGACTCAGTTGAAGTTGGCGAAAAAATCTGGTTTTGCTGAGAATAATGTAAGTTGTATATTTTTCTTTGTAAATATACCAATTATTTTGGTTTTATTGTAAAATTAGATAGTTTACTTATCTAATGCAAACGAATGAATCCAAAATAAATATTTTATTTCACAGATATAGTTGTCAAAACTTTAATGGGTCGCTAAATACCCCTTGGGCAAAAGCATACTCAATTGCTATTTTTTATTTCTAGGAATAGAAGACCCTTTTGTACGAACGACATTATAGAGGTGATGGAAAGTTTGGACGTTGACAATGAGATACAAAGGGGGGATGTTTTTATTGACCCACCTGGTGATGGTAGGGTCTCGGACGGTGATTCCGGCGATGAAGAAGGTACATTTTTCTATCATTTATCCCGTCAACAGTTACTCGCACCTGCCAGTCTTACTTTGAGGCGTCCATTTGCTGAGGAAACCACGCCAAGATGAAGAATCTGACAATACATCATCACTTTCACCAAAACAAGACAGGCGCGGTAGGGCACATGGAAGAACACGGAAGTTTTACGGAAGGAGGCATGAAAAGAGTTGTCAAGCGGATGAGGAGCGCACTTGGGTGAAGAGACCTTCCTAGGAACAAATGTGAGTGGATCAAGCACCCTACCTAGGTTTATTACACTCTATCCGAAAATAGTATAAAAAAGTGTTTTTCACGGGTACGGTGCGTAATAATCATATGGAAAACTACCCACTGAAGGATGAAATAGAATGCCAAAAAGAAGCAAGAGGAGACTTGCCCGCACTTTGTTGCAAAATAATGGAACAGAAAGACCTAAATCTGAACCCAGTCGAAAGCTCCAAACAAGTGTACCTTTTATGGTGCGAAAGCAAAATTCGAAGCACATGATTGATAAAGCTCTGTCAACACTTGCCTGCGCTTTTTGTAAAAATAAATCTGTTACGGCGTGCAATAAATGCGATGTAAACTTATATGCGAATTTTTTTTCACAGTTTCATTCGTAATTTTTATTTCAAAATGTTTTTTTTTCTGTTTAAGTTACTAATGATGTCGATAAATAAAGAATCAATAAAATAATGGCATTTTTATTCAACATGAATTCATGGTAACGCATTTGACCATGGGGTCGTTTTTGACCCATTAAAAAAACAACACTTTCTCCACTCCCACCTTAAATTTTCAGTGAGAGTCTTTAAAACAATTCTTCAGGGACCCACATATCCTAAATTGAAAAAGATCGGAAAAAAAAATAGTTCTGGGCATATATGGGTTAAGCACTACTCGATTCTAAATCATTATTATTTAACCTCTAGGAGAGCACGGCCATATCGTGGAAAATCCATAAAAAATATGCCCAAAGGAATATGGACGTACCCTGTGGGGCGGTGTTTCTACTATGTATTCTCCTAATCCTCCTAACGTACTAGCAACGAGTTTACGAAGTCTGCACAGGTTGGGGACCTGAGGAGTTGCCCAAATTACAATGCAATATTAAATATTTCTTTATTATTAATGTCCGATTAATGAAATTATTTTGGTGGTATACATCGTCACTGGGTGTTGTAATATCTCTAGTGTGAAATTTATTTTCCATCATCAGGGCAGATGTGTGATGTATCACACATCTGCTACCTCCTTCTTTAGCCAACGTTTCGGACAGCGTTGGCTAAAGAAGGAGGTAGCGCAATACGGCATAATACCCCAAAAACTAATAACAAAATAATTTTTGGCCGTGAAAATCTAAAATCGTATCTCTTTTACTCCTGTTTGTGGGAAACGGCTTGAGTGTAGCAGTAAGACGAGCCGAGCTTAATAATGTTTAAAATAAAACATTTTTTATGACGTGTTATGGTCAATCTTCTCTATATTATATAAAAATCAAAATATGTTTGCCTCTGTCTATGTATATATGTTATGCGTTGCGAAACCATTCATCCAATTGCGATGAAACTTTGGGAATTTTATGTGCGCATGCCTGTGTTGGTTTCTGTATACAAAAGTGAGTTCTGGCATCATGAAATTACTAGTGTCCGACCGAAACTAGTTTTTACGGCCGAAACCGAAACCGAAACTTCCAAATAAGGTCATGTTTTCATTTTTAAATCATATATTAATCATTCAGTCTCTGATATTTGAAATAAAAATAAACATAACATAATTATCACTCCTTATTTCAAATAAATTATTTATGCTTTTTGAAATCGTAAATCGCTTCGTAAATAATATTAAAAAAAAGAAATAGTAGGTATTACCTATTTGAACATTATTAACAAATAACAAAATAAAGGGTAGAAAACAAAATACTCTTTCATCTTAAGAACAAAATAATTTGGGAGGTGGGAATGGGTACCGCCGCCCCGGGAAACTTTATTGGATAACCAACACCTCTGCCATAGGTCACCCCAAGTGGTTCGCTACGTTAGGTGATTTAGCAGGGGTGCCCGGGTTCATGGGATGAGGTTTGTCTAGGTCTTGAAGGTGGATGACCAGGACACACTGAACCCCAGATTCCTACCCGCTCCTTTTCCTTCCCAGAACTCCCCTCTCCTTCCTTTCCCTAAAAACCCTCCACACAGCATCCCCAAAGATGATATAGGCCCACAGGGAAATTATTTTCCTCAGGGCCTATCATGAACTAAATCATTTCAATAGTAGCAAAATAAAACTCACCTATTTCAAAATAATGTTATGTATAAACACCTCCAATATAACAACAAATAAACCAAACTACCGCAAAGTTTGCAGAGCGAACACAAACAAGTGAATCAAGTCGTGACATGACTATGAGCGCGGAAGCAGCAAAATGACATTTCGTGGCTCGCAGTTCTGTGCACCGAACATGTCTAATCGCAGAACGAAACCTCCCAAATTCAGTTTCGGTTTCGGCTGGATGGCGGCCGAAACCGAAACTAAGCCAAAACTGAAACCGAAAGTCCGGTCGGACACTAGAAATTACGCTTCGCTAACTGTTCATCAGATTGCGATGAAACTTTGGGGGATTTGATGTGTGCATGTGCGATGGTTTCTATATATACTAGTGAACTCTGGCAGTATAAAAAATACAATAGGTGGCACGCGAGCTGTTTAAAAACTGAATGCAAGGGGGGCTCGCTGGACGGGGGAAGGGGGAGAGGGGAGTGGGGAGAGAGAAGGCAGAGTGGGAACCAGTGGCGACTGGTGCTCACAAAAAGGGTAGTTGCGCTAAAAAATCTTTGTATGTAATATAAATAAATGTAATTTATGAAACAATCCTAACCGTTAGCAGACTAGGTCGATCCCTAGTTGTCTCTGAGTGGCAAATATATCGGTGACCCTGGGTATAGATTGAATAAGGTGTTTTTCAATGCTTAGCACTGACAATGCATTGAGTCTATCTTGACAAATTGTATTTCATGAAAGATTTAATTATTTTTAAAGTTGAAAAACACCTTTCTCTCTCTACCGACGTCATAGGGATTGTATACACATTTTTTAACACACTCCGAAAAAACATCTGAAAACTCATTTTTATAAAATAGTAGTAAAATATAAATTGACCCTTTGCAAAGTCGACATCGGCAGATTGTAAATTGTCCACAGCTCAATCCTTAGTTAATAGTTAGGTATTAACTGTCTGGCATAATACGGTGGTTTGAGGGATTGCCAAATTTAGTGGGTTACTGTACCACAGTTTGTGGATTGGTCAAAATAAAGTTGGCAACACTGATTGGTTCTCACCAGGCAGTGACTGCCTAGGTTTTAAATGAGGTTAGGTACATAATATAAGTTATATTGGTAGGTAAAACTATTTTATTATGTAGCTTGAACCGTCATTTAAAACCTATATTGAGTAGGAGCTTTGTTTGTTATCGACTGATGACCACTGACGCTAATGTGATGATATTAAAATATGTTAAACACTGGAATACCTACTCACTTGGTACAGTGAGTGGGACAGGGAAGTCAGACAAGGCCCTATTTACCTCTACAGAAGTGTTAACTTCTCTTCTGTAGAATTTGGCAAAGGTGTCCCGGCTCCCCCAGTTCCCTCGAGCCAGGATGTCATCCAGTCTAAAATTATCCCGTCAGTTAAGTGATGCCACTGCTCTCATACCCTGACATGGTACCATAAAATTCCAAAGTGTATAATATGCCTATGTGAATTTCATTAGGATAATTAATTAAATAATAATAATTCTTAACCCTTGACCCGTCGCGTGGGGTCTTAAAAAACCTAAGTTTTACAGAAATGCTAATTATGTACATTTTAAATGTTCCCACTGATTTCTTAATTTAGGTAGCTCTTCCTAAAAGGGACTATACTTGACGCTAGCGCCGCAGACATCCAGTCTGCGCATGCGCGCTGTGAGAAACAGATGTGTGTTTCGGCATGAGGCTCTACAAAAATTAACAAAATACAATTAAAAAAACAAGTTTTTATGTTTTTTCATTGTATTTTATTGATTTCTTTTTTCTAATAATAATAAGTCTGTATCGATCTCAAATAGTTATAAGTTTGATAGAAATTGTTTGGATTTTATTAAAATAAGTATGATTCAAATTATAAAAACATGTTCCTTTTTGATTTTAAAGCTTTTATATAATAAATATCTAATTTAATTATTTATTTTTATTTCAATGCAGCCCTTATTACCTGACTGTAATCAGTTAAAATAATACATTAAATGTGTGCTATAGCAACAATTTAATCTATTTATTTTTGGGGTCCTTGGCATCCCCGCGCGACTCCTCGCGTTAAAAAAGGCGCGACAGTTTAAGTTAAGACAGAAAAAACTGCATTCAGTGTACAATAGAGAACTCCAGTCAAATTTTTTTATTTTTTTTAATGAATAAAGACCTTCAAACTTAAATAACTGCATTTTTATTTTTATTTTTATAGTTAGTTTTAATAGTTAAAATAATTGTCAAAGTTTTAATTTTTAAAGACTCCCAGAAACGCACCGTATCTATGGTGGTCTTCACCAACCGTTAGTTTTTTTACTTTTTAAGTTGTCATTTTGAATCAGTGATGTCATGTCGAGGGAAATTTCCCTAGATCTAGGGGAGAAAAATATTTTTTAGGGATAAGGGAAATCAGGACAAAATCTAGGGAAATTTCGAACTCTGGCAAAAATTTTATTACATATGACAATATTACTGGTATTATTTATAAATATATTTTTTGGAATTCCTATGAATCTTAATTATTGTTCATTTACTTACATGCCATGTTATTTTTAACACTGACAACTCAAAATGATATTAGGGAACGTACCCATACTACGTGACACGTTCGAGGGGGGGGTCTTCAAAATACCACGCTTGGTACAAATGAGCGGCGGGTTGCTTATGATTTTTATTTTGCAAAATGTTTTTTTTAATTTGGAATTTAGTTTCTAATTCAGTGGTGAGTGTATTCGTACTTTTAAATTATTACTTCACGTAGCAAAAAGTGTTTTATTTGGAAAATCACGGTATTATTAGTATATTTACCAAGTTCCGATATCTTTCCAATTAATTATCATATTAATTAACATATAACAGGATTAGTGTTACACAATCAGGTGGCTACGTAGGTAATTGCGTAAATGTGAAATTCTAGGGAAATTTTACTTCGAAATCTAGGGAAATAATTTTTTTGGGCAGAACATCCCTGTCTGCGGTCATGGCGGAATCAGTGTTGCCAACTTAGCAACTTTATAGCTAGATCTAGCTATTATTTGATGTCAGACAGCTACATTTTAATGAATCTTGTAGCTAAACTTTTTAGCTACTTTTTATAGCAACTTTTAGTCATTGTTTTATAGCAATTCTTCCGGTGACAATACATACCAAGATATAAGTACTCTTGCTTTAACTTGCCTTTCACTGCCACATTCTAATGCAGAGGTAGAGAGGTTATTCTCTCAGATGAATTTAGTTTAAAATAAGTAAAGAAACCGAATGAGTTTGACAACTCGAAACGCGAAATATTATATTTCTTTTAACTTAATAATAATAAAAAAAAAAACCTCTTAACTCAATCCTCTGCATTAGAGACTCTCAGGAAAACCTCCTAGACTCCACATGCCGTGGGTGACGCTATAACTGTGTTTTGCCTAAAGATGTACTGCATAAAATGGGTACCGCTGAAAAATATTCAAAATCACTGAAAGATACTGAACCCCAGCCATCGACATCTTCTGATCTTCCTCTTTAAATATGAATGTTCAATTTATTTATTTATTCAATAAGTGTATAAGATATTTATTCTCTTTTGTTGGATTTAATGGAAATAAAAACGAATGTCAGAATTTGTCTTTTATTGTATTAACTTATCTACCTACTGTAACGTTTAGCTACTTCTAGCAACTTTTTGGGGTAAAAAAAACTGGCAATCTAGCAACATTTTGTAAGATGTCTAGCAATTTGCCATAGCTAACAGTTGGCAACTTTGGGCGGAATGCTTTGTAATGACTTTTAGGTGTGAGGTGTGTTTTTTATTCAAGATTGACTGCTTTTAATATAGAAAAACATTGGTAAAATGTCCACATTTCACCGCTACTGTTATTGTATTTAATCAAAGTGCAATATAAAAACAATAAATCATCTCTTTCATTGCAAATACATGTGACATCGTGTTTTGTGTCAGGCGTTACTTTGTAGGTACATTGTTTTATGTATAATACATACAGAAACACTGGTATTTATAATACACTGATCATGACGAGTGTGTAACAACTTGTATAAAAAGCCCTATACTAAAAACAATTTGAAAATACATATGAATTAAAGTCGTGTCATATTTTGACACGACTTTAACCTCAAATAGACAAAATTTATTGCAGATTGTCCGCAAATATAGCCCTTTTCGTAAATTGTTGAGGGCCTTAATTATGTTTCAATAAACACAATAACTATTATTTATCTAAATCTCTATAAACAGTATGAAAATAAACCAAAAACACGAAATGTTGAATTGCATAGGTACGTGTGCACTTCAAGTCATTTCAAATGTCAATACAATACAATACACAGGTGACAGGTTAACTGTGACGTCACCGTTAACCATTTCAGTAATGCCAACTTAACGCTGTGTTTTGGGAAGAGGTTTAAAAATGCACTTTTTAATAATTTTTTAAAAACTCTGCGTTTAATATTATGAAATAAAACTTATATATTCAGAATCAGCGTTTCTTGGTCTATATTCTATATGAACATATTTTTTTAAAGCCATAATATTTTTCACTGGAGTTCCTTATTCCAAAGCCTTATATGTATTACTATTTCTCATAAAAGTAGCTTTCATGCATAGTATTGTAATTCATTCATAACATGTTAAGTTAATAATTTTTCTTTTATATTAGCTCCACACAGGAGGCCCCGAGGAAAATAATTCCCCCTCAGGGCCTATGTCATCTTTGGGGATGCTGTGTGGAGGATCTTTTTAGAAGCTTTATTAGAAACTTTATTTCCAACAACTACACCCATTTTTCAAGTACACTCTATTCACAAACTCAAAATTTTACGCCAAACCATACATTTTTACATAAACTCAAGCAACGGCGGGTACCTACACTTCAGCCATTCAATATTATTTTCCATACATTTTTTCACGCACTTATGTAGGTTTACACATACCACTACATACTTTGAATACATCACCATTACATAATTTTAACCAATTTTGAATTTGACATCCACCTCTAGTCTGGAGCCCCACAATGCTTAAAAAACCCTTGATTCCCCTGTGTTTACAAACGGATTGTAATCTTTAGACCACAGCCGGGAATACTGACTTATTCTACTGGTATTTCAATGGAAGATGCTCCGAGGAACTAGGGTAGCGTGCCTTTGGCACCAATGCCAAAGGCACGCTACACATTTATGTCATTATTTATCTCATGAAAATGGGTTGTTTTGACGACTCGTTCTTGAGTTCAATTTTTCGGTTGTGGAAAGATTTTTGACATTTAACTTTAACTAATTTCTAAACATTTTTTTTTTTTTTACATGAGCTCCACACAGGAGGCCCTAAGGAAAATAATTTCCATCAGGGCCTATGTCATCTTTGGGGATGCTGTGTAGAGGGTTTGTTTAAGGAAAGGAAGGAGAGGAGAGTTCTGGGAAGGAAAAGGGTTTAAGGGGTGGGTAGGAATCTGGGGTTCAGCATGTCCCGGTCATCCGCCTCCAAGACCTAGACAAACCTCACCCCATGAACCCGGGCACCCCTGCTAAATCACCAAACGTAGCGAACCACTTGGGGTGACCTACGGCAGAGGTGTTGGTTATCCAATAAAGGTTCCCGGGGCGGCGGTACCCATTCCCGCCTCCCAAATTGTAAACATAAAGTAAAAAAAATATATTTAGACAATAATGCTTTACTCACATTCATTTTCCTACGAGCCAGCTTGGTGTTGCCATTTTAAACCTTTTTATATTTTTATAAAATAAAATAAACCTACAAAAAGTTGGTGAAAGAAAATTTTAAATATGTGTAAATTACTTCAAATTCACAGCCATGAGTAGAAAATATTAAAAGTGGAACTACAAAATTTGTAGGCTGGCAACACCAATTTAACTGTCAGATATTCTTTCAAAGCGCAACGACACCGTAAAATCACATTTTAAAACACATTTTTTGTTCTTAGAAAAAAAAATTATAATCGAAGAAGCACTGTTGTTAAGTACCTATTTAATGATATAAATTTGATTAAATATTGATTTGCTTTAATTTAATTTTACATAAATTTTAATTTAACAATAGATAGAAAGGAAGAATCACTAATGGTGAGTTTAGTTATACTACTTTTAGATCTGAATGACTTAAATGTATTCAGATCTAAAATTAGAGTTATATCTAAAGCTCGAGCAACGCTAGGTACCTACTTAAGTTAGTATTAAATAAATGTGAGCAATTTTTAAACTGTGCTTTATATTTTACAATGTCGTTATTCTTCATTATGCTAACCGAAAATTGCAAAGATATACCTATATGTACCTAAGGCGGCCAACCGTCCCGCATTGACGGTTGTAGTCCCGCATTGAAATATTTAATGAAATAGTCCCGCAAATAGTCTCATGTCCCGCATTCCCATATTTTTGTAATATTGTCTAAGGTAGACAAATAAACTTTCTCTATGTTTAGTCTATTTTAGTCATTTCAGCCATTTCCGTTCATCTGTGGGTTGATGACAATATTTGTCCCTAGAAAAGGCCCGAAGATATCGATGTAGGGATTGGTTTATTTAGGTAAGCCAAAGAGCGCCAGTCATAAATATACCAAACCACCCACGCGCCAGTGTGGGGGATTAGTATGTTTATGCAGTGTAGTATTGAATAAGTGCAACCCGTTACACGTAATTGATAACCCGTATTTGTCATTTAAATCAAATCAAATAATTTGTTGACCATGCCGCCGACCACGAAAAAGCGAAGTTGTAATTCACTGAATTTCAAAAAGTATTTCCTTTCTTGCAAAAGTGTTTATCTTCATGATCTGAGTATAGTTAATGCGTTATTATAGTTAATGCGCCGCATACAGATATTCTTAATTTTAAATAACCAGTTTTGTGTTCAGAATGTTAAATTCCAATTGGATTCATCTGATAACATATATCGACGGAAAACATTGTTGCAGTTGTATGAGCTGCCAGAATCAAAGAGTAACCATTTTCATGTTCTGAATGTAGTTTTAATGCGCCACATACAGATTTAATAACCAGTTTTGTGTTCACAATGTAAAATTTTAACTGGATTCATCTGATGACATATTTCGAAATTCTAGTTGCGGACTATGCAGTAGCGAAGCGGGGGGGGGGGGGGTGGACTTCCCCGGGTGCCATCCGACGGGGGGGTGACACTACACCCGACGGGAGGTGACACCCGACCAGGGGGGTATAACTCCGATCAAAATTTTCAACCAACACGTGACGTGTGACGCCGTTTCACAGTCCACCAATGAGAAGACTTTGCATTTTTTATGTTGACAGTTGCGGACGCTCTGCGCAATTATATTTCAAAATGGTCGCTTTACGATTTGTTTGCATGTTGTGAGTTGTGACCAAATGTAAAATTGCTTCTAGAATAGGCGCGGAGTGAAATCAGCAGACTATAATACATCGATTACCCGATTAAGAACTCGTGCATATGTTTGTGGCTAAGAGTGTGGCGAAATGGTAGGTATATTTTGTGATTCAATTGACGTGAAACCCATTCATTATAACCTAAAGATACAAATATTCATATGAAACTCTCTTTGCTACGGTTCTTCTTGTCAAAGGTACATTCATTTGCAGTTTAAACTTTTGGTAAATATCGGTTCGGACTGGCCACGCTTATTACGAATAATTTTTAGAAAAAAACTTTAGATTCGCCTTAATTACTATAAAAGGAAACTTTTTGGCTTTGGGGCGGCGGAAAATAATGCATTTTAATTTTCAATTGCATAAAACCAAAATTCGCTTCGCGACTGACACAGCGAAAATCCGCGGCCGTAAATGTCACTGTGATGTTGGTATCCTTGATAAATTAACAAGAGCTAATACGACTGTAGCCGACTTCATGGGATAAGGCGCGTAATTACGAAATTTGTCTAGCGGGCTTGTTTGTGTAACATGGTTTGTGATACAAAAGAAAGTGCCCCTTTATAACGCCTACTCGCGTCAACGCAAGAAAAACATCCCAGTTTTCAAGTGGCTTAGCGGCTACGCTAGGTTTGTGTAACATGGTTTGTGGTTCGCGGTATTTCATGTAGGTATCCCACGAAGTCAGCTACAGTCCATAACAGGGCAGCAAGTGACAGCTACGGCCGCGGATTTTCGCTGCGTCGGTTCGCGAAGTGAATTTTGGTTTTATGCAATTGAAAATTAAAATGCATTATTTTCCGCCGCCCCAAAGCCAAAAAGTTTCCTTTTATAGTAATTAAGGCGAATCTAAAATTTTTTTCAAAAAATTATTCGTAATAAGCGTGGCCAGTCCGAACCGATAATTACCGAAAATTAAAATGCATTATTTTCCGCCGCCCCAAAGCCAAAAAGTTTCCTTTTATAGTAATTAAGGCGAATCTAAAGTTTTTTTCAAAAAATTATTCGTAATAAGCGTGGCCAGTCCGAACCGATAATTACCAAACTTTTTTCTGCATTTGCATTTGTTTTGTTTTGTTATACCTATCTTAGTTTTCATGTATCTTTTAAAATATTTTCAGCTTGAAACATCAATTCGTAACGGCTGACCATAAATATAAATATAACAAACCACCCGGGCTGGTGGAGACTAAGGATTACTAGTGCCCGCGCCAACAGAGTACTGGTTTGTTAGCATTTCAATTTATTATCTAGGTAAAGATATTTATTTTGCGAAGATAAACTTGCTTTTTGGTGAACTTTATGTAGTACCGGATGCAGTACGACGATTCTGCTAACGTTTTAACGTTTATTAAATATTTTTTATGAAAGTCAGTTGACTTATTTTGGTGCACATTTAAAAGCATTTTTAATTTATGATGATTCTTTGTTGTAGGTATGTAGGACGGTAGCATTGTTGTGTCGTATGAGGAGATGGGGGCTGACGTGTTCCACCACTCTGTGGCAGCGCTGTCCTTGAGAGAACACAAGAAGGAAATCTATTCCATGGACTGGACCAGGATGCGACAGGAAAAATACATTCTCAGTACGCTTGACTTTCTTATTCTGTATTTTCTATTTTTATCAGTAAAGAGAGTACGAAAACAGTATGCAATATGGTTGTGAATGATGAATCCTTAGAGTGGGTGGATGAGTTTGTATATCGTGAGAAGTATGTTTACGAGAGACGGGAAGGCTGATAGAGATATTTAATAAATGGACCGAATGCCATTGGCGCTAACAAAAAACAGTACCCACTTTTTACCCACCTTGATGTCTTGTCCTGTACCCACTTTGATGTATGGCAGTGAGGCATGGAACTGATAGAGGAAAGTAGACTGAGTGCTATAGCAATGAGATCCCTGAGGCGTATGTGTTGTAAAACCATGCATCGTCCTGTATATTTTCTGCTCTATATTAGTGATCGATGAACTAGTGGATGATGGAAACGGTTTGTCTACTTTGTAGCTGGAAGTAAGATTGTAGAAATATATTATGAGTTTGTGCAGAGTGCCTTTGAGGTGATTTTTTTACAAAAATGGTGTTAAACAAATCATCCATATTGATTATTACTCTTATGATTGTGTGAGAAATGTGGAGATCCGCAAAGAATGCAAGGCTGATGTAAGCGTAATGAGTAAGATTAAGAAAGAGACCCTCAGATGGTTTGGGTATGTAAAGCGAATGAACAAAGCTTTGAATGTAAGTAGAATATATGAAGTCGGGGACGCCGGAGGAAGGCCTGACACGATCAAGTGAATCAGATACTTGAGCCGGGCCATGGCAAATGTCAGAATAGTACAATAAGATGTATGAGTCGATGTGCGAATGTGAATGAGGCAAAGAGTGTGTGCCAAGACCGAGTTGTTTGGCCGTCCGTCCTATCTGCCTACCCCTGCGGGGAAACGGCGTGATGGTTATTTGGTTATTCTTGTATTTCCTGTTTATAGTAAAATACTAAAACATGTAATTGAGTTTTCATTTCTCTATACCAGAGAAGTGCCAAATTCGATATTGTCGTAGGAACGCTAATCTTATTTGAAATTGTGCTTCCCGTTTTGAAGGGATTCAAATTTCAAGTAATTTTAGGTTATTTTACGACAGTTGGTTTCTTAAAGCAATGGGTTTCCATCTGACAAAAGCTCTGTCTAGAGAAAATGAGCTGTAAAGAAAAGTAAGTTCATTTTCTCAAGCAGCAATCCGTCAGATGCAGCTCTTGTTGCTCTGGGAAAGTTTTTGACATTTCACTTTATTTTTAAAATAATATTTTAGGCCAATGAATTAGGTAGGTACCGAGAGAATAATAAAGAGAAGAATTATATTGTCTATGGTTGAGCCTTTTTTTAATTCTTGTCGATGGTATGTGTGACGTCATATCACATGGGGACCAAATATATATATATATAAATAGCATGTATATAATAGTAAATAGCGTTGACACTTCGTCAGTACAAAAAGCATCAAGTTATCAATCTAATGATTGGTTTATTTATGCACCCGACCGTGGAAAAAAAATTACGAAGGATATTGTCACAAAAATATTTAATGCGGTGATGTTTTCGTGCCTGGCGGTCTTCGTGCCGACACCGCACGTCACCGTGTTCCGCATTGATATTTTACAAAATTGGCCGCCGTTACCTATATGTAATTCTAATTTTGAGATCAGTTGTCTGTCAAATAAGAGTAGAAAATATAAAAACTTGAACTACTAAATTTGTAGACTAGCAACACCAATTTAACTGTCAAATATTTTTTTGAAGTGCAATGAAACTGAATTTACAGAACATAGTAAACCACATTTAAAAAAACATTTTTTCTTCATGACATAAATTTGATTAAAAGGTGATTTATAAAGCGATTTGCTTTAATTTAATTTAACATAAATTTGAATTTAACAATAGATAGAAAGGAAGAATCACTAATGGTGAGTTTAGTTACACTACTTTTAGATCTGAATGAGTTAAATATATATAAGACAATTTGTCTATTGGTTGTACTTCTTTATTGGTAATGACAAAACAAATCATGTGTTGTTCTGTTAACAGAGAAACTACATTTGAAGTTTATTTGTCGATCTTAAAAACATTATAACACTTTAACACTTATTTTTCTGATATCTTGATTACTTGAATCTCCGCTAAATAGCTCGTCAAAAACAATAATAATGTGTTTGTATGTCACCATGACAACACATCAATGAATGACATTTGAAAAGTAATTAATTATTCGAATACGAAGGAATCCCTATTCATTCCTATGTAGGTATTCCTTTACATATATTCAGATCTAAAATCAGAGACATGATCTAAAGCCCAGGCAAGGCTAGGTACTTTATCTAGTATAAAATAAATGTGAGCAATTTCTATGCTGTGCTTTATATTTTATTACATTATAGTTATTCTTCATTGTGTTAACACAAAATTGCAAAGGTATAATAATAATATTCCTATATGCAATTTTAATTTTGAGATCGGCGGGTATCTGTACTGCAATGAAAAAATATTTTTTCCATTATTACCATGGAACTAAGATTGAAGGGAAGCGGCAATACTTTCGGAATATTACGGGGATAAGCGAAAAACCTATGTAGCTCTCCAAATTTGTAGCCGTCTAGTGGGAGGGGATAGAAACGGGGAATGTGGCTAGCTTGCGGGGGGAAGGCGGCGCTCTGGAGATAAGGGCCGAACTGTGAATGGGAATCATTATTATTTTTATATTTTTTAAACTTTCGTTAATTTTTTATTACATTTTGGACATAAAATATAATAGCTTAATTGAAAAATAAGTAATGAAATGAGGAGAGGGTAGTAACAAGGAGACTGGAGACTTATGTGTTGTTTAATTTTTATTGTTCCCTATATAAGTTATTTTAAGTTACCTTCATCTACTAGGACGTACTTAACTAATTTTTTGCGAAATCAAGATTTGTGAAGCGCTTGTCGAAATACATCGGCCTCACTTTTCACTTGACAAGTGCAAGTGGGTAAAAAAACTAGTAACAATTATTACAAGCAATAATTGTCAGCCTGAAACACTCATTTACATTGAAAAATCTTGCGAGAAAAGATACTTGCCGCCAACGGGACTTGAACCCGTGTCCTTCCGATTGCCGGTCGAATGCTCTGACCACTGAGCTATGGGGGCTTATCAAATACCCGCCAAATAATTCAATATATACTAGTGTTTCATTCAACAATTACTGCTTGTTATATTTTTTCCACCTGAAAACAACCAACTTTATTTTTGCGAGGAAGACATTGTTAGTGTTAAATCCCTCGCTAGGTGGCGTCGAGACAAATTATGTCTGTATTTATTGGGGAAATACTTAAACTTGTTAAATATTAATTATTATTTTTTAATTTATAAACTAACGTTTAGACAAGATTTTTATGCATAGCACAAAGGGTAACAATTATTACAAGCAATAGTTGTCAGCCTGAAACACTCATTTACATTGAAAAATCTTTTCTCGGAAGATTTTTCAATGTAAATGATATTCGCTGGTAACGCTTATGGTTCGCTCATAACGGTTGATATTCCTGCCATAATACTTACGTGGGCTTCAGCTCCGTTGCCAATAAGGTGGTCGGTATATTTTAATAAATAGAATGACAAACGTTGGACTTGCATTTATTTCCCAAACCGACACAGGTTATTATTAAAATTTATCAGAAGGATTTTTATTATACGAAGAAGGCAGCGCACAAATGCGACTCGACAACCGGGCCGTGGACACAGAATGGTCGTAGGTCAGTTCGCCGTGGTTCTAGTGCCGGGTTACTAATGTTGCCCGTTCAACAAAACATTTATAAGGCTATTCAATTCGTTCGCTGCCTTCCGCTACAGAGTGTTTCAGGCTGACAATTATTGCTTGTAATAATTGTTACCCTTTGTGCTATGCATAAAAATCTTGTCTAAACGTTAGTTTATAAATTAAAAAATAATAAAAAAACTAGTGTTATGAACTCACTGTAACTCAAGGCACCATTCCTTGGTGCTATCATTGCTTAACTCATCAGTTTGAAATAGATTTTAATTTATCATATAAATAGTAAGTATGGTTTTTTATACGTATTTTATAAAATCAACAGACTTGCAGTGAAAATTTTTGTGCGTTCTATTCTGATGTAAGCTGGTGCTTGTGTTTTAAGAAAGGAGTGCTCGATATTAATCTTATAAATGAACTGTATTTACAGTTTTACAATGATAACAAAAAAATAAGTGATAGGAACAAACACTGCTTGACTTATTTGCGTGGGCAAATAAATTTTATTTGATTAATTTGTGTTATTTCATAATTAATTTATTTAAAAATAATGTACATATTATTTTATACTAGCAGATCCGGCCACACGTTGCTGTGGCTAACGTAAAAAAATGCCACGCCATTACCCAACCTGTATAACCAACGCCATCTGTTAAATTAAATCCACACCTCCCATATTTGCCAGCCCATTGCCCGCTGCCCGCTGCCCGCTGCCGCTTAACCAGATATGTTATATATTTCAATAAATTTACACAAAACCTTGACAAATTATATACCTAAACCTTTCTCATGAATCACTCTATCTATTGGTGAAAACCGCATGAAAATCCGTTTGGGTAGTTTTTGAGTTTATCGCGAATAGACAGACAGACAGACGCGGCGAATAATTTTGTTTTATAATATGTAGAGATATACCATATAATATATCACAAGAATCCCAACTGCTTCCGTCTACGTCCTTGTGTTATATCTGTGAATGTCTTTATTGTATAAAATTTTATTTGAGAAGTATTTTGGTAACGTGTTGTTCAATATTTTGTGGATAAATACCATCGTGTTCAAGGTCAGCATCTGTTTCACGGTCAACCAATTTAGTTCCTTTAACATTTTAATAATTTTTGAAAATCTGTTTCGTCGAAGAATTATTCTCATTGCCCTGTTTTGGAGAATTTGTAACTTATTTTGTTCTCTTTCGTTACATAGGAAAAGTATACTTGAGCAGTAGTTGAAGTGTGGAGCAATAATTGAATTGTATATGGTGATTGCAGTTTTTCTAGAAATTTTTGGCCGAATTCTTCCAAAAAAAGATATCTTTTTGCCAATTTTCTTTTGGGTGTATTCAGCATGTCTATTGAAGTTTAGTTTCGAATCTAATATAACTCCTAAGTATTTCATTTCAGTAACATTTTCAATAATTTCACCATCAATTTTAATTTTGCTTTCACTGGATGTCTTCTTGTATCCAATCACCATACATTTTGTTTTTTTTTGTATTTAATTTAAGCTTATTTATTTTTAGCCATCTTGATACATCATTTAGTTCATTATTTAAAATGTGTATTAGTTCTTCATAGTTATCTCCAATTAGGTATATTTGTGTATCATCGGCAAATAGTCGTACTTTGCATTTTGAAAATATTTTCACCATGTCATTAATATAGAGTATGAACAATAGAGGTCCAAGGACCGATCCCTGTGGTACTCCTAACTTATTTTCCATTGGTTTTGAAAATTGATTATTTATTTTTGTTACCTGCTTTCTGTCTCTCAAATACTCTTGTATTAATTTAATGGCTACAGATGAGAAACCAATTTCTTTAAGCTTTCTTATTAGTATGTCTCGATCTATAGTTTCGAATGCCCTTTGAAAATCCAAAAATATTGCTAAGATAAATTTATTATTATTCATTCCTTCCTTCCATTCTTCGACAATTACGTTTAATGCTGTTTCACATGAGTTATTAGATCTGAACCCTGATTGCTCTTGGTATAAAATATCGTGTTTATCTAGATATTGCAAAATTTGTTCTTTTATTATAACTTCAAGAATCTGCTCATATTTTGGTAAGGTGTTGATTGGTCGAAATTCTTCACATTTTCTGGTATTTTTAACCTTTGGAACCGGTATAATAGTAGATAGTTTCCATGACTGTGGAAATTTTCCTTCTTCAATCGTCTCATTGATAATATTTAATAGAGTAGATCCAATTACTGGAAAAGCATCTCTTATTTTACTAATAGTTAATCCATCAGAACTATTCTTTGATTTTATTTTGTTTAAAATGTTAAATAAATATTCTGCATTTATTTTTCGGAAGACCAATGATTCTTTGTTTGGGTCGATATTATCATTTGTGGGATTAACAGCAATGTTGGGTATTAATTTGTTAATTTGAATGATACTTTCAATAAAATATTTATTAAAGTTATTAGCCATGTTTTCTTCGTTTATCTCTTTTGGAAAGTTTACAATTTTTATGTCGTCTTTGTTTTCGCCATGTACTAATTCTTTTATGCTTTTCCAAATTTTTTTGGGATCCCCTTCTTCTGAGTTTATTTTATTTTTCATGTACTCATTATGCGTTCTTTTTATGTCTTTGGAGTATTTGTTTCTCACTTTTTTGTAGTTATCCCAATCCGTAATACTATTAGTAAGGCATGCTCTTTTGTAAAATGCATCTCTATCGTGCTGCATTGTACGTAGTTCGCTTGTGTACCATATATTATTGTTTCTTTTATGTATCTTCTGTTCTGGAACAACTTTATCAATAGATTTTTTTAAGTTTAATATCATCTGGTCAGCTTTTTGGTTATATTCCATTTGATTTATTCCATTCCAATTAATAGTCTCTAAGGATTGAATGAAAATTTCCTTATTGTATTTTTTGTAATTTTTAAATGTTGTTATTTGTGTTTCGTTACTGGAGTTGCATTTTTCTCTGTCATTTATTAGAATTTGAATGATGTTATGGTCGGTAATTTTAGGATTATCTAGTACATTAATATTTAAGTTGAATTTATTTGAGATTACCAGATCAATCGTCGTTTTTGTGATATT
Organism: Limnephilus rhombicus; assembly: GCA_929108145.2. Lineage (NCBI taxonomy): Eukaryota > Metazoa > Arthropoda > Insecta > Trichoptera > Limnephilidae > Limnephilus > Limnephilus rhombicus. Next base: position 13,629,218 of record OV815270.1, read on the forward strand.
TGTAATTCGTGTAAAATCTTTGACTAATTGTTTCATCCCTGCAGCTTGTATAATAGATTTCAGTTTTTTTGTGTATATGTCTGCATTTGCTTTAACATTTATATTAAAATCTCCAGCTATAACGTTTATATTTTCATCTTGTAAATTTTCCATGCACCATCTTTGAAAATATGTTAAAAAGTCGCACTTGCTTGTGTTTGGTGATCTATAAATTACAGTATATACACCTTTCTTGGTTCCTGATTTAATGGTGATGGCTAAGATCCAACAATGTTTTTCAAATTGATTGTTCGATATTACTTCATATGGAATTTTATTGCTTAAGAGAATCATCACTCCTCCTGTATGTCGACTATGTGAGTCGCAACGGATGGTATTATAATGTTCAAATCTAATTTCACTATCTTGAATATCTTCAGTAACATGTGTTTCACTCATCATAAGCATAAAAGGTTTCTTCTCCTCTAAAAGTATTTTTACCTCTTCGTAATGTGCCATGATGCTTTGTATATTCAGGTACATAATTTCATCTTTCTCGTAACTTTTTTTTATAAAAAAGAGATTCTGCTCATTTTTGCTTCTAGTTTTCTTTTATAAATTGGGCATTCCTTGCTCATGGCTGAGTGACCACTATTTAGTTTCAGTCCTAATCTATTGCTAGTCATTATACAATTGATGCACTGAATATCCTCATCGGTGCAATCTTTAACATCATGATGTTTTGCGCATTTTGAACAAGATTTTAGGTTTCTGCAATCTATAGCCTTGTGATTAATTACAGTGTTGTATAAATTCAATTACAATGTAATTCTCATCCAAGACAGAAATATTTAGCAGTTTATTATGTGTACTGGCATTATTTAGCGTTGTTTTAACAACTGTGGTAGAGAGAGGTGCATAATTTGTTAGTATGAATATAAATGAAACATTTTGGTTACCTTATAAAACATATTTTTATTTACATACTACTTACATTAAAAAGCAGAAGAAATAAACTATAGCTGTGATTACTTATAAATTAAAGATTGTCTCGGTTATGCTAGGATTTGAAAAACAGATCATACGTTGATATTTTTTTATACTAACTCCACACAGGAGGCCCTGAGGAAAATAATTTCTAAAAGATGCTGTGTGGAAGGTCTTTTTGAGGAGAGGAAGGACTGAACATGGGTCTTGAAGAGACCCAAGTTGTAGGAGGAGGAAGCACAAATGCTCGTTCCACCGCCGAGCTGTTGAACTCAAGAACCAGTCGGAAAAATGACCCGTTCTCGTGTGAAATGTCAGGACCGGTCAGTGGCTGAGTTGGCAACCCAACACGCGTCCCACCCGGGCATCGCGTGTTCAATTCTTCGGCTGGCTAAGTCCTCCTTCACGACACAAACAAAATTTTCGGCTGACTGTGTTGGTAGTAGGAGATTTTCAAACATTGTCAGGTTATTCGTAACTCGGGAATGTTTGACTTTCTTTTAAAAAAAAAACATATCAACCTTGTACATAAAATATAAACTCTATTTTTTTAAAAAGAAAGACAAACATTCCCGGGTTACAAAAAACCTGACTATTTTGCTTGTGTCGTGATGGAGGACTTAGCCAGCTAAGGAATCGAACAATGGGACTCCTGGACGCGATGCCAACTCAGCCACTGGGTCGGTCATGACATTTGTCACATGAGGAAGGGTCATTTCTATTTCTCGTTCTTGAGTTCAACAGCTTGTCGGTGGACCGATTTGCCAGCCTCTGTATTTCCTCCCTACTTATCTCTTCAAGATTCCAAGCCAACTCAGTCACTGACCGGTCGTGGGAACTATGTTGGTGATGCATACAACTCAACTAGCACACTGCAATGATAACACCTCCCATATAAAAATTATAATCTTTTACTATGACGGGAACAGCACTTTCAAATAAATATACAAGGGCGGATTTAGGGGGGGGGGGGCACGGGTGCCCCCCCAAACGGTATTTTTGTGTACTGTGGAGATTCCATCACAGTACAGAAAACTATCTTTATTAAACTTTTAATTTTTCTATTGTTTTAACACTTTCATAAACCTTCCTATACATACTTGAACTTGTTTATTTCTAACAGTAATTGTTGATTTTTTGCCTGTCCGCCCCTTGTGCCCCCCCCCCCCCCCCCCCCCAGAAAAAAATCCTAACAGTGATTGTTGATTTTTTTGCCTGTCCGCCCATCGTGCCCCCCCCCAGAAAAAGTCCCGGATCCGCCCTTGTAAATATATGTGTAATTTAAAACCCCTAAAATTATGAAAAATTGACTACTTAATGGCCTGTATGTCGTAATATAAAATACATATCGATCATTCAGTTCATTGGTCAGTCAACTCCGAAAAATCGATATTTAAGTTAAGTATGCAGTTATTTGCAAAAGTGTACCCTCTATCTGGTACAATACTCAGTTTACTCATAAACACCACCAACATCTATTATAATGCACAAAAACTTGTAGTGAATTAAACAAAGTGTTGATGTTTTCTGGGTCGATAGCAGGATATTTCAAAATTTTCTTACTAATGTACCGGACCCCGGACCATTATGCCTCCCGGGGTTATTTTGTATTATTTTTAGTATGTAAAACACAGACAAGTGTAAATAATATTTGATTTATAGTGAACATTTAAATGTTCCTTTCCTCATTTTATCTCAAAACTTAGTATTTGGAGATATCTTATTAATTAACTGGATGATCAGTATCTGTTCTAGATATTTTTTACACATTTGGAAAAAAAATAATATTCAGTTTGTACGAGTATTTTGGGCTCAAATACAAATTTAAAATTTGTTTGAAAAAGGCTGCGCAGCCGTTCCTCTTAAGGTTAAACGTCACGTACGTTTTAATCTACACATTCACAGATGGCGCCAATCAAATTATTTTAGGTTTTTAATACTTCTTGCACGTTTTGCTTTAAAATATTGAGGTGAATTAATTGTTTGCGACCTTACATATTTAATATGAATAAATAGTTTTGTCCATAAACAAACCCAAATCTTTCATGAAAGGCTGAAAAATACAATATTGGATTGAGTCACCGATACAAAATTGAATTTTTCAGCCTTTCTTGAAAGATTTGGGTTTGTTTATGGACAAAACTATTTATTTATATTCATATTAAATGTGTTCGGGCGCAAACAATTAATTTACCTTAATATTTTTAATCGTAACGTGCAAAAATTATTAATAACCTAAAATAATTTTATTGGCGCCATTTGTGAATGCATAAAAATAAATTGTAGAAGACCTTGTGTGTATTTATTTACTGTAGTTGTATCAATTCAATCACAATATAATTCTCACCAAATAAATTTCCTTAAACTTAAAGAAATATTTAACAGCTTAGTAACTGGCACTATTTAGCGTTGTTTTAACAACTGTGGTAGAGAGAGGTGCGTAATTTATTAGTGTGAAGATAAATGAAATATTTTTTTATAAAACATATTTTTATTTACATACCACATTAAAAAGTAGCAGAGATAATATAGCTATCATTACTTGTAAAATTAAAGGCTGTCTTAGTGATTTTATTTTTATTGAAGCTTTTATTCCAGCAGGACTGGGAGGATAGTGAAATCCCAGTCTGCCATATTACATAAACATATATATATATACATATATAATATAATAAATTAAAAATCTAAAAGAAATAAAATGTGCTTACATATTAGGTCGGTTCCTAATTGATTAATGCTATGATTTGAAAATTTTTTGCTGGAGGTGAAACAAAGGTGCACTTTTCACATTGAGGCTTTGTTTGCTTTGGAACACTTTGCACCTGTGGGAAATGTTCCAGCCAATGTACCTGATACCTTCCACGGGGCGCGGGTGGGACTGGCGTACCCTTCCTGGAGCACTGGAACCCGCCTCCGCAGAGGGGTCCACCTCTACGACGTGCACATGTATCCAGCAATTAACCAGATTAAATACAATTCTCAGGTAGAACCGAACAGATCATATATGATTTTTTTTTTACATTAACTCTACACGGGAGGCCCCGAGGAAAATAATATCTAAAAGATGCTGTGTGGAGGGTCTTTTTGAGGAAAAGGAGCATGAGCGTAGCCAGGTTTTGATTTAGGGTGGGGAAAAAATAAAAATCTAGAGTAGGTAACGACTTATTCATGCTTAAGGCTTTATGAATGCAGATAATAAGAACTGAAAAAAGGAAAAACCATCCTATGAAGTGCTGTGAATTTGAAAATGCGACTCAGTGGACAAACCCGGAGCTCATGCATCGGCAGGCCAGGCATGGGGCAAACGCTCCACCTTACCCTACCGTGCCTACGCCCATGGGAAGGAGTGAACATAGGTCTTGTAGGAGGGAGGAAACACAGAGGCCGGCAAATCATTCCACAGCTTAGCTGTCGAACTCAAGACCGAGTCATGGAAATGACCCGTTCTCATGTGACAAATGGATTCTAGATCACTAGTAGGATAGTTCAAAATGTCATAATAATAAATGTCATACTAATAGACAGTCTCCCAGTGTTATTTTACATCATTTTAAGTATTTAAAACAGATACAAGTGTAATTAATATTTGATTTATGGTGGACATTTGAATATATATTCTCAAAACTTAGGATTTGGAGATGTCTGACTAAATCAACTGGACGATCAATATCTGGACTAGATATTTCATACACATTTGAATAAAAAAATATTACACAATGTCAGTGGAGACTTTGAAATTACGGTTTGGAGGGATACCCTTTATCAACTTTCTAACTACCTTCATCACCTTGCACCGCAGTGGGAGGGATGGATTCATACGACCGTCACTCCTGGACACACTTACCCCCAGATTCCTACCCACCCCTAATACCCTTTTCCTTCCCAGAACTTCCTCTCCTAAAAAGACACTCCTCACAGCATCCCCAAAGATGAAATAGGCCCTGCGGGGAATTATTTTCCCCAGGGCCTCCTATGTGGAGCTAATGTAAAAAAAAACAATGTTTTCACTCATACCGTCATACCGGGCAGTCTTCTCACCCACATTACTGTTTTTGCCCATGTACATCTCAAAATCATAGACGAGCCCACCTACCTGGCTACTGGCCACACTGTGACTGGCTACCGCTCGGGAGAAGGCTTTGATGCCCCACTCGTGTGGCTTATTTTTTTATGTATTGCTTCAAATTACTTCTACCTTTGAACAGTATCATGAGCTCGTCTACAGAATTGAACTCCTCAGGTTCCACCTTGACCTTATTTTCATGCGGGGTATTTGACAACGGCCTTATTTTAAATAGTTTGTCGTAACCCTGGCATCCTCTCGGAATCAACGTGTTATTGTTGTTTAAATGAAAACACAACCGCAACTTAGTGAAACGATTTCTAGGCATGACATCTGCGATAAGAGATAGCCTTTTATCGTTTACCCAGTAAAGGTGGAATGCCAGATACTTGAGGATACCCATCATGATGTGCATTCCTAGAAATCAGTTCATTTCGTTGACTGAGGTGTTTACGCTAATGCTATTTTTTGTATAGAATACAAATTTGTCTACTCAACAATATTTTTTATAGTGTTTTCATCTATGAAACATAAAAAATATTGTAGACAGACATATTCAGTGGTGGGTTTGAAAAGGTCACATCACAGTGAGAGTCAACATGCTCGTAATCTTTCTTGATCCACCGTAGATCAGCTCTCCGTCCATGGGAAGTTGAGGCTTTACCGGGCTGTCCTAGGGGTACAGTGTACAGTGCATGACTCTGACTCCCCCCCTGTGGCTGCTGTCTCTCTTCCAAACTCTATAAATGAAAAAATATTACTTCATAGTTTCATTTAAAACCCAGACATGTTCATCGTTTTATAATAACATCAAACGCAATAATCGCTAGCAATAAGAAATATGTAATGATAAAAGTACTTGATGGATTTCTACCAATGGATCCATTCCAAGAGGCTTGGCTTGGCTCAATGCATCCCTCTGCAGGATTCTGGAAAACTTCTAAATATTCCACTGGCCAGCCCTCTTCGTCTTCTCCTCCGTCTGACTCCTAGCCTCCTTCCAGTATCATGGTGATCTAATCATGTAATAAATTTCTGATGTAATATATAAATAAGAAGTATTTAAAATAAATAAATATAGGTATATTGAAATAATCAAAATAATATCAAGTAAAACAAACACCAACGACCAATGTGTCAGCTCGGGAACATGAATGTTTTTTCCAAAAACAAAATTAAAAACCAATGTTTTTGAATGGAAATCATATTTATCTATTATATTAGACATGTAAAATAAAGTAATTATTATTTTCAACTTTATTTTTTACCTATGGTGAAATCGGTGAAATCCATGTGACATCCGAGATATGTCAGCTGTCAAGCGTCAAACAAGCGTTTCGAATTCGAAGACACAAGACAGTAATATTTTGTGTTACCAGTACGCGATTGTTATCTTTCTCAAGCTATACGCAAAATACGGGGCTATTTGTTTCATACATACAAATGGATTGAAAAACTATTATACATTGTAAAACATTTTATGTAAATTACTAAAATTCACAATTTTGGAAACTAAATGTAAACTACTAACAGCCTTACTAAAAAACCCAGTGAAAATTTTATTCAATTGACAAACGGCCGCGGATGTGAAAACATTACTAATTAAAAATTTGTTCTTTGAAAGAAATACACATGGTTTCCACGGCCTGAGAGGGTAGTTTATCTCTGTTTTAACCATTGATGTTCGAACGATATTTGTAATTTTTCCATAGTATTTTGAATGTTCTATATATTTCTTATTTTTGAAGGTGTCGTAAAAACAAATACCATTTATGAAAACTAGATAAAATTACCTTTTAGATTTGAGTATTTGAAATACACTTTAGCTTTCAAAAACTGCCATATTTTATGATTCAAACTCGGAAAAACATGGAAAAAAATTTCCTCCGACAACATTTTTGACCAAAATGTAGAGAAATTTAAATAAAATCAAAATTTAAAAAAACACAGTCCTTTTATGTAGTAAATTTGGAAGGAAACTATCACCTCACTTTTTTATCGTGTATACAATAAAAAAATAATAAAAAATTTCAAAGTTTTTTTTATTGCCAAAAAAATAACTTAGAAATAATACCGAAATTTAAAACAGATTTCTTGCATCTCTAAAGACGTTAATTTTTTTGATACGTTTACGAACACATGTATTAGATTTTAATATTATAAAAAATTATCTCTTTTAAGAAATTCTTTTAAAATAAAGATCTTAAAATGAAAATTTTATCTAAGTAACCTATAAAAAACAATATTCTGACAGTTCAACTTTGAAAGTACGGCGTTTGTACAATAACTTGATTAAACTGATGTAAAACACACAAATAATATGGTAAATATATCAATTATGTGAACAGAAGAGTAAATTAGTCACTACAATAGAAATTATTTAGTAAAATCACAACATTTAGGCACTAACAAAATTTTCCATATCCCGCCATAAACACACCGAACTGTTTTGTCATCGCGGGCCGATATGCACCTGCGCACCAATAATGCCCCTAGCGGAGAAGAATTAAAACAACATTGTTTCCTAGGAAATTAAAACCATTTACAATGTTGTCAGATCTTAATGCATTTTAACAGCGTGATCACGCAAGAAACGTTATTGGTAATAAAACGTGATTTAGTGTATACGGGGATTAATTATGTTATTGCAATAACACAGTTAATTGGTCGCGCTGTGGTTTTTTTTTAGTAAGGCTGTAAGTGTTTTTTTGAAATGAAAACTTCGTCAGCACGGCAAGCTTCACAAGCCTACTTACAATTAATGCAAAAAAAAAAACAGTTTATATTCTTTTCTCAATAAATGAATTCAAAACTTACCCCAACATTAATATAATTATACACAACAAAAAATGTAAGAAAAAAGTCTGTAATAATTCATGTACCATATTAAACCATACAACTAAAATAAAGTACCTCGGTGTAATAGAGAACTCCAGTCCATTTTTTTTAATGAATAATGACCTTCTGACTTAAATAACTTCATATATATTTTTAGAGTTTGTTTTAATAGTTAAAATAATTTTCAAAGTTTTAATTTTTCAAGATCCCCTGAAAAACACCGCACTTATAGTGAATTGTGTGACGTTATCACTCCTGAAAAGTTTTTCAACAGGTGTCCATTTTGTATGACGGTTATACGGAAGAAAGTATGGTACTATTCGATAAGTTAGAACATTATGTATTTTGTAAGGACTCGTAAGGAACACTATAGGATTAATTTTAAGTTTATTATAATTAAGCGCACTTGAAGTGAAATATCACAAAACTGCGCTATATAAATACTACGTTATTATTATTATTATTTAGGTGGAATTATTTATTTATTATATTACTAGCTTTTTCCTGCGGCTTTGCGCGCATGGTGTAAGGGGGGGTTCCCACTTCGCCTCTTCCATCTTCCCCCCTCTCACCGCCCTCCCTCCCCCTCCCCCCCCCCCCCTTCCTCCCCCCACCAACCACTAATTCATTATGGAATCATTGGATGGAGAAGTGCATAGGAGAAAATTGTAAGTCCTGTAAAAGTGGTACAAAAATTATTTCTTTAAGTAATTTTGAAAAGACAACCTACATTCCCTTCAGCATAATTTTTTTCAAAGTGTAAGACCTCCATAAAAAAGATTCAATATTACAAATAATATTCAAAGAAAATTTAATAGATTTTTTTAACTTATCTCATCATTATGGCATAAATTTAACATCCAAATTCCTCTATTTTCAACACAACAAATGCACAATAATTACATTTACAAAGACATAAAAGGTCAAATTATTCTTTAAAAAAAATAACAACCATAACATCACCAATCAAAATGTTATAACTTCATTTCATGCCATATTAAAATTATGTCATTAGTCACAATATCCTAGTACGTAAGATTATATTTATTGTACACTCTTTGTAAAATTATGTAATAATAATGAAATAATTATGAAATAACTCCTACGCCAAGCGCAAGAGCTAGCACTCTTAATTGGCGTAGACATTTGTTAAAATATGTATTTCACTCAGTGGCGTAGCGTGGGTTTCGGCCGCGCGTTTTCAAGCGCTGACCGGGGGGGTGGGGGGGGGGGGGGTTGGGTAGATATTTTCTATTTTTTATGCCGATTATAATTCCATGTGCCGAGTACTCTTTCAATAAAATCATGCTTATAAATTCTACTACAAATTTATATATAGCTGCTCGCAGAAATTGAGAGTGGTATGCCTGTAATAGAATTTGCATCTTCATCACGCATACGTATGGAATGCAATTCAAATGCAAAGCGTCACTAGGTATACGATGTATCGGCAACTTATTGTTATGTTGATAACACAAAACTGGGTTTTTATTTGATTCTACCGGCACTTACATTCAGAACACGAAACTGGTTTTAATTAAATCTGTAGATGGTGAATCAAAACTACACTCAGAACATCGGGGCGTAGGAAAATTTCGCCGCCCACTTATTTGGGTTCTTCTAGCGGGAGGGGATTGGGAGGGGGGGGGGTTGTATTCGGAAACCCCATTTTTGTATTACGACCTGATTATAATTCGAGCCGGATTTTTTAAAAATCACATTTGACGAGTATTCTTTCAACGAAAATCATGTTTATAAATTCTACTCCAAAGTTGATTTATTGACTGCGTTAGACTCCCCCAAATAATAGTTACACACGCAACAAACAATTTCTCAGAATTTTACAGCATTATGTAACTCAAATGTAAAACTTCACTGGATGCACGATGAATCTGCAACCCGTTATTTAATTTATCGTTACATTCTGAAACCAAAACCAGTTTGAATGCGGTCAATTAAATCTACACTCAGAACATGAAAATGGTTTTACTTTGATTCTGGCATTAAATAAATAGTCTGCAAATAGAATTTTATAACTGCACATCGAATAACAGAATGCTTTCTTTCGAAATGTGTCAGCAGATGAATCCAACTGGAATTTTACATTCTGTACTGGTTTAAATTAAATCTGTACCTGGCGAATTTAAACTAAACTTAGAAGATGAAAATGGTTTTACTTTAATTCTTGCAGCACATACATAGTCTGCAAATAGAATATTATAACTGAACTTCAAATAAGAGGATGTTTTCCTTTGAAATGTGTCAACATACAGATGAATCCACAACTGGAAATTTACGTTCTCAACACAAAATGGGTTTGAATTAAGTCTGTATGCGGCGAATTAAAAGTACACTCCGAACATGATAATGGTTTTTCTCTGATTCTGGCAGCAGGTACAGGATACAGAGTCTGCAACTAGAATTTTATAACTGAATTTCGAATAAGATAATATTTTGCTTTGAATCGTGTCAGCAGATGAATCCTCAAATGGAATTTTACATTCTGAAAACTGGTTTAACCCTTCGAATAATAAGAAAAAATATCTATAAACTTTTGCATGTCAATGTTTGTGTACGAAATTTCCGGTTCTTCCCATGTATTTTAAATGTTCCTTTTTATTGTTTTTTTATCCTTTTGCAAAATTGAAAACAAAATTGTTCTTAAATCTAGATATAGTAATTTTTGCTGATGTGCTTATTAGAACATTATGGTTTTTAAATATTAAAATTTTGATATTGAAAATGTGGATTGGCTCAAAAATACACGCCTGCGAATATTCGAATTAAAGTACCTAATAGAATAAACTTAAAATTTTAAATACAGATTCCCTTTTTTTAAATGTAATAAAACTGTATCTTAACTATTTATCGCAATCACAAATTTATTTTAATTAGATATGTGGGAAATAATTTCACAAATTTATTTTAAAATTAAATGTGTGGGACAATTTGTGTCTCCTGTGATTAGACGGGTTAAATTAAATCTATATTTGGCGAATTAAAACTACACTCAGAATATGAAAATGGTTTCTCTTTGATATTGGCAGCACATACATAGTCTGCAACTAGAATTTTATAACTGCACTTCGAATAAAATAACGGTCTCTTTCGAAATGTATCAGCAGATGAATACACAAATGAAAATAATTCGTTAATAAATTCTGAACATAATTCTGGTTTTAATTAAGAATGAATCTGTTTGCGAGTTATCAGCTTTAATTAATATTACTCTCATATAATGCGTACGGTTTTCCTGTGAATTGTGAAATTTGCAGCTTAAAAAAATATAATTATTGATATTTTTAATAAATAATAATAACAACTGTTGGGTTCGTAAACGAAAGTATCGTAGAACATTTTTAAATGATGATTTGAAATGGTTTAAATTTTTCCAAGATAATATTATTATTTATTGTGAAAAATTTCCGCCCCCCTTAAAAGTGCCGCCCGGGGCGGGCCGCCCCCCCCCCCCCCACGCTACGCCACTGATTTCACTATTAGTCCAGTCAATGAATGGTCCAAAAGGAGGTGTAGAGTGCGTGAGCAGGAACCTAAGCGATTCCTTCAGAAACTTGTTCAGGGTGCTTAGGGTGTGAACATACTAAAAGTCCTGACATCTAGGTGGTGAGCTAGAGGGGGGAGGGCGGGGTCCCAATTTTCGGGTTTCCGCTTATATCCCGAAAACGGGGCGTCGCAGAGGAAAATTTTCTCATAATAAGTAAAAGCTCATAAAATTATCTACAACTTTTATTCCTTACGTAATTTTCGAAATCCTAGCTGTTTTCGAGTTACACGCTCCACAAATGTAGATATTTTAGAAATAATCATTTTACTTCACATTTTTCATCAAAAATTCCTTCATATCGTCTAAAATATCCATCAAAGAAAGAAATTTATTTAAAAGAAGTCTAGAGAATTTAATTGTCTTTTAGAATATATATATATATATATACATATGCAAATTAATCTTCAACCAGTAAATATTTACAGCAATTTTAAGTTTTTCAGTAAAATGTCATCATTTAAAAAACGAGCTGTTTTCATATTATTACTGACACACTACTTTTGTTTGTAACAGAATTTGGGACTTATAATAATAATAATATGAACATTTATTCATCAGTAGATTTTTTTTAATGTACATTTTTTTCTTTTATTATTGATTCTGTTGTTGAAAAGGTCACTGCTCAGCTATAATTCAGGATTTCTCGAGGTGATGGGTTGAGGGATTCTGGCTGGAGAGGTCAAAAGACCTTCTTATAGGGATGGACGATATACATCGTTGTATTGTAAACACTCGATGTATAGTAACGATTCATCGTATTGAACCGATGTATTGTTAATACTTCAAAATCGAATATATATCGATGTGTTTTATTCGCAAATAATACACTATGAGATGAGACTACACATACAAAACTTTTATTTTTTCTTTTATCAAACTTAATTTACAGAAATCTATTTTCAATTAAATATTAAGATTAAAATATAAATAACAATAATAATTACAAAAAATTACGGTACCTAGAGTAGGTACCTTATTAAAGTTACTTACATGGTTATATTCAAATCATTTTATTAATTTATTCATATTATTACTAAATAAAAAGACGTTGTGAACCCGTAGTCCCGTACTAAAGTTCAAAATTTCAAGAACTACATCCCTGAATTCGGGATTTCACTCACGCGACCCATGCAAACAATAAACAAATCATATCCACTCAAAAGTAGATCATTTGGCGACCGCTAAAATACAATGTTTGTTCGATATGGTTTTTTGAGAAAACCGTGGAGGTATAAACGACCCAAAAAACCACGCATCTGGTAACACTGAATGGCAGATAAATTAATTCTTGAATAAAATCAGTCAGCAAATAGCCATTAACAAACAAAAAAAGTCAAAGACATCTCGCGCGGCACCCGCTCCAACCCTTACGTGTGAACGCTCAACGGGCCAAACGCTGATACGAACTGGCGAGTGACTGGAGCGTTTCGCCTGCGAGTCGATCGCGTTTACACGTACGTTTCCGCCAACGATTCGGAGCGAAGTGTGCTGAGACTCGCAGGCCAAACTCTGCGTGTAAACCCCGCTAATGTCAGCCATCTAAAAACCGTTCGGTAAAATTTTTGAAAAGGCATGCTTTGGGCAGAGGGGCACACTTTACATGCCGTCTCTCTAGTATCCATACTCTTAGATTATTACCTATGCCTTTTTAATTTTTTTAATAAAAATGTAGGTTACACAGCTTTACTTTAACCCCATGAGTTATGTGTTTAGTATTGCCATTTGATCAACAGTGGCGCCCTCACATATTTTCTACTCTTATTTGACAAACTGTACTTTTACGACTTTTTAATTTTTTACAAAAATGTAGGTTACACAGCTTTATGTTTTCACCATGAGTTACACGTTTAGTTTTGCCATTTGAAATACAGTGGCGCCCTCCTATGTTTTCCACTCTTATTTGACAAACTGTTTTTTTATTGGCCCTGAGAATAGAGAACTCCAGTCCAATTTTTTTATTTTTTTTAATGAATAAAGACCTTCAAACTTAAATAACTGCATTTTTATTTTTATTTTTATAGTTAGTTTTAATAGTTAAAATAATTGTCAAAGTTTTAATTTTTAAAAACTCCCAGAAACGCACCGTATCTATGGTGGTCTTCACCCACTGATAGTTTTTTTTACTTTTTAAGTTGTCATTTTGAATCAGTGATGTTATGTCGAGGGAAATTTCCCTAGATATAGGGGAGAAAAATATTTTTTAGGGATAAGGGAAATCAGGACAAAATCTAGGGAAATTTCGAACTCTGGCAAAAATTTTATTACATATGACAATATTACTGGTATTATTTATATATATATATATTTTTTGGAATAAGGAACTCCAGTGAAAAATATTATGGCTTTAAAAAAATATGTTCATATAGACCAAGAAACGCTGATTCTGAATATATAAGTTTTATTTCATAATATTAAATGCAGAGTTTTTAATAAATTATTAAAAAGTGCATTTTTAAACCTCTTCGGAAAACACAGCGTTAAGTTGGCATTACTGAAATGGTTAACCGTGACGTCACAGTTAACCTGTCACCTGTGTATTGTATTGTATTGACATTTGAAATGACTTGAAGTGCACACGTACCTATGCAATTCAACATTTCGTGTTTTTGGTTTATTTTCATACTGTTTATAGAGATTTAGATAAATAATAGTTATTGTGTTTATTGAAACATAATTTAGGCCCTCAACAATTTACGAAAGGGGCTATATTTGCGGACAATCTGCAATAAATGTTGTCTATTTGAGGTTAAAGTCGTGTCATATTTTGAAGTTTGTTTTTATGTATTTTCAAATTGTTTTTAGTATAGGGCTTTTTATACAAGTTGTTACACACTCGTCATGATCAGTGTATTATAAATACCAGTGTTTCTGTATGTATTATACATAAAACAATGTACCTACAAAGTAACACCTGACACAAAACACGACGTCACATGTATTTGCAATGAAAGAGATGATTTATTGTTTTTATATTGCACTTTGATTAAATACAATAACAGTAGGGGTGAAATGTGGACATTTTACCAATGTTTTTCTATATTAAAAGCAGTTAATCTTGAATAAAAAACACACCTCACACCTAAAAGTCATTGCAAAGCATTCCGCCATGATTATTCTGCGTTCTTCACAGTGTTGCCAACAGTTAGAAGTGAAATTTCCCTAGAATTTCACATTTACGCAATTACCTACGTAGCCACCTGATTGTGTAACACTAATCCTGTTATATGTTAATTAATATGATAATTAATTGGAAAGATATCGGAACTTGGTAAATATACTAATAATACCGTGATTTTCCAAATAAAACACTTTTTGCTACGTGAAGTAATAATTTAAAAGTACGAATACACTCACCACTGAATTAGAAACTGAATTCCAAATTTAAAAAAAACACTTTGCAAAATAAAAATCATAAGCAACCCGCCGCTCATTTGTACCAAGCGTGGTATTTTGAAGACCCCCCCCCCCCCCCCCGAACGTGTCACGTAGTATGGGTACGTTCCCTAATATCATTTTGAGTTGTCAGTGTTAAAAATAACATGGCATGTAAGTACATGAAAAATAATTAAGATTCATAGGAATTCCAAAAAATATATATACGTATATATATAAATAATACCAGTAATACTGTCATATGTAATAAAAATTTTGCCAGAGTTCGAAATTTCCCTAGATTTTGTCCTGATTTCCCTTATCCCTAAAAAATATTTTTCTCCCCTAGATCTAGGGAAATTTCCCTCGACATAACATCACTGATTCAAAATGACAACTTAAAAAGTAAAAAAATTAGACCACCATAGATACGGTGCGTTTCTGGGAGTCTTTAAAAATTAAAACTTTGACAATTATTTTAACTATTAAAACTAACTATAAAAATAAAAATAAAAATGCAGTTATTTAAGTTTGAAGGTCTTTATTCATTAAAAAAAATAAAAAAATTGGACTGGAGTTCTCTATTCCTATGAATCTTAATTATTGTTCATGTACTTACATGCCATGTTATTTTTAACACTGACAACTCAAAATGATATTAGGGAACGTACCCATACTACATGACACGTTCGGGGGGGTTGGGGGGGTCTTTAAAATACCACGCTTGGTACAAATGAGCGGCGGGTTGCTTATGATTTTTATTTTGCAAAGTGTTTTTTTTTTTAAAATTTGGAATTCAGTTTCTAAATCAGTGGTGAGTGTATTCGTACTTTTAAATTATTACTTCACGTAGCAAAAAGTGTTTTATTTGGAAAATCACAGTATTATTAGTATATTTACCAAGTTCCGATATCTTTCCAATTAATTATCATATTAATTAACATATAACAGGATTAGTGTTACACAATCAGGTGACTACGTAGGTAATTGCGTAAATGTGAAATTCTAGGGAAATTTCACTTCGAAATCTAGGGAAATAATTTTTTTGGGCAGAACATCCCTGTTTGAATGAAGAATCATGGGCATCATGGCGGTCATGGCGGAATGCTTTGTAATGACTTTTAGGTGTGAGGTGTGTTTTTTATTCAAGACTAACTGCTTTTAATATAGAAACACATTGGTAAAATGTCCACATTTCACCGCTACTGTTATTGTATTTAATCAAAGTGCAATATAAAAACAATAAATCATCTCTTTCATTGCAAATACATGTGACATCGTGTTTTGTGTCAGGCGTTACTTTGTAGGTACATTGTTTTATGTATAACACATACAGAAACACTGGTATTTATAATACACTGATCATGACGAGTGTGTAACAACTTGTATAAAAAGCCCTATACTAAAAACAATTTGAAAATACATAAACTAAATGTCAAAATATGACACGACTTTAACCTCAAATAGACAAAATTTATTGCAGATTGTCCGCAAATATAGCCCTTTTCGTAAATTGTTGAGGGCCTAAATTATGTTTCAATAAACACAATAACTATTATTTATCTAAATCTCTATAAACAGTATGAAAATAAACCAAAAACACGAAATGTTGAATTGCATAGGTACGTGTGCACTTCAAGTCATTTCAAATGTCAATACAATACAATACACACTATCACCAGGTGACAGGTTAACAGTGACGTCACCGTTAACCATTTCAGTAATGCCAACTTAACGCTGTGTTTTGAGAAGAGGTTTAAAAATGCACTTTTTAATAATTTTTTAAAAACTCTGCGTTTAATATTATGAAATAAAACTTATATATTCAGAATCAGCGTTTCTTGGTCTATATGAACATATTTTTTTAAAGCCATAATATTTTTCACTGGAGTTCCTTATTGCAAGAATTGCAATTGATAATAACTAATAAGTATAAGTATAATAATAAGTAAAAATATATTATTAGTTCAAAGGTTATTGGCAAAAATATTAAAATATTATTGGCGATTTATTTATTTTTCTAATAAGATTCTGGATTGAATCTATCCCAGAACACGGAAAGATGTAGCTCCTCGTAGATTAAAAGTCCTTGAATGACTTTGAAATGACATTTGTGACATTTCTTGCTTAAATATCGAAACTGTACCTGTTTAATCTGTTTACCGTGGTTGAAATGCGATAAAACCTTTAGTCTGCTATTATATTTCTGTGGTAGTATCCTAATTTTACTTAAATAGTATTAACAGGTTTATTTTATTTCACAAAATGAGTTTAAAAGCTGTTTCCAAACAGACAACTCCGTTCGAAGGGCAAAAGCCGGGAACTAGTGGTTTACGAAAAAAGGTCAAAGTTTTCATCCAAGAAAATTACACCGAAAACTTCATTCAATGCATTCTAGACGCAAATAAAGGCAGCATTGAAAATTCAACCCTTGTTGTGGGCGGAGACGGCCGGTATTTGTGCAAGGAAGTCGTAGCATTGATTATTAAAATAAGCGCAGCTAATAAGGTTTGAAATAATCAGTCATATTGTATTTAACATGGAGTTTAAATGTTAACAGAGGATTCTAAGTCATATATTTTTACAGGTTTCTAAGCTTTTAATTGGGCAAAATGGAATTTTATCCACACCAGCGGTTTCTAGTCTCATAAGATCTAACAAAACATTAGGTTTGTATATTTTATATTATTTACCTGACATTTTACTAACGGAGGTATAGTTTTCTATAATTTGAAAAATTAACAAAATAGAACACATGTTTTCATTCCTGATAATTGAGCCCGTGAAAGTACCAACCGAAATGGGAATAACGAATGAAGTATATTTTTTATTGAATTTAATGGGTTTTTTCTTTAGGGGGTATTGTCCTAACGGCATCCCACAATCCCGGTGGCATTGACAATGACTTTGGAATTAAGTTCAACTGTGCAAATGGAGGACCAGCTCCTGATCAGACCACCGATGAAATATACAAACTCACCACCAAAATTACAGAGTACAAAATCGTTCCTGATTTGGATTGCCCTATTGACAAGCTTGGAGAATATTCTTTCGATGTAAGATTTCTATAATTTTATTTTGTTTACTATTCTAACTTATCTTTTTTTTCTGATGCTACTAAATTCTTTTATTTTTAAAAAAAAACAGGTTTTTACTTATTTGAATTGCTAGTAAATAGTTTTCATGGTGTAACTAGTAAGGTTTTATTGCAGTGCATAATTTCTTATACTTTATAGAAACAGTAATTATAATATTCTGAATAAATTATAACTTTATCTTATGAACATATATAATTAATTGCTTTATTGTGGCTTAACATAGTGACTGTATAACATGAGCCAATGAATGGTATTTGATAAAATAATAATCTCAAGTATTATTTTTTTCTTCTCGTTATCGTTCTCTACCAAGGCCATTGAAACATAATGTACCTATTATATAAAAAAAAAATATTGAAAATATTTATTGAAAAATAAAGTAATACATAAAAACATAGCTGCACATCTCATTGGGGCATTCCTGTATCAATTACATTTCCTTATTTTAGATGCTAATTTAAAAGTTTAAAAAATTGATTGTATTTTTTAATAGATTGATGGTAAAAAATTTGAAGTGAGTGTAATTGATTCTGTGGATAATTATGTCACCCTGATGAAGAGCATCTTTGACTTTGGCAAGATTAAAACCCTGCTCAACGGCTCTGAACAGAGGAAACCCTTCAAGGTTCTCATTGATGCTATGAATGGAGGTATGTAATTTCACAACATTCCCAAATATTTTGAATGCCCAAATGAGCTAAATTAATATAAATTGTTTAAATTTACACTTCACAATGGAATGAATGTTACATTTGTTATTCTGGTGACAATTTATTAAGAATTTAAATAACGTAAACAATTTACATTGCAGTGCTACATGTATTAATTATTTGGCAAAAAAAGGAGGGCGCTATTTTTATTAAAATATAAAGTTATTGCATTAGTTCATGTTTACTCTGCCAACTTATACATGTAGCACTGTAATTGAGTCATATTTACAATTCTAATTTTCAATTCATATAATTACTGAGAGAAGATTTGCTATTATCGTGTTATTAATAATTAAGTAATATTGAAATGTAGGGCAAATGTGTGAATTATCTTAAAATTCAAATAGTCACTGTCAATAATTAATATTTCCATTTATCTTTCTATTTTGACATGGTTTATTTCCCTTCTAGTGACTGGGCCGTATGTGAAGAATATTTTCACGGATGAACTGGGAGCTTCTCCCGATAACTACACACGCACCATTCCCCTTGAAGACTTTGGTGGAGCTCATCCCGACCCCAACCTCACTTACGCTGCTGATCTCGTCAACAAGGTCAAGAGTAGCGACATCGATTTAGGTGCTGCGTTTGACGGAGACGGTGACAGGAACATGATCATCGGCCGTGGGGCCTTCTTCGTCACACCTTCCGATTCTCTCGCTGTTATAGCCGACAACCTCAATCTTATACCATACTTTGTCAAGAACGGAGCCAAAGGCTTTGCGAGGAGTATGCCAACTGCCGCGGCCGTTGACAGAGTTGCTGAAAAGCTCGGAAAGAGTATGTACGAAGTGCCAACCGGTTGGAAGTACTTTGGAAACCTGATGGACGCCGACCAGCTGTCTCTGTGCGGAGAGGAGAGTTTTGGAACGGGATCCAATCACATTCGGGAGAAGGACGGACTCTGGGCGTGTCTCAGCTGGCTGTCCATCATTGCTGGAACTGGAAAGTCTGTTGAAGAAATTCTGACTGACCACTGGAAGAAATATGGCCGCAATTATTTCACCAGGTAAATAATTTTATCATCCCTAATCAACATTTTGATTAGATGCACACATATTCATACCTAAGTTTAGTTTGAGAAATTGATTGAGTACTTTACAAAAACGCATTCACCAAATCAATAAACATTGTTTTATTCAAGTTTCCTCTTAACCTTAGGGAACGTACGTTCATACTAGTACTGTATTAAAATATAACTAGCCGTTGGAAACAATAGTTATATTATTTCAACGTCCAACGCTGTTGAAAATAATTAGCGCCAACAATTGAAATATAATACCTACATGCGAATATTATTCAACGCAGTCAACGATTCAACTGCCTAATAAATAAAAAGGGTTAAGAGTTTGTACTTCGTGAACAACATTACTCGATATTTTAAATGGTCTTTTGGTTATGTACGTACCTACTGCACGTTTTTATTTTATTTTCCCATCCAATACGGCCGATACGCAGTGCCATGGAACAATCAAATTTATCAACGACAAGCAAAAAAATAACCTATTGATAATTGTCAATGTCGGTCGCATAACAGCTATGTTTTGTACCTATTGTTTTCAACGGTGTTGGAATGATTAAGTCAAAAGGGTCAAGAGATCACACTTCGTGAACGATATTATACCCCATTACACTAGGTCTTTTGGTAATGTACATACCTACTGCACGTTTTTTTTATTTTCCCATCCAATACGGCCGATACGCAGCGCCAGGGAACAATAAAATTTATCAACGACAAGCAAAAAATAACCTATTGATAATTATCAACGCCGGTGGCCTAACAGAGACGTTTTGAACCTATTGTTTTCAACAGTGTTGGAATGATAAAGTCAAAAGGGTCAAGAGATCACACTTCGTGAACGATATTATACCCAATTAGACATGGTCTTTTGGTAATGTACGTACCTACTGCACTTTTTTTTTTATTTTCCCGTCCAATACGGCCGATACGTAGCGCCAAGCAACAAGCGAATTTATCAGTGACAAGCAAAATATATCTTCAACGTCTCTTACCACTTCAACAGGGTAATATTTTCAACACCGAAACCAACAGTTTCAATTTTCAACGTTATTATAGGATTATTATTACGTGTGTGGGGCGTGGGGCATAGAGATAATAATAATTAATAATACATCAATGATTCGGGGAACCACCCATTAAAAGGGATTCCTTAATACGATTTTGATATATTTTTTGTTAGTATCGTGTCGATCTCCTATTATAGTTGCGTCAACGTCGACGTTATTTTCAACAGTTGAAAATTGCCAACGATAACGACGTTGGCGTTGGATAGAATTATCGTCAACGCCCAGTACTAGTTCATACTACGTGACACGTTTAGGGGGGGGGGTCTTCAAAATGTCACGCTTGGTACAAATGAGCGGCGGCCCCCTTAGGTTTTTTGGTCACCGGGGGGGGGGGGGGGGGGGGGTTAAAAATTGCAAAATTGCAAAAAGTTGGTCACATAGTATGGTTGGTCACGTTCCCTTATCTTTAAGTAAGGATTTTGTTGAAATTCTCATTTAAATTTGTTTTGGTTAACCAATTCACACATTTGATATGGATAAACAGGCATGCGCGGGGTCTCTATTTGGCAGCAATAAGGATTATTTTCAAACGAAAGTATACATTTTATTGCATATCGCTGAAGACATGAATTATCTGTACATATTAGCTACATTTGTGGTATGGGTATAAATTTTATCATATCGTTAAAACAAGTTAACTCATTCCTTATCATTGTTTGTATAAAGCTATTTACATAACTTATTTAATCATTTTTTTAATGCATTATTTTACAATGTAAATTATCAGTGGAAATAAAAACAAACATATTACTTTTTGACAAAAAGCTATTAATAAATCGACAGTCCCAAAGAACAATGTTGGATGTGTGATTGTGTAGTATTGCAGTAGGGCTGTTTAGAGTTATGAAATCAAGATGTTTTTTTTACGTTAGTTCCACACAGGAGGCACCGACGAAAACAATTTCCCAAGGGGCCTATGTCATCTTTGAGGATGCTGTGTGGAGGGTTTTTTAAGGGAAAGGAAGGAGAAGAAGATATGGGAAGGAAAAAGGTATGAGGGGTGGGTAGGAATCTGGGGGTCAGTGTGGCCAGGAGTGACGGACGTATGAATCTATTCCTCACACTGCGGTGCAAGGCGAAGGGTCGGGTGAATCCGGCTGGAGAGGTCAAAAGGCCTCCCTCAATCAGTCTCCTCCGATCCAGCCCGCCACGCAGTGGTTGGGCAAACGTATCCGCCACCAAGACCTAGACAAACCTCATCCCATGTACCCGGGCACCCCTGCGAAGTCACCAAACGCAGCGAACCACTTGGGGTGACCTGTGGCAGGGGTGTTGGTTGTCCAATAAATGGTTCCCGGGGCGGCGGTACCCATACCCGCCTCCCAAATTGAAATATGGAATACAAGAAAAACACATATTTTTAATTCATTTCATTAAAAATTCCTTTAAAAACAGACTTTATCATCAAAAGGAAATTAAAATAAGCTAACAAAACGATTTTCAATTTTTAACAGATCCGACTTTGTTTTTCAGGACCGTCGAAATGTTTTATAAATTATTTTCTTTGTCCCTGTTGCACTGTTTATTACAATGATGTTTAATTATTACAGATACGATTACGAAGAATGCGCAGCTGATCCTTGTAACAAGATGATGGCAGATTTGGAAGCCAAAATCACCGATCCGTCTTTCGTTGGCAAAGAATTTTCCTACGGGAATAAGACTTACAAAGTCAAGTTGGGAGACAACTTCTCTTACGTAGACCCCATCGATAAATCTGTTTCTACCAAACAGGTAAATATGAATTGTAAATTATTGCTGTTGTTAGTGCATTATAATATGAGTTTGAGATGTATAAATAATCTCAAACCCTCTGAGCCTAATACTCACAGATATGAATGTGAAAACTCTACTTGCGCGAACAAATATATCACAAAGAAATGGCACGAAGAAAAAACTCCAGGGAAAATATCAGATCCACCAACCTTGTTTTTGTAGTTTTGGTAATATCATCCAATCAATAGTTAAATTCCATCAATGCAATCCTTAGTTGACTTGAAAATTTGCACAAGAGATGAAATTTGTCAATCAATACACAAACTCATAAGTTTTCACAATGCATGAAAATTTTCCAAGAAACAGACAGTGTCAGTTATTTTCTTGTTTTAGATTCTATTTTTGAAAACAATCCATTTAGGCGTCTCTGCTAAATCCAAGGAGTGAGTAAGTACCCTCTTTGTGATATATATTTATTTAAATTTTCGAACAAACAAAACATATTGCAGTGCGTAACCATGCTCCCCGCCTTGGAAGTTCGCGGAACTTTCAAAAAACAAAGGTTAAATTAAACTTATTAAGGATAAAATCACTAAGTTGAAAAATGTTTAAAAATAAAATAAAAATCATGTTGTTAAGTCAACTAAGTGTTAAATAAAGAATATCATCTTGCTAAGTCAACTAAGTGTTAAATAAAGAATATCATGTTGCTAAGTCAACTAAGTGTTAAATAAAGAATGTCATGGTTAAGTCCGAAATAATTAAACTTTAACAAAATATTAACATAAAATAATGATATAATTATTGCGTTGGGATGGGATATACAACAACAGGACGTTTAAAAAATCCATATCTTGTCTTTACCGTCGTAACGCGAATAATTTTATCAGTACCAGGATGAACCATTATCTGAATGAATGGTGCCATTATCTGAATACAAGAACGACACATGGCCACGCCGAGAAATAAAACGGCTGAAAGCATTTGAAGTTAGGTCAAAGACCAACTCAATATGAATGGCCTTGGTTACAAGGCACAAAAAAATATATATATATGCCTTTTGTGAAAGTTGTCCTCTCAGACGAGCAAGCGTGATACGGAGGGGACTTGCGACATCTACACTGGTGTGAACGAAAGCCTTTGCTTCTATAACATGATATGAAGGTAAATCTGCCATCTTCAGTGTAGGATGCGATGGATTTAAGCGGAAGCAGTAATTGCATTTCCGCACTTTTGCCCTAATAACAGTCCTGGCATCTAATATCCAATAGCGCTGCCGTAAGATGGACATAAGAAGTCCAGGGCCTATATGAAAGTACATGACATGGAAATGATCAACGATAAGATCCACAACACAGTCATGTTTAGGAAGTAAAACCGGACGTTTAACCTCAAATGGTAAATCCGATTTAGAAAGCCGCTCCCTATACGTAACAAATTATCCTCATCGAGAAAAACTAATAAATTCCGAAGCTTTTTTGAATTGTATATGGATAATTTGCCTTTCTGGAGTTCAGCAATATCTTCTATAAAATGAAAACTCTGCACAGAACGAATCATAACTTTTTTAGAGGAAGGTGATACCTTTTTTACGAATTGGAGGACATAAACTACTATCCTTAAAAGTTTATCCCATGTGGATATACGCTGAGCCAGTTCACTCAGGACCGATTGTTCACACTGAACTATTGCAGTGAGCACATTAGTTTTGTGCCCAGGCATTTCACCCGTATTTGTGAGATGAAAAGGTTTTGTTGGCCATTCCGAAGGTGGGCAGCGAATCCATGATGGGCCGTTCCACCATAGTTCGTGTGAAACGAGCTGGGAAGGAAGCATGCCATGTGAAAGGCAGTCACTAGGGTTTTCGCTAACGGCGACATGATAAAAATTCTCAGGAGGCAAATTCTCCTGACATTGAGCCACGTGATTACTAACAAACACCGACCATCGATGTGGCGACGAATGTATCCATGAAAGCGCAATGCTAGAATTTGGAAACGCGTATGTCCCTGCAATAGTAAAACACGAACGATAATTATCTTGAACATCAAGACCGCGGAACATAGCTCCAAACGAGCGAGTGGTGTCACTTTGGTGGGAGAGACCTTTGATTTTGCACAAAACAATCTCACGGTAATATTCCCAGATGGATCAGTTGTGTATAAATATATCACACAGCCATAACCATTCAGGCTCACATCGCAGAAAGCGACAATGAGTACTGTGCTGTCCTTTAGGACACCAACATGACGCGGGATTTTAATCGTAGAAATCAGAGGAAATTCCTGTATGAGTGACGAGAACCTTTGAATAATGCTCTCAGGGGGGGTATCATCCCAACCAATGTTGCACAGCCATAGCTCTTTAATGAGCAATTTAGCGTACAAAATGATGGGGGCGACCAAGCCGAGGACATCGAATAAGCGGGCGACTATAGAGAGTATGTTCCGCTTTGTACACTTCTCCTGAACATACGAAGTCGTAAAGAAGAAGCTGTCATCAACTGGTTCCCACGAGAGGTCTAACACCTTAAAGGCATTGTTAGAACCAACAGTGAAGTCCACCACACTGCAGTGAAAATCTGGAAGGTTTTCAAGTACAACTTGAGAACTAGTAGTCCATTTGACCAAATCAAAGGCATCGGACTTGAATAACGAGATTAATTCTCGAGAAAAGACGTACGGCGCTGGATTCATCTGCAATAGAATAGATCAGGTCGTCCACATACAACTTGAACTCTGCCACATTGGCAGTATCCGGGAAATGTGGTCTCATATCTTTGGCTAACTGACGAAAGTCAAATAAAAGCAAAAACCAATCAGTTTGCAAATTGAGACCAGTATGCAAGATGTCATTTAGTGACAGCCCTGTATGTGTCTTAGCGCTAGCGTCCAGCACAATCCTAGGCATAGGATTATCAGGACGAATGGCGGCATGATGGATGTAATATCCATCATCTGCAATTTCAGACCTACTACAGAATACTAAGAACCTCATATCACCTATGATTATACAGTGATTAGGCAGTTTATTTGTGATACTATCAACGACAAGTGCATGTATATTACATTTATTATTTGGATACACGCGCGACTCAATGTCTAAATAGACGTAACCGAAGATTGGTCGTGAAGCTGAACCAATTTCTTTGACAAAAGAATTACTCAAAGGAATTATTGGAAAATTCAGCGACTTACAACAATCTATCGTAATCAAATTATTCTGCGAGCCATTATCAATTAAACATTGAACAATCATTTTCTTACCATTTTTAAGTTTCGTATATATTTGAGAAGTTGACAGTAAACTATTCAAATTAGGCGTTACTTTGGCGGGCAATAAGCATGAAGGGCTAACTTGCAAGGGTTCCTCTAGTTGCATATTGCAATTACCCGTTCCATTGTTACTGGATGACACTAGAGGGGGGGAAGACTTCTCCTCATTGGTTCGTACTTCTGATGTATGTACGTTGTTTGATTTTAAATTATTCCCACTACAAAAGTGTAGTAAGGTATTATGCGATTTTTTGCACACATCGCACACAAGCGTTGATTTGCAAGAATTTACAGTATGTGATGTGCTAAAACAATTTACACATAAATATTTTGATTTTATAAAGTCAAAACGGGCTCGTGGAGATCCCACCGCCCTGAATCGAGAGCAAGCAGCAATTGCATAATCAGTTTTTTTACAAAACATACAAGATTTCAGGGGCTTATTCTGAGTCGAGAATGTACGTGCCGAGGCTAGTATCTGGTTATGAGTTCGTTTGACCGTTAAAAACAGATCTGGATTTAAAGTCAACTGACGATAATTAATATCGTCAATAATGTTTTCAAACTGAATGTACATTTCATCTATTAATTCGCTCTTAACCATGAAAGTTTCATTATTCCTAAAATCGAAATCAGAGACATTTTTTGTCAAGTTAAATAGATCATTAATATGTGAAAAAAGTTTTTACTTTTTTGCTGTTAACGAAATAAGCATTCGGTCATATTGATCATTTGAAATTTCTTCCGTAATCCCCAGCATTTTTAAAGAAATACAACAATTTTATCACATAAAAAGTTTAACTTTAACAATAAAACAGGTATTTCGATATTTACCAAAAATTACGTAATCCGACAATCCTTTGTTAATGTAATTATGAAAATAAGCTATTAACAGTAATGTTGAGTTTTCTGCTTCAAATTTACCAAAAAAATACGTAAATTGATGCTCTCTTAATAATTCTATAAGAGGTAGGTATTTCAAGAATATTACCAAAAATTACGTAAATCTGAAACCTTTCTTATAAAATTTATGTTGTAAGAATTATCAGGCTCGGGTAGGACAATAATTAAGTGTTATAGAGTATAATGAGATTTGTCAATTAATACACAAATTCTCACTAACACCCAAGAAATATTATAGAACCAGCAATATAATAAAGGTATTCCGAAATTTACCAAAATTATGTAAACCGAATTTCCAAATTATTATATTACCTTGCTAGAACGTATCCGTAATCGAAGGACCATACTTATGCATTATAAATATGAGTTTGAGATGTATAAATAATCTCAAACCCTCTGAGCCTAATTAATACTCACGGATATGATTATGAAAACTCTACTCGCGACAAATATATCACAAAGGATGGCACAAAGAAAAACTCCAGGAAAATTACAGATCCACCAACCTTGTTTTGTAATTTTTGTAGCTTGGAGGCCTCCGTAATTTCATCCAATCAATAATTAATTTCAGTCAATACAATCCTTAGGTGACTTGAAAATTTGCACAAGAGATGAAATTTGTCAATCAATACACAAACTCATAAGTTTTCACAAAGCATGAAAATTTTCCAAGAAACAGACAGTGTCAGTTATTTTCTTGTTTTAGATTCTATTTTTGAAAACAATCCATTTAGGCGTCTCTGCTAAATCCAAGGAGTGAGTAAGTACCCTCTTTGTGATATATATTTATTTAAATTTTCGAACAAACAAAACATATTGCAATGCGTAACCAGTTAGCTTTAGCGGAAAATGATTACCCATGAGAAGAGTTGAACATTTCGAATTCGTTTTTGATCGTTACCGAAGTTTAATTAAATTTTATATTAATTCTGGTACTGGTAAATACATGGTGTTCAGATAATTTCTCATGATTTATTTTATTTATTTATTTATTGTGACAACCGTGGCCGGTTATCTACATTACTCTGGACTCCTTGTGTGGATCCAGATTCCTCTTGATGATCAGTGGGATTTCAATAATACTACGTGGGTAGTTTATTACTGTTTATTCCGAGGTCGTACAGTGGTGCTTAGTAGGAAGCCTGAATGCTAAGAGAGGACGAGTAGACAACATTCACGCCTTTTATACGTTCCGCATGCTGTCTCACTCATACACGCATGTCTCTTTCATACTGCAAGACATACGTTCACTACATCCCTCCACACTTAAATCTGAAGACAGTACACAACATGATACGGATAATTATTTACAATACATATAATATTTCAATATTTACAATGTACGTAATTCATTTATCACATGTTGAGTCGAGAGCTGAGTCCTGTCTTCATAGACTCATCTGTGTGTCCGTGGTCGAAGTCGGTCCTTCTAATTTCCCGACGTGGAAGCCACTGGATCACTGGAAGGAGAAGGAGAAACACCCATTAGTCTGTCATCCGGCACAAAGCTGGAGACATCGTAATCGTCATACGACAGTCTCTTCGTCTCAGACGCGATATAAGGATTGCTGGGTTTCTTTTCCCATGATACACACAATTTAGACAACTGATCAAAATGCCTTTTCCAATACATAAGTTTACCATTTAATTTTACTTCAATTATATAAAGTTTTTTCCCTAATTGTTTATGTACTTTCCCTGGTACCCATTTATCATTGTTTTGGTCTCTGAAATCTCTAACCATTACTTTTTGATTAATCGAAAAACCCTTCGAATCTTTATTATTTCTCTTATAATAATATTTCTGATTTTCCTGACATTTAGACATTTTAATTTTAGTTTCTTTCTTAATTATATTATCCTTATCTCTCCCCCCTCTCGGTACAAAACTGTTTAAGTTAGACCTTAGTTTCCTTCCAAACATTACAACTGCAGGTTCTAAGCCAGTTGTACAGTGTGGTGCATTTCTGTAATCAATTAAAAAATTTCCTAATTTTTCCTCATAACCTGACTGAAACTTATTTCTTATCATCATTTTTAAAAAAAAAATTTTACACGTTCGAACCGCGTTTTCTGCTAAACCGTTTGATTGTGGATGATTTACCGGAGTAGTTAAATGTTTGATGTTATTCCTCTCACAAAACTCTTTGAAGTCCGCTGACATGAAAGCGGCTCCATTATCTGACACTATTGTCTGTACACTCCCGAAATAAGTAAACAAACCCTTTAATATTTTAATAGTGTTATACGAATTTGGAGAATTTACCTCTACACAGTCTAACCATTTTGAGGTTGAGTCAATAATCACAAGAAAATATTTATTTGCAACTGGGCCCGCATAATCAATATGCACCCTACTCCATATTTCTTCAGTTATA
This sequence comes from Limnephilus rhombicus, assembly GCA_929108145.2. Taxonomy (NCBI): domain Eukaryota; kingdom Metazoa; phylum Arthropoda; class Insecta; order Trichoptera; family Limnephilidae; genus Limnephilus; species Limnephilus rhombicus. The sequence continues at coordinate 13,658,190 of OV815270.1, forward strand.
GGCCACGGAGTCAATTCGCTCTTTGGTTGAGAAGGTTGAACCTCTGAACAAATTTCGCATCCTCTCGCTAAAAGTTCAATATTTCCATCTATCCCTGGCCACCAAAATATACCTCTGGCTAAACCTTTCATCTTTGCTACACCCAGATGAGATCTATGCAATAAGTTAAAAAAAATTTCTCTTAAAATTACTGGAATTATTAGCCTATGATTCCAGAAAAAACAATCATCAATTATGGATAATTCATTCCGTTTAATCCAGTAAACCCATTTTGAATCATCCTTGTTAATTTTATTTGGCCACCCAGTTCTGAGATAATGTTTAATTTCCAATAAAATTTTATCTGTACTTGATTCCGATTTAATTTCCTCGACATCTATAGGTAAATCTCTGTTATTTTTTAATAAACTTAGAATTTGAGTATCAAAGTCATTCTCTACGTGAACTGGTTCCTCGACAGGAACGCGAGACAAATAATCCGAACAGTTCAATGCCGATTTCACGTACTGTACTTTATAATTGAACGACGACAGAATTACACCATAACGTTGAAGTCTGTTACACGCTAATACTGGTATACCTTTCTTATCACCAAAAATTCTACATAACGGTTCATTATCTATTTCTAAAATGAATTCCCTTCCATAAATATACTCAAAAAAAATTTTCAACGCAAACACAATAGCTGTTGCTTCTAAATCCAAAATTGAATATTTCTTTTCTGCTTCAGTTAATTTTCGAGAAACAAAAGAAATCGGTCTCTGTAAATTATTATCGTAACAATGTAAAAGTGTCGCCCCCAACCCTTTTGTTGAGGCATCCGTCACAATCTTCAATGTTACATCCGGATCATAATGAGCTAGCACTCTATCATCACATAAAATTGACTTAATTTTATTAAAAGCTTCCAAGCAATTTTGATTAAAATCAAAATGTGTATTTTTCCTCAATAAATTATGTAACGGATCTAATAGTACAGACATATTAGGTACAAATGACCTGTAAAAGTTCACTAACCACAAAAAACTTCGTAATTCAGTAATGTCTTTAGGTTGCGATACTTTACTAATAGCGATAGTTTTGTCTTTCAATGGTTTAATTCCTTCTTTTGAAATTTCAAACCCTAGAAAAGTTACTGATGACGCCTTAAAAATACACTTGTGAATATTTACGCTAAATCCACAATCTTTTAATCTATTTAACACTGCTGTTAAATTCTCATTATGTTCTTCTTCCGAATCTCCTGTTACCACAATATCATCTAAAAATACAGCTGTTTTTTTCAAACCTTGCAAGCACGAAGCTATTGTTTTACAAAAAATAGCCGGCGCGCTATTAATCCCAAACACTAATCTCGTGAATTTAAACAATCCTAAATGAGTAGATATAGTTGTGAATTCTTGACTTTCCTCATCTAGTTCTAATTGTAGGTACGCTTGCCGCAAGTCAATCCTACCGGCTGCGCCAAATGTGACAACCGTGGCCGGTTATCTACATTACTCTGGACTCCTTGTGTGGATCCAGATTCCTCTTGATGATCAGTGGGATTTCAATAATACTACGTGGGTAGTTTATTACTGTTTATTCCGAGGTCGTACAGTGGTGCTTAGTAGGAAGCCTGAATGCTAAGAGAGGACGTGTAGACAACATTCACGCCTTTTATACGTTCCGCATGCTGTCTCACTCATACACGCATGTCTCTTTCATACTGCAAGACATACGTTCACTACATTTATTATACAAAAGAAAGTACAAATAACATATTGGGAAGCTTTGCCTATCTAACTAGGAAAGTTTCCCGTTTCAGGACAGACAAATTGACAGGTTTAGTTCATATTATTCCAAGAAATATACATAATTACATAACAAACAAAAAAATAGAAAAAGTAACCTGGTAGCATATATTATTATACTCGGATTTACCGAATTAACCTGGTAACGCACAATATATTCGGATTTACAGTGTGAGATAAGCAGGTAATTTAGTTGTAAGTATTGAAAAGTATAAACCAGGTGCCTGATAACAAGTTGAAGGAATTACATAAAGATTTACAACATAAAGAGTTAATGCTATTATAAACAATATTATAAAGATATGAAGTTATGTTAGGTTATGTGTTTGAAGTGTGAACTTATAATACATAGTACACTTATAAGAGAAACTATATTAAAATTTACAAAATCGGATATAATTTGTGTATGTAATAATATATTTGTTTTTTTTTTAAATAATAATTTATGCGTTAGAACAACAATGCGTAATAAATTATGTGCAAACATGATTACATATTCACACTCATTTAAAACATGTTTTCAGTACAAATTATATTATACGACAATACGAAAACACTGCGCTCATGTCTTGAACTACTCCTGCTAAAATATGAAAACAATATAAATATAGATAGAGATATAAAAAGAAACTATGAATATACATAAATAGTACCTGATTTAGTGCTACTTTGGTAACGATACAGTGAAATTGGTGCATTACTTCGAACGTCATACATGTTGTGTTATGTATTTTATATTTATTATAAATCATCACCGCTATGAGGTATCAAGCATACATGAACTAATACCGTACCAAGTTTCACACAGCGAGCCTTCTAGTGTAGTATTATGTTAATGAGCGATGTGTGTGTCACACTTGTAGCAGAAGTAGTGATGAAGCAAACAGTCTTCAGGGGCGCAAAACCATAAAATCCCAGTTATAAAAACATCAAAAAGATGTCGAAACATTGTGAAGCAAAAACAGAACTCAATGAAGTGTGGTAGGAATTTTGGTCTAGTGATCAGATGATTTTGTTTATCAGTTAAACAGCATACGTTCACTTTCGACTCTCCCAAGTCCAGAATCCAATCATTGACTAATTTACGCAGAACGCTTGAACTTTTCAATTTCCAAGAACCAGGTATAAGGTTGAACATTTTTGGACCTAGGTAAGAATATTGTCTTTGAGCAAGGGATGTCATAGTAGTAAGTGGAACTATCGGATTCCTCCCTGCATGTCGAGTGTCATGATAATGTTCTACTGAGTGGAAGAGGTGACGATATTTTTTTGTGTACAATATGACTTTTCTTATGAATAGTTGCCTCACATCCAGAACTCCTATCTCTTTGAATAAATCATTACTGGGGTATCTGTATGGTTTTTTAAGGATGACCCTTTTAGTAATGATTTCTGTGCTTTGGCTAAGGGGTCCAGAATTGATTTGGTACGTCCTCCCCATCCTAAAGATGCATATTCAAGTAATGAGTTGCACATGGCATAGCACATTAGTTTCAGATCTTTTGCGCTGAGAATATTTCTAATAGCCAAGAAATAATAAAGTCCAATTCCAGGGATTTCTTTTACTCTGTTCCAAATGTCTACAGTGGCGTCGCCACCGACTGCAGTGTGGTGATCAGTACAAAGTTCTCCTCTTATCCAAGTAAAAAAACTTATGAACGTATGAATCCATCCCTCCCATTGCAATGGCGATGGGTCGAGAAAGTCTTGCTGTAGAGGTCAAAATGTCTCCCTTAACCAGTCTCTCCCAATCCGACCCACCATAATCATTTGTTAATTGTTGTTTCCAGGGTCTTCGTATCATATTTGATGATGGATCCAGGATTGTTCTGAGACTCAGCGGAACGGGAAGCTCAGGCGCTACAGTCAGGTAATGATAAACATATATTTTGTTATAACTAATAAAGGTAAATGTGCATGAGGTGACAGCAATGTCATGTTTATCATGAGCTGTTTAATATATCGATCCATAATCGGCAGAACAGCGTAAGCGCCAAAGAGAAAATTGTTCAGGAGAAGGTTTTTTTTAATTAACTTTCTTCATTGAATCCAAAAAGGATTTTGGTTAATTAGGATTATTAATCTTTGGTTGCTGCCTATATAAAGCTGATAATACAATTATCTAAATGCCTTCAGTTGTTGAGATAGTGGTGGTAACGCTGTTTTGCCTATGACCTTGGCAGATTTTTCCCTTGGATATGCCGCATACGCTGTTTAGAGCAGTGTTCCACAAACTTTTTGTGTTCAAGGTACACCAACCAAATCAAGAAATTTCAGAGGTACACCAAAGAAAAAAACATTGTTTATTTAATATAATATATGTATTATTAAAATTAATATAATATTAAAATATCATGTTTAAGAGCCCAAGAGGGATTTTTAAATATTTTATGGTTTTGCATGTTTTCAAAGTCGTGTTATGCTGTGCACATACAGCATATACAGCACAGCACATTTTTACAATTTTTTTTTAGTCGCATATTTGTTGGATCCCACCAGTTTTTTTTTTAAAATTATTTTTTTATTTATTTAGTGACTACCTATATAGTATTTTTTACATTTTTATATGAAACATGTTAGTTAGATATAAAAAGAAAATATATTCGTAGTCCTCCTCACTAGGAGATCCTGTGCTGAGGGGGACTATGCTTTGGATAAGTTTTTCAGCGACTTCTGGTTTAACTTCATTGTTTGGATAAGGTTTTCTAGAAACTTCTATGACGATGTTTTAAGTATAGTAGTAAGTTCATTTTCTGATAGTTCCTTCAGCCAACATTTAATGTCCTTAATGTAGCTATTTTTTGTTTTAATTTGTTTGATACTAAAGTTATATAACTTTACTGCTAAAAATTCAGAACTTCTTTGACCAAATGAAGAGTTACACTTTGGTATATTAAGTATGTCAAATCTAAATATTAAAAAATAGGGAAACTCAGGAGAAATTTCCCCTGTTATAGGAAAAAATCTAAATCCACGAAAACGGCTAAGATATAATACGACACTTTTTAATTTTTCTGGAATTATACTGTAACTTGGTAATTTTTACGAGCGGATACTAGGATCAATCCGTATTAAGTAATAATATACAATAACTTTTGGCGGTATTGTCTTAAAAATTCGATGAGGGCAACACAAGCCACAAAATTTTAAGTATTTTGGCAAATTTCAAAGAGTTTTAGTATTAATTAAAACCCCAATTCGCACAAGCAGGTGGTGGCAAATTGTATGAGAAATGAGAATTGCAAAAGCGCGTTTTAAAAGCAGTGGATACTCATTTTTTACATGCAGCCAAAAATGTGCTTGCTCTGTTTCGAAAATTTTTTGTTTTAATGTCCGATCAATTTTTAGCTCCGTGAATTTTTCCTGTTCGTTTATCGGCAAGTTTCCAAGGGAAATACTATCTGAGAATGGATTAACATGGATTGCAGGTCACACATACGAAAATATGAGTTATTATTTTCTTCTAATAGCTGTTCCAAGTATTTCACTACATAGCCTGCACTTTTTTCTGAATCGGTAGCAATGACCTTTGGGATCATTTCATTACTACCATTGGTATTGTGGCTGATCCATAATCCCAACTTAGCACGAAAGCTTTCAATCTTCTCCGATGATGCTAAAATCTTAGAATTCCTGCCTTGCATTTTTCGTTGAGCTCATTTAAATGAGCAATACGAGATATGCAAGTTTTGCTACCCATTCTTCTTTTTTAAACGGAGAAGCAAAATTTGAATCTCGGGTCTCTAAAAACGTCTGGGTCTCATTGTTTAGCTCGCTTGTGGTGAGGCACACCAACTAATGACCACGGTACACCGGTGTACCGCGGCACACACTTTGCGAAACACTGGTTTAGAGTACATAATTATTTTTTAAATATTTATCTCGCGATCATGAAAGGTGAACATATAACTAAATGAAATGGTTCCATGACAGTTTATCCTAAAGTTAACTAAATACAATGATTTGCAAGTATGCAAATACGGCCTTATAACCAAAGTCGATATATTTGTATCTGCAGGCATCTTGATTGAAAATCCGTTGTAAAAATATTTTTACTAACAATAATTTCGACTCCCCGAAGGAGCATGCGGTAATAACAAAATACGACATACTTTTACGTGCAGTCGGCTTAGCAAAAAACTGCTAAATAACATTTTTAATCTGAATACGACACCAGAGGCTCACCTTCTGGAACCGTCTGATCACAGCATTTCTATACATACTCTTTTGATTGTTACATCATAAAAATGCTAATAGATGTCTCTATAACCCGGTGTTGGAGATGTGGGGTGACAATGAAATGTTTTTGGAAACACTCTAAGATGGTGTGAATGTATTGTGCTATTTCCTACACCCTTCACCGACATTTGATAGTTTTTTTGTAAATATTTTCAAAATTAACTACACTGAAATCTCAAACAATTGTTCCTCAAATAATGGTTTTGCCTCGTGTGCCATTTATTTCTTCTATCCCAAATTAATTTCACACAAAACTCACAAAAAACTTTGCATCAATAGTTTCTCTATGCATCGTTTTACCATGTTGATTGTTTAAAGCACACAGTTTTTGTACTATTTTACTCAATCGATCATTGCCGGGCAACCACTTCTGATATTAGTTGTGTTAGACGTTCAAATATAGCAGTGCGCACGCATGAGGTTATTTTTTTTACTTTCTAGTTTTTGAGCGATTCAATCTTAAAAATAAATCATCTAGTGAAAAAATTGCGCACTCTTCAAGAAAAATTTTATTGGGTTCATTTGATTTAACTTTCGACAGGCCAAGATGCCAAACAAAACGCCCGTGATCAAGTGGGTCAGCCGATGACCCATGCAATTTTTTTTTGGGCATTTAAACCATAGAGATCACTTTTTCTTTTTTTCTTTTTTTTTGTTTGTTTTTTGTTAAACGGCACATTATGTATTAATCATTTGCGCAAGAATACCTAAAATACTAAAAATATATTTCATGTATTTAAGTAGATTTAAGACGGATAGTTTATATTTATATTTTGGGGTCTACCTTCGACCGCAGTTGGCTGCGGGAGAGATAAATTGGATTTATTTGATTTAAATCAGATTTTTTTAATATTTCATCTATTTTAACTCGGAAATCGGTCTATTTAAAAAAAAACAATGATGTTGTTGTTCATTTCAATTTGGGAGGCGGGAATGGGTACCACCGCCCCGGGAACCTTTATTGGATAACCAACACCTCTGCCGTAGGTCACCCCAAGTGGTTCGCTTCGTTTGGTGATTTAGCAGGGGTGCCCGGGTTCATGGGGTGAGGTTTGTCTGGGTCTTGGAGGCGGATTACCAGGACACACTGAACCCCAGATTCCTACCCACCCCTTAAACCCTTTTCCTTCCCAATACTCTCCTCTGCTTCCTTTCCTTAAAAAACCCTCCACACAGCATCCCCAAAGTTGACATAGGCCCTGAGGGGATATTATTTTCCTCAGGGTCTCCTGTGTGGAGCTCATGTAAAAAATATATATATAAACACGGTGTCCGAAAACTCGTGGTACAAGCGGGAAACTGGGAAATCTACATCACATAGAGTACCCAAATAAACATATAGTTTTTCGATATGAGCATTTTTACATTTAAAAAAAAAAAATAATTTTAAAAAAAAATTTCGGCTACTTTAGGGTAAAAGACATTGGGTAAATAATCTGCCAAGAGCCGCCATATTCTGCTACACTTTTAATAGACATAAATTTGTAAAATACTTTTAAACTTTAATACCACAAGAACCACCGGTTTCAGTCAGGATGGACGGAAAAATATGCATTAAAATTTGATTTTCGTTCAAAGTTCAAAATTTCCCAACGTCTCCATTGCCGCCGTATTATTATTATTGTATTTGGATTTGGCATTTACGAAGTTTTGTTTCAAACTAAATATGTGTGAATTACTTAATTTACCTAAACTAAGAACCTAATATCCTATTTTGTGTACGAAATAGTCGTTTCTTGTAGTAATTGTTGAAATGAAGTGTGATTTCCATAATATCTGCTTAAAAATGCGGCGGCTTATGGATTACCTACTTATTATTAGCACAGGAAGGTACTTAGGTACTTACATTATGTAGCAACATTCCTTTTGCAATCCAAAGCACACAACATCACCAAAATTGTTTAAAACTATCACCTTTCTAAAGCACAGTTAGCACAGAGCACAGAAGTTATTCGAACTTGTACGAAAGTGGGGCCAAGCACCATCTTGCAGGAACCACAGATTCATTACGGTTATGAGAGGAATGTCTTCGATAATCGTGTAAATTTCAATGTAATTTACACGGTTAATTTGCCATGCGTTTTACCCAAAATCGGGTATTCCCTCGTGCATTAGCTCGCGCGGCCATTAGCTAAGGGCTCTTTCAATTTAGACGTTTTGTGTCGGACCGCTGCCGCACGTTTACCGTGCCGCTTGTTATAACCCGCTGCCGTGCCGCTGCAGTACGGTAGCAGTCCTATACCAAACGCCTAAATTGAAAGCGTATCTGACTGCCGTGCGTTTGTATGCTGGTGATGTTTAGACGTGGGTCGTTTGATATTTTGAATTCATTTGACAGCAGTTAAGCCATGGACTCTGACGAAGTAACATTACTGTTAGTCCTCTTGTTGAAAAACATCCAACAGAAACAGAAACAAAAATGATGCCCCCAATGTTTTCATTAAGAGGACATAACCAGCAAATCCAAATTCCGATTCCGACTCTAATGCTCACACATCAGCGCTCGCGAGCGGACGTTTTTGGAACTAGATTTCGTTCCGCTGCAAACCGGGTTTCGTGTACCTACTAGCTTACGCGGAGCTAGGGCTGCAGTATGGTTCAGACTTCATCTTCATCAATGTTGAATTCTCGCTTCCAGAATTTTAATTAGTAGTAGTTATTTGTAATTTGTATATCGAAGTGCATAAACATAAATAGATACAAGTGAAATGCGTAAACACAGTAGGTATAAAGTAGATACCTACATACATGAATAAACAATTTGTTATATTTTTTTAAATATTTTGCTTTTTTGTTTTAATTGTAGTTTACGGCCTGGTGTAAGACCACCATTCAGAATTGAAACGTTGCTTGAAATGGCTTTAGCCGTGTTTAATGACCAGATCTGAATAGCCACCTTTCTCTTCCCTATCTCCTTCCTCCCCCCACTAACTTCAGCCTCACAACATACCCCAATTGGGGATGCCATAGTCCCACTGGCTCCAGACGGGAACAGTTAGGACTCTTGTGCGGCATTCATGAAAAAAAAACGAGTTATATTCAGATGGATTGTAAAAAATGTCTCATTTTGAAATATTTATTCGTGTGCACAATTTTTTATGTTATATTTATGTGCATACCGCACAAGTGGCCCAAATGCTCCCGTCTGGAGCCAGTGAGACTATGACATGACTATGGGGTATATTGTGATGCTGAAGGTGGTGGGGAGGGGAAGGAGATGGGGAAAAAGAAGGCGAGGAATTACCTGGCTATTCAGATCTGGTCACCAAACACGGTCAAAACCATTTCTAGCAAGGTTTCAATTCTGAATGGTGGTCTTCCAACAGGGCGATACTGAAAGTATCTTCCACTCTGGAACGTGACGCAAAAATATTAATTTAAATGAAATAATTGTGAAATAACCCAAATTAGTCAAATAAAATTTATTTGCCCACGCCGGGATTCTATCCCACGACCTTCGGATTGCCAGTCAAGAGCCTTACCCCTTGACCACTCCGGCCGTCAATAGGTAGTATCAGTAATTTGGAAGGCGGATATGGGTACCGCCGCCCCGGGAACCATGTATTGTATTATCAACACCTCTGCCACAGGGCACCCCAAGTGACTTAGCAGAGGAACCCGGGTTCATGGGGCGAGGTTTGTCAGGATCTCGGCGGCAGTTGCGTCTGCCCACCAACTATGTTAAGGCCGGATCGGGAGAGACCTTTTTTGTACAATCGCTCAACATACTGCCTATCTCTTCTTTGGGGATGCTGTGTGGGGAGGGTCATTTTAGGAAAAGGGAGGAGAGGAACTTCTGAGAAGGAAAGGGGTAATAGGGGTGGATAGAAATCTGGAGGTCAGCGTGCCCAGGAGAGCAGATGTATGAATCTATCCCTCCCACTGCGGTGCAGGGAGATGTTCTGAGAGAGTAAGGCTGGAGAAGTCAAAGGGACTCCCTCATCCACTTTCTCCAGATCCGACCTGCCATGCAGCTGGTGGGCAGACGCATCCGCCGCCAAGACCTGGACAAACCTCACCCCATGAACCCTGGCACCCCTGCTAGTCTTAGGTTATCTAATAAATGGTTCCCGGGGCGGTGGTACCCATACCCAATTCTCGTGTTTGTTATTTTTATAATATTAAAAATGTTTATAAAAAAGGCCTACCCTCCCAACCCATCTCACCCCCCCCCCCCCCCACTCCAAAAAATGGATATAAAAAAGGTCTACCCTCCCAACCCCTCAGCCACCCCCTTCACCCCATCCCAACTCTTCTTCAACCTCCCTCCCTTGGGAGCTGTTGGAATCTTGTGCGGTATTCACAGAACAATAATTCAAAATATTTTTTTTTTTTTTAGCAGTTGTGACTCTTGTGCAGTATTAAACATAGCAATAACATACAGTAAATTAAAAAAAAAAAAAACAAGTGTGCTTTAGACCACACAACTGAAGTGAAACTTCACTAACTTATGCCGGGTACCCGCTGTATATAATGTTATATAGTGCAGGTGCTTGCATTATAATGTAGTTTCCCGGGACTTGGGATGGAACCATTACAGTTTAGTTGACCCTGATGTTACAGTGGCCTTGCAACGCATGCCGGGTACCCATTGTATGTAATGCTATATGCTGCAGGCGCTTGCATTATAATGTAGTTTCCCGGGACTTGGGATGGAACCATTACAGTTTAATTGACACCGAGGTTAAAGTGGCCTTGCATCGCATGCCGGGTACCCGTTGTGTATAATGTCATATAGTGCAGGCGCTTGGATTATAATGCAGTTTCCCGGGACTTGGGATGGAACCATTACAGTTTAGTTTACCCAGAGATTACAGTGGCCTTGCAATGCATGCCGGGTACCCGTTGAATATAATGTTATACAGTGCAGGCTCTTGCATTATAATGTAGTTTCCCGGGACTTGGGATGGAACCATTACAGTTTAGTTGACTGTAAGGTTACAGTGGCCTTGCAACGCATGCCGGGTACCTACTGTATATAATTTATTTATTTATTTACGGACAAATTGTCCATTAACAATATAACAATAACACAAATAACAAGCGTGCGTAAAGGCCCGACCTTTTCCCTCACCATCGATCACCGTTCGCATCAATTACCGTTCGCATCACACTTTTCCTAACAATCACCACTTTTTGTAACAATCACCATTTTTTGTAACGCATTCACCAGCTTACCCCCCAAGTCGATCGTGCGTAAAGAAGTTTTACTTAAAAAAAAAATTTACAGCAGTTGGGACGCTTGTGCGGTATTCACATAACAATAATTTACAATAAAAAAAATTCAAAATTATTAAAATTTTAGCACAAAAATATTCAATGAACATGAAATTTTGCATTCGGGCAACCCTGTAGATTTTTACAAACGTGAAACAAGGAAATCGTATTTATTTTTAAAGTTTCGTTTTCAATTTGTCATTACAAAATGTGATGATCCAGAGCGTCGCGGAAACGACTTGTCCAGGCCACGGTTGCGGGCTGAATGAGCTCTGAATTTTGTGTTTCTTGCTATCAGTAAAATGTTGAAATGCGAAGCTGTAAATTAGTTAATATTAAATACTTACTAAAATTATTTTTCGATCAAAATTATTTATGATTTGTCAATAATGTCTTAGCAAAATAACAATAACTTAATAATAACAACTACAGACCATCACTCTTCTAAATACTATGTCCAAAATTCTGGAAAAAGCCATCAAAGAACAGCTCTACCACTACCTAGAAACAAACCATCTACTCTCGAAGAACCAGCATGGCTTTAGAAAGAACAGAAGTACACAACACGCTTTAACCTCAGTAACAGACTTTATTAACTCTAACCTTGACTCAAAGAAAAAAGTAATTTCAATATATCTAGACTTATGTAAAGCCTTCGATACAATATCTCACAATATACTTTTTAACAAACTTAATAAACTCGGCATAACTGGAAATGAACTTAACTTACTGAAAAGTTTTATGTCAGAGAGAACTCAACAAGTCATTATCAACAAAGTGAAAAGTGAACCCCTTCCGATCAGTTACGGAGTGCCCCAGGGTAGTGTTCTAGGTCCCATAATGTTTCTTATGTACATCAATGATATCTGTGAACGAATTACAGAAGGCAACATTGTGACATTCGCTGATGACATCGTAATACTTTGTCAAGCTGACTCATGGATCAAGGCATTCCTTAAAGCTGAGAAAAGTCTTGCTGTCATCAAACTATGGCTCAATGAAAACAAACTTACTCTAAATACAAAAAAAAACTAAATTCATAACACATAGTATAACTCAAAGAGGTCAACCTCCTCCAACCTTCGCTCTGAAAATACACGACTGCTCCCAACCCTTCTCATCGTGCAATTGCGAAATCATACAAAATGTCAAACAAATAAAATATCTAGGCGTGATAATTGACGAAAACCTACGCTGGAATGACCACATTAACTTAATTACATCCAAGCTTAAAAAAATCATGTATCTTTTAAATAATATAAAAAACATCTTCCCACGCACAATACTAAGATCTGTCTACTTTGCTCTTTCCCAATCTTTAATCATGTATGGTCTTCTGTCTTGGGGAAGTGCAAGTAATATTTCTCTAGATCCACTAGAAAAGGCACAAAAGGCAACAATCAAACTAATACTTCAAGTAGCATATGATACAGACTCTGAAAAAATTTACAAGATGCTCGACGTTTTGTCAATCAGACAACTCTACGCTAAATCGTCTATTCTTCACCTCTTCAAATTCAAACTTCATATCCCTTTACTTTCTCAGTCCGGTTTATTAACAAGCCGGTCTTCAACAAACCTAACACTCAACATCCCGCTAAAGCACACGACCCACGGACAAAGATCCTTTAACTACTATTCTATCAAACTATATAACAGCATGCCACCTTCTTTGAAACAATCTGCTGATTATTCACCAACAAATAAACTAAAAAAACAAATCACAGCCTGGATAAAAGCTAAAGGAACACTATTTTTCCAAAACCTATTTACTCCAAACCAAACATAAAAATTAACTTCCTAATAACCAATGTACAATAACCATTAAATAAAATAAATATAAAACTTTCTACTGCAACACATTAATACTTGTCACACATAATCATAAATAAACACGTAAACACCTCAGCACAGGTTCTCCTAGTGAGGTGTTCACGAAACATACAATACCTATCCACAGTTTCACCTTCGCAAACCTACCATACACCCAACATAATAAAATTGTAAAATATATTATGTAAAAATGTTTTCAAAATTTATCTATTATGTAAAAATGTTAATTAATAGGTAAATACTGTAATACAGTATTTATATATAAATAAATAAATAAGTATGTAAAAAAATCTGAGATATCATAGTTTGTAAGTGCGCAAATAAGTACACAAACGGACCAATTTTCGTCAAGAAACACGTGTACGTATTTATTTTTTAATGATTTTATTTAAACTAAAATTAAAATTCTGAAACATGCGATACCTAGATAAAGTATCGATTTAATTTACTGCATGATTATATTGATTTGAAATGGGTGTGGTATAATACAAAATCTTTTTTGAAAATTTAACAAATCTGCCAACGACCTACGGTATAACCTTGTTATACTAAAAGTAAACATTTTTTCTCAAAATTTAAAACATGCGAATGCTAGATAAAAGAACAATCTTTCAAAATCAATTTATAATTTTTTGTGGAAATGAGTTAACACATCTAAAATCTGATTTAAAAATGACATATTTTTGGTTTTCTCTGGTTATGTCCTCTTAACATGTAATACCTATTGGTGATTACCATAATCTTTACCCTAGGTTAAAACAAGATCCAAACATTTTTTTTAATTACTTAAGAATGTCTAGAGAATGTTTCTATGAATTACTTGAATTAGTTAAAACTAAAATTCAACGGCAAGAAACCATATTCAGACATATATCAGCTGAAGAAAGACTACATAAATTTTTCCACGTTTATATCATCCATTTTAAGCAAACAATAAACATGAAAATTCGAAGAAATTAGCTCTCACGTCTTGTCACCGCACTTTTCAACAGCAAAATGAACACGTCGAGCTTGCGACGTTGCCATCCTGTCGTCGAGCATTCTCGGCACCGACGCCGCACGGTTACCGCTCCGTGCACTTTGTATGAAAACAAATTACCATTTTTGCGCCATACGACAAACGCACCGCTTCGGCACTGCAGCGGTCCGACACGAAACGTCTAAATTGAAAGCGCCCTAATCGCGGCCATTTTTTATACATTATTCGCTCTCCTGTTTTGGCACATGTGGATTGACCCGAGAGAAAGAGATGCTAAGTTTGTTTCAGAATTTTTATAGTCCGGTTAAAATAGATGTTCATTCGTGCAAAAAAACAACAATACATTTCTGACCATTTTTGAAATGAAGAATTCTTTAGCACTGTTCTGATTTGAAACTCGATGAAATGAAAAATTGCGACACTAAAAAGAGACAAACACATTTACACATACATCAATAGGATTTAGCCTGTGAGAGAGTGAGATAGTATAATCAGTCTTTTCTTTATGCGGTGCTTCGTAGCCTTCCCACTCTTGTCTACTTTAGTTTTCTGAAAGTTTCACTCCTACCGCCTGTGACCTCTAATATTTTTGTTAGTAAGTACTACAAAATTTGAAGTACAAATACAAAAAAAACCTTTTTTTATAATAATTAACTTACAACAAAATCACCAACGTTCACATTAATTAACAGTTAATTAATGTCAAGGTTGGTGTTGCTTTTTTGCAACTAAATTAGTGATATTCAGGTTGATAATAAATTTGGACAACTTATATAGCGCTGTTTTTGCGAAAAATCGCCTCAAGAGCGCTGAGATGTTACTACTAAGCTGTAATCTCAAATCGGATTACACTTGCAATATGTTTCTGTATTTGTTTTTCCTTTCTTCCTTTTCACTGAGGTATGTGGTTGAAAGCAGTAAATGTTTTAGTGCTTCTTCTGTTATTTCTCAAAAACTCGATAAAGAAGCTTCTTTGAAATTAATTTCAATAACAAAGTCTTGTTTTTCAAATAACTTAAAAGATGTTATTTTACACCTCCGGGACATATTATGATTGCTAGAGTAAGTTGAAGTAATGTTTGAGCTCGGACAGCTCTTGCGTAAGCATGGCCATTGAGCATCTTTTCTATAAATTTTGGAGCATAAATCAAAGAAAATGCTTCCATCATGCCACTTCCTTGCATGATGTAACCAATTGCTCCAAAAAAGTCATGAGAAGATGAAATCCTCCTAACCTGATTATGATCTTCGATAATTCGGACCCTTTAGGTGCAGCTGATACAATTTCTCGAGCTTTTGCATACAGAGGTTGATCAAAAGTTATAATGAATACATCGTGACCGTAACGTTTTGCATTCTCCAATGCACAAAGTAAAGTCGTGTATAATAGTATTGCAGTTGCTAGCAGGCTGATGAATAAAAGGTAAAAATGAAAATTTAGATTTTGACATCGTAGTCATGCATGTTATGGAGAATACAACTTTAGTAAATTTTAGAATTGCTTTTTCTCAGATATAATGAATCTTAGGGGAAAAAGTGTATGGACATTTCTTGTAGATAAATTGCATGATCTACAATTTTTATTTGAACTATTTTTATCATAAAACTAACCGTTTCACTAAAAAAAAAAAAAAAAAACCATTTTTGCGAATTTTGACCTTGAATAAAAAAATTTCCACACGTGAGATCGATTGGGACTTGGAATTTCATTATTAATGGTAACCCTAACGTTCATGTAAATTTTTAGCTTCTTGGAAATTTATGCTAGGGCTTCTCCTATTTTTCGGGCTAACTTGACCGGACTACCTTCCCCCTCCCTCGTCTCTTCCCTCACCGCTACCTACAAACTGCGAATATGTACGTTCAGCTGTTTAACCGTGGAACGACCAAATATTTTGTTTTTAAAATGAATTAAATGATGGGCAATTTCAAAATAATGCTTTAAATCCGGATTTCTTTGTTTGTTTTTCTTTTAAATAGTTTTTATTAGTTAGGTACTATGATCGTCAGTAATAATTTACAAGAATTTTACCAAAAAAAATATCAACTTCTGACTCGATTTACTCGAAAACGAAAGCTCAAATCAAAAAAAGTTATACCACAAAAGCGACTCCAAATGTGATGTGGATTCTCCCTTCGACCAAGTATATCTAGACAGGGCGTATGGGTCTTAAAAATGACACCGGAACCGAAAATATTGGTTTACGAAAACATTTATCAAAAAGAAAGTCCATTAGCTCGCAGTCAAAAGATCGCAAGAAGCATTGGTGTGTACCTTTAGTTGATCTGCGTGGAGCTAATTTGTTTTCCAGCAAGTTCGCGGTAACGGAATTACTAGCTTTGTGAAGATCATTTTTAAAACACAAATTTCAGGCAGTTAGAAATAATTTAGGTATGGGCTATCGCAGACTTTATTATTAACAATTTAAGCAGTTATATGAATATCTAAAAAATATATACAAAACATATGAATTCGAGGCAGCGTATCGAGTAAAGTGACATTTGATAAAAAATGTTTAATTTCTTCCTAGTAAAACAACTATGTCACGCAAGAGATGCAATGGAATTCGATGGGTAGTTTTATTATGAAATTTCTCATAGGTGGTGTCACTTTGGGATTTGAATTGGGTATGGGAGGGCTAACCTATAGTTAATATATCGATGGGATTCTCCAGTTTCCCTCTTGCACTACGAGTTTCCGGACACCTTGTATATATTCTTAATTTATAAATTTTAAAATCAAAATTCCAGTCTTTCCAAAATGTCTTTATTTTTATTTAACATTTTACTGTACCCAAACATTTTTGAACATTGTAACATTAAAAAATTAACACAACATAACGAAAAAAGAGGTAAGGTAAGGGTTTGTCTTTTAAAGAAATTTCTTCCAACCCACCTGCAATAGGAAATGTGCTCGGAGAGATAATTTTTTTTCAACACTAGCAACAGTATTTGATTGTTCAATAAAGAAAATCAACAATTAAGAAAATTAAAAAACATAAAAGTTAGAATATTAACAATGAAATTAAACCATTTGGGTATGTTGTTTATATTGGTTTTGTGATTTGTCTAAATTTAGTCTTTTCAAAGGGAAGGCTAATTTGCCCGCCTTTTCATTGCCTAATCTAATTCTTATTTTACTGTGCATGCACCAAATTGAATACCGAAAACATCCTTTCAATCCCATCAGAAGAAGCACCTGCTCTTAACAGTTTTAGCTTTGTACATGTCTGCGCGCCATAGTTTATGCCAGGGGAATGCCATAGTTTATGTCACTTTAGGCGGGTGATTTGATTGCAGTAAAAAGTAGTGATTTAGCACATATCCGTACTAGATACATATTTGCAATACCTTTTAATTAAAAAAAAAATTATTCAGTTTGGATGGGTATTTTGGCCTCAAATCCAAAATTAAGGTTTGTACGAAAAGGGCTGCCGCAGCCGTTCCTCTTAACCCTTCGAATAATAAGAAAATAATTTTCTGTCAAATTTTGCCTATCAAGGTTTGCGCGCAAAATCCTGCTTCTTCCCATGCATTTTAAATGTTCCTATTTATTGGTTTATTTAACGCTTTTGCAAAAACAAAAATTGTTCTAAAATCAAGAAAAAATAATCTTTCCGGTGTGTTTATTAGAAATCAACATTTTTGTTTCTAAATATTAAAATTTTAATATTGGAAATTTACATTGGCTAAAAAATGCATACATGCGAATATTCGAATTAAAATAATTAACCCCTCCGAATTTTCGAGAATATTAGCTTTTGGTGTCTTAAACGAAATGACATTTTACGAAAACTTTTAGTTATAACCGCTTCACAATTAAAGCTCTATAAATGAAACATTTCTGAACGTAGCCGAATAGTAAAAACTGTTTTAGACAGGTTACAAAATAAGCTTTCGAATTATTATATTACAAATAAATATTAATATTTGTAAATATTAAAATTTAGAATGCAAACATTAAAAAAATGTGAAAATGACTCACGTGATGTTTTTATGTGAAAACGGTACTAAAATCACAGATTATGTAAACAACAATACTTATTCTATTGTATAAATGTGTAATAAACACTTTTGTCACCTCACTTTTTTATCATTTCATATTAAAATATTTAATAGAAATTAACGATGTCGGGCGCCCGTCGGAAATTTGGCGGGATAAATTATGTGTCAGACTGCGCGTCTGACAGAATGTTCTTTTTATGTATTTCTATGGACAACTTGAATAGAGATGTGCAGCATGATTCAATATCGACCTTTCACTTTTTATTTTACGGATGTAACTAAAACAATAACGGAGTTATAACGGTTTCTATGGAGACACACGCGCTGACGTGTAAACACGCTTATTGTACTTGACTGCTGTCGTATGTTTAACGCATATATCTGCTTACGTTGCGGAGGGGTTAAAATAGAATAAACTTAAAATTTAAAATACCGAATCCTTTTCTAAATAAAATTTGAAATAAAACTGTCACCTCACTTTTTATCACTTTCATACAATTTTATTTTTAAATTAAATGTGTGATACGTCACAAATTGGCGAAAAATTAAACCGTCACTTTTGATCGGGTTTGTAAAATATCTGAAAAACCTAGTCATATAATTCTAAGACAATAAGAAGCATTATTTCATTCCGTTTCTAACATAAAAGAAATCACAAATATTCGCATGACAGGAAGAGAGATATCTAACTTTTAATTTTTTTTTTTTACATTAACTCCACACAGGAGGCCCTGAGGAAAATAATTTCCCTCAGGGCCTATGTCATCTGGGATGCTGTGTGGAGGGTCTTTTTGAGGAGAGGAAGGAATGAACATTGGTCTTGAAGAGACCCATGTTGTAGGAAGGAGGAAACACAGAGGCCGGTATAATAATGCACTGTCGCTCTGGGACAATCTGGGTCTCCTGTTATTATAACGGCATATGATGTTTTGGGACAACTTGGGTCTCCTGTGATTAGACGGGTTAATTCAAAAACTCATTTTTTGTAGTGACATTTTTGTGTTTCTCACCCATTTCAATGTGTCAGATTTTTTCCCCTCAATAATGCAAGGCTAATACGAAATAATTTTTCTGCCCCATGGTTCAAAGTAACAATAAATAAATATTAAATTATATATCAATCTATATTATTGTATATTTCTTCTAGGCTTTACATCGATTCATACGAAGCAACTGACGTGACCGGCGACGCACAAGTAATGTTGAAACCGCTGATTGAAGTTGCTCTCCAATTGTCGGATCTAAAGAAATTCACAGGACGTGATGCTCCCACCGTCATTACATAAATAGTACAAAGTGTTAAGTTACGCATCTATAAATCAGTTCATACTTTCACAGGTTGTATGTTATTACGGTCACATAAAATTTTGAAAGTGGTAGGCACACATTTTAGTAATTAAAATAAAATATCCTCCATTAAAAATATAATAAAACCGATTTAGCAAACTCTTCATGGAGAAGAATAATTGTGTTTAATTTGCAACCACAAAAAAAGCATTTAGATGTTTTTTATATGTTTGTATTTATTTTACCTTTGTTATGTTTGCTTTATAATTATGTAATATCAATTTATACCAAAAATCGTTGTTTTTTAATTAAATGAAGACAATATTAGCGAAACTCAAACGAAAATCTGGAGACAGAAAAATCAGAAAAGATATTGGCTCTGCTGGGACTCGAACCCAGGACCCTTTGCTTACATGGCAAGAGCTCTACCGATTGAGCTACGGAACCCATATCAATTCGGTCACTTTTAACTGTATCATACTTTGACTAAGAACTACCAACATTATTTTCATTTTCTTATCGCACATATTATTGGCTGCTATAGCTGCTGTTTGAGTTTCGCTAATATTGTTTTCATTTAATTAAAATATTATAATTTGAGATTTTACTCATAAAGTTTAAAAAAAAATAAAAATAGTTGTATTGGCTAACAATATTTTCGTTATCGGAGATTATGTAAGGTAACGGTTTTTTCATAATTAAACAAGTTTTATTTTTATTCATCTTGTGTTATTTTATTGTAATGATGTTTTGAAATACATATTATGAATATAAGGATAAGAATAGAATAAATTGATTGTTATGAGAAAATAATATTATAAAAACAAAAATAATTATTATGACAAGATCTATTTATAGAGGCCGATTTACACTTTTAGTAGCACGTGATTTATAACCAGGAAAAAAAAAGTTTATATATTTTCAAATATGTATACATATGATCTGAAAGGGTTAACGGTGACATCTCTCCTGGTTTTACCCCAACACTAATTTCTTGCTACTAATGAAAGTGTAAAACAGCTTTAACAGGCAGTGCAATAAATTTAATAATATTGAAACACTATTATTTTAGGATTCCTAAAGAATTTCATTGTGGAATGTTTAAAACCACTGATTTAAACTACATATTAACTACTTACAGAATTTATAAAATTGTTAATACTTTTTATACCTTCTTCATTGTTGTTATTTTGTTGTTAAATATAAATTATAATATGTTATATTATACTAAAAATAAATGGGTTAAACGTTAAAACAACCGTTTTAAATATTTTTTCATATTCTTTATCGCAACATTTTCTTCTTCTTTGGTTTGATAAACTAATAATATACACACCCTCTTTGATGTAAACACTGTTACATACACGCACACACACCATTGATATCTCGGACATATATTATAAATATTAGAATCATTAGCTTCTTACATTATTATCATCTATCTGAAGCTTGGTCTTGCCACATTTTACTTTTTATATGGCTGCCCTCAATTATTAATACTTTCAACCACTTTCAAATTTTGAATTACTCTTCTCTCTACGATTAAAGCAACTCAGATCCGTTTCTTTCCATACTACACTATTCCAGTGACCACCTCAAATTCCAGAATAAAGAAAAATATTTGTAAATATACTTTCTATTTACTAAATATCCTTTTCTATTTTCATGTGACACCACACAAATTCCACTATCCAAAGCCGCCTCAGAGATTATGGCACCTCATTTTGGGGAGTATTGTGAGGCGGAAGGAATTGGGAGATAGGAAGAAGATGGTCGGTAAATCAATCATCTAGTTGATTAGTCAGATATCTCCAAATACTAAGTTTTGAGTAATGAGGAAAGTAACGTTCAAATGCTCACCATGAATCAAATATTATTTACACATGTTTATGGTTTACATTTGGTAAAATATGCTGTTAAATAACACTGAGAAGCATAACGGTCCAATACATTAGTATGACTTTGAAATTTCTACTAATAACCCACAAAAAAATCAATTTTTTGTTTATTTCACTACAAGTTTTTGTGCATTTTAATAAATTTGGTGATGTTTATGAGTAATCTGAGTATTGTTCCAGATAGATAGAGGGTACACGCCTACATGTAAATGCATAATCTGACTAATCAACTGGACGATCGAAATACCTGGCTAATCAAATCTGGTTACTTAATATAGTTGAAGCCGGGGTGATGCTGAGATTACATTCAAATTATTTCGTACTAATGTCATTTTTTCCCAGTAATTCTTGCCTGTCACAAACTCAGAGTGGAAGATACTATCAGTATCGCCCTGGTGTAAGACCACCATTCAGAATTGAAACGTTACTTGAAAATGGCTTTAGCCGTGTTTAGTGACCAGATCTGAATAGCCAGGTACTTCCCAACCTTCCTCTTCCCCACCTCCTTCCCCTCCCCACTACCTTAAGCCTCACAACATACCCCAATTGGGGATGCCATAGTCTCACTGGCTCCAGACGGGAGCAGTTGAGATTCTTGTGCGGATTAACTGTAAAAAAAAAAAAAAAAACTGCTCCTAATTAAACCATATTAATTAAATATAATAAATTACACTCAAAAACTACAAAAATTCAGCAAACGCTATTGCAGATTCACTCACTTGTATTTGTGATCTAATTAATTGATCAAATCTAATTAATTTTTCTGAAATACTTACACGCAATCAATATAAATATTAATTTATCATTATCACATGTAGATAAAACTCGCTGATACGATACAATACTAAAACACTGGTTATTTGGAAAACAAGTCACGAACCACATAGACACGTCTTATTCGAACCGCACACCGAACGAATCTCCCGAGTGGAAAAAAAATAATAGAAGTCTGGGGCGTAAACAAAAGAGTAGAAAGGTCTTTTGTGAATTGACCACATCAGATCCCTTTCAAATAGCTATAGATCATACTTCTATCATTTTATCTCTTCATCTACAAAACTCAATCGGATTTGTCAAACATTTGTTAATTTTGAGTTAGCAGTGATCAATTTTGAGCAGTCGATGTACATATTATTCTTATAATATATCATTTTATTAATCCTCTTTAAAATCACTTAACATAAGTGTCTAACATAAGAACTTACACTCCCTTAGGTCACTACTAGTTTTTGGAACACTGTTAATATACAATACTGTTCTGCATCTCAATCTACGAAGAACTGGGCAAGCAAGTTGCAGGCTCCTATCAAGAATATAGTTGTGTAAAACAAGACATTCCATATGGTTAGCTTCCCCCGAATGCGAAGGGACATCATCTGAAGCAAGCTGGGCAGCGTAAACACATGGACCAGGCCGCTGACTGCTCCTGTATACCTGTAATTTAAATATGTAAATACATTTTATATTTTAATTTGATTTAGCTTAATTTTAACTACGCGGCTGTCGTGTGATCCATCCAAAGTATGCCGTATGACGGGATAGATTGTGTTGAAAAGGGCCAGCATTAAAAAGATTGCACTCAAATTACTGAAGTAAAGATTATTTCTTTTATGCTATGGAACTTCGGCCCTAATCAAAAACCTTTCACCATCACCTTCACAGTCTGTGACATTGTAAATAGATAATTGTGTAAAAGTATAAGCCAATAAGAACTTGCAAACTTTTTAAGGTCATTTAATAAAAATTCTCCAGTCCTAAAGAGACCTAAATTCTTCAGTCTTTCAAAATAAATATTTATTTATTTTATTTATTTAATACATGAATTATCGAAAGTACAAATAGTTTTTTGTGATATTTCACCCTCCATGCTAGGGATGACCCTGTGTTATGGCGGGTGAAGTTTACAGTTTGCGGATATACATTCATTTGTATAGGTTGAATTTTTCACTAATTGATACTATGCACACAAATTCTTCTACAATAAGAGAGTTTATGTAGTTACATGAATTACAATAATAACAAGATGGATTACAAGAATAATGTGAAGAAGTTAAAGAATTATTGGAAAAGATAAGTTATTACTAGTATATTAAGGAATTATTGATATATAGTTCACAGTAATCAGTCTTATACATATAATGCTGCTTAGATAGTAAATAAAAAAATATATTATATTTTGCCTGCTCTTAATACTATGCACACAAATCTTCTATAATAAGAAAATGATATACTTGTAGTTAGATTGGGTTACAAGAAGAAGATGGAGAAGTTAGAGAATTATTGAGAAATTTGAAAAATTTAAAATGAAAATTTTGAGGAGTTGTTAGCTATAGATCACACTAATTAATCTTGGAACATACAATGCTGCTAATTTAGAAAATAGAGATATATTATGTTTTGTCTGAAAGGTGATTAAATTGATAGAGTGTAAAGTGAATGGGTGTTAAAATTGTAATGTATTCCATGTGTAAGGATCCATTTCGTTATTTGTTTTTTAAAGGAATGGGGTTGACACAACGTTTTTAAGTTTTCAGGGATAAGGTTAAAGATTTTAGGAGCTAGGAAGAAAAATTGTCTTTGAGCTGACGTGGTGTGTAGTGTAGGTACATTGTAGTGTCTGTTGGTTATTGTTCTGGTGGTGTAGTTGTGTTGTAAGAGAGTTTTGTTTTTGTATTTGAACAGGAAATGTATTAGCATAAATTTTAGATGGAGTTGCCGTATGTCTAAGACGTTATACTCGACGAAGAGTCGTTTAGAGGGGTATCTTGTCGGTCGCTTGTTAATGACACGTATAACCATTTTTTGGGCTTTTAGTAGAGGTTCAATGATAGATTGTGCACAGCCACCCCAAGTTATAATGCCGTATGCTAGTAGGGATTGGCAGAGAGCGTAGTAAACAGTTTTAAGAGTTGAGGTAGTAAGGATATTTCTTAGGGTTTGAAAAACATAAGAGAGTTTGCGGATGCGTGGGGTTAGACTGGCCAAGTGCTGATCCCAACGAAGGTGTTGATCAATGATGACCCCCAGATATTTAATATGGGTGGCGTGTTCCAAGTTTGGGCAATTACAGGAAGTGCAAGTTCTTAGACAAGAGTGAATTATTATCTTCTGATTGTTGGTAGGTTGGGTTGCAACAGAAAGACTGAAGGTTAAGAATTTTGTTTTTCGTTAGGAGATTATCATCTAACCATTTCTTTATCTGGCGTATGTCGTTTTGAGCTATGTCGAATGCTCCTTTCCAGGTTTTGTGTCTAGTTATCAGTACAGTGTCATCTGCAAAAGATATTAGTTTCCCGGTTATGGGAAGGTTACAGAGATTGTTGATGTAGATGAGGAACAGAATAGGGCCTAGAACACTTCCTTGTGGGACTCCGAAGTGGATTGGTAAGGGGTTACTTGTTGTGTTGTTAATTTTCACAGCTTGCGATCTGTCGGTTAGGTATGATGAGAACCAGTTAAGATTTCTACCTCGGATGCCTATTTGAGATAGTCTTTCTAGAAGTATGGGGTGGGAAACCGTGTCAAATGCTTTGGCTAAGTCTAGGAATATGGCTAAGCAGGAATCACCTTCGTCCAGGCTGTTAGAGTTCTTATCCGTCAAGTCTAAGATTGCAGATTCTGTATTTAAATTATTTTGAAAGCCAAACTGATTAGGCGAGAGAAACTTCTGGGATTCAAGATGGGAGACAAGCCTACTTTTAACATTTTTTTCAATGATTTTTGACAAGACACTTAGCAAAGAAATGGGTCTATAGTTTTCAATATTTGTTTTATCGCCACCTTTATAGATTGGGATAACTGTTGCATATTTTAGTAGGTGTGGGAAAGAACCGCTTTTAAAGCTTAGATTAACAATATGTTTTAACGGCGTTGTAATAAAGTGAACTATGTGTTTTATTATATTAGGAGAAATATTGTCATTACCAGCAGCACTGTTTGTTTTAATGGTGAGTATTGTGTCAACTATTTCTTTATTGGAGGTAGGGGCTAGGATTAGTTCCGGGTGCAGAGAGCTCTGTTGTCTTGCCCGTGAGGTTAAGAGATTTTGTGTTTTGTTTGTTGCTTTTAGAATTTTGTTGGCTAAGTTCGTGCCGATGTTACTGAAAAAATGGTTGGCATGATCGGCTAAGGTTTTTGGGTCATCACGGACTTGGATATTTTTCCCATTTATGGCGAGTGATTGCATTTTGAGTGAGGTTTTTTGTTTTCTGAGATGTCATTGACTACGTTCCAAATTATTTTGCTGTCACATCCTGATTCTTCATTTTTTTTTTTTTTTATAGTTTTGTTTGGTTATTGTTATGAGATTATTGCAAATGTTACGATACTTTTTATAGAAGCGCAAGAGTTGGGGGTCTGGGTTGTTTACAGATTGTTTATGGAGTCTGTCTCTTTTACGTATACAGAAGATAAAATCATTTGTAATCCATGGTTTTAGTTTCTTTTTTTTTGTTTGATGCCATTATAATGGGGAAAGTAGCGTGGTTAATGTGGGCAGTTAGTGATGCAGAGAAATTTTCAAGAGCGTCGTTTACATTTTTATCAACTCTACTTTTGCCACTAATCTTCTCATAAATATAATTTCAATATTATGTAGCAAATGTAAAATCATGCAATGTCCAGTGTTTTAAATATAGTGTCCTCTGCGTACAAAGTCGCAAAGTACCAAGCATAAACTTTCTAATAAAATTGACTTTATTGGATGTGACCTGCTAGGTACGTATGTTTTCAATATCTATTTGTAAATAATAAAATTAGATAGAGCCCAAGGAACTCATAATAAATTCTACAGAGCCTTTTAGCTGATTTTTTACAAAAACGACGCTCTACAAATTATCCAATTATTATTAGACAATAACAAAACAACAATACTGTGTAAACACTAGAATAAAAGTATGACGTTTTTACTATTAATTAAGTAAATACTTGCATTTTACCAATAAATTAATGTAAAGCTTTTCGTGTTTAAAAAAGATTTAGAAATGGATAAAAATATTACTTAGAATAATTTGTTTCAACTTATTAGAATCCTACATGTTTCTAACAAGTTGAAATAAGATTAAATACATGTGTTTAATAATGCGTACGATTGAGCTCTTAATTTACCTTATGATAGTTCCAATCCTCGGCACAAAGCACGCAAACACGATGCAGACAGCCACCACCACCGTGTTGAACATGACCACAGCCAGGCGTGTGGGTGGGTTGGGCCCATTAGAGCTGCCCAGGCACTGCACGCGCAGCATGTAGGCGATCAGCGGGTAAACTGTGATTACTTGAAACAGCAGCAGCACTCGTGCTACAGCCGTCATTATGTCACTTTTCACAAAGTTGTTGAGGATGTTCTGAAAGACCAATTTTAGATTACTGGTCAATAGTGTTAAAGCTTGGAGCCAGTGGTGCTAATCTACAAATCAGCGAATGTTGTAAAGCTGAAGAAAGTGGGGAGGGGAATGCTTTGAGGTAGACTAAGATTGGGAAGTAATCTGTTCGCAAGACATAACCATTTCAAGCAACATTTCGATTCTAAATGTACCTTTCACCAGAGTGTATCTACCACTCTGGCCTGTGGTGCAGATATTAAGTAGGTATGTAAGTATATTATATTTTATTAAAATTATTGCCAAGTATTTAAAAAAAATGCATTTGACAACCCAATTTATTTCTCATTGCAATTTATTTACAAAATTACATCATTGTTATTATTGAGAAAATGACAGTAAAATCAATAACATTAATTTTACTCAATGATTCAAGCGCAATCTGTCACTCATAATATTTACGTAAAGATAATATTATTATTATTATGTTTGCCTGTGAATCCATGTACTAAATTGTATAATATAATATGAACAATTTTTTAATACTTTGATACCTTCTTTAGTTCCTGACATCACCACCTGGTGGTGTTTGAGTTTTTAGCAATCAATGTACTTATTTACAATAATCATCAAATACATAAAATTTTGCTGTATTTCACGGTAAATTTATGACTAACTGATGTAAATAATGTGAAATGGTAGATTCAACTTACATCTTCTATACAATTTTTCGCAAGAGGAAAACAAATGTAGAAAACAGCTCCAACCAACATGTAAGTGAGGGTCACCAGTATAAATGCGACACTCAAATCTCGTCCCTGTAAAATAAAAGCATTCATTAGATATAATACTACGTTTTTTAACCACTGGAGAGTTTTTTTTCGGTCACATTTTGGCCAATTTGCAAACACGCGGGTGTTTGCAAATTGATCCCCCGCTGGCCAAAATGTGGCAATTTGAAGAGTTTTAATTTGAAGTTTCTTGCTTTGGATAATCATAATCATTGGTAGTTTCAGAGTTTAACAAGAGATGTCTCGCATCTCGTCTTAATTATTTGTCATTGACATTCCGTGAACTGAATAATTTGGAATATTTTTTTCTTGCAAATTATTGATCATGTGTTTACATATTAAAAAATGCATGTTCGAATTAAAATGTATATCTGTGATTATCAACTAGGCGATAGACAACATACAGAAGTCATAATATTTAATATTCTCCAAATAGGTACCACGTGAGACAATTTTAAAGTTAAAAATATGAATATGCAATAGAATTCACATGTTTATAAACTTCACGATTTGTCATTTAAAAATACGGGAAAAACTGTCAAATATAGCATTCAATGGCTCTCTAACACTATATGCAGTTTATATTTCTCCATTTTAAAATTAGGAGGTAAGATTTTTGAATGAGGGCGGGAAATTTTCAAACCGTTTTAATTTCCCAAAAATTTCTTAGGCTGAAAATGATCATATTGCAGAACACTCCAGTGGTTTTAATATTTACGTAACTTGGCAACAATAATTTTTTGAATCAAATAACAGAAAGATACAATGTTTAAAATCATGCAATTAAATTATTCATGGATTGTGGTTATAGTTTTCAGAATCATCCCGTCAGTATCATAATCAGCAAAAGAGTCTTACATTATTCTCTTGGTGTCTGTTGTTCCTCATGACTGTGATGATGATGTTGTGAATGAAGAAGCTGAGCGCCAACATCCCGCTGAGGGCGCTGAAGTCAGTCTTGATGGTGAACTCATCTATCCAGGAGTTGATATGCATCCCCCAGCCCCATCCCTTCACTGTCACAAATATTGCCAGGTACAGGACTGATAATGTTCCTGGAAATAATAATAAAGAATTTGTTATCAGATACCTGTGTAAATAAAATTTAAAAAAACAGCGTATAAAGAACATAAATATGTAAGTAGTTGTGTTCTGTCAAAAACGCCATCACATAATGAACAGGAGGTGACTCTGAAATTTCCAGAGAATAACGCAATTGATGCAGTATGCATATCGTCAATATTTTAATGTGCCAAACACCCATAGTGCCAAATCATCTTGGTTGCAAGAAGGGTCAGTAAAGAACTTCCCTGGTTAGACCCAAGACCACACCAGGATGAAAATATTCAACATGTACAGGAAAGTGTGCAGGTCTGTCCAGAAATATCAAAAAGATTCTGCTCAATATCAGATCCTGTTGAAATTTTTTTTTAATCCATCTGTGCAAAACCATCCACAACAGTGCATACTGTCAGGGATACAATGGTTCTATTATGGGACATCTTCGATGAATTATTATTTCACGCAGTAGCAACTTCAATTAGCCGCCATGCACCAGATTTAACTGCTCCCAACTGTTTTCTTTGGGTATATTTGAAAGAATGAGAGAAACCACCCCAACTGAAAACCAACATTCGCAATGTAGTCCATGCCTCCTAATACCTGAAATTTAGCAAAAGGTAATAGAAAATGTGTTGGAAAGAGCGCAGAAAACGGTCATCATTTACGAGACTCAATCTTTCACATTTTGGTCAATAAAATGCTTTTTTTTAAAGTACGTCTATAAAAGTAGATTGTACTTATAAAAAAATTGTTATAATTTACTCTGAAATAAATAAAAATATATATGACCTATCAAGAACTTTGATATTGGAAAAAAAAACACATGGATATTTCTTCAGACCCCCTATGTAAACATGTGTAATCCCATTACATATTTATAGTATAGTAAAATAACAGAAGAAGAAGATTAAATCTTTTATAATATATAACATACAGGGTGTTAAGGGACGTACTTGACTTACTTTAACCAGTGATTCCTGACATTATTTGTAGTAAAAAATGTAAATGAAATTTTGGTCTCCGGTGACATTTTTGATGTTTTTTTTTTTTTTTTCTACAAAAACAAAAAAAATGGTAGTTGTTGAACAGTTGGAGGCGGGGTAAGGGGTTCGTCGGACCCGGCTGAGTGACCAGTGACGACATGCGAAAGAATTTTTTTTTTGTTTGATTTTGAAGAAAAAATTTTTGAAAAAAAAAAAGTCGTCAAAAAAAGTCACCGGAGACCAAAATTTCATTTCTATTTTTTACTCCAAATAATGTCAGGAATTACTGGTTAAAGTAAGTCAAGTACGTCCCTTAACACCCTGTATAACACTAATCTAGGGTATCCCATTAGCTTCATAAACGTTTTGTTTAACAAATAAAGCATGTAAATATTTTACCTAAGTAACACCACTTTTAGAAAATAAAATACATGACGTATGTCACATGCGGCATGATGTCTGACATTGGAGCTGTTATTTTGCTGATTTAATTGACGTATTTGCTGATTATATAAAGTTTAATACTTTAAATTAAATTTTCATTATAAATAAATTAATTGATTACAATGACGTTATTTAACTTTTAATATAGTTTCTCAGCCCTCGCATTAAACATTATTATTACTAAAGTTATTTATTTTTGAAGAAATAATTTCGAATATAACCTACTTATTCCCAAGTCATAGATAAATAATTTTTTATTAACAGTACTTTTTTTAAATTTTCTTCCTTCTATTATTATGGGTGAACTTGAATCTCATGCTGTGTTGAGAGGAATAATTATTATCTAGCATAGGATTGAACCTGCAAAGCTTAGTGAAACCCAATTCTCTAAACCACTTGGCCACAATTTCATTAACTCGTTCAGTGCCAATCACTCCCATGGGCGGACAAATGTTATTTACTTTTAACAATAACAAATAAAAAGGCAGCCAATGAGTTAACATTTTTCATCCTTATACAGCCTAACACTGGTAGTTCTTTGAACAGTAGACCTCGCGTTTTATTTAATAAATCAAAATCAAAATATCCTCCTCTGAAATCATAAGATTGTAGGTAGGTAGGTTCTTAAATACCTACCAACTTAATTATACCATAAATATTTCACGTAACATTTTTCTTAATTATGCAATTTGTAGGTAGGTAGGTTCTTAAATACCTACCAACTTAATTATTATCTATATATATAAAAATTTATTGCTGTTCTTTTGTCTCGTTAAAACTCGAAAACGGCTGGGCCGATTTAGCTGATTTTGGTTTTGAAATGTTTGTCGTAGTCCAGGAAAGGTTTAAACGGTGAGAAAATATGGAAAAATTGCTGGGAAGATAGTAAAAACAACAATTTCATTTTCACATGCAAACTGTTCTACCTAATTTCCTGTCAATCATTTGACGTTCGTCCCTTCGGTACGGTAGACTCAGGTCCACTCGAATTGAAGCACGTATTAAATTAAGGGTTTCGAATTGACAACATTATATCCACATTACTCGGATTATCACGTATTTAAATATTAATATTTTGATGGTTGTCATTGTTGGTTCGTTCAGAATAACAAATTTGCAAACATCAGAAGAAAAGCAAACAAATTGTTGCCTTGGAAATGATGTTTTAATTTTTTTTTTAATTAGGCAATTTACCCTAAAAATAGTGCTTTGAAAGCGCATAACTTCCGAACGACTGCACCAAATTAAATAAAATACAAAATTGTTTGTTATTTTGTATAAAACTACTGTTGAGCTCTGGCATTATGAAATTTGTATAAAAAATTGCAATAGGTGGCACGCGAGCTGTTTGAAAACTGAATGTATCGGGAATGAATGTATGGAACTCGGGAGGGGGGAGGGGAACTCGGGAGGAGGATCCCTGGGAGGGGAGAGGCGAATACGGGAGGGGGGAGGGGAACTCGGGAGGGGGGATCGCGGGACCGGGGAAGGGGGGGGCGTAGAGTGAGAAGAGATAAGGTGGAAGAGGAGGAGTGGCAACGTGAGAGGGGAAGGGGAGGCGGGGGAGGAGCGGGAGGAGGAGGGTGAACGGGACGAATGGGAAAGGGCGCGCAGGGAGAAACAATTTCTTTGTTAAATGTCATAGCAACGCATGCCGGGTACCAGCTAGTAAACCATAAATATTTGAAGTAACATTTTTTTTAAATTTCAAATAAGGAATTATACAATTTATCCAAAGAAATGTTACCATCTCGACGACAATAATTTTTTTAAACATTCTTCGGGCAGGTAGGTACAATTATTGATTATTCTGATTTGACATTTTTTAGGATATAAAGGCAGCATCCAACAAGGCTACCATCTTTTACCGGAACCGGAATATAACAAATTTACATCCAGATGAAAGCAAAATGGTTGAACTAAAACAGCACTTTGCTGAGTCAATTATATAGGTACATATATTTGTTTCTATATGTTTAATTTTCTTTACTCACCAAGGGAGTTGAACTTTGTGAAGA
Source organism: Limnephilus rhombicus (assembly GCA_929108145.2). NCBI lineage: Eukaryota > Metazoa > Arthropoda > Insecta > Trichoptera > Limnephilidae > Limnephilus > Limnephilus rhombicus. The sequence goes on from OV815270.1 coordinate 13,690,060, forward strand.
ATGTGGTTGAGTTGAAGTTCAGCAGTGGGAAGATGAGCAGGGCCACATAAAGAGGAACAGATGAATAGAGGTCCCAATACTTCCCCCCCCAGGAGGCCATCACCATGTCAGGGTTGCTGGAGGTCATGTTCACAAAGTTCTTGGGACAAGTCACTCCGTCGAATGGATCGCTGATGGTGTTGTTGTCTGGCATCTCTGTAATAAGGTACACAATTATTAATAAGGAAGTAAAGATGAACTCTGTGGCCGGGGGAAAAGCTTCAGCCTTGGGTCCAGTGTTTACGAGTTCAACTCACAGTAAGTAATTAATTTATTTATTTTTAAACTATGCAGGTGTTTCAAAACTTGAATATTTTCAATGGAGGATTTCTCAGCGGAGGAACTATCAAAATCGCCTCAATGAGAGACTAACAATCATAGTGAGAATGTAGTAGAGATAACTCTCACTGAGATTCATGCAAATTCTAAATATTGTTTTCCTATATAAATATTGTATCATTGCAAAAAATCAATAACAGACATTTTTTATCTTCACAGGTGGCCAAAAAGGAATCTAATAGACCAACAAACTTTTATTTAAATCCATAGTTTTTGTGCACAAAATATGTATATCAGGGGCAACGCCCCGGACTGTATACCTCTTTGCCACTGTTTTAAACATTAAAATATTTTCTCAAAGTTCGAATATTTTTCAACATCCACCTTATGACATCTTAATTACCAATCGACAGAGTGTCTTGCAGTAAAATTGATTACTTTAATCTCTCTCTCTCTGGTTTCAATCCTGGGATTGGTTTGCAGCAATTTCATCTATTCGTTTCTTCCACTCTTCCCTGTCTTGTGCGGCTCTTTTGAATTCTGCATATGATAAGCAGCGCACGTCCACCAGCAGGTCCTCCATTACTTTAATAAAATTTATTAATTCATTCAATTTGATTTACCTCTGAAATAGTTGACTGAATAGTAGAGGAAGTTGGTCATGAGCACCCAGTAGACGATGTTAGCTCCAAGCATGACCACTACACTGAAGATCTGCGCAACCACCTCTGCCCAGCGGCCTAGCAGCATCCGGCACAGGTCTGACACTTCGCATTCCGTATTGTCACCTGAAAAATAAACATTTTTGTTAAGTTAAAAACTCAATCATTTTTGCAGATAATTTAAAAGAAAGCCGATTGTTCAGAAACTAATAGCAACAATACCTACATATTGTACGAGTGAAACCCAAACTTCAATAAGAATACCCTGCTAATACTCAGACCTCAGACACAATAGTGTTAAAAGTATGTACATATGAAGCAACAATTCTTACCAATCACTACTTTGTATGTTCAAATAACTCGAAGTAGATTTGAAATAGAGAAATAAACTCATAATGAACATAAATGCATTTAATTGATTGCTCCTTTTATTTAAGACCTTAAACCCTGTCTGTAGTCATGTAGTCTAGGGGCACTACTTTCAGGGTTGTACAAAATGATTTCACCAAACAGACAGCTATGAATACTTTGCATCACTAAGTATTTAAAAAAAAAATCACTTTAAGTTACACAGTTAATTTAATAATATGATTACCTTAACACGGGCATTAGCCTAGTATGGTAGTCAAAAAATAACATAATAGTGTACTTTCAAGAATTGTATGAAATAATAAAAAAAAATAAAAAATCCATTTCTCTGTGGTAGACGGTACAAGCAAATTACTCAGAAACTAAAGACTAGAACGTCTTTCTGTCAGTCTTTCTGTGGCCAAGAGAGCTTTAAGTCTTTGGCCACATGTGATATCATTAATGAAAATAGACCATAAACTCTTCATGTGCCGACACAAAATTATTGCGGTGCGCCAGCTAATTCTATTTTCATTTAGCTAATACATATTTGTGTTTGGCAAAATAATATTTTTGTGAATTGTACCATCTTATCAGATGTGTTTATGTATTTATAAAAATTAGTATGTAATCTACTTTAAGTAGTTTCCTCAGAAGAGCTAGTTGTATTCAGAGAAATAATTTTTTCAGAATATCCTCAAGGATGCCTACGTTTGCACACAATAGATCAAACCCAGTGCCCGCATTTTCTAGAATCAGTTAAAACAATAATGTATACACGGTGTCCGGAAACTCGTAGTACAAGCGGGAAACTGATCACATTTGGAATCGATTTGTGATATAACTTTTTTGATTTGACCTTTCGTTTTTGAGTAAATCGGGTCCAAAGTTGGAATTTTTTCGGTAAAATTTGAAAAAATCGGTCACAAGGGGATTAATTTCAGCTGTGTAATGTCTTTTAAAATGCATCGAAGGGTAAACCTGGCTCAAAATTTTTTTTAACCCTTTAGTTAGGGAACCTTTATTGGATAACCAACACCTCTGCCATAGGTCACCCCAAGTGGTTCGCTACGTTTCGTGATTTAGCAGGGGTGCCCGGGTTCATGGGGTGAGGTTTGTCTAGGTCTTGGAGGCGGATGACCAGGACATACTGAACCCCAGATTCCTACCCACCCCTTAAACCCTTTTCCTTCCCAGAACTCTCCTCTCCTTCCTTTCCTTAAAAAAAATCCACACAGCATCCCCAAAGATGACATAGGCCCTGAGGGAAATTATTTTCCTCAGGGCCTCCTGTGTGGAGCTCACGTAAAAAAAAAAAAAAGCTGCCGAAAAAATGGAAAAATAGTTAAAAAATAATATAAAAATCGAAATGACCAGATCGAAAAAAATAAGTTTTTTGGGTTCTCCACGTGATGTAGATTCACTAGTTTCCCGCTTGCACTACGAGTTTCTGGACACGTTGTATTATGTACCTAACCTAATAATTGCGCAAAGAAAAAGATCATAAAACTTCAAAAATAATTTACACCAAATGTGTAAGTCAAACTCTTTGATTTTTTGCGCATTGGTTGTTGTGTTTGACTTACCGTGATGGTAGCAGACTTTGAGGAGAATGTAGGAGGTAAACAAGCACAGTCCTCCCATCATCAGCATAATGAGTATCCCGGGCAACAAGCCCGCTCTCTCTATACCCCAGGCCATGGTCAGTAGAGAGCTACCCATGATTGTGTTCCACACCGCAAACCTGAAAGTTACCAGACATTATAATATTTATCTTGATAATATTGTTAAATAAGTCTTTTATTCCACAATATACAACTGGTTATGCAGAAATATACATCTTACAGCTAATAATATTAATAAAGGTGTTGGAACGTTCTTGACTTACTATGGACCAGTGATTCCTAAAATTATTTGAAAGAATGTAAATGTAATTTTGGTCTCCGGCGACATTTCTGCCGAGTGATTCTATATCTTTTGTGGGATCGTTATTGAAATAACGGACGTGATCTCCTGTTAGATTTGTGTGATTTTTAAATATTTACTGTCACATATTTTAGTTTAGATCGTTTTAAACACGAATTCCTACAAATATGCATATCATTTAATGTACATTGTACATATAAAAAACAAATAAATCACACAAATATGACGGAGATTAGGAGATCACGTCCATTATCTCGATAACGATCCCACAAAAGATATAGAATCGCTCGGCAGATGTTTTTTTTTCAACTTAAAACATAAAAAATCTATAGGTATTGGACGGTTATGGTGAGGGTGAGGGGTTAGGTGGTTACTCGGCTGAGTGACTAGTGGTGACTTGAAAGAAAAGTGGTTTGGTTTTGAAGAAAAAAAAATTTATGAAGTCACCGGAGACCAAAATTTCATTTAAACTTTTTACTCCAAATAATATCAGGAATCACTTGACAAACCAAGTCACCACATCCGTTAACATCTTGTATACAATATTCTTTAACCACCTGTAAGAACTATAGAGATTTATGAAATAATTATGGAAAAAAATAATATTCTCGATACCGAGGATTTTTTCATCATCGGTGATGACTGGTCAAACAAAAGAGAATTATCTCCAATAGTCATTAAAATTATTATAATGTCTTACCTAAATGTTTTTAATAGTTTCAAAACCATGAACAATAAAATAAATATTGTTCAAATTAGTTGTCGTCAATCAACCAGTTTATCAAGGAGACAATTAAAATAATTGTGGATTATTTATGTCAAATAAAATTTGCTAATACCTACATTTCAAAAAATATTTGTGATTAATGACACATTTTTTTTTATCAACACGTCAATTATTCACGTGCTCTATTTTTTAAATACTATGACAAGAACCATTTTTTTTCCGAATGAATTGATCGTGAAACATTTCGTCGTAATAAATTATGACTTTGCCCGCTTATCGCAACTGAAATATTATAGTAACCGATGAATTGTAAAACAATATAAGTAATTAGTTCAAGTACATATATCTTTATAATTATATTTTTATTTTAGATGAGTCAAAGAAGCATATTAAGTTGTGATCCATGACAAAGGCTGGTGGCAACCAACAATTATTGATATCGTTGCACAAACAGCTGGGAATTACTTTTCGGGTATTGTAATGGGGGGAGATTAGAAACAAGAGAAAGGTAAGATAGCCGATCTCTGTACTCGAATGGAATTTTATTGATTAGGTATTTTTAATTAGCATAGTCGGGAAACATATGTACACGGTTGACATTTTTCAAATGAGAACGAGTCGCTTCTATGGCTCATTCTTGAGTTCAACAACTCGATTGTGGAACGGCCTTTGAGTTTCCTCCCTCCTACAACATGGGTCTCTTCAAAACCCATGTTCACTCCTTCCGCCCCTAAAAAAGACCCTCCACATGGCATCTTCAAAGATCACATCAGCCCTGAAGGAAAATATTTTCCTCTGAGGGCCTTCTATGTGGAGTTAATGTAAAAAAAAAGCAAATTGAAGATCAGCAAAAATAATGCAACTTCTTAAATCTATTGAGTAGGACTTTAATTCCCGTCCACTTTCTTACATCCGTCATAGAAGCTAATTCTATTTAAAAATAAGCCAATGAACTGTCTGTATAGTATATACATTATACTGTACTACATCGCGTACGTTACGCCTACATCATAAGAATATAAACATTTGTTTTGTAGGGTCACAATGGCTTTAAAAAAATATATAACAACAATTAGCCAGATTCAGTGAGGTGTTAAGGATTTCAATATTGGGGATTTTATAAAGCAGGAAGAAATGAAGGTTTGGAAAGAGAAAGCTGATGAGCCAATATTAAGCTTAAAGAATGCACAAGCTTTTTGTGGAGTTCAGGAAAAACATCAAAATTAATAATGGTATGAGGAAAATAATTGTAGGTGTTGAACTTAGTTAATGTTATCAGGTTACTCACTCGTTCCAAAAGGGGTAGTACCCTTACCCCAAACTAGAGTTTTGTGTGATATCAGAGTTTTACAATCACACTCTCTACAATTTTAGGCAATCCATAGGAAAACTCTTCGGTAAACGATCTGCATTTAAGAAATACTATCCCAAATACACTATTTACTTTTATTGCATTAGTAAATGACAGTCACTCATGCTTTACTTACATCAAGCTTCATCGGGGCTTATGCATTAATTGAGTTAGTTAAATGAAACCTGGTTGGCTGTCATTTTTTAATTCAACAAAAGTGGTGCATTACAAAGTGTGTTTTTTCATTTAATATATATAGTCACACCCCAAAGTATTTGCTTCATTGAAAAACAAAAATTTATATCCGAGTGTTATAGGAAAGGGCAAAAGAAATATTGAGAGATATGTTGGGGAATCAAGTACCCCCCTTCGAGTCGTTCGTGATTTTTTCCTGGTCAAAAGAAAAATTGTAATTGTTTACTGCATATTTTAAAAGTTGGACTATGGCATCGCCAATTTATTAAGGAATGTTGTCAAGTGTAATACATACTAGAGGGGATGGACAGTGGGAAGAAAGAAGAGAAAAGTCAGTGAATACCTTGTAATAAATTAATAAGGGTCGACCGAGATCTCGGTCTCGGTCTCGGCATTTCTCGGCTACAAATTCTACCAAGAATTCTGTCTCGGTTCTCGGCGAAAATTCGCCGAGATTCTGGGCCATAACCGAGACTGTTGTAAGTAGGTACGGTATAGGATAATGGGATTCAAATCTACCGCGCGCATCCACATTCGTCAATCGGTGTCAGTGTGTGAGAGAGCTGTCGATTGTGATCGGTCGGCTGGCAGCGAGGCGGGTTTTACTTACCGCTGCTGCCGCCGACGCGCCGTGCCGTTCGTTCATTTCACTACTTTTGTAAAGAAACAATTGTAGTTAAAGGAAGTTTGTTTGAATTTTGTTCGTAGTAGAAAAAAATTATTTCTTTTATGTGTTGTTGTGATTAATTATAATTACTAGCCAAAATAACTACATAAACTAGTTAAGTGAATATCAAGATCATTATGTATTCTTTTATATGTATGTTGTAAAGCTGGTAAGTGTACGAAGATTTTTTAGATTCAGTGGCAACATTCATTAGAACACATCGATTAGCTGATTTGTATGTTGGTTGCTGTTTTTCTTAGAACTTAGTTCATAATAAACTGCCAAAAACAGCAATGAACATACAAATCAACTAATCGATGTGTTTTGATGAATGTGGCAATTGATTCACGGATAGGGTTTCTTAGGGTGTGTTATTTCGATTTAATGTTTTTTTTTTTTTTTTTTTTACATGAGCTCTACACAGGAGGCCCTGAGGAAAATAATTTCCCTCAGGGCCTATGTCATCTTTGAGAATGCTGTGTGGAGGGTTTTTTTTAAGGAAAGGAAGGAGAGGAGAGTTCTGGGAAGGAAAAGGGTTTAAGGGGTGGGTAGGAATCTGGGGTTCAGTATGTCCTGGTCATCCGCCTCCAAGACCTAGACAAACCTCACCCCATGAACCCAGGCACTCCTGCTAAATCACCAAACGTAGCGAACCACTTGGGGTGACCTATGGCAGAGGTGTTGGTTATCCAATAAAGGTTCCCGGGGCGGCGGTACCCATTCCCGCCTCCCAAAATGTGTTTACTAAGTAGGTATAATTTTTTATTGTTGCAGATGAAAACTAAATATGCCTAAAGTAAATCCTATTTGGGAATATTTTGAAAAAAATATTTTATTACAACCTTCAAAGGCAAGGTGTAAGTTGTGTAAAAATAGCGCATTTTAATTTTTTTCTCATTTTATCTATTCCCGGTCTCGGCCGAGATTTTAATTTATTCTCGGTCTTGGCCGAGAACGAAAAACCTGTCTCGGTCAACCCTTATAAATTAGTAGTTAAAGCCATTTCAAACAATCTTCTTATTCCTGACAAGGACAATACTAAAGGCATATTGTACTCGAAGTCCATATATAAAAATTTCTAATAATTTTTTTTTGTGAAAAACTATTCACATCACTATTCTCCATAATATTTGCTCTCATCCAAGTTTTGTACTGAACTTATGACCTGTGGACCACTGCCACATATTTCGTAAAGTTATTATACTGACCCGTTATTAAATAAGCAAGTCCTTACTGGAAATGTATTACATATTTATAATAATGTACTTTTATTATATTTTTGTAGACATTTGTGACGTCATCGTAGCATGAAGAAATGTCACCATGTTATTTCATCATCCAAAACAAATCATTAATATTTACCGATATTATAGAATTTTATTTATATAAATATGAGTGCATAAGAAAACTGTACTTGAATTAAGAGATAATAGCGATAAATATTATTTGTTTAAGAATAAAAAAGAAGTAAGTTAGATATTATTATCAAATCAGGAAGTAAACTTACACCGTCACCAAGGAGCTCTGTTTCTTCTTGTGCTCCATTGAATATTTGTAATTCTCAAAGAATGGCACTGATGAGAGTAATCCTTCTGCATCCACACTATCCTGAAACAAAACCATGTTAATTACCAATTATTTTCTTCTGAAATTCTTCGATATCGAAAACTGAAATAATCGAATGATTGAATTCTATGGATAGAATATTATTCCACATAACTCCCCACAAAGGAAGCCTTGAGGAAAATATTTTCCCCCAGAGCCTACATCATCTTTGGGGATGCTGTGGGGAGGGTATTTTTGAGAAGAGGAAGAAGTGAAAATGTGGAGACCGACAGGAAACACAGGGGCCGGCAAATCATTCCACAGCCGAGCTGTTGAACTAAAGAACGAGTCGTAGAAACGTTACACTCTTTCTCATGTGACAAATATTGGGTGTGTACAAATGTTGGGCGAGCGTTAGGCATGTTTCCCGACTATGTATCGGTGCCGAAAGGATCATTGAAGCTAGTTCCTCGGAGCATCTTCCATTGAATTACCGATAGAACAAGGACAGCATTCCCACCCAATTCTTAATAAACAGGTATTGGTAAATATTCACTTAACGGCCGCACTTTTAATTAGCAGAAATTATGAAAATTACACTTTGTTTCAACTTCATTACCACAAGAAACAACTATTTATTTCAGGGCACATGCTTAAAACGGGTTATTAGTTTGATAAGGATCTTAGTTTGAAATTATTTGTGCACATTTAGATTGAAACAAAACCTTTGACAAACATTACTCCGTAATAAAAAAAAAATTAAGTGGCAGCACAAGATTGTTTAAAAAAGGAAATTTTGAACTTTGATTTAAAATGGAACTTAATGTAACTTTACCAATTCTGGCTTATGTAAATAGTTGTTTCTTGTCGCAAAAGTGGAACAAATTGTAATTTTATTAATCGATGTCTAGTAAAAGTGCAGCGGTTAAGTAAGTATTTAATCAAATTTTGATATTGCAGTGAAACGATTTTCCTAAATGTTAAATTTTTTTGCATTATTGAAATAATCGATCATTTCATTGCGAATTTTCTTGTTGAGAGTAAGTAGTAAGTGCGCATAATGAAAAATAATTCTAGCTCAGGTAATATGCTATTTCAAAAGAAAAGGAGATTTCCATGGTTTTAATCTCGCAAAAGATATGATTCATTATTATTTTTATCATAATTATTTCCTACACCATTCATCCTATTGCGATGAAATTTCGGTGAATTGTTGTGCGCATGCCCGTGATGGTTTCTATATATAGTGGTGAGCTCTGGCGTTAAGAAATTATTTACTAAACTATTCATCCAATTGCAATGAAACTACGGGGATTTGATGTGCACATGCCCACGATGGGATCTATATATAATAGTGAGCTCTGGCGTTATGAAATTTTGCGTTGCTAAACCATTCATCCGATTGCTATGAAAATTTGGTGAGATTTTGTGCGCACGCCCGCAATGGTTTAACGCAGGGTGTAACAGGCTATTATATATAAACGAGGGATTTTAACCATCGATTCTTGACATTATTTGGATTAAAAAATGTAAATGAAATTTTGGTCTCCGGTGATATTTTTGATGTTTTTTTTATTTATTTTTCCTACAAAAACATTAAAAAATGGTAGGTGTTGGACAGTTGGAGGCGGGGTGAGGGGTTGACAACAAGCGGAAGAATTGTTTGAATTTGAAGAGAAAAAATTAACAAAAAAAAAACGTCATCAAAAAAGTCACCGGAGACAAAAATTTCATTTACATTTTTTCTACAAATATGTTCAGGAATCGCTGGATAAAATCCTTGGGGTATGTCCTGTTACACCCTGTATAGAGTGGTGAGCTCTGGCATTATGAATTTTTTTCCTAAACTATTCATCCAATTGCGATGTATCTTTGGTGAGCTGTTGTGAGCACGCCCGCGAAGATTTTCCATGTACACTGGTGAGCTCTGGCGTTATGAAATTAACAAAAAAATTTAATAGGCCACAGGCGAGCTGTTTGAAAACAAAATGTACCGATGTGAATGTATGGAACACGGGAGGGGGGAGGGGAACACGGGCGGGGGTTCGCGGGACGGGGAAATGCGGAGGGGGAATGCGTGACAGGAACGGGAAGAGGAAGGGGAGGCGGCATTGCAACTATGATGCTATATTGTATTTTAAATTAATAAATGGTAAAATAACACTAATTAATCAAATAAAATTTATATGCGCACACCGGGTTTTGAACCCGGCACCTTCGGATTGCTAGTCAATAGTATTACCTGCTGCTCGACCACGGAAACCGTTTGTAAAGTCGATGATATGTGTAAATATAACTTACTTGATCAGTGTCCGAGCCAGGTATCCTGATGTAGGCGTCAATTCCGCCGCTGCCGTTGATCTTCCCCTGATGCAGGAGGGGCGTCTTGCTGCCTTGAGACATGGCGATTGGAGAACCTGACGATGCGCCTGCTCTAAATAAGTATTCCAGGCTGAAAGAAACACATTAATCAGTTATAGTCAGTGGAAAGAAGACTGTAGTTAATGTTACCAAAAAACATGATTATGGTTGAACAATTCTATTATTGAATAGATTTAAAGGGGGCAAGATTAAAATGCAAAGTATATATGAAAGTCAGTGTGTAGGTATTTAAGACCAGTTGTTATGCAGAAATTTAAATGTAACATTATGATCAAATGCCATTGAGCGCCATTTTGTTTTTTTGACATTTGAAAGGTATGTACGTTTCAGGTTTCTATCAAAGGTGGGTGGTATGGTATATTTATGTGTCAAATTGTAATAAGCAACATGATAGTTGTCATTTTCTGCTAATCAGAATTGTTTAAATGCTAAAATGGGCTTAGAATCGGCATTTGTCAATTGCAACTGTCAAAAAAAACAAAATGGCCATTAGATGGCAATGTTACAATATTTTGATTTATGTGAAATAACCCATCCTTAAGTTCAGCAACTGGACATAAACTGAACATGATCCAGGTCATGACTCAAAGAACTGAAACCATTTTTTTTTATAATGTGAATACCGCACAAGAGTCCCAACTGCTCCCAACCGCCTGGAACCAGTGCTACTATGGAATCCCCAATTGGGGTATGTTGTGAGGCTGAAGGTAAATGGAGAGGGGAAGGAGATTGGAAAGAGAAAGGTGGGGATATTCAGATCTAGTCACTAAACACGGCTAAAGCCATTTCAAGCAACGTTTCATTTCTGAATGGTGGCTTACACCAGGACGATTCTGATAGTATCTTCCACTTTGGAACGTGCCGCAAATATACATTTTATTATTTTAAATGATTAAATTGTGAAAACACAAATCTATCAAAAAAACTTTTCTTGCCGGGATTTGAACCCGCGACCTCCCAATCGCCAGTCGAGAGCCTTGCCCCTCCACCGCAGAGGCCGTTAAACTAAGTATTCTAATATGATAAAAAATCATGGTCGCATGATAATATCAAGGATAATAATCGTTGAACTGCCTTGAACCCTGCTCGAACCCCTAAAAAAATATAAACATTTTATAAAGGGTATAAATATGTTGAAATAAATTTATATTTTATTCTTATCGACTAACTAATAAACTAGCCACACGTCCGGATTTAACTTGAATTGTCCGGGATTGAAAACCTTGTCCGGATTTGCCCTGAATTTTCCTGATTTGCAGCTTGCAACCCTATGCAAACGTTGAGTCCGTAGTGTTTAGTGCAAATTTGATGTTCGATAAAACCAAATACTTACCCGAAAGATAGCGCACCTCTTTCTATGAGCATCTTTAAATCATAGGTACTCCTAATTCCTAATCTGTTTATTAATTATTCATCAGAACGTATTTTTGGTACAGCAAATAATTAGGTCAAGCAACTGATCAGTATGCACCTAATATGTATTGATCAAAGATAATACGAGTGTTGACAGGTCACCAAGTGACGCCATTATTAGGCGATAAGCATAGCCAGTTTCCCCAAACGCACACAAAAGATTTTTTGTAGAATTCCGTTGTATTCAAACCCTTGTTTATTTTTTCTCTACTTATTTATTTTCGGATGTGACTTGAGGATTTGAAACATAAACAATATCTTATTAAATTTACACAATTTAAAAATAAAAAAAAGGGAAACTGAACGATTATAGGTATATAAAGCAGGTACTTTGTGACCTAACTTTATAAAAATATATTAAAATCAGTTGCCTGTGATGTGCAATATTCCTGCGATTTTCAAAATTGGAACAGATCAATTCAGATAAGCAATACATTACGTACTAGGCTTATAATCAAAGGTACTAGGTAACAAAATTATTTTATTTTAACAATAATCCTGTATTAGAAATGTGTAGTTATTTATTTTGTTCAATATTTGGTAAATATGCAGTTAGTCCACGGATAATACGGAACGTTCGTGTTGTCGAAGTTTGATGCACGGATGATACGAAATGTTCCTTTTTTAACTAATAGACAATCAAATATGACATTTGTCGGAAGTACCAATCTTATAAAATAAATTCTCTAAAATAAACTCGCTTTTCATCATACTTTTAAAAAACATCCCAGGTTTTGAATGGTTTGTTTGGCTACGCAGGGTTTGTCTAGCGGGTTTGTGTAATTTTTTTAATACATTTCTTTCCATGTTCTACTGTTATAAATACAGGTACAAATTTGTCAATGATGCATTCACTTTGTTTTACGCAAAAATATTTTTTCTATGATTGGCAGCATTGTCTATGAAATGTTAAAATTAAAACGATGGATAAACAATGGCGTTACCGCGAGAGTGAATTAATTTTAACAAAATTAAAATGTTAAATGCATATTTTTTGCATGTTTTTTGGTCTCCCCCGACATAAATACTCACTTTTCGTAATAATAAAGCTAAATCTAACTGTTTGGATAAAAAGTATACCGTATTAACGAGTAAGCGGTTTAATGCATAAATAATCAATATTTTGCCAGATATCGTGTTCATTCGAAAGGTAAAATTTCTGGTCGTCTCTAAAATAAAGCAAATGTTTTTTTGATAAATGCTTTTAGCTTCACATATCCTACAATTATAATTTCCCATGATTTTTCACGGCTCTGTGCTGGTTTAAAATAAGACAATACCTTTGTTAACATCACCATTATTTTTTATACCTATTCTATTGCAGACCAGAAGAGCGATTCTATATCTTTTGTGGGATCGTTATGAGATAACGGACGTGATCTCCTATCAGATTTGTGTGATTTTTACAAATTCACTGTCACATATTCTAGTTTAGGTCGTTTTAAACAAGAATTCCTGCAAGTACGCATGATTATTTATTAATTTGTACGTTAGGAGATCGCTCATAACTCATAACGTTATCTCATATAACGATGCCACAAAAGATATAGAAACTCGGAAGGTTTCGCTACAACCATTGCTTCTTCAGGGCATTGCAGATATAATATTAATAGGTATGTATATAATATTCTGAGCTACGGTTTGTGGCATACTGGTCGGCAATATGCCTTATAAAAAATAAAATTGATGTTAACAAAGTTATTGTTCATTAAAATATAATTTGACATAGGTACCTAAGGAAAAAAAGATCAGTTTAAAAATTCCGATTTTATGTTTAATTATGTAAGTAATTGTTAATTGTTACCACTCAAAAAATGTGTGTGTGCATCTTGACTCGCCAAGATTAAAGTTGAGAAATTTGTTTCTGTTAGAAGCTAGGAGGAACTCTATTTTTTGTAAACACAATTAGTGGTGACGCCCCTCATCACTACAGATAAATAATTTGTAAATTTCTAAGCATATTGTTATTGTCACCAGCTCCGATTGTCTTGAGTCGGGTGTTAAATCTAACAATAGTTTAATAACGATGGTAACTAACTATTGACATCATGAAATGACATGCTTAAATATTATCTGTTTCATTTGCAGTTATTCAGTATCTAGTGTATTATTATCAATACATTAATTTGTTGACCGCCAATGCATTTTAATAAATACTTTCAGATAAAAACCCGCGGCAGCGGCTTTCAATTGCAAACATGCTGCAATTGCTTCTAGGCCAAGAAGGCGGTTTTTTTATGGGTTTCGCTCAATTTAGTAAACTTCCATGACGGTGGGAGTTTTGCTCCTTTATATGTGAAACAACAATGATTAGAGTTGATGAAAAAATTACCTGGGTACACCGATTAATTTTTCTATCGAAATAAAAACCATTTGTGAATGCCATATAGGTAACTTCGAATTTTATGTCGTATAACTTCGTTCGTTTGAAATTCACTGGACGAATGATAACTAAATTTTACTAAGTAACAAACTTTCTTAAACTAAAAAAAATGCTGCCAATCAGAACTCGACGAACGCTGCCGAAATTGTATATTTATGACAAATTGTATATTTCTTCCTAAACCAAATTGGTTTGAATTTTTTGTAAAACGTTACGTTTGGTTAGAAATTATCTTTTTTACTTTGTTAAATGAAGTTCGGAAACCTTTTTGTTGTAAAATTGTTGATCATGAAAATTTTTATTTTTCTGAAAGAATTTTTTCTGGGAAAATCAGAAAATTGGTCGAAAAGTAGATCGGGATTTTTTTTAAAAGAGTTTTTCATATTATGTGAAGTTTGGACTTTTTTTAAATTCTTCCTGGAAAATAGAAAATTAAACATTTTAAAAATTATTATTTATGCATTAAACCGCTTACTCGTTAATACGGAAAACTTTTTATCCAAACAGTTAGATTTAGCTTTATTATTACGAAAAGTGAGTACATATTTATGTCGAGGGAGACCAAAAAATATGCAAAAAATATTCATTTAACATTTTAATTTTGTTAAAATTAATTGACTCGCGCGGTAACGCCATGTTTATTCATCGTTTTTATTTTAACATTTCATCAATGCTGCCAATCATAGAAAAAATATTTTTGCTTAAAACAAAGTGAACGCATCATTGACAAGTTTGTACCAGTATTTATAACAGTAGAACATGGAAAGAAATGTATTAAAATAATTGCACAAACCCGCTAGACAAACCCTGCGTAGCCACACAAACCATTCAAAACCTGGGATGTTTTTTAATGAAAAGCGAGTTTATTTTAGAGAATTTATTTTATAAGATTGGTACTTCCGACAAATGTCATATTTGATTGTCTATTAGTTAAAAAAGGAACATTCCGTATTATCCGTGCATCAAACTTCGACAACACGAACGTTCCGTATTATCCGTGATGTGGACTAACTGCACATTTACCGAAAAATTTTAGAAAATTGGAAAAAAATGCTAGGAAATGGGCTGGGAAATTGATTAAAGTTTTTGAAACCGAGAAATTCCGAGTTTTGTTCATTTTCTTTTTAATATTTTCTCATCAAGGATGCTGTTTGAAAACTCAAAGGTTCTTTTTGAAAATAACAGAGCGCGCCACTTCCGTTTACAAGAATTCAAACTGTACAGTCATTAAAATAATAATACTACCAGATACAATATTACAGATGCATTATTTGACACAGTCGCATTCTCGATATCGTCCCAGCCGCAGAGAAATTACTTATAACAAGTACATAGGTACAATATTAGAATACCTATGAGCTACGAGTACCTATATAAATTTGTCATCTCAGACAAATATTTGCCTTATCGATATCCCACTGGCAATGGCATATAGCAATTAAACTACTTTGGTTTCTGACATCACGTTGTATCCACTAAATTATTTATTCTTGGAATTTTGTTTTTAGTAGATAGGAACCGATTTACGTAATAGATATTCAATATCACGCCGTTTCTCGGACGAATTATTTTGTAAGAAAATTCAAACGTTCGTACCAATCAGGGAGTTCAAATTCTGTTTTGTATCGTAGTTTTTACGTAATAAATATTAATAATATACAATCTGACATTTTTTTTGTAGATAGATGAAAGAAGACGAAGTAATGCATTAATTGTTGGTTGGTGCTGTTTCCACAATATATACCTATCTAAGGGCCGTTTTTCATTAGTTTTTGAAGCTCGGCTTGTTGGTACTGCTTCCACAATAGATACCTATCTAAGGACCGTTTTTTCGTTAGTTTTTGAAGCTCGGCTTGTTGGTATGTTTCCACAATAGATACCTATCTAAGGGTCGTTATTTCATTAGTTTTTGAAGCTCGGCTTGTTGGTACTGCTTCCACAATAGATACCTATCTAAGGGCCGTTTTTTCATTAGTTTTTGAAGCTCGGCTTGTTGGTACTGTTTCCACAATAGATACCTATCTAAGGGTCGTTATTTCATTAGTTTTTGAAGCTCGGCTTGTTGGTACTGCTTCCACAATAGATACCTATCTAAGGGCCGTTTTTTCATTAGTTTTTGAAGCTCGGCTTGTTGGTACTGTTTCCACAATAGATACCTATCTAAGGGCCGTTTTTTCATTAGTTTTTGAAGCTCGGCTTGTTGGTACTGCTTCCACAATAGATACCTATCTAAGGGCCGTTTTTTCATTAGTTTTTGAAGCTCGGCTTGTTGGTACTGTTTCCACAATAGATACCTATCTAAGGGCCGATTTTTCATTAGTTTTTGAAGCTCGGCTTGTTAGATATTTACTTTCGTTAAGTTGCCGTTTGGTAGGAACTCTAACAAGATAAGTCGACTGATAAAAATGAATGAATGAACTACTGAAATACCGACCCAAAATATCTACAGAACGACAATAAATCTGTAAGAAAAACCTGACCATGAAATGCATGTGTGCACGAAATATAAAGATTTTTTTGCAAAAAAATAATTCCTACTGATTCCAATGATTTTTACACAATCAGCGATACAAATACAAAATACGTAAGTACTAAAGATATAAATTTTCCACTAGCGAAAACCACATCTATTTGGGTTTATTACGAAATTTAAATAAAATAATTACTCATTATACGAATTGTGGTTATAAAATCTGAATAATTATGTGGAAGATGTTCTACAAAACCCTTTTTGATGAAACTCAATACCACCTCAGCGCAAGTTATGTTGACTGAACGTAGCGGAAGTCCTATTTTTAATCGTCCGTTTTGCATCCCGTCCGTCTGTAAATTTATTCGTGTTCGTGTTTTAGTTTCCGTATCCAGATAGTGGCCGTTTTAAAGGTTCGGTAGGGATTCTTTTTTAAATGTGAAATCGTTGTGTTTATTTGGATTTTCCTATTCGCATTTTTTTTTTCAATATTATGGTACCAAACTGCCAGAAGAAAATTTGAAAAAGAATTGTCATTAAGATAGTGACCACTCTTTGGACAAATTGTATAATTCCTTATTTAAAATTAAAATTAAAAGTTATTTCACGTAAGGACATTTTTTAAATTTATAAGGACAATCACTCGAAAACAAAGGCTACCGTCTAACTGTGCCAGTGTCATTTCATTCCTCTTTACAAAATTAATCATTTTATATAGATAATAGTTTTAAAATAGTATTGTAAATTAGTGTAATATAGTTTTTACTTGTATATTTGTTTTCACTGTAAGTATTTGTGTTATATAATTGGTTCTTCGGAGCAGTTAAGGTAAGATTTTTTTTTTGATTTTTGTGCTGTAGATTTATTCGAAAATGGATAAAGAAAAACCACCTGATCCCCCAGATGATGGTTTGCTATCTGAATCCTCGGGTGTTACAAAAAAAATAATCGCGGTTAATATTCCGGAGGCTTCGGACTTCGTAACGATTACGTCAAAAAAAAGAAAAATTGCTAAACCAGCAGATAATAGAAATGCAACAGATTTTGAACAAATACATCGAAAAACACCCTCCACGCAAAACGACTCCCTTCCAAATAATTCTGTTTTACAGGATGTAATTCCGTCCACTTCTTCCTCGATTTCAAGTCTAAGTCCAGCAAGCCCTTCAACCACACCCGCCACACTGGTAAACAATACTCCTTCACAAATGTCACGTCTGTATAATAATCTTGATAGACCACCTTACATTACACACGTGACTAAAATTTCAAAGGATGAAAAACAATCAAATTTATACGATGTGGACTTTGGACATTTTATGTTTAAAAATAAAATCCACCCTGTCTGGAATGGAGTAAAATCGGTTGGGCGTAACCGTCTTTCTGTTGAATTCAAGACAGCGGCTGAGGCCAATAGCTTTGTAAAATCTGATGTTGCCAAAAAAAACTCGTACAACGTTTTCATACCTACATATCAGGTTACAAAGTTAGGTGTCACAAAAGGGATCCCACCGCATTGGTCGATAGAGGACATCTTGGAAAACATTACTGTTCCTCAAGGTTTCGGAAAAGTTTTAAAAGCGCGTCGTCTAAATTACAGGTTTAATACGGGAAACTCTGTAGAATGGAGACCCTCCCAATCCGTTGTCCTAACATTTGACAGCAAAGACCTTCCACAAAATGTTACTATGTTTAACGTCTCTCTACCAGTAGAGCTCTATGTGTTCCCAACTGTGCAATGCTACAAGTGCTGCAGATTTGGACACACGAAGAACCTCTGCAGATCAGAACCCCGTTGCTTCAAGTGCAGTTCGTCCCATAGTGGCGATTCCTGTGATAAAACAGAGGAAAATTATAAATGTTTAAACTGCTCCGGTACCCACATGTCCATCAGCAAAACTTGCCCTGAACTGTCAAGGCAGCGCAATATTAAACACACAATGGCCGAGAAGAGCATCTCTTATGCGGAAGCATCAAGAATGTTTAACAAATCCATTCCATCTTATTCTGAAGTAACTTCCAAAAATTCTAAAAAATCCACCCCTTCTCAACCTTCTTCTTCTTCATTTAGAAAAACTGTTGAAAGGGTCGTGAAACCTAGAGTTCTAACAAAAAAAAATAATGCTAATCACGAATCCCTTCTGTGGTTCCCTAATGGACAAATTCCTTCCAGTTCAAATTTCAATTCTTACCTAAAGTCATCTACTAAAGAACAAAATTATAATATAGACCTTAACTCTACACTAATCACCTCATTTTTACATATTTTACAAACTTTAAATAAAAACAACATTCAAATACCGTCCCACGTTGCTAAACAAATTACTAATATTATCAACTCAACTAGAAATGGCTCCTCTGATGAGGATTCTTCAGTGGAATTGTCATAGTCTCAGAAATAAGACTGAAGAATTTTTAAACACATTACACTCAAACTCAATTGCAGTGGCTGCCATCTCGGAGACGTGGCTGGAACCGGATTCTGATTTCAGAGTCAGGGGATACCACTGCCTTCGAGACGACCGTCAAGATGGAAAGGGCGGCTCCGCTCTTTTCATTAAAAAATCATTACCCTTCTCCCCTGTAGATGTAAAACCAATTGGTTGTCCTTTTCAAGTGACGGCCGCAAAGGTTTTTGACACTACAATAATTTCTTTGTATATATCACCATCTAATAAACCTTCTAAATCAATCCTAAAAGCTATGTTTTCCAAGGTCACTACCCCTTCTCTTGTTCTGGGAGATTTCAATGCCCATCACGGATTATGGGGAGCTCACAATTGTGACAGAATGGGCAGAGATATTGTTGATCTACTAGATGAACTAGACTTTTGTATTATCAATGATGGTTCTCCTACTCGTCTTCAGGTGCCTGGTCAGCGACCCAGCATGGTTGATCTTACTATTTGCAATTCCAACATAGCCGCATCCCTGTTATGGAAGGTTTTGGATGACCCTCATGGGAGTGATCATTACCCCATCCTCATTGAATCCTCAAATATTTATCATTCCAACAAAAATGTCAAGTGCAGTAGTCGAAAACCAAGGTTCTTAACTGCCAGAGCCAATTGGAATGACTATTCAAATCATACAAAGTTCTCTGTGCAAAATCTGCCCTCTCCAACTACAGAAAATGTTGCGGAATGTTACGATTTATTTGTGTCTGCAGTCATTACGGCCGCAGAAAAATTTATCCCCATTAAAACGACACGTAGCAAAGGGAAACCTCCCCCAGCTCCTTGGTGGGATATTGAATGCTCAGACGCAGTAGATATGAGGAAAAAATATGCGAAAATTTATTCAACAAATATGAATATGGAGAACTTCCTTCAGTATAAACAAATTGAAGCTAAGACCAAACGTCTTCTAAAAAACAAAAATCGTCAAGGCTGGAAAAAATTTTGCACATCATTATCTCCCGAAGTTCCTCTTTCAGTTGTTTGGAATTCAATTCGCAGGTTTAAGGGTTCTCACGTCCCAACGGTGACTCGACCACTCACTTCAGAGTGGGTGAAGGAATTTGCCGATAAACTAGCTCCTCAAACTGCAAGTAATTTTAATGAAACAGAATTCACATACTCATTTAAAACACGGGGTTGGATGGACACCCACTTCAATTTAACGGAACTTAGGGAGGTCTTAAACGATCTCACAGACTCATCCGCTGGTGTAGATGGAATTCCTTATAGCTTTATTAAAAACTGCGACGTTACCACACTAAACTATTTTCTTTCAATTATAAATCTGATCTTTGACTCCGGCAAAATTCCATCATCCTGGAAAACTCAAATAATTGTTCCCATTCTGAAACCCCAGAAAGACCCTAACTCTGGACTTTCTTACAGACCTATAGCTCTCTCATCTTCCTTAGTTAAAATAGCTGAACATATGATTAAAAGACGTCTAGACTGGTATGCAGAAAATGAGAAAATTCTTCCCAGCTCTCAGTTTGGCTTTCGAAAAAGAAAAAGTACGATCGAAAGTGTGTCCATCCTGACTTCTGATATCCAGTTAGCCCTGGCCGATAATGAATTCCTTGTCGGTGTTTGCCTTGATGTGTGCGGAGCTTTTGACAATGTTTTATTGGATGTTTTATTTAATAAATTATTAAAAATTGGCATCCCTCGTAAGCTTTCTAGTTTTATAATTAACCTCCTTCTTACCAGGAAAATTCAAATCCAGGTGCTGGATTCTCCTCCACTGGAAAGAATAGTAAACAAGGGTTTGCCTCAGGGCTCCGTCCTTAGTCCTATCCTTTTTAATATTTATACCTTTGACCTGCATCGGAGTATGCATCCATCTTGTAAAATACTCCAGTATGCGGATGATCTTTTTATATATATTTCAGGACGAATTATTTCTATTCTGGAGGATGTGATTAACATTTGCATGAAAAACCTTGACACCTGGTTAAAAAATCACGGCTTAGAAATTTCTCCGTCCAAAAGCAATGTTATCGTCTTTTCCAGAAAACATGTTACTCCGCGTGTAACAGTCCAAATAAATAATTCAATTCTCCCTATGCAGGTACAAATAAGATTCCTTGGGGTAATTTTAGACTCTAAGTTAACATGGAACCCGTATGTTAATTTAATCATTAACAAATGTCAAGCTGGCCTCAACACTTTACGTGCCGTTTCACGGGTCTGGTGGGGAAGTCATCCATTCACCCAAAAACTTTTTTATAACGCATATGTTAGGAGTCATTTGGATTACGCGTCATTCCTCATTGAACCCACTTCTAAAAAGAACCTCGCAAGGTTGGACCGTATTCAATTTCAATGTTTAAGATTGATTATCGGAGCAATGCGTTCTTCCCCAATTAACGCTTTACAAGTGGAGGCTGTGGAGGCTCCTCTTCATTTCAGAAGACAGTTCTTGGCTGACAAGTTTTTATTTAAATGCTTAAGACTCTCTAATCACCCACTGAAAGACAAAATTACTGCACTCACTGCTCAAGTGAAATCACTTCCATATTGGAGGAACAAATCAATCCCTCTTCTTGTTAAAAGCCTCCATACGTACTGTTCGTATAAACCCCTCTTAAATCCATCAGACAGACTTCCTTTATATGCCAACTCCTTTCGTATTCATTTGTGTAAACCAAATATTCTTTTTTCTCTCGGCATAATTAACAATCACGAAGCTCCAACAAAACTTATCCAAATTTTAAATTCGAAATATTCCAACTGGAAAATTATTTACACAGATGGTTCCAAGTCTCCCTTATCAAACCATGTGGGAGCGGCATTCCACTGTCCATCAGATCAAGTCGATAGAAAAATTAAACTTCCAAAAGAGGCTTCCGTTTTCACTGCTGAATGTATAGCCATTTTTGAATCCCTCAAATACATTGACGATGTTAACATTGGAAAATTCTTAATTCTCTCCGACTCCCTGAGTGCACTTCAAAAATTAAACTCTTCCCCTTTCCATTACCCAGAAGACGATTTCTGTGTTGGAATTCGCACTTTAATTCATAAATTAACCGACTCTGGCAAGGAAATCGTCTTGGCTTGGATACCTAGTCACTGCGGTATCCCTGGAAATGAAAAGGCCGATTCATTGGCGAAAGATGCCATTATTTCGGGGGATATTTTATATAAATTTTTAAACACCGATGACATTTTCATAAAATTGAAGGAAAACATGATTTCCACATGGCAGAATCATTGGGAAGAATCTAGTCAATCAAAAGGATATAGCTTTTTCACAATTCAGCCAACGATTCCTTCAAAACCGTGGTTTTCAAGACTTTCTTTTAACAAATTCTCGACATCATCCATTTGCCGCATGCGGATAGGGCATTGCTGCCACAATGTTCACCTGACAAAAATTCATATTAAGAATTCTGCGATGTGTGAATGTCGTCTTGGTGAAGAGGATCTCAATCATATTTTTTTCAGTTGTCCTTTAAATAATTCATACAAAAATTTCTTCCCTCACCTAATCAGTTCGGGTATATTGCCTCCCTACAACATTGCATGCCTGTTATCTTCTGTGAACAAACGCGTGTATAAAGTCTTGGCTAATTTCCTGAATATTAACAGCATCAATTTGTAACTGTAAGTTAAGTTTCATGTATTTATTTATTTATTTTATTTTTTACGCACAATAAATTGTGTCAGCATATCTTTTAATTTCCTTGTTATGTTAATTAAAATCATCTCTTATTGTAATAATTTTGCGTATTATTATTATTATTATTTGTATAGTATTATTATATAATGTAGATAGGTTCTTGTTATTAAAACTAAATTAGTTAATATTAACCAAAAATTACACTCACAAAATTACACTCACAAAAGCATTCACTTGACACTGGCCAGAACACTCTTTTGGGGTGAAGAGCCATTAAAAAAAAAAAAAAAAAAAAAAAAAAATTTATAAGGTAAGCACCTATGTAGCTATTTAAGCCCTAGGTACCTACCTATACTATACTAAAAATCTTATGGTTCCAGAAGAAATTTTGGTTTTGATTTATTAAATAATAGAAAATTAGAAACGTACTTTTTTATTAATTGTTTACAGAAAAACTAGGTATTCCAAATGTCGACTTCAGTACATAAAGTTGTATTATCGATTATCATATACTAGCAGACCCGGCCACACCGCCCGTTTGTCAGCACACTGCCCGCTGCCCGCTGCCGCTTGGCCAGATATATTATGTATTTCAACCGAGTTACACAAAACCTTGACAAATTATATACCTAAAAACCTTCCTCGTGAATCACTCTATCTATTGGTGAAAATCGCATGAAAATCCGTTCCGTAGTTTAAAAGATCTAAGCGCACATACAGCAAGAGCGACTTCATTTTATACTATGTAAAGAAGATAAAGATTATGTAGGTGTTTGTTGGAAGAGCATAGGCATCTACAATAGGCTTTCAACTATCTAAGTTACTTTGGACACGTTTCTCGCCAAACTAAAGACTTCAACTTGGAGAAACTCAGTCACTGGCCGCAGTGTTTGGCAGAAGAAGCAGAGGAAGATCACCAATGCGCCGGAGTGATCAAGTATCACTGGCGTCCGGCGCGTCGCGCGTCGGTGTCCGCAGTCCGCAGCTCTCCGCGCAGCGCAGGACCGCGAGGACTAGAAATTGGAGTAGGGGTCACGAATGTCACGATCGTCAGCAATGAGGAACCGACTTGAAAAGAAGGGTGTTTGTTACCTTTGTTTCATGTAACGTAACTCCCTTGGAGGAAATACCTACCCATGTAACTCCTCATTATGTCAATTTTGAAAAGGTAAACTGATACTTAGGTAATACGCTGGAGTAGTAGGTATCATTAGCAGTGACCGACCGAAGGTTCGGTTTCGGCAAGTTTTGGCAAAAAAATCTAATTTCAGCATCAGTTTCGGTTTCGGCAGATTTTCTGACATGTTAGAAACTTTTTTAGACATGTTAAAAATCGATTGTTTTGTTATTTGGCTTATTTTTTACACTTATTCAGACAGTTAATACGTGTTAAATTAAATAAATAAATAAAAAACAATAATTAAAGAGTGTCAAAAAATATTTTTTTATATTACTTCTATAAAACAAAACTTTATAAAAAATAACAAAACATTTAACTACTTCTTGGAACTTCTTGTTCGGCTGACTTCGGGAGAGTTCGTGGCTCGTATGTCACCCGCCATCATCAGCAAAATACTCAATTAATGAGGTCCTTCCATTGACATACGATATAAATTGATCGAAGGGTCCTTCCTTTATAATGTAAGTGTTGATTATTGACAAATTTTTGTTCTAAGAAGTAGTTAACATGTTTTGTTATTTTTTATAAATTTTGTTTGTCTTGTAGAATTAATATAAAAAAATATTATTTTTTCATATACTTCTATTATTACTGTCCAAATAAGGGGGCATACATTAATTACGTGAGCTCGAAAGGGAGGGGGGTCCAGCACAATCTCACGTTACTTGAAAAGAATATACGAAGTAGCCCAAATTTATCTCACCAAGGGGGGGGGTCTAGATTGGAACAAAAATAGTAATTAATGTATGCTCCCTAAGAGTAAAAAATACGCCAAATAACAGTAAACAATCGATTTTTAACATGTCTAAAAAAGTTTCGGTTTCGTTCGAAACTGAGGCAGTTTCGGTGGAAAGTCCTGTTTCGGTCGGATACTAATCATTAGTAGTAGTAGGTACCTATATCTCCTTTTGTAATACAAACTGAAATGTAAACTGTTGAATCGAAATGTATTGAATCGAAATGTAAACTGTTGAATCGAAATGTAAACTGTTGAATCGAAATGTAAACTGTTGAATCGAAATGTATTGAATCGAAATGTAAACTGTTGAATCGAAATGTATTGAATCGAAATGTAAACTGTTGAATCGAAATGTAAACTGTTGAATCGAAATGTAGACTGTTGAATCCAAATGTAGACTGTTGAATCGAAATGTAAACTGTTGAATCGAAATGTAAACTGTTGAATCGAAATGTAGACTGTTGAATCGAAATGTACTCGAAATGAAATTCATAAAATGTTGTACATTTTCTGGCAAGCCGAGCTTTGCGCTTACCTACACCAAAATAGTAAATTTGAAAAAAATTAACTGATATATTGGCAAGTGCAACAAATTGCAAAAATCCTTTGAAATAAAATTAAGATGATATCTTCTATACCGTTGGTTCTAAAAACGTTTAAATTTTAACCTGACTAAACCCAAGTTTTTAAAATAAAATCTTTCTGTTGTATTTCATTCCACAGGCATTATCAATACGTCAGAGCAAAATATTATGTAAATAATTATCAAAACAACAAGTTAACGTATTATTATTTTATTTATTTATTACGCACAAAATATTAATTGTATGTAATATTAAAAAAATATATTATGTTAACAAAGGTAGGTAGGGTACCTACTCAGTGTTAATTTGAAAATATTTTTTTTTTTTGATTCCGAAATTTTTTTATTAATTTCGATGTTCCTTACATTAATATTTTTTACTGTGGTTTTATACCATACAATTATTTTTTTAAACTATATTTTTCGCCAATATTTAAGGACGAAGGAGCAGTAATGCGAAATGAACACAAACATCTACCATGTAAAATGTAAAAAATACTGGATATTCAGAATCATTCACAAGTCGTCCTCGAGGTGATTTTTAAAAAACGGCGCTGATCAAATCATCCTAAAATTTTTTTTATTATTAATTTGTTCAAAATGACTTAAATTCAAGGCAATTTGAGTTTATTGAACCAGATTTCACGCAGGACTAACGCACAGCACAGATAACCGAAATTAGCATGTTTGATGATGGTATTCTAAAACACTTAATTTAACTTGATTAATGGTGTAACTGAGTTATATTTCACCCTAAGTGCGCTTAAATAAGAAGGTAATACACAATTTTAAAAAATTCACTCGCATATTATATTATTTTTAAAATACATCACACTATTGCATTAAAATTATCTATGGTTTAAAAAAAAATAATTTAAATACACTTCGAAATTCAAAATAAACTCACCGTCCACTATTGGTATCCCTGAGTTGCGTCAAGTAGGACCTCCTCGGAAGAGAGCGCTCACAGTCCGTCGTGTCTGAGAACTGATTCGCGAATAGACTGAAACAAATTAATAAATAAATTTGCCTGACTCATGTGAGTATATAATGCATTGTACACGGTATATATATACATGACAGCACATTGTCGTCAATAAAAAAGACAGATTAGTTTGTGTACTTGAACCACGATCGGACAGTTCAAGATCAGGCCTTGAAGCATTAAAGTATTCGACGAAAAGCATGAAAATCGTACCCAGATTCCGTTTTTACGTATTCTCTACGCAATGTTGTAATAACTTGCCAGCTTTGACATTCGATCGTTTGCCAAATATAATGTTTATTAAAAAAAGATATTTTTAAACAGATACCAACTGCACTTACATTCGTGGGAGGTGGGTATATTATAATATGAATTACATGAAGATAAAAAATATACACGATAGTGTCAACTTTGTACCGAACCCAGTAGGTATGTTTGAATAATATGTTTTTTTTTATTGTTAGCTCGTTATTTCATGATATATATTTTTAAAATTCAATGGGTAATAATAATTTCCCCAAAGCTGTACGGTTTTTGGTATAACCTGTTTGTTTTTAAAACGATTGCTTTCCCCATGGCCATACTTTACCGAAAACTTTCTTCGGAAGGAAACCCAAAACTTTTTTTAAATAGAACATTAAAATCACCCTATTTTAAAAAGCTCCCGCCATCTTTTGGTAGAAAATAACAACCTCAGAAAAGTGTCGGCAGTTATTATATTCAAAAACATGTCGGGAGTTTTTTTTAAGTAAAACATCTTTACGGACGCTTGACTTGGGGAGTAAGTTGGTGAATGCGTAACGAGATCGTTACGAAAAGCGATGCGAACGGTAGTTGAGAGGGAGATATAAGTTAGTGAAGATAGACAGAGAGAGAGTTACGTTTCGTATATTACTGTAGGGGCAAGAGAGAGCAGTGCGCGCGCACATTTCCTTTATCTCTTCCTATCATACAGATGGAGCTAAAGAAGTTTTACTTCAGTCGTGTGGTCATGACTGAGGTGGCCCTCTTTTTTAATGAGAATACCTAAAGCACAAAAGCGCCAACTGATCCTAACCGTCTGGAGCCAGTGAGACTACGGCTTCCTCAATTATTGGGTATGTTTTGAGACTGAAAGTAGTGGAAAGGGGAAGAAAATGGATAGAGGAATGTGGGGGAAGTATCTGGCTATTCAAATCTGTTCACCAAACACGGATAAAGTGATTAGAGCAATGTTTCTATTGTGAATTAATATGAGGGTGATACTGAGAGTGCCTTCCACTCTGGAAAGTGCTAACAACATAAAATAATTCAATGTAATTTTTTGCGTGCGCCGGGATTTGATCCTGTGACCTTCGGATTGCTGGTCGAGAGAATTACCGCTCGACCACGGAGGCTGTAAACAGAAACTGCAACGTCCGCGTGGCTTTTAATTTTTTTATTACCTTCATTTTAGAATTGTTACCTAAATAAATATATTACAATATTATATTTGATCATTATTTCTTTAAATGGACAATTTTTTATTAATATTTTTATAACATAATAAAAATAACATAAATTAAATTATTGAGAAGACCATATAGTTACCTCAACGTTTCTTACAAATAATAAGTACCTACCTACTAAGTTGATGGAAACTAATATCTTATATATATATATTTTTTTTACATTAACTCCACACAGGAGGCCCTGAGAAAAATAATTTCCCTCAGGGCCTATGTCATCTGGGATGCTGTGTGGAGGGTCTTTTTGAGAAGAGGAAGGAATAAACATTGGTCTTGAAGAGACCCATGTTGTAGGAAGGAGGAAACACAGAGGCCGGCAAATCATTCCACAGCTGAGCTGTTGAACACAAGAACGAGTCAAAATAAAATATATTATGGTATTAATTAAAAACGGACAAAGTTGAAAAAATATACACTATTAATTTAGAAAGGACAGACATGGGAACCAAATGTTAGCAATCTCCGCTAACACAGTCTTTTAATATTACTCTAATTATTTTATCCCCCCCCCCCCCCCTCTCCCTCAGCTAGGCCACTGTATACGGACTGTATACCATACTTTTTTCTGTTCTAATGTCGCCTGGAAGGCAATTATAAAAATAATCACAAATCAAACGAATTCCAGAGAGTGTTGCCATGTCCCAAAATTGAAAATCCTTGTTTCAAGAATGAAAAACCATGTTTTACCATGTTTTGATGTAGATAAAAAACCATGTTTTTCGAAAGCTTTAAAAACAATAATTTTATAATTGTCCTCTGAATAAAAGGAAAAACATAATGTACAAAAAAAACACATGTAGAGATAAAGATACTTTTTAATGAAAGAGTTTTTTTTAATTTACCTATCAAATTTAATTTGCACATCCTACTTATTGAAATATAAAAAACTTTTTTTTTATTTAAAAAAAAAGTTTTTCAGATCCATGAGATAAGGGAGAAAAAAAATCCCCCACAACTCCAATAATATTTTTTTCTACAGTTTACTGTACTTAGTGTAGGTAGGAAGGTACCTAATTAAAATTACCTATAAGATATGTATATTAATTTATTTTTATTAATGTACATTTTACATATTTATAGAACTTATTGACAAAGTTAAATTAGATAAAGAAACATTGTGAAACCGTGCTGAAGTTCAATAACTACATTCCTGATTTCGGGATTTCTCTACGTGATCCATGCTAAAAAAAAACATCTATAGTTTGAAATTGTTTTTTCAAAAACAAAAAATTCAAAAATTAAGGAGGTACAAAGGACCCCAAAACCATGAAAACATGGTAAAAATGCGGTTTTATGTTGGATATCGATGTCCAAAGATAATTTAATTTTAAACGGGAGACAAACATTCCCGGATTACAAATAACCTGACAATATTTTAAAATCTCCCACCTCCACAGTAAGCGGAAAATGTTGCTTGAGCCGTGATGAAGGATTTAGCCTGCCGAAGAATCGAATACACGACGCCTCGGTGGGACCCAATCGCGATGCCAACTCAGCCACTGACCGGTCTTAAATGTTTTGGTTTTGGTAATAATTTCCCAGATTTATGAATTACTACTAAAATGTTTCGCGTCGTCTGCGTTTGAAGCTCTATGTACATTTCAAGAACTACATCCCTAAATTCGGGATTTCTCCCACATGGCTCTTGCCCTTGTTAATAAAAATTTTCATTTACATATTTTTGGTTGTAGGTAAAAAACCATGTTCGACAAAATTTTTTGAAAAAACTATGAAGATGAAAATAATTAGAAATTAGTTTTCATTCGTCTAGTGAATTTGAAATTAACGAAGTTATTCGACATACACACTCGTATATTACGATGGGCATCGTATATTACGTGGGCATTCACAAATGGTTTTTATTTGGATAGAAAGTCCATCAAAAAGCCACCTGCAGTACTAAAATAATGTGAAAGCGTGGAACGTTTTTCACCAGAATTAATTTAATTCATAAAGAAACACAAACGTTTTGGGTATATATAAAAAAATCTAATGTTGAATCTGAAAGCGTGCAACATCTCACGAGCATTAATGTAATTAATAAACAAACACTAAAAGAATACATAAAAATATTTATAATCTTTATAATGCTTCATGGGTTTTTAATCATAATTGTTTTAACCTAAATATGAAGCCGAAATGGGTCCCAGTCCCGGTTTGATTAATCTTCACGGTAATCAATATTAGTTCATTAATCATTTGTAATTAGTTTTACGTTTTGAAATAAATAAATACGTTTTCCCAGCGATTCTAACTGAATTATTCTGGTAGGAAACAAGTGGGCCAATACCTATCTAGAAATACAGACATTTTAATAATACAATATCTACAAGTAAATATAAATAAATGAACCCCACAGTTTATCCGCCGGCAATTGACCCCCCGAAATGATATTTACCATAAAATTATTTTTCGCATTATTTACCAATTTCAAAAGTAAAATCGACTTAAAAATATCTTTAATAATAAGTTGGTGTTAATACCAAACGAATTTATATACAGTGACTTTCTTAAAAACAAAATTCTGAAAAATAAATTGTTCAGGATCAAAAATTTCCCAACATGAAAAAAAATTTTCCGACTTCCTTCCACTTTTGTCCATTTTCCGAAAAAATTTCTGAGCTAAAACTTTCCTTTTTTCCGCAAAGAATTTGTTTGATAAAAAGCAAAAATTTCTCAACATGGACAATTTCCAAACATATTTTTTAGAAAATTTTTTTCCAGAATTTTCCAGGATCAAAAATTTTCCAACATGAAAAGTTTCCAAACTTCAAATAACAAAATAAAAAAGATACAATTCTAATCAAACATAACATTTTCCAAAATCAAATTCTGGGTCGCCAGATATTATTTTTCCAAGGAAATTGCCATTTTTGGAATCGAATCCTTTTGGCTTTAACAAAATTCGTAAATTTGAGCTGTGGCTATGAACAATCCAAAATCTATAAATGGAAATCTTAAATTTTAGAGCTCTCAAACCGATTAGGTTAAAAATTGCTATTGGAGAGGTTAGAGGGGAGCAACTTCAATTTTATGTCAAAATACACAATTTTTGAGGCATTCTTTAATTTCTTGAGTTCTGACTGGCAGTAAATTTCTTAAATGGGAGTTTATTACTTGGTAGAAATTAGTTTTCATCCCTCCATTGAATTTCAAATAAACGAAATTAATAAAAATGGATAAATTTATTCAAGACACCACCATAGCATTTAATTCTGGTTGAAACTTGCAATCATACATAAAGACAGCAGCCAATAAAAATCTGCGTTAATAGAATTAAAATAATGTTGGTAGTTCTTAGTCGAAAAATGATAGGTACAGTTCAATATGACCGAATCGGTTAGGGACGCATTAGCTCAGTTGTTAGTGCACTGACCCGGCAAGTCATAGGTCCTGGGCTCGAGTCCTAGACGTGACTAAGTATGTCTTTTTCTGATTTTTCTATTTCAGATTGTCGATTGAATTTCGATTGCTAATATTGCCTACATTAAAATATTACAATTTGAGGTTTAACTCGTTAAGTTAAAAATAAATAATACAATATACTTGTTTTGGTTTTACATTTTTGAATATTTAAGTATTCAGGTAGGCACACCATTTTACAGAGACCGTTGCTTGTGTAGTGGTGTACCTACTGGATGGATTAAAGAATGATTTTTTAATCCTTTTTGTAACTCTTGACTTTCGGATGCAAATTTAATATAATTTAATAAAAATCTTTGTAGTGCAAAGTCCGCCATCACGACACAATATTATTGACCGGCCAGTGGCTGAGCTGGCATAGCGTTTGGTTCCCACCCAGGCTTCGCATGAAAATTATCGTGCTTAGGAATCGAATTTTCATGCGAAGCCTGGGTGGGAACCAAACTCTATGCCAGCTCAGCCACTGGCCGGTCAATAATATATGCGTACAATAATAATAATATATATTAATTAGACCTACGTTAACAAAGTTTAATTGCCATCATCCAAATTCAGCTATAGAAGGAATTAATTTACCTAGAAATTTAGGAGGTAGAGGTGTAGTCAAAATAACATCTTTGAAATACAATCAGGTAGAAACGCTTAGAATTTTTTTCCACAGGAAAGCTAATAGCTTAGAAATGCACAAAATAATTTGCAAGGCAGATAGCAACATTACACCTTTAAATTTATATGACGAGAATGCCAACATTCTTATAAATACTAACCAGAAATTATTAGATTCCTGGTCAAATAAAATTATTCACGCAAAACACTTCAATTATCTCAACCAAACCTATGTTGACAAACTTTTGTCAAACAAATGGTTGAGTATTGGAGAGTTGAGCACAGAAATAGAAGGATTTATGCTTGCCATTCAAGATAGAGTCATTAATACTAAAAATTATAGGAAGCATTTTATCAAAGATTATAATATAATCAAAGATTATATGCTTATAATTACAATAGATGATTTATGTAAAAAATGTTTGGCTTTTCCGGAAACTATAGAACATATTATATCGGGATGTTCCGTGTTAGCGCCGGCGGAGTGAACATTTAGGCACAATCAGGTTTTAAAAATAATCCACCAAAGTTTGGTAATTAAAGATAACTTAATTGACTGCCGTAATATAGTACCATATTGAGAATATGAACCAAATTAATTTTTAGAAAATGAATTTTATAAAATATATTATGATAAAACTATACTAACAGACAGAACAATTAGTCATAATAGACCTGATATAGTTTTACATGACAAAATTTTAAAAAATAACATATCATTGATGTAGCTATTCCAAATTCCTGTAATATTCAAAAATCTGTTTCTGAAAAAATAAGAAAATTTTTAGGAAATGAGATTAAAAGAATTTGGCATTCTCAGACTATAAAAATATTACCATTTGTCATTAATTTCAGCTACTGGCATTATACCTAGGCCTCTCAATCAATATTTAGGCATATTAGATTTGTCAAAGAATTTATATATAAAAATGCAAAAAGCAGTCATTTTAAATTTATTTATTTATTTATCTATATAAGGTATGTTTTCATTATATTATTCGATGCCTGTCTCACTAGGGTATACCTGTGTTGAGATACATGTAGGATTACAAAAGATTTTTTAAATATTTATATTGAGGGATCAGTAGGATTTATAGGTCCATTTAGGAGTTCCACAGAGCCGAACCCTCTGATATGAAAATATCTGGAGTCGGTGAATTATTTACCCATTTGGTCTCTGGTAGGTTGACATGTTGTTCTTGTATTGTTTTGTATTTATAATATTTATATAGTGCAATTGCATAGCGTGGATTGACTAGATCAGGGGTCACCAATTGGCGGACCGCGGTCCGGATCCGGAACGCCGACCTATTTTATGCGGACCTTGTTAACAATACAAAATATTTTAAACATGTAACTTGAGTACGTAATTTTATAATTTTTCCCGTTCTTTGTCTTTGCCGCCGTTGATTCGACAAAGGAAAGGAAAGCTTGTATGGGAACTACTGACAGAAGTAAAAAGCTTTTTTCGAAAACTCGGCCTTTTCAACATCGATCTTGATAATGAACTAATTAACTAACACTTCCCTAATTTGAAAAAGTCAGCAGTAACACCGAGCTTGACGTCGGCCAATATAAGACGTTCATTAAGGATCTTAAATTGGAATTTGAAAACAGATTCACAGATTTGGTTTCGGTTAAAGTTTGTTGGTGCTAAAAAAAAAAATGAATTAAAAAAAATTGGCCTGAAACTTCTCGCTTTGTTTGGGTCAACATAATATGTTTGTGAAGCAGCATTTTCCAAACTTAACTGCATTAAAAATAAATTCATGAGCCGACTTGCCGTTGAACCATATCCAAGATTTAATGACACTAGCCTGCACAAACTTTAGTCCAAACTTTGGACGGATAGTCCAAGACAAAAAATGTCATTTTTCTCATTAATATTGTAAAAAACCCTTGGTTCTTCTTTTTATTCATAACATTTTTTTATTATTTAATAAAATAAGTTCCGAAACCTATTCATGTAATTTGTTCATTGATGTTGTATCTACACATATTTAAATATTACAGTTTATTATTTCTTTTTTTTTTTTTTTTTTTTTTTTCATAAGAAGCAATTACTTTGTGGTTAGACATTATATTATAAAAATAAAACAACACTTTGTATTTAACCACGAATTTATTATTTATGTATCTACCGGTTTCGCTTAGACCAAGCTTCCTCAGGATAAAATAATAACTGGTTATTATTTTATCGTTATTATTTTAGTTATTATTTTATCCTGAGGAAGCTTGGTCTAAGCGAAACCGGTAGATACATAAATAATAAATTCGTGGTTAAATACAAAGTGTTGTTTTATTTTTATAATATAGTTTATTATTTCAATTGTTAAGGGGGGGTGGGAGGTAGGCTTTTTCCTTTCCGGACCGCGACGGTCATGTTATTTTAAAAAAACATACCCCTAATGAAAGTAATTGGTGACCCCTGGACTATAGTCGAACAGATACCAAATGCACTCCCAAAATTTCACACGGGGATTAACGTACCTACAGTCAAAACTCAGAAAAACACAAACTCGAAAGGCACTCCGCCATTATATCAATTATTAATATTTTTATATTTTTCATTTCTTATTATTTATACGTCCCTCGTAAATTCCTATTTTCGAAAATACATTAAACTAGATTCTAAAAACAATATTTCAGACGAAACCTAATAATTACACGCTGCGAAACAAAATTTATAAATTCCATTGGCGGTTATTCCCGTGAATTAGGCGACTAAATCCGTTGGAAATTCCATTGTTATTTATATCATGCTGCTTTAAAGCAAACAATTAATGATTCCACATTCAGTAATAAGTACTAGTGTCCTACCGAACTTTCGGTTTCGGTTTCGGTTTCGGCCGAGTTTCGGCCAAAAAACGAGTTTCGGCTTAGTTTCGGTTTCGGCCGCCATTTAGCCGAAACTACGGCCGAAACCGAAACTGAATTCGGGAGGTTTCGTTTTGCGATCGGACATGTTCGGTACACAGAACTACGAGCATGACTACGAGCCACAAAGTGTCATTTTGCTGCGTCCGCGCTCATAGTCGTGTCAGGACTTGAATCACTTGTTTGCGTTCGCTCCGCGAACTTTGCGGTAGTTTGGTTTGTTTGTTGTGAAATTGGAGTTGTTTATACTTAACGTTATTTCGAAATAGATAAGTTTTATTTCGCTATTGAAATGATTTAGTTCATGATAGGCCCTGAGGAAAACAATTTCCCTGAGAGCCTATGTCATCTTTGGGGATGTATGTGGAGGGTTTTTTAGGGAAAGGAAGGAGAGGAGAGTTCTGGGAAGGAAAAGGGGTGGGTAGGAATCTGGGGTTCAGTGTGTCCTGGTCATCTACCTTCAAGACCTAGACAAACCTCATTCCATGAACCCGGGCACCCCTGCTAAATCACCAAACGTAGCGAACCACTTGGGGTCACCTACGACAGAGGTGTTGGTTATCCAATAATGGTTCCCGGGGCGGCGGTACCCATTCCCGCCTCCTAAATTATTTTGTTCTTAAGATGAAAGAGTATATTTTGTTAAGTGTACTAAACAAATTAGGTTTAAAAAAATTAATTTTGTTTTCTACCTTTTATTTTATGTTATCTTAATATCTTAATCTTAATATATAAAACAAAGTCGGGTTAGTTACACAATTTATAACTCGAGATCGGCTGGACCGATTTTGATGATCTTTGATTTGTTGGATTTGTCTCCGCTCCGGATAACATAATAACTATTAAAACATCCCAAAAATTCACGAAAAAGAAAGTTATGAAGAAAATTAAAATTTTCATACATTTTATATGGAACGAATTCTCATATTTTGAAAGAACTGCAGCATTATTGTGATAGGTATTTTCCAAAAATTCAAAAACGTCAAATGTCAAAACGATTATTGTTTTGCTTTTGTTCTTAATAATATAATGCTGTCCCTCTTTCTTACACACTAACAGCCTTACTAAAAAAAAACTTTTCACGGCCGATAACCTGTGTTATTGCAATAACATAAATAAACCCCGTGTACACTAAAACACGTTTCATTACCAATAAGCTTTCTTATGTGGTCACGCTGTTAAAATGCATTGAAGATCTGACAACGTTGTACAGGGTTTTAATTTACTAGGAAAGAATGTTGTTTTAATTCTTCTCCGCCAGGGGCATTATTGGCGCGCCTGTGCATTAATTCAGAACGGCCCGCGATGAAAATACATACATTTTAAGATCTTTATTTTAAGAGAATTTCTTAAAGGTGATATTTTTTATAATATTAATATCTAATACATGTGTTCATAAACCTATCAAAGAAAGTAACGTCTTTACAGATGCAAGAAATCTGTTTGAAATGTCGTTATTATTTCTAAGTTATTTTTTTGGAAATAAAAAAAAAAATAATTTTTTTTTTGTTGTATGCACGAGGAAAAGTGAGGTGATAGTTTCCTTCCAAATTTATTACATAAAAGGACTGTGTTTTTGAAATTTTGATTTTTTTTAATTTCTCTACATTTTGGTCAAAAATGTTTTGGTAAGAAATTTTTTTCCGAGTTTGGATCTTAAAATATGGTGGTTTTTGAAAACCAAAGTGTATTTTAAATACACAAATCTGAAAGGTAATTTTATCTAGTTTTCATAAATGGTATTTGTTTTTACGACACCTTCAAAAATAAGAAATATATAGAACATTCAAAATACTTTGAAAAAATTCCAAATTTCGTTCAGAATTCAAATAAAACAGAGATAAGCTACCCTCTCAGCCTGTGTAAACCATGTGTATTTTTTTCCATGAACAATTTTTTAATTAGTAATGTTTTCACATCCGCGGCCGTTTGTCAATTGAATAAATTTTTCAATGGGGTTTTTAGTAAGGCTGTAAATGTCAATAGTCGAAAATGAGACAAACGGTGAACGTATGTCTCTGCACCCCTCCAAAGGAAAAATACAATAATAATAAATCTCTGAAATGAAACGCATTTTTTTACGTAAGCTCCACTCAGGACCTATGTCATCTTAAGGGATGCTGTGTGGAAGGTCTTTTTAAGGAAGGGTAGGATAGGAAGTTCTGGGAAGGAACTTCCTATCCTACCTAGGCCATTGCCTTGACCGGAATTGACCTTTTACCTTGACCTTTCCAGCCGGACTATTTCGACCCATATGTCGAGAGAATCCGGCTGGAAAGGTCGAAAGGCCTCCATCAACCAGTCTCTCTCGATCCGGCCCGCCACGCAGCAGGTGAGCAGACGCATCTGCCGCCAAGACCCGCACAAAGTCACCCCATGAACCCGGGCACCCCTCCTAAATCACCAAACGTAGCGAAACACTTGGGGTGATCTACGGCAGAGGTGTCGGCAATCCAATAAATGGTTCCCGGGGCGGCGGCACCCGTACCCGCTTCCTTAGAAAATTTCCCGTAAGTAGGTGGAAAGTAAGAAAATCACAAAAAATATAAATCCGTACACAACGCCATCTTTGATACTGACAAAAACAAAACACGGAAAATTGCTTCATTGTGTAATTTTTAACTGAATAAAAAATTTAATTTAATTCAATAGTTATTGATTCTGAGGCGGTACGAAGTTCGTTGGGTCAGTTAGTTTGTTAATGTTCAAATAGGTAATACCTATTTTTTTTTTAAATATTATTTATTGTAATGTCTGTGTGAATTGTATGAGTGCAAGCGAGATAGCATGCTTGCGCGAATCTATATAAGGCGATGCGTGCTAGATCCGTCCTCTTTTGTGTTTGGCAGCTCCACAATAAATACTAGTACAGTATTCCGTTACTCTCTCTTCTTTGAATACTACCTACCAATATTCGTCTACACTTCCAATGTAAGTCCGCTGGACCTTACAAC
This sequence comes from Limnephilus rhombicus, assembly GCA_929108145.2. NCBI lineage: Eukaryota > Metazoa > Arthropoda > Insecta > Trichoptera > Limnephilidae > Limnephilus > Limnephilus rhombicus. The sequence continues at coordinate 13,727,362 of OV815270.1, forward strand.
AGACTCAGCCTGTAGAGCTGATATCAACATATCGCAACCGATATTACAACTGGCGCAGCTGAAAGTAGCCGACTCCATAACTGGCTAAGAACCTGAAGACGAAAACTGAAGAGAGGAGATTGTTGCGACATTAAAAAAAATTGTTGCATGGAGGACGCACCCAAGAAGACGCCATCACAAGGCCGTGCATTAGAGCCTGCATCGTTATTGCAGTATTGAGGAAGCAAATTTGGCGTTGGCATGCTAGCATTGCATGCAGTAAGAAGAAGACGGTGACAGCAGACCATCTACGGAAGAATTAAGCCGGAATCTATGGCAAGGGCTCAGATTCTGTCGCTGCAGCTATTCAAGCGGCACCGGACAAAGGGCTGGATTCTGTAGCTGCAGGGAGACGGACACGGGCAATCAGCGGTCAAAAGAGACGGCTGGTGACGGAGATCCAGAAGCTGTGTGGGGAGACGCTTTGGAGCGGCGAGGTTCTGGAGCGGATTCACCCGGAAGCGCTGAGATAAGTTTTTTAATCAAAATTTGTTTCAGCTCTTATTCCCGATGGATGCGATTTGCAAAAGTCTGGGGGCATTCTGTCACAAGACAGGAGTGTGGTCCCTGTTCAAGGAGAGATTGGACCAAGCTCTCATATTATATGATGAGAAAATTTTGTCACCTGAACGTAAAAGAGCGTTCCTCTTAAATAATCTCACCGAAGATACCTTTTCATTGCAAAGCGATTTGTGTTTTCCAAAAAAAGTGTCGGAAACCTCATTTGAAGATTTGTGTAAATTTCTAGATTCCCATTGTAAGCCTATTCACAATATTTTTGAATCACGGGAAATGTCTATAAATGTAAACAATCGGCTAATGAATCTATTAAAGAGTTTGCCGCGAAGCTTAAAAATATTAGTTTGTCATGTAACTTTGAAGCAAGATTAGAATCGTGTTTGAAAGACATATTTATTATAGGTGTGTTCAATGAGAAAATGAAACACAAACTTTTTATGGAAGGTTTAAACAAGTCATTTCTAGAATGCGTAAATTTAGCTTCCACGTGGGAACATGTATTAGGTATGGAGAATGCAAAGTCGGACTCGCAACAATAACATTTGGCTGTCATCAGTTCTTTTGTTTTGCTCTTTCAAAAAATATACTTAAACCAATCTTTTTATTGTGTTTTGGCTGTAAAAAGTTTAGTGTGTTGGAATCTTCTCCCCCGTGATCTTCCAGGAGTCACTTCTTGCTGCTCATTTTCAGATATTTTTTTATTTATTTTTTTTTTATTTAATATAGATATATAGTACAGTGGTTTTATATAAATTACATATCGGTACACAAATTATTTAAAATTGCAATCTCACCAAAGAAGAAACTAGTTCTTGTGCTTGATGAGCGAGTTACACTAATTATAACAGAAATAGAATAACATTATGCAATAGTTAAGTATATAATGGGAACAATTGAGACTTCTGGATTAACTATAAGTGTAGGTGTACATACATGGGATACGGTTACATACTAAAATATTATGCACTTAAGTGAAATTCAAAAAATCTAAATAAAATAGAGATGAATATAGATTGATAATACATAGAAAGAAAGAGAAAAACATGTAACTATTAAGTTAATTATTCCCGATGAAGTGTAGCTTCAGTTTGAGTTTCAGTTTATTGATGTCTTTGGTTTTTTTTTTATTTCAATCGGAAGGTTGTTGAAAAACTTTATTCCTAAATAGATATAATTGTTTTGCATTAGTTTTGTATTAAATTTTGGTATTTTGAAGTTGTCTTCATATCTTTTTGATTGATGGGTTTCAAATTTTTTGATGATATTATCTTTGTAAATTTGGATAATTGCATTTTTCTTGAAGATATTCTCTACTCGAGGCACCGTGAAATCGGCGAAAAGCGTTTCTGTTGGATAAGTGGAGGGTTTCTTTAGGATTACTTTAATGATTAGATATTTATATAATTTTTTTACTTCTGTCACTTTTTATATTAGCTGTAATTTTTTGAACAATGGAGGAGGATTTCCCTCCTGTACCCCTTACAAAGCCCCCAGATCCCCCTCCTGACCCTCCAGATGCAGATAAAATAGACTTTTCAGAACATTCAAACATTTCAGACAATGAATCTGTCATCCTAACCTCAATTAAAAAAAGAAAATTTAGTCCCCTTTCCCCAAAAAAACATGATTCGCCTTTGTCTTCTCAGTCCCCTCCAGCTCTTCCTCAACCTCCTCCAACAATCTTTTACTCTACTCATTCCCGTGGCCCCTACATTGCATATGCGCAAAAAACTGAACAAGGTAAAACCATCCATCCTCTTGAATTTGGTAAATTTCTTTCAAATAACAAGAACCTTTCGATTAAACCTGGAGGTGTTAAAGCCGAGGGTCGCTTCCGAATCTCTGTTGAATTCCTGTCAGGTTCAGCCGCCAACAACTTTATCAAAAATATATTTATTTCATCAAATTCTAAATTCAAGGCGTACATCCCAACTTTCAATGTCACTCGAATGGGCCTGGTCAGGGGTATCTCGACCGATCTGTCCATTCCAGAAATCCTGTCCTCACTTTCAACCCCCCAATATATCGGCAATCCCATAAAAGCCAGGAGGCTAAATTATAAGGACACCTCTGAGGGCATCGTTTCCTGGAAGCCCTCCCAATCTGTCGTCATCACATTCGAAGGACAATCTCTTCCCTCCCATATTTATTTATTTTTCAACTCCTTACCAGTTGAAATGTACACTTATCCCACCACTCAATGTTACAACTGCTGCCGTTTTGGCCATACCAAAGCTGCATGCAGATCCCCTCCCAGATGTTTCAAATGTGGAGAAAACCACTCGGCTGACCAATGTTCTTCTCTCTCTTCACCTAAATGTTTTAACTGCTTAGGCGCTCATTCCGCCATTAACTCTTCTTGCCCCGAACAATCTCGCCAAAAAAATATAAAAATTTCTATGGCCTCTGAGAACTTGTCTTTTCTGCAGGCTTCTAAATTATTCCCGCCTGTCAAAAAATCATTTTCCGAGGTTTTATCCAGTAACTCTTCATCCAACCCTCTCGCTTCCTCCTCAACATGTTCCCGTTCAACAAAATTCACATACAAAAACCCTATCTCTAAACAGGCTCGTGGATTTTTTTTTTTTTTTTACATTAACTCCACACAGGAGGCCCTGAGGAAAATAATTTCCCTCAGGGCCTATGTCATCTGGGATGCTGTGTGGAGGGTCTTTTTGAGGAGAGGAAGGAATGAACATTGGTCTTGAAGAGACCCATGTTGTAGGAAGGAGGAAACACAGAGGCCGGCAAATCATTCCACAGCCGAGCTGTTGAACATAAGAACGAGTCGAAGAAACGACCCGTTCTCATGTGACTAATGTCAACTGTGCACAAATGTTGGGCACGCGTTTGGCGTGTTTCCCGACTATGCACCGGTGCCGAAGGGATCAATGATGCTAGTTCCTCGGAGCATCTTTCATTGTAATACCGGTAGAACAAGGATAGCATTCCCACCCGACGCCTGTGCTCTAAAGATTGCAATCCGTCTGTTAAGATGGGAGAATCTATCAAACGGACCACCCGTTTCTGCACAGAGTCGAGGGTATTTTTCAGGTATTTTGGAGCTCCAGACCAGAGGTGGCTGCCAAATTCAACCGTGGGGCGAACTTGCGATTTGTACAGGGTTAGCAGTTGTGTACTTTTAAAGTATCTGCGGGCCCTGTACAGTACGCCCAGTTTTTGGGAGGCTAACTTTACTCTGGCTTCGATGGAGCCCCATACCTGAGCTGGTCACTTAGGGTTACACCGAGCAAATCAATGGAGGGCCTGTTCGGAAGATTGCTTCCGTTGAAAGAGACTAGATTTTCATTGCGATCCTTTTTAGACGTAATCAGACAAGATTGGGTCTTTGAAACATTAAATTCAACGAGATTATTTTTACCCCAAGAGAGAACACTCTCGAGGTAACCGTCCATTCTTTGCTTCAAAGCCTTACGAGCTGTTGGAGTTTGTGAGCCCTTTGGGGGCTTGTCAAACAAAAAGCTATCATGAACTGTACTGTCATCCGCGTAGCAGTGAATTGGTGCACATGACAAAAGGTCGTTGATGTGCAACAAAAACAGAGTTGGAGACAGAACCGATCCCTGCGGGACGCCAGCATTTATCGAGTGAGAGGAAGAGGTGAAACCATCGACTAACGTCTGAATCGACCTCTCCCTCAAGAAGTCGGCAATCCACGTACACAAGGATGCGGGAAGTCCGTAAGAATGCAGTTTGTTGACAAGTCCTCGGTGCCAAACCCGGTCAAAGGCTTTGGATATGTCCAGTGCAACCGTTTGGGTCTCACCGAAACGTTCCAGGCATCGCCCCCAAACATGCATCACATACGCGAGAAGATCACCGCACGAGCGGTTCCGCCGGAATCCGTATTGACGGTCGTTAATAATTTTGTTCTTCTCGAGGTATGTGAGCAGTTTGTCGTTGATCACACGTTCCATCACCTTAGACAGAACTGATGTGATCGCTATGGGGCGGTAGTTGGCCGGGTTGGAGCGGTCACCCTTCTTTGGAATAGGATGGATAACCGCTTTTTTCCAACCAGAGGGCACAGAGCCAGTCTTCAGGGACAGTTTAAAAAGCTTCGTCAAAATTGGAGCTATTTCTACGATACGATCAGCAACAACACAACTCACTTCTCTTAAATCCCAATGGTTCTCCTCTTTCACACGCCACAAATGGGTGCGCAAACAATTATAATTCATCCTCAACAAACTATTAAAAGCTTTCTGAACAACTCTCCCAAGATAATTCTTCATTTATTCAAACTCTTATTATGCTTCTAATTGACCTAATTTCTTCTCAAACTAATCTACCGTCCAACGCTGCTTCTATTATTTCCACATTAAAATCATTTATTCAAAATGGCTCTTCAAGATGTCAGAATTCTTCAGTGGAATAGCCGCAGTGCTATTTCTAACAAATCAAACCTTCTTAACCTATTAAATTCAAGCCTTGTTTCTGTGGCTGCTGTCTCGGAGACATGGTTTACTCCATCCACCCACTTTAATGTGGGAGGGTACTCCTGTCTCCGCGATGATCGCCCGGAAGGTACGGGCGGTGGTGCTGCCCTTTTTATTAAAAAATCCCTTCCGTTTTTCCCAATAAATAATATCAAACCCCCCAATGCTGACTTTCAAATGGTTGCAGCTAAAATAAAGGACACTTCCTTTGTTTCTATCTATCTTCCCCCAACATCGCACTTCAATAAACAAGCGTGGTTGCAAATTGTCCGTCAACTAAGCCCTCCTTTCTTTTTATTGGGTGATTTTAATGCCCATTCCCCCATCTGGGGTTCTGCTTTCTGTGATCGAGACGGTCGAAGTGTGATGGATTTCCTAGATGAATCCAACCTTTTTCTTTTGAATGACGGATCTCCTACTAGAATCTCTCGCCCCAATACAAACCCCAGTGCAGTGGATCTCTCCATATGCTCTATTAATCTGGCACCTCTCTCCTCGTGGGTGGTGTCCCCAGACCCTTGCTCCAGTGATCATTTCCCGATCACCATCACTTATCAAACTTCTTTCCATTCAGACAAGTCCCATATTTCGACAAAGATTAAAACAAAACACACCAAATGGGACGAATTTAACTCACATATGGATAAGTTTATACAAAATTTATCCTATACCGATACATTATCTGTCAAAGATGACTACGATAACTTCAAATCAATGCTCGTAACTGCAATCAATAAATCAAATCCTCCCCCTAAAACCAAATCTCTGGTGGGATGAGGAATGTTCCAAAGTAGTGAGAATTCGGAAAGCTAAATCTCTTTCCTATCGTCACAATATGACTATGGAGAACTATCTCATATACAAAAATGCCGAAGCCAATGCCAAAAGGGTATTGAGGTCAAAAAAAAATCCGGGTGGTACAACTTCTGCAGTTCAGTATCTCCGAACACTCCAATTTCGGAAGTTTGGTCTATGATTCGAAGATTTCGATCCTCCTTCAGTCCAACATCTCCTCGAGCTTCTCATTCTAAATGGATAGACGAGTTCTTGGACAAAATTGCCCCCCCTTCTGTACCTAACTTAGATGAAATAACTCCAATCCACAACACTCCTCTATGTCTGATCATTGGCTTGACTCTCCATTCACTTTAATTAAATTAAAAAATTGTTTATCAACAGTCAAGGACTCATCTCCAGGCAGAGATGGTATACCTTATAGCATTATCAAAAATAGTAATGATAATGTTTTAAATCACTTTTTAAGCATCTTAAATAAAATCTTCCAGACTGGCATAATACCTGATGACTGGAGTTCTCAAATAATCATCCCAATTCTAAAAATAAACAAATCACCCAATTCTGGATCCAACTATAGGCCAATTGCTCTTTCATCCACCCTTAGTAAAGTTTATGAAAAATTAATTAAAAACCGGTTAGAATTTTTTGTCGAGAGTAATCATCTTCTCTCTCCATCCCAATTTAGATTTAGGAAAAAGAAATCTACACAAGATAACCTTGCCATCATCAGCACTGATATTAATTTATCCATTTCTAACAAAGAAGTATGTCTTGCAGTCTTTATAAACATAGAAGGCGCCTTTGACAATGTTTCCATCCCAATTCTTAAAAAAAAACTTTTAGGCCTTGGCTTACCCCTCATGTTTGTCCAATCTATTATTAATCTTTTTCTCGATAGGAAAATTTTCATTGAGCTACCAGATGTTACTCCTCAGAGTAGGTCAATTTGGAAGGGTTTACCCCAAGGCGATGTATTATCCCCCTTACTGTATAATATATACACACACGATATGCATGTCACCATTCCCCCTCAAGTAAAAGTTGTTGAGTTCGCAGATGACATAGCTTTCTTCTTATCATCCAAAATCATTCCATCCGCCGTCAAATATCTTAATGAAGCCATGGATGCCCTTTGCACATGGCTTACTTTAAATGGTCTTGAACTTTCAGTACAAAAGAGTCAGTGTGTTACCTTCTCAAATCGTCATAATAACCCCCCTGTTCTAATTTTATTTAAAAACTCTCCAAACCCCAATGCTTCCGAAGTAAAATTTTTGGGAGTAACATTTGATAGGAAACTTAAATGGTCTTCCCACATTAGTAATATAGTTACTAAATGTGAAAAAAATTTAAATATTATCAGATCATTGACTGGCGTTTGGTGGGGTGCTCATCCTATCTGCATGAAGTTGCTCTACAATGCACTTATTCGAAGTCATCTCGACTATGCCTGCCCACTTTTTAGTACTGCATCCAAAAATGCACTCAGTAAATTAGACAAAATTCAATCTAAGTCATTGCGAATAATAACTGGCGCGATGCAATCGTCGCCCATCAATTCCCTTCAAGTAGAATGTTCTGATCCTCCTCTTTATTTAAGGCGTCAATTATTTGCTGACAAATTTGTTCTTAAATGTTTAAATTCTAAAAGTCATCAGATTATTCCCAGAGTCTCGTTGTTCAACGATTCAACACATTCATCTACAATCAGAGCTCGAACTAAACCTCTCCCTGCCATCTGTAAAAATTTTCGCTCTCTCTCAGAGCTTCAAATTATCAAAAATGATCTTCTTCCTTTGTACAAATTAAAATATAGTCACGTCACCCTATCCCCAACGATTTAAGAAGGGATCGGCATCCTTAAAAGTCATTCCAATCTCCCAGCCCGTACTGTCAATAATATGTTCAATGACATTATTTCTTCTAAATGGCCCAACTCTTCTCTTTTATTTACTGATGGCTCCAAATCTCCGGACTCTCCTAACTGTGGGATTGGTATTAACGTTTACCACAATAATTCTAATGAAAGAATATTTTATTCAATTTCAAACCAATTTTCAATATTTTCTGCCGAGTGCATTGCGATTATTGAATCTCTCAAATATATAATAAAAAATAATTTTGAACATTCTCTTGTTCTCTCTGACTCTCTCAGTTCCCTCCAAAACTTAAAACAAGTCCTCTTCTTCATCCTGATGATCACTTTGTATGTCTTATTCGAGTATTGATAACCTCCATTCAAAGCTCTGGAAAAACTGTCACTCTGATTTGGATTCCTGGACATGTTGGCATAGTGGGTAACGATATTGCTGATTCCTTGGCAAAACAAGGAGCGTCTAACCCTACCGTTACCCTCGTAAACCATATTCCACTGTCTGATATTTTTTCCATCATCAAATATAGATCCCGCAATGTTTGGACAGAGTATTGTAACATTGCTAGTCAATCCAAGGGTGCCCGCTACGCCTCAATACAAAGGACTATCCCATCAAAATCGTGGTTTCAAAAATTCCCCCATTTTTCCAAAAAAGAAATTTCCTTACTTATTCGTATGAGAATCGGACATTGTTCCGTTCCTTCTCACCTTTATAAAATTCATGTGCTTGACTCCCCAGATTGTACGTTCTGTGGTCTAGATGTGGGAGCTTTAGATCACATATTTTTTGATTGTCCCTCTCTAAATAAATATCCTCTCTTGTATCAAGCGTTATCAAAAATTGCCTCTCCTCCATTCAACATCTCATCTCTTCTAAGTCTGAACTCTACTCCAATCTTCCATAAAATTCTGAAATTTGCACATTTAAATAAAATTAATATATAAATTCACCTTTCCTTTCTCTGTAATTATAAATGATGGCCTAGAACACCCTTGAAGGGTGAAAGCCAGAAATAATTGAAAAAAAAAAAGAATGCAAAGTCGAATTTAAATGCAGTTCATAATTTCGATAAATCTAGGCAGATAAGCCGTTATAAGGATTGTGAAGTGCGTAGTAAATCACCCCATAAGATAAATAATTATATGTCATGTTTTATTTGTGGTAGGAATAATCATTTGCAAAAAGATTGTTGGCACAAGAAGTTGCTATGTAATATTTGTAAGAAGGTAGGGCACACTAGCTCGACTTGTAAAAATAAATCAAGTAGTAAATATTCACGCTCTCCTAGTACGAAGCGCGATAGTAATACTGTTAATACCGTGTCGCAAGGTAATAATAATGATCCTATGTTTTTAAATTTATGCGTAGATAATATTATTTTGAAGGTGATGGTCGATACGGGAGCCAGCATAAATGCGATTCCATACGAAATGTTTAGTAGGTATTTTAGTGAAAAGGAATTACTAGTGTGCGATATAAAATTATTCAGGTATGATAATAAATTATTAAAAGTTTTGGGTAAAATTATATGTAACGTGGAATTTAAAAATAAGTGCGTGCCAAATGAATTTATAATAATCAATAATGGTAGTTCATGTATTGTGGGTAGAAATTTTCTCAAGTGTTTCGATATTACATTACACGGAATTAATCTGGTGAACAATAGTGTTACGGATAATAATATTCGCGGGATGTTAAAATTAAAATATCCTAATGTGTTTTCGGATAAACCGGGTAGATTGAAAAATTACGAAGCTAATATTGAGGTTAGGTCGGATTTTAAACCAAAGTTCGTTAACCCAAGACCCATCCCGTATTGTTTGCGGGTGCAAGTGGAAAATGAATTGTTAAAAATGGTGAATGACGACATTATTGAGAAAGTTGAAATAAGTGAAATGGCAAGTCCAATTGTTATTGTTAAAAAAAAAGATGGTACGATTAGGATATGTACAGATTTCAAAAACACTTTGAATCCAATGTTGGCACCTTTAAAATTTCCGTTGCCTAAAGTAGAAGATTTAATTTCTCCGTTAAATGGCGCGAAACATTTCGTGAAAATTGATTTAAAAAATGCTTTTTCTCAGATTGCTTTGAATGAAAGTTCAAAAAAACTATGTGTTATTTCAACTCACATAGGTCTATTTGCGTATAAAGTGTTGCCTTTTGGGCTAACAACGAGTCCGGCGATTTTTATGCAAGTCATAGCAACTATAGTCGGTGGTTTAAAAAATTTGCGTGTGTTTTTAGATGATATATTATTATTTGGTAATTCGAAAGAAGAATTAAATTCGGTATGTGAATCGGTAATTAAGAAATTAAATGATCATGGTCTGACCGTAAATGACCAAAAATGTTATTTTTATGTACCGGGAATTGAATACTTAGGTTTTAAAACCTCTCAGGAAGGTATAATGCCGCTAGAAAGTAAAATTGAAGCAATTAAGAATTTGGCAGTTCCGAGGAATGTGTCAGAATTGAGAAGTTTGTGAGTTTGGGAGTAATCTCATATTATAGAATGTTTTTACGGAATATATCGGACACTCTGTCACCACTCTATAATTTATTAAAAAAGGGAACCGTATTTTTGTGGTCGGAAGAATGTAGTGATGCTTTTAATTTTGTAAAAAAACAATTGATGTCAGAAAAAATTCTAGTTCACTTCAATCCCAGTATCCCTTTGAAACTCATTACGGACGCCTCTGATATTGGAATTTCAGCAATGCTTTGTCACAAGTATGACAACGGGATAGAACGCCCAATAGCATTTGCAAGTAGGACTTTATCGGAAACCGAACGGAAATATTCTATTTTGGATAAAGAAGCGTGTGCAATCATATTTGGTTTGAAAAGATTCTTTCAATACTTGTAATGGAAATAAGTTCATTCTGTCATGCGACAATAAACCGCTTGTACATATTCTAGCTACAAATAAGCAGGTACCTATTCTTGCAGCCAACAGATCATTTAATTATACTATAGAGTACATCAAGTCGGACGACAATAAAGCAAATTTCTTGTCAAGATTACCGATGCAACGGAGTAATAATAATATCAAGGAATACGAAGATAACCATTACTTCTTGGATATAATTAACGATACGGATATCGATAGTTTGGAAATTGAACGGTTAAATAATATTTCTGTTGAAACCGAAATAAATCCGGAAATATTTAAACGGAGTTCGGAAAAGGATTTAGTTTTATCAAAAATTGATGATAAAGTTAAAAATAAAATGGTAGCTAGACAAAACAGTCAAAAAAATATTACCGGGGAAGAAATTTTAAAAAATTCTTTGAATTAGGATCGAAAGTTTTGACCAAAGATTTTAGAAATAAAAAGAATAATTGGATTTTGGGTACAATTATCAAAAGATTAGGGAGTAGAACCTATATGGTTAAGATACATTCAAAAGGCCAGGTTTGGAAAAGACACCACGATCAGCTTTCTGATACAAAGGTTAGGTAGGGGGAGAGTGACTATTAACCTGATAATTTGTTGGACTTTGGTCCACTCTCGGATGTGGACAGGACCATAACTAATTCCCCTGTTCTTTGCAGATCGCAGCCACCATGGGAGGGGAGACTGCGTTCCAGACCTCAACCACGCCCACGCTACCCAAAGTGAAATAAGAAAAAAAAACTTTTAAATAATTACATGTTAGAAAAAAAATATGTGTATATATTTTTATATATATAATAAAATAATGAAATTTGTAGAAATTTAAAATTTTATAAGCTAGGCAAAGATATATATATATATATATATATACAAGGTGTCCGAAAACTCGTAGTACAAGCGGAAAACTGGTGAATCCTCATCACATTTGGAGTCGATTTTGTAGTATAATTTTTTTTGATTTGAGCTTTCGTTTTCGAGTAAATCGAGTCAGAAGTTGATTTTTTTTTTGGTCAAATTCTTATAAATTATTACTGACGATCATAGTACCTAACTAAAAAAAACTATTTAAAAGAAAACAAACAAAGAAATCCGGATTTAAAGCATTATTTTGAAATTATCCATAATTTTATTCTGTGTTTTTCGGTCATTTCACGGTTAAAAACAGCTGGCCTAATATTATTTTCGCGCTCGTCAGAGTGCAATGCGAAATTTGCTGTCCCTTTCTGCGCTCGGTTCGATGAACACAATTAGAAGAGGTAAGCTACATTTTTCAAAAAATGACTTGACGTTGAACTGTGAGCTCACGAACCAAATTCTTTACCCGAGAAGCATACGGATGCAAGTCCAAAAAGGTAAATGTTCAGGAGAGCCAAAAAAGTATTTTTTCTGTAAGTATGGTCTCATAACTGCTAACCCTGTACAAATCGCAAGTGCGCCCCACGGTTGAATTTGGCAGCCACCTCTGGTCTGGAGCTCCAAAATACCTGAAAAATACCCTCGACTCTGTGCAGAAACGGGCGGTCCGTTTGATAGATTCTCCCATCTTAACAGACGGATTGCAATCTTTAGAGCACAGGCGTCGGGTGGGAATGCTATCCTTGTTCTACCGGTATTACAATGGAGGATGCTCCGAGGAACTAGCATCATTGATCCCTTCGGCCCCGGTGCATAGTCGGGAAACACGCCAAACGCGTGCCCAACATTTGTACACAGTTGACATTTGGCCCTGAGGGAAATTATTTTCCTCAGGGCCTCCTTTGTGGAGTTAATGTAAAAAAAAAAAACTTCTTCGGATATCCGTGCTGATAGATAACAAAAAAAGTTATTATTAAATAAATTAGTTTTGTTTTAAAAACGAGCAAATAAATCGAAATATTTTATAGTAAAGCCTTTAAAAATAGTTGTTTAAAAAAAAAACGCTGACTTGAGTCAAACAAAAACATGGACTTGAGTCCTACTGCCTCTAATTGAAGTGGACTATTTTGTTATGACATTTGGTGTATTATAAAAGGAATAAAGTCCATGGTACATCCTTCTGCTTCTAAGATAGTTGTTGCATCATGGTAATTGCATCCATATGCAATTTTGAAAATCCTATTTTTCTTCATGATAGGACTCTTTCTGCCACTGATAAACATGATAATTTACTTCAAGTCTGCATCAAAAACTCATTTCTTCAAATTTTAGACTTGCATTCGTATCATCCTCGGGTACACAAACAAACATGGCCGCCAACAAAAATGGTCGCATGGTACAGTAGTGTTCGAAACGAATGTGAACAAGGTTATTATCATTTTTTTAATAATGTAATAATTAGATTGAAAAAATAGTATAAAGCTAATTTTTTCTCCATCGACTACTATCATTTAGACAAGTGCTTAGCCAAAAATCCCCGCCCCTACCCCTCCTTGCTTCCCCGCCTGTGCCCCCATAAACATGAAGAGTGTAAGGGTTTCGTAAATCACGTCCATCTCGATTACTAAACAACATATTGGATTGCAATTTTTTATATTCTCTTTGCTGTAACAGTGTCTACAATTAATGTCCAGTTAACTTCCGTCGTAACTTTTACCGTTTGTTTGTAATTCGTATGAAAAGATAAATTTTTTTGGCACGTAATTTTACTTTTTGTCGCAGAACTTTTTACGCCGACATTTTATGAAAAAATATTTCCTACAAAAGTTTTAGCTCCTACAATAGTTGATAAAAGGCAGATCGGTCTGTAATTGCTCACCTCATTTTTGTCTCCTTTTTTAAATATCGGAAATTATTGACGAACCTTTCGAAGTCTACATTTGACATCTTTGTTTGTACGCTCAACATTTGTTTTAAGTGTATTTGTGCGGATTTGGCGTAGAGCAAATGACCAGCAGCATGCAAAAAAGGTATCATTTGCTTGACTGTATTAATGTGCAAATTCCAATCGCCGATTCTCTCCGCCAGAATAAAGTCTAGAACCAAATTCACCAATTTAAACTCTTGTAGCCACAGTTTTGAATTTCTACTAATTGTTTACCAAATCTTCACACACTTCTTCTAGTCTTGTCATTATTTCGTTGGTTTTAGTGCACTAAAGCTATGTGGAAATCGTGAACGTGAAATACTCGTGTTAGTGGGGGTTATTCATAATGGAGCTAGTTTATACTTCCATTCAATAAATAAAGTTATAGATTTTAAACTGAAATACTATGGCAACTTGAACTGATACCAGTAAGCATAATCTCACTTCTTCAGTAAAACCGAAATATAAAACAATTGACAAAAAATACAATTAATGAGTTAAACATCATACATGAGTAGTTCGTTAATGAATCGGCTGCCGCAGAGCGATGCAGAGATGGTGAACCAAGCATTCACGGTTGATATCTGGCGTTTTCTAGCCATAAAGTACACATTAAAATATATAATTTTACAGCTCATAGAAAGGGCTACAATCTTTGTACGAAACATTTTTTCATAAAATGTCGGCCTAAAAAGTTCTGTGACAAAATGTAAAATTACATACCAAAAAATATACAAATTTTTACCTTTTAATACGAATTACAAACAAACGGTAAAAGTTACGACGAAAGTTAACTGGACATTAATTGTAAACAATGTTACAATAAAGAAAATAAAAAATTGCAACCCGATATGTTGTTTAGTAATCGAAATAGACGCGATTTACAAAACCCTTACACTTTTCATGTTTTGGGGAGGGGGGCGTAGGCGGGGAAGTAAGGGGGGTAGAGGCGGGGACTTCTGGCTAAACACTTGTCTAAATAATAGTAGTCGATGGTGATTCAACTGGTGTTCTACGACATAGGCTGACTGGACTATTAATTATATTCCACCTCCATGGGAGGAATGAATTCATGCGTCCGTCACTCCTGGATACACGGACTCTCAGATTCCTCCCAACCCCTCATACCCTTGGTAGGTATACCTCTTTTTGTTTGATGTCCGCAATAATTAACTAATTAACTCTGCAACAATCATGTGAGATCAGTGGTGTATCTGGGATTCCAGACTATCCCATCCCGCCCCATGCTATCCCATTACGGCCCCCCCCCCCCCCGTTGAGGTAAATATGATCGCGACAATACGCTTAAAAACTGTTCAAGATGTGGTGAGATTTTGCTGGACTCCCCCCCCCCATTTTGAGGTCACGTAATTAATGCCCCCTAAGTTAAACTCCCGAACAACATGAGCAATATTTTTGTATGTAAATGCACTCGTGAGTAACTTAACAAAAATGCAAATAAGCCGTAAATTTTACCTAGGAATACAAAGGCCGATTAATTCCTTGAGTGATAAGTTATAGGACAAAATTACAAAATTAAGTCGTACCGTATTTAAACTAGAAAGTTGGTTTCTAATTTCATATTATTGTTGAAAGTTATTGTTTTGATTAAAAGTGAAAAAATAAGTAAATAAACTAATAAAAAAATAAGTGAATTAAGAAAATAAAACAATACTCAATCATAAATGTCGTAAGTGAGTTCAAAACTGCAAATTTGGAATGTTAAATAAATTAAAAATAATATTCCCAGTGTTCAGCGCAAATTAAACACTACTGCACGGGGAACACGATTCGACTGACCATAGCAAGACAATGGGACACGGGAACTCCCTTATCTGGGTAAATATTTTTACGCAGTTTAGTATGGGTCTTGATATCGTTAACACCCCTTTGTGTTTTCAAACTTGAAAAGTGAATATTTGCGAATAACAGTAATTAATTTCGCTGGTTTTTAACAAACTTTTGGGGTATTTTCATATTGAGAATATTGTGGATTATAATGGAATATACCAACGCATGTTAATGCGTTTTTTGTGATGTACCAATGACATGTTGTGTTTTTTGTGATGTACTACCTACTTAGTGTTTTTGGATTAAGGAACGTTACAACATAATGTAAGTTTAGAACACACCTATGCTAGTAATTTTTCTCACAAGGCTTGTTCGTTGTTCGAATTGATCCAGTACTAAGTAAAGTACCTAGCGAGAGAGTTTTAGAGAGCATCTTCGCTCTAAAATCATGAGATTTCCGTGTATCGGAAAAAACTTTAACCCTCATATAGCCGAAATTTTTTTTTTTTTTTTTTTTTTTTAATTTTAAATGTAAAAATGCTTAAATTGAATATCTTTATGTTTATTTGGGTTCTCTTTGTGATGCAGGTTCACCAGTTTTCCGCTTGTACTACGAGTTTTCGGACACCGTGTATATATATATATATATATATATATATGTAGAACAATTTTCTCGGTTTACCCGCGTAACGTAGTCCTTAAAAGGACTTTTTAACTCCTGACGTTTCGGACAGATCACACTGTCCATCTTCAGAGGCCTTATGTCTTGAGTTTTTGTCTCAAACTGATAGCTTTCGCATGTCTGTTCGGTCCAAAAGCTAAAACTTAAACTTCTCTTAAGTTTTAGCTTTTGGACCGAACAGACATGCGAAAGCTATCAGTTTGAGACAAAAACTCAAGACATAAGGCCTCTGAAGATGGACAGTGTGATCTGTCCGAAACGTCAGGAGTTAAAAAGTCCTTTTAAGGACTACGTTACGCGGGTAAACCGAGAAAATTGTTCTACATCTTACACCCGTGAAAACCTTAATCATAACATATATATATATATATATATATACTTATATATATATATATATATATATATATATATATATATATATATATATATATATATATATATATATCATGTAATTATTGTTTAAGTGTGGGGGTGTAATGTCTGTGTGAATTGTATGAGTGCAAGCGAGATAGCATGCTTGCGCGAATCTATATAAGGCGATGCGTGCTAGATCCGTCCTCTTTTGTGTTTGGCAGCTCCACAATAAATACTAGTACAGTATTCCGTTACTCTCTCTTCTTTGAATACTACCTACCAATATTCGTCTACACTTCCAATGAAGTCCGCTGGACCTTACAACAGACTCAGTCTGTAGAGCTGATATCAACATATCGCAACCGATATTAAGCGATTTACGATTACGATTTCAAAAAGCATAAATAATTTATTTGAAATAAGGAGTGACAATTATGTTATGTTTATTTTTAGTTCAAATATCAGACTGAATGATTAATATATGATTTTAAAATAAAGGCTGATTGATTAAGATTGACTATTTTTTTCCACGAAAAAATGACCTTATAATAGAAGTTTCGGTTTCGGCCGAACCTGAGACCGAAGCCGAAACTCAGTTTCGGTTTCGGCCGTAAAAAATAGTTTCGGTCGGACACTAATAAGTACTGTATTGACTTCATAAGATCAAAAACCAGTCCATTACTTTATTTTCGATTTAATACCTATACTTTATTAATGTCATTTTGACTTCGTTTATTTAATCGGTGAGATTGTAATTACATATTGTGTGATCTTTTTTTTTACATTAACTCCACACAGGAGGCCTTGAGGAAAATAATTTCCCTCAGGGCCTATGTCATCTGGGATGCTGTGTGGAGGGTATTTTTGAGGAGAGGAAGGAATGAACATTGGTCTTGAAGAGACCTATGTTGTAGGAAGGAGGAAACACAGAGGCCGGCAAATCATTCCACAGCCGAGCTGTTGAACGCAAGAACGAGTCGAAGAAACGACCCGTTTTCATGTGACAAATGTCAACCATGTACAAATGTTGGGCACGCGTTTGGCGTGTTTCCCGACTATACACCGGTGCCGAAGGGATCAATGATGCTAGTTCCTCGGAGCATCTTCCATTGTAATACCGGTAGAACAAGGATAGCATTCCCACCCGACGCCTGTGCTCTAAAGATTGCAATCCGTCTGTTAAGATGGGAGAATCTATCAAACGGACCGCCCGTTTCTGCTTAGAGTCGAGGATATTTTTCAGGTATTTTGGAGCTCCAGACCAGAGGTGGCTGCCAAATTCAACCGTGGGGCGCACTTGCGATTTGTACAGGGTTAGCAGCTGTGCACTATTAAAATATCTGCGGGCTCTATACAGTACGCCCACTTTCTGGGAGGCTAACTTTACTCTGGCTTCGAAGGAGCCCCCATACCTGAGCTGGTCACTTAGGGTTACACCAAGCATATCAATGGAGGGCCTGTTCGGAAGATTGCTTCCGTTGAAAGAGACTAGATTTTCGTTTCGATCCCTTTTAGACGTAATCAGACAAGATTGGGTCTTTGAAACATTAAATTCAACGAGATTATTTTTACCCCAAGGGAAAACACTCTCGAGGTAACCGTCCATTCTTTGCTTCAAAGCCCTACGAACTGTTGGAGTTTGTGAGCCCTTTGGGGGCTTGTCAAACAAAAAGCTATCATGAACTGTACTGTCATCCGCATAACAGTGAATTGGTGCACATGACAAAAGGTCGTTGATGTGCAACAAAAACAAAGTCGGAGACAGAACCGATCCCTGCGGGACGCCAGCATTTATCGAGGGTGAGGAAGAGGTGAAATCATCGACTACCGTCTGAATCGACCTCTCCCTCAAGAAGTCGGCAATCCAAGTACACAAGGATGCGGGAAGTCAAATCAACGATACGAATTGCAGGCAGGTGAAAAAACGATAGTTTATAATGTTATCAAGTTTTTCCAAAAAATTAGTGAAAATCCAGATTACATCAAAACATTGAACTTCAAGCAAGTACATTTATTGGCAGCAGGCTTGCGGCCTCAACGGGATTGGAAGATTTTAAAAAGGATGTTGTATGCGTCGCAGTGTGATGGATTTTTATGACAATGGACAATATCCCACTCTTGCAAATCTTAACAAAGTTCTGGTGGATAAAATTTTTTTTTTTGATCTCATGAGTTATTGCGATGTATTTTGCATGATATTGGTTTAAAATTCAAAATACGCAAAGATGGAAGAAAGTATTTAATGGGAAGATTAGACATTGCTACAGCGCGTGTAGACTTTTTGAGGAAAATGAATCAAAATGAAAATGAACTAGTGACGGACGGCAAATAGTCTATTTGGACGAGACTTGGGTGAATCAAAATCACTCGATTACACACATGTGGCAAAATAGTGAGGGCAATGGGGGTTTAAAAGTGACAGTTTTAAAAGGAAACCGGCTGATCATTTTGCATTGTGGTTCAGCAAAAACGGGTTTTATCACGGGGAGTAAATTTATATTCCGTACGAAAAAGGTTATGTCGAATACAGATTACCATTCTGAAATAAATTCCAAAGTCTTCAAAAATTGGTTTGAAAATCAGTTTGTGATATTCCTCGAAGAACCCTCTGTAATTGGAATGTAAAATAAATATTTTTTTAATTACAAATAAAAATTTACCGATGTAACAAGTTCATTGTATTGAAAAAAGTATGTTGTTTTATGTCGATGTGCACATTTAGGTATTTTTGTCTTTAAAAAAATAAATTTGTAAAATCCCAGCCGGGGGTAAAAATCAAATATTATTAAAATTTAAATATCTCATAAATTGGTTACCGCTTTATTAATTAGCATCTGATAAAACCTGCCTAAGAATTTTCTTGATTATGAAATACATATGTAATATGAGTTACCGGACACTTTTTAGGTATTTTTAAGCACCTACGCATTTTCATTCAATCCTTATTCAGACTTAAATTCAGACCCGAATATAATAAAAACATTTTGTTTAGTAAAATTAATTTTAAGTCGTTAACCTTCTCATGTTGCTTTACCTGTAAATTTTATTACTGACTTTGGACTTTGACCGTTCACTTAGTTTCTGTTTGACTATAGATGATGATCATTTGAGGAAATGTGTGAAAGGGTTTAGTTTTTCCTGTGGGGAAAATTTAACCCGGACATTTAAATCTGGTGCGTATAAAATAATAATAAGTGACCGACCGAAGGTTCGGTTTCGGTTTCGGCATCAGTTTCGGTTTCGGCAGATTTTCTGCCGAACCTTCGGTCGCACCGAAACTCTGCAAAAGATCTCAATAAATGGTTAATTTAGTCTTAAGAATGTTGTGATTGTAAACGCAATTTAAATTAAATACTCAATTAATGAGGTCCTTCCTTATAATGTACGTAAGTGTTGATTATTGACAATTTTTTGTTCCAAGGAGTAGTTAAAACGTTTGTTAATTTTTAGTAATATAAAAAAAATTACGAATACTTCAATTATTGTTTTTTTTATTACTTCATTTAACATATGTTAACTGTTTGTATAAGTGTAAAAAAATAAGTCAAATTTCAGTCAATAATAGATTTTTAACATGTCCAAAAAAGTTTCGGTTTCGGTAGAAAATCCTGTTTCGGTCGGACAGTAGTAATAATATATCGTGATAAATAATTTTATCGGTTTATCTCCATTACTTGAGTACCTAGGTACCTACTAACTAATGCTAGGTGCAAATAATTATTATTTTTAATTCAATAGTATTATTTTTCATAAATATACTAGCTGTACCTGGCATGTGTTGCTATGCCATTCAAAGATATAAATTATTTCTCCCTGCAAGTCCATTCCCATGCATCACCGTTCCCCTCCCGCGACCCCTTCACATTCTGCGTTCCCCTTCCACCTTCGCCGCCTTCCCCCTCCCTCGTCGCCCTTCCCGCGAACCCCACCTCCTTCGTTACCCTCGCCGTACTGCCTTCCCTCCCTGCCGCTAAAATATATGAAATACACACATTTTCACTCGCACCTCCACCCGTAGTAATTTTTTATACAAGTTTCATAACGCCAGAGCTTACCTTATATTAACTTATATAACAGTCTTCTTCTAAAATGCAATATTCTGTAAAAATTTTTAGGCAATCCACCGATTACTTTCCGAGTTTGCGGACACAAACTTACGGAACCTAATTTTTTTTATGTATAATAAGACAGAAGATTTGTATATTGATAAACATCGCTACGCTATATACATATATTGATAATTTTTCGTTATTTATTTTGGGGTGTTATGCCGTATTAGCCTGATGATAGACACTGCAACGCTCTCCGA
This sequence comes from Limnephilus rhombicus, assembly GCA_929108145.2. Lineage (NCBI taxonomy): Eukaryota > Metazoa > Arthropoda > Insecta > Trichoptera > Limnephilidae > Limnephilus > Limnephilus rhombicus. Next base: position 13,747,872 of record OV815270.1, read on the forward strand.
AACATTGACTAAAGGAGGTAGCGCAACATGGCGCAACACCCGAAAAATAAATAACGAAAATACTTTTGGCCGGGAAAATCTAAGAACAAATCTGATATATTGCTGAATGTCTCTACGCAACCAATATCTTTTAGCATTTGTTGGATAAGAGGGGACTGCGGTCGGGTTATTCAAACTAGTTCGAAAAACTGTTTTGAAACTTTTAACTTTTAAACTGTCGGTATACACATTAAATATATTAAATATTGGTACTTATACACATTCAAACCTGTCGTCTTTAAAATGATTTGCTTGTACAAAATTATTATTTTACGAGGATATCGAATAATTTTCATCAAGTGTACACACATACACACATACACACAATAATCAAGGTTTGTAGAAAATGAAGATTAGGGAACGTACCCATACTACGTGACCAACTTTTTGCAATTTTTAACCCCCCCCCCCCGGTGACCAAAAACCTAAGCAACCCGCCGCTCATTTGTACCAAGCGGGGTATTTTGAAGACCCCCCCCCCCCTGAACAGGTCACGTAGTATGGGCAAGTTCCCTTAGCTCATGCGGATCTTTTTCAAAAAAATGCTTGTTGGACCGCTTTCGAAATTTCGAACGCGTGACGTAGCTTGAAGGAAAATTGTGCCGCTTCAAGTTACAGTTAGTTCAAATTTCCCAGTGGAAAGTGGACTTCAAGCTACGTCACGGTTTTTTAGCCAATCACCGCTATACCCTCTCGATGGGCTAACCTTGTTAAAACGCATCTTGCACAATAATATGTAAGAATCTATATTTAGTAGGAGACATTATAATTAGGCACCTATTTATTTCAATGACATTATTATTGAATAAAAATAATTTTATCGCCGTTCTTGTTCCCATGCATTTGGTCGTCAACTGCCGAAAGTTAAAATTAAACAATAGGTCATTTATATCCGCTGTAATTGAAGGAGACGCTATATTTTTCTTATTTTCATGACGTATAAATATGTCACGATTTGACACACAAGTCAAGGGCGTGTGGCGAGGTCAAAGATAGACGAAATCTCGATGAAAAGTTAAAAGAAACCAAACGCGCAAGTTGATTGTTTCGGGTCAAACTCCCGGGGGTATAATTTCAAAATGGCCAATTAACATAGTCGTTAAGAGAATTTAATGATTTATTAATAATTTATTGCGTTTCCGACTTCGGTGGCGCCATCTTGGCCGCAATCTACGTTACAACAATGAAACATTTTTCTCTATTGGTAGGTACTACGGAGTAGTGGTGTGTATGCTGCGGACAGATGACGCGATGTCTATTCGTATGTTTGAACATACGAATCTTTGAAATGCATTATTTTCTCTAAATTACCTGCCCAGAAATCGGTAAGTAAATAAAAATATAATTTTAATAAAAACACTTGCTTTTTAAGCTCGACTTCAGAGATATTAACGTTCGTCAAGGTGCCTAGCACACTAAACCCCTATTTTCAATTAATATTTACTAAGAATCGAATAAAATGAAGCCTTTCCGATCGGTTCGCTGGAGTAGAATTTAATATTATTTGTTAATTACTTTATAAAAATATAAATGTTAATAAAAACATAATTTTTCATTAGTATAATGTATGCACACATATAAAAAACTTTAAAAAATTCAATTTTATGGCTAAGTTTATCTGTGACAGTTTCTCTTCATTCATTTTTTCTATCTTATAAAATTATTCACAAAATAAATTAAAACCACTTTTGCGCTGAATTCGAGCGCTTCCAGTATTGTTTCTTTTTCTGATTTTGTTTTCGCTTTTACGTTTGCCAAGCAATTTTTAAGCCTATTACCCATATTCATGGTTAAATAAGGCACACTAAGAATGAACACATTTTAGGCTTGTGCAAATAAGCAAGCAACTGGTATACCGGTAGTTAATAGCTACACACTCAAAATTGTAAGAAAACTTGAAAATGCTTTAAAAACACAGGAAATAAACAAAAATGCAAGAATATTCAGCTCCCTTCCATTCTTTCCGTCTTGACGAAAATGTACAAAACGGAAAAAAAACAGTTTTTAGATGCATTTTGGTGATAATCTTTGTCTGTCGACGGTGAGGATTAATTTACGAGTAGATATATGTCGATAACACCATCTTAACGCCAACTGACTTAACTTGATATGCCACCACCTTCAAGGTGGTGGTGGCTGCGGCCAACCCTCCAACTCCAAACTCTTAACTTCAAAATGGCGGACGTCAAACAGCTTATTCCGCGCTATATATTATCAGTTGCCTACAATTGTGCAGGCGATTCTTCGGTTTCCATAATATTGATTTCGATAAGTTAAGCTAAAAAAATAATAATTTCAAACAATTTTTATACAACTCTCCCTTAATAATATTGCGCAGACTGATGTGTTGGGCCAACTCCCACGAACTGGAATTCCAACCTTCGAACTCGAACTTCCAACGAACGAACTACCCCTCCACACAATTGTCCAAACGTTTGAAGTTTGAAATTGGCCGCACTGTGGCCGTACCATCAGAGTTTCTCATTATTCACCACAAAATCTCCACTAACGACGCCATCAACTGCAAAGTAAAGTCTGTCACTAACTTGTGATGTGATCTTTACGAATATCTCTTTTGCCTGTCGATTATAACATTGGATTGCATTATGAACTTTGATTTTGATCGATTATGCAAGCTCTTAAAATGCTATTGGTCATTGGAATTTTTTTGCTAAATTTAGGTAAGTATTCATTGTTAGACCCGAGGTTCTACGTCTATGCGATTGAGTCATTTTATTCTATTTCTAAATAACATCAAGGGTTTACTAATGGTTTCCAGAAACGTTAATTTTATAAGCAGGATATTGTTTATACTAATAATCGTAGAAGAAATCCGATACATGTCGTATTAGTTTTCAAGTACGAGTTAGTTATCGGTGCGGAAATAGTCAATGGGTAAGGTACCTGTGACATTCGGATCGACAAGTTTATTTATAATAAATAATAATTAATATTTGCAATGTATTATCAAAATATCAATAAGTTGACATTAATGGTTTTAAATTATATGAAATATAACATGTACCTACTTACTACTCTACACACTTCCTACAAGATGATATCTTTTTTATATTAAAAACAAAAAAAAATATTTTTCAATCACACTCGCCAGTGATCCCACTCCTGTACGTCGCGACGGGATCACGTGAAAGGCGCACTGTTTCGTGTGTTACCTTGCTACTAGAATTAGACGGAGTGCTCATCACGTGATCCACCGCTAGGCTAAAATCGAAGTTTTACTCATTAAGTTAAAAATAAAAATAAATATTCATCCTAGACTTGCAGAAAATTCAATAGATGTCGCATAATAAAAAATGCATAAATTTATCCAAGGCACTATACTAGATAGCATTTGGTTCTTATTGAATCTTGCAATCTGACAATCAAGATGAGATAATAAAAAGTTAGTGTTGGTATGGTCTTACTCGAAGTATGATACAGTTAAAAATGACCGAATCGGTTGGGGACAGTTAGCTTACTTGGTAGAGTTGCGGCCCGGAATGCCGAAGGTCCTGGGTTCGAGTGCCAGATGTGACCGTATCCTTTTCTGATTTTTCTGTTTCAGATTTTCGTTTGAGTTTCGCTAATATTGTCTTTATTAATTAAATATAAAAAAATTAATACTAGATATTCATTTCAGTAGGTACCTAAATGATGTCAACTGGTCAACAAACTGCATCATCCAATCATCTATGGTAATATTTACGTAGGTACGGGCGTACGTGTCATCTGTAAATTAAATAAAACTTCGGACCGATCTAAGAACTTATTTACGAGCTAGCGAACTTTTTACACACAATATCTACAATATTGTTTTGTTGATTATTCTGTAAATTTTGTTATTGAGTTGTAATTCAACTGCAGAAGGCTATTTATACCCTGCTCTAAAAAGCTTTTTGGTAAACCCACTCTCCTACCCGTCTAAGTAGAAAAAGGTAGGTAGGTACGTAATTGAATGGGCCGATTCTGAACAGATTGAAGTAAACCTATTGCATTGAATTTCATGAAACCTATTGAAGTAGGTCGCCAATCGCGGTTTTAATCTCCTAGTGACTCCACGATTAGGGTAGATAAGAATCTGTTGGTTGGTCGTGGTTCTCTGCGGGGCTGCCTAATTGAACCATATCTTTGACCTGATTTCCGCCTAAGGTCTTTTCTGACTCGTCTGCCAATACGTATAAGACATCGGAAACCTTTCTAACTACCTTAGTTTTCACAAAGCGCAGGGCGAGTTTGGTAGAAAAATACGTAGCTGAATTAGACTGAGCAAAATTCTTCCCCCAAACCGTATCACCGACGGTATACGTCACGTGTTTTTTCGTAAGATTACATCTATCAGAGCTCTTTTGGTACGCGAGGAACAAAGCATCGCTAACATCACCGTAAACTGCGGATAGCTCTTCCAGCCGGTTAGTGTAATCGTTCACGGTTAGCGTGGATCTCGGGAATGGAGTGTCGTGAAGGGAACCGAGGACCGTCTGCTTGTAGCCGTGATCTAAGAAAAACGGCGGTAGGTAGGTAGGTACTTACCTGCCTACCTACCCTACCGAACGTTTTGCAGCATTGATTACAGCGTTAGAACAGCATTTATTTTGCTTCCGAAACTGCGCACGAATTGCACACCTTCAGATTTTATGTACTGTAAACCACACTGTCCTATTAGTAACCCATTCCTCATACCTTTTTAACCCCCGACGCAAGAAGCGGTGTTATAAGTTTGACTTTCTGTATCTGTCTGTCTGTCTGTCTGTGGCATCGTAGCTCCTAAACGAATGAACCGATTATGATGCGTTTTTTTGTTTAAAATCTGACGTGATCGAGATGGTTCTTAGCTACAATTCAAGTACAACTAAATCTGTTCAGGCGTTTCAAAGTCATTAGCTCTTTTTGTGCCGGGGGTTGCTTAAAATTTTGAAAAATTTTCTCATCTAAATAAAGATTGGAACCATTTCACGTAGACCATATCCACGTTGACCATTTTCTAAAGAAAGACTGGAACCATTTCGCATGGGCCATATCCATGTAGATTTTCTAAAGAAAAACTGGAACCATTTCAAGTGGACCATATCCATGATGACCATTTTGTAAAGAAAGACTGGAACCATTTCACGTGGACCAAACCCACGGTGACCGTTTTCTATAGAAATATTGGGGACCTTTCACGTGGACCATATCGATGGTGACCATTTTCTAAAGAAGACTGGAACCATTTCACGTATCATATCCACGGTGACCATGTTCCAAAGAAAGACTGGAACCTCTTTAACCACTGGACACTTTAAGGATATTTTTGTTGATATCAATGGATATTTTAGAGCTTTTTTGTGGACATTTTAAGATTATTTTTGTTGATATCGGTAGGAATTTTTGAGTGTATTTGTGGATACTTTAAGGACATTTTTGTTGATATCCGTGGATATTTTTGAGCATATTTTTTGTGGATACATACCTCAAGGATATTTTTTTGATAGCAGTGGATAATTTTCAGGATATCAGGGGCTATGTTTGAGCATTCTTCTGTACATTTTATGGACATTTTTGTTATCAGTGGGTATTTTTGAATACCTATATTTGTGGATACTCTCTTTTATTGGATATATATTCGTGGCTATTTTTGAGCATATTTGTGGATAATTTTGAGATAAGGATATTTTTATTGATATTTTTGTTGATATCAGTGAATACTTTAGATTATATTTGTGGATACTTTAACCCTAGAGAGTTCACGCCTTTCCGTGAAACGTGAGTGCTCGAGTTGGGAGCATTTTGCCGCCCATACTTAAAATGATTTTTTTTTTCAAATAATACTTAAATACATTTGCAATGATTTTAAAAGGATAGAATGCAATATAAACTATCAAGAAAAGTAACATTTATTATAGTTTTATACTTTGTATTCGAAAAAAAATGCCTTGGGAAATCTTGTAAAATTTCTTGAATTTTAACAACTTCTTTATCTTAACCATCATAAAAAAAGGAAAAATAAAACTTAATAACAAAATTAAATTAAGGATATTTTTGTTGACATCAGTGGATATTTTTAACATATTTTTGTGCACTTTAAGGATGATTTTCAGAATATCAGGGGTTATTTTTGAGCATTCTTGTATATATTTTTAGGATATTTTTGTTGATATCAGTGTATATTTTAGAGCATATTTGTGACATTTTTGTTGACATCCGTTGATATTTTTGAGCAAATTTGTGTATACTTAAAGGACATTTTTGTTGATATTATTGGATACTTTGAGCATATTTTGGATACTTTAAGGGTGTTTTTGTTGATATCATTGGATTTTTTGCTCCACACAGAAGGCCCAGAGTAAAATAATAATTTCCCTCAGTGCACATGTCATCTAAGGAGATTCTATGTGGAGATCTTACGCGAAGGTTCAGCGTTAGTGTAGGTAGTTAAGCCAACCCAAGCCCGGTTTAATTTTTTACGTTCTACCCATACCTACGAGACGACGCATCGCCGCCCGCGCCGCGGCTCATTATTTAAATGAGTCCATTGTCACCGTGCTGTTCTTTCACGCCGCGCAATAGTTACACTGCGAATATAAGTAAGGTAAGTGACCAAATTAATGGTGTTTAACGGAATTGGGTAAAAGTAGATGTATGACACACAAAACTGTCCACTCGCTCAGAAGCGTGGGAAACTGAGGTCGCTTTTAGCGCCAGTAACAAGAATAACGACGCCTGCGTGAACTAAACTCTTCAGATTTTTGACAGTCGAAATCAGCTGTTTATCGGAAGCCATGTTGGAAACGTAAATAAACCAATCGCGAGCAAGCGTGTAGGCCAGTAAAGTTTTTTTCGTAGATTGTCAACAATCTGCTAGTTGCTGCTAGTTAGCAAGTGACACGATGACACTGGGCGAGTTTACGAACAGATATTGAATTTCCCAGATAGTAGCTTGTAAACTAGCCCTGTGTCATCGACGCTTTAGACGCGGGGTAGAAATCTCAAAAGTGGGAAGCCAAACGCAAGACAATTGCACTGTTCTCGATTTCTAGTACTTTAGTACTAAACTGTCACTCGTCAAGTAAGGTCATGTCTTACCAGTAGGAAAATTGCATTTAAAAAGCGCCAAAATGCCCCCCCTGTATGATGAGAAAATGTTTCCATTACACGGCAAACATTAGTAAAAGTGAAGAAATAACATTTAATTTATATGTACACACAAATTACTTATTATTTTCGATTATTATAAGCAATACAATTAATTTTCATGTTCCCCGTCCGACAATTTTGTACGTCATTCGAGAAAAAACACACATTCTTTAATTGTCTTATGGTACGGTCACACTGAGGTCAACTTCCAACTTCAAACTTTCGGACGATTGCGTAGAAGGGTAGTTCATGCGTTGGAAGTTCGAGTTGGAAGTTTGGCTTCAGTGTGAATGTAGCATAACTTTTTAATATATGAATAACTTTTGAATTAAGAAATTACTGAAAACCGCTGAAAACAAAAGAGTGTTGCTTACTTGCCACATTATTTTAAGAGCATGTGAGACTGTGGCGAGTCTATTTATATAACTTCATTGGCGATACCTCTAGTAATTCCCATCAAACGAAGTGCAACAAACATTTTTTCTCGAAAAACGAATAACAACTTGCTTCAATGATAGTTTTTTTTCTTACCTACATGTTCAAAACAAAAGCACTCGAACTTAGACAATCTTCTCGCACTATGTTCTATTTTTTTAGTAGTGGTGAGATAGGGACAGGTGGGAACTGCATAAAAGACATTCAGGTAGGAACCAACCATATGCGTTTATTTAATTTATGTAATTAAAAATATAATATTCACTACACGAAGGCGACCCCATCTCATCTTTAAGGACACTGCGAAACTGTAAAGAGGGTAGGTATTTTTAGAAAAGGAGTGACCCAGTTTCTTGAAGAGAGAATTTCTTGTAGGAAGGTGGAAACCCGAGAACCGAGCTATTGGGCACATATCTGTTAAAATTTTAAGGGGAGCGGCTGCGCGGTCTTTTTCGTTCAAAACTTAAATTTGGATTCGAGAGGGTATTTTATTTAGTCATTGATTTGAGACCAAAATACTTGAAACTGAAAATATGCAAGTATCCATTACCTACGATCATGTGCCACTTTATTTGTGTTTCAAATTATAAAAACTAAGCTATTAAAGAATTCCATCTTTTACTGGTTTCGGAAGTAACTTTGGCAATTATTTGTGAGGTTGAAAACTTATCTTGCCCAATCTATTATTTTAATATGACTAATCTTCTACATACCTATATAAAAATGAGAATAAGTATGTTTGCTTGCTTGCATCATCAATCATCATCATCATCAATCATCATCATCAAACAGTAAACATCAAACATCACGCTTAATAAGATGAAGTTATACGTGAAATCCTATTTAGATACTATTTAGATCAATCTTTACGACTAATCAGCTTACAGTATGAACATCAAAAAATATGCTACGGATAATTTGAAGCTTTTACTAGCTTTTCTATGTATTGGAATTACAATAAAATTATTATTTACATAACAAAAAATATAAGCTTAAACCACTAAAAATAATGTTTTTTCATGACTTAACTATGAAGTAATACAAAAAACAATTTTTAAAAAATACTCCTTTATGGCTAAGACTATTTTTAAGGTTTTCTATGTTCTAACTTTTGTTCGTTCTTATAAAATTATGCACAAAATAAATAAAAACCACTTTTTCGCTTATTTGCCTCGTGCAAAAACGACGCTCGATTTTAAATTTTGCAGGCATGAGAATCGAAATATTTCTAGCGTTTATATTCCTCTTAACGGCCGCGCCTCAAATTACATCTGTGTACGTGAAATTTCACACAAAGCTAATGTTATAATTCGGTTTTAAATTCAAGAATTCGACACAAGATGTCACTACTTCGGTCAGCAGCTCGCATATGAATGTTCCCCCCCCCTAGATATAAGTGCTACGGATTTATATACGGATTTATGTACTTAAAATATCCTTCTGGATTTGGAAAGATTGATGTCATTGATGGCAATACTTGACGACGAAGTTTTTATAAATTACATATAACGTCATTGAGTGTGTCGGTTTTGTCACGGTTACTTTGTCACTGTTACTTTGTCACTGTTACTTTGTCTCGGTGAGTCACCGACGGTGACTAGCTGTCAGTGGATCCGAGGAACTGGCTATTTTAGGAACCAGTTCCTATCGGATTTATAAAATCACTTAAGCCGGTCACAATCACTTAAACCGGGCGAAGCCGATCTAAAAGCCGCCCGCAGGGCCTAGCAGCAACTGCTAGTGTATGTATGTTGTTCATGTATTGCTATATTAAGAATTAGAAATGTTTGAAACTTTTTTTTTGAATTAGACAACTCACTCTACAAAGAGTGCTTTGTGTGTTTGAAGCATTCAAAATACCTTCTTTCCATCCTCTCGAAGGTTTCTGGATTATTACAACCACATGACAATACATCTGAAAAAATTTGCCATAAATATATGCCATCGCGGACTCTTTTGTAGATCTATAAAAGAGGAATATCTATATCCCACCATGCATTGTTTTGTTAAATCCCAAAAGGATTAGGCAGCGTTTTCAATGAAAGCTACCAGGCGGCTTGACTTTTTCCGACAATTCTAACAATTATCGTTATTTTTCAACCAATTTACACAAATCCTTGACAAATTACATACCTAAACCTTCCTCACGAAACACTCTATCTATTGGTGAAAACCGCATGAAAATCAGTTCAGTAGTTTTCGAGTATGTCGCGAACAGACAGACAGACAGACGACGCGGGGGACTTTAATTTATAATATGTAGAGATAGAGAAGATGTAGAGAAGATAGAGATGGTGTGAAAGATTATAATAATGTGCATGTAATCCTTGGGGTAACTAACCTATTTAAGTTAATAAGGATTAATACTGTATCCGTCTAAATAACTTTTCAATTACCGCAATGTTGGTGACCATTTTTTTAGAAGATAAAATGGGTATAGTAAGCTATCCGTAAAAGATAGATATATGCCTTCGTGGACTTTTTTGTAGATCAATAAAAGAGGAATATCTCACCATGCATTGTTTTGTTATATCCCAAAGTTTTCGATGAAAGCTATTGGTGGCACGCGAGCTGTTCGAAAACTGCAACGAAACGCATGCCGGGAACTCGCTAGTTAAATATAAAGTTAAAATTCGAACCTCGTAAAAAATCGTTTTTTTTAATTTGTCTTCCTACGTAAATCGGTCGTGTATGTTAAACATAAGCCGATCAAAAAGCTTTTTAATTATTTTTTAGGTGGCATACATTAATTACGTGAGCTCAAAAGGGGTGGGGGGGTCCAAAAAAATCTCACGTTACTTAAAAAGAATATGCGAAGTGGTCCAAATTTATCTCACTAAGGGGGGAGAGGGCTAGATTGGAAGAAAAACTATTTATGGTCTATATTGTTACAAATTATTCTTAAATTACCCATCTGGTCACTTTTTTTTATTACGCACCAGATTTAAATGTCCGGGTTTAACTAAACCTTTTCACACACTTCCCAAATGATCATCTGGTCAATCCACGTTATGCAATTGCACTATATAAGTATTATAATTACAAAACAATACAAGAACAACATACAGAGACCAGATGGGAAAATAATTCACCGACTCCAGATATAATATGATATTTTTATTTATCACTTTATTATAATATTTTAGTGTTTTAAATGTAGTGTATTTTAGAATTTTGTGTGTGTAAAATCACTCAACTTTATAAATATTAACATCAACACAGGCCTAGCTAGTCCTAGTGAGGTTAATTTTTTGCATGTAAAAATAAAAAAAATAAGAATGTATGGTGAGAAGTTATAAATAAATAAATAAATAGACTAAAAACGCTAGAATCCAGAGCAGTATATGTTAATATTTAGAGTTGGCAACACTGTAGGCACGTCAAAGCAAGTATCTTGTCAATTGTTGTTTTCATCGTTTTGCGGTATAAATATACACGAAGACGTGAGTTAATTCTTCAAAAAAATACGAAACATCTTGTCAATGAGGGATTTAAAGAGAGTATATTATGCTTTATGCCACTGTCGATTGGAATATGGAGTAATAGGATAGGGCTCAGCAGCATCTAATCACATAAATAATTTAAGGTAACTCAGAATTGCATCATAAAGACCATACTAAAGGTCCCCATAAGGACGTCAACAACAGAAATTTTGAAACAGTTTGATGTTCCAAGCATACAGAAAATCTATGTCAAAAACATTCTAGTACCTACATCATCATAAAAATGATTCAGAGGCAGACTCCTCACATGCTCATAAAACCAGAGCCAAACAAACAGATGTACTAATATACCAAAGTGTAACTCTTCATTTGGACAAAGAAGTTCTGAATTCTTAGCAGTAAAGTTATATAACAAACTCCCACTTAGTATCAAACTTCTTTTTTTTTAAATAGCTACATTTAGGACATTAAATGTTGACTGAAGGAACTATCGAAAAACGAACTTACTAGTATACTTAAAAAATCGTCACAGAAGATACGATTTAAGATTTTCACGGCCAAAAGTATTATCGTTATTTGTTTTAGGGGTGTTATGCCAAGTTGCGCTACATCCTTCTTTAGCCAACGTTTCGGACAGCGTTGCAGTGTCGCTGGAGGTAGCGCAACACGGCATAACACCCCAAAAACAAATAACGAAAAAAATCGTCATAGAAGTTTCTGGAAAAACCTTATCCAAACTATGAAGTTAGACACATAGAACTCGTTGAAAACTTATCCAAAGCATAGTCCCCCTCAGCATCGGATCAATAAATAAAAAAAAATGAAAAAATTGATAATTAATGATAATGGATGATCAAATTCCGTCATTGCTTTGTATTGTTCCTACATTTTTGTGTCACAGTATTAGATCAAGCACTGTACTGAGATGAGATGTGTCTTCTGAGCAATATGATTGGTCAATTTTAGCACGTCTACCAAAACCAAATGTATTTTGTATTTTGTAATTTGTATTTTGTATTTGAAATAAAAAATTGTTAAAATACTGTATTTTGTATTTTATAGTTCAAATACACGGCTTGAAAGTATTTTGTATTTCGTATTTTGTAATTTACGAAAAAGTATTTTGTGATTTGTATTTTAATTACATCAAAGCATGTATTTTGCCCAGCCCTGCTTGTAGTTAATATTAGTTCCTAGCCAGGCAAATTGCCCGTTCTAAGGTAGATGTATTTTTCCTGTTCTCCATTTCATACAATGAAAAGCAGCCCCGATGCGACCACCGTATTTCGTAGTTGGCCATAAAAATACTTGAGATTTAAAAAGACACTTAGTCGTTAACGTAATCGAAATCTGTTTAAAAAAAATCGCGAGGACAAAAAAGCGCTGTCACTTTTATGGAAAAAAACAGACAAAAAATTGGTAAACGTTTAAAAAAACGGCGGATTATATATATATATATATATAATTCCTCAAAAGACACTATATATGTTCTCCTATTTTTTACGTAATATACGTAAAAACAACTATGTAATCTACAGGGAGTAAACACGGGGTGCCGCGTAATGCGGAAGGCGGAACACAAGTTTAGAACCACTGGCCTAATCAGTGTACAAAACTCATCTGCGTTTCAGTCACAAAAAATATTTTTTTAAATTCTGTTGATCTGTAACTATGGACCTGCCGCTGAGAGCTCAGTTGTATCCACATTTTCTGATTAAAACAGAGGATTGAGGACACATTGCATCGACACCACCAGCGGAATGCCTTCAATAACATGTGCAAATGCAAATACACTTGTATCTTATACACACAAAGATACCGGTGATAAAACAGAAAGTGGGTACTTAGTACTTACCCGTAACTGTGTCTCGACTCCACGGAGCTTCCAAGGGTCGGCGATTCGTTACCAGAATCCTCGTCGGCCCTCTGAGCGGGCCATTTCTTGTACTTCATATTTATTGAACTATCAACTGTCAACTTCCTAATTTAACACAAAAACACATAATGTTAAATAATTGTTTATCACTATGAGACGGTCGCCGCAGTTCGGTGTAGTGCGTATGGAGTAAATTCCCTAGATCTGGGGAAATAACATCATTGTAGGAAAAAAATATATAAAAAAATTCTTAGAAATTAATGAAGTTATCGAATCCCGGCTACGAGTAGGTATCTATATTTTTTTAGATCTACATAGGGCCTACTTTTAAATTTTTTATAAAACAGAAAGGATTTTACCTTTTATTGAAGTACATACCTACACAAAAGTTTCTTGACTTTAGACCAAATCGTTAATCAGTGGTTGTTAATCAGGTCAGTGGTTGAGTGGGCATAGCGCTTGGGTCCCACCCGAGCGTCGCGTGTTCGATTCCTCGGCTGGCTAAGTCCTCCATCACAACACAAGCAACATTTTCGGCTTTCGGTAGTAGGAGATTTTCAAACATTGTTGGGTTATTCGTAACTCGGGAATGTTTGTCTTTCTTTAAAAAAAAAAAAACTTAATGTGAAAATTTTCTGACAGATTTTAGAGCGAATTAAAAATATTGGAGACAAAACGATAATTTTTGATAAAAGCTAATATTAATTGGTTAATAAGATAAACAAGTAAATAAGACCGTATATTAAGTAACTGAGTTGGCATCGCGCCTGGTTCCCGCATACAGTAGTCGTGAGTTAGATTCCTCGGCAGGCAGATCTTCATCACGACACACGCAACATCTTCCGCTTACTGGGATGGTTGTAGGAGATTTTCAAATATAGTAACTTGTGTGTAAACATGTATTTTTTTTAAATCCCCCTCTTCCTCCAGATCTTCATTTCTACTGACAAGATGATTGAAGAGGTTCCACGAGTGCACGAATTTTGTCATTTATTTTGCATTTCTGTACTGTTAGCTTCGTCCGTATCCGGTATCAATCATATACATGAATTTTGTGATTCAATCAACGGGGTATTTCTAGGGTAATTTTCCTCCCTTTCGTGAGGTAAAAAAATGTCGACATCACATCATCACCGAAGCTAGTCTTTGACCCAAGAGCGCATAATCATATTGCGGCCACATGAAGTAATTCCTTCGGAAATAATTTGTTTGTTTTACATCCACTATGATAAACTAATCATTATGGCGTCGAGATGTAAACAGCGCTTTAAGAAATCTGTTTTATCGGTGGTTTTATCTAAAAGCAAGCGCATGCACAGAAACTAAATATGTATATTATATTCATTTCAGATAATACCTACATTGTCGTGATTCAAGGCAATCAATAATGAACTGGTAGATAAACAGCGCCCTACAGACGACTTTTTGATGGGCTGTAGTAAAGTTCCCTTATGCCTAAAGTGACCAAAAAAACACCTACCTTTTTTTTCGGTATCCCAAACTGGGACACCGAATAAAAGGTAGGTGCTTAATTTAATTATATTATTGTACGCAAATAAATGGGGAAAATGAGAGATTTCTTACAATCAAACTGATTGATCAGTTTTGTAAGATTGTACAATAATTTATTATAAACTAAATAAACTTATTTTAAAAATGTATCTAATAATAATAATAAATTTGAACAACTTATACAATACAGCGCTGTTTTCGCGAAAAATATTCCTCAAGAGCGCTGTACAAAAGCGGCTAGATTACAATTCATCTTGCAGCTACCAATCTTTTTTTTTTTACTCTATATACATATTACAGTTTTTACCTTATAAACATTTTTGCATAATATATTTTGTAAACATTTTACATATTAATATTACATTTTATTCTGTTGGGTGTAAGGTAGGTTTGAGAAGGTGAAACTGTTGGTTGGTAATATTGTATGTTTCGTGGACGATTGGAATTCTAGACCCTTGTTCAAACCGTAAAGAGATTTTTTTTTACTAAGAGAACATTTAATCGAAATAAAGCAATACGTTACAGTAAAAATGTGTTTGACTAAAATTAGCGCGGATTTTACGAGTGAATTTACTTGACTATGTAGTTAGGAGGCTAGATCACAACTCGTCTTGCAGCTAGCTAGCAAGCGCATGGATTATTGTAATTCTAGCCCCTTAACCCGTATATGCCCAGAACTATTTTTGGTTTCCGATCTTTTTCAATTTAGGATATGTGGGTCCCTGAAGTGTTGTTTTAAAGACTCTCACTGAAAATTTGAGGTGGGAGTGGAGAAAGTGTTGTTTTTTTAATGGGTCGAAAACGACCCCATGGTCAAATGCGTTACCATGAATTCACGTTGAATAAAAATGCCAATATTTTTTTGATTCTTTATTTATCGATATCGTTAGCAACTTAAACAGAAAAAACCTTTTGAAATAAAAATGACGAATGAAACTGCGAAAAAAAATGCATATAAGTTTACATCGCATTTATTGCACGCCGTCACAGTTTTATTTATTTATTTATTTATTTACGGACTTACGTCCAATTTAAAACAAAGTATCACGTAGTATAGAAATGAACAATGTTAGGATTCGGATGGTACATGAAAGCAAAGACAAACAGTGAAAAATAGAAGAAAAAATAAGTGTCAAGTCACGTCAAGACCTTGCAAAAATTAGGGTGAATAGGACATATCTTCATTTGTTTAAAGAGCGACAGAAATCATTTAAGCTAATACCAAAAAAATCAAGGTCTTGACGTGAGTTGACCAGTCTACACATTCTGGACAGTGGTGAGTTATAACCGTAGTTAGTCGAGTGCTGATTGAGGAAAAGCAGGTCTCTATTTCTGAGTCTACGAGAAGGTATATTAAATGTGATGAGTTGTAGTAATGTAGGCGAGTCGATTAAACAGTTAATAATTTTGAAGAAACAAATGAGATCAGATTTTATCCGACGGTCTTCTAAAGGAGAAAGGTTTAGAGTTTGTTCAATTTCAGCTTTAGAGTAATTGCCTCGCTCTAATCCTAGCCTCCAAGCAATTCCCTTAGGGAACCGATGTTGAACGGATTCAATATGACGAATATGGACAGCATAAAAAGGAGACCATATAATACAAGCATATTCAAGATGGGGGCGAACCAAGGAGCAGTAAAGAGTTCTTAGGGTATTTATGTTTTTGAAGTCAGAAGTGGTTCTAGTGATGAAACCAAGTAGCTTGAGAGATTTATTAACAATCACATTTATATGTTCCCGGAAAGAAAGCTTGCTATCAAGAGAGACACCAAGGTCTTTAATAGATTGAACAGTTGTTCGGCAATTATTATTTAATTTGTATTCGAAAACAATCGGATTTTTAGATCTGTAGAAGGACATAATTTTGCACTTAACGACATTTAGTTCCAAGCAATTAATTTTACACCAGTCATTGAAAGAGTCAATATCTGATTGGAAAAGAAGGCAGTCATGGTAGTTTTTGATTATTTTTAGGATCTTATTGTCATCAGCAAAAAGCCAAAAGCGTGTGTGAGAGAAAATACGAATAATGTCATTTATAAACAATTTGAAGAGAAGCGGGGCTAAATGTGCTCCTTGCGGTACGCCGGATGTTACTTCAATAATAATAGACTCAATGTTATATATTTTAACTCTTTGTTATCTATTACTTAAATAAGAATTAAAGAAAGATAGCAATGGGTTTCGTATACCTATAGCATATAGCTTGGCCATGAGGATAGCGTGTTTTACTTTGTCAAAAGCTTTAGAAAAGTCGGTATAGGTATAGAACATCTACTTGTGATTTATCTTCTAGGCCATTGACTACGGTGTTGGTGAAGGAGAGTAAGTTTGTAGTGGTAGATTTAGCAGATCTAAAGCCATGCTGTTCCTCAATCAGCACATTTTTGAAAATAGGTGTTATTTTTTTTTGTGATTATAGATTCAAAGATTTTAGGAATATGAGATAACATCGATATAGGTCTATAGTTTTCTACGTTCGACTTATTACCCGATTTAAAAATAGGTCGTATATAGGAAACCTTCCAGGAATCCGGAAAAGTGGCAGATGATAGTGATAAGTTATATAATAAACAAATTGGCTTAGATACAACAGATTTACATTCTTTCAATAATATTTCAGGTATACCATCAGGACCAGTGCTTGTTTTGCTGGGAAGATTTTTTAAGTAATTGAAAACATCTACAAGTGTGATTTCGCAATTATTAAGGTCAATAGTATTAGCATATTTAAGTGGAGGGATGGTGCATATGTTATCAGTATAGACAGAGGAGAAATATTCAGCAAAAAGGTTGGCAATATCTAAATCGTTGGTGGCGTGAGTTTCATTAAAAAATAAACTTGAAGGGAGATCGTTATCAATACGTTTTTGTTTAATAAATTTTTAAAATTGTTTAGGGTTAAGATTTTGTCTCAGTGAGTTCAATATAAGATTTGTAACACAAGGCAGATTCAATTTTGGATAATTCTCTTAACTGAGAAAATTTTTGATAAAGCGCTAAGTTGTTCGTTAATTTGAATAACTTGTGTGTTTTTTTTTCCATAATCAAATGCTTTAGTTTCATACTGAACCAAATAGGAAATTTAGGCTGGGAATAAGTTCCCCTTGGAACGAACAAATCTATAGCATGAGTTATACATTCGTTGAATTTAAATACAGCATGGTTAATATTGTTGTTTGATAACATACCTGCCCAGTCATATTGGGCAAGGTACCTATTCATGCCAGTATAATCACCTTTCTTAAATTTGTAGTGGAATGTAACAGCTGATTTCAGAGTGTCACTTTTGAAAGGATTAGTGAAGTTAATATCGAGTGGTGGATGATATTTATCTATTGGTAATATTGAGTCAGTAGCTTCACATACACAAACGCTAGGCATATTGCTAAATATTAGATCAAGACAGTAACCTCCACAGTTATTGATCGAGTTTAATTGGTACATATTCAGGAAGGCAAAGAAATTTACTATTATGGAAGCATGAAGGGAAACATTATTAGGAGTTTTCACACCATGACTCTCATTAAGCCACACTATTTTAGGAAGATTATAATCACCACAAATAAGTAAGGAATCGGCCTTTATGGAAACACGCTAAACTGCTTCAGTATGTGACTTATAGATTTCTATTGAAGGGGAGGGGGGAATGTATACACAACCAATGACAAGTTTCTTGGAACCAAGTAGAACACAAATAAATAATTGTTCAGATACATTATTAGACGATTCAAGAATGTGGCAAGAGTATTTTTTTTAATACATATCATTACCCCACCTCCTCTACACTTGTTAGAAGAGGAAGAGCGGTCACATCGAAAAATAATGTAGTCATGTAGTCCAAGTTCTGTTGAAGCAATATTGTCTGATAGCCATGTTTCAGTAAAACATAAAAAATCATTAGGGCATAAATTTACGGAGCATCTAAAGGAGTTTAGCTTAGTATTGAGACCACGAATATTTTGATAATAGGTGGAAAAGTTAGTATTAATAAGGTGTCGATTCTGATTCAGCCTAAAAAATTGGCTCTAGATAATTCGCGTCTCTCAGCGGCTTGGCGGGCAGGACAGTCAGGGGAGCCAGTGTTGTGTGTGGCCGGTTTTCTGAAGAACTTGCAGGTAGCACATGCTGGTGGCTTTTCAGGAGTCGGGCAAGCATCTCGATTGTGTCCAGGTTTTCCACAGTGAGAACATGTAGGCATGTCTGCCTTACATTTCGACGCCGTACGTAATATTATGGATAATTATTTTGTACGTTGCGCCTGATGATAGGTAGATGTTAGAATATTCTGTTAACTTTTTGTCTATGGTTTCAAATGTCACTTGTCTTCAAACTTCAAATTCAAATTCAAATGGTTTCAAATTCAAATATCACTTGTCATGTTAATTTCAAGATTTTGTTTTTAAATTCATTCTTATAGTATATCTGTTCTCACTGTGATTATTTATTAATTGGAAAACGATCCACTATTTTAATGTGATACACTTAGTTTTGTGTGAAAAACACAATCTAGATATCAATTTTTGAAACTTTTTGTAGGACAAAAATATTTGGTTACTTATGAAAAACTCCATAGATGAAACTGCATGAAATATATAATAAAATTTATTTTTACAAAAAGCGCATCGAAGTGTTGACAAAGCTTTTTCAAACATGTGCTTTCGCACTATGAAAGGTACACTTATTAGGAGCTTTTGACTGGGTCCAGATTTAGGCTTTTCTGTTCCATTATTTTGCAACAAAGTGCGGGCAATGCTTATATATAGTCTCCACTTGCTTCTTTTTGGCATTCTTTTTCATTCTTCAGTGGGCAATTTACAATACGATTATTACGCACCGTACCCGTGAAAAACACTTTTTTATACTATTTTCGGATAGAGTTGTAATAAACCTAGGTAGGGGCTTGATCCACTCACAGTTGTTGTTCCTAGGAAGGTCTCTCTTCACCCAAGTGCGCTCCTCATCCGCTTGACAACTCCTTTCATGCCTCCTTCCGTAATCCTTCCGTGCCCTTCCACGTGCCCTACTAAGCCTGTCTTGTTTCGGTGACAGTGTTGATGTACTGTCAGATACTTCATCTTCGCTGGACGTGGTTTTCTCAGCAAATGGACGCCTCAAAGAAAAACTGGCAGGTGCGAGTAAATGGTTGACGGGATAAATGATGGAAAAATGTACCTTCTTCATCACCGGAATCACCGTCCGAGGCCCTGCCATCGTCAGGTGGGTCAATTAAAACATCCCCACTTTGTATCTCATCGTCAACGTCCAAACTTTCCTTCACCTCTATAATGTCATTCGTGCAAAGGGGTCTTCTATTCATAGAAATAAAAAATAGCAATTGAGTACACTTTTGCCCAAGGGGTATTTAGCGACCCATAAAAGTTTTGACAACTATGTATGTGAAATAAAATATTTATTTTGGATTCATTCGTTTGCATTAGATAAGTAAACTATCTAATTTTACAATGAAATTAAAATAATTGGTATTTTTACAAAGAAAAATATGCAACTTACATTATTCTCAACTTCAACCGAGTCATGAATTGAACTGTCACCAGAAATTACAATTTTGACCGTTAAGCAAAACTGTCTATTTGTTTTAGTAAGTAGATAGTACTTTCACACATCGATAGATGAAACTGGATGTCGAAAATAAGCGGTTGGCGTTCAAGAATTTGCTACTTTTCTAGAGCCTGTTTTTCAGGACAAAAACGACCCACTGGGCATATATGGGTTAATAAATTAAATAAAATATCTTATAAACGTATTCGTTTTAGGAGCCTCACACTTTCATAAATTACAATTGACAAGATAGTCATATTTTTTCGTGTCATATTAGGGTTAGCTATTTTATATATTTATGTATTTCAAGATTACCAGTAGGTTTGTGTAGGTGCATAATGATTTATTTTCGAAAACGGGACATTTTGGCGTCCCGAAGCTGTGTTCGAGTACACCGGGACACCCTGCCTGAAAACGAGGCTATTCCGGTGAAGACGGGACGTCTGGTCACATTACTTATTCCTGATAGTACAGTTTTGTCCCTTTGTGGGAACAAGTATTAGGACGTGTGCCAAACTAACTTCACATTAACTTGTCACATATTAATTTTTCTTTCCAAATAAAAATCATTTTTGAATACCTGTGCAAAATACAGGCTTTTAAGGTACGTACTTTACTTACTTTAACCAGTGATTCCTGACATTATTTGAAGTAAAAAATGTAGGTATATAAGTATACAATATTTTTCTTTTTTTTATACAAAAACATAAAAAACGGTAGGTGTTGGACAGTTGGAGGCTGATTAAGGGGTTGGTCGGTTACTCAGTTGAGTGAATAAGATTTTTTTTTGTTTGATTTTAAAGAAAAATCATCCAAAGTCACCGGCGACCTAAATTTCATTTACATTTTTCACTGCAAATATTGTCCAATAATAAATCAATTTTAAATTCATTTAACTAATGAAAACTAATTTCTATTAAATAACAAATTTCCATTGAATATTAAATGTAGGTACTGCCAATAAGAACTCAGGAAATTAAAGAACGCCATCGAAATTGTGCATTTTGACATAAAATTCGAGGATCTCCCACTAAACTACCCTATAGCAATTTTGAAGGAAGTATGTAGGTTTGAAAGCTCTAAAATTTCAAGAGCTCTATTTATAAATAGTTAGCAAGTTCCCGGCATGCGTTGTTATGCCACTTAATAAGAAATTGTTTCTCCCAGCGTGTCCTTTCCCATTCGTCCCGTTTCCCTTCCTCCTCCCCTTTCTCTCCCGCGTCCCCTTCCCCTCACGCGTTCCCACTCCGCCTTCTTCGTCTTCCCTCTCCCCACTCACACTCCCGTTTCCCCCGTCCCTCGAACCCCCCTCCCGAGTTCCCCCCTCCACTCCTGGAATCAGTCCCAGTACATTCAGTTTTCAAACAGATCACGTGCCACCTATTGCAATTTTTTTATACAATTTTCATAATGCCAGAGCTCACCAGTAGGTATATATAGAAACCTTCGCGGGCGTGCTCACAACAACTCACCAAACTTTCATCACAATCGGATGAACGGTTTAACAAACGCATAATTTCATGACGCCAGAGCTCACTATATAGAAACCATCGCGGGCATGCACACATCAAATCCCAAAAGTTTCCTCGCAATCGGATGAATAGTTAGCAACGCATAAGTTCATGATCTCAGAACTCAGTATTATATATAGAAACCATCACGGGCAATACGGGCATCAATCGGACGAAGGTTAGCAACACCTAATTTCTTGATACCAGAACTCTATTATATATACATCGCGGGTATGCGCACATCAAATCCCCAAGCAATGGTTTAGCAACGCACACACATCTCATATACTCATACATTTCTGATACATATTTTTAATCATAAGTAGAACTCAAATTTTCAAATTTTGTAAAAGCCAAAGCGATTCCAAAAATAGCCATTTCCCTGGGAAAATAATATCGGGCGATCCAGTTGCAGAAAGATCACCGAGACAAAAAAATTGTTACAGGAATATCGAAGTTGGGTTTATTTATTCCTTTTCAATTCCTTTTCTTGAAATTCGAAAACTTTACGTTCGGTTAGACATTAATCTTTCTGATTTTTTTATTTGTAGTTTGTAAACTTTGCATGTTGGAAAATTTTAATCTTAAAAAATTTTCTGAAAAAATTTCTTCCGGTAAAATTGATATTATGTGAAGCTTGGACATTTTCCATGTTGGGAAACTTTTATTTTTCTGAAAAAATTCTTCCGGGAAAATAGGAAAATCGGAAAACCATACTGTCAGACTACGCTGTAACGTAGCAGGCGTTTTCGGGCTTGGCCTATTTCAGCGTATCGCTCGCGTATAAATATATCAAACCATATTATTGGAAATGTTTGGCGAGCGATATGCTGAAATAGGTCAAGCCACCAAAGTATAGCGTATTAATTTTAAAATTCCAAATATTTTTGTCGCGGCGGTAATCGAAAACGCAACCTTCTGACTTCTGACTCGAGACAAAGATAGTAGACTGAGACCACTTTTGATCTTTGTTTTATTATAACTTAAATATTTGTTTTATATAATTTACGCTAGCACAGGGTTATTGGTTATAATTGTGCTGCGGCTTAACTTTTTTCATTATTAAATATTCGCCGATAGGTACTTTACCTACCTACCTACTTAATTACATTTACTTTACCTACCTACTTAATTACATTTTTTTTAAATCAGTAGGAACTTCTCAGTAGGTATGGGTACATTAACTTTGGTAGGTTTTGGTATCCAAAATAACTACAGTTTTACCGCAAAGTATTATTACCGCTGAGTATTATTATTCTACAAAAAATTCTTCTGGGAAAACCTGAAGATTTGTTGGGAAATATGTTAGAAAATTTTTAAGACATTTATTTATCTTTGTGATATTGTGTGAATTTTTGGCAATTTTCCATATTGGAAAATTATGTTTTTCTGAAAAAAATTCTTCTAGTAAAATTATAAAATCTAAAATTTTAGCTTGGAAAAAAGACTTTCTTACATTTATATTTTTGATTTGTTATTTGAGTTTGGAAACTTTAGGTTGTTAAATTTTGGAGGCTGAAAATTTTATTTTTCTGAAAAAAAAAATCTTCGGGAAAAAAATCTGAAAATCGGTCGGGAATTTTTTTAAAAATCTTTTGTTATAATGAGAAGTTTGGAAATTTTCCATGCTGAGAATTTTAATTCTTCTGAAAAAAAATCTTTTGGGGAAAATTGAAAAATCGGATATTTGGGAATTTTTTGTGAAAAAAAAAATTTATTTCTTTATTTAAGGTTTGGATACTAAATTTTTTCATTTAGATAAAAAAATCCATGTTGGGAAATTATTATTTTTCTGAAAAGAAACTTCTAGGAAAATCGGAATTTTTTATAAAACATATTTTTTTATTGTTCTGCGAAGTTACGAAAATTTTCAATTTTTAAATATTTCAAAATTTCTTCTGTAAAATAAAGTAGAAATTAGGAAAAAAATAGTTTTATAGCTTTGAGTATGAAAAATTTCAAGTTTTGTTAATTTTCTTTTGTACATTATCACATAGGGGATGCCGTTTGAAACTTCAAAAGTTCTTTTTGAGAGGGTGACATTGACGTTTACAACAATTGAAACCGTACAGTCCTTCAGATTATAATACTATCAGATTTCTCTACATACTATGATACACTCTTCTGTATTCTAGTGATTACTCAAGAACAAACAAATTAAACGGCCAAAATAAGTGGGGCACAATGAGGTACACCTAGGGTTGTAACGATATATCGGAAAACCGATAAATATCGATAAATCGACCCCTAAAAATATCGATATATCAATATTGAAAAACTCGATATATCGTATCGAAATATCGGATGAAGATAAAGGTGAATTTGATTTTTGGAAGCACCATAAATTTTGGCTCACACGCAAATAAAAAGAAAAAAAAACTGACGATGACGACGAGCTTACGTTATTTCTTTCTACTCCTGTAAATACTCTAAAAGTAAACATTCTTGAAACATGGCAAGAGATGTAAGGTGTATATCCCAATATTTTAAAGTGATAATGAGTCATCTACCAATTGTGGCAACAAGTGTCCCTTTTAAACGTCTTTGTTCAAAGGCAGCAGCCACTATAACTCAAAACAGAAACCGGCTGCAAGGAAGCAGACTGTTAAGCAGACAAAGTTACTATTTTAAGTTCGATAGCTGGTATAAAATTATTTTATATATTTATGAAAAAAAAACATATTTTATATACCTAACCAAATTTTGTGATTATTCACATAGGTAAGTATAATTATATACATACATCATCATTACATAGTATAAAATGAAGTCGCTCAAAATGTATGCGCGCATATATCTTTTAAACTACGCAACGGATTTTCATTCGGTTTTCACCAATAGATGGAGTGATTCAAGAGGAAGGTTTATATGTATAATACGTGCTTATTATAGTAGAGAAAAGCCGAGAAATTCAAATATTCAATTCAGGTAGCGGGCAGCGGGCAGCGGGCAGCGGGCAGCGGGCAGCGGGCAGCTGGCAAGCGGGTGGTGTGGATTTTATAAAGGTTGGGTAATGGCGTCGTGTTTCGTTAGCCACAGCAACTTGTGGCCAGGTCCGCTAGTAATCGATAAACGTTTGATATAACTATAACCAGGGCCGGATTAACCATGTCGGGGCCCCTAGGCAATGCGCGTCTCGGGGCTCCTTTACCAAAGGCGGACTAACGGGGGGGGTTGAAGGGGCCTCCTTGTTCCCTTGATCATGGGAGAAGGGGGGTAAGGTTTTAAAACATTACTTTTTTTACTGAATGTAAAACATGTCAGTGTATTGAGTATTGTGTAAAAATTTCAAGTAAATCGGAGCAAAACTAACGAAGATATAGCGTTTCAAGCGACCGGCCCTCATGCTCGATTCAAGTATAAAAAAAATTAAATCGGTTTCCTTGCAAACAACATTTCTGAAGTTCGTGAACATCATAACTCAAAACCTTGACTTGACTTGACCGATGCTTTTGAAATTTTGTACACTATTTCTACACATAAATCAACAGGTAGTCGGAGGGAGTTTTTTTACCATTTAAATGCTGTCAAAAATAAAAAAATAAAATCGAAAAAATACTCCTGACTACCTAGGAAAATATATTACTTTTTAAAAGCATTTCGATTTTTTTTGTTTCAAATGATCCGGTGACGAGTTATGGAGTTCACCACGTAAAAACTTTTTTTCGAGGCGCCTAGGCGCCTCCGGAGATTCGCTCTCACGGACTTATTTATTAATATTTTTAATTGAAAATTTTTTCAAATATACTTCAGATATTATACTATAAAGTGTTTATGAAATAAATAAAACCAACATTATTCATACCTCAAAAAAAAATCATGAAAATATGCCTTTATTTCGCCTTTAAAACCTTACCCCCCCCCCCCCTACTTAAGACACCAGGACTGAAACAGTTTGTATGTTGAATTATTCTTCAGCAAAACTTTGAATGCGTTTTTCTCGAAACTTTTTTAACACGTTTGATGTCTGAGAATGTCAACCCCACTATCGTATTCATTGCCTTTCACCAACTCTAACAGCATTTTAGCAAGTTATTGTGACGTCTCCGACGATTCCACTGAAAATTGACACTATTTCACTGGTTTGTGGAAAGAGAGGATGTGCATCAAACCATTGACTGAGAGTGACAATGTCTGCTGTATCTCTGCTCCGGCGGGCTTGTCCGAGGTCCTTGTACTGTTCACTTGACGTGAAGAGGATTCCACAAAACTCTTCAAGGGAAGTGCAGATCTCATGAGTTGCGCTCGTACCAACTACACGAAAATTTACGAAAAAACTTAAACTTGCTGTAAATATTTACTGGTTGGAGATTAATTTGCATATTATGTATTTTAAAGGGGAATTCAATTATTTACAACTTCTTCCAAATTAATTTCTTTCTTTGAGGAATATTTTAGACGATATGACGATATGAAGGAATGTTTGATGAAAAATGTGAGGCAAAATGATTTTTTTTTCCGAAAATATCTACATTTGTGGAACGTGTAACTCAAAAACGACTGGAATTTCGAAAATTACGTAGTGTAAAAGTTGTAGATAATTTTATGAGCTTTTATTTATTTAAGAAAAATTTTCTCTGCAGCGCACCTTTTTCGAGATATAAGCGAAAATCCAAAAATTAGGACCTTCCCCTCCCCCCTTCCCTCTTAGCTCTCCACTTAGACGTCAGGACTTTTGGTATGTTTAAAATCTAAGCACCCTGAACAAGTTTCTGAAGGAATCGCTTAAGTTCCTGCTCACGCACTCTACACCTCCTTTTGGACCATTCATTGACTGGACTAAGTGGTAATAATATTAGTACCCCACTATGTCCCTGGTTCATTTCCCATGGATCCCCGGAGTGTGGGGCAGAATAGGAAATTTCCCCTTTTTTCAAACACAATTTTTTATGATAAAGATCAGTTTAGCTTCATTACAGAGAAATGAGTAAATAATGATACAAATTGATAAAAAATGCTTTGATTACTTTCAAACACTCCCAAATCATAATCTAATCATAGCTACCACTTTCTGCCCCGCGTTCCCCTTCTTAGGTACCTACTTGCATTTTCCGCATAGTGTGAATATTCTTTTTTATGGGATACCGCCTTCGATCAAGTATAGTCTAGATATACCCTATCTTAGTAGCGAGCCAGTAAAATTGACGCCGTGTAAGTAAATGTTAACAATACAACTCTTACACGTATTCCAGCGCCTCGCTTCGAAGTTCGTAAATCCGATCACAAAGTTCATTCTCAAATCCCATTATGTAGTTTTATCATTCATCAACCAATCACATGTCGCGCGTGACGTATTATGGAGATGAATTTATCAATCCTACTTGGTATAAACTAGCCGTACACGCTCGTAAAGAAAATAACCCGAGAGCGTTCATTGTGTGACAAAAGGTGTTCTTTTAATTTTAAACAAACGTCGAGAAGATACGTCACGAAACCAAAGAAAGGACTGAATTGGGAGAGGATTAATAAATAACATGAAACATTTTAGTTTTCATTTTTAGTTTTTACATTCTGAACAGGTCCTCTAGAACCAAAAACGGTAGGTAAACCTACATTTTTATTATTGGGCAAAGGTTTTATCTTAGTGAAAAATATTTGGTAAATAAATAGTAAATAACCACTTGGAAAGACCCATTGCAGGGGTGTTAGTTATCCAATAAATGGTGGTTATGGGTTTCTCCCAACCGCCTGGAACCAGTTAGACTATGGCATCTTCAATTGGGGATGTGAGGCTGATTGTAGTGGGGAGGGGAAGGAGATGGGTTAGAGCAGCCGTATTTCGACGACCTCCGTAGTCCAGTGGGTAAGACTCTTGACTCACAATCCGGAGGTCGCGGGTTCGAACCCGGCATGCGCAAATAAATTTTATTTGATGAATTTGTGTTATTTCACAATTAATTAATTTAAAATAATATATAGTATATTTGCGGCATGTTCCAGAGTAGAATATTACCAGGCAATACTATTAGTATCGCCCTGGTGTAAGACCACCATTCAGAATTGAAAACGTTGCTTGAAAATGGCTTTAGCCGTGTTTGGTGACCAGATCTGAATAGCCAGGTACTTCCAAACCTTCCTCTTCCTCACCTCCTTCCCCTCCCCACTACCTTCAGCCTCACAACATACCCCAATTGGGGATGCCATAGTCTCACTGGCTCCAGACGGGAGCAGTTGAGATTCTTGTGCGGTATTCACTGTAAAAAAAAAAATTGTATTTAGTCCAGTCAAGGAAGGAGGTGTAGAGTGCGTGAGCAGGAACCTAAGCGATTCCTTCAGAAACTTGTTCAGGGTGCTTAGGGTGTGAACATATTAATAGTCCTGACGTCTAGGTGGTGAGCTAGGGGAGGGAGGAGGGGGTGGGGAGAAGGTCCCAATTTTCGGATGTGCGCTTATATCTCGAAAACGGTGCGTCGCACAGGACAATTTTATTGTAATAAGTAAAAGCTCATAAAATTATGTACAACTTTTATTCTATACGTAATTTTCTAAATCCAAGCTAAAAATAAATTAAATCCAAGTCTAAGTCCCACAATCTGTTACAAACAAAAGTGATGTGTCAGTAATAAGGTAAAAACAGCTTTTTCTGAAAATGACGACATTTTACTAAAAAACTAAAAATTGCTGTAAATATTTACTGGTTAGAGATTAATTTGCATATGTATATTCTAAAAGGGAATTAAATTCTTTACAACTTCTTTCAAATAAATTTCTATCATTGATGAATATTTTAGACGATATGAAGGAATGTTTGATTCAAAATGTGAGGTAAAATGATTTTTTTCGAAAATATCTACATTTGTGGAGCGTGAAGTTTCTGTAGTAATCGCTTAGGTTCCTGCTCACGCACTCTACAACACCTTTTGGACCTTTCATTGACTGGACTAATTAAATAGTTGATACTTAGTCTTCTCCCACTAGCTCAATCGGAGAGTTATTTGCGGTGTTTTCAGTTTGTTGATGATCGATTTGGGAAACCACCAAACAAGGTTGGAAAATGAAAAGATTGGTACATAAAATAAAGAAATGTTTATTAATAAAACCATGTCTTTTGATATACAAATGCCCCTTTAGAGACATTGCAGCAAATGATTTTCTGACGCTTCTAGGAAAAGTTTTAATCTCTTTATGGATGGATCTGGAAGCTTATTTACTGATTTTAAAATTTATTTTATCGGAAGCAGATTTTTGAACAAACCAAAGCTTGTAACAAGAATTAAATTTACGTTACCCATCGCGTTGTTGCATCGCAGCCTGGACAAGGGACGGCGAAATTGACTTTGATCCTTTTTTTAAATACATACTAACTAATATATATTTTTTTAATTTACACGAATCAATCATAATATTATTTCATAACCTTTTTTTTAATTAAGTAAACGCTGAGGAAGTGAGCATTGCTCAGGAAATATGTCGGTTTTTTATAAACAATAAACGTGGTTAAAACTAAGAAAATTATTAATTGTGAAAAAGAAATTCATTCAGCAAATAATACGTAATGGGCTATTATATTTTGTGCTTAAAATACGAAAAAAAACTGAGAAACGTTTTTTAATTAAAAATAAATTAATTAATGAACCCATTACCAGTTCGGCCCTTCCCTGTAAAGCCCACCCCTCGCTCGTTGAGCGGTAACCCCGACCACTCCCCGCCGCGTGAACGAGTCGAAGCGCGAATGACGTCAGAAATATTGCTTGACAAATTTTAAAAACTATAATTTTATTCACTTATATGAATGCGGTGTGTAAATGCGATCTGTAACACATATATTTTCTTCTGTATTCTGATAGCTGACTACGTTTTCAAAAATATAGTCCGCGGCGTGTAACTTGTAAAATATTCGGTAGTGGTATATTTTTGTGTTTGAAAAAATTTACCCCCGTCTGGACGGCTGGCACTGCAAATTAGTTTCAGTGTAGACCTTACAGTTCGATAAAAGATACAACACTAAGAACTGTGCGATCTAAACGATGCAATACGATGCATATACTTTTTCATAAATGGGCCGTGAGCCAATTTTATTCTCGTTTCGGGAGTTTGAGAGCCCAGGTTAAATTTTGTAGGGCCTGTCTAGATATCATAGGTCAATGTTTTTGACAGATTAATACGCCAAAAGAATGTTTTTTTTATTGGCGCCCCTTTTTACTCATTTAAAGTACGCTCTAGCGTGTTTAAATCGCACTTTATGGAACGCGCGTTTTTTAAAGTTACCATGGCAACATCAACAAATCAACAAAATGTGAAGTCTAAATGTCAACTATAAATCTGACAGGAATATTTTAAACGTCAAATAAAACATTACAAATGTTTCAAAAATTTTATTCAAAGTTAACATTCTTTTTTACATCGTTTACATTCTAATTATTTAATATAGTAATATCAATATTTATGTTTTCAAAGTGTACCAATAAAAAAAAATAGCATAAAGTATTCGTGGATAACTGGTCTTTAAAACACTTGCTTTATTTCGAGCACTCGGCTACGCCGTCGTGCTCGAAAAATCGCGCGTGTTTTAAAGACCTGTTTATCCACTTATATTTTAATATACTATACTGAGATGCATACAAACTTTGTATGCGTCTCAGTTTACATATAAGTTAGAAGACAGCTTTTTAGTTTTTGATATTTTTGTAATTATTACGTAATAAAAATGAATAGTGATAAAAATACCTTCATTTTTATTGAGATTTTTGTACATTAAGAAAGCAAATTGTGTACAAAAATTACTATTGATAATATTGAGATGAATACACTATTATTTTAACAACGCAAAATCTCTTGAAAATTTGACCGATATATCGATATTTTTTCCTCGATATATCGACGTCGATATTGATATTTTAATAAATATCGATACATCGATATACCGATTTTTCTTTTCACTTTCGACATCCCTAGCCAGGCGCCGTTTGGCACAGAGCCGACCTTGGAGCGAGCTACCGGCCATCACCCACCATACACATTTTAACGTGCCGCAAATAATATATCTAAAATTATTTTTGATGATTAAATTGTGAAAATAACACAAATTAATAAACATACAATTTATTTGCGAACGCCGGGATTTGAACCCACAGACTCCAAATTGCTAGTCAGCCTGGCCGGTTGCAGTCATAAATAAACCAGTCATGCAGTGATGCAGTGCACGACCGACGCCGCGCCGTCAGTTATGTGCGTTATCCATTGACCTATGATATCTAGACAGGCCCTACAAAATTCATCATGGCCCCTCAAACTCCCGAAACCAGAATAAAATTGGCTCACGGCCCATTTATGAAAAAAGTATATGCATCGTATTGCATCGTTTAGATCGCACAGTTCTTAGTGTTGTATCTTTTATCGAACTGTAAGGTCTACACTGAAACTAATTTGCATTGCCAGCCGTCCAGACGGGGGTAAATTTTTTCAAACACAAAAATATACCACTACCGAATATTTTACAAGGTACACGCCGCGGACTTTATTTTTGAAAACGTAGTCAGCTATCAGAATACAGAAGAAAATATATGTGTTACATATCGCATTTACACACTGCATTCATATAAGTGAATAAAATTATAGTTTTTAAAATTTGTCAAGCAATATTTCTGACGTCATTCGCGCTTCGACTCGTTCACGCGGCGGGGAGTGGTCGGGGTTACAGCTCAGCGAGCGGGGGGAGGGTGAGCGCTTTACAGGGAAGGGCCGAACTGGTAATGGGTTCATTAATTAATTTATTTTTAATTAAAAAACGTTTCTCAGTTTTTTTTCGTATTTTAAGCACAAAATATAATAGCCCATTACTATTATTTGCTTAATGAATTTCTTTTTTCACAATTAATAATTTTCTTAGTTTTAACCACGTTTATTGTTTATAAAAAACCGACATATTTCCTGAGCAATGCTCACTTCCTCAGCGTTTACTTAATTAAAAAAAAAGGTTATGAAATAATATTATGATTGATTCGTGTAGATTAAAAAAATATATATTAGTTAGTATATATTTTAAAAAAGGATCAAAGTCAAATTTCGCCGTCCCTTGTCCAGGCTGCGATGCAACGACGCGATGGGTAACGTAAATTTATCTTGTTACAAGCTTTGGTTTGTTCAAAAATCTGCTTCCGATAAAATAAATTTTAAAATCAGTAAATAAGCTTCCAGATCCGTCCATAAAGAGATTAAAACTTTTCCTAGAAGCGTCAGAAAATCATTTGCTGCAATGTCTCTAAAAGGGCATTTGTATATCAAAAGACATGGTTTTATTAATAAACATTTCTTTATTTTATGTACCAATCTTTTCATTTTCCAACCTTGTTTGGTGGTTTCCCAAATCGATCATCAACAAACTGAAAACACCGCAAATAACTGTCCGATTGAGCGTGGGAGAAGACTAAGTATCAACTATTTTTTAGCTGAAAACTTACTTTGAAAAAAAAAACGTTTCTGGTAGATTCCTGCCTCGAAGTTTCGAAGGAATATCCCACAATTAGTCCAGTCAATGAAAGGTCCAAAAGGTGTTGTAGAGTGCGTGAGCAGGAACCTAAGCGATTACTACAGAAACTTCACGCTCCACAAATGTAGATATTTTCGAAAAAAATCATTTTACCTCACATTTTGAATCAAACATTCCTTCATATCGTCTAAAATATTCATCAATGAAAGAAATTTATTTGAAAGAAGTTGTAAAGAATTTAATTCCCTTTTAGAATATACATATGCAAATTAATCTCTAACCAGTAAATATTTACAGCAATTTTAAGTTTTTTAGTAAAATGTGGTCATTTTCAGAAAAAGCTGTTTTTATCTTATTACTGACACATCACTTTTGTTTGTAACAGATTGTAAGACTTAGACTTGGATTTAGTTTATTTTTAGCTTGGATTTAGAAAATTACGTATAGAATAAAAGTTGTACATAATTTTATGAGCTTTTACTTATTATAAGAAAATTGTCCTCTGCGACGCACCGTTTTCGAGATATAAGCGCACATCCGAAAATTGTGACCTTCTCCCCCCCCCACCCTCCCTCCCCTAGCTCGCCACCTAGACGTCAGGACTATTAATATGTTCACACCCTAAGCACCCTGAACAAGTTTCTGAAGGAATCGCTTAGGTTCCTGCTCACGCACTCTACACCTCCTTCCTTGACTGGACTAAATAGAAATACGGCTGCTCTAACCCATCTCCTTCCCCTCCCCACTACAATCAGCCTCACATCCCCAATTGGGGATGCCATAGTCTAACTGGTTCCAGGCGGTTGGGAGAAACCCATAACCACCATTTATTGGATATCTAACACCCCTGCAATGGGTCTTTCCAAGTGGTTATTTACTATTTATTTACCAAATATTTTTCACTAAGATAAAACCTTTGCCCAATAATAAAAATGTAGGTTTACCTACCGTTTTTGGTTCTAGAGGACCTGTTCAGAATGTAAAAACTAAAAATGAAAACTAAAATGTTTCATGTTATTTATTAATCCTCTCCCAATTCAGCCCTTTCTTTGGTTTCGTGCTCAGAGTAACATATATTGTTACTCTGAGGTTTCGTGACGTATCTTCTCGACGTTTGTTTAAAATTAAAAGAACACCTCTTGTCACACAATGAACGCTCTCGGGTTATTTTCTTTACGAGCGTGTACGGCTAGTTTATACCAAGTGGGATTGATAAATTCATCTCCATAATACGTCACGCGCGACATGTGATTGGTTGAGGAACGATAAAACTACATAATGGGATTTGAGAATGAACTTTGTGATCGGATTTACGAACTTCGAAGCGAGGCGCTGGAATACGTGCAAGAGTTGTATTGTTAACATTTACTTACACGGCGTCAATTTTACTGGCTCGCTACTAAGATAGGGCATATCTAGACAATACTTGATCGAAGGTCAAAAAGGACTTCGTGTTTGGAACAAGGTACAGTCAATTGGGAACAACAATCATAGACAATTGGGAACCAACACATAGGAGTGGCTTAGAAAAAAATGGCGAAAAATAGCATACTTTTCTATGTATGTACCTACACACATGAGATAGTATTGGTGATCACAAATACTAATGCAAAGACAATAGATTTGTAAGCTATTAATAGTTAAAATTTCAACCGCCAGATGTCATGACCCAATACAGTTACTTTTTTTCCGTTCGTTCCTAGACGATTTTGGATTCTAGTGACTTTAAATACATAAATTGAAAAAAAAAACGTTTTTGATACAATTTTCGATTTTAGATATTTTATATCGATATATCGTATCAAAATATATCTGCTAAAAATATCGATATATTGAATTAAAAATATCGATATATCGATACCTTTTCAACAAGCCTACGCCTGGCGCTAGTAAAAATCTCAAACCGCTGTACTCGTATTAGGTTATTACCAGCTCAATTTGGGTGGCGGGCATGGGTACCGCCGCCCGGGAAACATTTACCAACACCTCTACAAACACCCCAAGTCGTTCGCTACGTTCCAGGTGTGCCCGGGTTCATTGGGTAAGGTTTTCCGGATCTTGGCGGCGGATGGCACGTGGCGGGCCGGATCGAGAGAGACTGGTTGAGGGAGACCTTTTGACCTTTCCAGCCGGACTCACTTGACCTATCGCCTTGCACCGCAGTTGGAGGGATGGATTCATACGTCTCTCATTCCTGGACACACTGACCAGATTCCTTCCCACCCCTCGTACCTTTTTTCCTTCCCAGAACTTCCTATCCTTCCCTTCCTTAAAAAAATCAAATCATCCACAAATCATCCCCTAAGATGACATAGGCCCTAAGGGAAACTATTTTCCTCAGGACCTCCTGTGTGGAACTCATTTAAAAAAAAAGCTCTTTGGCTTCTTGGTAAGTCGGCGCCAATTATTGCACCTGCCCAGCGCTCTTAATAAAAGTCAGCCATTACTTAATTGAAACCAGAGTTGCCAGATGCATGCTTTTTGCTCAAAGCGATGCGCGAGAGGACGCTGAGTGTATGGCAAGAGCGATGGGATAGGTCGATGAAGGGCAGATGGACTTTCTCCTTCTTTCCTTCAATTAAATTCAGAATGGAAGGGGCATACATTAAACTAGATCACTACATGACGCAGATGCTTTCTGGGCATGGGGAATTCAGGGGTAGGCTTCATAGCTTGACCCTCTCTCCTCACCCAAACTGCGCATGTGGTGATACTAACCAAAACGCCAGGCACATTCTGTGGGACTGCGAGTTGATGAAGGAAGCACGAGAGGAAATGTTGGATGGCTTGCGCGGAATAACAAGACCAGCGTGGAATGCTGACCTTGTGTCGAACAAAGAGAATTTCGAATGCTTGAAAAAGTTTGTCAAGTCCTGGGTAGAGAGATGGCCTGTACTTAGAGTCGCCGACCTAGACTAAATTCATCTTTGTTTCAGGTGCTACACGTATTGCTCCCGTCTTCTTCGGTCCTCCTCTATTACTCTTTATTTAGTGAATATGCCTTGAACTATCTATAATATAACTTATGTGACCTATAAATTACTGATTACGTTTGACTATTTTTTTTCTGCTCTGGTCTCTGCTAACAATGATTTATGTTTTTACCTTGACAGGTCATGTTCTATCTTGGTGAGCGATGGTAGTGATGACATAATCGCTTGATACATTATCACTCTGTACTGATTTTGTAATTATGTTTCACATGTATAAATGCTCTTATTATTTTCTATTTCTATTTCTGTCCATGCACATTGCCAGGCGAACACACACCGGAGCGGTCTTCCCACGATCCGCCCGCGCCTCCCCCATCGACATGCGTTGGCCTGAGGCGTAACCGTGCGGTCTCGATGTCCTTCCGTCCCCCCTCCGGTAACCCGACGCCCATCTTTTCCTAAAGGTCTTCAAAAACTTCCCCTTCTCTCCCAAGTACATTTCTTCGAGGCAAAATCGGGGAACCGGCTAAAGGACGTTGACTTCGAGCATCGTCTGCGGTTGGGCCGATAGCTATACGCATTCTCATTGGGACTGCCCGGTGGTCTATGGAATACTTTCTCTGGCTTTTCTTTTTATATATTTTATTTTCTTTCCGCTATTATAGTAATTACTTACATTATAAAATAATCATATAACTGTTTTTTCCTCATTACTTATTTTATTTACAGAAGGTTTCTTCGACTGGTCATAGCCGTTATATTTATTTTTCTTTTTCTTTTACTAACACTATTATCTCCTTTTGATGTTACCTATTTCAGAAGAACTATTCCACGGGCTGCTACTTCTATTTATCTTTTGTATAATGTTAATGTAAGTACTTGCATACTGCTTACTAACCCCGTATGCATGGACATTGGAGGGTCTAGAGTCGTTCAAATAAATGCAGCTTCGTTCAAAAAAAAAGTAGAGTCTTGACGTGTGCGGTGAAGGAGGAAACCATATGTTTCCTTATAATGCGCGCCGTTGGAAAAGTGGTGGGTCCCCTCCAATGCATGCTTTTTACAATGTTTTTTATGGTTTTGGGGTCATTTATACCTCTGTGGCAGTAGTTCCCAACCGGTGGTCCGTGGAAGTGGTGTAGCGCGGGTTTCGGCCGCCCGTGGTGGAGGCAAATTTTGCCCCCCCCCCCCCCCTCCTCCCTAACTTCTACAGGTGCTTCTTCCGCAGATTTTCAAGCGCTGACCGGGGGGGGGGGGAGGAGTAGTAAATATCCTATTTTTTATGCTGATTTTTATAATCCCATGTGCCGAGTACTCTTCCAATAAATTCATGCTTGTAAATTCTACTACAAATTTATATCTAACTGCTCTCAGAAATCGAGAATTGTATGAATGTAATAGAATTTCGCATCTTCATCACGCGTACGTACGGAATGCAACTCAAATGCAAAGCTTCACTCGGTACACGATGAATCGGTAATTTATTGTTATATTGATAACACAAAACTGGTTTAAATTAAACTAAATATGCGGTGTATCAAAACTACACTCAGACCATAAAAACGCCTTTTCTTTGATTCTAGCGGCACTTACATTCTGAAGACAAAACTGGTTTTTAATTAAATCTGTATGCGGTGTATTAAAACTAAACTCAGAACATGAATTGGTTTTTCATTGATTCTGCCAGCACTTACATTCTGAAAACAAAACTGGTTTTTTAATTAAATCTGTACATGGTGAATTAAAACTACACTCAAACCAAGCAAATGGTTTTTCTTTAATTCTGCCGGCACTTACATTCTGAACACAAAACTGGTTTTAATTAAATCTGTAAGCGGTGAATTAAAACTAAACTCAGAACATCGGGGTGAAGGTAAATTTCGTCGCCCCCTTATTTGGGTACTTCAAGCGGCGGGAGGGGGGTTGTTTATGGAAATCCTGTTTTTTTTATTGTGACATATTTATATACGAGCCGGATTTTTTTAATAATTACATTTGTCGAGTATTCTTTCAACTAAAATCGTGTTTATAAATTCTACTCCTTAGTTGATTGATTGATACTGCGTTAGAGTCCCCAATTAACAGTTACACACGCAACAATCAATTTCTCAGAATTTTACAGCATTATGTAACTTAAATGAACACTGAACACTCTTGATATCAATAAGGGTTCCGGCCCAGATGGAATTCCTCCACTATTTATTCAAAATTGTGCAGATCAGCTTGCAGTACCATTACACAAAATATTCACCAAAAGTCTGAACGATGGGGTATTTCCGGATCTGTGGAAGGTTGCCCACGTCATTCCGATCCATAAATCTGGCAGTAAAAATGATGTAACAAACTACCGTCCTATCAGCCTTTTATCTTGTTTTGGCAAAATATTCGAGTCCATTGTATACAAAACCATCTTTAACCATGTAAAACATATACTTAGTCCTTTCCAACATGGCTTTGTAGCTAAAAGATCCACAAATACTAATTTACTCGAGTATATGGACTTTCTGTGTAAATCGATGAATAATAAAACACAGGTAGATGCTGTGTACACCGATTTCAGTAAGGCCTTTGACAAAGTTAGTCACTCTATCTTAATGAATAAACTGGATAAAATCGGCATTCACGGAAATCTGCTTCGTTGGTTAGAATCATATTTATCACATAGAAGTCAATTAGTTACTGTCAACGGTTTTAACTCTTCCCCAATATTAGTTACGTCGGGCGTACCCCAAGGATCTCACCCTGGACCCTTACTTTTCTTAATCTTTATTAACGACCTTACATACAAACTCCGCTGTAATTTTTCTCTATATGCTGATGACCTCAAATTATATAAAGCAATTAAATCTATGAAAGATTGTGAACTCTTACAACAAGACCTTAACACAATATCTACCTGGTGTGTTGACAATGAAATGGAACTGAATATAGCTAAGTGCAAAGTTATAAATTTCACCAAGAACACCAACAAAAATCTGTATTCATATAGCATATGTGGTCACAATCTAGAAACAGTTGAATCAATAAAAGATTTAGGAATTATATTTGACAACAAACTAACATTCAATCAACACATTGAATACATTGTGTGTAAATCAAATAAATTACTTGGTTTTATTGTAAGATCAACCAAACTGTTTAAGAATTCTAACAGTCTAATAATTCTATTCAATTCCTTAATCCGAAGTGTTCTTGAGTACAGGTCAACAGTCTGGAATCCACATTATATTACACAGATATCTAGACTCGAATCAGTCCAAAGAAAATTTACACGGATTTTGTCTTACCGATCAGGTGTCTATCATCTTTTAGACGGGTACGAACAAAGACTTGGACATTTCAAATTAGAAAGTCTGGTTAAAAGACGAAACATAAATGACCTCTTAATGCTTTATAAAATTGTGAATAATCGTGTAAACAGTAACTTAGTCAACCAAATCAAGTTATACGCCAGGCCCAAATCTACCAGAAACCTTAACATATTCTGGACTGAAATTTTTACCAATAATACTGGATATTTTAATCCTATGTCCAGAATGTGTCGATCATACAACGATCTTGTTAAAATACACACTTTCATAGATATTTTTCTAAATAATGTAACATGTTTCAAAAAATATCTCCACGAATTGTGCACCAAAAAAAAAAATTATAAAAATAAAAATTTGTTGTTTTATTATATCTCAGGAAATACTTCATAAATATTGTATACTTATAATGTATTTCAATTTTGTATTTAAGTTTTTTTAAAGTTATGTATAAATAATACTTGCATTGTTTTTCATGTGTTTGCTTCTGTAAAAATTCAAATGTAATTACTGCAGACACATTAGTCTAGGGATATTTATATTTGTATTTTAATTTATTATATTTTACCCACAAAAATGTTTTATAAATATCCTGTTTGTGTCTCAAATAAATAAAATAAAATAAAAATAAAAAATAATCTAGTAAGTAATTATATTTTTTTACGTATTTTATATTATTAATTTTGCAGGGTACCATAAGATACAGCACGCCGTGAGAAGTGGGTGGAAATAATTCGATTGCTGAGAAAAGAACTTTGAAAACACTTTTGAAACAATTTCGGTTTGATTATTATATACTAAAAAATATTGGAACAAATAATGACTTCATTATTTCATTAGTTGTGCATTCTTTTAGTCGTATAATAAAAAATACATATTTAAAATAATTTAAATAAGTTTATTTTATTACAAACTAACGTAAAAAAAAAACTATTTCATTGTTTATTTTGGGTAAAATTTCACATTGTAGGCAACACCAAGCCGCTATTGCAGGTTTGCGTTTCTGGCTTTGTTTAATCCTAGCGGTGGTAATGTTCTCGTGACTTGTGCAAGTGAGACAAATATATGTTTACTTTCAAATGTTTAGTGATTCCAAAGCTACGTCGTTGCAGTTGTAGAGTGGTTACGCTTTTTTTGATGAGCGGTAATGAAGTTTGCTTCTCTATTTATATACCTCAATGTTTGTGGGTATTTAATTTTGACAGCTCAATATCTACAAAAAAATGTTTTACGATGAATTGATCATTCGATGAATTGATTTTCGATGAACTCGTTTTCGATGAGTTTGCTTTCGATGAATTGATTTTCGATGAACTCGTTTTCGATGAATTTGCTTTCGATGAACTCGTTTTCGATGAATTTGCTTTCGATGAATTGATTTTCGATGAACTCGTTTTCGATGAATTTTCTTTCTATGAATTGATTTTCGATGAACTCGTTTTCGATGAATTTGCTTTCGATGAATTGATTTTCGATGAATTTGCTTTCGATGAACTCGTCGGTTACCGGAACAGCACGTACCCGAGAGATTTTAACCAGCGATTCCCGAGCTTATTTAGAGTAAAAAAAGTGAATGTCATTTTTCTGTCCGATGACATTTTTTATCTATTAAAACAATTTTTTGTCTTCCTTTGTAACTCTTGTATATTCTTCAATTACCTGTATCAAGTGTGTCAGTCCATTTAAAAATCTATGTATTATTCATTGATTTGCGTGTTCTTATGTAAAAATAATTTTCTTTTAGAGGTATAATGTTGTCCTTCCCGAAACGAGTTTTATCAAACTCATTGGGAGTAATGTATTATAAATTTATGGAATAATTTTGTAATATATTATCTCTAATAAATAAAAATAAATTAATAATAAATAATAAAATATTATTCCATCACACGCCGCAACTGAGTACTCATGAGTATAAATTGTTTATAGCGTAGCGGTCATTTGACAAGCGTTACGTCTCGTTCTAGCGACACTTCGTTCAAGCGAGACAGTGCTAGTTCGCTCAAACACATCCCGTCGTGATGGGATCAGTAGCGACATGTGATCGAAAAACATTTTTTTTTGTTTATTAATAGAAAAAATATATCATCGGACAACACTTTTTACTCCAAATATGCCCAGGAATCGCTGGTTAAATCCCTCGGGTACGTGCTGTA
This sequence comes from Limnephilus rhombicus, assembly GCA_929108145.2. Classification (NCBI taxonomy): domain Eukaryota; kingdom Metazoa; phylum Arthropoda; class Insecta; order Trichoptera; family Limnephilidae; genus Limnephilus; species Limnephilus rhombicus. The sequence continues at coordinate 13,788,188 of OV815270.1, forward strand.
ACACCCGTATTTTTTATTTCAATTTGTGAAATTTGAAAGCGTCGTTTATCACCTTTCAAAAACAGTTTTTAGTTTTCGGATATGTTCATAAATATTACATTTATTTGGATTTTATTGTAAAGCGTAAATATTTCTCGTTTTTCTATTAATGGTGTTACCAGATTGAGCAACTCACTGAAACTAACACAATCCATTCGCAGAAAGTTCCTAAAATCAAGAGGATTCAATTCCCTTGCGATATTTAAGTGGCTAAACTTACGCCTTTCGATAAACCATTTATTTGCCCAATATTTTCTTTTACGAATCGCATTATTGTCTGTTGTCAATAAAGCCAACGCTAATCCAATACGTTGAAATTTCGAAAGTGACGGAGCCATGACACGTTTGCGCACAGCGCGAGCGCTCCGAACACGTGCGCACAGCGCAAAAGCTAAGACCTTTCTGCAAATTGGATGGTGTGGTGGAAACTGCCAATCTGGCTGGCCTGCAAGAAGTGACTAGAAATTGGATGGTGAGGGTGAGGAGGGCACTTATGGCGTCCACCGAAGAACTTCTGTCCACGCCACAGTCGCCATACCTCAGTCACGCCCCGAATGGAGCGAAAGATGGACGCGTGCCTCCGCGTCGCTTGATTTCGTGAAATCAATTTTAAATTTCCGTTTTATTACAATAAACAATGTGTAAAAAGGGAGTTAATGTTTTTAACAGGTTTTTACGAAATCAACCTGTAAAAAAAAATTCTTAAATACCTTTTCCAACATTTCCAAAAGCTTTTTCATAAGTATTTTCAAACTCCTCCCATAAAAGGGCGTGAATTCCGATTTCGATTTTTTCCTGAACTATTGGATCGCCTTAAAATTTTGATATTGGAAATGGGAATTGGCTCAAAAATACACGCCTGCGAATATTCGAATTAATGTACCTAAAATATAATAAACCTAAAATTTTTAATACAGATTCCTTTTCTTAAAAAATGATATAAAACTGTATCTTAACTTTTTATCGCAATCACAAATTTATTTTAAAATTAAATATGTGGGACATAATTCCATTGTAATACCGGTAGAACAAGGATAGCATTCCCACCCGACGCCTGTGCTCTAAAGATTGCAATCCGTCTGTTAAGATGGGAGAATCTATCAAACGGACCGCCCGTTTCTGCACAGAGTCGAGGGTATTTTTCAGGTATTTTGGAGCTCCAGACCAGAGATGGCTGCCAAATTCAACCGTGGGGCGTACTTGTGATTTGTACAAGGTTAGTAGTTGTGTACTATTAACACCTCAGATTCAATTACATCCTTAGTTTTTTGTGCCATGGTTCGATGTACACTGAACATACATACATAGGGCGTTCACGGTTTTCAGTCATCGTTGATCTCAGCCATGTTTTAACACGAGGCAGTGTAGAAAAGGACCTCTCTATGTTACTTGTAGTGCAAGGTTGTGCCAAGGAAATAAGTGATGCTTTTTTTGTTGCGGGAAAGAAAATAATCGCCTCCTTAAACACTTCAAAATCTAGTTTTTCGAGATCTTCTCTGGTCATACCCTTGTTCTGCCATTTTTTATACCATAGTTCGGCTTCTTGATTAAAATTAAGTAAATCGTGGTATAGGCATAAACTTTGTGCTTTTCCTTTGAAATCAATTAACGACGTATTCAATATTGTACTGGGATTTTGCGACATTAATCCGAAAGCAGGTCAATTTTGGTCACCAAAACGCTGCTCCAATGCAGATATTAGGGAATCTAAATAAGGAAAGATAATCGATCGCTTCCAAAAATCGCATGGAGTCTCAGCAAAGTGATTCGACCGATGTTGTTGGCGAGATACAATGCGTGGGACTTGTATATCAGTTCCAAAGGCAGCTACAGTTCTATAATTGAAATATCTAAAATATTTTAGTTCTTTATATTGGCTCTCTCTCTCTCTCGTTGCTTCGAGGATCATTTATAACAGAAATTATATCTTTAATATGACTCATACATGCGAACATATCGATAGTTTCCGATTGTAAAGCATTGGCAATAGGTTCCAATATGCCTTACAATATGTACTTGGCTATCATGGTGAACACATATAATGAAAACTGATTTAATAACAGCGCAATGTAACTGATAAGCACGTTTTCTTGATGCTTCATTAATCATGATCAACTAAAAAGGTAATAATAAAAATTAAATTGATTCTCACAAACAAGAGGCTACCGACGTAACATTACTTTACAGTTTGTGAGCATTCCTGCATCTTCTAGGGGGGGGGGGGGGGGGCAATGCCCCCCCTGCCCGTACCTTGCTATGCCCTTGTATACAGTGTTGACCATGATAATCGACCTATCAAGGAACTGGCATTTGGAATCTGACGTGAGAGATCTGCTGAAGACTGCCTCTGAGCTGTTGGACCCTCTGTTGCCCAAAGCCTGTACTAAGCTAGCTGCCATCTAGCGGAGTCTTGGACAGTTCTTAGTAATGCCATCTATGTGAGTAAGCAGGAAGCTTTTAGATACACTACACATTTCTTACTCCGAATAATGTCAAGAGTCGCTAGTTAAAGTAAGTCAAGTAGTACGTCCCTAAACACCCTGTATATTGCCACACTTCTACCATAAAAATAGATGAATAATAATAAAATCACACCTTGCTTTTATTGTATTCCATAGTTATTAAACTACAAAATTATTTAAAAAAATTACAGTTAATAAATTTGCTGTAAATGCAAGAAAACCATTCACGTATTTTGAGTACAATATAATTTAAGCTGGTAGACTCATACGCAGATCCATTCATAAGATAAAACCACTCTCGTGTTCAAAATGTAAATTCCAGATGCTGATTCATCTGCTGACGCATTTCGAAGGAAACCGTCCTTATGTTCCAAGTGCAAAAACCGGAGGAAAACCATTTTCGTATTTTGTTGGGTGTAGTATCAATTAAATACGGGGACTCGCATGTAGATTCACTCTTAACTTTTAAATCGAGTTTCATGTTCCGAATGATCTGTCAAAATTCCAGTTGCAGATTAATCTGCTGATGCTCTTCAAAGAAAACGGTTGTAATGTTTCGAGTGGAGTTAAAAAATGTTCAAACCGTATGCTGTAAAATTCGTAATTTGTAGGAAAACCATACGCATATTATGAGAGTAATACTGATTAAATGTAGGCAAATTCAGTAATTTCAAACCAGTTTTGTGTACTTATAGAATATAACGATAGATTAAATAACAAGTTGCAGATTTATGGAAGGAAGCCATTCTCATGTGAAATTGAAACTTTACATTTGAGTTGCAAATTTCAGAGAAATTGACTGTTCCAGAATTTGTGTAGAAAATCTATGTGCGGCCCGCGGGTGATACTATAAACTTCCAAATGGCCCCCGACGGCAAAAAGGTTCCCCACCCCTTCTCTATAATAGCTTTCTATAGTTAGGTTAGCATTATGTTTCTAGAATTTGGATGTCATACGAGTAGCAAATATGTATGGCCTTGTAAAATGTATTTTTAATGTGTCTTTGGAGAAGTTTCTAAAATACACGAAAATATTTCAAAATTAACGGTAGGTGGGTACGAGATATTGTAGGGCACATTTAATAATTCAGTAAAAAGTTCACCTTTGAATGAGATGTTCCCTCAATATTCAGGGACAATATTTTTAATTGTTCCCCGATATTTAATGGGAGACCTGTTGGTCTTCGGCCCCTTACGTAGCGGCATAATTTGTAGTCGCAGGCCCTCTTAATATTTGGGTGCCGCCTCACTCGTAGCACTACCTTACAAGCGCGGTAACAATATACGCGCCGGTGACAGCGCGGCGAACACTGCCTCTGTGTGTGGCGGTTGGCACACTAGTATAAGAAGGCGCTGCAAATAGCGCAATACCTTTGCATGATGACGTCGTTTCTCGCCCGGCATGCTGCTTGAAGTCTCGAAAACCCTATTGGACAGAAGGAGAAAGACTCCTCCGATCACTTCGCACCCCAGAAGAAAGTTTGGAAGCCTGAGTGGCAATCGGCAATGTGAAAAATGCCCATCTCGTTCAAGACCCCACCGAGAGACAGCCTGGGTTCTCATTGCCTCACAAACTCTGCAAACCTCGCAAGGTCCGCCATCAATAGGATAAGATGCTCCCATAGCCGTTGTGCTCACATGATGCATAGATAAAGAGTCGAAACCTTAAAGAGTCGGCGATGTGTGAATGCGGTGCGGTTCAGACCACCGAACATGTGGCCAACGAATGCCCGCTCCATTCATTCCCCGGCGGGATTGATGAGGTCCACAGGGCAACGCCTGAGGCCCTAGACTGGCTCGCAGACCTAGATGTCCCCCTCTGACCCCCACTATACGAAAGAAGAAGAATAATTCAGTAGGTGGGCACAGAATATTGCGGGGCAGATTTAATAAAATAGTAGGTGAGTATGGGAAATTGTAGGGTAGATTTAACAAAACAGTAGGTGGGTGAGGGTTATTGTAGGGCAGATTTAACAAAACAGTAGGCGGGTGAAGGTTATTTTAGGGCAGATTTAATAAAACAGTAGGTGAGTATGGGAAATTGTAGGGCAGATTTAACAAAACAGTAGGTGGGCGAAGGTTATTGTAGGGCAGATTTAATAAAGCAGTATGTGGGTATGGGATGTATAATAGGGCAGATTTAATAAAAACATGTTAATGCATTCAAGTATTTATTTGAATGAATACACTAATCATTGTTAATTAGTTTCACCCCAATCGTTAAAATGAATACACTTTATTAATGTACTCACTGCCATTGTTCCCAACTTTTCGACCGATCAATCTGAGTCTTTAGTGATTTATTTAGTAATGCTCTATTGGCCGGAGAGTTGCGTTGGAAAGAGCGAATATGTGCATTGAGGAGTGTTGAGCCAAAATGTCTGCTCAAAGGTTGATCAGTAGGATTGGGAACAATGACTGTTAGTGTTTGTACCTATAGTTTATGTAACATACATGTTCGGCATTTCATGTGTAAAGTTTTGATAGCAATTTTACAAGACTTGATTGAATTGATTGGCTCTCTACCTTTGCACAATAAAGTTTACATTTGAAAGGATGAAACAAAAATTACACAAAATATTATTTATGTACAAACAACAAATCCACCAACTGTTGTTATAGTCAATAAATCACATCAAAGTTAGTAGTTGCCGTTGCAAAAATCATTTTAATAATCATCATTAATTTATTACATTTAACAAATGATGGCCATTATGATTTATATATTTTATTAAATCAAAAGCGATTTGTAATTAATTATACAGGATTCATTTATTTAATAGTGACAATTTTATTTATTGTTTTGATTTACTAAGATCTTTCCAAACTGAATTCCTAGAGCGCCCTTGAGGTGATTTTTCACAAAAACGACGCTGTACAAATCAGCCAAATATTATTATTAGGGTGAGTAGAGGTTTAATCTCCTAGTTTTAATTTAACCTCGTATTTTAGTTGTTTCAACATCACTACTAAATAAGAAATCACAAATCTATTAGATTTATAAAAAAATGTAACCATGGACACCCACAACTTTTTCTAATAATTAGAAATTCGCACAAGAGTCCCAACTGCTCCCACTGTCGAAGCCAGGGGGACTATGGCATCCCCAATTGAGGTATGTTGTGTGGCTGGGAAGGGAAGGAGATTGGGAAGAAGAAGGTAGGAAAGAACTTGGGTCTAAACAGATCTTGTCACCAAACACAGTTAAAGTCGTTTCATTTTATTTTTTAAGTACTGGGCTATTCAGAACTTTAAAAATAAAGGTACATAGTCATGTCATAAGTGCTAATACAAAATGTCCGATAAATTCAATTGGACCTACACAATAATCATCAACATCATCACTATTGGCTCTACAACCCCTGGTGGGTCTTGGCCTCCTCAAGAGTCTTCCTCCACTCATCTCGGTTTTGTGCCAGCTCTCTTCAGTTTGGAAGCTCCAAGATAGATATGTCTTTGAGGACGTTGTCGCTCCATCTTAGTCTTGGCCTTCCCAGGCTCCTTCGCCCTATTGGTCTTGAGTTCAGCAATAAAATTTTCACAATAATAAGGTACATAAAATAAATGTAAAATTACATTTATTGCTATCTTATATCTCTTTCCCACAATAAGTTTCTTAAATAATATTGAAAAATTGAAACACTAATGAAGCAATCCATATTTTGTATTACTTAAAAAGAAAAATGAGATTATGTACCGATACCCTATATTTTAAATTATAAATAATTACTCTTCTTTGTAATCACATCATTTGACCTTGGTACAAAATCATTGCAAATTCCATGACTGGACCATTACAATTTTTTTTTTTATTATAGCGAAAAATTAACATAATTAACACAAATATTAATAGTCTGCAATCCTGTAAGCACGGTGTACTTATGTATTAATGCTAACAAATAAATAAATATTTAAATGACTATTCATATTACTATTTCCTACATTATGTGAAGCGGTGTTTTGGTTTAAATGTTAAAACCCATCTTTTTCATACATTCTCTATGAGCTTCTATCAGTGCAGTGCAGTTTTCTTGGCCATTTTCAACAATGCTGAAAAAATAAAAAGTCGTTAGAGGGTAGTTTATAAATGTGGTAATAAAATCGATATGGTGGGCTGGAGACATTACGTATCACATTTTGTCTTATTTAATAAAATAAAACAGCAAATTTATTATTTACATAAAACACATTATGTAAGTAAATCATAATCATCAGAGTGCATCAATTGCGTCAGAAAAATATGGAAACATAACCTCAAATGTTACTCACCAGGCATCTCGGACTTGTTTAGTCTCTGGACATGCACAACAAGCTTTGCAGGCTTTGGGTTTATCGGCCGGAGATGCATCTACCGGTGTTGCAGCTTGAAGCTGAGCAGTTTTAGTCGCATTGCTTCCCATTTTTACTAGATTTACGAATTAAGAATTCTCAGAAATAAACAACCTTGGCAGTAAGCAGTACGAAATGTGTTGCCACAGGAAAAATTACAAACGTCAGGTCAGTCAGCTGTGCACAGTGTTGTCAGATGCTTGGTTTTTACCGTGTTTTAATGTTTTTTTTTTGGTAATTTATACCTCCGTGGTTATTTATGCTCCGTGGTTTTTTGACTTCAACACTCAATCACATTGTTCAGCGTAGTTTTTTATAGGCCAATAAAAGTGTGTGCTTTGGAGGGGATACGTTTTTTAGCATGGGTCGCTTGGGGAAATCCTGAAATCAGAAATGTAGTTCTTGAACTTCACGAGTTCACAGTGCCGCTTTTTCTAATTAAACTAAGTCTGTAAGTTAAATTAATACATTCATAAAAATAAATTAACAAACGTATCATTTAGGCTACTTTAATTAGGTATCTACACTAAAATTTAGAAGAAAAAAATTATTGGAGTGGTGGGGGATTTTTTCTCCCCCATCTCATTTACCTGGGAAAATTTATTTTTTAAATTAAAAAGTATATTCGTACTCTAACGACAATCTAAAAAAAACTTGATAACCGAAAACACTATTTCTAATTTGCAAGGCAATTTTAAAAAAATCCTATTTTACTGAAAAGGAAAATTGTAAAATGATTGTTTTTAATAAAGAATTATAGATTCTTTATTTATTTTACGTTGTTTTCTTATTTATCTTCTTAATAAAAACTTACGAAAGCCATGGTTTTTTCATTCTTCAAAACATTTTTTTAATCCATGAAACATGGTTTTTCATTTTTGGGACATGGCGTCACTGGCCGTGCAGAACTTCGCCTCATTTTTATTGTTTGATCATTAATTTGATGATTACTTGCATTTTGCATGCTATCTATATTTTCTTGACTTGTTACTACTTGTTAGGTGAGTTGTATACCCAGTGATGCCATGTCCCAAAAATGAAAAACCATGTTTCAATGATAAAAAAGAAAAAAACAAAGGCTACCGTCTAACTGTGCCAGTGTCATTTCATTCCTCTTTACAAAATTAATCATTTTATATAGATAATAGTTTTAAAATAGTATTGTAAATTAGTGTAATATAGTTTTTACTTGTATATTTGTTTTCACTGTAAGTATTTGTGTTATATAATTGGTTCTTCGGAGCAGTGAAGGTAAGATTTTTTTTTTTTGATTTATGTGCTGTAGATTTATTCGAAAATGGATAAAGAAAAACCACCTGATCCCCCAGATGATGGTTTGCTATCTGAATCCTCGGGTGTTACAAAAAAATTGATCGCGGTTAATATTCCGGAGGCTTCGGACTTCGTAACGATTACGTCAAAAAAAAGAAAAATTGCTAAACCAGCAGATAATAGAAACGCAACAGATTTTGAACAGATACATCGAAAAACACCCTCCACGCAAAACGACTCCCTTCCAAATAATTCTGTTTTACATGATTTAATTCCGTCCACTTCTTCCTCGATTTCAAATCTAAGTCCAGCACGCCCTTCCACCACACCCGCCCCACTGGTAAACAATACTCCTTCACAAATGTCACTTCTGTATAATAATCTTGATAGACCACCTTACATTACACACGTGACTAAAATTTCAAAGGATGAAAAACAATCAAATTTATACGATGTGGACTTTGGACATTTTATGTTTAAAAATAAAATCCACCCTGTCTGGAACGGAGTAAAATCGGTTGGGCGTAACCGTCTTTCTGTTGAATTCAAGACAGCGGCTGAGGCCAATAGCTTTGTAAAATCTGATGTTGCCAAAAAAAACTCGTACAACGTTTTCATACCTACATATCAGGTTACAAGGTTAGGTGTCACAAAAGGGATCCCACCGCACTGGTCGATAGAGGACATCCTGGAAAACATTACTGTTCCTCAAGGTTTCGGAAAAGTTTTAAAAGTGCGTCGTCTAAATTACAGGTTTAATACGGGAAACTCTGTAGAATGAAGACCCTCCCAATCCGTTGTCCTAACATTTGACAGCAAAGACCTTCCACAAAATGTTACTATGTTTAACGTCTCTCTACCAGTAGAGCTCTATGTGTTCCCAACTGTGCAGTGCTACAAGTGCTGCAGATTTGGACACACGAAGAACCTCTGCAGATCAGAACCCCGTTGCTTCAAGTGCAGTTCGTCCCATAGTGGCGATTCCTGTGATAAAACAGAGGAAAATTATAAATGTTTAAACTGCTCCGGTACCCACATGTCCATCAGCAAAACTTGCCCTGAACTGTCAAGGCAGCGCAATATTAAACACACAATGGCCGAGAAGAGCATCTCTTATGCGGAAACATCAAGAATGTTTAACAAATCCATTCCATCTTATTCTGAAGTAACTTCCAAAAATTCTAAAAAATCCACCCCTTCTCAACCTTCTTCTTCTTCATTTAGAAAAACTGTTGAAAGGGTCGTGAAACCTAGAGTTCTAACAAAAAAAAATAATGCTAATCACGAATCCCTTCTGTGGTTCCCTAATGGACAACTTCCTTCCAGTTCAAATTTCAAATCTTACCTTAAGTCATCTACCAAAGAACAAAATTATAATATAGACCTTAACTCTGTACTAATCACCTCATTTTTACATATTTTACAAACTTTAAATAAAAACAACTTTCAAATACCGTCCCACGTTGCTAAAAAAATTACTAATATTATCAACTCAACTAGAAATGGCTCCTCTGATGAGGATTCTTCAGTGGAATTGTCATAGTCTTAGAAATAAGACTGAAGAATTTTTAAACACATTACACTCAAACTCAATTGCAGTGGCTGCCATCTCGGAGACGTGGCTGGAACCGGATTCTGATTTCAGAGTCAGGGGATACCACTGTCTTCGAGACGACCGTCAAGATGGAAAGGGGGGCTCCGCTCTTTTCATTAAAAAATCATTACCCTTCTCCCCAGTAGATGTAAAACCAATTGGTTGTCCTTTTGAAGTGACGGCCGCAAAGGTTTTTGACACTACAATAATTTCATTGTATATATCACCATATAATAAACCTTCTAAATCAATCCTGAAAGCTATGTTTTCTAAGGTCACTACCTCTTCTCTTGTTCTGGGAGATTTCAATGCCCATCACGGATTATGGGGAGCTCACAATTGTGACAGAATGGGCAGAGATATTGTTGATCTACTAGATGAACTAGACTTTTGTATTATCAATGATGGTTCTCCTACTCCTCTTCAGGTGCCTGGTCAGCGACCCAGCATGGTTGATCTTACTATTTGCAATTCCAACATAGCCGCATCCCTGTTATGGAAGGTTTTGGATGACCCTCATGGGAGTGATCATTACCCCATCATCAATGAATCCTCAAATATTTATCATTCCAACAAAAATGTCAAGTGCAGTTGTCGAAAACCAAGGTTCTTAACTGCCAGAGCCAACTGGAATGACTATTCAAATCATACAAAGTTCTCTGTGCAAAATCTGCCCTCTCCAACTACAGAAAATGTTGCGGAATGTTACGATTTATTTATGTCTGCAGTCATTACGGCCGCAGAAAAATTTATTCCCATTAAAACGACACGTAACAAAGGGAAACATCCCCCAGCTCCTTGGTGGGATATTGAATGCTCAGACGCAGTAGATATGAGGAAAAATATGCGAAAATTTATTCAACAAATATGAATATGGAGAACTTCCTTCAGTATAAACAAATTGAAGCTAAGACCAAACGTCTTCTAAAAAACAAAAAACGTCAAGGCTGGAAAAAATTTTGCACATCATTATCTCCCGAAGTTCCTCTTTCAGTTGTTTGGAATTCAATTCGCAGGTTTAAGGGTTCTCACGTCCCAACGGTGACTCGATCACTCACTTCAGAGTGGGTGAAGGAATTTGCCGATAAACTAGCTCCTCAAACTGCAAGTAATTTTAATGAAACAGAATTCACATACTCATTTAAAACACGGGGTTGGATGGACACCCACTTCAATTTAACGGAACTTAGGGAGGTCTTAAACGATCTCACAGACTCATCCGCTGGTGTAGATGGAATTCCTTATAGCTTTATTAAAAACTGCGACGTTACCACACTAAACTATTTTCTTTCAATTATAAATCTGATCTTTGACTCCGGCAAAATTCCATCATCCTGGAAAACTCAAATAATTGTTCCCATTCTGAAACCCCAGAAAGACCCTAACTCTGGACTTTCTTACAGACCTATAGCTCTGTCATCTTCCTTAGTTAAAATAGCTGAACATATGATTAAAAGACGTCTAGACTGGTATGCAGAAAATGAGAAAATTCTTCCCAGCTCTCAGTTTGGCTTTCGAAAAAGAAAAAGTACGATCGAAAGTGTGTCCATCCTGACTTCTGATATCCAGTTGGCCCTGGCCGATAATGAATTCCTTGTCGGTGTTTGCCTTGATGTGTGCGGAGCTTTTGACAATGTTTTATTAGATGTTTTATTTAATAAATTATTAAAAATTGGCATCCCTCGTAAGCTTTCCAGTTTTATAATTAACCTCCTTCTTACCAGGAAAATTCAAATCCAGGTGCTGGATTCTCCTACACTGGAAAGAATAGTAAACAAGTGTTTGCCTCAGGGCTCCGTCCTTAGTCCTATCCTTTTTAATATTTATACCTTTGACCTGCATCGGAGTATGCATCCATCTTGTGAAATACTCCAGTATGCGGATGATCTTTTTATATATATTTCAGGACGAATTATTTCTATTCTGGAGGATGTGATTTACATTTGCATGAAAAACCTTGACACCTGGTTAAAAAATCACGGCTTAAAAATTTCTCCGTCCAAAAGCAATGTTATCGTCTTTTCCAGAAAACGTGTTACTCCGCGTGTAACAGTCCAAATAAATAATTCAATTCTCCCTGTGCAGGTACAAATAAGATTCCTTGGGGTAATTTTAGACTCTAAGTTAACATGGAACCCGTATGTTAATTTAATGAAGTCATCCATTCACCCAAAAACTTTTTTATAACGCATATGTTAGGAGTCATTTAGATTACGCGTCATTCCTCATTGAACCCTAAAAAGAACCTCGCAAGGTTGGACCGTATTCAATTTCAATGTTTCAGATTGATTATCGGAGCAATGCGTTCTTCCCCAATTAACGCTTTACAAGTGGAGGCTGTGGAGGCTGCTCTTCATTTCAGAAGACAGTTCTTGGCTGACAAGTTTTTATTTAAATGCTTAAGACTCTCTAATCACCCACTGAAAGACAAAATTACTGCACTCACTGCTCAAGTGAAATCACTTCCATATTGGAGGAACAAATCAATCCCTCTTCTTGTTAAAAGCCTCCATACGTACTGTGCGTATAAACCTCTCTTAAATCCATCAGACAGACTTCCTTTATATGCCAACTCCTTTCGTATTCACTTGTGTAAACTAAATATTATTTTTTCTCTCGGCGTAATTAACAATCACGAAGCTCCAAGAAAACTTATCCAAATTTTAAATTCGAAATATTCCAACTGGAAAATTATTAACACAGATGGTTCCAAGTCTCCCTTATCAAACCATGTGGGAGCGGCATTCCACTGCCCATCAGATCAAGTCGATAGAAAAATTAAACTTCCAAAAGAGGCTTCCGTTTTCACTGCTGAATGTATAGCCATTTTTGAATCCCTCAAATACATTTGACGATGTTCACATTGGAAATTTCTTAACTCTCTCCGATTCCCTGAGTGCACTTCAAAAATTAAACTCTTCCCCTTTCCATTACCCAGAAGACGATTTCTGTGTTGGAATTCGCACTTTAATTCATAAATTAACCGACTCTGGCAAAGAAATCGTCTTGGCTTGGATACCTAGTCACTGCGGTATCCCTGGAAATGATAAGGTCGATTCGAAAGTTCCGCTTAGAACTCCGACGGAAGAAATATTTAATAACTTTCAAGTCTTCAATGTACAGAAACTTTATTCAAAAAATATTTTATTTAAACTGAAAAAAAAACATATATGTATACTTCACTGCCCAACATAAATACTCAACCAGGGCAGTAAGCAATAACATCCTGGTTACACCCAGTTTGAACACATCTTTTGGACAGAGAAATAATAAATTCCATGCTATGAAATTATACAATGCTCTACCAGATCAAATAAAAAATATAAAGGAAATGAATATATTTAAAACAAAAGTAAAAACATGGCTGAGAGATCAAAGTGATAATAAAATTACAAACATCATGAAGACGATATAAAGACAATCCATAAGCAAATACAAATAGTTTAAAAAACTACAGGCCACCTCAGAACAGGAAATCCTAGTGAGGAGGTCTGTGAAAAAAAAACTATACTTATACTATACATTATACATACATGTACAAACCTTGCTATTGAAACTAATAATAAATAAATTGGCGAAAGATGCCATTATTTCGGGGGATATTTTATATAAATTTTTAAACACCGATGACATTTTTATAAAATTGAAGGAAAACATGATTTCCACATGGCAGAATCATTGGGAAGAATCTAGTCAATCAAAAGGATATAGCTTTTTCACAATTCAGCCAACGATTCCTTCAAAACCGTGGTTTTCCAGACTTTATTTTAACAAATTCTCGACATCCTCCATTTGCCGCATGCGGATAGGGCATTGCTGCCACAATGTTCACCTGACAAAAATTCATGTTAAGAATTCTGCGATGTGTGAATGCTTGGTGAAGAGGATCTCAATCATATTTTTTTCAGTTGTCCTATAAATAATTCATACAAAAATTTCATCCCTCACCTAATCAGTTCGGGTATATTGCCTCCCTACAACATTGCATGCCTGTTATCTTCTGTGAACAAACGCGTGTACAAAGTCTTGGCTAATTTCCTGAATATTAACAGCATCAATTTGTAACTGTAAGTAAAGTTTCATGTATTTATTTATTTTATTTTTTACGCACAATAAATTGTGTCAGCATATCTTTTAATTTCCTTGTTATGTTTAATTAAAATCATCTCTTATTTTAATAATTTTGCGTATTATTATTATTATTATTTGTATAGTATTATTATATAATTTAGATAGGTTCTTGTTATTAAAACTAAATTAGTTAATATTAACCAAAAATTACACTCACAAAATTACACTCACAAAAGCATTCACTTGACACTGGCCAGAACACTCTTTTGGGGTGAAGAGCCATTAAAAAAAATGATAAAAAATGCACGTTTTGAAGAAATATAAAACGGTGCCTACGTAAAGAATCTATAATATAGTCTGTCAAAAAAGAGTAGAAAATATCAAAACTGGAACTACTAAATTTGTAGACTGGCAACACCAATTTAACTGTCAAATATTTTTTTGAAGTGCAATTACACTGAATGTATAGAACACAGTAAACCACATTTAAAAAAAAAAAAAACATTTTTTCTTCATGACATAAATTTGATTAAAAGGTGATCTATAAAGCGATTTGCTTTAATTTAATTTAAAATAAATTTGAATTTAACAATAGATAGAAAGGAAGAATCACCAATGGTGAGTTTAGTTATACTATTTTTAGATCTGAATGAGTTAAATATATTCAGATCTAAAATTAGAGACATGATCTAAAGCCCAGGCAACGCTAGGTACTTTATCTAGTATTAAATAAATATGATCAAATTCTAAACTGTGCTTTATATTTTATTACATTATAGTTATTCTTCAATATGTTAACATAAAATTTCAAAGGTATAATAATAATATACCTATATGCAATTCTAATTTTGAGATCGGCGAGTATCTATACTGCAATGGAAAAATATATTTTTTCCACTATTATGCCTTTTTAATTTTTTATAAAAATGTAGGTTACACAGCTTTACTTTAACACCATGAGTTATGTGTTTAGTATTGCCATTTGATCAACAGTGGCGCCCTCATATATTTTCTACTCTTATTTGACAAACTGTACTTCATTAAAAACAATAATTTTGTAATATTCCCTTGAATAATAGAAAATAATAATGTTTTTGGTAAAAAAACACTGAACAAATAAAAATATTTTGAAGTTTTTACTTATCAAGTTTAATTTGTAGTACGTACTTATTACAATGTAAATAACTTTTTACGTTTAAAACATAAGATTTACAGTAGTTAGTGTATGTATATAATTAAGGTTACCTACATGATAACGTACATTAATTTATTTTTAATAATTTTGACAAATTTAAATTAGATATTGTGAACCCGTGCTGAAGTTTAATATTCAATATTCCTGATTTCAGGATTTTCTAACGTGACACATGCTAAAAAAGGTATCACATATACATACTTTTGCCGACCGATAAAAAACCACGAACGAAATGGTAAAAAAACACGTATCCGGGAACATTGTTTATGATGGATGTCCGTATCCAAAAATAATGTTTTGGACAGTTTTAGCTTTGATAATAATTTCCCAAATCCGTGGATTACCCTAATATCATCACTAATCATAACGCTCGCCATACAATACCATACAGACCTGTCACACCTAAAGCCTCGATGACACACGGCGAGTTACAAGCTACTATCTAAAAGCGGGTAAATCGGCGAGTGAGATTGTCATGATGACACACAAAACTGTCCACTCGCTCAGAAGCGTAGGAAACTGAGGCCGCTGCTAGCGCCAGTAACAAGAATAACGACGCCTGCGTGAACTAATTCTTCAATGTTTGACAGTCGAAATCAGCTGTTTATCGGAAGCCATGTTGGAAACATAAATAAACCAATCACGAGCAAGCGGAGCAAGCGTGTAGGCGAGTAAAGTTGACGACCTTTCAACTTTTTTTCGTAGATTGTCAACAATCTGCTAGTTGCTGCTAGTTAGCAAATGACACGATGACACTGGGCGAGTTTACTAACAGATAGTGAATTTCCCAGATAAGACACAGGGCTAGTTTACAGTAGCTTGTAAACTAGCCCTGTGTCATAGACGCTTAAGCAGATGATGTGCTCGGGGCTCAAAGTTATACGCCGTAATCGCTGCTGTGAGCAGCGTTGCCAACTCTACGTCTTTTTGCGTAGATCTACGTATTTTAGGTCTTTCCTGCACATCTACGAACTTAGGCCCAGAATCTACGTATTTTCTTTCAAATTGTGCAAATTTGCAAAATAACAAACTCATTTGGCTGAAGCAGCATATTTTCTGTAACTTTACCAGACGCGGACTCCAAAAAACGTTCCGATTCATACTAGAGTCCGCGCCACATTAGAAGTCGTGCAGACGGAAATACAATTCTTCCATTTCAAAAATTCGAAAAGGCGATTCGTCTCAAATGTTTCCCATATTGGCCCAGTTTACACAAAACTTAAACATTGCCACATAGCAGTGCAAATGTCGAGCGTCTGTTTTCCGCGATAAATTTGAAGAAAACTAACATCCGAAACAGACTCTCTACTGACACGCTACAGGCTTACTTTTTACGAAAAGTGGCTTGAAAACAAGCAGCGAGCCTTCGCAGGAACATATTAAATATTTTAATCTGAAAATTGAGTTTTTTTTATTTCCTTTTTTTACCACAAATGTGACAATTTTTTTTTTTACTAGATTCTTAAGGGTCGGGTTTGGAAAACATCGCTCCGCATTAGCAGTAGCATCCGCGTCTCGTAGCAGCAATACTAGAAAATTATATACGGGTAGTTAGAAAAATGTGTAAAGTTACTAGTGATTAATTTTTTTTTACTGTAATCTTACAAATTCTATAAGTTATACCTACTGCAACTTTAGTTAAAACGTTGAAAAAGACCTTCGCGATTATCTCTCCTGAACCTGTTGTAAACATTTTTACCAAAAATCCTTCCGTAATCTCAGAGTAAACATTATGTTAAAACAAGCTATTAAATTAAAAGCACTTCAGTGTATCTAGATTTTTATTGTAATTCGCCTAAACTTTCTGAATTTTTCAACTATTCTCCGCCATACAAAAATGTATGGCAAAATAATGCGCCGCGCGATGTCTTATATAACCGTTGAATTTCACAGAATTCATTCAGTTGAGAGATAGCGGTCAAGGCGTGAGTACGCATTTTTTTTTCGCAGCAGTTTTGTTCGCTGTTTATTCGATTTTTGAAGGAATCATTGAGGAGATAGGTGTTTCAGTAACCGGGTAAGTAGAAATAAAATATATTTATTATTATCTAATAAATTATTTTTAACTTGATTTACAGTTTTACAGATTATTTTTTTAAACTTCAGGTACCTTCAAAATGGGTAAAAATAAAGGAATTCTTGCTTACCGTGCCATAAAAAATAGAAGAAAAGGAGAATAAGGTAATAATGTCAAAATTTAATTTTTTTACTGATTTCTATCAAAGGTAGTTTGAAGGTGGACTGAAGTCATTTTGCTTTTTGACAACTAAAAATTTCGGCATCCATCTTGAATTTCTCTGTAGTTATCTACCGATTTGGTTTAATATCAGAATTCGGGCGTTTAGAAGTGCACTGAACTCGGATCTAATGTCAAAATGCAAAATTTCGGCATCCATCTTGAATTTCTCGTGTTCTCTACCGATCTGGTTCAAAATCAGTATTAGGGAGTATTGGCAAGCACTGAACTCGGATCTAATGTCCAAATGCAACATTTCGGCATCCATCTTGAATTTCTCTAGTTATCTACCTATTTGGTTCAAAATCAGGATTAGGGCGTTTGGACGTGCACCGAAATCGGATCTAATGTCAAAATGCAACATTTCAGCATCCATCTTGAATTTATCGTGTTCTCTACTGATCTGGTTCAAAATCAGTATATGGGAGTATTGGTGAGCACTGAACTCGGATCTAATGTCCAAATGCAAAATTTCGGCATCCATCTTGAATTTCTTTAGTTATCTACCGATTTGGTTCAAAATCAGGATTAGGGCGTTTGGAAGTGCACTGAAATCGGATCTAATGTCAAAATGCAACATTTCGGCATCCATCTTGAATTTATCGTGTTCTCTACTGATCTGGTTCAAAATCAGTATATGGGAGTATTGGTGAGCACTGAACTCGGATCTAATGTCAAAATGCAAAATTTCGGCACCCATCTTGAATATCTTAAGTAAAAGTTGGGTAAAAGTACTACACTTAGACATTTTTCATGATTCCTTGCAAACATACAAAACTAATTTATTAAATTTCTTGGCGTGATATAATTTTTTTTTAAATTACTTACACTTAACTTTTCATTAAACTTTAATCAGTCAATTACAATTAGTGAGCATATAATTCTTGATTTTAAAATTTCTCCTTATCTCCCCCCCCCCCCCCCCTTTTTTCTTCCTTTTTGTTATTATTACTCATTCATTCAATAATTAAGTTTTAAGACCGGTTCATATCTCAGGCGTAATTACCAAATGACATTCTATGGACTTACGTAATAGGTACACAACCATGTAATAATTTAATTTAACATACCTTATAATCTGTATTATAATGTACTGTGTATGTCCTAATAAACAAATAAATAAATAAAGTATTTTGACGATTTGGTTCAAAATCAGGTTTAAGGAGTTTGGGGTTCACCGAACTCGAATTTAATGTCAAAATGCATAATTTCGACGAGCATTTTGAGTTCTCTACCGATTGCGTTCAAATTGTCACTAAGTTTTATTAAAAACAACGACTGTCAGATCTATTGATAAATCGAATGAATTTCGATGTTGGGTAAATTCTGGGTTGTATTATTACAAATAAATTTATTTTATATGTTTTTTTAGGAAAGCAGCAGAAGCAATATAAATGACGTTGTTATAACAGAAACTATCAGTGAACATGTAAGTTTTTTTTAAATAAACATAAGCGGCCTGAGTGATGGCCTTCCATATAAACTTTTTGCTATAATGAATGATCTACCACACTTTTTGTGAATGTTTAGAATTATCGATAATAGACCTGGAGAAAGGATGATGTTATTACAAAATGACAGTCTTATGAATAAATGAGGAGCTAACACTTATCACTCTGTATTGTTTTGTATTTTTTTAAATTAATAAGTTTACATTACAAATGTATACTATAATGTCCTCCACGCTAGGAATTCACCTGTGTTGTGGAGGACATTTTTCAATTGTAAAATTATATAATAGTAAACAAGTATGTAATAGTAACTTTGTTATTTTTGGATAATGCTGTGAAATAACTATAATAATTGTGGGTAATAATTAATTTATTTTGAACTTACATATAACATTTGCAATTTTACCTGTAACACGCACAACACGAGTTACAGCGTGTTTTATACAAAGAAAAAAAAATCTTTTCAATAGCCTTCTATAAAAAAACAGAGTGGAAGATACTTTATGTATCGCCCTGGTGTAAGACCACTATTCAGAATTGAAACGTTGCTTGAAATGGCTTTAGCCGTGTGTGGTGACCAAATCTAAATAGCCAGGTACTTCCCCTATATTATTCCCCTCCCACCTTATCTAGCCTCACAACATACCCCAATCACTGGCCCCAGGCGATTGATAACAGTTGGGACTTTGTAAGGTACATAAAAATAAAAATAAAACATTTAGTTGTTTTATAAAAATTTGTCTGAACTTCTTTATATTTTTGACTGTCTTTTTCTAAATGTGCTTCGTTCTACTTTATGTATATCAAAGATAAATTGTAAAATATATTCTTTCTTACTAGGTATTAAAAAAAATCTGTATGCATATAAATAAACTTTCAAAAACAAAACTACCTGTTTTTTTAATTTCTAAGACACAGAGTAAAAACTGGTTGTCGTAACTTATTCACACCCATTATTTTCTGGTTAAATTATAAAAAAATTAATAACATTATACAAACCATATATGAACCAGAAATTTTTTCCACATCAAAACACCATTAGATTCTGTCACATTGAGTCAAAAACTAAGACGTCTGTAAAGGTTCAGGGGCTAAAAAAAGTCTATGTATCCTTGCCCTTGCATGATTTATAGTCTGTCGAGCTGTATCAATTATGTTGGAAATAAATTAAAATTTTACAAAGCAAGTGTATTTTTATTCCGTATTTTATCAAAATGCTGAGCAGCCGTGCCTGAATCTAACCGAAATACACAGTAGATCGCGGCGGCCGAGCTTGTTTGCAACTACCAAAATGTAAGTGCAGTGAATGGGCAGTTTGACCCAGGCGCAAATGTCTCTATGAGCTATCCACGCTATTCCACAATATGATTCTTAGTATGTTAAGCTGTATCCATTATTATAGTAGGAACTAAATTTTAATTTTATAAGGCAAGTGTATTTATATTTCCTAAGTTTCCTAAGTGTCTAGTATACCCACATCTCCTCTAGTCAGACGCAGGCGGTCAGCTGCGGCCGTGTTTGTCTACAAGTACAAGAAATACCTAACTGCAGCGTCAGCGCGGTTTGATACCCGACCCTTAAGTGCCTTGTAGAGGTGAATCATTTAAATTTACTGAATTTAAAGATAATGTTCGTTTATAAATAGAATTTAATTTGCCTGAAAATTTAGAAAATTCTTTTATTTTATTTTTTTTTTAGCACAAATGTGTCAATTTTTTTATTTACTAGATTCTTAGGTGCCTTGAAATTATATATGCCCTTAAATTTATTGAAGTTAAAGTTAATTTTCTTATATAAGTAGAACTGCGTCATTTGCGCCTCGCAATTTTTACCTCATGTGGGTATTTTCTAAAAACCCTACGAAAAATGTGGCACCTACTGCAATTTTTGCAAGCATGGTAAATGGTTACCGCAGCCTATGAAAGTTTATAATTTTTATTTTCATTTTTTCGTAAATTAATATCTTGATACATTTCAAAAGTAATTTTTTTACATATTTTCTAAATATATATAACACTACACAAGATATAAATAATGTTAAAAAGTAAAAAAATATACAAAATATAGTAAAAAATAAAAAATAGTAAAAAAGAAAATATAATATGAGGGGTATCTCTTTAAATAAATTGTACAACAAAATACTCGTTTTATTCTGTGTCACCTACTCCAACTTCTTCATTTCACTAAAAATAAGTACGTAGATCTACGAACTTTTCATAATCCAAATTATACAGTTTCTACGTAATTTTCTAGTCTGACCTACGTCTTTTTCAAAAATTCGGGTTGGCAACACTGGCTGTGAGTGTAGCTTTTAGCTAGTGTCACACACAGCGTTAAAAACGCGAGCACTTATCTGTTGAACCACGAATGCTCATGTGTTGTACCGTCACACTACGCTATCAAATATTTCTTCCTATGGTAGAAGAAGGGGTCAGTTGAATTAGAGAGCTGGGGAGGAATGCAGATCCCGCCAATGTGGGGGATTTTAATAAAAATGCACTTTCTAGATGAGAAAAGTGTGGAAAAGTTGAATAAAAAAGAAATTAAGGTGCGCTTGGCAAAATTGAGGGAGATACAGCCGTTTAAAGAATGAATAAAATGACACTTCGTGAACTTAAACTACGCCATTTTGTTACTATTAACCTGTAATCGGCCGGACACGCTCATTTGCGCGCAGCTTTTGCGCATGCGCGAAAAAAATATTTCGAAATAAAAAAGTTTGTCTGCGATTTTGACCCTTCTATGTACAGAATTTGTATGAAAACAAGGTCAGAATCGCTTGCGCCAACATCATTGATGATATAGCCGACTATAGAACCGGTTGATACGATTGTAGCCGACTTCATGTGATAGATGAGACGCGTAATTATGAAATTTTTCTAGCGGACTTTTTTTAAACGATTTTTTAAACTGTTTATCACCTTCCAAATTAAAGTAACCTAACCTAAGACTACGCTAAACATGGTTTGTGTAACATGGTTTGTGCCCCTTTATAACGCCTACTCGCGTCAACGCAAGAAAAACATCCCAGTTTTCAAATAGTTTAGCGGCTACGCTAGGTTTGTGTAACATGGTTTATGTAACATGGTTTGTGCCCCTTTATAACGCCTACTCGCGTCAACGCAAGAAAAACATCCCAGTTTTCAAGTAGTTTCGCGGCTACGCCAGGTTTGTGTAACATGGTTTGTGACCATTATTAATTCTGTTTTTCATAATTACGCGCCTTATTATATATCACACGAAGTTGGCTACAATCGTATCAACCTTCGAATAGCAAGTCTGAGATACCAACATAATAGTAACAAAATGGCGTAGTATAAGTTCACGAAGTGTCATTTTATTCATTCTTTAAACGGCTGTATCTCCCTCAATTTTGCCAAGCGCACCTTAATTTCTTTTTTATTCAACTTTTCCACACTTTTCTCATCTAGAAAGTGCATTTTTATTAAAATCCCCCACATTGGCGGGATCTGCATTTCACCCGAGAGCTGCCGCGAAATGTCATTTCTTTGTACCGGATCTGTCAACTTAAAAGTTGTCATCTGCATGTTTACGCAGCTCTCCTGTTTACGTCGGAGAGGGGGTTGCATAACTTTTCGCATATCGCCTCAGCAACGATTACGGCGTATAACTTAGAGTTTCTGCTTAGGTGTGACAGGCCTGTACGGGATTATATGGGGAGCGTTATTGTGCGTGCTACGATATTTTATAGCTGTCTGTGACACCTGCTCAAAGGTTGATTTATATTTGTCTGACATGTCGTATGTCGTGTTGTGACGCGAACCTAAAGAGATCGGTATCCGTTTCATACATTTAGTATTGAGCGGGGGAGCGGCCACGTCACGACAGATCGGAAAGAAGTGGGCACGCGTCAGTGCTATGTTGTGACGACTGTATCGATTCAAAATATTACCAGAAAAGAAATGAAAAAAAATAAAGCTAGCCCTCACATGACGACACGACACATCAGACAAATATAAATCCACCTTTTCGTTTCACATCCTGTGCATCTGTAGCTCTATGTATATATATATTTAAAAAAAATTATAATACGCTAGTACCACCTAGTAACTTTATTTATTATTTAGAAATATATTTTTGCCTTATCAATACTTTGAATCATTTATTAACTAACCTTTATTTTTATTACTTTTATCTGTAGTTTCTCATAAAATCACGAATATTTTTTGTTAAATTACTAATATTTTTTGTTTTAATTTAAACAAATGTAATTTTTTTTAGTTGTCCTCTCCTAAACACAAGCAGCTGCTTTATTAGGAGAGTGATTGAAATATTGATGTTTTTATTATCTTGAAAAATTGTAACCTTGTTAAATGTTTCAAAAAAAAAAAAAAAATTTCAAGAACTACATCCTTGAACTCGGGATTTCTGCCACGCGGCCCTTCAAGGGCGGATTTAGGGGTATTTTTGTGTACTGTGGAGATTCCATCACAGTACATACTTAGAAGCAAAAACTGACTTTATTAAACATTTAATTGTTTTGACATTTTCATAAACCTTCCTATACATTGAACTTTTAGAAATAAACTTGAAGTATGATACTTCAAGTTTATTTCCCACAACAATTATTAATTTGTGCCCCCCCCCCCCCCCAGAAAAAAATCCTGGATCCGCACTTGCGGCCCTTGCTAATAAAAAAAATCAGTTGCATGTTTTTGGTGACCGGTAAAAAACCACGGAAGTAGAAATGAAATGGCCCAAAAAACCGTGAAAACATGGTAAAAATCATGCACTTGGCAACATTGGGTAAATCTGTGCTTGTCATTATTCATAATTAATTATTATTATTTGTCGTTTGTCATTCCGGTATTAGTTCATTTATGGTCATTCCTCAAGCCGCTGTCATTTTTATTGTGTTTGTGTTTTTAGCGGTACTATCATTTTGTACACCTACTTCTCTATTCGCTGACCTAGGCGACTTCAAGTGACATCGTCTATAAGTTATAAGTTTATATGCCAGAATCACGGGAAGTAAGTCAATAAAAAAAATATAAGTGCAATGCAATGCTAAAGTTCATCGAACATTGACACCATTATTATTATTCATTCCAGGAAAAATCACCCAATAAAGTGAATAAAATTGCAATGAGTATGTTTTGTCAGTTGCTGACCCAAGTTTTAATTTGGGTCCGGGTTCTATTTGACTCTTTGGTGGATTTCTTAGCCTCCCTTTACTGGGACCCCAAAAAAGAAATCATCCCGCCATTGGATGACCGCACTAAAATCCTGCTCGAAAGCGCCACATCGCTCGCATTGAAAATTAGAAAGAAGCAGTTGAAAGCCGAAGATCTCGTCAGAATTTGCATCGAACGAATTAAACTTGTAAGTATGTCATGAAACCTACTAATGAATTAAACTTTTAAGTACATCATGAAACCTACGGGTGAAATGCAGATCCTGCCAATGTCTGGGAATTTAATAAAAAGGCACTTTTTAGATGAGAAAAGTGTGGAGAAGATGAATAAAAAATAAATTAAGGCGCCCTCGGCAAAATTGAGGGAGATACAGCTGTTCAAAGTATTTAAAATTTCTCTTCGCGAACTGATATTATGACAGTCCGTTCGCCATTTTTTCACTGTTTATGTTGGTATCCCAGACCTAATACGAACCTAGATACGATTGTAGCCGACTTTGTGGGATAAATGATAAGGCGCATAATTATGAAAAACAGAATTAATAGTAAGCCAGAATCACAAACCATGTTACACAAACCTGGCGTAGCCGCTAAACTACTTGAAAACTGGGATGTTTTTCTTGCCTTGACGCGAGTAGGCGTTATAAAGGGGCACTTTCTTTTGTATCACAAACCATGTTTAGCTGTCTAGCTGTTGTTTGCATCAGGTCAGGGATACCAACATAATAGTGACAATTGATAAAATGGCAGGCGGGCTGTCATAATATCAGTTCGTGAATCTAAAAAGTGCCTTTTTATTAAATTCCCAGACATTGGCAGGATCTGCATTCCTCCCAAACCTACTAATGAATTAAACTTGTAAGTGCATCATGAACCCTAGCAATGAATTAAACTTGTAAGTACATCATGAACCCTACTAATGAATTAAACTTGTAAGTACATCACGAACCCTACTAATGAATTAAACTTGTAAGTATATCATGAACCCTACTAATAAATTATGGTAATGAGCTCATTCCTAATATTGCTGAACTCTTGTTACATGGTTGCAAGAATCTTTGAATAATATACCAACATATGGAAGTGTTGAATGATAGATTAGATATTGAATCTAGATTTTAATCTAGTTTTTTTCTGTCAATTACTTTATTACATAAAAAAGGGTAATTATTCCACCAACTGCCATAATTTTAGGCACAGATTATGGATATTACACTTTGTTTTAATAATAATATTATATAGTTTATTCTTTGTTTCAGAATGTATGCAGGGGTAGTGCAACGCAATACATTAAGTATTTCGATAAAACAAAAATAAATTAAACAAATAATAAGTAGAAGTAAATAACAATACAAACGTAAAATAAAATAAAATTACTATGCATGAAAAATAGATTGGAATTTTAATGCATCTTTTACCATCTATCCAAACGTAATTAGTTGTTTCTTGTAGTAATTAAGTTGAAATCTAATGTCATTCCCAAAATCTGTGCCTAATAAAAGTTAATGGAATATTTACCATGAATTTTGATAATGAGCTCATTCATAACGTTCGCACTCATATTGCTGAACTTTTCTTACATGATTGCAAGAATCTTTTAATAACATACCTATATTGTGATGGATGTGTTGATTGATAGATTAGATATTAAGGACTAGATATTTTTTCTGTTAATTGCTTTATTATATAACTTTTTTTTTGACCAGGTGAACCCATTCATTAATGCTGTCACGGATGAAAGATACGAAGATGCCATCAAAGATGCTCAAGAGGTAGATAAACAAATAGAAAAAGGCATTTCTGATGAAGAATTCAAGAAGAAACCATTCCTGGGTAAGCTATTTATTGATGACTGATAATATAAAATATATTTTCTTTTATTTTTATATATACTCGTATTAGTTTCGCAGAGAATTTAATACACAACACTTTTATGATGAACGTTTTGCAACACCTACAGTATTTTAACTGAAAAAAAAAGTTTTCAGGTTTTGTACAATCTTTCATTCAAATTGCAAACAATGCTCCACAATTACTTTAAATATTTTAGTGTGTGTTTAGTCACCGTTCAAATCTAATTTATTATTATTTAATCTATTCCTCAAAAGTGTTAATATTATGTGATTGAATATTAATGAATCATTGTTCAGGTGTCCCGTTCACGGCCAAGGAGAGCTATGCCGTGGCAGGAATGCAGCACACCCTGGGACTAGTGGAGAGGAAGGGGATGAAGGCGGAAGTAGACGCGGAAGCTGTTAAGATCTTGAAGGACGCTGGAGCCATCATTGTAGCCGTCAGCAATATTCCTGAAATCAACAAATGGTAATTAAATAATCTGTAATGCAACTGAAATAAAAAATAAATAAATAAATGAAAAGTCAGATATTTTCTCAAAATAAATTAATGTTATGTTTTTTCGGTATAATGTGTTCTATTTAACTTGATCTATGCGACTGTTGCGTACGTGGTCCATCGGTGGCAATCTCTGTACGTAGGGCCGTCTACTGGCACTGACAACACCTTACATAACACAAACAACAATAATATTAATTAAAAAAAAAAAATTTAAATTAACAAAACAATAATATTGTAATATGTAGACTTTTTCACTGTCGTCTGCTTTGAATGTTCATAGGCAAGAGTCCCGCAACATGTTGTTTGGACAGACTGCGAATCCTTATCACACCGGCAGGACTGTGGGAGGATCTTCTGGAGGGGAAGCTGCACTGGTATCTGCCGTGGCATCTCCCATTGGACTGTGTAAGTCTTTTTTTATTGAATAATAATTTTTACATTCAGTTTCAAAATGTATTGAATAATAGAAAACCTTGTTAAATTTTAGTTTATTACGGATTAGAGAGTAATGAAATAATTTCTCAAAGAACATGACATAACGGTTCCCAGACAACTCAGAATCAATTCAACTAAACACTATTTTGAAAAGTTATTAACCCATTGGCCTCCGAATTGTTAAGGCTGTTTAACCAGCAAACCAGGACTCCGATTTCGACTGTAGCGCTCATAAAACATCAGCGATCGCGAGCGGACGTTTTTGAAACTAAATGTCATCTCGGCCGCTAGCCGTGTTTCACGTACCTAGTAGGTCACGCGGAGTTTGTTTCGGTTCAGATATGGTATGGTTCAGATAAAGATGTCGGATTTTCACTTCCTGAATTTTTTCCGAAAAAGTTTTTATTTGTAATTTGTTTATCGAAGTGTGTAAACATAAATAGATGCAAGTGAAATGCATAAACACAGTACTTAGGTATAAAGTAGATACTAACATGAAAAACAATTTTTATATATTTTTTTTGCTTGTTTTTAATTGTACATATTTTAACCGAGTAATATTCAGTTGGTTTGTAAGAAATGTCTCATTTGGAAATATTTATTCGTGTGCACAATTTTTTTAAATATTTATGTGAATACCGCACAAGAGACCCAAGTGCTCCCGTCTAGAGCCAATGAGATTATGGCATGACTATTGGGTATTTTGAGAGGCTGAAGGTGGTGGAGAGGGGAAGGAGATGGGGAAGAGGAAGGCGAGGAATTACCTGGCTATTGAGATCTGGTCACTAAACACGGCTAAAGCCATTTCTCGCAACGTTTCAATTCTGAATGGTGGTCTTACCCCAGGGCGATACTGAAAGTATCTTCCACTCTGGAACGTGACGCAAAATATATTATTTTTAAATGAATTAATTGTGAAATAACCCAAATTAGTCAAAAAAAATGTAATTGCCCACGCCGGGATCCGATCCCACGACCTTCGGATTGCGAGTCCAGAGCCTTACCCCTTGACCACGCCGGCCGTCAATAGTTAGTGTCAGTAATTTGGAAGGCGGGTGTGGTACCGCCGCCCCGGGAACCATGTATTGGATTACCAACACCTCTGCCATAGGTCACCCCAAGCGACTTAGCAGGGGAGCCCGGGTTCATGGGGCGAGATTTGTCAGGATCTCGGCGGCGGTTGCGTCTGCCCACCAAACTACGTGAAAGGCCGAATCGGAAAAGACAGTTTTATTTACAATCTGCCTATTAACATAACAAATCCCCATCCCCATCCCATCCCCATCCCCAACCCCATCCCCAACCCCAACCCCATCCCCATCCCATTTAGCGCAGGCGCTTGCATTATAACATGGGATGGAACAGTTTAGTTTAACCGCGAGGTTACAGTGGCCTTGCAACTCATGCCAGGTACCCGCTGCACATAATGTTAAATAGTGCAGGCGCTTGCATTATAATGTAGTTCCCCGGACTTGAGATGGAACCATAACTGTTTAGTTGACCCCGAGGTTAAAGTGGCCTTGCAACGCATGCCGGGTACCCGCTGCATATAATGTTATACAGTGCAGGCACTTGCATTATAATGTAGTTTCCCGGGACTTGGGATGGAACCTTAACATTTAGTTGACCGCGAGGTTACAGGGGCCTTGCATCGCATCCCGGGTACCCGCTGTATGTAATTTATTTATTTAGGGGTCGTCCATTAATCACGTGATGTTTTTTAGCAACTTTTTAACCCCCCACTCCATGGTGATGTTTTAGACTAACCCCCCCCCCCCACCCCCCCCCCCCCTCCCTCCAAAATCACGTGTATTTTTTTAGTACAAAGTATTTAGAAATTTTCAGAATATTATCACGAAAAATAAATACACGTGGTATCTCATTATACCCCCCCCCCCCCCCCGGTGATATTTCGCGATCACCATTTGCATCAATTACCGTTCACATCACACTTTTCCTAACAATCACCACTTTTTATAACAATCACCATTTTTTGTAACGCATTCACCAGCTTACCCCCCAAGTCGAGCGTGCGTAAAGAAGTTTTACTTCAAAAAAAAAAATTACAGCAGTTGGGACGCTTGTGCTGTATTCACAATAGATGAATGGCTCACTCATGCAAAAAAAAAAAAAAAATTTGAGCAGTTGGGACTCTTGTGCGGTATTCACATAACAATAATTTAGAATAAAAAAAATCTTTTTTTCGGAGCAGTTGGGACGCTTGTGCGGTAATTTACAAAAAAAAATTATATTTATTTTTTTGGTGCACTACTCTTGTGCGGTATTCACTTAACAATACATAATTTAAAATAAAAAATATTTAGAAAAAAAAAATTCTAGCCGTTGGGACTCTTGTGCGGTATTCACATACAATAATTTACAATAAAAAAATTTCAAAATTATAAAAATTTTAGCACAAAAATATTCAATGGACATGAAATTTTGTGTTCGGGCAACCCTATAGATTTTTACAAACGTGAAACAAGGAAATCGTATCTACTTTTAAAGTTTCGTTTTTAATTTGTCATTTCAAAATGTGATGACCAAGAGCGTCGCGGACACGACTTGTCTAGGTCACGGTTGCCGGCCGAATGAGCTCTGAATTTTGTGTTTCTTTGGATCAGAAAAATGTTGGAATGCGAAGCTGTAAATTAATCAATATTAAATACTTACTAAAATTATTTGTCGATCAAAATTATTTATTATTTGTCAATAACGTCTTAGCAAAATAAGTATGTAAAAAAATCTGAGATATATGAGTTTGTAAGTGCGCAAATAAATACACAAACGGACTAATTTACGTCAAGAAACACGTGTACGTACACATTTTTTAATGATTTTATTGAAACTAAAATTAAAATTCTAAAACATGCGTTTGCTAGATAATGTATTGATTTATTTTACTGCATGATTATATTATTGGAAATGGGTGTGGTATAATACAAAATCTTTTTTGAAAATTTAACAAATCTGCCAACGACCTGTGGAATAACCTTATTATACTAAAAGTAAACACTTTTTCTCAAAATTTAAAACATGCGAATGCTAGATAAAAGAACAATCTTTCGAAATCAATTTATAATTTTTTGTGGAAATGAGTCAATACATCTAAAATCTCATTTAAAAATGACATATTTCTGGTTTTCTCTGGTTATGTCCTCGCTAAAAAATAGTCCTTCACGTCCGAATTAATTTTGTATAAAACATTTTAAATCTTAGTGGTGTACTAAATCTAATATAACTTTTGAACTACATGTTTAATCGTAATAATTTTTTTTTAAATTTACTTGTGTATTGAATCAAGGGTATGTAAAAAAAGAAGTTGAGTTTTAAAATATAATTATAATATGATTAAGGGTCGGGTTTGGAAAACATCGCTCCGCATTAGCAGTAGCATCCGCGTCTCGTAGCAGCAATACTAGAAAATTATATACGGGTAGTTAGAAAAATGTGTAAAGTTACTAGTGATTAAATTTTTTTTACTGTAATCTTACAAATTCTATAAGTTATACATACTGCAACTTTAGTTAAAACGTTGAAAAAGGCCTTCGCGATTATCTCTCCTGAACCTGTTGTAAACATTTTTACCAAAAATCCTTCCGTAATCTCAGAGTAAACATTATGTTAAAACATGCTATTAAATTAAAAGTGCTTCAGTGTATCTAGATTTTTATTGTAATTCGCCTAAACTTTCTGAATTTTTCAACTATTCTCCGCCATACAAAAATGTATGGCAAAATAATACGCCGCGCGATGTCTTATATAACGGTTGAATTTCACAGAATTCATTCAGTCGTGAGAGAGCGGTCAAGGTGGGACCACGCATATTTTTTTCGCAGCAATTTTGTTCGCTGTTTATTCGATTTTTGAAGGAATCATTGAGGAGATAGGTGTTACAGTAACCGGGTAAGTAGAAATAAAATATATCTAATAAATTATTTTTAACTTGATTTACAGTTTTACAGACTTTATTTTTATTTTTATTTTTAAACTTCAGGTACCTTCAAAATGGGTAAAAATAAAGGAATTCTTGCTTACCGTGCCATAAAAAATAGACCCTCCCACTGGAAGAAAAGGAGAATAAGGTAATAATGTCAATTTTTTTTTTTTTACTGATTTCTATCAAAGGTAGTTTTAAGGTGGACTAAAGTCATTTTGCTTTTTGACTTCTAAAAATTTCGGCATCCATCTTGAATTTCTCTGTAGTTATCTACCGATTTGGTTCAATATCAGAATTCGGGCGTTTAGAAGTGCACTGAACTCGGATCTAATGTCAAAATGCAAAATTTCGGCATCCATCTTGAATTTCTCGTGTTCTCTACCGATCTGGTTCAAAATCAGTATTGGGGAGTATTGGCGAGCACTGAACTCGGATCTAATGTCCAAATGCAACATTTCGGCATCCATCTTGAATTTCACTAGTTATCTACCTATTTGGTTCAAAATCAGGATTAGGGCGTTTGGACGTGCACTGAACTCGGATCTAATGTCAAAATGCAACATTTCGGCATCCATCTTGAATTTCTCTAGTTATCTATTTGGTTCAATATCAGGATTCGGGCGTTTAGAAGTGCACTGAAATCAGATCTAATGTCAAAATGCAACATTTCGGCATCCATCTTGAATTTCTCGTGTTCTCTACTGATCTGGTTCAAAATCAGTATATGGGAGTATTGGTGAGCACTGAACTCGGATCTAATGTCCAAATGCAAAATTTCGGCATCCATCTTGAATTTCTTTAGTTATCTACCGATTTGGTTCAAAATCAGGATTAGGGCGTTTGGACGTGCACTGAACTCGGATCTAATGTCAAAATGCAAAATTTCGGCATCCATCTTGAATATCTTAAGTACTTTGACGATTTGGTTCAAAATCAGGTTTAAGGAGTTTGGGGTTCACCGAACTCGAATTTAATGTCAAAATGCATAATTTCGACGACCATTTTGAGTTCTCTACCGATTCCGTTCAAATTGTCACTAAGTTTTATTGAAAACAACGACAACATCCATTGATAAATCGAATGAATTTCGATGTTGGGTAAATTCTGGGTTGTATTATTACAAATAAATTTATTTTATATGTTTTTTTAGAAAAGCAGCAGAAGCAATATAAATGACGTCGTTATAACAGAAACTATCAGTGAACATGTAAGTTTTTTTAAATAAACATAAGCGGCCTGAGTAATGGCCTTCCATATAAACTTTTTGCTATAATGAATGATCTACCACACTTTTTGTGAATGTTTAGAATTATCGATAATAGACCTGGAGAAAGGATGATGTCATTACAAAATGACAGTCTTATGAATAAATGAGGAGCTAACACTTATCACTCTGCATTGTTTTGTATTTTTTTATTAATAAGTTTACATTACAAATGTATAGTATAATGTCCTCCACGCTAGGAATTCACCTGTGTTGTGGAGGACATTTTTCAATTTTAAAATTATATAATAGTAAACAAGTATATAATAGTAACTTTGTTATTTTTGGATAATGCTGTGAAATAACTATAATAATTGTAAGTAATAATTAATTTATTTTGAACTTACATATAACATTTGCAATTTTACCTGTAACACGCACAACACGAGTTACAGCGTGTTTTATACAAAGAAAAAAAAACTTTTCAATAGCCTTCTATAAAAAAACAGAGTGGAAGATACTTTATGTATCGCCCTGGTGTAAGACCACTATTCAGAATTGAAATGTTGCTTGAAATGGCTTTAGCCGTGTGTGGTGACCAAATCTGAATAGCCAGGTACTTCCCCTATATTATTCCCCTACCACCTTATTCAGCCTCACAACACACCCCAATCACTGGCCCCAGGCGATTGATAACAGTTGGGACTTTGTAAGGTACATAAAAATAAAAATAAAACATTAAGTTGTTTTATAAAAATTTGTCTGAACTTCTTTATATTTTTGACTGTCTTTTTCTAAATGTGCTTCGTTCTACTTTATGTATATCAAAGATAAATTGTAAAATATATTGTTTCTTACTAGGTATTAATAAAAATCTGTATGCATATAAATAAACTTTCAAAAACAAAACTACCTGTTTTTTAATTTCTAAGGCACAGAGTAAAAACTGATTGTCGTAACTTATTCACACCCATTATTTTCTGGTAAAATTATAAAAAAAATTAATAACATTATACAAACCATATATGAACCAGAAATTTTTTCTACATCAAAACACCATTAGATTCTATGTCACATTGAGTCAAAAACTAAGACGTCTGTAAAGGTCCAGGGGCTAAAAAAAGTCTATGTATCCTTGCCCTTGCATAATATGATTTATAGTCTGTCGAGCTGTATCAATTATGTTGGAAATAAATTAAAATTTTACAAAGCAAGTGTATTTTTATTCCGTATTTTATCAAAATGCTGAGCAGCCGTGCCTGAATCTAACCAAAATACACAGTAGATCGCGGCGGCCGAGCTTGTTTGCAACTACCAAAAATACCTAACTGCAGTGAATGGGCAGTTTGACCCAGGCGCAAATGTCTCTATGAGCTATCCACGCTATTCCACAATATGATTCTTAGTATGTTAAGCTGTATCCATTATTATAGTAGGAACTAAATTTTAATTTTAGAAGGCAAGTGTATTTTTATTTCCTAAGTCCGTAGTGTCTAGTATACCCACATCTCCTCTAGTCAGACGCAGCCGGTCAGCTGCGGCCGTGTTTGTCTACAAGTACAAGAAATACCTAACTGCAGCGTCAGCGCGGTTTGATACCCGACCCTTAAATCTGGATATGAAAATGACTTTTAAAAAAAAGGCTTTTTTTAATTTTTTATTTCAATTAAAAAAAAATTTGCATTGGTCATTCTTATTGACATTTTTTTTTTTTTATGTATGTATATATGTATACTTATAAGTCAAAAAAATATTTTGCTCTAGGATTGCGTGGTTAAATATCTATAGTGCATTTGGCATTTAAAATTTAAAAAAAAATGTTACACGCATGTCTGTTTGTTGGTTTAAAACTGACATATTTTAGACCCGCCAGGATTGCGTGGTTGGAGTTTACGGAATACCCTTGTACATCCGTAAGGGTGGTGGCGTTTGGGTTAAAAGCTATGAAATTTTTTTTTTTGAAAAATACTTCATAATCTAACCTAACGTTCAACCTTTAGTTCAAGCTTATCTTTATAAAATTGTTGGCAGTTATAACAAGGACGATTCACCGAAATAAAATGCAAATAATTTTGTCGACTCAATTTCTCGATACATAAATGGATCGCTGGATATGAAAAAATAACAATAATTGGTAATTATTCTCAAAGAAAGTAATTACAAACAAAGGTTTTTATACATTAACTCCACAGAAGAGGTCCTGTTGGAATTTATTTTCCCCATGTCGGCAGAGGCTGACAAATCATTCCACAGCCGAGCTGTTGAACTCAAGAACGAGTCGAGGAAGCGACCCATTCTCATGTGACAGATGTCAACCGTGTATATATGTTGGGCGCACGTTTGGCGTATTTCCCGACTAAACCGAAGGGATCAATGACACTAGTTCCTCGGAGCATCTTCCATTGAAATACCGGTAGAACAAGGATAACATTCCCATCCGATGCCTGTGCTCTAAAGATTGCAATCCGTTTGTTAAGGTGGAAGAATCTATCAAACGGACCGCCCGTTTCTGCAAAAAGTCAAGGGTTTTTTTCAGGTGTTTTGGGGCTCAAATGGTGGAATTTGACTAGGGAGATATTGAGAGTATCTATAATTCTGGCAACCACTGACAAAACTTAAAAAAAATGTTCCTTTGTAAAGTAGGGCAAGTGTTTTGAAAAATAATATAATATATTCTGTCAGCATCAATTATTTCATATTGTGTTGTTTAAGTTAAGCGCATAATTAATTGAAAAGAAGAACACGATAAAGGTCTCTGCCCAGTACACCGTTCCATACCATGACCGTAACCGTAGCGGCGCATGCAAAAAAATATTCTTTGTATCGATCAGTATGAAACGCTGCCCACTAGCCCGTTCCGTCACCGACCAACACCGTCGCATACCATGACCAGCCATACCATGGGCCAATGTAAAAAATTGGTATTGAAATAAATTAGGTAAATTAATGTCAGCAATATCTGTTTCTTAAATAGGTGCAAGATATATCAATTGTTTGAAAGTTAAACTGCTCTAAACTTTATAGTAAGCATCAATTAAAAGACGTTGCAGACATTGTTAGTGTCCCAAGATAAATAAATTTCATACCACTAAGGGGTAATTAATTATCTCTGAGTAAACTACCGATTAGAGCTACTCGTACATGTCTTGAATAATTTTATTACACGCAAAATAAACACATTTGTTATATTATTTTATTTATCCGTAAAATATTATAATCGTCTTCAAATGGTTCACAATGAACAAACCACTTGCTTTTTCCTATTTATGCATTTTTTAGAAGAACGTTTGCTCGGCTCGTTTCAGCCCGTTTCATACAAATCTTAATTTTGGATTTGAGATCAAAATACCCAACCAAAATACCCAACCAACCAAAAAAATTATATTTGTTATCAAAAGGTGTATCAAATATCTAGTACGCCTGTGAGCTACTTTATTTATTTTTGCTTTAAATTATAAGATAGAGGCTATTCAAGATTTTGGTGTTTCATGATTTTAGAGGCAACTTGGGCAATTATTTGTGAGTAAAATGAAAAAAATTTAAAAAATTATTTACTATAGGTATTCATTTTTTAAATATAAAATAAAAATTAATGAAAGAAATCATTTTGATAGGTGCAAATACAAATTACCTATTTATATAGGAATAAAAAATTGTTGTTTATATGTATATTAAAATTACTACCCAAAAAATGCATTTTTAATAATGTTTTATTTTTATTTGTTTTTCATCATATTTTTTAAATAAGTGTAGTAAAATGATTTTTTAATGTTTTACATTTACTCACAAATAATTGTCCAAGGTGCCTCTGAAATCATGAAACACTAAAATATTTAATGGCCTTTATCTTACATATAATGTAAAGCAAAAATAAATAAAGTAGCTCACATCCGGACTAGATATTTGATACACCTTTTGATTATAAAAATTATTTTTCAGTTTGGTTGGGTATTTTATCTCAAATCCAAAATTAAGATTTGTATGGAAAGGGCTGAAATGGGCCGCGCAAATGTTCCACTTAAGTTCTTAAATTTCAAACTTTTCACTCGTTTAAAAATGTTTTCAGTCTCTGTAATGGTTAGTTGGTTATACGGTGAAACCTCTATCTATCGTTTTTAAATGGTTGTATTGAAATAAACTATAATGAGGGAAAACAGTGAATACGGGAATATAGAAAAACTTTATTAAACATTTAAGTTTGAATATATAAAAGCTACATTCAAACTTAAATGTTTAACATTCTTAAAAAAAGATAATATATAAATGAATAAGTTTAAGTACAAGTGAGGAAATTCCTGCACTGTGTTGTTTTTCAGCAGGATTTTTTTCACTTTCACACATAACAATTTTGAATCTTTCTTGAAGAGTAAGAACTTTTTTCACTCGCTTTTGCATTTTTATAGTTGGCTTGTTAAAAAAGTAGAAAGTATAAAGGTAATCAATCGTACCTGCTCACTGCTGTGTTTGAATGTTTACCAACAACAATTAATGTCGGAGGCGATCGATTAAAATAATGCGGTAAGATGCATGGAGGAACGATCGATGCAAACTATTTTTGTTAGTTTTATGTGAAATTAATTTGGGCTGGAAACTTTCGAGAAAAAAATATTTGAGAAATGATCGATCGAGATTTCTCTGTACATAGTTTCTTGCTAATTGTTATGTCTGCCCTTTCCTCGGCAGATAGTAATTATTAAATACGGTTCTTTGAATATAAAAGTGTTTATTTACTGGAATAACCTAGCTGGATAGCTACGACTGTTTACTATCGGGGGTAGGTAAAACTCCGCGGCCTTGCCCGTGGAGCTCGTCAAGTCTGACCCCGAGACTCCTTCTTGTACGCCAATGCCATCTGGCGAGCTATGGTGCAAGCTACATGCTTACCGCCATCTATCGTATTCTTTCCATATGAAATACTTAATTACTCTACATCACACCCTCCCCCACCTAACCTCAAGCCCTGGCTACAATAAATACAAGACATGTTCTTTCCAAAGAAGTTATACAATTGACAAAAAAAAAAAAAGGATTTTAAATATTTCATTTATACACTAAATTCAACCAAACATAGTCATGATTTTAAATATTTCAACTTAAATATTTCTGTTTCTCTGGGAGGGACCTTTATGAACGCTTTGAACGAAGCCTTCCTTCCCAAGGTCTTAGTTGAGTAGTTTGCTCTCGATCATCCGCTGGTAATCTGAAATCAAGAGAACTCCACGTTAGCCCCTTCAACAAAGCTGAGGTTCCCAACTCGTCTGAAGCGCATTTCGTGACCTCAGACGCGGTAGGTGGGTTATTATCTTCACTCTCCTCTTCCCATTTCACAGATAAACTCTTCAACTGACCAATATGCCTCTTCCAAGTCAACGGAGTACCACAGATCCTAACGATATAAACTTTTTTACCCACTTTCCTTTCTACAATACCTCTAACCCAACCAACTTTATTCACCTGACGGAAGTCCTTGACCAGACATTTTTGTCCAACATGTAAATTCCTAATTTTTACGCCCCCATAATTCCTTATTTGATTATCTTGACTCCTTTTTATATTATCGTTAGCTATTTTTCTCTGTTCTGACACATCTTCCTGAGTGGTTTTAGGAATTAAACTACTGAAAGTTGATTTCAGTCTCCTACCAAACATCAAGACTGCCGGTTCTAATCCCGTTGTGCAATGTGGCGAATTTCGATAATCCGATAGAAAATCACATAATCTACTTCCATAATTCACTGGAAAATTATTCCTAACCATAATTTTTTTAAAAAAATTTTTTACCGTTCTAACTGAATTTTCAGCTTGTCCATTACACTGAGGGAATTTGACCGGTGAATTTAAAAATTCTATGTTATTCTCTTTAAGAAATTCTTTAAACTCTACACTAGAAAATGCTGTTCCATTATCCGAAACTATGCAATCAGGGTTACCAAAATTAGAGAAAATTCTTCTCAATTCCTTAATCGTGTTAAACGAATCCGCCCTTGGAACCTCTAAGCAATCGATCCACTTGGAAAAAGCGTCACAAATTACAAGAAACATTTTTCCTGCTACCGGCCCGCAGTAGTCTACGTGCACCCTACTCCAAGTTGCCCCAGGGTTCGGCCACACTGACAAATGACTCTTAGAAGGTGCCGGCCTCATAGCCGCGCAATCATCACATTTTAGAACCATTTTTTCAATGTCATTGTTCAGTGATGGCCACCAAAAATAAGCTTTTGCTAGGCCCTTCATTTTAACTATTCCTAAATGAGATCTGTGTAATAACTCTAGCACATGTTCTTGTAAGGAACTCGGAATGACAATTCTATGTTGCCAGAAAAGGCAATCCTTGACTATGGACATTTCGTTTCTCTTAACCCAGAATCTCCACAGTACATCATCTCGACCAACTCGTTTTGGCCAGCCCTTACGCAAACACGTTAAAACTTCCTGAATAACCGTATCTGTCTCTATAGCTGTGGAAATGAGCTTGATATCTATGTGCTCGCATTTATCTACATAACACACAAAATCTGATCCATAATCATCTTCAAATTCTTCTTGAGAATTTTCTACCGGAAGCCGAGATA
Source organism: Limnephilus rhombicus (assembly GCA_929108145.2). Classification (NCBI taxonomy): domain Eukaryota; kingdom Metazoa; phylum Arthropoda; class Insecta; order Trichoptera; family Limnephilidae; genus Limnephilus; species Limnephilus rhombicus. The sequence continues at coordinate 13,826,497 of OV815270.1, forward strand.
GAAAATCCGCATGATTATGACATGACTTAACAAATTCTACCTTATACGCAAATCCGGCTAATATAATGCCATAACGCTGCAATCTGTTAGCCGCCAAAACTGGAATATTTTTGTGTTCCCCTAAAATCCTCATCAAAGGCATATTATCTACGCATAAAGTAAACTCCCGACCGAATAGGTATTGAAAGAATTTGTTCAAACCAAACACAATAGCTAACGCTTCTAAATCTAGAATACTGTACTTCTTCTCTGCACTAGACAAACTTCTTGAAGCAAATTCGATCGGTCTCATTGAACCGTCCGCAAATGTGTGCAATAACACGGCCCCGAGACCTGCGCTGCTCGCGTCTGTATATAACTTAAGAGGAAGGTTGGGAAAATAATGAGTGAGAATTCTATCAGAACCCATTAGATACTTTACTTTATCTACTGCGTCAATGCATGACTTCCCAAATTCAAACTTTGCATTCTTCTTTAAAAGATTATGCAAAGGTTCTAAAATTGATGACATGTTCGGTATGAAGTTCCGATAAAAATTAAAAAATCCCAAAAGACTCCTCAATTGATGCACGTCGGATGGGTACGGCGCATTCTTAATTGCTTCCAATTTATCTTTTTGCGGTTCAATGCCCCTTCCCGAAATAACGTATCCCAAAAATTCTATAGATTTAACAAAAAACTGACACTTCCCAGTATTGACACATAGACCACATTCTTTCAACCGCTCGCAGACCGCGCAAATATTATTATACAGATCAAGTTCATCGACCCCTGAAATAATAATATCGTCTAGGTAAAAGGCTACGCCTTTTAAACCTTGTAAACAACTTGATATTGTTCTTGCGAAGATGGCCGGAGCCGATTTAAACCCAAAAACCAACCTGTTATATTGGAACAGACCTAAGTGTGTGTTAATAGTTGTAAACTTTTTACAATGATCCGCTAATTCTAACTGTGAATATGCTTCTTTAAGGTCTAATTTTGCAAAAACTTTGCCCGAACTAACCTGATGTATGACCTCCTCAATCTTTGGCATCGGATATTTCTCTAAATTGGAAATCAAATTAAGACTCCTTTTATAATCTACACAAATTCTTATATCTCCATTTTTCTTGACCACCGGAACAATCGGTGAAGCGACTTCGCTACTTGTAACCGGGGAGATTATACCTTTTTCTACCATCGATCTTAATTCGGATTCGATCTTCTCTTTAATAGAAAAAGGAACCGGCCTTGCATTGAAAAAAATTGGATCCGATTCCTGGTTTACTTTAAAATGGACTTTATATTTGTTAAATCTTCCCAACTTTTGCGAAAACACTTCCGGGTAATCTTGAATAAACTTTTCTCCATTCCTCATTTGCGGCGTCACTAAATTAATTGTCTCCTGAGAAGTTATCCCAAGATCGAAACATTCCATAAAATCTCTTCCCACAATTAACTCTGTTCCTTTTATTACTACAATAAAACTAATATTTTTGTTCCTACCCTTAAATTTCACATCAAAAATCGCCTTTCCTACGACTTTTAAACGATTATTTCCATAACCTGAAATAATCCGCTTGTCTTGTGACAAAATGATTGAACTAAAATGTCGTTTAAAAATACCCTCCGGCATCACACATAAAGATGAACCGGAATCAATCATTGCCGTAAACTTCTTGTTATTAATTTCAATTTCAGCAGTAATCGGACTAATTGACGCAACTAAAACTTTACTATCCCTGTGATTTTCAAAAATGGGATTTATCGGATTATTCTTGCAAAATTTCTGTAAATGCCCAACGCCCTTACATTTAAAACATTTCGCATTACGAAATTTACAATCAAACGAAAGATGATCATTCCTTTTGCAAATAAAACACTGTTTTTTAACACTACCCACGGGTGATCTAAAATTCGTACCTGTATTTGATCCTAACCTATAAGCTGGTTTCGTGTTAAAACTACCCTTGGGGCTCGTCGATCGTTCCCTACGCTGATCTCGCTTGAACCCATCGCTAGTAACTCGTTTTTTTACTAGGTTTACTTCTGATTTAACTGTATTAGTACTATCCAAAGTTGACATACTAACTGCAAGTCCTTCTATTTCATTAAACGACAACGTTTGCCCTTCTACGAAAATTTTCTCCTTCGCGCGCCCCGGTAACAACCCGATTGCAAACATGTCTATAAGGTTTTTTTCAAGCCTCGTTTCGAATTGACAATACGTTGCTAAAGAACGAAGTCTAACCGCGAAATCTCTTATCGTCTCGCCTTGTTGTTGTCTTGCTAAAACAAATTCTCCCGTTCTTTAAAAACTGAACGATTTTTGTTACAATGTTTGTCGAGAAGCGCTAAAAGTTTATCAAAAGATAAGTCCGTTACTTTACTTGGAAAACACAGATTAATTAGTAAGGTCAACGTTTCTGATTCTAGGAGATTCAATAAAAAAGCCCGTTTTTTCTCCACAGACGCTTTGTCATCATGGATCACGAAAAATTGCTCTATCCGAAGTCGAAACAATCCCCAGTCTCCGGAGAGATGGCAAAACGGTGGTATTCTACCCGATTCCATAACTCCCAACAAATAAATCGGCAAAAACAATTAACAAGAAAACAATAACAAATAATCCCTCTCAAAGAAGCAAAAATACTTATCTCAGGAACTCTTCTGGTCTCCCTCTGGGTTTTATCCTTGTCTTCTGATTAATCCAATGATTCGTCCTTGAAACTATTAACCCAATGATCCGTTTTGACCTTGAAACTTCTGATTAATCCACTGATCCACAACCAGATCGCCTCCTTGCGGTATTTCACTTCTGTTCCTAAAACAAAAATCTTCTTATCCAGCCCGTAGCCACGGAACCAAATGCTCCTTAATCTCGAGCAGAATCTCTTCCGATTAGGTGGTGGTGACTTAGTCCTCCGTGTCCAGCACCAATTATTATTCGCACGCGTAACTTCCACACAATTATACTTATACGGCTGCGCCAATTGTTATGTCTGCCCTTTCCTCGGCAGATAGTAATTATTAAATACGGTTCTTTGAATATAAAAGTGTTTATTTACTGGAATAACCTAGCTGGATAGCTACGACTGTTTACTATCGGGGGTAGGTAAAACTCCGCGGCCTTGCCCGTGGAGCTCGTCAAGTCTGACCCCGAGACTCCTTCTTGTACGCCAATGCCATCTGGCGAGCTATGGTGCAAGCTACATGCTTACCGCCATCTATCGTATTCTTTCCATATGAAATACTTAATTACTCTACATCACACTAATATATGGAGATATTCATTGAAATACAACACTAAATGTTTCAGGTTCTGATATTGGCGGTTCCACACGAATGCCAGCCTTCTATTGCGGATTGTTCGGGCATAATCCTACGGCTGAAACGACTAACATGAGAGGTAAGTACCTCACCGATTAAAAAAAAAATGGTGACCCGACAACTCAGAATCATGCAACTTCAACACCTCCTTTGAAAAGTCTTTAAAAGTGATGAAAAAAATATATGAAAAATTGGTTTAATAGGTTAGGTTAGATTAGTTTATGGGCTATTTTTAATTTTTTTTTCCATAACTTTTAATGACTTTTCAAAGGGGTGTTGAAATTTCGTGATTCTGAATTGTCATGGAACCAAAAAACTATATATGTACATATTAGGTATATGATCAACATCCAGATCAAAAAAAAAATCCAAATAAAAGATTTATTTTTGTTGTGACTTTGTCTAAACAACAAAAAAAAAAAATGTTTTAGGTATTCAAATACTTGAATCAGGCCATTTCAAGAGTCAGATCAAGAGAAGAGTATGTATGAGACGATTTATAAATGTGAATGAAGCAAGGAGTGAATCGTGGCGATGTATGGAAATTCATTCTCCCTTCCTTTGCAGAGAAAGCCCCTTCATCCCCCGTGGAGAAGCAGTGTGGTGGTTAGTTAATTAGTTTAGGTTTCTTTTTCTTAACTGTCCTGTGTTGTCATGTTCTGTTTCTTCATGTTATTTTGTGCTCCATTCTGTTTTATTATAAAATTTGTCTTGTTTTCAGGAGCTACATTCCGCACAGGTAAAGAAAAAGGAACGGTGGTGTCTGCTGGAACCGTTGTCAAGAACTGCGGAGACTTGCTACCGATCATCAAGTTGCTGACTGCGGAGCACGCCTCGGAGCTGAACCTCGATGCCCCGGTGGACCTCAAGAAACTCAAGTATTACTATGTGGAACATACCGGAGACACCAGATGCAGCTCGGTGCATGCTGATTTAAAGAAGTGTATGAAAATGTATGTAAATTTTTAAAATACTTGTATCGGTAATGTCCCGCTTGTTTTAGAATATTTTTCTCCACCTTTGAGTAAAGTATTCAGTAAAATCTCATTAATTCTCAGGCCTCGGGCCTATTTTGTTGGAAGGTTAAAATATTTCCACCTCGTAATAAAATCCAAATAAATGGAATAATTCTAAATGCATCCGAAAACTAAAATTTTCTTTAAAAGGTGATGAAATTTTATAAATAGCTCACCTTACATTTTTTTCTAACTAAAATTACTGATATTACATATATTTTATTAGGCAAATGTATTAAAAACGTTATCGTTCACTCACTTGTTTATCGTTTCATGTAAAAATAATTAATAAAAAATTAACAAAGTTTCATAATTTTTTTTAGAATTACGGTCGGAAACTTTGACTTCATAAAGGTGTGCATTTGAATTATTTTACGGTTAATTTTTATATTTGAATATAAAGCATGGTGTTTTCTCTTTCTATCACCCTTTAGGTCATATTTCTATCCATGATAGTAAAGTAGACAACGATTTCTACTAGACCTATATGAGTTGTTCTGAAAACTGAACAAATTAGCCTGGGGGGTTAAGTATCTGATCATTGGTTTAACAAGTCGGTAAAAACAACATTTACTTGATGTGTGGTGATATTCGGCGGTGGTGATACAAATAATATGTGCAACTTGCTAATAGCGTTAATCAGTAGTTTGCTCGGAGGTAGTTAATTACCCTTTAGTGTTATGCAATTTATTTTTATTGGGACACTGGCAACGTCTTTTAATCAATGCTTATTATAAAACTTTCAAACAATTAATATTTCTTGCACCTATTCTTGAAACAGATATTGCTGACTTGAATATTTCAATACTTATTTTTTACATCGCACGGTTTACAATAATTATTGTTGGCACAACAAATTTAATATGTTCGTCTTTTCAATTAATTTAATGTAACAATAAAATATGAAGTAATTTATTGATGCTGACAGAATAAGATTCATATTATTTTTTCAAAACTTTACAAAGGAAAAAACTTTTTTTAAGGTTTTGTCATTGATTTCCAGAATTATAGGATATCATAATTCGTCACTTACATGAACGATGCTAAAGAAGTTTTCACTTCAAAATACATAATAATTGTAAAACTAGCAGTGTAACAGACGTGATGCCTTTACAAGACTGTAAAATAGTACCGGGTCGCGGTACACGCAGGATGTCGATGATGAAGGGGAAAACAATAAGCACTGGCCTCCGTGCACCCAGTGCCTGGTGAGTGAATAGCACTGGATGTGCCTGTTCTGCCTGATCCTGGCGCCTTGCGGTGATCTGGAGTAGAACCGGCTAGTCTGGAGGAGGTAGGCACCAGGACTGAAGAGGCAGGCAGAAGACGGCGGGAGGCAGCGGTGGTGAAGAAAAACACTTGTTGGTACAAGTAGTAAAACGAGTTTGTCGAGTAGAGATGAACTGATTTATTGTGGGAAATGTTGCCCTTTTTATACAAAAAATGCCACGCAATTCGCGTCACGTGGTAAAAAACGGGGTGGGAGGTTTGACCTTGCCCAAAACTATATAAGGTGCGGTTGACTGTTGGCCACCTATTTTGTCGACTGTTTATTTGAAATCGGTCGCTTCAAATTAACAACTAAAAACATTTTTACAGAGCTTAACAATTTTACATGTTATGCGGTAGTGAAGTTAATGAAATACAATTGTTCATAACTAGATTTTTTGAAAGAATGAATTTCATCACTTTTTAGAAAATTTGCAGAGTCTAAAAAGTTATTTGCCTTTTGGCCAAAGAATTTAGGTAAAAAGGGTACAAACTATTTTTTCCCAGGTGCCCCGTAAGATGGGTTACTGAAACTCTTTTGTTGCAGCATCTTACGGGGTCCATGGAGTTCTGGAGATTTAAAAACAGGTTTTGCTCGAAATTTCTTCAGAGTCTTTTTTTACGGGCAAAAACGCCCTAGTTTGGTTAAATTAAGGGTTAGAGACTCAGGCTCTCTTTCCCTGGATGCCTTGTAGGGCTCTGCGATGAAATTTGTTTGTTTCATTGCCCTACAAGGTTCCTGGATTTAAAAATTCCAAAAAACGTATTTTTAGCAAAAATACTTCAAGTCTTTTTTTTGCGACTTTTTTGCCTTAATTCAAAAGGTTCACGGGTTAGAGACTCAAACTCTCTTTCCCCGGATGCCCTGCATGATTCTGGAATGAAATGTGTTTGTTTCATTGTCCTATAGGGTGTCTAAGTTAAAATAATCGATAAAATATACATTCAAAAACAAACATAAAAATTCTTGACAAATAATGAGATTCTAAAATGTCTCCCGATGGCAACCTGAGCACACAAGCATTTATTTGTTGCACCGGGGCATTGTACATAATAAAGGGGAAGCAGTTTCATAAGTTTTCATTACAATTAGAATAAAAATAGATCCTTGTTAGAAAAATAAACATAAAAATATTTCGGCGAAAAATCATCGCCGGCGGCACGGTACTAACGAGCTTAGTGGCCAGAAATTTCGGAAGGAATTTCCAAGAAATGACCACTAAGTGTAGAGGATGCCGCCAGCAAAGACTTTGGCCGAAAGATCAAACGAGGGTATGTAACACGTCGGTTACAAGCAGTTTTACTTTTAGTTCGGCTTCGCCCGGTTTGAGTGTTTGTGACCATTTTATAAATCCAATAGGAACTGGTTCCTAAAATAGCCAGTTCCTAGGATACACTGTGATCCAGTGATAGCTAGTCACCGTCGGTGACTCACCGAGACAAAGCGGTGACAAAGTCACAGTGCCAAAGTAACCGTGTTAAAGTAACCGAGACACGAAATGACGTTATGTGTAATTTATGACAACTTCGTCAAGTATTGCCATCAATCTTCCAAATCCGGAAGGATACTTAAAATATATAAATCCGTAGCAGTTATACCTAGAGGGGAAACATTCACGTGTGAGCTGCTGACGGAAGTAGTGACACCTTGTGTCGATTTCTTGAATTTAAAACCGAATTATAACAATAGCTTTGTATGAAATTCCACGTACACAGATGTTACGTGGAATTTCAAAATCGATATTTTGTTACAATATTTAGATTGACATTTTTACAAATGTTTTATAATTTACACACCAAGGTAAACAAATACATGAAAAATGAGTGAACGCCTGACAGTCAGGTTAGAAATAAACATTCAGGCCTTGCACAGCGCAGTCCAACAAAGAACTGCACCGCGCTGCAAACTGTCAGCTTACTTTAGTGAACTTTACTTTTCTGCGAAGGGTCTGTTTACATCAATGTGCGCTTGCCAGCGGTCACTGTACGAATGATGTCGTAGATATGCTCGATCCTTCCTGGTGCCAAAACGTGGTTTGCCCCTAGCTCTTCGAAATGATAGTCAGACTTTGCATTAGTGCTTGTCTATGTCTTCTGATGACAGTGTATGGTGATGCATTTATTATTTGTTTTCCATTGTTCAGGGTTGTAGACGACCTGAAGGAAACTGTTGCCGTTAACAACCCCCCTGTCAAGATTCAGCTGGAAGGATTCAAGTCCATGTACAAGATCTGGAGGTACTGGATGACCAAGGAGCCGGCTGACTTCGCTTTCTTGCTGGGAAATCAGAAGCGCCGTGTCCATGGACTGACAGAGATTGTTAAAAAGGTGGAAAAACTTAAATTTTCTTCCTCTTGTCCTATTATTCCTTATCTCTTCGACGCAGTGCCTCCGGGCGTCCTTGTCTGAGCTGCTGCAGCGATCACCTCAGTTGCGACTTTTCTAGATTAACAGGGGTTCGATGCTAAGTAGATTTCGGATCGTTGAGCTTCTTACTTAATCCCCTTTTTTGACATATTACATACTTGCTGGTATCCTTACCATTTATAAGCCCTCACCATTTCTGAGGTGTTTGGGTGAAATGAAACACATACTTCATGTGTTCAATGTTTGGGCAAATGAGGAAAACATGATTTTTTTTTTTTTACATGAGCTCCACACAAGAGGCCCTGAGGAACATAATTTCCCTCAGGGCCTATGTCATCTTTGAGGATGCTGTGTGGAGGGTTTTTTTAAGGAAAGGAAGGAGAGGAGAGTTCTGGGAAGGAAAAGGGTTTAACCTGTAATCGGCCGAAGCCGCTCATATGCCCGCAGCTTTTGCGCATGCGCAAAAAAAATTTTTTCGAAATAAAAGTGTTTGTCTGCGATTTTGACCCTTATATGTACAGAATTTGTATGAAAACAAGGTCAGAATCGCTTGCGCCAACATCATTGATGATATAGCCACTAGTTTCATTCGCCTGACGACACCAGAATATTTTTAAATGATTTTTATCTGTGGAATCGAAATGTCATTTATGCTGCAAATTTTAGCTGTCAATATTGACGCGTATTGCTCGACTAAAACATCGTAAAACCTATTAATTTACGTAATTAACGCAAGTAATGTTGTTTTGGTACATAGTTTATTGTTCTAGGAACGTGTTTCAGTCAATGAAATATACAATAGCTCAAAATTAATCAACAAAACATTCAATTCAAAATTCAAAATCGTGTTTTGTTACGAAATTTCCGTATTTTTCCTGGAATTTGCAGGCCTTTGACAGGTTAAGGGGTGGGTAGGAATCTCGGGTTCAGTATGTCCTGGTCATCCGCCTCCAAGACCTAGACAAACCTCACCCCATGAACCCGGGCACCCCTGCTAAATCACCAAACGTAGCGAACCACTTGGGGTGACCTATGGCAGAGGTGTTGGTTATCCAATAAAGGTTCCCGGGGCGGCGGTACCCATTCCCGCCTCCCAAATAGTGCCTATAAAAAATTATGCTTTTTCATTCATGTCATACATATCGATCATCCAGTTGATTAGTTAGACGTCTCCAAAAAATAATAAAAACGAAATATGGGTTGAGAAAGCAGTTATGTGTAAAAGTGTACCTTCTGTCTGGTACAATACTCAAATTACTCATAAATACCAATTAAACAAAAAAATGAATGTTTTCTGGGTTCTACTAGTACGAAATTTCAAAAGTCATACTAATGTACCAGACCGTTATGTTCCCTATTTTTAACACAAATGCATGTAAATAATATTTGATTTTTAGTGAGCATTCCAATATTGCTTTCTTCATTATCTCAAAACTTATTACAGTGAAACCCTCTTAAGAAGTTTTGTGGCTTGAAAAGTTTGGTTTTTTTCGGTCCCTCGGTCCAAAATTAGTCCAATTTTCCCATATATAAGGTTTTCCTGCTTCAGAAGTTTGTTTTTTCCGGTCCCTTGGAAAACTTCTTAAGAGGGTTTAACTGTATTTGGTATCTGACTAAACAACAGGACGATCAATATATATCCTCATCATTCTAAGATCTAAATATGAAATTGCACAATTTTTTAAAATATTATGATGCCAACCTGGTTTTCTTAATCAAACTTTATTTTTCATTTTTCTCATAACAGTGTTGTCAACACGAGCAGCACATTTGAGTTTTTATTTTTTATTTCTGATATTTATGATTGACCACCAAACCAGCTGTATGATGTATACTTATCTATCTATTGTGCCTTTTCCATTTCCAGATATTCGGCATGAGTGAATATAGCTTGGCAGCCATATTAGGTCTTCTCGACGGGCAGGTATTCCCTCAAGAAAAGGAAAGCTGGGCTGTCCCGACAACAGAAAAACTCAAGAAAGAATTACTGGTAAGATAACTTCATCAATAACATTCGTAACATCAATATCAATACCGGGGGTAAAGTGCATTAACTTTGGGAGGTGATTCTACATGATGGTAGGAGTAAAAAAGATTAACAACTTCCGAAATTCCAACTTTTTTTTTCCCATACAAAAAAACGTACCTACTAAAAATCCTTTGTGTGAGGTACGATTTTTTTAAGAGATTAAGATTAAGATTTAAGAGCCTACGGGGAAAATCTTTGTGAATGGCCTGTATCGTAACAGCGGAAAATAATAAAGCTGGCCGCACATGCCGGTCTAATTTTCTCTTTTTACCACAAAACTACCCCTAAAAGTTGGAATTTCGAAAAAAGTTATTTATCTTTTTTTACTTATACTATCATGTAGAATCACTCCCCGAAGTTAATGCACTTTACCCCCGGACACCCTGTATAATAACAAAAGATTAGCCTTCTCATACTTAATTCCTATCTAAAAATAACACCACCTAAGAGTAATTTCATAATACAAATTAAATTGTTAACCTTTTAAATGCCAGTATGTAGGAGTGTAGCTGTGAACAGCAGGCCATGAATTTTTAATCAAAATAAATCATTTTTAAATCTTATTTTTATAAATTAAAAACATTACGCCTTGAAAGGATATTTAAATGACTTAGCAAAAATCTTTAAAAAAAAAAAAAATATATATATATATATAAAAAATAAAAAAAAATAAAAATAAAAATCTTGCTCAAAGAATAGCGAGATGACTCGCTATTTTTCTATGGCCGGCCTGCTGGGCACGGCCAAGAATGCGAGAAATCTCGCTCTTGGCACAGAAGCGGTTAATGATAAAGTCTGCGAGAGCATCTATATTGTGTTTGAAAAATGATCTTCACAAAGCTCATAGGATGAAATTGCTGGAAGACAAATTAGCTTCATGCAGACCAACAAAAGGTAAAAGCAATTCTTCCGATCTTTCGACTGCGAGATAATGCATTTAATAAATGTTTTCTTTAACCAATGTTTTTGATTTCAGTGTTAATTTTAAAGTTCACATGCCTTGTTTAGATAATACTTGGTCGATGGTTCATAAAATACATTATTACGAAAAGCGGGGCCTATTGATAGGTGGCAATTTCTACCAACCAATCCTGGTACTTGCAATCACCGTATGATTGAAGTCTGTCATGAGAAAAACGTCATGAAAGCGAGACAACTGTGGGTACATAAAGAGTGTGCATTGTTGTCCAGTGTCTCTTCGTTATCACCTGTCATCCGAGATAATAAATTGTGTTAATTTTTTTAGGAGACTATAAAACCACAAGCAGATATCAGTTGAACCGCGAACGCTTATGTTTTGTACCGCCACACGATGCTATCAAATATTTCTTCCTATGGTAGGAGAGGGGGTCAGATGAATTAGGGAGTGGCCACGGAATGCACATCTTTGTACTGAATCTGACAACTTGACATCTGTTATCTGCCGGTTTAGGCAGCTCCGTAATTAAAATTAAATTGACATCGTCTCCTGTTTTCGGCGGAGAAGGGGGCTCATAACTTTTTGTGTACCGCCTCAGGAGCGGTTACGGCATAATATGTTTATTGTCTATGGTTTTTTTTTTTTTTTTTTTTTTTTCTTTATTCATTGCATATTATGGTTACATTATTTGTGGATTTTTCGACCACCGTGCTAGACTGATGCCCGATTGGTTGTCGATTGATCGGCGCATAAACCGCTTAGGGGTGAATGGTCTGAAGGGATTGTATGGAGTACATTATTTGGCGTGCGATGATCTTTTATATTTTTTATAGCTTTTATCGTAACACAGCTTTATAGAAGTTCTTTATATACATAGTCCTTCTCACTAGGGATTCCTGTTGACGGCAGGCACACAGTTGTTGTGTTGGTGTTATACTTATGCCGTCTTCATAATTTTTTATAATTTCCTCATCTTCATGTTTACTTAGTCATACATACTTTGGTGTCGTTTTTAAAATAATTTTCATGGTATTTTTATAAGTACTTATTATTTTATACTGTCTTCATATTTACAGACTATTATTCCGCTATTCCAATATCACATTAAAACCTTAATGTAAAGGACCACTGCATAAAAGGCAAACTTCATCATCTACTAAACTTAATGTAATGCAAGATATATTATTAACTATGCGTTGTTTTGTAGGAAATCCTTGGATCTGATGGAGTTCTGCTGTTCCACAGCGCGCCCCACCCCGCCCCATACCACTATACATTCTTTGTACGCCCGTACAACTTTGCTTATTGGGGGATATTTAACGCTCTGAGGCTACCCGCAACTCAAGTAACTACATCCTTGATGATTTAACTTAACTAATTAAGACAACAATAATTGCACAGATTCGAGTTTCTACAAATCAACCCATAATGCTGCATACAAATACATAGGTATTTCCGCAAACTGAATTACGAATTATGGGAAAGGAATGAAGCAACTGCAAGCAGCGTTTCGTGCCGTTTGCCGTTGCTTCGTTCCTTTCCCATAATCCGTGGCTCGGCTCGCATTCATGTTTGTGCATGTAAATGCAGCATTAGAATGACAAGTCATATTAACAGCAATGTTATCCAAAAATAAATTCTAAACAAGCTTGCTCTAGAGCCCATTATACGTGACATTGAATTGTCAGATGGAACCTTGCTATTCTAAGGGACCGAAAAAAACATATTTAACCTCTCATGCCAATTTGTTCACATTTGGGCACAGCTCATACAGGTCTCATAGAAATCGTTGCTTCCTTACTGTCCATGGGGAGAAATATGATCTAAATTGTGTTAGAAAGAGAAAACATCACAATTTATATTCAAATCTTAAAGTTAACCACAGAAAAATTAAATGGTGAACATCTACAAAACCAAAGTTTCCAACTGCGATTTAAAGAAAAAATTATGAAACTTTGTGAATTTTTTATTAATTATTTTTACATGAAATGACAAAATGTGAGGTTCAAAAACGTTTACAATACATTTGTCTAGTAAAATATGTATGTTTTTTTATTTTTTTTCATTAGCAGTAAGTTTAGTTAGAAAAAACGTAAGGTGGGTCGTTTTTAAACTTTTTTCTATGTTTGCATTAAAGCATTGGTTACGCATTGCAATATGTTTTGTTTGTTTGAAAATTTAAATAAATATATATCACAAAGAGGGTACTTACTCACTCCTTGGATTTAGCAGAGACACCTAAATGGATTGTTTTCAAAACTAGAATCTAAAACAAGAAAATAACTGACACTGTTTGTTTCTTGGAAAATTTTAATCATTTTGAAAACTTATTAGTTTGTGTATTGATTGACAAATTTCATTTCTTGTGCAAATTTTCAAGTCACCTAAGGATTGCATTGACGGAATTTAACTATTGATTGGGTGATATTACGGAGGCCTCCAAGCTACAAAAACTACAAAACAAGATTGGTGGATCTGATATTTTCCCTGGAGTTTTTTCTTCGTGCCATTTCTTTGTGATATATTTGTTCGCGCAAGTAGAGTTTTCATAATCATATCCGTGAGTATTAGGCTCAGAGGGTTTGAGATTATTTATACATCTCAAACTCATATTTATAATGCATAATTATGGTCCTTCGATTACGGATACGTTCTAGCAAGGTAATATAATAATTTGGAAATTCGGTTTACGTAATTTTGGTAAATTTCGGAATACCTATATTGTATTGCTGGTTCTATAATATTTCTTGGGTGTTAGTGAGAATTTGTGTATTAATTGACAAATCTCATTATACTCTATAATGCATAATTATCCTTCGGTCACGGATACGTTCTAGCAAGGTAATATAATAATTTGGAAATTCGGTTTACGTAATTTTGGTAAATTTCGGAATACCTATATTGTATTGCTAGTTCTAATAATATTTGTGGGATGTTAGTGGTAATTTGTGTATTAATTGACAAATCTCATTATACTCTATAACACTTAATTATTGTCCTACCCGAGCCTGACAACATAAATTTTATAAGGTTTCAGATTTACGTAATTTTTTGGTAATATTCTTGAAATACCTACCTCTTATAGAATTATTAAGAGAGCATCAATTTACGTATTTTTTGGTAAATTTGAAGCAGAAAACTCAACATTACTGTTAATAGCTTATTTTCATAATTACATTAACAAAGGATTGTCGGATTACGTAATTTTTTGGTAAATATCGAAATACCTGTTTTATTGTTAAAGTTAAACTTTTTATGTGATAAAATTGTTGTATTTCTTTAAAAATGCTGGGGATTACGGAAGAAATTTCAAATGATCAATATGATCGAATGCTTATTTCGTTAACAGCAAAAAAGGAAAAACTTTTTTCACTTATTAGTGATCTATTTAACTTGACAAAAAATGTCTCTGATTTCGATTTTAGGAATAATGAAACTTTCATGGATCAGACCGGATTAATAGATGAAATGTACATTCAGTTTGAAAACATTATTGACAATATTAATTATCCAGGGTTTCAACCGGAATTTGAATCTTTGAACGCCTTTGAGGATCTGTTTTTAACGGTCAAACGAACTCGTAACCAGATACTAGCCTCGGCACGTACATTCTCGACTCAGAATAAGCCTCTGAAATCATGTATGTTTTGTAACAAAACTGATCATGCAATTACTGCTTGCTCTCGATTCAGGGCGGTGAGATCTCCACGAGCCCGTTTTGACTTTATAAAATCAAAACATTTATGTGTAAATTGTTTTAGCACATCACATACTGTAAATTCTTGCAAATCAACGCTTGTGTGCGATGTGTGCAAAAAATCGCATAATACCTTACTACACTTTGGTGGTGGGAATAATTTAAAATCAAACACTCAAGTACATACGTCAGAAGTACGAACCAATGAGGAGAAGTCTTCCACCCCTCTAGTGCCATCCAGTAACAATGGAACGGGTAATTGCAATATGCAACTAGAGGAACCCTTGCACGTTAGCCCTTCATGCTTATTGCCCGCCAAAGTAACGCCTAATTTGACTAGTTTACTTTCAACTGCTCAAATATATGCTAAACTTAAAAATGGTAAGAAAATGATTGTTCAATGTTTAATTGATAATGGCTCGCAGAATAATTTGATTACGATAGATTGTTGTAAGTCGCTGAATTTGCCAATAATTCCTTTGAGTAATTCTTTTGTCTAAGAAATTGGTTCAGCTTCACGACCAATCTTCGGTTACGTCTATTTAGACATTGAGTCACGTCGTTGATAGTATCACAAATAAACTGCCTAATCACTATAATCAAAGGTGATATGAGGTTCTTAGTATTCTGTAGTAGGTCTGAAATTGCAGGTGATGGATATTACATCCATCATGCCGCCATTCGTCGTGATAATCCTATGCCTAGGATTGTGCTGGACGCTAGCGCTAAGACACATACAGTGCTGTCACTAAATGACATCTTGCATACTGGTCTCAATTTGCAAACTGATTTGTTTTTGCTTTTATTTGACTTTCGTCAGTTAGCCAAAGATATGAGACCACATTTCCCGGATACTGCCAATGTGGCAGAGTTCAAGTTGTATGTGGACGACCTGGTCTATTCTATTGCAGATGAGTCCAGCGCCGTACGTCTTTCTCGAGAATTAATCTCGTTATTCAAGTCCGGTGCCTTTGATTTGGTCAAATGGACTACTAGTTCTCAAGTTGTACTTGAAAACCTTCCAGATTTTCACCGCAGTGCGGTGGACTTCACTGTTGGTTCTAACAATGCCTTTAAGGTGTTAGACCTCTCGTGGGAACCAGTCGATGACAGCTTCTTCTTTACGACTTTGTATGTTCAGGAGAAGTGTACAAAGCGGAACATACTCTCCATAGTCGCCTGCTTATTCGATGTCCTCGGCTTGGTCGCCCCCATCATTTTGTACGCTAAATTGCTCATTAAAGAGCTATGGCTGTGCAACATTGGTTAGGATGATACCCCCCCTGAGAGCGTTATTCAAAGGTTCTCGTCACTCATACAGGAATTTCCTTTAATTTCTACGATTAAAATCCCGCGTCATGTTGGTGTCCAAAAGGACAGTACAGTACTCATTGTCGCTTTCTGCGATGTGCGCCTGAATGGTTATGGCTGTGTGATATATTTACACACAACTGATCCATCTGGGAATATTACCGTGAGATTGTTTTGTGCAAAATCAAAGGTCTCTCCCACCAAAGTGACAACACTCGCTCGTTTGGAGCTATGTGCCGCGGTCTTGATGTCCAAACTAATACGGATGGTTCAAGATAATTATCGTTCGCGTTTTACTATTGCAGGGATATACGCGTTTTCAGATTCTAGCGTTGCACTTTCATGGATACATTCGTCGCCACATCGATGGTCGGTGTTTGTTAGTAATCACGTGGCTCAATGTCAGGAGAATTTGCCTCCTGAGAATTTTTATCATGTCGCCGTTAGTGAAAACCCTAGTGACTGCCTTTCACATGGCATGCTTCCTTCCCAGCTCGTTTCACACGAACTATGGTGGAACGGCCCATCATGGATTCGCAGCCCACCTTCGGAATGGCCAATAAAACCTTTTCATCTCACAAATACAGGTGAAATGCCTGGGCACAAAACTAATGTGCTCACTGCAATAGTTCAGTGTGAACAATCGGTCCTGAGTGAACTGGCTCAGCGTATATCCCCATGGGATAAACTTTTAAGGATAGTAGTTTATGTCCTCCGATTCGTAAAAAAGGTATCACCTTCCTCTAAAAAAGTTATGATTCGTTCTGTGCAGAGTTTTCATTTTATAGAAGATATTGCTGAACTCCAGAAAGGCAAATTGTCCATATACAATTCAAAAAAGCTTCGGAATTTATTAGTTTTTCTCGATGAGGATAATTTGTTACGTATTGGGGGGCGGCTTTCTAAATCGGATTTACCATTTGAGGTTAAACGTCCGGTTTTACTTCCTAAACATGACTGTGTTGTGGATCTTATCGTTGATCATTTCCATGTCATGTACTTTCATATAGGCCCTGGACTTCTTATGTCCATCTTACGGCAGCGCTATTGGATATTAGATGCCAGGACTGTTATTAGGGCAAAAGTGCGGAAATGCAATTGCTGCTTCCGCTTAAATCCATCGCATCCTACACTGAAGATGGCAGATTTACCTTCATATCGTGTTGTAGAAGCAAAGGCTTTCCTTCACACCAGTGTAGATTACGCAGGTCCCCTCCGTATCACGCTTGCTCGTCCGAGAGGACAACTTTCACAAAAGGCATATATTTTTTTTTTTGTGTGTGCCTTGTAACCAAGGCCATTCATATTGAGTTGGTCTTTGACCTAACTTCAAATGCTTTCAGCCGTTTTATTTCTCGGCGTGGCCATGTGTCGTTCTTGTATTCAGATAATGGCACCATTCATTCAGATAATGGTTCATCCTGGTAAAGACAAGATATGGATTTTTTAAACTTCCTGTTTTTAAATTATATCCCATCCCAACTCAATAATTATATCATTATTTTATGTTAATATTTTGTTAAAGTTTAATTATTTCGGACTTAACCATGACATTCTTTATTTAACACTT
The DNA here is from genome assembly GCA_929108145.2 of Limnephilus rhombicus. NCBI lineage: Eukaryota > Metazoa > Arthropoda > Insecta > Trichoptera > Limnephilidae > Limnephilus > Limnephilus rhombicus. The sequence goes on from OV815270.1 coordinate 13,843,987, forward strand.
AGTTGACTTAGCAACATGATATTCTTTATTTAACACTTAGTTGACTTAGCAACATGATTTTTATTTTATTTTTAAACATTTTTCAACTTAGTGATTTTATCCTTAATAAGTTTAATTTAAACTTTGTTTTTTGAAAGTTCCGCGAACTTCCAAGGCGGGGAGCATGGTTACGCATTGCAATATGTTTTGTTTGTTCGAAAATTTAAATAAATATATATCACAAAGAGGGTACTTACTCACTCCTTGGATTTAGCAGAGACACCTAAATGGATTGTTTTCAAAAATAGAATCTACAACAAGAAAATAACTGACACTGTTTGTTTCTTGGAAAATTTTAATCATTGTGAAAACTTATGAGTTTGTGTATTGATTGACAAATTTCATCTCTTGTGCAAATTTTCAAGTCACCCAAGGATTGCATTGACTGAAATTAATTATTGATTGGATGATATTACGGAGGCCTCCAAGCTACAAAAACTACAAAAACAAGGTTGGTGGATCTGATATTTTCCCTGGAGTTTTTTCTACGTGCCATTTCTTTGTGATATATTTGTTCGCGCAAGTAGAGTTTTCACATTCATATCTGTGAGTATTAGGCTCAGAGGGTTTAAGATTATTTATACATCTCAAACTCATATTTATAATGCAAGCATTATATATTTATTTCTAATAATAAAATTTGAAAGCATATTTTATCACCTTTCAAAAACAATTTTTAGTTTTCGGATACATTCAGAAGTATTCCATGTATTTGGATTTTATTACAAAGCGGAAATAATCCGACCATCTGACAGAATATGCTCGAGGCCTGAGGGTTTAAACTTTTTGTGCTTATTTATAAATTAAATCTGTGAGATATTATTTTCTTTCACAAAACCTCAACACTCCCAAAAGAGGTAAATAAGAAAATCGGTACCTATTGCTTACAATTAAGTGCCCCGGGTGTGACAAGTTCCATGCCATCGAATAAAATAATGATTGTTGGTTTCTTTTCAGGTTCCATTGGGACTGAATGATGCAGGCCTCCCCCTCGGCATCCAGGTGGTCTCAGGCCCCAATAACGATCGTCTCTGTATGGCCGTTGCAAAGCACCTCGAGCAATCTTTCGGGGGATTTGTTCCTCCTTGCAACACCATCAACTAATAGCAATAAGCTTGAGCATTTGAGGTTATGTTATGTTCAAGAAGCTTTGAATAATACTAAAAGGAGACGGCATAAGCCCAGGGCACCACGGCGTTCACTTTTAAACTCACTCATAACCACTGGAGTGATCATGCAAAATAAATAAATTTACTTAAATTTCGTATTATATTTCAATATCTTTGGTCACAGTAGATAAAGCATTTCAATAGCTTTGTTTTAAAATAAATGGCTGGCCGAAGAAATGTTTGAAATAATTACAATAAATGTTTTACGAATGGTAGGAAAATGTGGTCCATTTCTGGACCGCTATCAATCGCAGAACAATAAAAGTGATCCATTTTTCGACCAAAATCGCTCCAGTGGTTAGGAACTTCGACGTCTCCTTTTAGGAATAACAGTTTCATGTTTATAATATGTATCAGTATTTTTGTAGTTCCATTACCCAGGATTGATATTCATAATAATATTGTGTATTTTCTTTACTCGATTATTTATTTATTTATTTATTTATTTTATGTGCATCTATATAAAAAGGTTTACATATATTTTTTTGGCCTTGCCTGTCTCACTAGGAAATCCTGTGTCGAGACAGACTAGTTTACAAATATTTTATAAATATTAAATAAAGTACACTTTTCAATACAGCAAAAATATTTGACAAAAATTTTCAGGTTGGTTAGTGGTAACAATAATGAGATAGAGGATTATATTTGGGTGAGGTGACTAATTATTGCACGACCTTTTTCGATGATCCATTGTTTGATCAGTATTTTGTATTTGTTAATATTATTCGATTGTCTTGTTTTGTCAGGTAGGTTATTGTATATTTTAGGCGCAATGTATTTGAAATTTCTTTGACCAAATGTTGTGTTTGTTTTAGGTGTTTGTATGAGTTCTTTGGTTTTGTGCCGTGTGTTTACAATATTTTGGGTATTTTCATAAAATGTACATGTTTTATTTTTAAACAGATGAGTTAAGATTGTTTTTGTGTAAATTTGTCGAATATCTAATACAGGGAATTTTTTGAATATATCTACAGTACTTGTTATTATGGGAACTTTAAGAATGACTTTCATAATTAATTTTTGTGCCTTCGATAATGAATCTATAGCTGATAGTGTTGCACCTCCCCATGCGATTATTCCATATTCAATGATTGATTGACAAAGAGAGTAATAAACAATTTTCATAGATTTGGAATCTAGTATGTTTCTAATGTTTTTGAAGAAATAAATATGTTTTCTTAGTTTATTCGTGACAAGTAGGCAATGTGTATTCCACTTAAGATATTGATCAAATGTTAGACCAAGGTATTTGATATGGTCCGTTCGATCTAGGCAAGGACATTGACAGAATGTATCATGAATGCAAGAACATTCATGTACTTTTATTTCAACATCTTGATTAGGTTGGCCAACAATATTTATACTAGAAGTAATGTATTTTGTTTTGGTAGTATTTAGTGCAAGAGAATTAATGTCTAGCCATTTTTTAACAGAGTTAATTGATTTCTCAGCCATTTTGTATGCATCTAACCAAGTGTCAGATTGAATGAGTAGCACAGTATCATCAGCAAAACTTACAATTTTTCCATCTAACATTAGATTACAAAGATCGTTTATGTATATGAGAAACAAAGTAGGGCCTAAGACGCTTCCTTGGGGAACTCCATAGGTTATAGGGAGGGGTTGGCTGAATTTGTTTTCGATTTTGACACTTTGAGTTCGATTAGTTAAGTAACTTTGAAGAAATTCGAGATCTTTCCCTCTTATACCAATGGTATTTAGTTTATTAATAAGGATGTCAAGGGAGATAGTATCAAAAGCTTTTGAGAGGTCTAGGAAGATAGAAATGCATTTTTTACCCTTATCTAAATTTGAAACAAGAAAGTCTGTAACAGCAATAATAGCATCGGCAGTGCTCTTATTTGACCGAAAACCATATTGATTTTCGGAGAGTAGCTGCTTGCTTTCCAAAAATGTTTTCAGTTGTTTGTTAATTATTTTTTCAACTACTTTCGAGAGTGAGTTAAGTATTGTTATGGGCCTATAATTATTAATGTCCACTTTTAGACCACTTTTGTATATGGGTATGACGAGCCCTTGCTTTAATTGTTTAGGGAAAATTCCCTGTGATATGCTAAGGTTAATTATGTAAGTGAGAGGTTCCAATAGTTCATGAACAAGTGTCTTGAGTAAATTTACTGTGATGCCATCCATACCGGCGGACTTTGTGTCTTTTAATGAGTTAATTGTATTCTTAATATCGTCATGTGTAACCGTTTGAAATTTAAATTGTTTAGAATGGGGTATATGTGTTTTTTCCTGTAATTTTGTATTAGAATTCAAGGAGGACATTTTGTTTGCTAATTTTTTCCCGACATTAGTGAAAAAGTCATTGGCATGGTTTAGGATTTTTTCCGGATTCTTTGAGAAGTCGACGGTCAGTCCATCAATATTGAGCTGTTTTAGGTCAGTGTTTAAGTTAGGCTTAGTATGAGTAGCTTCGCGTAAAATGTTCCACATTTCTTTTGGATTACCTTTGCTTTCTTCTATTTTATGTCTATAATATAATTCCTTAGCATTCCTTATGACTTTTGTACATATGTTTCTGTATCTTTTGTAAAAGTTGTTAAGTATAGTGTCAGAAGGATTCAATGAAGTTTTTTTATGGAGTAAGTTTCTTTTTCTTATACAATTTATAATGGTGTGATTTATCCAGGGAGTTAGAGGTTTAAATTTGTGAGGGATTGTTTTTACTATAGAATTAGTGTTATTATTTATTTCAGTTTGTAGTTTGTCTATGAAGTAAGTCCATGCATCATCAGCGTTGGGTATGTGTAGTAAGTTGTGCCAATAATTACAGGAAAAAGATTTTTTTAGATTCTCATAATCAACTCGTTTTATGCAATAAAAGTGTTTCATTTTTACATTTTTTGATGGTGTGTTTAATGAAATCATAGTTGCATAGTGGTCAGTAATAGTAGATTCAAAAACAAGTGTTTTGTATGGTTTATTCGTTTTTATCATAATGTGGTCAACACAAGAGCTGGATTCTTTGGTGACCCTAGTCGGGTGATTTATTGTAGATATCAATCCATGGTAACTAAGTAGGTTTAAGTAATCTTGGCATTGCGGATGTGAATTATTTGGTAAAGTGTTAATATTAATGTCTCCAACTAAAATTAAGTTTTTTTTATGCGCAAGTTGTGATAATTTTTCATTTAGGCTTTGTATGAATGGAATTATATTGTGGTAGGAGGGAGATCTATACATTGCTAGTATGCATGTGTCACCGTACGATATTTGTAGACAATTTGCACCCGGGATTATTATTTCCAAAGTTTGAACATTCAGTACATTATTCACATATATAATAATGCCGTCATTCTGATTGTGATGGGTTTTTGTGGAGAAGTGAGTATAATCAGGAAGGTGTTTTGGTACATATAGTTCATTAATCCAACATTCTGATAGAATAATTATATCAAATTTAACCTTTAGATTATTCAGTAAAGTAAGTATTTCTTCCCAATTTTTATTTATGGATCGAACATTATGGTGAAAAATTTTTAGGTTGGTGTAGTCTTTCATTAGTAAATTACAAAACTTTATATCTGAAGATACATAATTATTAATTTTATCAGAAGATTCTGTTTCATTATCAAAAATCAGTCTAGCCATTTTTAGAAACAATTTACAATGGAACTTTAATATTTTGTATTGGGAGCCCTGTCACAGTAGCTAAAACTGGGAGTTCGCCCTATATCCGATAGTAGTACATAGGTAAGATACATGATTTCTGACAGTATGGAAACAATCACTGTAAAATGATTTCACAACAACAATTTAAAATAGTCAGGATCAGGTTTTGTACGGTAAGAGCGATCGGGCCAATGTTCAACATGTGACAGAGCTCATCAACATCCTAAATAATTTTACATAAGTCATCAGAATGTTTAATATATATTATTTTATCCGTGGCTGATTTCTTTACCAAAATTTTTTCGTCTTTATACCAAACGTAGGAAAACTTTTTTTCCTTGCATATTTGATTGTGTATATCTCGTTGATGTGTATAATAATATAATCATTCAGATATTTTATAACTATTTAAGATATTTAATTGAACAAAACAATTACTGATTTTTAGTTTCTTTTACAAGTTAACTTTATAAATTTTAGAAACATTATTATGGTTAGGATTACTTAATTTTTATGGTGCTCTGTAGCAAGGTTCCCTAGTGGTGTAATACACTGAACAGATAATCTATTGAAGTGTGATTTGAAATTAATGTGTCGCAAATTGACGTGGGGCCTTACGACTTCTAGGCCCCAGTCAGCCGAATAACAATGGTCCTTTTCTGAGTAGTTCCAAAATATCCGTTAGGTGTTAGGCGGTCCTCCTGTCATCAATTTAACTAGTTTATCTATGGACCGGGGTTGCCAATTCATGAGAAATTCCCCAGAAAAATAATATCTACAAGTAAAGGTGAGAATATACTATAATTTCGTTCCCTTTCACGTAAATTTTTCAAAACATTAAAATTGTTAAGCCTGTACGAAAGGGAAAATCGGAAATCGACTAAACAATTTTAAAAATTTGCTATTTTTCATTAAATTATGTTTCATCAGTGGCGAATTTGAACATCTATTTTGGTAGAACATTGGCAACCCTGCTATGGACTTTGTTTATCGCCTCAATGTACTTTTTCCAATTTATTCTTGTTTTGACATTGAAATCATATGAGATTTGATAGTTCTTCCAATCTAATGGTAACGTCTTTTCGAATGCGGCTCCTAGCTGCAAAAATTGCGTGAAAACAACCCATTGATATTCATTCAAGAAGGAATTTCAGTATTGTTCTTGAATTCCGTCATAAGTAAGAAAAAATTATGCTTACTTAACACACTTGTTCTGTATTATCTGCTCAGTGCAATTACAGGTGATGTCTTTAACAACCTCGCTATTGTTATGTTTAATTTTTGGAAAGTAGGGTATAATAAATTTACATAGGTACAATAATTTTATTGTTGTTGGATCTTTGTAAGGGTGCTGGACTCGACGTTCCAATAAATAAAAACTATTTATAATTTTGGAGTGATCACTAAAAATATTTTTATATGCTTTTTATATTCATGTATGTATATGACCGGTTAGTGGCTGAGTTGGCATCGAGTTTGGGCATAGTGTGTTCGATTCTTCGGCTGGATGAGTTCTCTCTCCATCATGACACAAGCAACATTTTCCGCTTACTGCTGTGGTAGTAGGAGATTTTCAAATTTTGTCAGGTTATTCGTAACCCGGGAATATTTGTATTTCTTTAAAAAATAATAAATAATAATAATATTTTTTATTATTATACAAAAGTAAAATAAATATGTGTGCTTTATAATTCGTTTACATGTTTACCTAAATAAAATAAAAATTGAAGCACTGACTAATTGATTATTTTTATTTCCATGTACCTATATTTCTTAAAACTTACTAGCTGACCCGGCAACGCGTTGCTGTGGCTAATAAAACACAACGTCATCTACTGGATGGTTATCCAACCTTTATAACCACCGCCGTCTTTGAGTTTATCGCGAAGAGACAGACAGATGCTGCGGAGGACTTTCATTTGTAATACGTAGAGATGGTGTGAAAGATTATAATAATGTGCATAAAATGCTTGGGGTAACCAACGTATTTAAGTTAATAAGGATTGATACTGTATCCGTCTAAATAACTTTTAAATTACCGCAATGTACGTGACCATTTTTTTAGAAGATAGAATGGATATAGTAAGCTATCTGTAAAAGATAGATATGCCGTCGCGGACTTTTTTTTAGATCTATAAAAGAGGAATATCCCACTATGCATTGTTTTGTTATATCCCAAAAGGATTAGGCACCGTTTTCGATGAAAGCTACCAGGCGGCTTGACTTTTTCCGACACTTCTAACAATTATCGTTAAGTTTCAACCAATTTACACAAATCCTTGACAAATTACATACCTAAACCTTCCTCACGAAACACTCTATCTATTGGTGAAAACCGCATGAAAATCCATTCAGTATTTTTCGAGTTTATCGCGAACAGACAGACGACAGGGGGACTTTAATTTATAATATGTAGAGATTTTGGGTTTTTTCATAAAAAAATTTGGATTTGAGGCCACACTGAAAAATTATTTTTTTTATCAAAAGATATATATACATTTTTTTATATGAATACCGCACGAGAGTCACCAACTGCTCCCGTCTGGAGCCAGTGAGACTATGACATCCCCCATTGGGGTATGTTGTGAGGCTGAAGGTAGTGGGGAAGGGAAGGAGACGGGGAAGAGGAAGATGAGGATGGCTATTCAGATCTGCACGGCTAAAGTCATTTCAAGCAACCTTTCAATTCTGAATGGTGGTCTTACACCAGGGAAATACTGAGAGTATCTTCCACTCTGGAATGTTCCGCAAATATACTTATATTATATTTTTAAGTAATTAATTGTGAAAGAACACATATTAATCAAATAAAATTTATTTGCGGACGCCGAGTTTGAACCCGCATCCTTCAGGTTGTGTGAGTGGAGAGTCTTACCTCGGGACCACGGAGGCCGTCGTATAGCAGTAGTATGGATATGTGCTACGATACGATAAATTTGGATCCGTTGAGCGCAGGCATATCCGATGGGTTATCTGAGAACATACTTTCTGTTAGTGGGATTTTTAACCTCGGTTCAATACAGAGGCATTACGTTGCGAGATCTCGGCGTTCCAAAGGATAAATTTGTAATAAAACTAGATTTCCACAATTTAAAATTAATAATACTGGAGAACTATGTTTTATGCGCAAGGTTATGAAGTCACGAAATTGACTAATTTTCCATCTTGGTTTATTTTAAATTTATTAGCATGGGGCATGTGTCATCTTTGGGGATGCTGTCTGGAGGGTCTTTTTAGGGAAATGAATGGAAGGAAGTTCTGGGAAGGAAAAAAGATATGAGGGATGGTTAGGAATCTGGGGGTCAGTGTGTCCAGGAGTGATGGATACATGAACCCATTCCTCCCACTGCGGTGCAAGGTTATGGGTCGAAAGAATCCGGCTGGAGAGGTCAAAAGGACTTCCTCAACCGGTCTCTCCTGATCTGGCCCACCCCGCAGGAGGTGGGCAAATGCATCCACCGCCTGGACCTAAACAAACCTCACCCCATGAACCCGGGCACCCCTGCTAAGTCACCAAACGTAGCAAAGCACTTGGAATGACCTAAGGCAGGGGTGTTTATTATCCAATAAATGGATCCCGCAGCGGCAATACTCACACCCGCCTTCCAAATTGTTTAATTTGAAGATTATGTGTAATAATATTTAAATCTTTATGAATAAACTTCTCTTCACTCAAGTTATTCAAAAATAATTTGATGTCTTCATGAGATTGAACACTTGAGATACACTAATAATTGTGAAAATACCGAACAGTTTCTAGATGTATTTATACAGCCATAAAATATTATGTTTGTTGAAAGTGCACAATTTTCCACGAAGATATTGCAAATTCCGTGTAATGTGCTATTTTTGGCAGGATAAACCAAAATCAGATGTTAATAATTAATTTTAATATGAAATCAATAATTTAATATAATTTTTGTAATACCATTTCAGTTAGATTGTGAACATTGTAAAACTAACGTACTTTAGAGGAAAAGTTGCGTCGCCGTTTTCATAAAAAACTTAAATTTGGATTTACGGCCAAACTGAATAATTAGTTTTTTAAGATATAGCTAATATCTACATGTGCTACTTTATTTATCTATATTTTTTATTATAATATATAAGCCATTAAAAAATTAAATGTTTCATGATTTTAGACGCAACTTTGACAATTTTTTGCGAGTAAGCGGTAATTATAAAAAAAATAATCTTTCTCAACCTAATACATAAATGTAATGAAATATGAAATTAAAAACAAAATATTGTAAAAAAAGGGTTTTCGGGTCGAAATTTTAAATTTAAGCCCACTAGCTAAGCTGAGTACTTTAAGCTTTTTGATAATGAATATTTTTTTACGTAAAAATTTGAAATCACTGGACATGCTTAGTACTATTTTTAGAAAAAAACCTTTGATTCATCTTAATTACTATAAAACACTACTTTTTGCATTCAATTGTGAAAATACTGCATTCAAAATTGTAATTACGTAAAATGTCAATCATATGAAATCGTGCGGTTTCAAAGATTTTCAAAAATCTAATGATTTTTATCTAAAAAATACAAGTGTTATATATTAAATACATATTATAATTTTCTAGATAAGTTTTATGAGTGATTACGAAATTTTACCTTTTTTATTTTATACCGAACAGTATTACTACCGTAGCGTCTGGGTGGTTGAATTTCAGAATTTTCCCAGCTACGAGTGCATGTCGGACGCCACATCATACGCGCCGCGCCACGAATAACATCTGTGTATCTTGAATTTCACACAAAGCAACAGTTATAATTCGGTTTCGAATTCAAGAATTCGACACAAGATGTCGCTACTTCTGTCACCAGGTCGGACGGGACGTCTCCCCCCTAGGTGTAACTGCTACGAAAAGATTGACGGTAATACATGTTGTATCAAGTGGCTATATATATTACATATGACGTCATTGCTCTGTCTCGGTTACTTTGTCCCGGTGACTAGCTACAGTGGATCCGAGGAACAGACTGTTTTTGGAATCAGTTCGTATTGCATCTATAAAATGGTCACCAACACTAACTGGGCGTAGCCGAACCAAAAGTTGTCCGCAGGGCCTAGCAGTAAAAACCTGAGGAGCGGGTTTTTAACAGCTAGTTTCACTATAATTACCGTAGGTAGAACAAAATTATACTCATTATTTGCCAAATTTTGCCTTTATAATTTGAAACAAAAATTAAACAAAGTAACAGATACCCATTTTCTCTTCGACCAACCCTACATCAATGCATTTGCTACATTAAAAAAAATATTTAATTTGATCAAGTATTTTGATTATATCCAAATTTAAGTTTTGTATGAAAAAGTCGGCGCAGCCTCTGGAATTCCATATTGAACAATACAAAAAATTTCTATTACAAAATGCCCCCACCCCCCCTCTCTACCTATGACAGGTTTTAAAAAATTTGTTCATTGTTCGTTTCTTTCTCGTTTTACGATTGCTATATTTTCAATTAGCACACCCTGTATAAAAGGGTAACTTTACGAATGTAAATTATTGAGTGTGAAAAGTCTAATTTTTTTTACATTAGCTCCACACAGGAGGCCCTAAGGAAAAAAATCCCTCAAGGCGTATGTATTGTCATCTTTCGGGATGCTGTGTGGTGGATCTTTTTAGGGAAAGGAAGTTCTGGGGAAGGAAAAGGTATGAGAGGTGGATAGGAAACCGTGATCAATGTGTCCAGGAGTGACGGACGTATGCAATGACTGCGGTGCAAGACGTTGGGTCGAGAGAATCCGGCTGGAGTTAGGTCTCCCGATCCGGCCCGCCATGCAGTAGGTGGGCAAATGCATTCGCCGCCAAGACCTAGACAAACCTCACTCCATGAACCCGGGCACCCCTGCCAAGTCACCAAACGTAGCGAACCACTTGTGGAGACCTATTGCAAGAGTGTTGGTTATCCAATACTTAAATGGTTTTCGGGACGGCGGTACCCACATTCGCCTCCCAAATTGAAAATAAATTTCCCCGCACAGTTATAAGTTACTCATAGTTATTACACGGCTCATGTCAGTTAGTATTGATATGTATATAAGAGCAATAGCTACGGCCAAATCTGAGTAGTATTTTTTTTATAGGCAATTCACCCTAAAAAGCAATATACTAAACCCCTGCTAAAAAGTGTGCTGTGTGAAGTACCTAGGTAGTATTTTTCATCTTGGATTCAACTTGGATTCCACGTGGTTTCACTTTCCATAAAATATGATATTTTATAGAATTTTTATTGGAGGCGTGAATTATTACGCTATTTCATAATTTGGGTGTTAACTTAGCAAAATATTATTTATTATTTACTGCTCTGTTATAAGAACAATTTATTTTTGAAAGTGCCAAAACTGCCAAAATCAAATCGGCCGGTAGTGGTGGGGAGTAGCAATGAGTTGGTGCCGCGTTTTGCCGGAGGCCTCCGAGGAGTGCTTCCTTTAAAAAACTCGAGTTCTAGGAGTGGTTTCAGGTTCCGAGAAATGGTACGAACTGGATACTGTGGAAGTTGTGGCGGGTGCCAAGGCGTATGTTCTGACCTCAAACTCTAGGACCTACACCGTGCGAGTCCTGGTACGGGTCCGGACCATGTGGAATCGGATCGGACCACATGTGGAATCGAATCTATGTACCTAATTTTTGTAACTTTATTTTTAAAAGTACAAAAAAAACATAGCTACATGCATTATATTCCCAAGAGTTAAGACCTCATTTAAATTAATGAAATATTAACTGACACTGAAAAAATTTTTTAAGTGAAAACTTCTTTAGCATCGTTATGGTTTGAAACTCGATACACTACATACAAAAACAAACACATGAATACATACTATAGGATTTAACCTGTTAGAGAATGAGATAGAATAATCGGTCTCCTTTTTGCGCGGTGCTTCGTAGCCTCCCAACTCTTCTAAACTTTAGTTTTATGAAGGTTTCACTTCTACCGAGTGTGAACTGCACACTTGTATTTTTGAAGTGAACACTTCTTTAGCATCGTTGTGATTTGAAACTCGATGAAACGAAAAAGAGGCAAACAGATACAACATGTACATCTATAGGATTTAGACTCCGAAAGAATGAGATAGTATAATTGTTCTCCTCTTTGTTTGGTGCTGTAGCCTCCCCACTCTTGTCTACTTTATTTTTCTGAAGATTTCACTTCTACCGCGTGTGAATTGCACTTTGATTTTTTTGAAAGACTGGGAAATAGGTATTGGGGATTGGATGGGAAAGAGGAGGAGAAGGATGAGGGGATGTTGCCGAGCAAGTAAAATGAAAATAGTAGGTACAATTTATTTAATCAACATTAATTTGTGTTATTCGCATCTAGAATTTGATGCGATGAACTTTGAAACGATAGTAACCAGCAGTGAATATTTCAGCTTGTTTGCCTTTATTTGCAAGTTTATTTTTGTAGCAGTCACATGTCCTTTTCAGAAATTTATATTGATTGTAATTAGTGATGCATCTATCAATGTATAAAAGGGTGTTCTGTCTGCTATATCGAAGCGGTTGTTTAGAGGCATTCGGGTCCGCGTTTGGATCCGAGTTCTCTGGAAGTAGTTGAATTTGTTCTTTGGGAATGGTTGATTAGAATTCGAATTTGGGTCCGAGTTCTCTGGGAAAAGTTGATTTGAAACAGGTGTAGGAGTGGGATCCCGCAAAGGACTCAGGTTCAAGAACTCATTCCGGGCAGCTAAACCTACACATCGCTAGTGGATTGTAGGAGCCAGTAGAAGAGACATGCGCAGATGCGAACAGCGCACACCACGTGCTGTAATCTGTAATCACGCCGGCCTAGTGTTGAGTAGTGATGAGTCCAAAAACGACAAACACGTTTGCACAACACGTTTGGAGTTAAAAAATGCCCAAACTGTTATCTATAATCCGCACAAACAGTTTGTCCGTTTTGTCGACTCTTCTGTCTCTTCTATCTTATATCACGAAAGCGCGAGAGTGGATGAGACAGAAGACAGAACCTCTCCAAACGATAAACATTATCTTACCCTCTCGCACTAACGTTCTAATAATATGTGAGAGTGAGATAGATCTCTTGCAGGCGAAAAACAGTATCTTCAATGAAAAATAGTATCTTACCCTCTCGCACTAGCGCCTTAACATTATGTGTGAGTAAGAAGAGGCACTATGGGCACCTGTTATTTTAGGAAAAAAAACATTAGCTTAACGTTTCACACTGAAGGCTCATTACGAGCAAGAGCGAGAAGCAAACCTGTTATTTTTAGAACAGGTTGAAAAATTGAAATCAAATAAATGCAGGGGTATCCCGCTGTTTTCCGTTTGCCCTTCTGTTGCCACTGTTGTCAGTCTGTTGTTTATTTACAAAACGAGACTGAACGAAACTACCAAGACCAAGTAAACCAAACAGAGTAATACGGCAAACGGGCAAACAGAGACTTCACCGCAAAAGGCTCGTGTAAAATATTGCCTGAATATAGTAAATATTTAATTGTTATTATAGGATAGGTACCTACCTACTTCCTTTCAATCTTATTAAATACGTTTACCATCCATTCTTTCCGGATTCCCACATTTATTAAAGTCAAGTTGTATAATAGAAACAAACAAATTTTCAAAAAAACAAATAAATTTCTTTATTCGGAAAATAAACAACATGATAATCAAAATTTATATAAAAAAACAAGAAAAATGAAACATTAAAAAATAATTAAACGGCATTAATTAATAAAAATAAATGCAGGTTAATAGTTAGAATAGGTTAAAAGTGAGTACATACATTTCAAGAAATAACTTATAACCATTTTATTTCCTTAATTACAAACAGAAGAGTATTTTAGGTTAAATTAGGTACATTTTTTAACATTTTTGTTTTGAAGAGTTTTAATTTTCAATGTACAATTTGTTACTTTAATTTTAAATTTTTTGCGACCGATATTTTTTTACATTAGTTCCTTTCCTACACACAGGAGGCCCCGAGAAAAAAATCCCTTGGGACCTGTGTCATCTTTGGGGATGTTATGTGGAGGATCTTTTTTGGAAAAGGAAGTTCTGGGAAGGAAAAAGGTATGATAGGTGGATAGGAATCTACAGGTCAGTGTGTCCGAAAATGACGGATATTTGAATCTTACTGCGGTGCGGTGCAAGGCGATGTTCCGAGAGAGTCCTGTGGGAGAGGTCAAAAAAGTCTTCCTTAACCAGTCCCTCCCGATCTGGCCTGCTACGCAGTTGCTGGCAGACGCATCTGCCGCCAACATCCGGACATACCTCACCTCATGAACCCAGGCACCCCTGCTAAGTCACCAAACGAAGCGAACCACTTGGGGTGACTTATGGCAGAGGTGTTGGTTATCCAATAAGTGGTTCCTGGGGTGGCGGTACCCATACCCATCTCCCAAGTTAAGAATAATATGAAGTGGAAAATAATGGTGGATAAGTAAGGGGTGTCCGGGGAAGACATGACATGATAAAGTTAATCAAATTCTTGAGTCGGGTCATGGCATGTGTCTGAAAAACAGAATTGTATGTATGCGACGATGTATGAATGCGAATGAAGCAAGTAGTGTTCCGAGTTCCGAGAGAGGTATATGGCGATCAATCTTCTCTGTCTACCCCTGTCGCGTAACGGCGCGGCGTAAGCTAATCAGTTTACACAGCGCCGTTGATGTGAATTAATATTAAGTCATTGACAGGAAAAACCCCCTCACTGGATACTTAACGGTCGTAATGCTTAGAAATGCGTACCCCGTACCTACCTATAGATAAAACGGCCTATAAACCGATTGATATTAAAATAATGTTTCCAAGAACCCCTTGATTACTTACATGTTCGGCTAAATCTGGTAAACTGCATATAATAATAATTAATAAATGACTACGCAAAGTTTTCCCGGACGGCAGCTTTGACAAATATTTTAAAAACCCATTTCATTGTAATTTGATTAGCATTAACCCTACTACCTATTAATAACAAAATTCAAATTTGTTATGTTTCCAAGAGTTCTTAATTACATATCGGGGTAAACCTGGTAAATGACTAATGGTAAATCTGATAAATGATTTCGGCCGCTTTGAAAAATATTTTAAAATCCCATTCATATAATATACCTTTAATGGCACTTAGTCTTGAGTTTAGTCCGTTTTGTCGACTATTCTATCTTATATCACAAAAGTGCGAGAATGGATGAGACAGAACCGCTCCAAATGAAAAACATTATCTTACCCTCTCGCACTAACGTCGTAACAATTAATATGTGAGAGTGAGTTAGGTCTGTTGCAGGCGAAAAACAGTACTTCTTGTTCTTCAATGAAAAACAGTATCTTACCCTCTCGCACTAGCACTTTAACATTATGTGTGAGTAAGAAGAGGCACTAGGGGCACCTGTTATTTTAGGAAAAAAACATTAGCTTAACGTTTCACACTGAAGGCTCATTACGGGCAAGAGCGAGAAGCAAACCTGTTATTTTTAGAACAGGTTGAAAAATTTAAATTAAATAAATGTAGGGGTATTTCGCTGTTTTCCGTTTGCCCTTCTGTTGTCTGTTGTCACTGTTGTCAGTGTTCTGTGTTCTGTTAATCTGTTGTTTACTTACAAAACGAAACTACCAAGTAAGTAAACAGAGCAAACACGGCAAACTGGCAGACTTCACCAAACGGCTAGTGTCAAATATTGAATATTGCCTGAATATACATTGCTATTAGATTTCCTTTCAATCTTATTTAATAAGTTTACCATCGTTCCATTCTTTCCGGATTCCTGCATTAGGTATAAAGTATCAAAGTCAAATTGTATAACAGAAACTAACAAATTTTCAAACGAGAAAAATTCATTTATTTATTTTAAAAATAAACAACATGGTAAATCAAAAATTAAAGAAAAAAAAACATTGAAAGAAATGAAACATTAAAAACTAATTAAACGGCATTAATTAATAAAAAAATACAGGTTAATAGTTAGAATACGGTAGAATTGGGTATATACATTTCAAGAAATAACTTATTTTAAAGGCATTTTTTCCTTGATCAAACACAGGATAGTAGTTTAGGTAAAGTTAGATAAATATATTTTTTTCATTAGTTCCATTCGATTTCAACCCGTTTGAAAAAATAACAAGATTGCCTTCTCGTTCTTTGCCCATAATGGGCCTTAAGTGTGAAACGTTTAGCTAATGTTTTTTCTATTTCCTAGAAAAAACAGATGCCTCTTCTTACTCACACATAATGTTAAAGCGCTAGTGCGAGAGGATAAGATACTGTTTTTCATTGAAGAAGTACTGTTTTTCGGCTGCAACCACCTCAATGAATACAATAAGATACTTTACGTTCGTAATGTTTAGAGATGCGTACCTAGTACCTACCTATAATACGGCCTATTTAGAATGATATTAAAATTACGTTTCCAAGAACCCCTTAATTACTGTTCACATAAATCTGGTAAAATGCATAAATCAATAAATGACACTAACCGCAAAGTTTTCCCGGACGGCAGCTTTGACAAATATTTTAAAAAGCTTGTTTTTATTTTTGTAATTTTGATAGCATTAACCATACTACCTATTATAATTAAATTAAAATTTGTTAAGTTTCCAAGAGCTCTTAATTACATATCGGGGTAAACATGGTAAATGAATAATGGTACAACTGAAAAATGATTCCGGCCGCTTTGAAAAATATGTTTAAATCCCATTTATATAATGTAATTTTAATGGCACTTAGTCAGGGTTTTATTGTTATGGATCGATACAGATACTGGATACAATATAACCATACACCCCCAGACCCCAGTTACTAAACTGCTAACAGTGCTTACTGCTACAAACCTATTGCTATTTCATACAACTGCTTTAAAAAACAGCCTGTTTTTTTCCAACAGTTTGGGAAAACAGTTGACGTTTTACAAATAACAGTTCGTTTTCATTTTTTAAAAAGAACAGAAACGCCCACCACTAGTGTTGAGAAATCGAAGCAGAATTTTGCTGTCAGTTTTCAATTGACTTTGCGCGGTCGTGCTCGCTTGGCACATCACAAAGATTGCATCAAGTATTTTCTGTATACTTTTAAAGTTTATTTTTTAAATTAAAATCACTCGAAGACAGCGTAGCGATGGCCGAAACTGAAATGTTAAATAATAGTGATCAAGATGTGCCATTTTTTGAAGGTGTGGAGAAATTACTGGAGATTTGGTTTGTTCCTACTAAGAACGCCGACCTGAGGAAGATACCAAGGTAGGAAAAAGTTTTTAACTTTATCGTTACTTTGTAAGTTGATGCAGACAATTTTATTGAATGACAAGATTCCCGCTCAGAATGTCAACAATGCAAATGTTACAGTTTTCCCCCAGCTGATGAACTGATGGGGGGTGCGCAGTCGATCGACCGTGATCAGGTGTGAAAAATAATTATTACGTCACGTCATAAATTACAGATTGATGTTATATTACAAACAGGGGTAGCATGTCGGAGATTGGAGGCTGCCGAGTTTGGTGACAGATCGAGGGTGTGCTCTGAATTTTCCAACATTTCCGTTTTTTCGGAAGACGTCAGATATTCACGCCATTCGCCTATTTTTATTTTGCGAGACGAATCGCACGCTAACCAATATTTAAACCTGTATCCTCGTGTGGTGCGTATCCAGTAAGTAAGGGTAATGTAAAGAAGAAAAGTAGTTTTGTGTAGGTACCTACGGCTTTTGTCAATTTTCTTGAATTGCTAGCCGGTTATTTTGTTCTTAGTTAACTTTCTACAGTACCGAGGACCTCCCGCCTAATTTTGTTTTCATCTTACGCCGGACTCAGATAATAATAATATAGGTAATATAAACAAGTATCTTTACAAATGTGTAATAATGGGCCTCTCATTTTGTTGTTGGTGTGATGTTGTGAATATTTATTTTACGTTCATAATAAAAATTAAAACAACAAAAAAATCTGCATAATGTTGTTCACCTTGAAATAATGCAGATTGGTAAAATGTGTAATGGTACACATTGTACCTACCTACATCTACTTATTAAAAATAAAATAAAATCTTTTTACTGGATAGGTACCTACCTAGTTAAATAATACTCGAAGGTTGGAAGTGTGTTTTCATAAAACTCAAATAAAATCTTAAAAAGTTAATTTTTAGATATTATGCTAATACGATGCAATATTTCCATTTTACATGAATAAATGATTAAAAATTGAAAAAAAAAACCAAATTAGAAATAAATAAGTAAAATTCAGGAATTATGCACAACTAAATCAATTAATAATTCGCTCATGTAATGCAAAACAAACGTAGGTAGGTAGGTATCTATATTTATAATGTTTTGAGAATACGGTGTCTGAAGATGAATTTTCAAATATTTGCCAAAAATCGAACAACTGCAATTTACGTGTTTTTTTAAATCATTAGAGAATAATTGCGTTTATACTTAAAAAAATGGTAGGTACATACTTAATATCGGTGAACTTTCGGGATCGCTGGACTTGCTTACTAATATTTTGTAGAAAAAAAACTTTTCATTCACCTTAATTACTATAAAAGATAACTATTTGCATTCGGGGCAATGAAATTTTTTAAAAAATATTCAAAAGTATCTATAACTTTTTTACGTTATAAATCTTACCCAAAAAACTTTATTTTATTTTATTTTATATCCAGAATTCCACCGAAATAGTGCCTACCTAATACGCATAGATTAAATGGTTATAAAATCTCTAGCCCTTCGTTATGTTAGGGGTATACATTAATTATGTGAGCAGTTTATTTTACAATTTAGACCCCCCCCCCTTGGTGAGATTTGGTGGGGACCCCCCCCCTCCCCTCACCTGAGATCAGTGGTGTATCTGGGGTCCTACTCTATCCCATCCCGCCCCATGCTATCCCATTACGTCCCCCCCGTTGAGGTAAATATGATCGCGACAATACGCTGAAAAACTGTTCAAGATTTGGTAAGTTTTTACTGGACCCCCCCCCCCTCCATTTTGAGCTCACGTAATTAATGTGTTCCCCCTTATGACGTCAATACCAAAGCAATACCAACATACCAAAATGAATAGGGACAGAAATTATTGTAAATGGCTGTTATTCCGTACGACGAAAGCAAATTGTCATTTTACGTAATTGTAATTTTAAAAGCAGTATTTTCCATCGCCCCGAATGCAAAGTTGTCTTTTATGGTAATTAAGGTCAATGAAATGGGTTTTTCTAAAAAATATTCGTATGCATATCCAGCGATCCGAAAGTTTACCAAAATACGTTTTGCATAATAGCCAAGGAACATAGGTATTTATCCAACAATAACGATGAAATTAAAATAGCAGATTTGATCTTTTTACACAACAAAATTGGTGAATTGATTGATATTGATGCATTTTTTTTACTCAACATCGCGATCTTCGCATATGTGGTTCTTTTGAATTACATAAGGGAATTAATGCTATTTATAGAGGCTGTGTGCGCAGCCCAATTAATTTCCCCCAAATGGCTGTGTGCTTTATTACACCAGTCTTGGCGAGTAGCGGAATTTAAAAAGCTTCGAAGCGGGTAGAAAAATTACCAAAACCGACGCAAACGGTTTTTTGTTTTAGGAAATCTTTCAGCAAACCTGAAAAGTCTAGGTCTCAGTATGTTTTTGTTTAATAACGACTAACTCACCTTCAATTTAATATTCAGATACCTAGTCCTTTTACAAAAAGCTTTTAAATTTAAAAAAGATAAGTCCGAGCAGGTATAAACGTTTAATATTTTATTAAACAGTATTTTAGTACTGCCAAATCCAGTTTTGTTTTAATTGATAAATAATATTAACGGTATAAAAAATGTAGTTTATTCAGCGGATGAAGGTTAAATTTCAGTTTCAATTAATTCAGCCGAATATCATAAGAACTGAGAAATAAATTATTTTGTAGTGGAATCTATGGAGCATGTTTTGCGAAAACGTGGGAACGGCCTACGCATTTCAGAGGGAGTTTGTCTGAAACGTTTGTACTTAGGTACTACAATCTACAACCCGGCCTTTTTAAATAAACAGTGTACGTATTATTATAAACTGTTCAAAGAAGACTTGTTCATTTATGGCAGTTTTCATATAATTTCTTACCTGTGCTGGATTGATAATTATTATTTGATATAGTTGCACGCAATAAAAAACCCACTTGTTTTCAGCCTAGAAACAACTATACTATACGTCGGGGGAAATGGAAAAACATGCACAAAACAGATTATCAGGTTCTTAGTTTGGGTTATTTAAATAATTCGTGCGTATTTAGAATGAATCTAAACCCCTAAGGCGCCGCAACCGGGCTCAAAAAGAAGATGGAGAGATGAAATCACGAATGTTAGAGGAGCGCGCTAGTATTTAAAGCCACAAAATCGATGCGAAAATTGTGAAAATGTTTAATAAAACACGACTCGTTTAAAATAAAGCAAAAATCTCGCGGGGGTTGTGTTAAACAGCATTTAAAAAAAAGTGTGATTTTTTTTATACTGAAACAAACGTGTTTATAATAATTTTTGGAGCATACTTTGTGATTTTTTTCTATCGAGCGAATTTTATGTAATTTGCGTTTCGGTGCGGGGAATGTCTAGATATTATCTTCAAGAATAAAATATATATATTTTAAGAGCTTTAAAACTTAACGTGTTTAAGGGGAGATATGTAAGAAATCGGTAGAAATTCGGGTAGCGGCGGCTTAAGCAAACTTCACATCATAAATAAAACAAAACATGGCGTCAAAACTAAAAACGTCAAAGTTAAAATTTGGGAAATTTTACCTTCAGTAAAATGTTTGAAACAACGAACCATGTTTTAATTTTTTTATTGTAAAACATTGCTTGCAACTGCCTGCATTTTTGTTTTTGTTTTCTAAATATTACGGATATAGGTACATATTTTTTTAAATAATTAACACTACGTCAATGTAATTAAAACATATTTTTTAAATCGATTTTTGTAAAGTTAAAATGTGTGTTTTAAATACGGGTTTTTATAAACTCAATGTGCCTGTGCAGTCACCTTATATTATTTAATGTTCTCTGTTCGACTGCGTAATTTAACTCACTTTCGTGTTTTACTGACACTGCTATCTTTGTTTTCATGTTTCGGGTAATTTTATTAAGCGTTCCCAGCCACCACCAATGAATGGCCTGTAAAGCAAAGCCAGACGCTAAAAATGCCCTAATAAATACCAGGTTCGCAGAAGGTAATACAAAATAATTAATGATACGCCTGAATTGCAAGGTTTTGGCAACGTTTTTTCCTTTCATTTGCTTTACAAAATATTATTTTTTACTTTTATACTCGGTGTTCTTAACCTTTCCTGTCGAAACTTGAAAGTAGATTGAGTGCCGTAGAAACCATATTATGTTAAAAATATGGAGATCCGTAAATGATACGAGTAAGTGTTCCGGATAAAATTAAGAAAGATGTAGAACAGATGTACAAAGAAAGGAGTGTAAAGAGAATACGTGAAAAGGGAGAAGAAGTCGGGGACGCACGATCAAGTGAATAAATTACTGGAGTCGGGCCATGTCAAAAGTCGGAAAAGAGAAGTATACCTATGTATAAGACATGAGACGATGTGAATGTAAATGAAGCAAAGGTGTGTGCCAAGAAAAAGTTGTGTGGCGCTCTATCCTCTCTGCCAATCCCCACGTGGAAACGGCGTAATGGTTAGTTGGTTAACAATTCACCTAAAAATTAAAGATGGAATTAAGTTCCAGGGCCTTTTTTTCAGAGAATATTCAAGTTTCATTGAAGGCCTTCAATGGGTTAAAACCAATTTAAGTATTTCACCCATTTTTGTAGGTTATATTATGGTTTACTATTATTTAATAGATCAAAACAAAAATTTCCTCTGAAATCATTAGATTTGTAAGTAGGTACTTAAATTTATTCTTTAAAATAAATTAATGTAACTTTTTTTAAATAAAAAAGAATTATACAGTTTGTCCGAAACAACGTCATTATTTCAAAGAAAATTCTTTTTTCAAACTTTCTTCGGGCACGTAGGTACCTACTACCTAATATTATGGTACCTACCTACTAGGTACGTATAATATTTAAAAAAAAAAATCGCGACAATTTCACATTTGCAAAAATAGTCTTTACTGAACCATAGTCAAAGTTAACCATTTTGTCAAATCAAGGCTTGCTTTAATAAAAAAATTCATGCAGCAGATTTTAGAAAACTTAATTCACGCACGAATTTACAGATAGATGAAATGCCAAACGGTCGCGTTAAGATTATTTAGACGTGCGTATGCTAACGTTAGGTTGATAACGGGCGTCTGGGTGCATAGGTTATCGACTAATAAATAGCAAGAGAATATCACAATCATTTGACAAATTGATTTAGTTTTGATTGGTTAACGGACTTTTATTTAATTATTATCAGGACTGGTCGTTTGGTTTGTACACGGTTTACCACCATATTTGTTTATAGAATGCAAATGAGCGCTTTTATTATTAATGTGACGATCCACGATTACGACGGTACCGTTGCTGCACAAAGAAGGCAATATACATGCGTTCCTTATCACAATAATGCAGCTGCTCATTCAAAAGATCAGATGCACCATAGACATCCAAATAGAGAGACAAGAAGATACAGATGAGGGGTAAAACCAAACTATGGAAGGGCAAAGAGGGGAAAGATGACTGTGATTCGTTAAAAAAATCAATCTGACAGTATATAGGCATCTGGCATTATAATATCACCATTTAGTTCTTAAAAGCAAAATCTGCTTTTGAATGAATAGACCCTTTTACATGGGAGCGCGAATTGCCCGCCACGTTATTAACAAAAATAAACAAAAATTTTAACAAAACAAAAAAACGACTTAAAAAAATGCACTTAAAAGTAAAAAAATAATTTCGTATTCTTCTACAACTTCATAATCAACTTACTTTTTCTACTCATCAATATGTAGGTATGATTGTTATTTTTGGAGGTCGGTGTCAGCAAAGGTACCCGGCCCGGCGTGTTCACTTGACAGTTCCCCTCCCGCCGCGGCCCCGCTCTCGCCTCGTCAAGTCGCTTGTGCGACACAAGCACATCTCACCTATGACTATGTATGTAGTTACAAACCTACCTTGACTGACACCGACTCCAAAAATAACAATCGTACCTACATATTGATGAGTAGAAAAAGTAAGCTGATTATGAAGTTGTAGAAGAATACGAAATTATTTTTTTACTTTTTAGTGCATTTTTTAAGTCGTTTTTTTGTTTTGTTAAAAATTTTGTTTTGGAATTGCTGTAGATATTAGTAGACGCCTCCGAATGGAGGCGTGAGTGAGGACGAATATCTACAGCTCAAACTGCTGACTAATATCTATGAGAACCAAAGTGTGGACGAATATCTACAGCACTGGCAGAGGTTGGATTTGCAATTATGTATAGCATATTGGAATAACGTAATATTGGGTATGCAGTTTAAAAAACTTAATTTATGTATGTATGTATGTAAAAATCCCTAATATCGGACTATTGGACACATTTAGCTGATTATTAAGGATTTGGTTTTTTGTTTTAACAGCTTTTTTTATTTCGAGTGCTTCTAAATTATTTAGTCTGTTACCATGACCATTTCTATGTCAGTTAGGTTAGGTTAGGTTGTGGTGCCGTGTATTTCGAAATAAATAAATAAATATCTTGGTATTATGACCTCCATGTTTGTTCAATAAATTATTGTCCTCGTAAACAGCAAAAACTTAATATTATGCAAAAACTTAATATTATGCAAAAACTTCATGTACGTACTTTAAACGTTTAAGCCTGTATGTAATTAGTAATTACGTAATTGAAGTAATTTATGCTTTTCCGTACAACCTCTTGCTCAGCTGCCCTCTGTAGATATTAGTCCATATTACGCTCCATAGATATTAGTCAACACTGGGACCGTCATAGATATTCATCCGACCTTAGCTCTGTAGATATTAGTCCTCACTCTGAAGTTCATAGATATTAGTCCAACATATGAGCTGTAGATATTCGTCCGACATTAGGCTGTAGATATTAGTATCTGGAGTCGTTGTGAATAGTAAAGTTAGTTTCATAAGAGATATTGTTCTTTGGGGGTTTTTTACAGAAAGATTTTATGATATTTGGAGCAATTATACCTACCTACAGATTCCGTATAACTTTCATAAAATAATAACGCGGAGTAAAGTAATGATTTTCCGAGAAATATGTTTTATTTTCGACTTCCACAATATATTATTATATAATTATAATTACGTTTTCAACTGAGGTTAATGACCCGAAATGGGTAAAAAATTATCTCGGTGGTAAAGTTCCATAAACAGTACAAAAAATATTTTAGAGCGGTTGTAAGGTTCAATACACACCACAACAAACTATTTTTAAAGCAGATAGATAAAATTAAGTTTTACGAATGTTTTTTTAAAATTATTTTATATCATCCATACAAATGGATTCAATTTGATTGTTACGTTTTTTTCTTGATTGTGCTTAATTTAGAAAGAATTGATTAATATATTATGTAAAAAGGCTAAAATTATAAGAACAAATAGCTAGTTTTTCTCCACTTCCAAATCTGTGGGGGAATTCTATAACCGTAATATACAGAAAATAATAAAAATTTATGTTATCCAAAAACGTTTCCCGATTGTTCCCGAAACGTTCCCTGATTGAAATATATTATTATACCAACTAAGTCAAAAAAAGTTATAACACAAAATCGGCTCCGAATGTGATTCACCAGTTGTTTCTCCCTCTTACTACATATTCCCAGACATCGTCTATTTATAGAAGATAGATAGATATACATTTTGCCATCGGCTAATTACTGTTATTATGCATTTGGCTCTATATTTTTATGTGATACCGCGAAATAATTTCACAGCCCCGGAGCCTGTGAGACTTTGGTATTCAACTTTATGAAGCTGCTGGAAGAGGGGTCGGATATGGGGAAGAGAAAGTTTGGAATATATCTGGCTAGCCAGATCTGGTCACCAAAAATAAGTAAAGCTATTTTAAATAATGTTTGGATTCTAAGTGGTGGTCTCTCATTATGGTACTAAGGCTGAGTTGTTTCACAGAAATTCACGTGTGACAAAGTCATCAAATGGCTATTCAACGACATTTTTTTAAACATTTGAATGCTCCCCGTTGAACGCCAATTCCAGATACATTTTTAGCTTTCTATCAAATTGTAATAAGCTGACAAGCTTAGCAACAGCTAGGCTTGTCAGCTTGTTTAGCTAGTTGTCCTTTGTGCTGATCACAATTTGTTTAAAAGCTGAAACGGACTTAGGACGGGGTGTTACATTTGAATTTCTGTAAGACAACCCGTCCTAAGAGTGTACTATTCCAATCTGGAACGAGGAGATATAATTAATTAAATTAATTGAGAGAGGTAGGTGACTTTTTATTTGCCCTCGCAGACATTTGACCCATTGACCTCCGCGCTAAGGAAGTTACTATTACTTAATTAATTTCAACCATGGAGGTCGTGAAATTATTTATAGTTTAATGTACAAGAAAATTATTTATTGTTTCCAATTTATACAAATTAACCATGATAGTTAATTAATGTTTTTTTCTTTGTTACAGACAAAAATGGGAGAGTTTGTTGAAGATTGTTCGCTGTGAAATTATTTCTTTCACTCACAGCGAGCAAGTCGACGCTTACGTGCTGAGGTAAGAAATTTCATACACTTTTTATCGTTTGTTTATCCAAAGGTACAACAAAAAAATCCCGTAAATTGATTATTTATGAAGCTCCGATAAAATGGATATGTTCCTGATAATTATGAAATGCGAAACTGATATACTAAACGTCAAATAAATATATGGAATGATTTGAATATGCATAATGTTTGCAATGAAGAGCGAGATTTCTCTCTTTACAACTGTGGGACGCAAATCTTTTTTGGGTGGTTTGGGCGTTCACTTAATTAATGATAACTAATATTTTTAAACGATTTCAAAAAGGAGGTGGTTCTCAATTCGACTGTATTTTTTTAAAATTATTTTAATTTTATGTTTGTTTCCTCAAAACTCTCGACTGGGTGAACCGATATTGATGATTCTTTTATTTATTTGAAAGCTGGCGCTTCTCGTGTGGTCCTATTTCAATTTGGTCCGGTTCTGACAATGGCATCCATGAGAAAACCATATAAGTCTTAAATTTGCGTATGTGCGCGACAAATGGACGAATAACTCAACATCACGCCAACCGATTTCGATGATTCTTTTTTTATTGGAAAGGATGTACTTCAAGGGTAGATTGATGAGAGTTTGGTTAGGTTCTGATTATGGGATCCATGACAAAGTAACGGAACTCTTCACTTCTTAGGAGCAAATTAACGATACTCGGCCGAATCTTTTATAGGCTGATACGTTTTTAGATTTTCACGCCAAAAGTATTTTCGTTATTTGTTTATGCCGTGTTGCGCTACCTCCTTCTTTAGCCAACGTTTCGGACAGCATTGCAGTGTCCATCATCAGGGCAGATCTGGCAGGTCCGGTAGATATAGGCTATCCAGATCTTTGAGTCACCTACCGTAATGTCGTTATGGTCAAGTAATGTCTGTCTCATATGAGTAGCACGTTTAGTAGGTCTACCCATATTCAGACAAATTAGTTAGTGTACTTCAGATTCACTAAAAATTAGTGATGCAACGAATACGAATATTCGTATTCGCCGAATAGTAGACATTTGCCAAATATTCGTATTCGGCGAATAAATATTTACGAATACTAAAAAAAAACCTTTTATACGTATCTCCGTTTGATTATACCGTGTGTCCACGCACCTCTGTATCCGAACGCTATAGCCGCAATGACAAGACGCGATGGGGAATTCAGGGAAATTCCCTATTGCAATGCCACAACTTACCCGTGCCGGGCGGCGGTGGTATCGCTGGTGGTGAACAAATATGTCATAGAAATGTCAAAATGTCTATGTATAAATTGTAGTTCCAATTTTTGCCACCGGCAAAGATAAGTTTGTGGTACTATACTATGAACCTCGAATTTTTTCATTTAATACGCGTTCTTTTTCTTAGTAGTTTCAGTATTTGACAATCGAAAGCACAGGTCAAGTGTGTAAGCATATTGTAAATGGTCTAATTGCAATTATGTGTGTTAGCTGCGAAGTAAAAGAAACTAAATTTAAATAAAATGTCCTCTATTAAACGTGCTTTTTTCAACGGCTGGCAACATCCAAACTGAAAAAAGAAATCGCCAGGGAATCTACAGATGTTGTGTTTTCTCCATAGAAAGTTGACAGTTGTAATTTTTAATTTTTCAATTTGGTAGGCGGGTATGGGTACCGCCGCCCTGGGAACCATTTATTGGATGACCAACACCTCTGCCACAGGTCACCCCAAGTGGTTCGCTACGTTTGGTGACTTAGCAGGGGTGCCCGGGTTCTTGGGGTAATGTTTGTTCAAGTCTTGATGGCGGGTGCGTCGGCCCACCTTCTGCGTGGCGGGCCGGATTGGGAGATGCTGGTTGAGGGAGACCCTTTACAACCGGTTACCGCTGTCCGGGCCGCTCGGTAGTACAGGGGCCCGACCCTCAGGCTCACGACTGAGGGTGGGCTGCCCCATCAACGAGTGTAAAAACCCCGCCGCTGCTGTTGTGCCGGTTCGTGACCGGAGGGGACCCAGCAGTAGCGTTTGGGGCGCATTGGGTGACCTCTCCAGCCGGACTCTCCCTATCCATAGCCTTGCACCGCAGTGGGTGGATTGGATTCATTCGTTCGTCACTCTTGGACACTCTGATCCCCAGCTTCCTACCCACCCCTCATACCTTTTCCTTCCCAGACCTCCCTCCCTCCACACCCCATCATAAAAACATTTAAAATCATGACAAAACAAACAACAAAAATTAACATCATTACAGCGGCGAGTAGTAGGCGACCCCAGCGCAGGCCAAAAATGTTGGTGAATTACACCAACATTCGCGGCCTGCATACCAATTTAAACTCCGTCCACCACCACCTTTTTTCTCAACGCCCCAACCTACTATTCCTGTCTGAAACGCAGATAGCCGAGCCTGTAGACGCCTCCTATCTGGACTGCCCGGGCTTCACCCTCGCAAGCAAGTTCAGACCTAAAGGAGGTGTCTGTCTCTATAGTCGAGCTGACGTCAGCTGTGTGCGACTGTTGAATCTGGAAAACTCCAGATTCGACGTAATGTGGGTACGCGTCAATCTTGCCAGTACGGTAAGATTCTACGCGTGTTTATACCGCTCACCGAACCTTAGCGAATCAGACACGTCCGAGCTCTTCAAACATTTAAGCGTCACTATTGATGACCTCTTGCCCCGCTACCCTATGGCAGAGTTTGTGGTCCTGGGGGACTTCAATGTTCATAACGAACCTTGGTTGAAGTTCTCAGGATTAACAGACTCGGCTGGACGCCAAGCGGAATCCTTTGCCCTTTGCTACGGATTGGAGCAAATGGTTCAGGAGCCTACAAGGGTTCCTGATGTCCAGACTCACCGTTCCAATCTGTTAGACCTTTTTTTAACTACTGTACCACACGGTTACAGTATTGAAGTCACAGCGCCTTTAGGATCGTCCGACCACTGCCTGGTGACGACATCAATCCCTGTAAACTTCAGACCACCAAACGAGAGGCTGAAGAGAAAAGTGTGGCACTATAGGTCAGCAGATTGGTTCGGTCTGCGGGCACATTTTAATGCTTTCCCATGGTCAGCTGTCTGTTTTCGGACTTCGGATCCCTCAAGATGTGCCCAGGAAATTGGTGAGGTCATCACATCCGCGATGGATGGCTTCATCCAATCTACTGTTAAGGAAACTGGTGTAGGCTCAAAGCCGTGGTTCAGTCGACAATGCGCTGAAGCAGTGCGACGAAAAAACGCAGCTTACCGAGCCTACAACACATCTAGAACATCCGAAGACAGAACAGCTTACAACAAAATGGCAAAGGAAACCAAGAGAATCATAAATAGGTCAAAATTCGAGCACGACCAGCAGATCAGCAGAAAGCTGACTGCATGCCCGCATGGCAGCAGGCAATTCTGGTCGCTTGCGGGCTCAATAGGTCGCAATTTCTGCAAATCCAGTCTGCCACCTCTTACCAGACCTGACGGCTCACTAGCAAACACCGCCACCGAAAAGGCTAACTTACTAGGTAAAATGTTTGCGGATAACTCAACCCTCGATGACCAAGGTGCTGTCCCGACGTCGGTTCCTCACTGCGGTTTTCGTATGAAAAAGCTGAGGATCCGGCATCGGGAAGTACTCCATGTTTTACGAGGGCTTGATGTTAATAAAGCTAGTGGGCCTGACGGAATACCTGCCCTGGTACTGCAAAGGTGCGCTGCAGAAATAGCTCCAATTTTGACGAAGCTTTTTAAACTGTCCCTGAAGACTGGCTCTGTGCCCTCTGGTTGGAAAAAAGCGGTTATCCATCCTATTCCAAAGAAGGGTGACCGCTCCAACCCGGCCAACTACCGCCCCATAGCGATCACATCAGTTCTGTCTAAGGTGATGGAACGTGTGATCAACGACAAACTGCTCACATACCTCGAGAAGAACAAAATTATTAACGACCGTCAATACGGATTCCGGCGGAACCGCTCGTGCGGTGATCTTCTCGCGTATGTGACGCATGTTTGGGGGCGATGCCTGGAACGTTTCGGTGAGACCCAAACGGTTGCACTGGACATATCCAAGGCCTTTGACCGGGTTTGGCACCGAGGACTTGTCAACAAACTGCATTCTTACGGACTTCCCGCATCCTTGTGTACGTGGATTGCCGACTTCTTGAGGGAGAGGTCGATTCAGACGGTAGTCGATGGTTTCACCTCTTCCTCTCACTCGATAAATGCTGGCGTCCCGCAGGGATCGGTTCTGTCTCCAACTCTGTTTTTGTTGCACATCAACGACCTTTTGTCATGTGCACCAATTCACTGCTACGCGGATGACAGTACAGTTCATGATAGCTTTTTGTTTGACAAGCCCCCAAAGGGCTCACAAACTCCAACAGCTCGTAAGGCTTTGAAGCAAAGAATGGACGGTTACCTCGAGAGTGTTTTCTCTTGGGGTAAAAATAATCTCGTTGAATTTAATGTTTCAAAGACCCAATCTTGTCTGATTACGTCTAAAAGGGATCGCAATGAAAATCTAGTCTCTTTCAACGGAAGAAATCTTCCGAACAGGCCCTCCATTGATTTGCTTGGTGTAACCCTAAGTGACCAGCTCAGGTATGGGGGCTCCATCGAAGCCAGAGTAAAGTTAGCCTCCCAAAAACTGGGCGTACTGTACAGGGCCCGCAGATACTTTAAAAGTACACAACTGCTAACCCTGTACAAATCGCAAGTGCGCCCCACGGTTGAATTTGGCAGCCACCTCTGGTCTGGAGCTCCAAAATACCTGAAAAATACCCTCGACTCTGTGCAGAAACGGGCGGTCCGTTTGATAGATTCTCCCATCTTAACAGACGGATTGCAATCTTTAGAGCACAGGCGTCGGGTGGGAATGCTATCCTTGTTCTATCGGTATTACAATGGAAGATGCTCCGAGGAACTAGCATCATTGATCCCTTCGGCACCGGTGCATAGTCGGGAAACACGCCAAACGCGTGCCCAACATTTGTACACAGTTGACATTAGTCACATGAGAACGGGTCGTTTCTTCGACTCGTTCTTATGTTCAACAGCTCGGCTGTGGAATGATTTGCCGGCCTCTGTGTTTCCTCCTTCCTACAACATGGGTCTCTTCAAGACCAATGTTCATTCCTTCCTCTCCTCAAAAAGACCCTCCACACAGCATCCCAGATGACATAGGCCCTGAGGGAAATTATTTTCCTCAGGGCCTCCTGTGTGGAGTTAATGTAAAAAAAAAAAAAAAATTATTAGTATAATAAAATAAACAGAAAAAGATTAAATAAAAGAGTGTGAATTACTCTGCCAAGTTATTCGTATTCGTATTCGCCGGATAGTAGGTTTGATATTCGTATTCTTATTCGTAAAAGTAGTATTCGTTGCATCACTACTAAAAATCAAAAAATAAACAAAAAATTTAACAAAACAAAGAAACTCATAAATATGTAGGTACGATTGTTATTTTTGGAGTCGGTGTCAGCCAAGGTACCCGGCCCGGCGTTTTCACTTGACAGCTTCCCTCCCGCCGCGGCCCCGCTCTCGCCTCGTGAAGTCGCGCGTGCGACACAAGCACATCTCACCTATAACTATGTATGTAGTTACAAACTGGCTGACACCGACTCCAAAAATAACAATCGTACCTACATATTGATGAGTAGAAAAAGTAAGTTGATTATTAAGTTGTAGAAGAATACGAAATTATTTTTTTACTTTTTAGTCATAGACATCAAAATTTAATAGACGAGAAGATACAGATGAGGGGTAAAACCAAACTATGGGGGGCGAAGAGGGGAAAGATGACTGTGATTCGTTAAAAAATCAATCTGACAGTATATAGGCATCTCGCATTATAATATCACCATTTAGTTCTTAAAAGCAAAATCTGCTTTTAAATGAATAGACCCTTTTTACATGGAAGCGCGAATTGCTCGCCACGTTATTAATATATTTGCGAAGTCCAAATGCGGAAAAGTAAAGTTCGCAGATTTTCACAGAGGACTATTTTGTTGCCGTATTTAGTTAAGACACTTTTACAAATGTTTCATAATTTACTTACCCCTGTAACCAGCGACGAGCTCATTGGAGAACCGCCCACATTCGCTACGTCCACATATTTTAGGGTAGGTATAGCATGTATAGCACAAGCTCTCATTTTTGGCGTGTTATTTCGTAAAATGTACGATGTGAGCTCGGCGCTGGTCAGGACAAGAATGATGACGTCACATTTTTTAGATTCAAGCGAGGTTCCATAAGCCCAGCCGGCTCCATGGAACCGGTATGGGGAGGGGGAAATAACACGCTTTTATCACTTAGGGCAGGTCCAGATATATTCATATGTCCATGTTTTTAGTGCATTTTTTGAAGTCGTTTTTTGTTTTGTTAAAAATTTTGTTTATATAAAATACTAGCTTTTTCCCGCGGCTTCGCTCGCATGGTGTAAGGGTGGTTCCCAATCCGCCTCCTCCACCTCCCCCCCTCCCCCTGACCGCCCTCCCTCCCCCCCTCCCCCCATCTCTCCCTCCCTCCCGCTTTCCATATATTCAATCCCAGTACATTCAGTTTTTAAACAGCCCGCGTGCCACCTTTTACAATTTTTATTCAAATTTCCATTTTTCATGTATATTAAAATTTGGTACCTTACATAGGTACCTATTTAAAATATCTAAAATTCTTGATTCGATTCAAAATATTAGGGGAGTACCTACTTTAAATAAATTTATCAACTTAAAGATTTTCAAAAATAGAATCCTGATTTAACAATCATTGTTTTGCAAAATGTCATTCTCAAACACGCGAACTGTCAAACGTGCGATAGTCGTTAGGTTTTCTGAAATTATCCAATTTTCTGCGCATTTTTCTTAATTTTTCTCTCCGTAAGAACCTTCCTCGTACTTCAAGGAATATTCTAAAAAAAGAATTAGCGAAATCGGTTCCGCTCTCGAGATTTGCGCTTAGCAACACATTCAGCAATTCACTTTTATATATAAGATATATATAAAAGTGAATATATATAAAAGTGAATTGCTGAATGTGTTTCTTGCTGAAATCTTATATATAAAAGTGAATTGCTGAATGTGTTGCTAAGCGCAAATCTCGAGAGCTGAACCGATTTCGCTAATTCTTTTTTTAGAATATTCCTTGAAGTACGAGGAAGGTTCTTACGGAGAGAAAAATTAAGAAAAATGCGCAGAAAATTGGATAATTTCAGAAAACCTAACGACTATCGCACGTTTGACAGTTCGCGTGTTTGAGAATGACATTTTGCAAAACAATGATTGTTAAATCAGGATTCTATTTTTGAAAATCTTTAAGTTGATAAATTTATTTAAAGTAGGTACTCCCCTAATACTTTGAAACGAATCAAGAATCGAACCTTAAATCATCTGAAAATAAATATGGTTCTAAATTTTAATTTTTTGCGTTAACTCCACACAGGAGGCTCTGGGGAAAATAATTTCCCTCAGGGCATATGTCATCTTAGAAGATGCTGTGTGGAGGGTCTTTTTAGGGAAGGGAAGGATAGAAAGTTCTCGAAAGGAAAGGGGTAGGAGCAGTGGCGGCTGGTGCTCACAAAAATCGGTAGTGCGCTAAAAATCTCGCTACTCTAATTAAAATGAATTTTATTATGAAAAAAAATCTTACCTATTTGTAGGTTAGGTCGATTCTCCATTGTCTCTTTTGTTTTTAACTTGCACTCTTATTTAATATTAAAAATGGGCCGTGGTGGGCCACTATTTTTAATTTCTAATCGTTTCAAAGTTCAGCGCATTGTTTTTTATAAAATGAAAATTAATAATTGAACTCATTTTTTATTCTTCCCGACTCATCCAAAAAACTAATAACAATGGCGTATTGACCTGCGACTTGTCACAACGGGTCTCATTGTTTATGTTGGTTGATATGCTGTAGAGATAAGAAATGGTCGACGCTGAGCGGAACATTGACTAAAAAAGAGTAGATCTTAATTTAAACACACAATATCAATAATAAAATGACACGAACGCGTCCCAAATTAAGATGCTACTGAACAAACGGTCCTTTTGACATGGTGGAAATTCCCGGATCGCCGTCCATGGGTTATTTAAATTTGCAAAGGATTATACCTACCTACGATTCTGGCTCATGGAGAATTGTGTAAGGATTCTCTTCGATTCTGTGATCGCTTTGGCAAATGCACTCCCGGCCTAAATATAGTAACAAAACGTTCTGCTTCTGTTATCTCAGTATCTGTTACGCGAGCGGGTATACATAGAAACCTATATTATGTATGCATTAGAACCAAAGTGTATATTGTGATTTGTGATGAGGCATTTCGGAAATATAGTATGTTTTTCGGTGATCGGGAATTTTTAGATTGGCAGAAATTTTGGGAGTGCGTTGCACCGCCGCACCTTAGGGCTGGCCGCCACTGGGTAGGAGGGGTGGGTAGGAATCTGGGGGTCAGTGTGTCCGGGAGCGACGGACGTATAAATTCCTCTAACTGCGGTGTAAGGCGATGGGCCCACAGAGTCCGGTTGGAAAGGTCAAAAGGCCTCCCTCAACCAGTCCCTCTCGACCCGACCCGCCACGCATTCGCCACCAAAACCTGGACAAACCTCATCCCTTGAACCCGAGCACCTCTGCTAAGTCACTAGACGTAGCAAACCACTTTGGTTGACCTATGGCAGAGGTGTTAGTTATCCAATAAATGGTTCCCGGGGCGGCGGTACCCATACCCAATAATAACTTTTTATCTTATATCTTATCTTAATATATAAAACAAAGTCGGGTTAGTTACACCATTTACAACTCGAGAAAAACAAAACACGGACAGTTGCGCATCGATAATTGCTTCATTGTGTAATTTTTAACTTAATAAAAAACTGAATTTAATTCAGCTAATAAGTTAACACAACAGTTATTGATTCTGAGGCGGTACGAAGTTCGCCGAGTCAGCTAGTTTGTAATAAAATAAATGCTGAAAGAGGAAAAGGTACGGAAATAAATGTTTTAGCGGAAGCTTTGTCGACAGCGTGGTACAATACACGCCAATTACTTAATACCGGCCTGTTGATACAGAAATCGCCGCAATGGGCGAGTTTAAGGTTAGAAACGTGGCCTACCTTCCCGCCCACGCCTTTCTCTGTCGCACTTATGTTTTTACGCATCTTTCTCTATCGTTTACGTTCATTGTAAAGTCAGTAACTGTGGGAGAATGGATCGTATCAAATTCAGGCCGGCATTAAAGTTTGGCATGCACTTTACTTTATTACGTGAAACCTGTAAAATTCTCAATGATAAATCTATTACTTTCGGTGAGACGATTATCACCAAATTATCAGAAAATCTTACAATGTAAGATACAAAAAATTCAAATGGTACCTTCAGCCAACTGTGACCTTCTCGTTGTGTAATTTTTAATTAATTCACAAGCTTTGGATTGCTTATCTGTTAGCATAGGCCTCTGCAGTGACCCTGCGCGATATCGAGTGTAATGGCAACGCTAACTTACAGCATTGTTTGACCTTAACATTAATTTTGGCAAGTAGAGTAGCATCCGACTGTCTGACAGTACAAAAAGTCAGTGAGCGTACATACTGACTTGGCAACTACGGCAAGTACAGACACTGCAGACGCTATTTCTTGGGAAGTGACCCAATCTGCATGGAATGTCTTCTTTTGATATTTCTAGAACTTTCTATATATTATTTCTAGCAATATAAATAATTACGGGAAAGGAACGAAGCAAGGGCAAAACTAAACTAAACTTTCTAGTAAGTATTGAAAAAGAAGCAGAAGTTAGTTTAAAAGAGAGATATGTATGTACAAATGTTAGAGGGAGCGCGCTGATGTTAAAAAACGATTACAATTAAGCGAAAATTGTAAAAAAAAAAACACGGCTCATTTAAAATAGAGCCAAAATCTCTTGACAAATGTCTAAAGTATCATTTAAAGATACACTGTGAAATTTTTCATACCTATAAAATGTTAAATAACATAACAAAATGTGTTTTTAATGATTTTCGGGGCATACTTTACGTTTTTTTTCCTATTGAGGGAATTTCATATAATTACCATTTCGGCTAGGTTAATATACAGATACTAACAGATACAGATACTAACAAATATTGATTTTCAAAAATAATATTTGTTTTTTATTTGTGAATATAATTACAATAAATAATTAGATTTTAGTAATTTAACAGAATATCTGTCCTAAAATATTTAGGTTCTTCAAAGATTTTCACAAGAGTAGGTAAAATAGTATTTCACAGAAATAGAAAAATAAACCACACTTTTCTAAACATTAGTTTCATTATTATTAATTGAAACAATATTAAGTACTTTGTTTTGAAACCACAATTTTTTTTTTAATAATAACAACGACCGTTTTCGTAACAACGCACGGATGGTTAAACATAATGGAATTGTAAAACCACAAAGTTATAGCTACAAAACTACACAATTCAATAGAATTATGTAGTTTTGTATTTACTACTAGCTGGTCCCGGCATGCGTTGCTATGCCATTTAATAAAGAAATTGTTTCTCCCTGAGTGTCCTTTCCCATTCGTCCCGTTCTCCTTCCGCCTCCCCTTCTTCTCCTGCGTCCTCTTCCCCTCTCGCGTTCCCACTCCGTCACCTCCACTTTCCCTCTCCCCACTCCACTCCCCCCCCCCCTTCCCCCGTCCCGCGAACCCCCCTCCCGAGTTCCCTTCCCCCCTCCCAAGTCCCCTCCCCCCTCCCAGGTTCCACTTCCCCCCCTACCTCCCTCCCCCCCTCCCGCTTTCCATAGCAATAGCCGCTTCCTCGCGTGCCACCAATAGCTATTTTTTTATACAAATTTCATAATGCCAGAGCTCACCGGAAGTTTTATAAAAACCTTGTCCTGACAATAACGAACAAACAAAAAAAATAATTA
This sequence comes from Limnephilus rhombicus, assembly GCA_929108145.2. Classification (NCBI taxonomy): domain Eukaryota; kingdom Metazoa; phylum Arthropoda; class Insecta; order Trichoptera; family Limnephilidae; genus Limnephilus; species Limnephilus rhombicus. Next base: position 13,880,300 of record OV815270.1, read on the forward strand.
TCCAATTTGGTGCAGTCGTTCGAAAGTTATGCGCTTAGCAACACATTCAGCAATTCATTTTTATATTATAGACTAGCTGGTCCCGGCATGCGTTGCTATGCCATTTAATAAAGAAATTGTTTCTCCCGGAGTGTCCTTTCCCATTCGTCCCGTTCCATCTCCACCTTCCCTCTCCCCAATCCACTCCCCCCACCCCCCTTCCCCCGTCCGCGAACCCCCCTCCCGAGTTCCCCTCCCCCCTCACACGTCCCCTTCCCCTCCCGCGTTCCCCTTCCGCCTTCCTTCCCTTTCCCGCTCCCTCGTCCCGCCAACCCTCCTCCCGCGTTCCACAATCCCAGTACATTCAGTTTTTAAACAGCCCGCGTGCCACCTTTTACAATTTTTATTCAAATTTCCATTTTTCATGTATATTAAATTTGTTACCTAACATAGGTACCTATTTAAAATATCTAAAATTCTTGATTCGATTCAAACTATTAGGGGAGTACCTACTTTAAATAAATTTATCAACTTAAAGATTTTCAAAAATAGAATCCTGATTTAACAATCATTGTTTTGCAAAATGTCATTCTCAAACACGCGAACTGTCAAACGTGCGATAGTCGTTAGGTTTTCTGAAATTATCAAATTTTCTGCGCAATTTTCTTAATTTTTCTCTCCGTAAGAACCATCCTCGTACTTCAAGGAATATTCTAAAAAAAGAATTAGCGAAATCGGTTCAGCTCTCGAAATTTGCGCTTAGCAACACATTTAGCGATTCATTTTTATATATAAGAAGATAAGTATTCCTAGAATTGGTTTGAACTCCTCTAGCCTTAGTGAGAATTAACATTGGAAATAATAGGTATCATGTTATATTATGGACGTAAAGCTAAATATATTGTATTTTTTTATATGAAAACCGCCAAGAGTCCCAACATCATAGGTCAATGGTCCTAACAGTTACTAACCGTCTGTATCCATTGAGACCATGAAATTCCTAATTGGGGTTTGTAGTGAGGCTGAAGATAGTGTGGAGGGGAAATAGATGGGGGAGAGGAAGTTTAGTAGTATTTTTGAAGTAAAACTTCAAAAAGCGAGGCGAACGGTAGTTGAGAGGGAGATATAAGTTAGTGAAGATAGAAAGAGAGAGAGTTACGTTTCGTATATTACGGGGCAAGAGAGAGAGGTGCGAGCACACATTTTCTTTCTCTCATAGCCAGTTACGTTTCGTATAATTAAGATACAGTGCAGGCCTATTCTCTGTATCACACTGTAGAAGCAAGAGAGAACAGTGCGCGCGCACATTTTCTTTCTCTCTTCCTATCATATAGATTGAGCTAAAGAAGTTCTACTTCTTCTTTTTCGTTATTTGTTTTTGGGGTGTTATGCCGTGTTGCGCTACCTCCTTCTTTAGCCAACGTTTCGGACATCGTTGCAGTGTCCATCATCAGGGCAGATCCGGTAGATGTGTGCACATCTACCGGATCTGCCGGATCTGCCCTGATGATGGACACTGCAACGATGTCCGAAACGTTGGCTAAAGAAGGAGGTAGCGCAACACGGCATAACACCCCAAAAACAAATAACGAAAATGCTTTTGGCCGTGAAAATCTTAAAACTTATAAGTTCTACTTCAGTTGTGTGATCTAAAGCACACTCGTTTTTTTTAGGTTTGCTTTACTTTAACCTCACACAGGAGGCTCTAAAGAAAATAATTTCCCTCAGGATCTCGGTCAACTTTTAAGATACTGTTTGGAGGGTCTTTTTTAAGGAAAGGAAGGAGAGGAAGTTTTAGGAGGGAAAAGGGTGTGAGGAATGGGTAGGAATCTAGGGGTCAGTGTGTCCAGGAATGACGAACGGATGAATCTATCCCTCCCGCTACGGTGTAAGGTAATGGCTCGATAGAGAGCAGCTGGACAGGTCAAAGAGTTTCCCTAATCCAGCCTCCCCCAATCCAGCCCGCCAAGCTGGTGAACGGGCGCATCCCCCGCCAAGACCTTAACACACGTCACCCGATGAACCCGTACTAAATCACCAAAGCGAACCATATGGGTGATATATGGCAGAGGTGTTGGTTAGCCAATGAATGTTTCCTGGGCGGCGGTACCCAAACCCGCCTCCCAAATTGCAAAGTATAATCCTCGAAATGCAGAAATACGAGTGTTTTACATAATTTCCCTAACACTAATTTGCTTTCATTTCCGTAGCCTATTATATCTGTGAACCTAAGTGTTTGCTTTTTTTATTTTATTTACTGACATCGAACTTGTTTTCATTCACTCTATTATCGTAATCTTGAATTTAGGAATACCTATGATTTTTGTATTTTTTTTCTGACAGTATATTATTAATGGCGTGCTTCCAATATTGTGTTTTTCTTTTTAAAAATACTGTAAGAATGACAGATATTTTCATGAAATAACATTTGCAATTGTACCTATGCAACAATTTCGTTTGAGATTTGGAACGTTAGTTAGTACAACTTTTGGTGTCCTTTGAAAGTTGGCTGCAAGAATTATTATGTTATTTCACCGGTTTATTTATTTTTTATATTAATATGTAGGGTACGGCCTTTTCCAAACATGTGGTATACATAACAAATTTGTGTAACATTAATTATAAAGTAAAATATGCCAATTTAATTATATAGAACCCATTCAGAAGAATATTAGGTATTATGCTAACATTGGTTGTTATTATTGATGTATGTATGTTATTAAAACCTGTTTATAACTATATTTCGTGCGGTTGCAGTTTACCACTGAGTAAGTATTGCCAACTGCATGCAATCTTGTACCTACAAGCGGGTATCTAAATAAATCAGTCCTAATGACTATTGATTGTTTTTATTTAATTTAATATTACGTGGAACACCTGAAAGAACAACAAATCAAATAAATAGACAATGTAATCGGAAATCAGAATAAAAAGGGCAGGTCATTGAAATAATTACCACATTTCGGAAGAAAGATTCAATAAATTAAAGAAAATTATTATTGAAAGTGTTTTTTAAAGATGCCAAGTTTTGTTACGCTTTGCGTTTATATATATTTTTTAATTTTCACGCTATTGGCGGGCTTTCAATAACTAGTAAGACAACACTATTGTCGTAAATCCACACGTTATTTTGGAAGAGTTTTCGTTATTGCGCGGTCACGTGATGGGCTCCAAAATACATTTTTACGTTTGATCTTCATTGACGCAAGTATCTTCCGAAATTGTGTCATTTTATACAGTTCCAGTAATGCCCAATTATTTCGCCACCACGTCTAAGCAAATAGGTGTGTCATAAGATTTTAATTTCGCTACCATATTTGGTCATGACAAATATGTAAAATACCTGAGGTTTTTCAAAGTTCTTCTGTTAATCTTCCGATACCAGGATAGAAGTCCTTTACTAATGCAGCATTTATAATGCAATATATTATTTCATTTCCACGTAATTGAACCTACTATTTGTTCAAACCGCATTTTGCAAGACTAATTATAAACCTATTCATAATAATAAAAGTACATATTCGACTTTGTCTTGTGATTGACGGTTGTGATGCTCGGGACGCGGTCACTTTGAACACCTTTGAGAAAAGTGTAGCATCCGCTATAATTACTAAATGCACGCACAATAATTTTTATATTGTAAAATTAATTAACACTTAAGAGGAAACAACTCCATCTGAATACTGAGCGGGAGGGGGGGACTGTACCTAAATAAAATTGTCAAAACCGAGGTTTTTTATGTTCTCCAAAACTGGATTAATTTTTAAGAGTTTTTTCATCAACTGTATTAGAAGAAAATATTAAATGAGTGTGCGTTTTTTTTTTAATACATTGTCACGTTCGTAAACTGAAAGTCTGTTGATGGCGTTCAAACTAGACAATTTTAGTATTTCTGGGGGGTTTTAACTCTAATTAGAAGTAACTTATTTGAAAAAAAAACGAAGCATAGGGACGACGGCCAGCGTAGTCCAGTGTTAAGGTTCTTGACTGGCACTCCGAAGGTCGCGGGATCGAATCCCGGCGTGGCAAATAAATTTTTGTTAGGGTCCTTTGAATTGCCACAAGTTGGCTTATTTATTAAAGGGATTTAATTAAGGTGAGTGGACGAAATGGCTTTGCCGGTTAGTACCGGACGCGCCAGGATCTGATCCCGAGGAATCCTCAGCATCAGACCCGCCAAATCGACCAGCACAGCGGTAGAGCAGAGATCCCCCCTCCCAGAGCGGGGAATTAAGTTCTAAGATGTCAGGCATAGGCAGGAATTACCAGGTTTTGTAAATAAAATAAGGTTAATTATAATTGGACTAACCGTATAGGTTTATTTCAAATATTGCAAATAATAATACAGATAGGAAAGAACTTACCCCCACAGACCATAACCGATAACTAAAGCTAAAGTAATCTGACTATTAACGCGGTCGTTTAGACGATGAGGGATCCTCCCGGTGACTAAGGTTGGTGCAACTGCCCACGTCCCACGGTGATGCGAGCTGACTATAATGGCGGCAGGAATCCTCTGGCCTCTGCAGCATGAGCAAATACTCTGGCGCGAGCAAATAAGGCTACTCCACGTCCCACGGTGGAGTAAGCTGGCGCGGATGGCAAACGATGTCCTCTGCAGCATGAGCAAATACTCTGGCGCGAGCAAATAAGGCTACTCCACGTCCCACGGTGGAGTAAGCTGGCGCGGATGGCAAACGATGTCCTCTGCAGCATGAGCAAATACTCTGGCGCGAGCAAATAAGGCTACTCCACGTCCCACGGTGGAGTAAGCTGGCGCGGATGGCAAACGATGTCCTCTGCAGCATGAGCAAATACTCTGGCGCGAGCAAATAAGGCTACTCCACGTCCCACGGTGGAGTAAGCTGGCGCGGATGGCAAACGATAAAGTCACGCACGTGTATCGTGAATTGATACACCAGGAGATTTCCTGGCGGAGATCGGGTAGAACATTATATTGGCCGGAAATCACACTAGCCCACGGTGTTTCTGGGACTAAAGGCAGGGGCGTTTACTGTCCAGAACGAAATTTCCTATTCCACGACAAAATACAATTCGGCCATTGTGTGAACACAACATTTATTTCCGGAGCGCGACTCGCGGGGTCGAAACCATAACGGGAACTCAAATAAACTTGTAACGGCACTATAATAACCGCCCGAACTTTACGGGAACTTCGAATCTCTCTGATTAGGCACCGATGCACTCCATCTTGCCCGATTCTCTCCCAAAAACTCCCCCGGCCTCCGGCGGGCGTAAGGCCCGCCGGGGGAAGTGCCACCATCACATTTCCGCTCCTCTCTGGTGTTGCCAGGATGAAAAACAATAGACAATGCTATCGTGCCGCCTCATAGATTCCAGTTCTTACTTAAAACGACAATTAACCTATGTTTTATACATAACATTACCCCGCTCGCCCCCAAGGTGTTTGCCCTCAAACACAAGGAGAACAAAAGAAAAGCCTGAGCTAAGAGATACCCTAACTTGGTCTGATGGGTTCCTAAAAACATACATAAACATAATATCATAAAAATGAGTTGTACATCAGAAAAAAAAACAAAACTACCAGCAACAGTATGCTTGCAAATGGGTGCGTGACAAAATCAGTCGCGCCCATCATGCTGAAGACATGATGGTAGAGTCTGCGACGCATCCATTCGAAGTTAGACAATTAGATATAATTAAATCAGTACTTAGAGTTAAAGACCTTAATTGTAGACAATTTGTAGACAATAAGAAGATACGTGAACGGGGCCCGTAATCACCCACAGCATATAAGACGCTGGGTGATGTATTCTGACTCTCGTCTGGGACTACCGTAGACGTAGCATCTATAACAGAATAGAACTTAATATTAGAATAGATATTATCACCAAGATATGACATCAATAAACATCAACACATTAAATATGCGTAAAGCATCACTGTTCAGAACACTTTTAAGTAAGCCAAAGTAGGCTATACACTTAGATGGTGTACCATCTGCACTTCAACACTGATTTTAAATCCATTCTGGATTAAAGAGTTCCTCTTTAGAAGAGCCTACCTATCTAACTCTCTAACTGGTCTCGTGGGATAAGTTTTTCTGACAGTTATATAATAGAAAACAAAATATAAGTTTATTAGAACATTTGTATATGAAATACAGGATATAACCAACCATTGTGACTGAATGGTGTTAAGGATAGTCATACAATCATCGCATGAATGATGCCAATTTATTTATTATTCAACCATTGTTAAAAATGGTGACAATAGAATGGTTAGCGACCATCGTAAATAAATGGTGCTATCAATAGTCAACAACCATCGTTAAAAAAAATGGTGCCAATTAATTAAGTATGTGACTTTTGTACCAGAAGGTGCAGTAGGTATTAGTGCATCGTAACTAATTACTGAAGTTCTCGCAGGAACTAATCAATCACACTCATAGCTTGGGAATTGATTAAATTCTTCAAATTAATGAAATTTCTGAATAATTATAGTAAGTTATTTTTATTGTTTAGCAAATGTAGTTAAAACATTATTAAATTGAGAACATATTGAAATTTTGGGCGAATACCTCTTAATGTTCTTAATTACGTTTATGCAATATAAAAGTATATGAACACAGTTCATATGAGATTGAACTTGGAATACACGAGGATATGCGGGTTCATATTATCGTATATTCCAAGTTGACAAAAACTTAGTAGGACAAATACAGAGTATTTTAAACTGTATGGACTCAGAATACAAAAGGATAAGCGGGTTCATATCGTCATGCATTCTGAGTTGACAAGGAAATAAACTTAAAGATAAATATAAACCATAGTGAACTTATTATATATATATATATACATATATGTATTTGTACTTCGAGGCATCTCATAATTGTACATAAATAACCTAACAAATCTTAATTATTATTTTAATGTGAAATTATACTCGAGTAATCAACTGGAGTAAGATTTTAATTTTCTACAAAAGACCACTTAAAAATTAATTATTTACTTATGTATTTTATGTCCAATACTGGTCAAAGCAATCCGGATGATCAGGCTGAACTGAAATGAGCTGTATTGAAGAGGTTTAAATTAAAGATAGCGCCTGTGAAGATGCTTTATGATAGCCGACTAAGCTGGTATGCTATCTGATTTAAGTATATCCTTAACATGAAAATCGCCTGTTACTTTTCCATTTAAGTCAGACAGGGTATAAATTAAATCTGACTTTTTCTGTACTACAATGTTTTGAACAAAACGAGGTGCCAATTTTTGTGAAAAATAGTTCAAAGCATTAGATAATACAAAATTCCTTCTCCAGACTACGTCTCCTACCTGGAAGGTAACGTTTCTTCTACGTAAATTATAGTGATTAGCGCCCTTTTTAAATGCCGTAAAAAGGGCGTTTGAAACTTGTTCATAAATTGATGACAGTCCATTTAATCTGTCGGAGTAAACTTTGAGATGAGAGGAATCTTGTGGACTGGATTCATCATCTGCCAATGGATTACGGTGGAGATCCCCATCTAATATTTGTTCTCTACCGTGCATAACAAAGAAAGGAGTAAATCCGGTAGTACAATTTACAGTATTATTCATTGCCGATTGAATTTGTGGGAGAAATTTGGACCAATTACGATGATCAGATTCCGTTAATATTGATAGTGCCGTGCCTAAAGTTTGATTGTATCTTTCAACAACATTGTTTTGAGGGGTGTACAGTGAATTGTAAAAAGGAGGGCTTATATTGTAGCTGTGTAATAGTTCCTTAAATTCTTTCGAAATGAACTGACGCCCATTGTCACATACAATGGTACGCGGTACTCCGTGTACAAGGAAAATATTTTCTTCTAAATTTTTAATAATACTTCTCGCGGTACCTTGACGTAACGGAAATAGCCAGGTATATTTAGAAAAAACATCCACGCATGACAATATAACGGTAAAACCTGAATAACTTCTAGGCAGAGGGCCTACCAGATCCACTGATAACATCTGCATAGGTCTCGTAACTTTTTTATAATTTGATGAAATTCCATTCGGCGGGGCTGTACTGATTTTGTGTGCTTTACAGACAGCACATTGATTCACAAATCTTTTCACCTCTTGGTACATTTTTGGCCAAAAGTAACGGAGTTGTAATTTTTTATAAGTCTTAAAGACTCCAGGATGACAAGCACGAGAGGATTCATGTGATTCTGACAAAATTTCCCTTCTATTTTCTAGTGGGACTACTTTTTTCCAAGACGTGTCTTCACAAAGAGGTAAACGTGTTTTTGTATGGCGAAACAATTCATTTTCGCGTATCTGGAAGTTTTGAAAACGCTGAGGAGAATCTATGCAGCCTTTCCAGATATCTGTGTACCACTTATCGGTGGACAAGTTCGCATCAATGACCGATATTGTAGCGAGGTCCATTCTTGAAAGCACATCCGGGACGATGTGTTGTGTGCCTTTACGGTGTATAACATCGAAGGAGAATTGTGAAAGGCGAGAACTCCAACGTGCAAGACGTCCACTAGGGTTCGATATAGATCCTAACCATTTTAAACTAGAGTGGTCAGTGATAACAGAAAAATGTGCCCCTTCTATATATGGTCTAAAATGAGTGACCGAGTCTAACACTGCTAACAGTTCTCGCTCCGTAATTCCGTAATTCCGTTCATGTGTATTTAAGCACCTAGAATAATAAGCAATAGGGTGGTCCATTCCCTCTATTGATTGCATAAGAACACCCCCTATACCGATATTGCTTGCGTCACAATGGATAGCAAATGGCTTAGTAAAGTCCGGACAACTAAGGACAGGAGCAGTCGTAAGTGCTTCCTTTAATTTATTAAACGCTGATTCAGCTTCTTCCGACCATTTAAATAAACTTACTCCTTTTCTTGATCCTGTAAGTTTCGATAAGGGAGCAGCTATGCTAGAAAATCCTTTTATGAATCGTCTAAAATAACCACATAAACCGAGAAAAGCTCGTATTCCTTTAGCATTTTTAGGAATTGGGAAATTTTTTATACTTTCAATTTTAATTGGGTCGGTGCGGAGACCTTTGGAATCGACCATATACCCCAAATATTTAAGTTCTGATTTACAGAATTCACATTTTTTTAAATTAATCGTTAGGCCTGCGTCTCTTAATCGTTCAAAAACTTTAGTTAGCAGTATAAAATGCGATTCTAAATCTTCCGACACTAAGATTAGATCATCCAAATAACAAAATGCGTTTTCATCGAACTCTGGTCCAAACAGAGCGTCTGCTAGTCTTTGAAGTTCACTCGGAGCGTTTTTTAACCCGAAGGGCATCCTAGTGAATTCGAACAAACCGCGACCGGGTACGACAAAAGCTGTCTTTTCACAAGAGTCTTCGTCCAGGGCGATCTGCCAAAAAGCCTTAGACAAATCTATTGAGCTTATATATCTGGCTCCACCGAGTTTATCGAGTATTCGAGAAATATACGGCAAAGGGTAGCTGTCACGGATCGTCAGATTGTTAATTTTTCTGGAATCGAGGCAAAAACGTCCCGTTCCATCTTTTTTTGTGACTATTAATACTGGACTAGACCAAGGTGAACGTGAAGGACGAATGACTCCTAATTTGAGCATTTCATCTACTTCCTTATCTAATTGTTTCTGTCTAGCAGGAGAAAGAGGGTAATATCGTTGTTTAACCGGAGGACCCGTAGTAATAATTTTATGTTTTATTAAATGTGTTAACCCTAAGCCTTTCTTTTCATAAGAAATGGATTCGAATTTCTTTATAATTTTGGTAAGAGTTTTATTTTCCTTTTTGGTTAGGGAAGTATCTGGCTGAATAGCTCTTAACTCATTGACTTGACCCATTCGCTGAGGAATTGGATCCTTTTGGAAAAGCTCCGGCGCGACCTGGAACATTTTCCAAAAATTGACCCCTAAAATAAAATTAGGAGATAGAGAAGGGACGACGTAGAAAAGTACTTTATGTGTAGTGGACTTATACGTAACAGGCAACGTCATTGTACCTAATACCTGCTGATTTGTTCCATCAGCGGTTGAAATATTGAAATCAATATTAACTAATTCATAACCCGATTGTAAGAATACTAAATGAATATCTCCTCCTAAACAGGAAATTGAAGAACCACTGTCGAGCAGTGCTTTATAAGAATTATTAAGAATAAGGATATCCGCGAAAGGTCGATTATCTCTTTCAAGCTCGGGATCCTTCGGCGGCGGTACCTCCACCTCAGAACTCGAGTCCGAAAGAAACTGATTAACTTGACGGAGCCAACTCTGCCACTCGCACTTCCTCTGCGCAAAGGAAGGCGCGTGAGCAGAGCGACTCACATCTAGTTTTTTGAATCCCCATGTTTAACAGAAGCAACTTTCGGATTGGAATTGTTTTGTCTTCTCTTCCTACAATCCGATAGTAAATGACCTTTTAATTTACAAAAAGAACAATAAATATTGTTCTTGGTAGAATTTGGTTCAGGATGACACATCTCCTTTTCTCTACAATCATTAGAAGTATTCTTTTTAGATTGATTATTATAGAAAAAACGAGTATTATTGATATTAGCAGAATTGCCACTATATTGTTTATTATTATTATTATAATTATTATTATTATAATTATTATTATTATAATTATTATTATTATTTTGTTTATAATTATAATCCGTAGAACGATTATTGTAGGTACCACGATACGAGTTACGATTAGAATTGAAATTATTATTATTACTGCCCCGTGAATTAGTGAAATAATAATTTTTTTTATTATCCTTAAGTGGATTATCATTAGAAAAAGAAGAAGATTTATTTTCTAACAAATTAGACGTTGAATAAGACTCCAGTTTATTTGTAGCTTCGGTAAGTTCTGAAAATGAGTTGAAATCTCTAGATGCCAGAAGGTTGATATAAATGGGTAGTAATGCCCTCATGCATAATTGTAAAAGTTCAGAGAGTGGTAATTTAGAATCAAGCATATTATTGTGCTTCTGCATTCTTAACGTAAATTCAAAGGCTGACATACCAGCTGGTTGTTTCATAGAGAAAAGTTGTGATTTTAATTCAATCTGTCTATTATTTGTTTCGAATTGTTTTATAAGTAATATAGATAATTCATTCCAAGTCAAATCAGGTGTATAAATTGATCTGAACCATAATAATGCCAATCCATCTAAAATATCAGGAAAACATCTCACTAAATCGTCATGACGAACGTTCCTAATTCTACATTTCTCTTCTATTTCCAGTATAAAGTCTCTTACGCAACTATTACCATCAAATTTAATATTCCAATTATTAATAGTACTTGTGGATGAAGATGAAGAAGAGTTTGATTCATTATAAATAACTTTTGTATATTTAATGTAGTTTGAGCCAAATTCGCTGTCATTATCTGGGTTAACACTTATCTCATGATGCTCGATAGCTTCAGATATTTTAATATTTTTGTTATGCCTTCTGGCTTGAATCCGCATTTCTTCTAAAGTACCGTCTGGTGTTATATTCCTTGATAAAAGTTCCGCAGAAAGTTCATCTTTCGATCTACTATTGATGTTGTCTATTGTAGTCGACATTTTGAAAAGTATAATTGTAAACTTCCAATAATTAAATGTACAATGTCAATAAATTAGCTAGTAACGATAGCTACGAATATATTGCTTACCCGCAGAGCAATTATATAATTAATCGTATTTATAAGCGCTTAATAGTATTCATTGTACACGACAATCTTAAAAACTTAAAGGTGTAATTACATTTTGACAGTTGTTGTCAAAATGCAATGTTTGTTTACGATTGACATAGCCGTCTGTCAAATTGACACTTAGTATTCGTGTTGCCCGTAAGTCCGAATAACTTAACCCACAAACAAATATATAATAATAATGTGTACAGAATTATCATCAAGTTGGCTGTATTGTTGACAGATTGATAACTTCGCAATATTTACGTGTATACCGGAATGACATTTAAAGGTTATGTTTTATGTGAGATGCTTCGAAATAACAAAAACAATTATTGATCGATTACAAAACAAAACTATAGTAACTCCAACCCAAAACCTAGACAAATAAGAATTATACGAGCCCAGAACACAGTTGTAGGCGCCATGTTAGGGTCCTTTGAATTGCCACAAGTTGGCTTATTTATTAAAGGGATTTAATTAAGGTGAGTGGACGAAATGGCTTTGCCGGTTAGTACCGGACGCGCCAGGATCTGATCCCGAGGAATCCTCAGCATCAGACCCGCCAAATCGACCAGCACAGCGGTAGAGCAGAGATCCCCCCTCCCAGAGCGGGGAATTAAGTTCTAAGATGTCAGGCATAGGCAGGAATTACCAGGTTTTGTAAATAAAATAAGGTTAATTATAATTGGACTAACCGTATAGGTTTATTTCAAATATTGCAAATAATAATACAGATAGGAAAGAACTTACCCCCACAGACCATAACCGATAACTAAAGCTAAAGTAATCTGACTATTAACGCGGTCGTTTAGACGATGAGGGATCCTCCCGGTGACTAAGGTTGGTGCAACTGCCCACGTCCCACGGTGATGCGAGCTGACTATAATGGCGGCAGGAATCCTCTGGCCTCTGCAGCATGAGCAAATACTCTGGCGCGAGCAAATAAGGCTACTCCACGTCCCACGGTGGAGTAAGCTGGCGCGGATGGCAAACGATGTCCTCTGCAGCATGAGCAAATACTCTGGCGCGAGCAAATAAGGCTACTCCACGTCCCACGGTGGAGTAAGCTGGCGCGGATGGCAAACGATGTCCTCTGCAGCATGAGCAAATACTCTGGCGCGAGCAAATAAGGCTACTCCACGTCCCACGGTGGAGTAAGCTGGCGCGGATGGCAAACGATGTCCTCTGCAGCATGAGCAAATACTCTGGCGCGAGCAAATAAGGCTACTCCACGTCCCACGGTGGAGTAAGCTGGCGCGGATGGCAAACGATAAAGTCACGCACGTGTATCGTGAATTGATACACCAGGAGATTTCCTGGCGGAGATCGGGTAGAACATTATATTGGCCGGAAATCACACTAGCCCACGGTGTTTCTGGGACTAAAGGCAGGGGCGTTTACTGTCCAGAACGAAATTTCCTATTCCACGACAAAATACAATTCGGCCATTGTGTGAACACAACATTTATTTCCGGAGCGCGACTCGCGGGGTCGAAACCATAACGGGAACTCAAATAAACTTGTAACGGCACTATAATAACCGCCCGAACTTTACGGGAACTTCGAATCTCTCTGATTAGGCACCGATGCACTCCATCTTGCCCGATTCTCTCCCAAAAACTCCCCCGGCCTCCGGCGGGCCTTACGCCCGCCGGGGGAAGTGCCACCATCACATTTCCGCTCCTCTCTGGTGTTGCCAGGATGAAAAACAATAGACAATGCTATCGTGCCGCCTCATAGATTCCAGTTCTTACTTAAAACGACAATTAACCTATGTTTTATACATAACATTTTATTTGATTAATTTGTGTTATTTCACAATTATTCATTTAAAATATAATATAGTATATTTGCTGCACGTTCCAGAGTGGAAGATACTCTCAGTATCGCCCTGGTGTGAGACCACCATTCAGAATTGAAACGTTGCTTGAAATGGCTCTAGCCGTGTTTGGTGACCAGATCTGAATAGCCAGGTACTTCCTCTTCCCTATCTCCTTCCCCTCCTCAATACCATCAGCCTCACAACATACCCCAATTGGGGATGCCATAGTCCCACTGGCTCCAGACGGGAGCAATTGGGACTCTTTTGCGGTATTCATGTAAAAAAAAAATATATAGATATATATGCCAGTGATTAAAAATAATAATAATAATTTCACCAAAATAAATCACGATCGTGGGGCCAAATAAAACGGTTAAAAATTAATTAAACTCGCTAGTCGCCATTGTAATGCTTAATAAATAGTACAACATTTAATAAGACATTAATAGTTAAAATAAAAGAATAATAATATCATCTCATGGGATCTCATGGGTTCATGGGATGAGGTGTGTTTAGGTCTGATGACTAGGACACACTGAACCTCAGATTCCTACCCCCCTCTTAAGCCCTTTTCCTTCCCAGAACCCTCCTCTCCTTCCTTTCCCAAAAAAACCCTCCACACAGCATCCCCAAGGATGACATAGGCCCTCAGGGAGGTTGTTTTCCTCAGGGCCTCCTGTGTGGAACTCGTGTAAAAAAAATAAAAATAATAATCTCATATTCTGGTTTCGTTACTATTGAGTAACGAAACCAGAACATGAGACTCTAATTCATAAACAAAATAATATTATTCTATACTTTTGGCCGTGGAAATCTCAAATCACATCCCCTGAAATTGAGTTTCAACATACAATTTATTTCCTCTTTGTATTATTTTGAATGCTTTCTCGAGTGGTAGTTTCTTATAGTAATTCAGTTGACCCTAAATGTTATTTTAATTATAATAGTCTGAATACTTCAAAAATATTTACTGGTTATTCTCGAACTTACCACTGAAGATTCTCGAACTTACCACAGAAATTTTGTAACTTATCGCTGACAATTCTCAAACATACCACTGAAATTCTCTAACCTACCACTGAAATGCTCTATCTTGCCACCGAAATTCTCTTACTTACCACTGAAATTCTCTAACTTGCCACTGAAATTCTCTAACCTACCACTGAACATGAGTTATTTCACCGAAAACATTTAATTTCTTCCAAACAAAAACTCTTTGATATTCTTTAAACCACATTATTTATTTCCTGTTTATATTGCTATTACCTTAAGATCTCAAACTAACCACTGAATTGAATTCTCGAGCTACCCGTTGAAAATCATCGAGAAAAATGCCCCCACATCGAGGTGTTAAGTATTTATAGAAAATCTATTGCACAATTGTATGAGCTGTCATATTTTTTTTCTACATTTACATTCTCTTTTAATAGTGTACCTATCAATGCATGCAATATTGAATTGTAAGATTATCATAATATGCTTTGTGGAATCTCTTTATGCAGCATGTAGGTACAATTAAATTGTTTAATTTCGAAATATGTGTTGTCTCGTTGTTATGTAGTAATGCAATAAGAATGAGGACTTTGATTGATGTAAAATCACATCAATAAATATTATTTTTTACAAATTAAACACTTGTACAATAACAGGGTGGCCACAGACCTGGAAAACCTGGAATTATCAGGGAATTTTACCAAACCTGGAATTATCAGGGAAATGTCAGGGAATTTCAAATTTTTTTTAGAATATCAGGGAATTCCAAAAATAAAACTAAATTCGCTATTTTGCGATTTGTGAAATCCCATAGATGTTTTATTATTGTTTTATTGCGGTATTTTAAATAGGTACATAGTTATCTATGTCCTAATAAAATCCTTATATATACATACACTTAAAATAACACATCTACACCAAATCAATCACATATCTTCGCAATTTAATTTTAAATGCCTTTATGCTCTCTTCCAATTTTATTTCTTCTGGTAATTCTCCAAATATCTTCAATGCTCCGTACATCAATGACTTTTGACTCTTGTGTTTTTTTCCTGAAGAGGAGTCTTAGTTCATTTCTTTTCCTCGTCTCATGTATAGGTTTGCTTTGTAGTTTATCAATTTTTCTTAGGAATTCAATAGACGTATGGCCATTGATTATTTTGTAGATTAACAATATAGTATTGAAGTAAATAATTTGTTTAAATGACACGATATTTAACTCCTTCAACATTTTCTTGGCTGAAGTGTACCTATTTTTCTTCACTATAGTTCTCATGGCTCTGTTTTGTAGAATTGTCATTTGTTTCATTAATCCGTCGTTGGCTAAGTCAAGGATCTTCTTATTCTTCCCAACAGCGAAATTTTCTTGGTAATCTTTTTAATAATTGGTTTTATATTTTGAGCGAAAGACAATTTGGAGTCAATTATTACTCCCAAATATTTAATTTCAAATACTTCTTTCAAAACTTCACCGTCTATCAATATGTATTTTTTTTGTTTGCGTTACTCGTTTTCCTAGATTTAGCATTCTTTACATTCAATTTTAGTTTATTTTTCTTCAGCCATATTGATATATTATGTAGGTCTTCATTTAAATGATTCATTACGAGTTCATAATATTCTCCTACTATATATATATATATATATATATATATATATATATATATATATATATATATATATATATATATATATATATATATATATCAATGCGACCTCTGCCATACTTTTACTATACCATTAATGTACATTATAAAAAGAATCGGTCCGAGAACAGACCCTTGTGGTACTCCCAATGTAATCTTCATTGGTTCGGGATTGTCGCACCCACTTTTGTGGTTTGATATCTATTAGTTAAATAATCCTTGAACCGTTTCAATGCCTTTCCTTTTATTCCATTTTAGATAGTTTTTTTAATGATTATATCTCTATCTATCGTTTCAAAAGCCCGAAAAAAGTCTTCAGGCGAAATATCATAAATTTGTAACAAGTGTATTATGTTTTTAATAGATAATGTATATTGTGATGCAAAGAAATAATGAATGCTATAGGTGACGGAATTCCCTTTATTATTTATCTAACGAACGATATCCCCTTATATCAAATTAAACATATCAGGGAAAAATGTAGAAACTGCCCTGGAAAACCTGGAATTATCAGCGAATTTTGAAATCCGTTTTTTGTGGCCACCCTGAATAAAAACCTACGAGTACGTAATTCTACTTGCGTATTTTTATTTGTTTAAGTTAAGGTACGAGACTTATTTCGTTTATAATTTAATTTTATTCGTGTGAATCAACATTTTTGTTTCATATAAAAATACTAATTTCGGTTGCCTGTGGTGTGCGATAGTTATTCCTCTGTGAAGTCTGGTTCAATGAGCTCAATTTTTCTTTGAGGTTAATTTTCATTTTCAAAATTGGGACCGATTGTTTGAAGAATTCTGACGAGCGATACAGTGGGTGTGTACCTATAATATTTCTAACAGACATTTATTTTAATTGAAATTTTCCAAATTGGTTTGACTAGAATTTATACTATCCTGTGATTTTTCACGGATCTGGCTGGCTGTGCTGGCTGAACATATAATTAAAAACCCGATTCTGTTTGGAACGTACAAATTTCGATTGAAATTTGTAAATATAACTAAGTGTCATTTTCCTTTGTCGTGTAATTTTTTAGTTCGGAATTTAAAAAAATTACAGCGTCCGACAAACTACTTTTACTCTGTTTTTAGTAATATAGCCGTTAAAAAGTTGCATCGCTCTAATGAATACAATCTTTCTACTTTGAAACCTTTTTCATCAAAACGCCAATATAAATAAGCATGTCGTTCTGTCGCATGTCGCGTGTCTTTTTTTTATTATTTTTATTTGAGAAATTTTCGCAATATTGGCTGTTTTACATAAGCATATGAAACTATAGCGAGGGGAACAAACAAAGTTGCGCTGAGCGGGAGATGACGCAGACGTCATCCTTTCAATGAATTGTCAATAAATTAATTTCTAAGCTTGTTCAGTATTTTACAACCGTCCGAGGTTTCTTAAATTGTTCGCAATTTTTTCGACCCAAAATGGTCGCAATAACATTCCAAATTTTCCATAATTTCGCCCATCAAACTGTTGCTATGTCAAATTCCTGCAGTTTTATTTGTATTTATTTATTTTTTCAGGTTTTCCATAAAACAGTTATACACCAAATTATTACGGAGAAGATTGCAAAATTTAAGAGAAAAAAAAGTCCAAGGGTGCAGTTTCACTATGTTGAGAAGTATGACAAAAGATAGTTACTGAACTCTCTATACGTAACATTGAAGTATTGAAGATGTCGAATGTCGATGCTCAATGCAGAATCGTTAGGCAGTTGAATTGCTCTGTTTAATGGCAATTCAACTGCTTTAAAAAAAAATGCTGTATGTTTTGTTTGGTAATTAAATTGTTTGTTGAGCATTAGTTTGGATTTTCATTATTTTTAAAACTTAATATTCAACGGATTTTTAGTTAGTTTCTTTTTTTCTGAGAAGTATTTGTCATAATTTCTGGTTTCTCCCTTGAATTCTACAAACTTCACCAATAGTATATAATACATATTTTCTCTCTTCCAGTTTCGGCGAAATGTTATGTATTTAAGCTTTGTTGTTTACTTTATTTATGTACAAAATAGTAACTCGTGCGTGAATAGTTCGATAGTTAACCCAGTTAGGACATTTTGTTCTGCAATAACTCTGAGCAGGTCGATATAATGTAGGTTTAACGAGTTTATTATTTACATTTTGTCGCCATGTAATGTTCCGCTTTATTTGGTCGGCTATAAAAACCTTTCATGACGATGTTTAGGCGAAAATTTGTTTGGTACCAATAAATTAGAAGTATCCAGGTATTGATTGCACTTATCTCTAATTGAGATAGGTACAACCTTAAGTATTTCCCTTTTACTTTATAGTCTAAAACGACTACATAATACGAGTATATTTATCGTATATTTATAAATAATCTGAAAACTATATTTTTTGTGCCCATACCCGTCTCCCAAATTATTTTTTATTAATATCGCAACACACTGGCCTATCCATTAAGGTACTGACACACTTGCTCACAAAAGCCGACTTATGAGCATGCTCATTAATGAGTACGCTCAAGTCAAAAATAGTCAACTGTACACATTTGCTCAATAATGAGCAGGCTTTCTCGTGGAATGAGTGTGCTCAAAGCCAACATTTGAACACACATGCTATTTAATGAGCATGCTCATGTCAAATAGAGTCAGTTTCATTCGCTCAGAACTAAACAAAATAATGTTACTGCTTGCAATGCAATTATTTAAGAATCTTCTGACGTAAAAAAATAAGACGTTTGATTTGGATCCAAGATGTCAACAAATCCGAAAATGACTAAATATTAAAAAATAAATGCTAATTTCAATAGAATGTGGTTTCATTTTTGAGGTAAAGGAGCTGTTGGGGAATTTGGAAATCTATTGTGGGTATTTTAGTGACCTTGTGTTCCAAATATATACGTGATTCCCATAATAAATCACGAAAAACCAGGGTTTTCGTCTCCCCAGCGGGCTATTTTGACATTTTTGCAAAGAATGCGCAGATGCGAACTGAGATCGGATTGAAATGAGCATGCTCATAAGCTAGCTTGTTCACACATGCTTAGAGGCTTCCCTTTCACCCGATAATCCAATGAACAAAGCTCATTAATCAAATGGCTGTTGATTTGTGAGCATGCTCATTCGGCTTCAAATGAGCATGCTCATTACTAGCAACGTCACTGACACACATGCTAATAGGTAGCATGCTCTCTGGCTTTTAATGAGCAAGTGTGTCTGTACCATTATACGTTTTTCGTGGCGAATCATTGAGACGCCAATTCATTGTGCTATTATTAAAATGATGTCACGTACGTACTTTAGTAATGGATGTTATTTATCATTCACACCAAGATGCACTATTATATAATAATGCATTGCAAACAGTGTGCAATTTACTATCGCATAGTTAGGAGCATGGATATTTTCCGTTGTCAAACAATGCCACATTATTTCTATTTTTGACACTGACAGCTTGTCGCGGAATTCCATTATAATGATTTATTAAAACAATTATAAAGTTTTTTCCACTTTCTTAAGTGAAAACTTCTTTAGCAGTGTTGTGATTTGAAACTCTATGAAAAGGAAAAGCGACACCGAAAGAGACAAACACATACATCTGTGGGATTTAGCCTGCGAGATAATGAGATAGAATAATCGGTCTCCTCTTTGTGCAGTGCTTCGTAGCCTCCTCGCTCTTGTCTATTTTAGTTTTCTGAAGGTTTCACTTCTACCGCGTCTGGATTGCATTTTAAGTGAAACTTCTTTAACACAGTTGTGATTTGAAACTCGATGAAACGGAAGAAACATTAAAAAGAGAGAAACACGTTCATACAAAGGATTTAGCCTGCGAGAGATTGAGATAGAATGAAACATTACCGCATTGGCTGCTTTGATTATGATCTCACTTTTCAAGGCTCCTATAGGTTGAGATTGTGTGAGCGAAGGTTTCACTTCTACCGCGTGTGAACTGCACTCGTTTTTTGACGGTTTTAAGAATATCACGGCCATCTTCGTGTTGGTACAACTTTTGTTTTTTAACAATTTAAATTATATTAATCAGCATTGTTATAGGGGTTTAAGATAATCTAAATGTATTAATATTAAAACGTTAAATTTAATACCCACTGGTTTGTAAATGATCTAATATGGGTAGTTGCCCTTGAGGTGATTTTCCACAAAAAGGGCGCTCTACGAATTATCCAATTATTATTATGTAATGAAATGTTGGTGAATTCTGAATTTATTACGAGTTTATTGTTGGGTTTTCCTATCGTAGTTGTTATGTCGTGTGTAGAAATAGTTTAAAGAAAAATTGTAACAGTCTTGAAACCGGTAAAGGTAAAAAAGTTTTAAATTGCTGTAACAAAATATTATTTTGGTAGGACTCGCGAGTACCCGGCGTGCGTTGCAATGCTACTCAAAAAAAAGTTTCTCTCTACATATCCTTAACGGTGAGTCCTGTTCCTTATTGTCCCGCATTCCTCTTCCACATTCCCCTCTCACGCGACTCCTCCTCACGAGTACCCCCCCCCCCCTTTTTCATTCCCCTCCCCCCATACGGATTCTCTTCGCTCTCCCGCTTTCTTTCCCTGCTGCTAAACTATACGAAAGACACACATATTCTCTTGTAAAAAAATTATGCTATTTTCACAACGCCATTTTTCATTTCACCATTATATGAAGAAACATTCGCGGGTGTGCGCACAACAACTCACCAAAGTTTCACCGCAACCGCTAAACAAAGAAATAATCATTTTATATATATATATAACTAGCAGACCCGGACACACGTTGCTGTGGCTAACGAAACACAATGCCATCTACTGACAACGCCCTTACCCAACCTTTATAACCAACGCCATCTGTTAATTTGCTTACATTTCAAATTCACACCGCCCGCTTGTCAGCCCGCTGCACGCTGCTCGCATATATGATATATTTCAACCAATTTACACAAAACCTTGACAAATTTTATACCTAAAAACCTTCCTCGTGAATCACTCTATCTTTTGGTGAAAACCGCATGAAAATCCGTTGCGTAGTTAAAAAGATCTGAGCGCACAGACAGCGGGAGCGACTTTATACTATGTAATGAAGATTAGCGTTGGGTGCCCGGCGCTGTCCCAAATTCAGAATGTTTGTGAAATTCAGAAAAATTCACAAGGTACCGAAAAGAATCAAAAATGGAAATTTTTTAGGAAAATATTTGTTTTTAAACGATTTGTTCGACATTGGGTCCAGACAGGAAGGGGTGGGTGAGTCCGGGGGATGGGGTATCTCTATTCCTTAGGATCCCCGGAGTATAATTCGAATCGGATGGCATTCAATATTATTCTCATTTATATCGGGGGGAGGGGGGATGGTCAGTTTTTCTGGGGAGGACACTGGAGTTTTTCTAAAGGTTAACTATATCAAATTTGGTTTCGATCGGCCAAACTATTGTTTTTATGAAACAAAATGAATGTTTCTTTATTTGCCCCTTGTGAGTTCTTAAACCATTCAATCGATTGCGATGAAACTTTGTGATGAGCTCTGGTGTTATGAAATTATTTCATAAACCATTTATCCGATTTTGAAATGTGCATAAAAATACACTAGGTGGCGCGAGTTGGTTGAAAATGTGTTTATTTCGTAGAGTTTGGCGGCAGGTTGAAAGAAGTGAGGGGCAGGCGGGCAGGGTTATCTGGGAGGACACGCAGGGAGAAATAATTTCTTTCTTTATGTGGCATTGCAACGCATGCTCACTATCTATAAATGAATCCCTGTTTCCCTTGGTCACGCCATAACTTCAGAACGACTTTACCCATTTCATTATTTTTTGTTTTTTTTTTAATACTTTGTAGAAGGTTCTTACGGAAAGAAAAATTAAGAAAAATGCGCACAAAAAAACTTAACTACTATTTAAACTTCGCACGTTTGACAGTTCGCGCGTTTGATGAAAGTGATTTTAGCAGGCAGCTGTAGACAACAGAAGAATTTTTTATGATTTTTTTTAAAATAGGTAGGCACCTATGTAAGGTACCAAATTTGATTGATTTTTATTATAACGTACAAAAATGAATGTTTGAAATATATGAAAAATGAAAATTAAAAAAAAAAATGCAATAGGTGGCACGCGAGCTGTTTTAAAACTTAATGCACTGGGATTGAATATATGGAACGCATGATGGGCGATGGCGGGGCGGGGGAGCGGGGTAGGGGAGAGGGAAGGCGGGAAAGGTGGAAGGGAAACGCGGGAGTGGAAATGAACGCGGGAGGGAAATGGGACGCACGGGAAAGGACATGCGGGGAGAAACAATTTATTTCTTTGAATATGGCATTGCAACGCATGCCGGGAACCGGCTAGTTTTTTATAAAATTAAAGCTTAAAATATATTATATTTTTACAACACATTAATTACTACTCCCCCTTTCATTCTCAACCGTTGGACTTTCCAAATTTAACTTATCTCCCGTTTTAAAATTAGGTAATCTATTTCAGGGTCATTTAAAAAAGGTCACAAGGGCATAAGCCCCCGATAAACACGGGTCGAAATTTAATTACTACGTGTCGTGCCCGGCAAAATGCTAATTTTTACTAATTAAGTTATTTATTTCTTTTTTATATTCCTAATCTAAAGAGTAGGTACTCTCTTTCGTATCTAATGAAGCTTCTATCTTCAACCTTCACTGAATTTGTCGTAAGATTTTTTAATTAAATGCCCACGATTCTGAATCGTGCCTGAGACAGATTTTTCGGTAGAAATTGCTTTATAATTTGGGTTTTTATGGAGACTCGTGACGTCTGTAAACATTATAAAATTAAAATCCTAACGTACGAATAGGTATATTTCTGAAATTAAAAATATATATATAATAGTAGGTACCTACGCTGGGTTGTAAGAAACAAAATACATATAATGATTTTTTTAAATTAGCTCCACGGGAGGCTCTGAGGAAAATAATTCCCCTCAGGGCCTGTGTCATCTTTGGGGATGCTGTGTGGAGGGTCTTTTTTATGAAGGGAAGCAGAGGAAGTTCTGGGAAGGAAAAAGATATGTCGGTGGGTAGGAATCTGGGTATTAGTGTATCCCGGAGTGACGGACGTATGAATCCATCCCTCCCACTGATGTTCCGAGAGAGTACGGCTGGAGAAGACAAGGGGACTCCCTCAACCATTCTCTCCCGATCCGGCCTACCATGCAGCTGGTGGGCAGACGCATCCGCCGAGAGACCCGGACAAACCTCACCCCATGAACCCGGGCACCCCTGCTAAGTCACCAAACGTAGCGAATCGCTTGGGGTGACCTATGGCAGTTGGTTGGTTATCATTGTTGTTTATCCAATAAATGGTTCCTGGGGCGGCGGTACCCATACCCGCAACATTTAAAAAATTTCGTAATTTTAATTTGTTCAAATCTTCTATGCTTTATTTCAAAATTATAAACATATTTTTACTTGTTTAGACTTGCGTTATCAGTGTTTCTGTTCAATGCTGAAAATTACTGAATCAACACTTAACGTTGATTTGGCTTCGAGCCACTGTTTATAATTAATTATTCTAATTAATTTCATTAATTTCAGTCAATTAATAATGTTTGTTGACCCCGTCAAATTCTAATGTTAATCTAATTTTGAGATCCGTTGTAACTTTTATTGCCATTCTGAAGTATTTAATGAATTATAATTTATTAGTTCAAGTCCAAGCTCCGCAAAGGCAACTATTAAATTTATTTTTTTGCAATAAAATTGGAACTGTTCCATTCATGAGGCTTCCATTGAAGTCTTTTTTTAAATATTTACAGATATTTATAAAATGAGACCCCTTGCTTATAATAATAATAATAATAACATCTCAAGTATATTATTTACTAAAAGGCACGCACCTGTTCTCCCGAGAGTAGCTCGTTTTAAAACATGCCCTACGGCGTCATCACACGTTCCCCCTGCGTGGGGTGAGGTACCTAACAACCTACCCAATATTCCAGAACAAGAGATATAATACATCTACATTACATACAAATCTATGGTGGGGGACAGGTATCTAGATAATACCAGCGTCTATGGTATGGAGGTTCCCGCCAATTATAACGTAGGTACTATGTATTGCAAAAGGCCAAGGTCACCACGGCGCGCACGCGCGGGAAATTCGCAGATGAGAGAAGGTCCCGTATTGATCGCCGTGGTCGCTTTTCCTAGAGATTTGACACTTCGCGGATCGATCGCATGCTGCGGACCTTTCCCTCAGCTTTCCGCAAAACTGTTATTTATTTTGATCTTCTGCGAGACTCCCACGCAGATCGTTGACCCAAAAATAATTCGTTGTTTCCAAAGCAGCATCATTATATATACATCATTGTTAAACGATTTTTTTACATAATGGAAACAGATGTTTTCGTTTTTTTGTCGCTTGAAATTATTTTTTCAGTTTCTTATTTTCTGTTTGTATATTTTAACTGCTTTTTAAAATACGATCATTTTCTTGATACTTTATTATGAAAGAAAAAGAAAAGTAACCACCTCATATTTTTGCAAGCTTATTATTACTAAGAAATACGATTTTCAAATTTAATTAAACTCCTTCTTTAAAGTGATTTAAAGGTTTCCCGAGATTTTTCACTGATTTCAGCAAGTTTAAGTTTATTAATGGGTATCTAAAACAAACTTTTAATTGAACACAAACTTTAAAAGAATGAGTTATAAGTGGACTATTTGGTATGAAGACTTAAGAATTTGGATATTAAGAGGGTATTACCAGAGAAAACCAGAAATATGTCATTTTTAAATCAGATTTTCGACGTATTGACTCTTTTCCACAAAAAAATTAAATGGATTTCGAATGATTGTTCTTTTACCTAGCATTCGCATGTTATAAATTTATAGAAAAAATGTTTATTTTTAGTATAATAATAAGGTTATTGGCAGATTTGTTAAATTTTCAAAAAAGATTTTGTATTATACCACACCCATTTAAAATCATATAATCATGCAGTAAAATAAATCAATACATTATCTGGGTATCGCATCTTTTAGAATTTTAATTTTAGTTTAAATAAAATCATTAAAAATTATATACGTACAATGTACGTATATATGTATGTCGTACATGTACACGTTTCTTGACGAAAATTGGTCCGTTTGTGTATTTACTTGCGCACTTAAACACTAATATATTTCAGATTTTTTAACATTCTTATTTAACTTAGACATTATTGAAAAATGATAAATACTTATAATCACAAAATAATTTTAAAAAAGTACATTATTTTAATAGTTTTATCATTACGCCTTTCAGCATTCTTGGATGTAGGTATAAATTAAAGCAAATTTGGAATGAAATAAAATCCATATTGAGTTATAATTTTAAAAAGCTGGTACGGAGAATAATTAATCTTTCTCATTGCAACCACCCTGCACGATCGTAAGAACAACTTTCGACGAAATGTGGATTTTCGGCCGCTGGCTGGTTAAACGCTCTTAATATTTCGATGAACGAGTCGCTCTAGTAAGATACGAAAAAAGTAAAAAAAGTCAGTTCTTTTGTTCCATAAAAAAATATTCCATTCGACGTAACCCATTTTCAAACGATTTATTAAAGTTTACGTAAACGAATGTTTCGATTATGGAAATATTTATATATTTTTCATCACTAAAGAAGTTGTAATCTGTATTTACTGTTTACACGTTCACACATTGAACCGCAAATAAACAATATTTTGGTTTTCCAAGTATTTGTTTGTTTTAAATGCTCGATTAAACAGGTTCATTCTGCTACTTACTTAAATAATTATATATACTCTATCCAGTACCCACGCTCGTTCATGCTCGATGGTTTTACGTTCATTCAAAACGTACGTACCATCTCCCCCTTGCTTTGTTTGTTCAATACCTAGCCAACGGCTCGATGCAAAAAAGAATCAAGGTCCGTAATTCTTGCTCGAATCGACAGAACTTTACGATTTGACTGAGTGTCTCGGTGGTATGGTATCTACGGAGTCTTGTGTCTTTTTATTTGCCACAGTCTGCCGAGCTGCTCGAGCGTGTGGATGCAACGACGAGCATGGTGCCAAGTCAACATATTCGATTGAGCCAAACCGTCGAGCAAGAATATACATGTGTACACTGCACAAAGCGTTGCTTTTCTATCGTATTAAATATTAATTATTATTTTTCATATTGTAAAAGCAAATTTGCTAAAAGTAGAAAATCATTATCTCGTTGTCAAAGCACCTTTGTTACCTTTTCACTTTCACATTTAAATCCTTGAGTTGTTTATCATAATTAAGACGACATAATTAAGACAACAAAATGCATCTAAAAAAATACCCATCGCAGGGGTGTTATAATTTTAAATGTTTATTTATATATATGGGAAAAAACATTCTCAGGTTAGGAATAACCTTTTTAATTCTCTCTATTTCCACCATAAAAGATCAAAAGCTGACATTGCTGTTTGTGCAATGATGGAGTGCTTAGATTGCAGAGGGTTGAACCCATGACTTCTAGATCCAAACCCAACGCTTTGGATCATTCAGTTACAACAGCTGATGATTGTTTTGAATTTCCCAACCGGATTTGAATGTGCCGGTAAAATCTGGTTATAAACAAATCCTAAGTTTGAGTAACACTGTCTTATGTCAACAAATATTCAGTTAACGTTCTTTGAGGCTTCACTGAGTGGTTGGCTAAGGGACACGGAAGGTAAGTGTAGTTTATGGTCAGACCGAAAGCCATTCACATTTTCTGTTGGTACTTGCCAATTGATTTGAGATTTATTGTATTTCTTTTGTTCTCTATTTTATGCAGGTGCTTGCAGGTTTTTTACAGATGCAATGCCGCGTCATGGAGTCTCATGAATGAGTTTTTCATTTGCCCTGTTTAATTTATCTTTGTCTTACTAACCTATTTTTTTGCATTTTGTTTTTTCCTGTTAAGCACTTGCATACTGCTTACTAACAACGTATGCATGGATACTGGAGGTCTAGATTCGTTCAAAATAAATAAATGTAGCTTCGTTTAATCAAAAAATTAGAATCTTGCGAGAGCCTCGAAGGAGTAACCATCAGTTATTTATACCAGGGCGGGTAAGAGGTGGATTACCTCCACTGTCTTATGTCAACCAGAATTTACATGACCTATGATACTAATATCTTAATTATTATTCTATGTGCCTGATAATAATTATTGTATTATTTGTACGTTATCTTCGTCACCCGCGGACTTCAACTACGAATTCTATTTTGTTAGCTCCTATTTTTAGGCAATTCGCATAACCCCAAATAGTATTTATTTATTGTTAGTTATCAAATTTGTAGAACTCCATTTTAATTTTACGTTTTTCTTTCGCGAATTCAATTTATAACAAAAAATGGTATTTATAAATTAGTTCTGCTTTGTAATTATTATTACGCTGACAGCTCTTCGCCTTCTGGAGGCATTATCAAACTCTGGTGAAGATTCAAAGGGAAGAAGATATGGTTTGAAAGGGAAATGTGTAAATACGAATGTGAGAGAGAGCGCGTTAATATTAAAAACGATTATAAATACGCGAAAATTGTGAAAATATTTTTTAAGACACACGACCTCTTTAAAATAAATCAAAAATCTGTCGGCACAATGTCTAAAGTAGCATTTAAGGTAGATTTTTTCATACATATTGTAACTTGTTAAATAACAGAACAAAATGTGTGTTTAACAATTTTCGGAGCTTACTTTGCGATTTTTTCTAGAGGGAATTTCGTGTAATTAATTACCGTTTCGGCTCAGCAAATGTATACGTAGATATTATCTTCAAAAATATCGTGTAATTTTTTAAGAACTAAAATACATGAAGTGTTAAGGAAAATGTTATAAATCAAAAGAATTTCAGAATGCCCGGTCTTTAATCAGGATGCTCAGGAATCGCAGGTTAAAATCCCTCGGGTACGTCCTGTTATACTCTGTATAGAAGATTATGTTAATTAACGATAACCTTATTAAGTTACATATTATTTGGTTGGATTTGGGATGTTGTGATATGCATTATATTAGTTAATAAACTCTTAAATTCCCCTATCAAAGATATACATTTTATGAAGTTACCTATTGACAGATAGATTACAGTGTTTACTTAGACGTCTTCGCGAGCACATTACAAACTGCTACTAACCAAATATAGGTACTTGCAACTCTAATCTACTGTTATGACGTGTTATAAATAACATTAGAGTATATTTTAGTAAATGTATTTAATGCGTACAATAAAATTTACTTTTAATTTATTGACATCCTGTTTTGTCTTAATGTAAGAATAATTGTATTTTCAAATTAAATCTACAGTACAAGACTACAGCGCACGCATTGCATAATTTTGCAAATCTCAAAGCGTTTTTTTTTCGTCAGCGTAAATCGTCCGCGATATATTTATTTTATTTTAACAATTTTGTATCAATATTATTGATTATTTTTGTAACTCAATTAACTTCACTTTTTATAATGCAAAGTAATAAACAATATTATTTACTAAATTCAATAACCCAGTTTTATTATTTTTATCGCGCAGACCCGTGAAAAATCACGGGATATTATAATTGTAGGATTTTAGAAGATGAAAGTATTTAAAAAAATCTTTGCATTTTAAAAATAAACATCGCCAATTTTAGAGACGATCGGAAATTATCTTAGAAAACTTGAAAAATCACGACAAAATTTAAATAAAAGAAATACAAATTTTAAATGTTGAACTATTATTTAATTAATTTAAATTTAATTAAATTTGAACCTACTTTACCGCTTGTCTGAATTGTTATCACAATCAGTTCCAATCTTGAAAGTGACACTTAAATTCAAAGCGAATTCAAGTTCTAGAGTTCATTGAACCGGGGTTACAGAAGAAATCAAAACTGAAAATTTCGTTATTTATTTATGGGTTGTTATCTGTGTTGCGCTACCTCCTTTTTAAGCCAACGTTTCGGACAGCGTTACAGTGTCCATCATCAGGGCAGATGTCTGAAGTGATTAATAATTAGTTGTTCTCTAAAAATATGCTTTAAAATACTATCAAATAAATTGATCGTTTGCAATACAAACTTCGTCGCCTTATTTGAAAATGCCTTTTACTTTTTGTACGAGTACGCTGAAAGCATGCGGTGATTATTTTCAGGCCGAATTAGTCAACCGTTTCAGTAACTGCAATATCAAGTAATAAGTACTATGTATTTATAATATAGATGTTTACCTTACAACTTCTTCTTACCTTGTAGATAAGCTAAGAACAATACGAGACTGTACTTTGTGCTTTGAACCAAACAGGCCAAACACAGTAAATAGAGTGACTGACCGTCTAGTGATATAAGTTAATCGTTGGATTCATACGTCCGTCACTCCTGGACGTACTGACCCCTACATTTCTAACCCCCCCCCCCCCCCGTACCCTTATTTTTCCTTCCCGGGACTAACCCTCTTTCCACTATCCCCAATGACAAAGTTCCAGCCCTCAGGCCCTGAGGGAAATTATTTTAATGTAAAATATATATATGTAATATCTACTATTTTATTTATTTGGACTTTTTAAAAAAATAATTATTCTTTTATGTAAAATATAATATAACGCACAACCTTAGTAAGAATAGTTGCTCGAAAGCAAGAAATAATTAATAGTGTTTCATTTATTTATAACTTACTGGTTCCTGGCATGCGTTGCTATGCCATTTAATAAAGAAATTGTTTTTCCCTGCGTGTCATTTCCCATTCGTCCCGTACCCCTTCCGCCTCCCCTTCCTCTCCCGCGTCCCCTTCCCCTCTCGCGTTTCCACTCCGATTCCTTCACCTTCCCTCTCCCCACTCCACTCCCCCCCCTTCCCCCGTCCAGCGAAACCCCCTCCCAAATTCCCTCCCCCTCCCAGTTCACCTCCCCTCTCCGGCACTCAATACATTAATTCCTGGTACATTCGGTTTTCAAACAGCTCAAATGCCACCAATTACAATTTTTTTATACAAATTTCATAATGCAATGTATGAGCAATATTATTGTAAAGTTTCATTAAAATCCATTCAGTAGTTTTTGCGTGAAAGAATAACAAAGATACATGTATACAAACTTTCGCGTTTATAATATAGAAAGATAGATAACCTCAAAGTTATAGTTAATTCAAAAGTATAAAATAGTATGTAGTGTACTTCTAGATATTTTATGACTTGTTAGAATTCTTGACATGTTAGTTCTAATTTTGAAAATGGCAATAATTCTCTATTAAAATATTATATTATGGATAAGTACCTACTAATGCCACTTAAATTCATAACAAGTTCATTAAACTAGAGTTACAAACACAGACAGACCCGCCACCGAAATTAGTATTTCATTGATGCTTTATTAATTGCGGGCAGATCCGGTAATTTTGGAAAAACGCTAAATACTGGAAATGTTATTTAAAATTGATTTAATAGATGATAAGACTAATAATATTATTGTGTTGGAGTAATAACTGTTATTTTTTATAATATTTAATATTCTTACACCGATAACACGTAATTACTGTATCCATCCGGAAATTCCCAGATTTCGCAGAATATAGGAATAAAAAAAGTCGACGCGAAAATGACCCTGAACAATATTACTTAGTAATCTGCTGACTCAAGCAACACTGCAATGATTTTTAGTGCTAGGAAAATGAATAAAGTTTCTAGTGTCAAAAATCCTCAAACTAAAGAAAAATGTAGTTTAAAAGCGGGCAGTGAGACAAATAAGATTACTCTACAAGTTAGTGATGGTCATATTCGAGATACCAATTTCACCCTTGTGCTTATTATGTGCGAGTGAGACATTTTCAAAATTTTAACTAATATAGATAGTTTTATTTTTATTATTTCATAAATTTTAACATGATACATTGTTGGTATTTTTTAACTACCACACTAGGCTATTGCCCGTGTTGTGGTAGTCATACATGACATATTATTTTATATAAACAGATAAAAAATATGAGAAGAGGAAAGAAAAAATAACATATTTAGGGATAAATAAAACTAAAAACAGATAAAAATAAAGATATAACAATTAAAAGTAAGCTAAGAAATAAAGAATAAAAAGATAATTTAAAGAAGATTGAAATAAACTTTGGTAAGTATTATTATTCTTGAGATAAAAATAGAAATAAAAATTGGTAAGTATTCTTCTGCACGAGAGTACATGTTTGTAGTCGCTTTTGATATTCTTTCTCTGAAAGAAGTTGGAAAGAGTGTTAGAGAAAGTAAATTTTTTTGTTTGTAATTTTTTTAAATGTAATGTTAAGTTAAATTAATTAATTAATTAAATTTGTATTATTTTTTTTTTGTATATTAATATTATTTGTTTTTATTGTAATATTAAGCTCTCATGTGTTGTTTGAAAATATCCAATGTTTGATACGGGCTTTAAAGAGAGATTTAGAATTATTCTGTGATTTTATATCGGCACTCAGAGCATTATACATTTTGGGAGCGATAAACCAGAATTGTCGTTGGGCGAATGAGGTTTTTGTTTTAGGGACCACGCAACCCAGGTTTGATGAAAAACGTGTGTGTGCTTGATGTTGTGGAGCCACCAGTAGATTTTTTTGGCATATGTAACATATGCTTATCTTAGTAAATATCTGTCGAATGTCTAAGACCTTGATTTTAGCAAAGAGTTCATTTGAGGGATGGGTAGGGAGGGTAGGTTGCCATTTAAATATGATTCTCAAAATTAGTTTTTGAACTGTAATAATTGGATTTATAATGGATTCAGCACAACCACCCCATCCCACAATACCATATGTTGCTATGGATTGGAAAAGGGCAAAGTATACGATTCTTAGGGTCTGTAAATCTAAGATGGACCTAAGGGAGCAGAATATATGGCAGAGTTTACGGAGTTTTTTTACTGTGTCACTTATGTGAGCTTCCCAACGCAGGTGGTTGTCTATGATTATCCTTATATCTATAGTTGTTAAGAAAATTTTTTACCCGGGAATTTATTGATAGATATAACTTGTTTGTATATTGTCATATACAAACAAGTAAGTAACTCGCCCCACTAAACGATGTCTGTTCTGAGACATTAGCTCCACACAAGAGACCCCGAGGAAAATAATTTTCCTCAAGGCTTAGGTATGTCATCTTAGGGGATGCCGTGTGGAGGTTTTTTTTTAAGGAGAGGAAGTTCTGGGAAGGAAATAGGTTTGAGGGGTGGGTAGGAAGTAATCTGGAGGTCAGCGTGTACAGGAGTGATGGACGTATGAATCCATTCCTCCAACTGCGGTGCAAGGCGATGGGTCGAAGGATTCTGGCTGGAGAGGTCAAAATACCTCTCAACCAGTCCCTATCGATCCGGCCCGCCACGCAGCAGCATCCAATGAACCCAGGCAACTCTGCTAAGTCACCAAACGTAGCAAACCACTGGGGGTGACCTATGGCAGAGTTATGATTAAATATAATAATGATTCCCTGGCGGCGCGGCGGTACCTATACTCGCCTCCCAAAATGAAAATTTCCTTTTCGATCAGCAAAAAAGCAAAACTGTCCAAGTTGAAAAATGCTTCTTAGCCGATTACAATTTGATAGAAAGCTGAAAGAACCTAAAATCGACGCCAAATGTAAAAAATGGCGCTGATTGACAATTTAATAAAAATGCTCCATTTGAATTTGTGTAGACTTGTAGACATCCCAAGTAAGTAGACATTCGTTTATAAAAAAAAAATATTTCGATTATCAACACGTTTTGACTTCGTGCAATTTTAACGTCTGTGAACAAACTCATTTGTTCATAACATCACATCACGGACTAGGATTGTTACCTATTGTTATCTTCCACGGGTTGTTTATTCGCCTTTGTCTTGGACGCTCATTGTACCCCGTCTGTGACACCATATTGTATGAGACCTGTTTAGTTACATAGGTACTATCGCTTATTTTCGTCATATGGTGAATATTAAGAATTCAACCTTATGTAATATACGAAAATTCAGCGCCATATAATAATAATATTATTTGGCTCTTTTATATAGCGCCGTTTTCGTGAAAAATTACCTCAAGTGCGCTGTACAAATAAATATAGAATATAATTAATAAAATTGGCTTACAGTAAGGTTTATAATAAAATTATAAGTAGTGTCTTACATCCAAGAATATTATGAATGATTCAATTACATACTTCTTTCATTCTTGTATATCTAAAATTTATTTTGGGGATAGCGGTGATGTTAGAAAATCATAGACTCTTTTGTGAATCGCAATTTGTGATATACTGAAAAACTAGCGGAAGGGGTAGGCGAAGAGTATAGACAGCCATACGATACTGTCTTTCATACATTCATGCATCCACCCAAACGTACCGATGGCCCAGTATTAAACTTCAAATATGTTTTGAGATAATCAATATTATGTTTTTGCGCATATCGAAAAAAGTACGCAAAATTGACAAATTTCATTCGTTTTCAGTGAATTTTTTATATTACCTCAAATACAAAGCTTTGTTTTTAAAACAATCTCGTTTGTTTTAAATGGAAACAATTTGAAATAGTTCGTGTAAAACAGGGTACATCTTATTTTCCAAGTTTATTTATATAAAATTTTTGGTCTAAAAAATTTGGAGATTCACCATAGAATGAAGTTGGAAGGTTCTGACTTTTGACATGGTCAAAATTGAAATTTCCTCAGCGGTCCCCGACTTTTATCATTCTCTTCCGCATCATTAATATTCTCTACTTCCACCGTTCACGCGATCCACACGTCCAAACCATCTAAGCGTCCCTTTCTTAATCTTACTGTCTGCGCTTTCTTGAATTCTTTCCGAATCTCCAAATTACCGTGCTTTAGGTATAAATAAATTGCAATTTGGGATGCCGGAATCAGTACCGGGAACCATTTATTGGATAACCAAAATCCCTGCCATAGGTCACCCCAAGTGGTTCGATACGTTTGGTGACTTAGCAGTGGTTCCCGGGTTTGTACAGGTCTTGGCGGCAAATGACTTTGCTCACCCACTGCGTAGCGGGTTAGATCGTGAGAGACTCATTGAGGGAGACCTTTTGACCTCTCCAGACGGACTCCCTGGCACATCGCCTTGCACCTCAGTGGGAGGAAAGAATTCATACGTCCGTCACTCCTGGACACACTGACCCCCAGATTCCTATCCACCCCTCATACATTTTCCTTCCCAGAACTTCCTGTCCTTAACTAACTAACTAACTAACCATCACGCCGTTTCACCGCAGGGGTAGGCAGAGAGGACGGACCGCCAAACAACTCGGTCTTGGCACACACTCTTTGCCTCACTCACATTTATATATCGTCTCATACATTCTCTTCTATTATTCTGACTTTTGACATGGCCCGACTCAAGTATCTGATTCACTTGATCGCGCCATGTCTTCCTCGGGCGTCCCCTACTTCTTCTACCATTCACATTCGCGTCGTATATTCTTCTTACACTACTTTCTTCGTTCATTCGCTCTTCTTCCTGTCCTTCCTTTTCCTAAAACGCCCCTCCACTAAACATCCCCAATGATGAAATAGGCCCTGAGGGAAATCGTTTTCCTCAGAGCCTCCTGTTTGGAGCTAATGTTAAAAGTACTGGTAAAATTGGTAACCGGATAAAATAGGTTAGTCTAGGTTGGGTTAGGTTAGGAAGTTAGGTATGTTTTATTTTCACTTCCCTCAACTTTTATTCAATGCTTTTGTCACGAAACTTTAAAATTAATAGTCCTTCTATAAATATAAATACACGTGTTGAAGACTTTCCTTTTTTTTTAAAAAAAAAAGGAAAGTCTTCAACACGTGTATACTTCCAGTCATCACCTATGTGAAACTTGGGCACTCACCAAACGCCATAGAGAAAAGTTGGAACGCTGCCAGAGAGCCATGGAGAGAAGTTTGACAGGAGTTTGAGTTTGACAGGAACAAGGAAACAGGACAGAGTGAGAGGTAGCACAATAAGGGATAAAACTAAAGTTGCCGATGTAGTTACCCGAATAGACCAACAAAAGTGGAGATGGACAGGACACATGATACGCGATCCACAAGAGAAATGGTGCAAAAATGTCACTGACTGGTATCCCAGAGATGGCAAGAGAAGTAGAGGACGTCAACACATAAGATGGGAAGATGACCTAAAACTCACTGCTGGACATCAATGGAGAAGAGTAGCGCGTGACAGGTCCCAATGGAAAATGTTAGAGGAGGCCTATGCCAAGAGGCAAACTGAGCTTCGGGATATACTAAGATCATGTCTAATACATACCTAACAGAAGTCCAGAATAAAAAGGCTTATTATTATTATTATTATTATAAATAATAAATATTCATATTTCTTTTGAAATTGCCTTCTCTGTGAACGTATACACCATTTGACGTCGAAACCACAGGCAAATTTTTAATTCTTTCCCTTACCTGCTGCTTGGCGTGCAGCAACTTTGAGGGTTGCTCTACTCTACCTTGAATGTTATGTTTTGTGTACAAGCAGTTTGTGTTGACTGTTATGTTAGCTACAATGACGTATTCGGTAACGACTAGGTTCCGTGACTGTCACGTCACGTACATGCACGCTGGCGGCTTGCCAAATACCAACTAACAACAACTAGGTACACCGACCGACCGTCTATTATTCCGGTCGGTAATACGCGAAGCTTTTCCGTGATTTTCCAAGCGCACAGCTGAAGAGACACTTGGCCGCAATGCACGGTTCAACTGCACTTTGCTCAATAATAATCATCGAGCTTTTAAACACACCTTTGTACTTGGTTTCTTTTGGTTACTTGCCATTGCACTACGCTTTTAATTGTCTCGTGTATCCGATTGTGAAGTAATGTTATTTTATTATTACACGAGCAACCGGAAAACTGCGATGTTTTCAAAGGGGATTAATGTAATGCTTAGTTGAATGAGCTAATACTCTAACCCTTTTCATCATGTGGATCTAAAATACTTGTCAATGTTTTCTTTCATGTATTTAGTGGTTTAATGGCATCAATTATTAGTAAAATAGTACTTAGAAAACTGCGCCGCTCAGAAAAAAGATAAAACTATTCGCATTCTTATTTTAAAACCCGATTAACACGTGTATGTGCCTTTTTTTGGCTATAAACCGTTTTGTAGGAGCACGTGTGGAAGTATTTTTTGTTGTTGTTTTTGGAGTGAAAACTTCTTCAGCACCGTTGTGATTTGGAACTCGATGAAACGAAAAAGCGACACTAAAAAAAGATAAACAAATATATCTATAGGATCTAGCCTGCGAGAGAAAGAGATAGTATAATCGGTCTCCTGTTTGTACGGTGCTTCGTAGCCTCCCCGATCTTGTCTACTTAAGTTTTCTGAAGGTTTCACTTCTACCGCGTGTGAACTGCACACTCTGATTTGTTTTACATTAGCTCCACACGTGATGCCCTGAGGAACATAATTTTCCTTAGGGCCTATTTCATCTTAGGGGATGCTGTGTGGAGGGTCTTTTTTATGGAAATGAAATTCTGGGAAGTAAAAAGGTTCGAGGGGAGAGTAGGCATCTGGGGGTCAGTATGTCCATCTCTGCAATCGCATTGCAAGGCAATGGGTCAAAAGGCTGCATAGGTCAAAAGGTCTCCCTCAACCAGTCACTCTCGATCCAGCCCGCCACGCAGTCGATGGGCAAATGCATCTGCAAACCATCTACGAATCTGGGCACCCCTACAAAGTCACCAAACGTAGCGAACCACTTGGAATGACCTATGGCAGATGTGTTAGGTATCCAATAAATGGTTCCCGGGCAGCGGTACCCTTAACCAAAAATATTAACTTAACCCAAATTATATCCCGAGGACCTCCAAGTTTTTTCCGTTTCGTGTTGATAGGAATAGTTTTTAGCCAGTGATATTCCCTTTGCAGTGTCCCTGACGTCATCGCTCACTGTTTATGTGTTTATGCCAAAAGATGAGAGTTTTTTTGCATTTGTTTCAGGAATTTCCTGCATCTATGTACGATTGTACTTAGCTCATCACAAGGAAAGGAAAATGATGCAATGAGTAGCATTAGAAAGCTAAGCAACCCTAAAAATAATATTAGCTTCATAAAAATAAACAAAGTAGAGTATTGTTTAAAGATTTTCACGGCCAAAAGCATTTTCGTTATTTGTTTTTGGGGTGTTATGCCGTGTTGCGCTACCTCCTTCTTTAGCCAACGTTTCGGACATCGTTGCAGTGTCCATCATCAGGGCAGATCCGGTAGATGTGTGATGGACACTGCAACGGATCTGCCCTGATGATGGACAAATAACGAAAAAAAAAAAGTAGAGTATTATTTGATTTTTTACACAAATTTACAGTTTTCAGGAGTTCGAAAAACCACCCCCATCACATTTTCCAGCCCTTAAAACAGAATTTTAATACTTGTTGATGAAATTTTGCACACGTGACATTCAAAATAAGAGAAAAATGAGTGTCTACATCTGATTCGAAAAACTCTACGTAAGGGATAGAGGTAAAAAGCCCGGGACTTCGTCTAGTTATCTATAAATTTTATGCCAAATTTGTAAAGTAGGTACAGTTTTGGCAACACATCAAACTAGGTACGAAATGTTCATAATATTAGTTATAGGTAATGTTTTTCTATTCGCGTTTATTTGCTTTAAAAACTGTTTTTTAATATTTTTTTTATCTATTTTAATAAAAAATATTATTAATTTTTGGAGATCGCTGGCAACGGTTAATATGCACTTTAAAAAAAAAACCTTTTGATTCACCTTAATTACATTAAAAGGCAACTATTTGCATTGGGGGAAGTGGAAAATATTTCATTCTAAATTTCGATTACGTAAAATTAAAATTAGCTTTCGTCTTGTGAGATTGTACGCCATTAGCTATTAGCTCATTCGCTGTCACTTTGGTATGTTGGTATTCCTGATACCCTTGAATGTATAACGAACGGCTAGAAGATTTTGAAGGTACGGGGCACTTTCTTTTGAATCACAAACCATGTTACACAAACCTAGCGTAGCCGCTTAACTACTTGAAAACTGGGATGTTTTTCTTGCCTTGACGCGAGTAGGGGTTATAAAGGGGCACTTTCTTTTGTATCACAAACCATGTTACACAAACCTAGAATTCCCATGAAGTCTGCTACGCTTTGCTCTAGCATCTTTTCGTACAGTAATAAGAATACCAACATAACACGACGACCTCCGTAGTCCAGTGGGTAAGACTCTTGTCTCACAATCCGGAGGTCGCGGGTTCGAACCCGGCATGCGCAAATAAATTTTATTTGATTAATTTGTGTTATTTCACAATTAATTCATTTAAAATAACATATAGTATATTTGCGGCATGTTCCAGAGTGGAAGATACTATCAGTATCGCCCTGGTGTAAGACCACCATTCAGAATTGAAACGTTGCTTGAAAATGGCTTTAGCCGTGTTTAGTGACCAGATCTGAATAGCCAGGTACTTCCCAACCTTCCTCTTCCCCACCTCCTTCCCCTCCTCACTACCTTCAGCCTCACACATACCCCAATTGGGGATTCCATAGTCTCACTGGCTCCAGACGGGAGCAGTTGAGATTCTTGTGCGGTATTCCCTGTAAAAAAAAATAATAACAAAATAATGTATGAAAGTGGACGGTCTCGTTTCACAGAATGAAAGCTAATTTTAATTTTACGTAATCGAAATTTAGAATGAAATATTTTCCACTTCCCCCAATGCAAATAGTTGTCTTTTAATGTAATTAAGGTGAATCAAAAGATTTTTCAAAAAAAGTGCGTATTAACCATTGCCAGCGATCTCAAAAATTTACCAAAATATTTTATCTTGATTTGTTGTACGTGGTGTCAATCATTTGAAAATCTCTTTGGTTCCGAAAAAGCAAAATACTTTCATAAGTGACCCAACTGATGTTAGCTTTTTTGAAATAACGTCAACGTTTCGGCTCTGAAATTATCAAAATTCTATCCAGTCGTACATAACTGACACGACTT
This sequence comes from Limnephilus rhombicus, assembly GCA_929108145.2. NCBI lineage: Eukaryota > Metazoa > Arthropoda > Insecta > Trichoptera > Limnephilidae > Limnephilus > Limnephilus rhombicus. The sequence continues at coordinate 13,919,260 of OV815270.1, forward strand.
ATTTTATTGCATAAATTAATATAATTTGTCAAGGGTTTGGTATAAACAAAATATATATTGTGTAATAACTTGTTATAGTAATTCTGAGAAATGATAATGATTCACTGTTATCAAGCACAACTATTCTTTTCTAGAAAATAATAATTATTATTATCCTGTTACTGAGCAGCTTGATACATGTTATGGTTGAGGATTGATTAACGCAATAGATTTATAGATTCCGCACGAGTTTAAACACTTCTATTTCGATTAAATCTTCGTTTTTTTTAAAATATGTTAAAACTAGCTTTACCATCCGCGTTTACAACGCTGTAGGTTTTGGTACTACCATTTTTTTTAAAACAACGTATTACATATCATAGTACCATCCAATAATGTTACCCGTGCTAAGGCCCCCACAAACGAAGATAAGTGACATTCGGCAATTCTTTTTTTATTATTATTTAATATATAACAACAGTTTATTATAAACAAGTTCTGCTTTGTAATTATTAATATGCGTTACAGCTGTTTCTCCCTCTGAAGGCATTATCAAACTGTGGTTGTACCACCTACAGACGATGTATTTACATCATTTCTATTCAGGTACCTACTTATGATGAAAATGAATTGATTTTATTTTTATTACCTGCGCCCTCTATTAACTTCCAAGTAAAATGAACTGAAAATACCATATTTTTTTTTATTAAATAATAATATTAATAAAAGAAATAAAAAAATTGAGTTCTACAAAATAAACTTGATAACAATAAATTCGGCAATTTATGTTATTTACTGGCAACTTATATTATTTCTTGATCTCGCGTGGAAGCTTATTATTTTAATAAATGTGTGAAATACGATTAATATAATAATTAAATGAAAAGAATTAGAGGTTATCATCTAGCTGATATCTTTGACAACCAATTGCGTGGGTTAAATTTTTATTTTATATTTATAGCTAGCAAAAAAACAATCAATACATTATAAAGCTAAAACATTTCGGGAAATCGTTTAAAATATATTAAATAATAGTTTATTTCTTGGTTGACAGACATTTTTTAAAACTAGAGTAATAATATCAATGACGGAAATTTGAAATGCTGTAAAGGACAAAAAAATCTAAATTGAGTTAAATTTGTATTTTTTTCTTCGTTTTTTTTCTCTTTCGATCTGCGTGTCGAAATATTGCTGGGGAAATAAGTGTATCTTTTACGCGGTTAGCTGGAAGAAATGGAATCCACCCATAAGCTACACCTTTTGTTTTTTTATTTGTATCTACAATAAATATTTTTTTATTTGATTTGACGTGAATTTTATGAGAATTTTTTTCTAAAATATTAAAATAAATTAAATTCTGTTATTATGGAAATTTACAAAAAATATAAAATATTCTGAAAGATGTATTCAATGTAATTTTAAAATAATTCATAATAATTATTATAGGTCTATAAAAACATGAGATATGATTTAAATTTATTTTTTATCCCCTGAACAAATCAGATTTTGCCCTTTACAGCATTTCAATCATCATTACGAGAGATTAGAACCTGACCACAATAAATTTAAAAATAAATTTAACAATAATGTCTTAAATAATTTAGAACGTAATATCACATTAGTGTCTTATGGCTCTTGAAACCTTCAAAGTTCCTTATGACTCTTGAAAATGTTGGTACGAGAATGTGGCAGGTCACGGCGTTGACCCTGAACTTGACTTATTGAATTGATGCAAACTACGAGTACTTACTAAGACAGCAGAAAGACAATTCATCTACCTAGTCCCTAAAATTTTCAACCTTCTTCCTGACAACCGAAATACCGAATCCTAACTTCTTACTTTCAAAAATATGAAATACGCCATGGAACCTTACATCTGAAATACATTTCAATCATAATACCCATACATTTCACAGTCCATCCACCTAAAAATCTACCTTCATACCTTCCCACAATCCCTATCCAATTTCCCTGATTTAAATACTATGTAAAATATTTTAAACTTAATCTGAATTAAATAAATGAAAAAATGTTACTTTGTTTGAACCACTTATATATTTTAGTAAAGCCGACCGGTTTCAGAACGACCGTTCCATCTTCAGGGCAAACGTATACTGATTTGACACAAAATAGTGGATGGGAACAATGTATTATTGTGGTAATTAATCTAAATTATTTAATCGAATTACTATTATTGTCAAGCATATTATGTATAATTCCATACTGTTAACTCAATTTGCCATAACATAGGGACATCCCTAGCATGGCGGGTGAAATAATACTAAAAAATAACCTTTTTTCGTAAAATGAAATAAAAAAACGAGTGTGCTTTAGACCACACGACTGAAGTAAAACTTCGCTTACTTATATCTCCCTCTCTACTTCCGTTCGCCTCGCCCGATCACACTTTTCATAACGCTCTCGTCACGCATTCACCAGCTTACTCCCCAAGTCAAGCGTGCGTTAAGGCCCGACCGTTCGCCTCGCCCGATCACGCTTTTCGTAACGCTCTCGTCACGCATTCACCAACTTTCCCCAAGTCAAGCGTGTGTAAAGAGGTTTTACTTCAAAAAACTTTTTTTTTTCAAATTTCCTTCATCGATATATATATTTAGTTTGTGGGAATCGGTACTCGTATTTTCATGTCTACCAATCAATTGTGAAAATGAACGTTATACGACAGCTCATCTGAGATTCAATGTCAATAAGCCGGTAGCCAACGGCGTGATAACAACCAAACAAAACTATAAAAATTAAATTCAACCGTACGATGTGGTGTCACAGTGCACCTTAATAATAAACTGTCCGCACTTTTAAAAGACAGTCCAGTATTATTCAACATTCCATAAAATGTTAATTTCTTTGCAGCTGTTTTCCAATGAAACTGAATAATTCTGCACACGCGCATATTTCCCAGCATTATGCATAAATATTACGAGATATTGCGTACAGTGGTACGTACACACGAAGTGAAGGAGAACCCGAGAATGTTTTTTTTTAATTTGTGTGAATTCCGCTCAAGAGTCTCAACTGCTCCCCACCGTTTGGAGGTGCTATGGCATACTCTATTTGAGGTATGTTGTGTGGGTGAAGGTAGTGGAAAGGGGAAGGAAATGCGGAAGAGGAAAGTGGGGTACCTGGCTATTCGAATCTGATCACCAAACACGGCTAAAGTCGTTTCGATTCTAAATTATGATCTTTCACCAAAGCGATACTAAAAGTATCTACCACTATGGCACGTAACGCAAATATACTACGCCAGTGATACATTTGACCAGTGGTTCCTGACATTGTTTGGAGTAAAAATGTAAGTGAATTTTGGTTTTAAGTGACTTTCCGACGTAATTAAAAAAAATATATATATACGATTTTTTTTACGTTTTTATTTGAAAAAATATATAAATAGACATCAAGAGCGCCCTTGAGGTGATTTTTCACAAAAACGGCGTTTTATAAATCATCCAAATATTATTATTATTATCAAAAAGATCGCCGATGACCAAAATTTAATTTTATTTTTTTACTCCGAATAATGTCAGTAATCGCGAGTAATTCAAGTGCGTTTCTTAACACCCTGTATATTATTTGTAATTTTTTTACGCACGACGGGATTTGAACCCGCGACCTGCGGATTCGTAGCCAAGGATCGTGTCCACTCAACCAAGGAGGCCTTCTCCTTCCTCTTCTCGTCTGCTTCCCTTCCCCACTTCCTCCTGCTTTGTAACATTCCCCAAATTGAGATTATTTTATGCTAATCAGTGTAATCCACGATCAATGTGTAAACATAAACTCGTATACTAAATAAATCTGGGATTTCGCCCTCGATATTAATTTGTGATTAATCTTTTTTAACGAGTTTCTTTTACAATAGGTTTATTTGTGCTCAATTTAACATCTTGCAAACTACGGTCTTATTTAAATAAATATGGACCCTAAAATCTCTGTGGCTTGCTGAATGTTTTTTTTTGCGATTTCGTTTCAGAATTAGGATATCGAGGTTTTTGTATTCCTCATTTTTGTCCTACAAAACTGGGCCGATTTTTTTCTTACTAACTGTATCAGAAGAAAATTTTCTGTCTGTACGTTTTCTTTTTTTTTTAAATACATCTTTTGGTTTATATACTGAACGTTTGTTGATGGCGTTCAAACCAGGCAATTTTAACGATTTTTAGAGGGTCCTAACTCCTATAAAAATAACTTATCAAAAAAAGCAAAACGTACCGAGATGCTAGTGGTCGATATCTACATTATACTATGTATAAAATATGTTTTCTGTAGTGTCAAAATCCAGAGAGGAAATCGAGGAATACGTTTGTATGGACAAAACACCGCCCTGTTTTCTTTTAAGCGGTGAAAAAATTATGCTATTATTTTTCGTGAATATGTATATTCAGATTGGTTTTTCATTGTCTTTAGCGAGAGCAGCATGTTCGTGTCGTCCCGGCGCTGGATCCTGAAGACGTGCGGCACCACGACCCCGCTGCTGTGTCTGCGCGGGCTGCAGACCCTGGCAGCGGAGATCGCGGGGCACGCGCGCGTCGAGAACGTTTTCTACTCGCGAAAGAACTTCATGCGGCCACATCTTCAGCAGCAGCCGCACCGGGAGTTCTACCAGGAGGTAATTAATCAATTAATTTTTAATCAATAATTTATAATATTTTATAAAATACTAGCGTGTACCCGGCATGCGTCGCAATGCCACTCAAAGAAATTGTTCCTCCCTGCGTGTCCTTTCCTATGCGCCCCCATTTCCGCCCCCGTTATCCCCCCGCGTGCCCTTCCTTCCCTTTTTCCCCTTAATAATAATAATAATAATTGGATGACTTCTATAATGCCATTTTCGTGAGAAAATCACCTCAAGGGCCCTTCTACCCACTACCCCTCCCGCGGTCCCTCCTCTCGCGTTTTCCTTCCCCCTCCCGGATGCCCCTCGCGCCTGCTGCTTAACTATGTGAAGTACACACATTTTTCAAATATTTTTGCTTTTATTTTTTTTTTTTAGTTTTTCGCACTTACGGTTCTTTTGCCCCACGTGATCGAAATATGCTCCATTTTTTTTAACAATAACTCCACACAGGAGGCCCTGAGGAAAATAATTTCCCCCAGGGCCTATGTCATCTGAGATGCTGTGTGGAGGGTTTTTTGAGGAGAGGAAGGAAAGAACATTTGTCTTGAAGAGACCCACGTTGTGTAAAGGAGGAAACACAAAGACCGGCAAATCGTTCCACAGCCGATATATTGAACACAAGAACGAGTCGAAGAAGCGACCCGTTCTCATGTGACAAATGCCAACCGTGTACATATTTGGGCACGCGTTTGGCGTGTTTTTTTGTGCAAGGGATCAATGACGTTAGTTCCTCAGAGCATCTTCCATTGAAATACCGGTAGAACAATAGATTAACCATACAAAATGCCTTTACGGCTGTCGTAAGGGGTATCGAAACCTAACAATTTTTTATTAACATTTACGGTTTTTTCTATGATGATTGGTACCTACGTAATGCCCGGTGCACATTTCATGGCTAGTATTTATTTTCTGGCTAATATTTCAAACCAGGATAGCAAGCTAATGTAAGTAACCTAGAGAGCTATTAACACTAGCTACGTGTAGACAGAACTAGCTTTGTTTTTACGTAGTAAGTTAGTAACACTAATAGCTACGTGTAGACAGAATTAGCTTTGTTTTTAACCTAATAAGCTAGTAACACTAGCTACGTGTAGACCATAGGTTCTCAATGTGGGTGATAACGCCCCCTTGGGGGCGTTACACACCTTCAGGGGGCGATAGAAGACCAAGAGAAAATTGGGGGGCGTTTCAGACTTTCAGGGGGGGCGGTAGGAGACCCAGAGAAACCCATCCCATTAGGGGCCATCCATCCACAAAATTATTTTCCCTATCCTATTACGCCCCCTCCGTTGTAGCAAATGTAACTCCATCGTGGTATCCATTACGTCCCCTTCGTCGTGGTATCCCGTTACGCCCACGACAATTTTCCCTTTATCCTAATTAAGAAATTAATCTTTTTGGCAATTTTTTTAGTTAGCATTTCAAAGTTAGAGTTAAGTTTTAACTTATTATTGATTATGATTTCCAAATATTTAATTTCTTCTACCTCTTCAATATTTTGACTGTCTATATTTAGGGTAATAAGTTCATTTTGTTTTTCCCTAATACCATGAATTTACTTTTAGTTACATTTAATTTGAGTTTATTTATGCATAACGATTTAGATATTTCATGAAGATACATTTCAATATTTCATTTTATTTTATCATATTTTATAATTGATGTTTCGGATTCAATTCACGGGTTAGGGGGCGCTAATATTCTCAAAGTGGGCGGTGGGCACAAAAAGGTTGAGAATCTATGGTGTAGATAAAACTATTTAGCTTTGTTTTTAGCCTAGTAAGCTAGTAACAGTAGCTACGTGTAGACAGAACTAGCTTTATTTTTAACCTAGTAAGCTAGTAACACTAGCTACGTGTAGACAGAACTAGCTTTATTTTTAACGTAGTAAGCTAGGAACACTAGATACGTGTGGACGGAACTTGCTTTGTTTTTAACCTAGTAAGAAGTATACCGGACATAAATGCCGAAAGGGAAATTATTTCTGGCTAAATTTAACGTAGTCTTGATATTTTAGATCTCCCAGAGAGCGTGGGCTCTCCCACTTGCTTTAAGGTCGTTGCGTTCTGCTGATTTGCCGGAGTTTAATGTTCACTGAAGATTCTTTATTATTTAATTATGGTAATAATGAATAATGTAAACTTATCTTCGAGGTCCGTTTCGCGATCCTAACTTATTTACGCTTTGTTTTTTTTTTAATGTTTAGTATCATTCCTCAAACATTAGCTAGAACGTGTAATGTCATGAAACTGTACGAACCGTACCTTTGCAAAAAAGTAAAAAGTTTAGCTAACTTTTTAAATATATTTTTGAGCTGAGGCACGGGTTTTGCAGAAAAGTAAGAAAACATTACAATGAAAGAAAATGTAGAGATTTTTTTAAATTATACACGGTGTCCGAAATCTACTACTAGCAGGAAACTAGAGAATCCACATCGCATTTGGAGGCGGTATTGTGATAAAACTTTGTGTTACTGATCTAATAAATCACACGGTGACCAGACAACTCAGAATGAAACCAACTCAGAAGCACCTCAGAAAGGTCATTAAGAGAGATGATAAAAAAATATAAAAAATTGATTAAATAGTTTAAGTTAGGTTAGGGTTACCAGCTATTTTAAAATTAATTTTTCTCAGCTTTTAATGACCTTTCTGAGGTGTTTCTGAGTCGGTTTCATTCTGAGTTAGCATGGAACCAAATCACACATATATAACGTTTTTAATGCTTAGTTTAATCAGTATTTAAATTTTTTGCATGATAAATAATTAATCAGCACAAACAATTAGTAAACAAGGATTTTTACAGGCTTGGTATTTCCAGATATATAAAATATTAAATGATATAGTCGATAGTCCTGGATTTCTTACATTGATAAACTTTCAGATTCCAGTACGTAATACTAGAAATCGGGATTTATTTCAGTGCAGAATTTCTGGGACTAGCTACCATATGTATATTCCTCTTTGCCCAGAATACTAGTATAGTGAAATAATTATACGAATTCAGGGGACATCTTCAATTTGTCACTTAACAAATGTACAATGTTGTTACTGAAGCATTTTACAATAAATACTGTAATTTTTTTCCTATCAATATGTAAAAATCAATAAAAAGGGCGTTAATAAATAAATAAACGTATCAGCGCCCTTGAGGTGATTTTTCACAAAAACGGCGCTGTACAAATCATCCAAATATCTGACGATATTATTATGCTGATGTCTGAATCCGACTGCGAGTACGTCACGCCTTACGCAAAATCGTTTTCGTAAAATGGAGTTTGTTAAAAATCTACTTTCGTATTAGAACTGAATTAAAGCAATGCCAAAAGATGGCGCCACTTACGTTAACAGCTAGCGTGAGGAACCTCGCGGTCGGCTGGTAGTCGTAAGACTTATTGGATTTGTACTTTCGTGAATCTCTCCGGGTATGGAGAGATGGATGGTATGATTATTATTGTAACTGGTAGTTGTGAATAATAATACCAAGTTGTGATTTCTACCACGCGCCTATACATTATATATGATGTCATTGCCTGTCGCGGTTACTTTGTCCCGCTGACTAGCTGCCACTTGATCCGGGGAACCCGGCTATTTTTAGAACCAGCTCAAGTCGGATTTATAAAATGGTCATCAACACTTAAAAACTGGCTGAAGCCGAACCAAAAGCCGCTCGCGGGGCCTCGCAGCAAAAACCTGCGAAGCGGGTTTTTAAATGCTAGTTGTTATGATTAGACTGCATTCGTATCAACTTAAGTTGGGTTTTCTCAGAATATCAACGAATCTCAATAATATTTGCTTTATACTAAGGCTTTTTGTTGTTTAAAACACGCATTGTTTCGTAAGAAATCTGAAACAATCTGTATCTAGAGTGCCACTTCACGGTTACGGATTTGAACGAATATTGACTTGTTGAGTTGCTGAGGCCACTTTTAAAAATAGTTATTGAGATTCAATCACAAAAGAAGAGAGAACATTGTTGATGAATATTATGGGTCGCGAAATTAGAGTTGACCCAATCAACACAAATGTAGGATTACGTTGATCGGTGCTTGTAAATGACACATGATACTTCCTACAGTGATGTTCTTGCAAAACGTCACTGAGAAACAGTATTTTGTTTCTTTACGTCTGCTCATTATTGTTAGCGACAAAGTGACAACAAGTACACGATCATCGAATTTGAATATCCGAAAAGTCTTACGGCAAGTTGTTTCACAGAATTTGAAGAATTCACTAAATTTTAAAGTAAATTTTTAAATTTATTTTTAATTTTTTAAACTTTGTGAATAAAATCTCAAATTATAATATTTAATTAAATGAAGACAATATTAGCTCAATCGAAAATCTGGAGACAGAAAAATCAGAAAAGATATTGGCTCCGCTGGGACTCGAACCCAGGACCCTTTTGCTTACATGGCAAGAGCTCTACCGATTGAGCTACGGAACCCATATCAATTCGGTCACTTTTAACTGTATCATACTTGGACTAAGTACTACCAACATTATCTTCATTTTCTTAACGCACATATTATTGGCTGCTATCTTTATCTTTTCTGATTTTTCTGTCTCCAGATTTTCGATTGGGTTTCGCTAATATTTTCTTCATTTAATTTAATTTTTAAATTCCGTGAAAGTTCTATTCTAGTTCTGTTGTCATATCTAGGGAAATAATTTTTTTGGGCAGAACATCACTGTTACAAAAAAAACAAAAAAAAACATTGATCGTCATTTTCATTGGAATTTTCATTTCTGCAGTTGAATAACAAGTTTGAAACAACAATATGCTCTATGTAAGCAATGCATCGGTTTGATTACTGTGTTCGATTTCATTCGCAGCGATATCTATACCCACGTTATTAAGGCCCGGTAGTAAGCGCTCAAAAATAAGAAGTTAAATACGAATATTAAAGGGAGTACGCTAATATTAAAAACGATAATATTTAGCGAAAATTGTGAAAATTTTTAATAAAACATGACTTGTTTAAAATATAGCAAAACCTCGTGGGAAATGTCTTAAACAGCATTTAAACAAACACTGTGAATTTAAAAAAAACGTGTTTATAATAATTTTCGGAGCATACTTCGCGATTTTTTTCTATCGAGGGAATTTCATATAATTACCGTTTCTGCGTAGCAAATGTACCTATAGATATTATCTTCAAAAATAACACATTTTTTAGAAAATTAAAAACGGTAGAAATTCGCAATGCCGCGGCTTAATTCGCAATTGTGTGGATATGTGGAATTTCTTCTATTGATTTTGGGTTGAAGATCAACCTCGCGAAACGGTGAAAGTGCTCTACATGGCAAACATTCTCCTAGAGACCTATATAACCCTAGTTTTCTCCCGCTAGATGGAAAAGTTCTGGCCTACTGCCAGCAAACGAACGCTTATTTATTTCCGACAGTTGTACCCTAGTTCAACTAGTCCCAGTACTTGTAGGTGTGTAGTGTAAGTTCCTACTCGGTTCACAAAATCGCGTGTTAGGCGTCGCGACGCTGAAATAACCTTTTAAAAGCCTTAATCGATAATTAGGTCTTTGACGACCAAGCCATTTTCACGTAGGGTATGTAACATAGAATAAAGAATATGCCTCTAGATGTGCTTGCCGTACAAATTTGAATGGAAACAAATGTGCCACTGACTTAGTAGGTACCTTTTCGTTTTAGACCATTTAGCATGCGGTTTCTCTCTTACTCTTGCCTGAAATTGTATATCGCCATTCCATTTGAATTTCGTAACCATTGTGAACACAGTGTTTTATGACCCGCTACTCACGATTAAAGCGCTGCATGCATGCAGAACCCCCAACCGAATTATTATTATCCAATAGCGGTTTTGCCTACAAACGTCCTGCAAGTAGTGCTTTAAATCAGATGGTGAGTAGCGCGATTATGGAAATATAAGCCGCCTACTCACCTTTCGATTTGCAGAACTGCTTAAATTACTGCATGCAGGGTCTCCGCAAATCTGGTCGTCGCAAGACGGTTCAGCATGCTGTCTTGCAAGCAGTTCTACAAATCAGATTTTTTTATATGATTACCGCATAAGAGTCCCAACTACTCCCGTCTGAAGCCAGTGAGACTATGGCATTCCCAATTGGGGTATGTTGTGAGGCTGAAGGTAGTGGGGAGGGGATGGAGATAGGGAAGAGGAAGGTGGGGAAGACCTGGCTATTCAGATCTGGTCACCAAACACGGCTAATGCCATTTCAAGCAACGCTTCAATTCTGAATGGTGGTCTTACACCAGGGCGATACTGAGATTATCTTCCACTCTGGAACGTGCCGCAAATATACTATATATTATTTTAAATTAATAAATTGTGAAATAACACAAATTAATCAAATAAAATTTATTTGCCACGCCGGGATTCGATCCCGCGACCTTCGGTATGCGAGTCAAGAGCCTTACCGCTTGGCTACGCCGGCCTTCAAAATGTTGAGTGTACCTACCCTAATAGGCCGAAATTGGGACTATAATTGGATCGCGAAACATGTCACCATGACATGCAACAAGGCGCTTCTTGATATTCTTTATTCTGTTATTCTTATTTCTAAGATATATAACAACCACCGCGACGTAGGACTTGAAACAGTCGAGTTTTGGTCATACCTAGAACTGGATCCGTCAGTGTGTAAATATATATTTATTGTCATCTGTACAAAGTCCTGTCCTGTACTGTCCGATTGTCATCTGTACAAAGTTTGTACACAAACATCCACGTAAAGCGCAGAAGCGTTTCGCTACCGTCTGTATTGATAAAATAGATGTTATTTATTTTAAATCTAACATTAGCTCTTCGGCTATCACAAATCTATTTTTTTTTTCTAAATAAGAGTTCCAATTAACGTATTGCTGTAAACACATTTTACTGATATCATTATTTAATTTTTAATTTTTTTTTCTAGATAATGTTTAGGCATTTGTTCTCAAATTTAACCCTCGACCTATTGAAACAAATTTCGTCGTCCCCCGGCCAAAATTGTATACGTTTTCGTCTGAATCTTCGATTTTTATTTTTTATGTGAATACTGCACAAGTGTCTGTTTGAAGCCAGTGAGACTGTGACATCCCCAATTGTGGTATGTTGTGAGGCTGAAGGTAGTGGGAGAGGGGAAGAGGAAGGAGGGGAGAAACTGGCTATTCAGATCTGGTGACCAAATACGGCTAAAGCCATTGCAAGCAAAGTTTCAATTCTGAATGGTGGTCTTACACCAGGGCGATACTGAGAGTATATTTCACTCTTGAACATTCCGAAAATATATCTTAAATTATTTTTAAATGATTAAATTGTGAAATGACAAAAATCAATAAAATAAAATTTATATGCTTTTGAATGTATATGTTTGCCCCGAGGAAGGAACAATGTTCTGAAACGGTCATCGTTAATAAAATATATATGTGGTTCTAACAAAGAAATATTATTTCAAAGCCTTCATAATTTATAAACAGAGTTGTTCTAATAAAAATTAAATATTGTTTAATTTATTAAACAATAAAATTTGCTTGCGCACGACGGGATTTGAGCACGCAACCTGGCTAGTCGACCCCTCGACCACTGAGGCCATCAGGGGTCCTAGCATGGTCGGTCGATGTAGGTTTTATCGAAAATGTCGGTAATTTGACATCGCTCCCGAGCACAACTGCAGGCCGCTAACGAACAAACAACAGTTCACATCGACTAAGGGTTCCTAATTTATTTGACGTAAACTGTTATTTCTTCGTCAGCGTCCTGCAGTCGTGCTCGGGAGCGATTTAAAGTTACCAACATTTTCGATAAAACCTATGTCGATCGACCATGCTAGGGGGCCAGATGACGACAGAAATGAATTTTATCGGTGTCCAGAAAGAAATAAGAATTCTGCTACAAAATTCTATCATCTATCATCATAATTATTTCGAATGAATATTGAACTTTTTTAAATGATCGATCATTTAAAATTTGACATCTCGTTTACGGCCATAAATAAACGGACCTTAATTTCGTCAATTCCAGGAGGATTTTTTTTTTTACATTAACTCCACACAGGAGGCCTTGAGGAAAATAATTTCCCTCGAGGCCTATGTCATCTGGGATGCTGTGTGGAGGGTCTTTTTGAGGAGAGGAAGGAATGAAGTCTTGAAGAGACTAGGAAGGAGGAAACACAGAGGCCGGCAAATCATTCCACAGCCGAGCTGTTGAACATAAGAACGAGTCGAAGAAACGACCCGTTCTCATGTGACAAATGTCAACCGTGTACAAATGTTGGGCACGCGTTTGGCGTGTTTCCCGACTATGCACCGGTGCCGAAGGGATCAATGATGCTAGTTCCTCGGAGCATCTTCCATTGTAATACCGGTAGAACAAGGATAGCATTCCCACCCGACGTCTGTGCTCTAAAGATTACAATCCGTCTGTTAAGATGGGAGAATCTATCAAACGGACCGCCCATTTCTGCACAGAGTCGAGGGTATTTTTCAGGTATTTTGGAGCTCCAGACCAGAGGTGGCTGCCAAATTCAACCGTGGGGCGCACTTGCGATTTGTATATGGTTAGCAGTTGTGCACTATTAAAGTATCTGCGGGCCCTATACAGTACGCCCAGTTTCTGGGAGGCTAACTTTACTCTGGCTTCGATGGAGCCCCCATACCTGAGCTGGTCACTTAGGGTTACACCAAGCATATCAATGGAGGGCCTGTTCGGGAAGATTGCTTCCGTTGAAAGAGACTAGATTTTCATTTCGATCTCTTTTAGACGTAATCAGACAAGATTGGGTCTTTGAAACATTAAATTCAACGAGATTATTTTTACCCCAAGAGAAAACACTCGAGGTAACCGTCCATTCTTTGCTTCAAAGCCCTACGAGCTGTTGGAGTTTGTGAGCCCTTTGGGGGCTTGTCAAACAAAAAGCTATCATGAACTGTACTGTCATCCGCATAACAGTGAATTGGTGCACATGACAAAAGGTCGTTGATGTGCAACAAAAACAAAGTCGGAGACAGAACCGATCCCTGCGGGACGCCAGCATTTATCGAGTGTGAGGAAGAGGTGAAACCATCGATTACCGTCTGAATCGACCTCTCCCTCAAGAAGTCGGCAATCCAAGTACACAAGGATGCGGGAAGTCCGTAAGAATGCAGTTTGTTGACAAGTCCTCGGTGCCAAACCCGGTCAAAGGCCTTGGAGATGTCCAGTGCAACCATTTGGGTCTCACCGAAACGTTCCGGGCATCGCCCCCAAACATGCGTCACATACGCGAGAAGATCACCGCACGGGCGGTTCCGCCGGAATCCGTATTGACGGTCGTTAATAATTTTGTTCTTCTCGAGGTATGTGAGCAGTTTGTCGTTGATCACACGTTCCATCACCTTAGACAGAACTGATGTGATCGCTAAGGGGCGGTAGCTGGCCGGATTGGAGCGGTCACCCTTCTTTGGAATAGGATGGATAACCGCTTTTTTCCAACCAGAGGGCACAGAGCCAGTCTTCAGGGACATTTTAAAAAGCTTCGTAAAAATTGGAGCTATTTCTGCAGCGCACCTCTGCAGTACCAGGGCAGGTATTCCGTCAGGCCCACTAGCTTTATTAACATCAAGCCCTCGTAAAACATGGAGTACTTCCCGATGCCGGATCCTCAGCTTTTTCATACGAAAACCGCAGTGAGGAACCGACGGCGGGACAGCACCTTGGTCATCGAGGGTTGAGTTATCCGCAAACATTTTACCTAATAAGTTAGCCTTTTCGGTGGCGGTGTTTGCTAGTGAGCCGTCAGGTCTGGTAAGAGGCGGCAGACTGGATTTGCAGAAATTGCGACATATTGAGCCCGCAAGCGACCAGAATTGCCTGCTGCCATGCGGGCATGCAGCCAGCTTTCTGCTGATCTGCTGGTCGTGCTCAAATTTTGACCTATTTATGGTTCTCTTGGTTTCCTTTGCCATTTTGTTGTAAGCTGTTCTGTCTTCGGATGTTCTAGATGTGTTGTAGGCTCGGTAAGCCGCGTTTTTTCGTCGCACTGCTTCAGCGCATTGTCGATTGGACCACGGCTTTCAGCCTACACCAGTTTCCTTAACAGTAGATTGGATGAAGCCATCCATCGCGGATGTGATGACTTCACCAATTTCTTGGGCACATCTTGAGGGATCCGAAGTCCGAAAACAGACAGCTGACCACGGGAAAGCATTAAAATGTGCCCGCAGACCGAACCAATCTGCTGACCTATAGTGCCAAACTTTTCTCTTCAGCCTCTCGTTTGGTGGTCTGAAGTTTACAGGGATTGATGTCGTCACCAGGCAGTGGTCGGACGATCCTAAAGGCGCTGTGACTTCAATCTTGTAACTGTGTGGCACAGTAGTTAAAAATAGGTCTAACAGATTGGAACGGTGAGTCTGGACATCAGCAACCCTTGTGAGCTCCTGAACCATTTGCTCCAATCCGTAGCAAAGGGCAAAGGATTCCGCTTGGCGTCCAGCCGAGTCTGTTGATCCTGAGAACTTCAACCAAGGTTCGTTATGAACATTGAAGTCCCCCAGGACCACAAACTCTGCTGTAGGGTAGCGAGGCAAGAGGTCATCAATAGTGTCGCTTAAGTGTTTGAAGAGCTCGTACGTGTCTGATTTGCCAAGGTTCGGTGAGCGGTATAAACACGCGTAGAATCTTACCGTACTGGCAAGATTGACGCGTACCCACATTACGTCGAATCTGGAGTTTTCCAGATTCAACAGTCGCACACAGTTGACGTCAGCTCGACTATAGAGACAGACACCTCCTTTAGGTCTGAACTTGCCTGCGAGGGTGAAGCCCGGGCAGTCCAGATAGGAGGCGTCTACAGGCTCAGCTATCTGTGTTTCAGACAGATTGAGTCTATTGATCGTCCGTTATTATTTAATGCGTAGGTACCAACGATGCGGTACCTACCCTCACAAAATAAACTCGCCCTGTTGCATTTGACGCGCAATACCCCATCCCATAGTGCCACCAGGGATTGAGCAGTCGTTCCCGGTACATCCGGGATTTGCTCTATTGATTTTACATGCACCGGGGGGTCGAATAGTGCAGGTGGGGTAGGAGTCCACCCGGCCACCCCGCGACATATTGCATCGCCCTACTAAATGGCCGCCACCCTTTACCACCCTCGCCACCCGGTGGCCTTGCCCGGTCTAATACAGCAGGTGTGAATAATCGCATCGCCGACGACGCCGACCTACGACAAGCTTGGACTGGCTCGTGGATTGATTCAATGGAAGTTTTACTCCAATCTTAATATATGAAAATGAATGTATCTTGGTTTGTCCCTTATGCGGTCCCTAAGCCATTCTTCCGATTTCGATGAAACTTTGGTGACTTGTTGCGCCCACAATACTAGTCTATGCACAATGGTGAGCTCTGGCGTTTTTGAAATTATTTCCTATATTAATCGTCTGATGAATCGTCTAATCAATGATTTTTGGTGATTTGTTGTACGCACGCCCCACGGTTTCTATTTATGAAATTTGTATAAAAATTACTATAGGTGGCGCGCGAGTTCCTTGAAAAATGTGTGTTTCATATAGTTTCTAAGGTGACCCGACAATTGATTCCCCGAAATGATATTTACTGTAAAATTACAATTTTCTGGGTAACAATTATTATAAGCAATAATTAGCAACGTCCCGTTGGCGTCATGTATTTTTTCTCGGAAGATTTTTTCAATGTGGATGAGTGTTTCAGGCTGATAATTATTGCTTACAATAATCGTTACCCTTCTATGCTATGCATAAAAATCTTGTCTTAAACGTTAGTTTAACAATTAAAAATAATAATTAATTTTCTGGGCATTATTCAACAATTTCAAATGTAAAATCGACTTCAAAAATACCCTTAATCATAAGTTGGTATGAAAAACAAACGAATTTATACACAGTATGGATTTTTTGCACTTATGCGCTGATAATGTATCTCTACATATTATAAACTAAAGTCCCCCGCGTCGTCTGTCTGTCTGTCTGTTCGCGATAAACTCGAAAACTACTGAACGGATTTTCATGCGGTTTTCACCAATAGATAGTGTTTCGGGAGGAAGGTTTAGGTATGTAATTCGTCAAGAATTTGTGTAAATTGGTTGAAACATAACGATAATTATAAATAAAAAATAATTGAAAACAAGTGGAAAAACGTCAAAAAGTGTTTCAATTTCAATTTTAATATAACGATAATTGTTAGAAGTGTCAGAAAAAGTCAAGCCGCCTGGTAGCTTTCATCGAAAACGCTGCCTAATCCTTTTGGGATATAACAAAACAATGCATGGTGGGATAATCCTATTTTATATATTATCGAAGGAAGCAAATACTTTGTGGTGTGACATTATATAATAAATTAAAAAATACACTTTGTAAAGCACCACTTTTTATCAGAATTGATATTAAACAGCCAACCAGGTTTCGCTCATCTCGAGCTTCATCAGGGCTTATTATAACAACTAAAGATAATTATCTACAGACATACATATATAAAAGAAATTAAGAAAATGAGTGAAAGAGATAGAAACAGAATAGGCAACACCCTATTGGTGCCAGAGAGCGATACAAATAGAAAAGAGGGAGACAAAATAATTACAGGATGGGTGAGTAAGGGGGGGATGGAGAGGGAGGGAATTGTTTAAGAAGATGTTAACGGAATAAATTAAAAATGGGACTATCAGATAAATTGATTTGGTTATTAATAATGTTTGATTTATTATTGACGGCTTTTTTTATTTCGAGAGCTTCTAGATTGTTTAACCGAATTCCAATTCCATTTTTATGTAATATTTTAGTCCCGGAGGTTTTATCGAATGAGTGGTTAGTTTCTATTAGATGTTTCATTCGATAAAACCTCCGGGACTAAAATATTACATAAAAATGGAATTGGAATTCGGTTAAACAATCTAGAAGCTCTCGAAATAAAAAAAGCCGTCAATAATAAATCAAACATTATTAATAACCAAATCAATTTATCTGATAGTCCCATTTTTAATTTATTCCGTTAACATCTTCTTAAACAATTCCCTCCCTCTCCATCCCCCCCTTACTCACCCATCCTGTAATTATTTTGTCTCCCTCTTTTCTATTTGTATCGCTCTCTGGCACCAATAGGGTGTTGCCTATTCTGTTTCTATCTCTTTCACTCATTTTCTTAATTTCTTTTATATATGTATGTCTGTAGATAATTATCTTTAGTTGTTATAATAAGCCCTGATGAAGCTCGAGATGAGCGAAACCTGGTTGGCTGTTTAATATCAATTCTGATAAAAAGTGGTGCTTTACAAAGTGTATTTTTTAACCTATTTTATATGTAGATCTACAAAAAAGTCCGCGAAGGCATATATCTATCTTTTACGGATGGCTTACTATACCCATTCTATCTTTTAAAAAAATGGTCACGAACATTGCGGTAATTGAAAAGTTATTTAGACGGATACAGTATTAATCCTTATTAACTTAAATAGGTTAGTTACCCCAAGCATTTCATGCACATTATTATAATCTTTCACACCATCTCTACGTATTATAAATTAACGTCCTCCGCGGCATCTGTCTGTCTCTTCGCGATAAACTCAAAGACGGCGGTGGTTATAAAGGTTGGATAACCATCCAGTAAATGACGTTGTGCTTTATTTGCCACAGCAACGCGTGGCCGGGTCAGCTAGTACAATATAAAGTAAAAAGAGAAGCAGATTTTCCTTGATGCATTTGAATGAAAATATGTTTTATTTACAATTTTTTGGGCATTACCAATTTCAAACGTAAAATCGGCTTCAAACATACCCTTAATAATAAGTGGTATGAAAACAAACGAATTTATACAGTGTGGATTGGTTTAACTTATGCACTGGTATACACAGTATAAAGAGAAGCAGATTTTCCTTGATGATTTTGATTGAAAATATGTAAAGAGAAGCAGATTTTCCTTGATGCTTTTGATTGAAAATATGTAAAGAGAAGCAGATTTTCCTTGATGCTTTTGATTGAAAATA
Organism: Limnephilus rhombicus; assembly: GCA_929108145.2. Taxonomy (NCBI): domain Eukaryota; kingdom Metazoa; phylum Arthropoda; class Insecta; order Trichoptera; family Limnephilidae; genus Limnephilus; species Limnephilus rhombicus. The sequence continues at coordinate 13,937,838 of OV815270.1, forward strand.
TGTAAAGAGAAGCAGATTTTCCTTGATGCTTTTGATTGAAAATATGTAAAGAGAAGCAGATTTTCCTTGATGCTTTTGATTGAAAATATGTAAAGAGAAGCAGATTTTCCTTGATGCTTTTGATTGAAAATATGTAAAGAGAAGCAGATTTTCCTTGATGCTTTTGATTGAAAATATGTAAAGAGAAGCAGATTTTCCTTGATGCTTTTGATTGAAAATATGTAAAGAGAAGCAGATTTTCCTTGATGCTTTTGATTGAAAATATGTAAAGAGAAGCAGATTTTCCTTGATGCTTTTGATTGAAAATATATAAAGAGAAGCAGATTTTCCTTGATGCTTTTGATTGAAAATATGTTTTATGCTTTTGTTATTCGGCGCGGTACATTTTCTCTGCACAACCCTTCGTGGTAACCCAGTTATATTTTCTGTAATGAGGTCGCATTTTCCTAAAACCAGTTGCACTTTGTATGTATTCGGGGGACCAATTGTCAGCGGATCAACTGTCATGGAACCAGTTTCTAAACATAATACATCAAATTTATATTAGCAGTTTAACTACTTTAATTAGTTTTTATTGTTGGAACTTTTTCAAATCCGTCAAATCTGCTCAAAGTAAACTGGTAATGAAGTGCGCAGTGTGACGCATGTATATCCAAATGCAGTTATCATTACATATGCCGTGGGTTCCGATGACGTAAGAACTCATCCGGAGCATTTAGACATTTTGAACGATTTATTAATTCTATGTATAATTCGCATTGAGGTGTATCTGGGAAAGAAAAAAAATCATAACGCCTGTTACACGCAAAAATATGTATGCAATTTCATTAAATTAGTTAGTTAACGTTTATTAAAAAAAAAAGTTTATTCTAAGTAGGAATACAATTAAAGCACATTTCTGTTAATATTATAATGTTAAAATCTTTTATGTTGAATTTATTATTTTTCACTAAATAAATAAATACGTTATAATAGTTGTAGTGCCTATTTAAGGAGTAGGTGATGTGTGTGCCTAGCAGCAGTTTATATAACAACAGAATTAGTCAGCATTATTTACAAATTGATTTTAATCTAACTAAAGTGAAACTCATTCCAAAACAAACAGTATTCGTCCATGCATCATTTTATTAATCTTATCTAAAGACTGAACCAAATCCGAAAATTTTTCTGTACTAAAATCTATGTCTAGATCTAGGTTTAGATTGGATTTATCAGAAGATTTCTCTGCTTGTTTGATATACTTCTGAACCTCTGTGTACATTTTTCTTGTCTTTATTAAACGACTTCAAAAAGGAGGAGGTTATCAATTCGACTGTATTTTTTATTATTATTTTTTTATGTTTGTTTCCTCAGAACTTTCGACTGGGTGAACCGATATTGATGATTCTTTTTTTATTTGAAAGCTGGTGCTTCCCGTGTAGTCCCATTTTAATTTGGTTCAGTTCCGACAATGGCATCCGTGAGAAAACCATATATGTCTTAAATTTGCATTATGTATGTGCGCGACAAATGGACGAATAACTCAATATCGCGCCAACCGATTTCGATGATTCTTTTTTTATTTTAAAGGATGTACTTCAAGGGTAGTTTGATGAGGGTTTGGTTAGGTTCTGATTATGGGATCCATGACCAAGTAACGAAACTCTTCAATTCTTAGGAGCAAATTAACGATACTCGGCCGAATCTCTTAATTTGACCCTAACGTCGTTATGGTCAAATTATGTCTGTCTCATATGAGCAGCACGTTTAGAAGGTCTACCCATATTCAGACAAATTAGTAAGTGTACTTCAGATTCACTTAAAATCAAAAAATAAACAAAAATTTTAACAAAACAAAAAACGACTTCAAAAAATGCACTAAAAAGTTTAAAAAAAATCGTATTCTTCTACAACTTCATAATCAACTTACTTTTTCTACTCATCAACATGAAGGTACGATTGTTATTTTTGGAGTCGGTGTCCGCCGGTGACCCCTGCAGGAGGGAAATGGTGTGAAGGTCAATTAGTGAATCGATCTTTTCACTCTACGTATAATTTTATACAATAAAACTGTCACAATCGGAGTTTGTTGGAGTACACAGTTTTATAAACATATATAATATACTCGTACATATGCGTACTTACGAGTACCTAGTCATCTTCATAATATTATTGTTCGCTGGAACACCATACCTTATTCTACCTCGTCTACACTGCAATGACTATAGTATTGAATGTATATTCTCAGGAATTTATTTATATTCTGGTAGTTATTAATAAACCAATAAATATATAATGCTCCCCGCGAGGACATGTGACGATGTGGCACGCGATACTGTTTTATGAGGACATGTGACGATGTGGCACGCGATACTGTTTTATTTGGGTTTGGCATTGTATTGGTCACCGGGTATATTATTTTATGGAAAGTTAACGCGACTCCAATTAATTTCGACAATCCCAGGATTTTATAGGTTCGGCCAGAAATTTTCTCGCACTCTAATTGATGACTCAGGGGGCATACATTAATTACGTTAGCAGCTTTTCTTCCAGTCCAGACCCCCCTTGGTGAGATAAATTTGGGCCACTTCGTATATTCTTTTCAAGAAACGTGAGATTTCGCTGGACCCCCCCCCCCCAATTTCGAGCTCACGTAAAAAGTATGCCCCTTATTAGTTACCCAGTTATTTACACATGATTTCAATGTTGATTGGTGGCAGTGTTGCCGGGTGCATGGTTTTTACCATGTTTTCATGGATTTTTTTGTCATTTAAACCGCTTTTATGAAAAACCACGTCGAAATAGACATGTTTTTTACCGGTCACTTTTGAGAGAGATGGGTCACGTGTGGAAAATCCCGAATATAATTGTTGAACTTCAGTATAGATTTAAACTTCACAATTTCTCTTTATTAAAATTACCTGGTATTTTGGACAAATGATTTTTGTGTTGATTGGTGGCAGTATTGCCAGATGCAAGGTTTTTTTTACCATGTTTTCAAGATTTTTTGGGTCATTTATAGTTCCATTTTTTGGATCGACATTGTTCGAACAAGGCATACCGGTCAAAAAAACTGTACTTTTGAGCGAGATAAGATTTGCGGCGTGGGGGAAATCCCGAGCTCAGGAATATAATTCTTAAAGTGCAGTATCGGGTATCGGTTCACAATGTCTCTTTATAAATTACCTGGTGTTTTGGTCGTTTGGAGGAAATCCCGAACTCAGGAATATAATTCTTAAAGTGCAGTATCGGTTCACAATGTCTCTTTATAAATTACCTGGTGTTTTGGTCGTTTGGAGGAAATCCCGAATTCAGGAATGTAGCTCTTAAACTTCAGTACGGGTTCACTTGTTCTGTTGTGGTCTCTATTTTATGTAGTGTGATGCCGGAATTGGTTTTTATGCGCTTTAGTAAGAATCCTTACTGGATTCACTGGAACTGTACCTCTTAGGGCCTGTCCGCACAGCGATATTTCACCGCGCGTTTTAAATTCTCGCGTATTATATTCCGCGATCGGAATTACAACTTGTACGCACTGCGAATAAAATTTCGTGCGATTTTTTTCAGTATAATATAGTTCTCAGCTAAGACGCACGTGTAAATGGATAACAGAACTAAAATTTTAATTTATCTAATACTACGGCGGCGTAACAGACGTATCAAAAGATGTCACAAACATTGGATTCACCCATTTACAGCATTGAGACCTACGAAAGGATTTTTTTTTATAAAACATCAAGAGCTGCGAAAATACTATAAAACTTTTTTTGGGTATTACAGAATGACAAAAAAATCATTTGATAATTTACTACAACTAGTTGGTCCAACTGATGTGAAACGCGCGAATTTTATTCCGCAGTGCGGCCATGGCCATACTATTTCATACTGCACAAAATATTCGCGCGGAAATAAATCCGCACCGCATCGCGTTCAATTTGCATCAAACCACAGAATTTTTTTTCGCGCGTTTTTTTTACCGCCAGTGCGGATAGCCCTACAAGATCCCATGTGTCACAGAATGTTGCGAAAAACAAACGCGCGGTGAAAAATCGCTGTGCGGACAGGCCCTTAAACTTCAGTACGGTACGGGTTCACTCGTTCTGTTGTGGTCTCTATATTATTTCGTGTGATGCCGGGATTGGTTTAAGGATCCTTACTGGATTCACTGAAACTGTAGCATCCGCAGTTTAGGGAATTTTGTGAGACTGAACGGGGGGAGTGTAAGAGAAAGAAATAGTATTAAATCTGCCAATTTATTGATTCAAGTTAATTGGTGAATATCAAAATGTTTCTAGGTACTGCTGTTTCATTTTTTTATTATTCTTTTTCTATTTAAGAATCTATATAAAGTTTATTAAATGTGATTTTTCGATGCCTGCCTCAATATGATGTACCTACCTGTGTCCATACAGGCATTCTATGATTAAATAATCGATGTTTTCAATTCACTAAATCTTTTTTACCTGTTAATAATGGGGATCACAAAAAATTGTTTTGACAGATTTGCGGTCCCATGCGAATTCGTTAAATAAAACTAGAACGTTTTCGATATCAACTTCAATCTATAAATCAACATGTTTCGTGTGAATTGCTGGAAATAAATCAATACTTTCCAATTCGATCTATAATATCCTCCACTGTGATGGATTTCTGGAAATCTATCGTAGGGACCTGACTGGAAATATTCTTGCTAGATTCTGACAAGGATTTTATTGTTCATTTTAGTCCTCGACCTCCATGAACCTTGAAAGTGGCTGTGAAACTAACGCTTTGGTATTTTTAGGTGGAACTTCTGGATACATTCTTCGAGGATGGCTCTGCATATGTTTTGGGGCCAGAGGATAAAGACTGCTGGTATTTGTACACGCTGCTGCCGGTTGAAGGTAATTTTTATTTTATATATTAATTACAATTATATAATAGTATATTATATTATTAATATTACAATTATATATTGTATTCAATTTGGGAGGCGGGTATGGGTACCGCCGCCCAATGGTGGTAACCATACAGCGGGTATGGGTACCACCATTTATTGGATAACCAACACCTCTGCCATAGGTCACCCCAAGTTCGCTACGTCTGGTGACTTAGTAGGAGTGCCCGGATTCATGGGGTAAGGTTTGTCTGGGTTTTGGTGGCTGATGCTTCTACCCTCCTGCTTGTCTATCAAGAGACTGGTTGAGGGAAGTCTTTTGATCTCTCTAGCCAGAAACTCTCGACCCATAGCCTTGCACCGCAATTGGAGGGATGGATTCACACGTCCGTCACTCCTGGCCATACTGACCCCCAAATTCCTACCCACCCCTCATACCTATAACCTTCCCAGAACTCCTCTTCTTCTCTTCCTTAAAAAAACCCTCCATACATCATTCCCTAAGATGACATAGGCCCTGAGGGAAATTATTTTCCTTAGGGCCTCCTGTGCGGAGCTAATGTAATAAAAGCAAGAGAGAGACAGACCCACTGCCCAGAGTCATTGGGATTATGCATTTTCGAAATGTGAGATAATTTTGAAAAAATACTCATGTATTTTGAAAAAATTGATCATTTTGAAATGAAGATCTCGTAAATATGGATTACAGCAGCCCCATTCATCACAGTACTCATTCCTACCTTCTCTGTGGGTACATAATTTTAGCACTACATATTCCCAGAAGCAATATCAATCAATGCCGGATAAGCACTGTCATGGTTTGTTTGTATTTCGTATTATTACGAAATTCTGCTATGTACTAATTCAGATAATAATTCCATTAAATGTCTAGAATTACTCCCACTTATGTTAGGTTTTCAGTTGTTTCAGACCACATTTCTAATATTTGTACAACAAATATTATGATATCGACATTGTGTAAGGTCTAAATATAGACATACTTAATCATTTGTTCTACAATATTTAATGTCTCCTCAAGTAATCAACTTTGAACCTGAGTTGAGTGTTCCTATTAGTTTAAAAAACTCAATAATGCCTTTATCTGGTGTTATTATAAATGTCGCGACGACGCGGTGTTGTTTATATTAATCAATTCAGCACAATAATAAGAATTTAATATTATAATATTTTGATCAATGCGTTTTCTGTTTAATGACATGAGAATAATGGACTTGACGGCACAATTTATATTCATTTGCTCTCTATTCAAGTCTATTTTTGTTTAAATTTGATAAGATACTTGAGGTTAAGTCAAATTGCAATATTCTACACTACTTTGTAAACAAACTCAATAATTTTACATACAAATTATAAAATACGGCTGCTACTCTTTCCCCCCAATTCAGTGGTTGTCAACCTTTTTGAGCCTGCATACGTGCGTACCCCTTGACTCTTACTACAAATTCGTTGCACCCCATACCCTCTATCAATCTTGTGTACATGTGTAATGAAAAACATTTGTAATTTTTTAATACTTTAATACATGAATTTAACAATCAAGTGGCGTAAATAAAATTAATGCCATTTTATACCGAGTGTAACCAGGCGCGGCCGGTGCCTTAAATTTTTGGTGGTTCACCGATTTCATCAAAAACGTAATGTATGTAATTTATATAAATGCACTATCTTACTTATTTATAGAGAAGATCAATTCTTCGATCCTTTTGCCGAGCGAAGACTTCAATCACCCAATTTTATTTGCAAACAGAGACAGATATACTCACCTGACAAATTCGTTATCCGATAAACACATTTATATTAGTTTTTGCTTGGAAGATACAACTTTGCAAGCGGGGATACTGCATTAAAAAATTTCAGAAATCATACATTATTTGCTATTTTACACTATGGTTCATTTCTTTATATATTATATCTATTAGTTTTAGAGGATTAGTGGCAAAGAAGAGAAGGTATTTATTTTGAAAGACCTTCGGATATTAATTAATATCACAATAATTAACACAAGCACAAGCAATTTTAATTTGCAGCATAGGATGCAAGCGATGGCGGGTGTTTACTGACCCAATGAGCGTCGATATGAAGTTTGCAATAAGTAAAAAAAAACGCACACAAATAAAAGGTTACTTTCTGCAAAAAAAGCAAATAATAAAGTCAATGCCAAGTATGTAAATCCGTAGCACTCTATCACAAGCTGACCAGTGACCCGTTGACCCGAGGTTGCATTTTACAAGAGAAATATTATGCTTTTACTTAAATACTTCTTCAAACCCTACTTGGCTCGAGCCGTACGTTCGGAATTCTTGGATTCTTCGTTCGGATATCTCCGCTGTCCGTGCGGCGCACTGTCGGGGTATTTTTCTTGATACGTTTTGTCAAAACCACGTTCCGGAGATGTTTCGTATGGCTTACGCGTACCACAGGTTGAAAACTGCTGCTCTAGTTCCTTATGCCCGAGGATGTGCGACTTGACAGCACAATTTATATTCATTTGCTCTCTATTGAAGTCTATTTTTATTTAAAATTGATAAGATACTTGGGGTCAAGTCAAATTGCCATATTCTACATTACTTTGTAAACAAATCTAAACAATTATAATATACAATTGTAAAACAAATCTAAACAATTATACATACAATTGTAAATAAATCTAAACAATTATACATACTTTCAATTTGGGGGGCGGGAATGGGTACCGCCGCCCCAGGAACCTTTATTGGATAACCAACACCTCTGCCATAGGTCACCCCAAGTGGTTTGCTACGTTTGGTGATTTAGCAGGCCCGGGTTCATGGGGTGAGGCTTGTCTAGGTATTGGAGGCGGATGACCAGGACACACTGAACCCCAGATTCCTACCCACCCCTTAAACCCTTTTCCTTCCCAGCACTCTCCTCTCCTTCCTTTCCTTGGAAAAAACCCTCTACACAGCATCCCTAAAGATGACGTAGGCCCCGAGGGAAATAATTTTCCTCAGGGCCTCCTGTGCGGAGATCAGGTAAAAAAAAAAAAATAGAAATTATAAAACCTGGCTGCTATTTTATCCCTCTAGTTCACAGTGTCATCTGTTATTTCAGGCACAGTGGGTGCGCTGGTGAAGGAGGAGAAGGAGGATCAGGCCCGGCTGGCTCTCTGCGGCCCCGGCACCGCCAAGTCCACCCCGGAGCCCGACCAGACCATGGAGATGCTCATGTCGGACCTGGACCCCGACATCATGGCCATCTTCACCAAGCTGCATTCCAAGGATGCCGCGGAGGCCACGCTGGTACGGGGAAACATTCTCTTTACATTGATTATCAATCACCCTTTCACAAATTAATCCGCTTGTATGCAATTAATCACCATTTCAATAATTAATCAACTTCTTCTCGCTGCTGTGTTGGAGTTGTGTGGATTTCCAGCGTCTGCTGAGAATTGATGTGATCATTGTCAGATATACCCGATATCCTCAATAAGCTAAGCTCTAAGGACCCCAGTTTGAAAATAGCCTCGTCTTACATTAAACCCAACTTACAGATGATATTCTTCAGGGCACTGGCTTGGGGCCTCTCCTAATATAAGTGTAACCTGTGGAGCAAAGTGAAAATATTTCGGGCACTGGTTGTGATGCTTATTTACTTAGCTCTTCCATGATGGTTGGCAACCATCCTGGAACGTGTCTGCTAATCCCTAACCATTATCTTGAACGCCTTGAACCTAACAATTGTGTGGTTCTTTAGGAGATAATTTGTATTTATTTCCAGTTTAGCCACTCGAGCTATAGGGATTTCGAGGTGTTTGATTTTCGATTTAATTAATATTATACCTCCAAATATTAATATAGAAACATGTGAACTGCTTACTGCGGTTTAAAGTCAACGAATCCACCTAGATTTCACCGTTTATCCCATATTCTTTAGTTTTAAAAAAATATTAAAATCTTTAAATTTATAATTAATTTTAATTTTTAAAAATCAAAAATCCATACTTACCAAAATTTGGGTAGCCATCGCTCGAGTGGTTAGAGCAACGAGAATAAATTCAGTTTGTCATAACAACAACATAGTGACAATAAATTAGTGCATTACAAGACAATGATCTTACTCAAGGGTTCCCAACTGGGCAGAGAAAAAATTGGTCGATCCCAATACATATTACTATTGTAAATGTGGAAAATAATTATAATTTCCATATTTTAAATTTACACAGACTTGGATGAAAAAAATTATATTATGATTCATGGACAAATCGCTTTTGTTATATTTGTGCTTATTTGTTAAGGGGTTTAATGTTCAAAGTTTTGAAGAACAGCAAAAAGTAAAAACAAAAATTCTTGTAGGATTCTTGTAAGTTTCTTGTAAGATGTCGATTCCCATGAAAATGACGTTAAACAGTAGCACGGCTAAAAGTAAACATTGATGTAATGTAACAAGCGGAGTAAAATAACAATACAATTTCACCGCAAACTTTCAATGAAAATTTGTGACCAAACAAACAAATATACAGGAACTAAAATGTACAAGAACAAACAATGTACGGGGAACAAAAAACACATTGATCTGGATAAAAAAATGTTTTGTTTAATTGCTTTTTCCATTAAGTGTTTACAATTCGTTATAGTTCGCATTTACTGCGCTTTTTTAAAACAAACAATCATGTTTACACTGATTATTTTATTTTACAGCCATTGTTTATCTGTGGATTCACGTGGATTTATGTTTTTCTGTAGAAATCTGGAATTGAGAAGATTATTCCAGGGATGAAGATTGATGACTTCTTGTTTGAGCCTTGCGGCTACTCGATGAATGGAGTTACCAGAGATGTAAGTTCAAAGTTAATTTATTATTTATATTCTTATCATTCGGAGAAATTTCCAGAAAAATTGTTAAAATAGGTATATGGTGGTAATTTGGTTTCATAAGAATTTATAAAATGATTGTTAACCATATCATAATTACTGATTCTCTGAAAAATTGCCAAGTAGACTTGTTTGAAAGAAATTCTACACACCCTAGCGGAGATAACACGTATGAATAACATCAATTTGTTTGTTTGCAATTAATATAAATGGAGACCTCCAGCAAAAGCTTCTAACCATGTTGGTTATATGGGTTATCCGGTTCAATGGAGGTTCTAAATATTTATTGGTAGAGCCGTATAATATTATAGTGTATAACCCGTTGTGCACAAATGACAAACGTTGATGGTTTGCGGGCCACATATATGCGGGCCACAGATGTCGCAAAAGTTGTCTTGCTAACACATATCAATGAAAAATTGTTGTGTACAGGGTTAATTAGCATCGAAACGTTACGCGTTTAAAGAATTAAGCTTTTATACACCTCAATAAGAATCAGCTGTTCTTAAGTTAACTCAGCCTCCACCGTGACTAGCCCTATTGCCTATCATCTATTCTGTTCTAATATTATTATTGTATTTGGGTACTCTGTTATCGTTGCAAAAAATAGAGTTAAAAACATACAATCCACAGAGTACAATATTTTGTATTTCACTTAAAAATAAAATTGGCTTGAGTTCAAGCAATACTTATCGACAGTCCCAAAGAATGATGTGCGATTTTGTAGTTTTGCAGTAGAGCTGTTTAAAGTTTCGTTTCTGCATTTTCACAAGAAATAAATGTAGTGTTATTTTGAAATTTTGCATTTTATTCAAAATTCCGAAATTACAGACTTTTAAAACAACAAAATAAGCCAACAAAACAATTTTTAGCAGATCCGACATTGTTCTTCAGTTCCATCGATATTATCTCCTTTGTTTATAACATGAATTTCAAACAACTTTATCGCACAAATACACAAATAATTGTTACATAAGTACTTAATATTCCATCTATTCTAACCTTTCATTTTATTTTCTTTTTAATGCCTTGATCCGTAAAGGGACAGCCTGATTTGCCAAATGTGAGTAGAAGTGTTTGGTTTGTCTTCCTGTGTTTTAGGGGAGTGCACTTTTGTTTGTATTACCTATTAGAATTGTACATTATAAATTGTTTATTAGAAAATTTAAAAAATCTATCGCATTCAATTTCAATACTAATAATTCAACCTATCAAAACCTTGTGTGTTTAATAAGGAAAAAATTGTTATCAGCCTCGGCAAAATAATACTTCTTGAGCTCAAATCATCCGATGTCTCAAACACATTATGTATGTGTATTTGATTTGGTTTCTAATCTTTGTATTTATTATTATTAACTTAACCTTTGGGCTGCTGCCTTTTGATTAACATTTTAGTATTGACAAAACTACTCTCCAAGTACTCGGAATTTGTATAAAACATTATTTCTTGGAAATCGTTAAATTTGTGGGTTATTAATCTGTGTTACCATGCGAGAGATACTAATTAAATTATTGGTCCTTATCACAGTTTCAATATTAAAATGACTAATTACCCCAAGTTTACAGCTGTGTGTAAGAAATCTTCCAATGTAGTGCTGCAGTTGTAATAAAGTCTATTGTTTTTTTAACAGGACCTTTTTACACGGCCTAACTAATAACATACTATCAATGCTTTACTTTAAACTTAGTAAAGATATTATCTTTGGATACCGCACATGAAGTAATTATTGTTTTGCTGCTAGTGTTCCAGTATTAACACTCAGTCTTTTCTATTCCAGGGCTGCTACATGACCATCCACATCACTCCTGAGCCAGAGTACTCGTATGTCTCCTTCGAGAGCAACATCCCGGCGGAGAGCTACGAAGAAGTCATCACTCGTGTCATTGACACATTCCGTCCAGGGAAGTTTGTCCTGACCGTGTTTGCTAGCGAGGTAACTTTATATTATTATTATAAACCTGTGCAATCAATGTTGTTTCTTCATTTAGTTATCTATCTATAAATTATTTTGTTTTACGCATACTGCGCATATTTGATACAGAAATAATAATATACTAACTGACACTCACTCTTTATATAACATACGTAAAAGGCAGAGTGATTGGTACATTTTACTTTATATGTAATATAATGTTGGAATAGTTTAATTTATCATCGTTATATTTAGATTCCGTTATTAATTGTTACATATTGTTTTGCAGGAGTCTTCAGTGGCCGACGCTCCGCGTGAACTGAAGAAGCTGTCCACGTTTGGGTGTTACGAGCAAAAGGATGCGCAGTACTGTCGTTTCTCAGGCTACGACCTGCACTACGCCCTGTACTGCAAGTTCCCCAGCTGAGGGTCGTGGGGCAGCGGAGCAACCGGCCTTCTGACCCCTCTCCCGACCTGCGCTTTCACTCCCCTCCCCTTCCCACACTTCTCCCTTTTCACCGTCCAGTGCAACTCCCTTTCGGAGGAGATGGACCCTAAATCTTGCCGCAATCTGAAAGTGGTCATTGGCGATGGTTGCTATTTATTTTATTTTATTTTTATTAGTAGTAAGAAAGCTGACACAAAACAAAATGATACGCTGATTTCAAATGTACTTATGAATGGAAATGCCTTTGACGATGAGAAGAATGATAAACGTGGTGCTGAGTCGACGTCTTGCGAGCTTCTGTTCCGAACTCACTGCTCAACGGCAATCAAGAGCGTTGAATTGTCTGAAACTGACGTACGTCTCCATTATTTGGGTAAAGAGAATGAAACGATAGGCAAATTGTTGAAAAATATTTCCTCTGCATCAAGTACGGTTGGATCAGTGAACTCGGTGATCCTGCAGGTGATTGTGAGCAGACTGACCCTGCTATCTGTTTGTTTGCTCCTTTCCAGTTTGGTCAGCTTTTCGCCGCTAGTCTTGTTTTCTAGGTGGCGCAATAAAATATCATGAGGAAAGTTTTAAAGTGCGATCATTCAATGTTGGTACGAGCAACTAGGAGATTCTTGTTTGCAGAAACTTAAATGCGGGCAGAGATCTGACTGCTCTTCATTCCATGTCACCCATTTCACCAACATTGACGATTGCGCTGTAGTTTTTGAAGGAATGTTTTCTTTTGCAAATAATTTATCCCAACGGATAAGTTTTGGCGAGCATAAAGATCGAGGATTGAAGGTTGCGGCCTTAGAAGACGGTATTGGATCGAGAGAGTGGTATGAATGCCTTAGTAGAAAAGTGTTTTTTCCTTCTTAAGAAATGAAATTTGTAACAAAAATTTATGACAGTTAATTATGGAAGTTTTTTTATTAATTTTATATTCTATTATAGCATTCATACATGGTGTGTTATCAGTAGATATGTGTCCAAAAAAAAATTAGTTTGAAACACATATTTAATGAAAAAGCATTTACAAAAAAAAAAGAAGGGTAAATCTCTATTATATTATTATTGTTAATCATAATAAACAATAATATATTTCCGTTTGTTTTTGCCGGGTTCGGGGCGTCAGCCCGAAGTCTCGGCAAAAACATGAACGGGTCCAATACTCTTAATTAGTTTTTAATCATCGTTGCGCCAAAATTTGACTCTTAATAAATAGTCTCAGAGTTCAGTTCAATATTCAAGTTGTAAATGGTATTATTCTCACTTATCTGGTATAAATTTTTTCTCAAAATCACGTAAACCATTACCAAATGATTGTTCGTCAAATGTCAAATCTGTCCTGCCAGAAGCAATATTTTGTCTGGTGCAACGATGAAATGTTTAATATTATAAATAAATTCCACTTGATGCAATTTGTAAAAGAGGTATATTTCACTGTGAAGTTGGCAACAGTGCGGTAAAACTGCACTGTTATCGGTGATTAAAAAGTTCCATTCCAGTCAGTGTGACTTAGAATTTTAATTAATCTATTATATGTTATGATAAAAATATTTTAATCATCTTAAAAATTATACATTCGATTTATTGAAACATAGTTTAACCGTCACTACTGCGTACTGTGCGGAGGCAGACCCCAGTCTGTTCTCTCACTGCGTTGTTAGCATGAAGCGTGTAATCATCGCTATAATTGATGGTAGCAAATAGTAAATCTAAATGTCTATTTACCATATTAAAACATTGATAACTATTGGGATTTAATAAATATCTACAAACAACTTGTGCGTTATTATTTCAACACCTTCCATCATAATATAAAACCAGCTAAAGAGGAAACCCGGCAGCATTGCCAACTTGACAGATTTCCCATCATGACACCTTGACAGATTGGTAACGGAATGTAAAATAACAAAGTACATAAGGGGGCATACATTAATTACGTGAGCTCAAAAGGGTGGGGGGTCCAAAATCTCATGTTACTTGAAAAGAATATACAAAGTGGCCCAAATTTATCTCATCAAGGGGGGGAGGGAAGAAAAACTGCCCACGTAATTAATGTATGCCCCCTAATTTTAAAGGCGAAAAAATCCTGTATGTATGGGTTTTAGCAGAAATGGAAATTTCAAGATGGCAACACTGTAACCCGGGCAGCGTTTTGTCCATATAAACGTATTCCCCAATTTCCTCTCTGGATTTTAACCCTAGAGCAAAATTTTTAATGTAGATATCGACCACTTGCGTGTCGGTAGTTTTGCTTTTTCTTGGGTAAGTTACTTCTTATAGGAGCTAGAGTCTGTCAAATAAGAGTAGAAAAAATAAAAACTGGAACTACGAAATTTGTCGGCTGGCAACACCAATTTACCTGTCAAATATTCTTTTGAAGTGCAATGACACTGATGATACAGAACACTGTATACACATTTAAAATGACTTCTTAAAAAAAAAAAAATCGAAGAAGCACAGTTGTTAAGTTACCTACTTAATGACATAAATTTGATTAAATTGTGATTTACAAGGTGATTGGCTTTCATTTAAATTAACAAATTTGAATTTAACAGTAGGTAGAAGGGAAGAATCATTAACGGTGAGTTTAGTTACACTACTTTTAGATCTGAATGAGTTAAATATATTATACGATACGATTGTACCACCCCAGCCAGGAGCACTCCTGTACACCAGGGGGCACTGATTTGTTAGGACTGGTACACATGCTCTGAGGATGGGAAGGAGGTTGGAGTTTAATCGACCGGTATACATGGCAACCTAATAAGCCAATATTGGAATTAAGGATGGGCAGGAATAAAGGAACGGATTGAGCGTTGTTTTTTCCCCCCTTTCTATGTATCTTCCTTCTTCTTGCCTCTTCTCGTATCTTTTGGATCTTCTTGACTCTTCTTGTCACTTGCATCTTCACGGATCTTCTCTCTTTTTTTCTTGCTTCTTCTTGCCTCTTCTTGAATCTTCTCGGCTCTTTTTGGCTTTTTTTGTCTCTTCTTGCTTCTTCTTGTGTCATCTTGTCTCTTCCGAGATCTTCTCATCTCTTCTTGGTTTTTCTTCGATCTTCTCGCCTCTTCTTGGCTCTTTTGGTATTTTGTCTCTTCTTGCTCCTCTTGAATCTTCTCGTCTCTTCTACTCTTTTCTTGGCTCTTCTTGTCTCTTCTTGCTTCTTCTTGTCTCTTCCGGGATCTTCTCGTCTCTTCTTGGTTCTTCTTGTCTCTTCTTATCTCTACTTGCCTCTTCTATGACTCGTGACTCTGCTTACATCTCCCCCCCCCCCCCCCCGCCATTGGCTCTTCTTTACTCGCCTTTTCTTCTCTTGGTTCTTCTTGACTCTTTTTGAGTCTTCTTACTTCTTACTGCCCATTCTTGGCTCTTCTGTACTCTTCTTGGATTTAGCTTTGGATTGGAACTAGCCACTTTGTTCCGCCACGCAACGCCACCCCACTCCCACCCATTCACATTCTCATTACTTTTACCCAGTGGTAATGGCTTCGGAAATAACCCAATTTCTTCCTCCTGAATCTTCCAGTTTCCGTGAAATATACAAATAAAAATTTAAATAAAAAAAGAAAACAAAAAAAAAAAACCTCGCAAAGAAATTAAAATTAAAATTCTTTGTCTATACACAAATTCCATACAAGAACAAAATGACACTTCTCTGCAATGTAAATAAGTAAAGACCGACTGGAAAAAAACATAAACAATTCAGAAAAATATCTTTAAAACAGTGCTCTCTGTTATAAATGATGTTTTGAGATTGCTATTGCGAGGTCAGTGTATTATGAAAATAAAAAATCTTCACGCCATCAGCAAAATTAACAAAACTCTTCAACCAATAAATAAGAGAACATACGAGTATCTCATCTTATTGTTGTGATGCATTCCTTGTTTCCTTTGGTTGGTTAACATCACTTGAGATATCGAAGAATGTCTGTTTACAACATCACACAAAGAACACGGATTAAGTTTTAAAATATGTAAGTAAAATTGAGCGTAACTTCGTTCCCGAAAGACGTAAGATTATTTTGCGAAATTTAGCTGATATTATTGATTATTACGCTTGTCTATGATAATTTTCATAACGGTAGCTTGAACAAAACAATAGTTATTTGAAAAACAAGAATGTAGAAGCGGCTTATTCCAACCGCACATAAATAAATTAATAAATGAAATAAAGGAGAGTCCCAGAGGTGCCAATATCCCCTTCTGACCCCTCCGTCTGCAGTCCCTGGATTGAGTTTCGCCAAAGTTGTCCTAATTCAATTAAAAAGTTAAAGAATTTGTTAAGTCAAAATCAAAAACTGCTTCAAGTGTATTCTTTAAGGGGTGTTCAGACACGGCTACTAACCGCGAGCAGATACCTGTTGAACCGCGAGCCCCATGTCTAGCACAGTTCACGCTATCAAATATCCTATGGTAGGAGTGAGGGTGAGATGAGTCAGCGAGCGGCCACGGAATGTACACCTTCTGTACTGAATCTGTCAACATGACATCTGTCAACATGACATCTGTCATTCATCAGTCCAGGTAGCTCCGTAATTAAAATGACCCCCTCTCTCATTTTCGTCAGAGAAGGGGGCGCACAACTTTTCGCATATCGTCTCAGGAACGGCTAAGATGTGTACGATCTGCGTTCACACCGCCTAGGTGTGAACGGTCTCAAGGAATTGATCTTTTACATTTAGTCTGAGGTCACAAATCACTTAACACCGTTATTGTCATTGTCCCTCGGTTCATTATAAGTAGGGTCCGGATTAATATGTAAATACATATTTTTAATTTACACGATTTTTGGTCTCGTATGTGTTCTCTACCTAGATAATCATATATGTATAGATTGTGAAAAACTAATTTTTATTTTCCATATTTCATGGTTAAGTCCATATTTTACAAAAAATATCACAATCATCCATATTTTCGATTTTTATATCATAAAACATGAGTTAGTTCACAAAAATTGATATAATTTAATAATTTTACGTGTTTGCATTCTCGCCACCACACGGCCGCGCGTGTTTCATTTCTCTCGCGTATTATTCGTCGTAATTTAATTTTAAATTCTTTTCCTCTACTTGCTTGCGGGTCTTTAATAATTTTTACGTACTCAAATCACCTACTACTACTGTCTAGGTACCTATCAGTTTAATTTCAAAATGCCCAAGGATAAACAACCTTTGCGTATCAAGTAAAGTATATTTTAGACAAAAATAAAGGATTTGACACCCTAAAAACAATTAATAAAGTTCTAGCGGAAGCTTTGATGGTACTTCGGACGTGCCTTACACAATTTCGGAACTAGGCGTCTTTAAAAACGCTCCCATTACATCATGTGACGTGGAAAGATCTTTCAGCCAATATAAGGCTATATTTAGACCAAATCGACAAAGTTTTAATTTCGATAATTTAAAAAAGCATGTGATTGTGTACTGCAATCAATAATAAGACAGATTTAGAGGAAGGTGAATAAAACTTTTTTTTTTTAAATAAATGAAACAATTTAACTTTGTTTGAACCACCTTTATATTAGAGTAAATCCGACCGGTTTTAGAACGACCGTTCCTTCTTCAGGGCAAATGTATACTGATTTGCAAAAGTATAATTTTTATTTGAATTACCTGAACATTTTGCTATCTTTTTATAATTTTTTTAATGTAACTGGTACTGCATAGTAATTTTTCACAATAAACATTGTTTAATATGAAAGATATTCTTATTTTATACTCCATATTTTACATTTTTTAGTCCATATTATATGTACACATTTCGAATTTTTTAATACATATTTATCCGAGCCCTAATTATAAGTATACTAATGCTTTAGGCACAGACCATTTTTGAATAATTCAAACAAAGGGATTGGATAGATTTTTACAACACAAACTTTCAATCGAACGTAACTTCTTTTATAGGATAGATAAATTTATTTCGCGAAATGTGGCTAATTATGTAGATTGTTATGCGTGCATATGACAAAATTCAGATTTTTAACTTGAACAGAACAGAAGTTATTTGAAAAAGGAGTCAGGAGCAAACCAGCAAGTAGGTACTAAACAAATGTGAGCAGTGAACAATTTCTAAAGTGTGCTTTATATTTTATTACAAAATCGTTATTCTTCATTATGTTAACACACAATTGCAAAGATATAATAACAATATGCTTATATGCCATTCTAATTTTGAGTCAGTGGAATGAAATTTTTTTTTTTTTTTCACTTTTATGCCTTTTTAATTTTTAATAAAAATGTCATTTACACAGCTTTAGATTATAACCATGATTATATTTTTAGTATTGCAATTTGTACAACGCCCTTGAGGTGATTTTTCACAAAAACGGCGCTATATAAATCATCCAAATATTATTATTATTAACAGTGGCGCCCTCCTATGTTTTCTACTCTTATTTGACAGACTATAAAACCCTCCAAAAATAGTTAAAATTGGTAGGTCTGAATGCCGTCAACAGACATTGAGTAGACAAACTAGACCATGTATTTTTAAAAAAAGCAAAATATAGACGTACGTAGAATATTTTCTTCTAATACCATTGGTAAAAAAAAATCTTAATAATCGATCCTGTTTTAGAGGAGAAAAACGGGGAATATAAAACTTCGATTTTTGACGATTTTATTTAACCCTTCGAATAATAAGAAAATAATTTTTTGTCAAATTTTGCCTATCAAGGTTTGCGCGCAAAATTCCTGGTTCTTCCCATGCATTTTAAATGTTCCTATTTATTGGTTTTTTTTAATGCTTTTGCAAAAAAAAAATTTTTTCCAAAATCTAGATAAAATAATCTTTCCAGTGTGTTTATTAGAAATCAACATTTTTGTTTCTAAATATTAAAATTTTAATATTGGAAATTTAAATTGGCTAAAAAATGCATACCTGCGAATATTCGAATTAAAGTAATTAAAATAGAATAAACTTATTATTTAAAATACAGACTCCTTTTCTTAATAAAATTTGTAATAAAACTGTCACCTCACTTTTTATCACTTTGATACAATTTTATTTTAAAATTAAATGTGTGATACGTCACAAATTGGCGAAAAATTAAACCGTCACTTTTGATCGGGTTTGTAAAATATCTGAAAAACCTAGCTCATATAACTCTAAGACAATGAGAAGCATTATTTCATTCCGTTTCTAACATAAAAAAAAATCACAAATATTCGCATGACAGGAAGAGAGATATCTAACTTTTGATAATGCACTGTCGCTCTGGGACAATCTGGGTCTCCTGTTATTATAACGGCATATGATGTTTTGGGACAACCTGGGTCTCCTGTGATTAGACGGGTTAAGTATTATCAGCCTGAGTTGCAGTTTTCCCTTTCGCTTAGTATTCGGGGAGGTGTTTCCTCTTAACATTCCAATGCAAATTGCCTAATCATATTAAATGCAATCCTGTAATACTTCACAATGGAGAAAATGTTAGCCGAATGCTTCCAAGCTGCAGTCTCCAAGGTGAAGATTGTCTTGATGATTCCAACCTGGTTATTATCTGTTACGATAGGGCACCAGGAGAAAAGGAACCTTTGTCATCGCCATTTGACCCCCTAATCAGTTATGTATTTACTAAATCAAGGAGATTCCCAAGATAAAATTCTTTCGTAAATATCTTTGCCATTGTACTTGACTATTGGGTTGTATTTGACCTTGGCCGGTGCTGGAAGAATTGGCTTGTCCAATTTGATCTTATCTTCATAGAAGTCATCCAAGTTGGGCTCAATGTCTTTGGTCATCTTGGAGATGTAGCTGGGAACTGGAGTCTTCTTACGAACTCTGGGGGATATGTCAGAGTCACTGATGTTCAAAGCAACAAGATCCTTGTAGATCTTTTCATTGAAATGAAAATTTAACTGCTTAGATATCTGAAATAAAATAATTCATATCATTTATTTATTTTGAATTTCACGCCGGCTGGGCTTTTACATGCTATTTTTTTTTAACAAAGCACATCTAAATGTGCATAACAAAATCATAACCCAATCTAAAACAAAAATACAATCAAAAGCGAATTGAAATAAAAACAAAACACTCCACCATGCAAGATGGAAAAACTGTAGACTGGGAAAAGTACAATACAAGTGAAATAAGTCGAAGCAGAGCTATGCAGTTGGTTTAATAAATTTGTTGTTCTTCTTTCTGATATAAATTCTATTATGACTTGTTTATATTTAGTGAATGATGTGTTAAATATGTCAACAACATCTTTATAGCCATTACCCAAATTTTGTATATGGCAAACGGGGGTATACAATTATACAAATCCTTTCAGATCAAACGGAAACTAATATTATGTATTTGTGAGATTTTTTGGTTCTTCAATGCTTATCATAATAACTGTCCATTTTCTACACGCTACAGAATGAAGACAAGATTTTTGACACTATATTTTTTTTATTAATAAATATTAAAATACATACATAGTAGGAACGTAGTAGATTCTTGATTTCAATTAATACCTCCCTAATTGAAAATAACTCATGGTTATGCCTGGATCACATGCACCGAGTAGATTGGCGAGACAGTAAAATGATACTAGGCCGAGGCAGTTGGATGGACAAGTAGGTGTTTACACATAATTTTTAATTTGGCACCGAGTCAGTCAGTCAATTCAATTGCGACGCGCAGGAAACGATAGCGTGGTGCGAGCAACAGTGGCGAGTAAGCAGTGAGTGAATGTTTATACCTGCCGAGTGGAAGAGCGAATCAGTGCGGGGGTGGACTCTCGGCCTAGAAAGTAGAACAGGGTCCGAGTGACTGTCTTGCCCTTTTACTCGGCCAAGTGCTCGGCCGAGTACTCGGTGATGTTTGCCAGTCTACTCGGTCTGTGTGATCCACGCATTAGGAAGGGAGGCTTACCAATTTAAGGAATACTACCCTGAACATAGACATTCAAATAAATGAAAATGAATGTACAGAAAATCGGATACTTTACACTAAGTGCCTCCGTTCACGGAGATACTTACTAGATACTCGATCCTCATGCGCGTATCATATGCGCCGATCGTAAGTACCCCCCGTACGATTTTGCTGGTGCCCGTTCACGGCGCTACGCGGTGGCTGTCGGTTTCTAATCAGTATCACGATACCGACAGTGCTGATCGCGCGCGACGCGTCGCATCATTTTTGTCTGATACTAATTCGTTTGATGTTTGACAGAAATGGCGTCGGAACATGAAAGTAATGTTAGATTTGTTCTGGACGTGGAAAAAATGCATGTTAATATAACTATACTTTACCAGAATACGTAAGAAAGGATTTAGTGGAGAAGGCATGGATTGATGTAGGAAAAAAAGTCATATGACATCGCTTGACAGTGTGTTAACTCCACGGCTGCACATGAAAAATGAACAAGTTCAGTATATTTCGGATAGCGCCATGTACGGAGACTAGCATTAAAAAGTAGGATATCAGCAGGGTACTTGTGGTTTTGTCACAATTACGTAGATTGTAATTATCTCCATGAACGGAGGGCCTAATTATTACAAAAAAAAATTTTAACAGAAAATTTGAAATGCATAGCTAGTAGTGGCGTAGCTAGGGGAGGGGTGGCCCGGCCCGGGTGCCACCCGATGGGGGGGCGACACCTGACCGAGTGTCACCCCCTAAACATATGGGGGGTGGGGGGGTGATACCACGTTATTCCGCCTCGGGTGCCACCCATGCTAGCTTTGCCACTGCATAAGAGACTACGGTGTGAAAAACAGAACAGTATAAAAATAAGGTAATAATAAGGACTAGGCACCAGTGCCTGCCTGCTCTTCAGAAAGAAATACTTATAAGAAACATATAGACAAATAATTAAATAGGTAACAAATAATAAGGTAAGTACCTCCTTATCTGCCACGATTTTGCTAGGACCTTCCAGGACATTTAAATCATCACATTTCTTATGAACCATTTGCTCTACTTTCCTAATTTGCTTCAAGATCGCTTTGGAAGAATGGAGCCCGGGATCTGCATAATCTTTGTCAGAATATTTCATTTGAAGCTTTTCAGTAGATGTTCTATTTCCTGTTGGAGCTGAACCTGTTGTGAAATTGGATTGAGAACCCTCAGAGCAGGACGATTTTTTTGTAACTTTTTGACAAGTGCGTTCTGTGTTTCGAACTAAAACTTTTTTGCTCTTTAAACTTTCCTTAGAAGACATGTTTCACTTTTAAACTTTAATTAATCTAGATTAAAAAATAAGATTTATTTGAAATGATTGTTAGAATCGTCTAACAAAACTAGTACACTTTTGGTATAACAAAACAGAATGTTGACAAAATAGTTTTTACGACGTTCGTTAGTTTGAAACATAAATAAACCAGTCATGTTTGAAATTTTGACTTCTGACAGTTTCGATGTATTGCCACTTGCCACCATAGCAATTTTTATTTATAACGAATTACTGGAAGTCACCTACCTCAGGACAAATCGTACGTACCACGTCGCTTGCTACCACATGGCAACATTCACATCTCAGACAGTTTGACGTTTGACGACATTGACGACGTTTGACGTATTAGTTCATTTATGTTTGACGATAAGCTCATGTAAATTTTGTAATATTGTTTCTCGGCATTCGTTGATTTATTTATACTATAGTTGGGATACAGAAATAACAGTATACATGTTTTTTTCCTATTAGTACTGTGAAAATAATGACAATTGTCATAATGGCTACAAAGAAGATATTCAATGTTTGTAACTTTTGGTTTTATGTCACATCAACTGTATTTATGAATGATTCTTACTGAGTTTGACATATTTTGACTAAATAATTCCTTTTCTTTTGTAGAATCCGAACAAAATTGCAGTTGAAAGTTTGGAGTTATCTGTCAATAATGATGGTGTCGTCAGATCGGTGCGGGCCATTGTAAGTAAATATGATATTATTTCCTGTCAATAATAATGAATTATTTTGATATTGATACAGTTCTGTCAATCTTTACCCTAAACTCAAACAATATATTCATACCGGAATTTGATGAAATGGTGCAAATTCAAAACCTGAAGTATTTTGGCCTTTTTTATAGTGCAAAGGTGTAATTGTTAAATATTTTGTTGTCAGGATCCTGCTTGGGTGACAAAGAGGGAGCTAGCGGTGTTCAGCCCTGCTCCCAGTGGCCCCACGGTGGCCATCGGAGAACTAAAAGCCTGGCAGGAGAACACACAGTGCTTCCTGGATGATCTCAAGTGGCTGCTCACCCTGGAGTACCATAAGTAAGCCAGAGTCTTATCATTGCAGGAATAATTTCACTCTCTTTACCCGTTTACGATTTAGTTAAATGGAGCAACTTCTTTGCCAAATATGAATTTCTACCCCTAAATGATTTTGCCATAGACATCCAAATTGATGCACCAGCCCATCAGGGAAAGGAGAACAAGTCAAGTTGCGTGGAGCGGAGCCTTTCTGTGATTTGTCAATAAATTAATCTGACAGTATACAGGCAACTCGGATTGTAACATCCACCATTTAGTCCACGAAAATAAATTCTAGTACTGAATTCCCCCTGAATATTTATTATATCCAAGAGGGGGTCAGTTTTAGGTTCTGGAGAATTTCAAAGTTTCCAGAAATTTTTCCAGAATATTTTGAAATTTTCCCAATTGACTTGAAAATTTTGACTACAAAACTAAAATTTAAAAATTTCCCTAGATTGTCCTTTTTCTTAAATAAGTTTTTCCCTAGGGAAATTTCCCTATACCTACCAGCACTGAATGGGATGCTTGCCGCTCGAATGTCCGAATGTGTGTGTGTTGCCATCGGCGGATCGGCTGATCGGACAGATCTGCCGAGGAAATGCATGTGTAAATTCTGCGTTGAAACACAGACAGTCTGTGGAAATTGATTATTTTAATGGCCGTACTTTGGGCACGCCAGCAGGGTCGGCCCTGACCCCTTGGTGCCTGGCGCTAGTAAAAACCTCAAGGGCGCTGTCTGCATCCAGAGCGGACTGCTCTAATAAAGCCTGCACAGTGCCGGCTCTGATACCAGACACTCCAACAACACACTTCCATCGGTTTCCATTTAGATGTGTGGTCAAGAGCGTTTTTTTTTAATAATTGTTTCAAATGAACAACTGACATGTGGAGCTTTTTTCATATTTGAGTATAATTTTTTTTGTTTTATTCTTTCCTTAACCTTTGGAACGCTGAGCTCTCGCAGTCTAATACTTCCATAGTGTGGTGAGGGTAAATTTGCACACGGCCCACCGTACACCAGTTGCGCTATTTTCGTGTTATTTGTTTTAGACCACTTTATTATTAATTACTACTCACTCTAACGGTTTCGAAAGTACCCTTCCTTCGTCAGGAGAATATTAAAAACAAACTTAAGATACAAAATACTGACAGATATTTATAAATATTTAGCTGTTGGAGTGGGAGGTGAAAAAGAAAGGGGAATGGGTAATTAGGGGATTTCTGGGAAGAACAGAGTGGTTTACTGGAATTATGTCTAGAAAAGGACTAAAAGATAAATTTATTTGGTTATTCAATATGCTACAGTTATTATTTAGGGATTTTCTAGTTGGAAGTTCTTCAAAGTTTTCTAAAAAACTCTGAAAAATTATTGTTTTTTATGTTTCGTGAAGAAGATGTAAATATTATTATATTAATTTCAGATTTTGGTCTCACGTAGTGTTCTACCCCCCTTGTATGGATATGGTGGTCTCCTTCCTGCAGGAGGCCTACCCCCCATACCTGCCCCCGCACCCCGACAATGCCGTCATGGACTTGTACAGTGAGGCATATAAAAAAGTACTTACAATCTTCAGTCGACTCGTCACTAACAAAGAATCTGAGGTATGACAAAAATAAAAGTTAAAGACAAGACAAAGTTAAAATAATTATAATAGTTTGAACGGTGTCCAGACAACTCAGAATGAAACCAACTCAGAAGCACCTCAGAAAGGTCATTAGGAGTGATGATAAAAAAATTGGTAAAATAGGTTAAGTTAGGTTAGGGTTACCGGCTATTTTAAAATTATTTTTTCATAGCTTTTAATGACCTTTCTGAGGTATTTCTGAGTTGGTTTAATTCTGAATTGGCATGGAACCAGTTTGAACATCGTAATTTTTTTTTTAATTTGTGCTATGGTTGGAAAAATAATGGTTTTAATATCCATATAAATTTTTACAGAAAAATTCTCATTTATTTGTAATAATTATTCACCGTGTTCTATGCTCATACTGCAATACTTTGGGGGGTGATTAGGTTAGGCTAGGTAAATAAGAAATTTATCAGAACTATTTTATTGGGGCACTACGAATAAAAAAGTCAATATATTTTTGCTATGTTTTTAATCATCCCGAAGTTTCGCATTATGAATGTAGAACTTGTACCGACTTGCCAACGTGCCAAAGAGCCAAGGCGCCGATGGTATCTAACACATAACATAGCGCCCTTGAGCTTTTTATTAGCGCAGGCGCTGTTTAACTCGGGGCCGGCCCTGGGGGGACCACGATGTATAGCACTTTAGTAGATACTAAATTAACGATTGTTATAATTCAGAATTAAAAATTAGTCAGAATGATTGATTTATGTATCTGGGACTAAATGTGCCTGTGTCTAATGTGGAAAATTAATATTGTTTATCGATTTCCTAGCTTAAAAAGCGCAGAAACAATATTTTGACTTCTCTTCTGATAGCTCACTATTTCAATAATCTAGAACACCTGACAAGGTATTCATAGCATTCAAATATAGGACGTCATTGAATACTTTCTGGTACCTAAATCAAATTACCAAAAACTGATACGTTTAGGCACTTCTAGCAAAAATCCTGAGATTTAATATATTGTCAACAGTGAATAAGAATTATTTTTCCAGTTTTAATTGCAATAACAACTAGTGGTTACTACCTGGCCTTCACTGTTTCTTATATCTTATTGAACAATCAAATAATATCAAGGGGTAATTATAATTACTAAAACCAGGCAACTCTGAAATCTGCGTTTTCCAGTTGCACACAAAACCATAACTTTATTTCATCCAAATTTTTGCTTTTTGTACGTAACTCGAAAACGCTGATTCGGAGTTAGTTATTTTGTTGTGATAATTACTCCCCGATATAGAATAATAATATGGCATCTTGTCTTATTTTTTTGCCAATAAAGTGGTAAAGTGTGTGCTTATGTACGTAGATGCGATGCTGTGTTGCCAGCTCTAATCCTCTACGAGCTGGTATTATAAAACGGTTTTCTGCATTTACTTTTGGTGTAGCCCACAAAAAGATTTGATTATTTTTTCTACTGGATACCTATTTTTTTTTTACCAATATCCTCGCTTACCAATTTATTTTGCCAATATTGCCGTTGTAAGTAAAAACACAGCACCTCTTCAATGACGATTCTATATTTTACTTATGATGGCAGAACACGCGCACGCTTTATTTATTTATATATAGTTTTTATTTTTTTGTTTCAGATTGAATGGATGAGCGCTTCCTATTTAGGAAAATTAATCTATGACAAATTTATATTTACAATACCGATAATATTCGATTTGTGTCTTTTATATGGAACCAATAACTCCACCCATATTTCAAAGCTTATAAAGACTGTCTTTCAACTGCAACCAAAGTACAATGATGATTTAACCACAGCCTTAACTTTTTTGAAACAGGTATTTTTCTTACTGTTTTTCACAATTTTTTGTATTATTTTATATATTATTGAGAGCCCAAACCTACTACAAAATATTCATTTCAGATGTCCATTAAGTGTTACTCGATTTCCGGACGCATTTTATATTCCTAAGAACAATACTAATTATCTTGAAAATGTATTTATAAGAAGAAGCTGTAGCACCTTAGATTATGTACAGACATCGATGTGTATAACATGAACCTTACTAAATTCACAACATTTGTAAAAAAAATAACATTCAACCGAATCTGTTTAACAGAAAACTTAACTTCATTGATTTTTTTTGCTCTTCACATTTTCCATTTTGCTTTTAGCAGTTTGAATTTGAATAAAATCACTTCCTCAAAGATATTATTGATCTTTGTATGCATATACATGCATACATGTATATATACACATATTATAGAACCAATGCACAAGTAGTTGGATGATACAATATACAAAGTGACTCTAATCTATAGCTATTAATCAATGTTTGCTTACAATATATCTCTTTTCAATGTGTGTTTTTTTTTCAGATATTCTCCTTTATCGCCTTACAAATAGATAATCGGAACAATATGGACGTAGTGCCACCGACCCTGCCCGGAATATTCAAGGGCTTTTCACAGTCATTCGGGGGGCTGCGGTCGCAGGTCACGGCGGTCAAGACCCTCAGTCTGACTTCCCTGCACGACCTGGCGCTGCACCTGGTGGACTGCACCGTGACCTTGAGGCTGTTCCTGGAGGTATACCCACCCTCTAGACAGGTGCTGAGGGAAAATGAATTTTATGCAAGGTACTAAATTTTTTCTCTAATTTATTTATGGTGTGTTAATAAAATATAACTAAATGACTATAACTTTTTGTGCAGTATTATTACTTTTATAACTTTTTATAAGTGCAGTATTATCCATGATACCATGCCTTTTTCAAAGTTCTTAAATTTAAGTACGGCGTTTCGATATATAGATATATTCGACCATGGAAAACATCTCGTATTATTTACCGGTACGAAACTCGGTCTCCGCTTGTGAAATACCTGCAATACCCTGTAACCTGCTCAATTGACATTGGAAGTATTGGCAATTATGTAGTTTTTTTATTTAGCAGGTTTTTGTTTAAATATAACGGGAAACAGCGTCGTAAAATAAATATCATAACCTTATTTTTCTACTAATTATTGACACTTCTCAAGAAACTATGAAAAATAATAAACGCACCTAAAGAGATCACTATTTTGTCTGCCTGCTTATTGGCATGTAATCTATCATAAGGCAGTGATGCATTTTATCACATAGTTGTGGTTTGGTAGGAATAAATGTATTGACTATGATTGTAGGTCTACGTTTTCTTATTTTGATATTAAGTATATCTTTCTATATGGGAAACTGATTTTTTGTTTGTTTTGTGTCTAGTTTAATGTTTACCATATGTGTTTTTTCTTTTCCAGCATAGTGAATATATATGAAAACACTTTACCTTTCATGTACGAGAAGGTGGTAGAGCTGGGTGACCCAAAGAAAGAGCCTTACAACGAAATTTTCAATCAATTAGATTTAATTAGAGCGGAGTTTATAGACATTTACAGATTTATTATAGTGACAACAATAGACGATATTCTCTCTGGCGGGTAAGCCAAATTCACTAATACTATTACTGTCTATGAAACTATTTCTTGATGGTGGTATTTAAATGCAATAATATGATTTAAAATACTCTTGCATGCAATTTTTTGGTTTAAATTGTACAATGCTATTTTTTATTTTAGCCCTAATGTTGAAAACAGTGTCAACTCGTTTTTAACAATAATTACGGATAGTCTATCAGAAAAGTATTTCATCAAAGACTACAACAGTTTACATCCTGTCGAAGTAGACCTGGACGTTCTCTGCCAAGCTTACGATCAAATGGACCTCGTCAAATACGATTTCATCATTCAAGCCATCATCACAACTTGCTATGACGATGATGACGGAGCCATCCCACCGACAACTAAACAAAATGGTGAAATAATCAATGGCCACCAAGAAGAGGCTTTGCCAGTTGAACTTTTAGACAAATTAATGATTGAACCCATCCAGGGCAGTGACATTCCTCAGGAGGCCAAAACGCAGTCGTTGATCTCTGAAGTAAAAGACATTTTACCGCATCTGGGCGATGGTTTCATCCTGAAATGTCTCGAGCATCTGAACTTCAATTCTGAGAGAGTTATCAACAGTGTGTTAGAAGGAACTTTAGATGAATCCTTGCAAGCTCTGGATCCTTCTTTGCCCATTATTCCGCAAGATGCTCTGGACACGCAGTACCTGGAGACGGGAATAGACAGACTGAATGTGTTTGACAATGATGAGTTTGACGTAATGACAAGGGATAATATTGACTTGAGCAAAGTACACAAAGGAAAGAGAAAACCCAAACATAAGAATCTTTCTGAGATGCTCAACGATAAGTCCCACGTCAAGGAGATGAAGGACACTTACACCAAATACAGGTACGCTCACAATATTAGTTTACTACATATATTCTAATATTAATTTTTATATTTATTTTCAAATAGATCACTCACTAATTTGACAGCTATTCAAATGCTGCAGGTCATATCAATGAGGACAGATTCTTTCCAGAAATAGATGTTAAATGAATTGATAAAAAGTTATGTAAACTCTATAATAAAAACACACAAAAGTATCAACCAATTAGGCCAGTGGTTTCAAATTATAAAGCTCCTGGCAATACATTTTGTTGTTGACTGAGCTAATAGGTTCCCATACATGGTGAATCGTCTATAACCCAATCTCGTACCAAAGTGAAATTTGCATAATTAATGTGTGCAAAATTCAGTAATTATGCTTGTTTTATGTATGAACATCTTTGAATTTTTGTAATAATTTAAACCATTTCAGTCTCGTCTCCGATGATGTGGACATGTATGAAGATGAGTATGATGACACCTACGACGGGGACGCGCCGGTGCTGGTCAGCGATGGAAACGCAGAGGCTGACAAGAAGCTCCTGTTCAAGAGGGCGCCTCTCCGAGAATCTGGAGAATGTTTGGCAGAGAGCGAGGTCAGCAACTACAACTAAAAAGTATTAACTAGTAATTCCTCAACAGTTGGGTGAATTGTTTTCTTGAGATGCTAATATTATTATTTGTATCCCAGGATTCCGACGACGAGCCGGGTCCTTCTGGTAACATGCAGCCCAAGGACTCCTTCTGTGTGAATCCGGAAGAAGTGAGGGCGAGGTACCAGGCCCTGAGGGATTTCAAGTACGGGAACAAACATCCACAAAGGTAACCTTTAAAAAAATCTATTATATTTTAATATGATATAAATACTCTTACATACTTTGGTTCGTAGCACTAAATGCACTACTCATCAACTTGAAAAGAAAATGGAATGGAATCTTACATAGAAGCCATATTACATTACATATTCTGTTATGTTTGGTAAACGCCATATATAGATCCCCTTCATTAAATGATTGTTTATTTGTAAAAGAATTAAAATCTTTTGTTAGTAAACTTGATAGAAACAATTTCACTTTTTCCATTGTGACAAAAGACATCAATATAAATATTAATGATAATAATACAAATGTAAATTGTCAAAATGAGTATCTTGATTGTTTATCAAGCTCTGGACATATGTCATACATTAACTCACCAACAAGAGTAACCTTAAGTCACTCGGCATGTTTAGACCACATATTTGTCAAGTCGCACAAGGCGGTTAATATCATCTCTTCAATTCTTGAAACAAATATCACAGATCATTACCCGACCTTTTATGGACACCATTTCAAAAATACTCCTCAAAACCGAAATTCTGAAAATCTAGAAAAAGTAGACATTGATTATGAAACTCTAAACTCTTTACTTCGGTCAGAAAACTGGGAAAATGTGATATCAATAGAAAATCCACAACTCGCACTAGAGAATTTCTATAAAACTCTGAGAGATCATACTCTAAAAAGTGAAAGTAAAATAATTGTCACTAACAATAAATATAAAAAAATTAAGCCTTGGATAACAGTTGGATTAATTATATCAATTAAACAAAGAGATAAATTATATAGAGAAATGTTTAAATATCAAATAGATTGCCAAAAGAATAATCTCAGAACAATGCCTTATCTGAAAACAAAATATCTAATGTATCGTAACTTACTCAATAGGCTGATACGAAACTGCAAAAAGAAATACTATAGTGTACAAATTGAAAATGCTAAAAATAATACTAAAAAAACTTGGAATATTATAAATGAAATTGCCAACAAAAAAAGTATGTCTTCAAATATTGTAAATGAGGTTATAATAAATAATGAAATAATAACTAACAAATCGACCATTGCAGAAAGCTTTAACAACTATTTTACAAATGTAGTAGACGTAGTACTTGAATCATCCGGCATTAATGTTAATGATGCTTATATGGAGACATCTCCTCAATTAGATTCAAATAATGATTCAATTAACTCCATTGAATATTTTTCTCCTGTTACTTTTAATGAAATTGAAAAATATATTGATAACCTAAAACCATCCAACTCTAAGGGAAATGATGGATTATCTTGTGATATGTTAAAAAAAATAAAACAACATGTCCTAACTCCATTGCAACATATTTTTAATTTATGCCTCAAAAATGGTCATTTTCCAGAGCAATTTAAAATCTCCACTATAATACCTATTCATAAATCTGGAGATACGAATAAATTAGACAATTATAGACCAATATCTCTTGTTTCAAACCTCTCGAAAATATTCGAAAAATGCATCAAGTTTAGAGTCATTGAACACTTAGAAAAATATAAAATTCTATCGAAAAACCAATACGGCTTTCGTAAAGACCTAAGCACCGAGGATGCGATATATGAACTGACAAAAAAGATATACTCATCTATCGATAAAAAAAAGAAATGTCTTGCCATATTCCTAGATTTAAGAAAAGCTTTCGACACCGTAAATCATAATTTACTCATTACAAAAATAAATCAACTAGGTTTCAAAAAAGACACACTAAAACTACTCTCTAACTATCTTACAGACAGAACACAAAAAACAAAAATTGGGAATAATTACAGTTCAGAGTCAAAGATAAAAAATGGGGTTCCACAGGGAACTGTGCTTGGCCCGATTTTATTCTTAATGTATATTAATGATTTATGTAATTTTGTAATCCCTGGTAAAATTGTTTCTTACGCAGACGACACGGCAATAATAGTGGATGGTAATCATTGGAAAGAAACTTTTTCGAAAGCAACTGATTGTATTTCATTGGTTTCAACGTGGCTAAAATACAACAAACTCATTTTAAACTATAGCAAAACATTTTACTTACCTTTTTATAAAACCATTAAAAATAAACCTAAAGACAACCTTAAAATTAGAATCCATAATAGTAGTTGCAATCAAGAAATGTGCTTCATGTGCAACGAACTCACTGATGTCGAAAATATAAAATATTTAGGAGTATCAATAGATATAAATCTTAATTGGAAATCACATATTAATCAAATCACTTCTAAATTAAGATATCTGACCTACATATTTTATAGACTTAAGGAAGTACTAAACATTGAAAAATTGAAAATGATCTACTTTTCCCTGGTGCAATCATCAATCACTTATGGCATTATAGGATGGGGTGGTGCACTTGATACATTTATGAAGCCTCTACAAATAATTCAAAAACGCATAATTAAAGTCATATATAACAAAAATAAAACATTCTCGACCAACTTATTATACAAAGAAAGTAAAATATTTAATATACGTCAATTATTTATATTACAAACTTTGAAATATGTGTTTAAAAACAAAAATAATTTCGAAATAAATGAAAACAGAACGAGCAAAAGAATAAATAATATATTTTATACTCCACAAACCAATACTAAATTATTGCAGACACATAGCAGTTTCATTGGTCCTCGTACATTTAACCTTCTACCACTACAAACTCAAATGATAAATAAAATGATAAAATATGTAAAAGAGGTAAAATTATGGTTGAATAATATAGATATTGAAACGCTTTTTCTATAAATTTATCCATCCTTCTACAACTCATTTGCTGTAACTTCTTAACTGTAGTACAATAAGTTTTCTGTTTATTTTATTATTTTTATTTTATAATTACTAAAAAAAAAAAAAAAAAAATTGTATGTTTTTCTCCATATTTTAATTTTATTTTTATAATAGCTGAAAAAACCCTTTTCACTTATTCTACCTATGTAATACTTATTTTTTATACTATCTTTATATTTAATGTTTTTTTTTAAGTCTAATTTATACTTTGGGTACTTAGAAATGTAGTATTTTGTTTTAATATTACCCACACTCAGGCAGTGCCTTAGTGGGTTTTCATTTCTTCTTCATAATTGTTATTATATATTGTGTTATTATACATATAATATTTGCTATTATACATTATATGTACAAAGAAATGGGAATAAATAAAGTAAAAAAAAAAAAAAAAAAAAAAAAAAAAAAAAAACGTACACTTATTTTATACACTGAAGTTTACTTTGTAATATTTTTATTGTCAATGAACCAAATTTTCAATTACATAATGATTGAAATGACAATGTGAAAAAAAATTATATAAATCGTAATTAGATTTGATATTTATATTTTCATTTGAGTATAGCATTATTATGTACAAAGACGCCACAAATAAATTTCTTTTGATGTATAATTTTTACAAAATTTTATTTGCCTCCATAATATTCATATGCTGCTTAATTTGAATATTTAACCGATAACTTAATTGCATTTCCAGAGATGTGGTCGGTAAGGCCAAGGGACAAGGACAGGACAAGGATGTGCTGATCAGCCGGCAAAAGAAGGCGGCCAACAAGTCACAGTCCGGGAACCACAACCGCAGGTCGGGGGCACAGTGGAAGAGGAACCAGGGGGTCCTGCCCTCATAGCCCCGGTAGCCCCCATGATCCCTGCCCCTCCGGCACTTGTGCATCCTGCCCACATGTGATACTATTTAATGATTCGTTCGATAAATACTATATTATAGTTATTTATTTAAAAAATAATGGTTGTTAAAAATAAATTGCGAATGAGGCGCCGTCATCGGCATTTTGTAGAAAGTGCGATTAAATTAAGTTTATGCCAAATTACGCTTCTACAGGAGAAGCTTTTAAAATCTTTTACATAATGTTGTGAGTTGTCCTCTAAAGTTGTCCATAAGGCTACACAATATTCGGTATTCGATACTCTCCGACATACTCCGAAATTCATATAGTATACTCGTGTCTCAAATCCTTATCCCATTTATCCCGCACAGTCCATACACTTTGCTACTGAATTCATGAGCGTCCCCACCAATCACTGTTACCAACATTTAGCACAAACGCGTTGTGACAAAATCTGACACAGGTGATGCCATATTTGAATTCTCTATGACGTGAGTGGCAACAACCTCGCCCGGCAGATCGTGGGAGACTAGTGGCACTGATGAATTGACAAAATATCAGCAACATGTTCCTGGGTTTAAACCTGTGTCGCCAAGATACTTGAATTGTCAAGTATTGTGTACTTGCATAGAGGAACAACTCAGTTGATCAGATAAAACATTGCCTGCAGGGGGAAGATTTTCCCAATAGGAGATAGCAACTGCAGAAGATAGTTTTTTCCTGCAATCTAGCTGGGTTCTTAGCCCGTAGTTCCTCAAAGATTCTACTGCCATTATTTAGTAACATTTTTTAAAACTTTTGTTATTTTCGCTTTTACAGCAATTTTGTTATTATTCTTATGGATAAATGTTGCCCCCTCGGTGCATTTTAGCATTCACAATTAAAATGATTTATTTTCTCTTTCTACAAAATGCTGACAACATATTTATTATACCTTGATAAAAGTATTGCCTTAGCTCATTGGCATAAATTTTTTTTTTTGCATCATAAGTATGCAAATAAAAGAGCATTCTATTATGCATATATTTATTTATGTTGCTACATATTATATGTAATTATTTTCATGTCAAATATTGACTGTCTGTTCAATTGCACTTGAACCTAAATATCTACAGCAAAAATAAAATGTATGTTTTTTACGTTATACAAATGCAAGATTATCAATTTATTGTTTCTTACTGAGTCAATCTTCCACAACTAGATATCAAAAGGTAAAAAATGTGTTTCTATTCAATATTTGTTTCATTATCATTTTTTTTGTGTATGAGTTGTTTAACATTGATAAATTCATATAGAGAAAATAGATAATACTTCATATTATCCAGTTCATATGGAAGTTTAAAAAAAAAGTCTTTAAAAAGATGCCAGAAGTTAAATTTGTAAAATAGTCAAACTCACTGCTTTAAGGGGAACAGAGCTGTGCAGCCATAAAAAAACTTAATTTCATACGAAACTTAATTTTGGATTTGAGGCCAAAATACCTAACCTAATTGCTTAGCAAAAAAATTTTATCAAAAGATATAACAAATGTCTAATACAGATATGTGGTACTTTATTTATTTATATTTTAAAGCAAAATTAATTTTTTTAATGGCCTATACTTGGCCATTAAAAAATTTAATTTTACCTGATTTTTGTGGCATCTTTGGCATTTTTTTGTGAGTTAATTATAATCATTTAAAAAATAATCTTGCTCATTATCTACTGTGATAATATAATAAAAAAGCTTTCGTCTTGAGTAGAAAATTTTATTGCAAATCGATCATTTGTAACTTAAATTTACGCCCATCAAATTGCTTTTTTTAATAATTTTATTTTTTATTATAAATTTCATCATATTGCTATAATAAAGAGAGCAATTTTTTTTTTATAAATATCGTAAACTCACAAATCATTACCAAAGTTGTCTCTCATATCATGAAAAATTGATTTCTTTAATGGCCCATATCTTGTAATACGCTGACTTAAATATTTGTTACCTAGTAAATTAATATACAGGGTGTTAAGGGACGTACTTGACTTACTTTAACCAGTGGTTCCTGACATTATTTGGAATAAAAAATGAAAATGAAATTTTGGTCTTCGGTGACTTTTTTTTTTTTTCAAAATTTTTTTCTTCAAAATCAAACAAAAAAAAATTTCTTCTGCACGTCGTCACTGGTCACTCAGCCGGGTGTCTGACGAACCCCTTACTCCGCCTCCAACTGTTCAACAACTACAATTTTTTTATGTTTTTGTAGAAAAAATAAAAAAAAAAACATCAAAAATGTCACCGGAGACCAAAATTTCATTTACATTTTTTACTCCAAATAATGTCAGGAATCACTGGTTAAAGTAAGTCAAGTACGTCCCTTAACACCCTGTATACACAGGTAGACCAATGTACTACCACTGTACTTGTATGAAGAGTCATCTTATGTGAAGAGCTTCAGCCTATTGAAAGATTTCCTTTATTCAGTATTTATTGTATGAATATAACGGATTCATGTTTATAATCCAATCATCATAAAAAGTTTATCGTGTCGAATATGAATATTGAAAATAAAAATGCTTATGCATGTACAATGTTTCTGTATTAGATTGAAAATAATATCTAGTACACCTTTGAAAATCATAAACTAGAAATTATTTTATACAGCAGTTATGTGTTTTTTTTTTAAATTGTAGACAATAAAAATTTTCAACCATTTACATTATTTTATTTTTGATATTTTTTTTACATCAGTTCCACAGAGAAGACTCTGAGGAAAACAAATTTCCCTAGGTCGTCTTTGGGGATGCTGTTTGGAGGGGGTTTTAGGGAAAGGAAGGAGAGGAATTTCTGGGAGAGAAAAAGGTATCAGGGGTGAGTAGGAATTGGGGGGGTCAATGTGTACAGGAGTGACAGACATATGAATCCATCCCTCCCATTATATTACATTTCGTACAAGGCGATGGGTAAGTAAAAAGGTCTCCATCAATCAGTCTCTCGTGATCCAAGCAGTAGATGGGAAAGAGCATGTGCCACCAAGACCTAGACAAAACTCGCTCCATTAACCGAAGCATCTCTGCTAAGTCACCAAATGTAGCGAACTTGGGGTGACTTGTGGCAGAGGTGTTGGTTATCCAATTAATGGATCCGGCGGTACCCTTACCCGTCTCCCAAATTGGATAGAGTGCTCTCCTTCATTTTGTCCCTCGCCGTTTCTGAGTTTTCCCATCCCTCTCTATCTTCTTCAACACAAGTCAGTCTATGTTTTCCCTGGTGTGCCTGTAGGTCTTTTCTGCTAGGGTATTAACCCAATCGCTGCCAAGCCTGCATTATAGGTATCTAAACAAACAGGCAAGCGAAAACCAGGAACCCGTTCGAGAAAATGGAATGTGTTGTAAACCGATGTATCTTGTCTAAGAAAATAATCTGTACATTTAAATGATTTTTTTTTGTATAGTACTCACCACACCCCAATTATAAAAGTATTGTCCAAAATTACAGCCTACTTTGTAATATGACTCCACAAACAGAAGTTAAAGTCAGTGTTGTGCAATTTAGTGACTTATATTTAAAAAAATGGTTCCATGCCAACTAAGAATGAAACCAACTCAGAAAGGTCATTAAAAGCTATGAAAAAATAATTTTAAAATAGCCGATAACCCTAACCTAACAACCTATTTAACCATTTTTTTATCATCACTCTGACCTTTCCGAGGTGTTTCTGAGTTGTTTTCATTCTGAATTGTCCGGTCACAGTAAAAAATGTATGTATTTTATTACATTACAAATAAATTGGTTTTAACTTTGGTGCAAACAGTTTTTTTTTTTTTTTTTTAAATTTTTAACTTTATGAGTAAAACCTCAAATTGTAATATTTAAATAAATGAAGACAATATAAGTTTTTATTTTATTTATTTAATAGTTACAAAAACAATTTGTGCATCTCCAGTGCCAAAGTAGAAGTTTCCTTTTGATAAAATACCTAGTCTTCCACACAAAAGATAAGAAGATGGGGAAACCTTGTTTTACATACATTTATACCTTGTTTTACATTATTTTCATGCATATTTATATGTTTTATACACATAGTAGGGACGGTTGGGACCCTTACCAAGAGATTGTTGTACAAAATTGATACAAAAATATTTGACAGCGATGCCGTTCCAGGCATTCAAGTAGGACCAGCGTAATAAGTAGAACTACCCTTCCCGCCCAAAGTGGGTTAATTAACATTAATTTGACGGCGATTTGGTTGTCAGAGTTTTGCGCTTCTATGTATATGGAGAGGTCAGGATGTTGTGATACGAATTTGATCTTCGTGGTAGCGACGGCTTAGAATTCTGAATTGCCTATTGTAGATGCTCATGGCATTTATCAATATTTTGCATCGTGGTATAATCATCTGGCTTTTTTCGTTTATAGCTAGCCTTTGGGACCTGCAGAAGTATGCAATTTATTATTGTGTGATAAATTATAGGTTTTTGAGTCAATTGTTCAGTTGTTTTTACAAAGAAAGTTCCAGGCATGGAAAATATGCCCTAAAATTAATAAATGAGTTGGGAATTAGGAAAATTTATGTTTTGCAGTTTCCAACACAAATGATTGTTAAATTTACCCTATAATCTATATCTGTATAACCCTATTTCTGTGTACCGTCTTCGTTGTTTGACCAACATCACAACATTATTTTAGAAACAAAGTGGTAAATTCTTTTTTTTTGTTACATACATAAAAATATTACAAAAAACATTTCTTTTGATAAGAAGTAAAAAAAAGGAACTATAAAATTAAATATGTAGCTTAAAGATAAACAATAATACAATTTAACAAAAAAAAAAAGATATTACAATAGTATACTTATATGTGTGATAACAAAATAAAAATCCCACATAGGCATCGCCAGTTCGTGGGTATACTTATGTTTTTTTTTTTAATGCAGTTAAGATACAACATGGCAAATTAAACTTTAAATTAGTAAATTAAAACATAATTATGTTTTAACATATTTATAGAACAAATAATTCCGTATTTACAAAACTAAAGTTAAGAAAAGAAAAAAAAACATATGAAAAACAAAAAAGGTTAAATAAAAATTAGGGATTTGTAAAGTTATAACAGGTAAGATGCTATAGCAGGTATGTATTTGTGTCATTTGTAGTTACCCAAGTCTTTATTAATTTTTTGTATATGCTGTAAGAGGATATGTTTTTAGATTTAATTTTATAGTCTGATACAGTGCATTATAGATTTTTGGTGCAATGAAAAAAGCATGTCTCTGCGCAAGCCTAGTTTTGCATAGGGGAACCTCAAATGCATTATTTACTCTACTGCTGGAGCGATTTTCGTTTTTTGTAAAATATACATTTCGTGAAAATATATATTTCAGACATTACATACAGTAGATTTTTCTTATATCTAAGAGTTCAGCTTCTTGGAATAATTGCAAGGAGGGGTAGGTAACATCTTTATGCAACATTATTTTTATTATTAATTTTTGAGTAATTTCTAGTTGCTTTATGGGTATCATAAATACCCCCCCATCCAATTATTCCATAAGATATTGATGGTTGCACCAATGCATGATATACCAGTTTCATTATTTTAATATCAACTATGTTATTTAATCGTTTAAAAATGTAAGTCAAATACCTAAGTTTATTTACAAGGTTTTTTGTCCATTTTAGTTGGCTGTCTATAATAATTCCTAGGTATTTAACTGTGTTCCCCGAATTCATTTCTATACAGTTATAACACAAAACAGAGTTGCAAGAATTGTTGTGAAACCTTATATTTAGGTGAGTTAAGGGTGCCGCCCTTTTGGTATTATAGAATGGAATATACATACTTTTTTTCACAGTTCAGAGTTAGAAGGTTTTGGTTTAGCCATTCTTTGACAATGGATATGCACTTATTTGCATTTTCAGAGACTTCTTTCCATGATTTACCATGGACTGTGATTGCAGTATCATCAGCATACGAGAATAGTTTTCCCGGAATACTGATATTACACAGGTCATTGATATAAATTAGGAACAATAAAGGACCGATAACTGTTCCTTGTGGAACCCCATGTCTCACATATTCTGGTTTACTAATATTATCACCAATTTTTGTACATTGTCTGCGATCAAGTAAATAATTTGTTAATAGTGGCAGACAATTATTTTTAATTCCAATATTATTTAGTTTTCTAATCAAACGCTTTTTTAGGTCTAAAAAGATTGTTAAGCTTTTCATATTTCAGTCAAGATTGGTGTATATATTTTTTGTTAGATTAAATAAAGCGTCGCGTCATCTGTACTAAGACCTGTTCTGAAACCATATTGATTTATGGACAAAAGTGCATTTGATTCTAGAAACTCTAGTACTTGTATTTTAATAATTTTTTCTAATATCTTCGCTAGTTAGGATATTAGCGATATTGGTCTGTAATTGTCAAGTTTAGAGATTGATCCAGATTTATGTATTGGTACAATATTGGAGAGTTTAAATGCGTCTGGGAAAACGTTTTTTTCAAAACAGGAATTAAAAATGTGTTGCAAGGGCTTCGAAATGTGTTGTTTAATAGATTTGATAGCGATGGCGCTCAATTCATCTGGACCATTGGCTGCATTTGTGTTAAGACTATCAATGTGTTTTATTATTTCAGATTCGGTAATACGTTTAAATTGGGTTAAATTAGGACTATTTTCAGAGTGTTCGTCCATTTGAGTGTGTTGATGTACATGGTTTTGAAATGAGGGATTGTTATTTATTATATCTGAAGCAACATTTGTAAAAAAATTATTGAATTTATTTGCAATATTTCTTATATCCGTTATGACTATTTTATCATCTGTAACAATTTTTTCAGGGAATGTTTTTACTTTATGTTTTCTATTAGTTATTTCATTTATGACTTGCCAGGTTTTTTTTTAAATCATTATCAGCTGTTTGTAATTGTTTAGTATAATACTCTTGTTTACAATTTTTTATAAGAATATTGAAAAAATTTCTATAAATGATGTATTGCTGGCGTAAATTTTCATTAGGTGGAATGTTTTTAGCCATACATAAAATAAAGTATTTTGGTCCTCCGTTGTCGAGGGGTAAGGCGCTTGACTAGCAATCCGAAGGTCGCCGTTTCGAATCTCGGCATGCGCAAGTTAATTTTATTTGATTGATTTGTGTTATTTCACAATTTATTAATTAAAAATGATATATAGAATATTTGCACCACATTCCTGAGTGGCAGATACTCTCAGTAATTATCGCCCTGGTGTAAGACCACCATTCAGGAATGAAACATTGAAGTGACTTTGTTTTGTGACTTGGTCTGAAAAGCCAGATATTTTCCCATCCCTATCTCCTTCCCATCGACCCCAATTGGGGATACCATAGTCTCACTGCCACCGGACGGGAGCACTTGGAACTCTCGTGCAGTATTCACATAAAAAATATATTAAAAATTCAACTTTAGAGATTGCCCGAGGAGAAATTAAAAATCCAACATAAATACTTTTATTTTAATGGAATGACAAATAACTTTGTTTACATCACTTTTATTTATATACAATCAACATGTTTCGTGAACTATGTTCACATCATCAGGATCAAATGTATACTAAACACTAAACATAAAAATTAAATATAGATCACATATGGGAGGAAAGGGTAGAAGGAAGGGGAAGGGGTAAGAGTGGGGGAAGTTTATTAAAATTAGGGATTTCAAAGTCATTAGCAGGGAAAAACCGGTTAGGTGGGAAAAGGTTCAAAAGAGGGTTTATAAAAATTTGCTGCTTATTTATTATTTCTAAAATCTCTAAATTATTTATCTGTGATGCCTTGTAAGATAACCCGCATGTAATTTTTTAAGTCCATGGTTTTTGTCAAAATTATGATCATTTTTTAATAAATGATCTGCGAACTCAGATTCACTATTGCCATTGAGATGTTCTTAACCCTAACTTCACAGTTTCTATTATTGTTCTACCTACATAAAAGCAATTACAGTCTTTACAATTGAGTTTATAAATGCCCGATTTTTTTGTTTTAATGCCGCTATCTTTGTTAAGGATGAATTTTTTAAATTTATTATTTGTATAAAATGCTGGTTGTATTGTACCGGGAATATTTTTACTAATTATTTTTGACATATCGTTATCAACGATTATTTATTTGTTGTTTTTTTTTTATTTAGTATTTGATCTATTCATTTAGTAAAATTGACCATTATTAACTGCTATTTGTTTAATGAGATTTAATTCCAAAGTATAATTAGGAACAGATAAAGGAATCGTAATTAAATTGTATATAAATAATTATATACAATTTAATGTTTTATATTATACATGTATTAATTTTATATGTAAATAAAAGTGATGTAAACAAAATTATGGGGTAAATTTTGGGGATCGCTGGCAAACGCACCTTTTTTTGAAAAAATCTTTTGATTCACCTTAATTACATTAAAAGACAACTATTTGCATTGGGGGAAGTGGAAAATATTTTTGTGTAACATGGTTTGTGATACAAAAGAAAGTGCCCCTTTATAACGCCTACTCGCGTCAAGGCAAGAAAAACATCCCAGTTTTCAAGTAGTTTAGCGGCTACGCTAGGTTTGTGTAACATGGTTTGTGATTCTGGCGTACAATCTCACAAGACGAAAGCTAATTTTAATTTTACGTAATGAAATTTAGAATGAAATATTTTCCACTTCCCCCAATGCAAATAGTCGCCTTTTAATGTAATTAAGGTGAATCAAAAGGTTTTTTTTTTTAAAAGTGCATATTAACCGTTGCCAGCGATCCCCAAAAATTAATGGTAATTGTTCGGAACAAACGTCAACGGTTAATACGCACTTTTTTTATAAAACTTTTAGATTCTTCTTAATTACCATAAAAGACAACTATTTGCATTGGGGGAGGTTGAAAATGTTACATTTTTAATTTTATTTACGTAAATTGAAAATTTGCTTTCACACTGTCAAATCACTCTGTTTGCAGTTCGGAACACACGTCGACGCACTTTTTTTGATAAAACGTTTAAAATTAAGATAATATACACAAGCCCGCTACACAAACCCTGCGTAGCCAAACAAACCATTCAAAAACGTAGGCTGTTTTTTAAAGTAAGGATAACATACACAATCCCGTTACATAACCGTTGACGTTTGTTCCGAATATTTACCAAAATTATTTGTCATTTCATTAAAATAAATAATGCCATCACAAAGTGAAAACCTTTCCGGAGAAGTTTTCTTCGAAAAATTAAATAATTACTTACTTTTTTTTTATCCATCGATTTTTTGTACAAAGATTCTGACTACAAAGTTTAGCGAGTCGATGGCTAGTATTTCTTCTGAGAAAACAGGAAAAATCACATAGAAGTTAATTTCATTAACTTATTTTTTATTTACACTCAACCTCACAAGTGTCTCAGCTACTCCCGTCTGGAGCCAGTGACTATGGCATCCCCAGTTGGGGTGTGTTGTGAGGCTGAAGGTAGAGGGGAGGGGAAGGAGGTAGGGGAGAGGAAAGTGGGGAAGTTACTGGCTGTTCTGATCTGGTCACCAAACACGGCCAAAGCCATTTCAAGCAACGTTTCAATTCTGAATGGCGGTCGTACAGCAGGGCGAAACTGAAAGTATTTTCCACTGTGGAACGAACAGCAAATATACCATATATTATTTTAAATGAATTAATTTTGAAATAACACAAATTATTGGGATTGCAAGTCAAAAGCCTTACCGCTAGACCACGCCGGCCGTCACTTAAAAACAACCAGACAAAACGATAGATGGCGGTAATGTATACATATTGCGGTTACATGACAACAGAGAAGAGATAATAAAAAAATAAAGAGAGGTAAACTTCGATCAATAAAGTTCGATGGAGATAAAAGCATAGATCAAACAAAAACGCACAGCCATAGACTCCTGCAAGAGAAGGCGCTGGCACAGCCCATTGGAAGCAATGATAATAATGATAAAATTTTGAATAATTTGAATTCAGTGAAAACATGTGTTTAGTCTGTCAAAAAACAGTAGAAAATATAAAAACTGGAACTACTAAATTTGTAGACTGGCAACAC
The DNA here is from genome assembly GCA_929108145.2 of Limnephilus rhombicus. Taxonomy (NCBI): domain Eukaryota; kingdom Metazoa; phylum Arthropoda; class Insecta; order Trichoptera; family Limnephilidae; genus Limnephilus; species Limnephilus rhombicus. Next base: position 13,981,507 of record OV815270.1, read on the forward strand.
CAATTTAACTGTCAAATATTTTTTTGAAGTGCAATGACACTGATTGTATAGAACACAGTAAACCGCATTTTAAAAAACATTTTTTTTCTCTGAAGATTTTTCAATGTGGATGAGTGTTTCAGGCTGATAATTATTGCTTATAATAATTGTTACCCTTTGTGCTATGCATAAAAATCTCGTCTTAAACGTTAGTTTAACAATTAAAAATAATAATTAAACATTTTTTTCTTTATGACAAAAATTTGATTAAAAGGTGATTTATAAAGCGATTTACTTTAATTTAATTTAACATACATTTGAATTTAGCAATAGATAGAAAGGAAGAATCACTAATGGTGAGTTTAGTTATACTACTTTTAGATCTGAATGAGTTAAATATTATTCAGATCTAAAATTAAAGACATGATCTAAAGCCCAGGCAACGCTAAGTACTTTATCTAGTATTAAATAATGTGAGCAATTTCTAAACTGTGCTTTATATTTTATTACATTATAGTGATTCTTCATTATGTTAACACAAAATTGCAAAAGTATAATAACAATATACCTATATGCAATTCTAATTTTGAGATCGGCGAGTATCTATACTGCAATAAAAAAATATTTTTTCCACTATTATGCCTTTTTAATTTTTTATAAAAATATAGGTTACACAGCTTTATTTTAACACCATGAGTTATGCGTTTAGTATTGCCATTTGATCAACAGTGGCGCCCTCATATATTTTCTACTCTTATTTGACAAACTGTACCTATATATTATTAGGATTAAAAATGAGAAATTATTATTTAGGTACCTACCTACCAACCGCTCCTAAAGTTATCTTCCTATGAGGTACCTACGTACTAAAATGCTGTTAGATGCTAAATAAAAAACAAACAATATTTACAGAGTATTGACCCATCTAGCAAATATTAATGGATGTGCGACGATATATGGTATTTTTCCGATGGTAGGTAGGTACCTTTACGTAGTCGTAAAAAATGTATACAAAAGTATGCAAAAAAATAGATTACAAATCGCCCGATATCATTAGATTTTGATATGGTTTCGCACGTATATAGGGGGATATTTTAAAAATAATTTAAATGATATTCTAGCACTGACCCCTAGATTCCAATCCTGCCAACTGAATTCCCGGTAATATTATTATCATGCACACGGCAGACAAATCCAAATCCTAAAGCTGCGGCCAAACAATCGTTTAGAATTTATCCGTGAAAGGGTAATTTGGCACGCTCGACCGTGCCTCCATAATGCGGTGCCCAGCGCCTACCTCCCTACTCCCTACTTTAAACTGAAACCATGCGATGGACGGATGGACACAGATAAATCTAAGTGCCGTAATAATACAACGCATATTTTGTATGGATCATGTTATTATTCACGAACAGCCTTTGTCGGAGAAATGGTTCTCAATGTCCAAGTGGCGAGTAGGCACTGGACTGGACAGTTTAGTGAAGCTCTCAACGACTCAACTTTGAGAATGGTGACCAGACAATCCAGACATCTCAACAAAATAGCACTTCATCACTCCTTGGAGAAATCACCGCGCATTCCTAATTTTTATCGATTGAAACTAAAACATATAATTCCCTTGAATACTTTCAGCCTTACTAAAAAACGTCGTGAACATTTTATTCAATTGATAAACGACCGTGGATGTGAAAACATTATGTACTAATTAAAAAAATGACAAAAAAATTGTTCTTGGAAAGATATACATTACTTACACAGCCAGAGGGGGCTGTTTAAATGTTTTAGTTCTTAAAAATTATATGTTATTTTTTAAGATAATATGTATCTATACTATACACTTGCTGCTCCAAAAATGCTCCGAAATGCCGCAAATATGCTCCGAAAATAATTTTAAACACATTTTGTTCTGTTATTTAACATATTATAGATATTAAAAAGTTTTCGAGAGCTTGTTGCTCTATTTTAAACGAGTCGTGTTATTATATTAAATATTTTCACAAGTTTCGCTTAATTATAATAGTTTTTTTTAATAATAGCGCGCTCCCTCTAACATGCGTATTTACATAACTCCCTTTCAAACCATATCGTTTTATTTTTTAACGCTTTCCGCGGATTTGTTTTTGTGTTTAATTCGTAGAACTGGTACTTTTTTTAAAAAATTGATTTAAATTTAATTTAATAATGTTGTTATCAAGTTCTGAAAGTATTTTAGTATTTATTTTTGTTGTAGCTGTTTCAGCTTAAAAAAAGCTTACTGCGGTAATAAGTAGAATATTTCAGGTGCCTTGAAAAGCGCCGTTTTTTATTACCTTCTGTGGGTTGAAAATGGTTTCGGGGGAAAATTGAATTTTTGCATAAATTTCAGAAGTTTTTCTAACAATCACAGCTTTCCAAACTAGTTCGAAAAACTTTTTTGAATCTTTCGATACTGCCGACATTCAAATGTGTCCTCGTAGTACGAGGCTCGTACATACACTACATTTTTTTTTTTAAAGAAAGACAAACATTCCCGGGTTACGAATAACCCAACAATGTTTGAAAATCTCCTACTACCACCACATAAAGCCGAAGATGTTGCTTGTGTTGTGATGGAGGACTTTAGCCAGCCGAGGAATCGGACACGCGACGCTCGGGTGGGACTAGGGTTGCCATACGTCCGGAATTTTCCGGACAATCCGGAATGCGGGGGGAATTCTAAACAGTCTGGAATTTCTACAATTAAGTGGAGATTGATTTTAAAAATGAAATAAACAAAATTATTTTTATTACAAATCAAAGTAAAAACATCACTTCGGATATTTAATTAATTTAAAACAAAATGTCTAGAACTTTATACACTTAATGCCCAAAAAATACAAAAAAAAAAGTCCGGAATTTTTATCAAATGTCAGGAATTTTCTCCGGGATTTTGATTTATTGTTCTGGGAACCCTAGGTGGGACCCAAGCGCTATGCCCACTCAACCACTGACCGGTCATACCTAATACGTTTTACTATCGCAAGTAGTGACGTGAGAAAGCATGAATATTGAATGCATATTTTCTCTTTGTTCGCGCTATATGCCGAATACGCCATCTTATTCTTAGATCGGGTATTTTGAATGCCGTCCCCTCACGTCCTTTGAAGAAGAGCCTTGATGTTGCCGAATATGACCGCAGACATGCAGACCAAACCATGCGCGCTTATTCCGGGAAACGCTTTTATGTGACATGGCGACGACATCATCACCAGAATAAATCATTTGTATTAGATTGTCAACATTATGGTTTTGATGTCTTAGCGTTATCCACGCCCTTTATGTAAGATTTAAGAGGAAGCCACAATCCAATAATTTATTGTTAGCCTGCTTTATACTTTATATCGCCACGAATATGAGTAGTAGCCATCAAAAATAGCTTGGCAAATTGAGTCCTGCCGAACGATTCTATATCTTTTGTAGGATCGTTATTAGATAACGGACGTTATCTCATGTCAGATTTGTGTGATTTTTACATATTTACTGTCGCATATTTACTGTCACATATTTTAGTTTAAATCGTTTTAAACACGAATTCCTGTAAGTATGCACGATTATTTATTCATTGAATGTACGTTGTACGTAGAAAAAGCAAATAAGAGCCATAAAAATCACACAAATCTGTCAGGAGATAATGACCGTTGTCTAATAACGATCTCACAAAAAATATAGAATCGCTCGGCAGTTATTTTAAAAGTTATTTTTATTTATTTTGCGAAAAATTGTAATCAAAATTGTAAAAAATAATAAACAATGAAAAGGGTTAATCAATGGAAACTGTTAGCCGTAAAACGTTTTTTTTAAGTTATTTCTTATTTGCATTCACACTGATGAAAAAAAATTTTTTTTTTGTAGTTTACGCTTATATGTTTTATAAAGTAATTAACAATTTTGTAAACAATTGTACTTACTGGAAATGGTAGAAAAACATCAATTTATCGAAAGCATATTTTTGTGTATTTATAATAAAAACAGATTCGTTGTTAATATTAATCTAAAATAGTGATTTAGCATAAATAATAATGTTACCCGATAATGTTAATAATAATGACTGACCCAGCTTTCATCGTCGAATTCATAATAATATCAAGTATTATTAAAAATGGTATTAAATAACCGCAAAGTCTGAATTCGTCAAAAAATACAGTCGTAAGAATTTAGGAAAATTCAACACAGCCCTCGGTCCTGCGGTCAATACCCTCTAGTCTATTAGCAAGCGCTAAAAAAAAAGAAGAGGGTAGATAGGTAAATACGAATGATAGAGGGAGCGAGCTAATAATAAAAACGATAATATTTAAGTGGCAAGATTATTTGAAAAAAAATTATCTGCTGTCGTAATAGATCAGCTAAAAATAGAGGATAACCAGTTCGGGTTCAAACCTGCACTGTCAACATCTATGGCAATATATTCCCTAAAAGAAACCATCCCTTATTATAAACTAAGAAAAACGCCAATCTATACATGCTTTCTAGATTTAAGCAAAGCATTTGACCGTGTATGTCATAATAAACTGTGGGAAAAACTAAGGAAAAGAGCAGTTTCAGAAGATGTAATAGCTATTCTTTCAACTTGGCACACGCAACAAGAAAATATTTTGAAATGGTCTGGGGAATTTTCCAATCCTTTTTGAAAAGTGGCGTAAGGCAAGGAGGAAGCATGTCTCCGGTTCTGTTCAATCTATACACCGATGAGCTTATTCAAAGACTTAATGCCACGAAAATAGGCTGCCATTTGAATGGAGTGTGTGTAAATAACATTAATTACGCAAATGACATGGTTCTTCTTGCACCGTCACTAAGCGCATTAGAGAAATTACTAAAAATTTGTGAAGACTTTGCAAAAAACCATAACCTTTTGTATAATACCACCAAGTCAATAGTTATGGTTTTTAAACCGAAAAACGAAATCGTCCAAACACCCTCAGTATGGCTAGATGAAAGGAAAATGAATGTTAATCACAGCGTTAAATACCTGGGACATGTCATCACAGACTACCTTAAGGATATCGAGGACATGGAAAGGCAGAGAAGAGCAACCTCAGTTAGAGCGGGTATGCTGTCAAGACATTTTTACTCCTGCAGCCCCAAAGTAAAAAGAATACTGTTCAACGCTTTCTGTACCTCGCTGTACACATCAGAACTGTGGGTTGACTACACTGCAACCCAATGGCATAAGTTAAAGATTGCTTACAATAACGCTTATCGCCAACTTTTCCGCCTACCGAAATACTGCAGTGCTACGGAAATGTTCCTGGAGGGACGAGTACAAACTTTCCGTGCACTTCTCCGCCACCGCATGGGAAGTTTATGGCGCAGACTGCGCCATTCGAAGAATGCGATCATCACCGCCACGACTGCCTGGATGGAATCTCCTCTGATGGCCCTCTGGAGACGGGAGACGATGAAATACCCTCCGTAAACGGCTATTTACGTTCATTTTAGTGTTTGATATTTACATAATTTTTTTTCAGTTTCATTTCTCATGTTTATTCGTTTTTATTTTATTTTATTTATGTGTTGTTATTTACTTTTTTACCTTAACTTATTATTTACCTTTTTTTGTTATTTCATAATATGGAATGTATTGCATTGCACTTCCCCTGCACACATTCTGGAATAAACTTATATTATTATTATTATTATTATTAAGCGAAAATTGTGAAAATGTTTAATAAAACATGACTCGTTTAAAATAGAGCAAACATCTCGTCGGAAATGTCTTAAATAGCATTTAAAGAAACGCTGTGAATTTATTCATACATATCATCATTACATAGTATAAAATGTTTATGCGCATAGATCATTTAAACTACGCAACGGATTTTCATGCGATTTTCACCAATAGATAGAGTGATTCAAGAGGAAGGTTTATATGTATAATGCATGCTCATTATAGTAGATAAAAGCCGAGAAATTCAAATATTCAATTCAGGCAGCGGGCAGCTGGCAAGCGGGTGGTGTGGATTTTATAAAGGTTGGGTAATGGCGTTGTGTTTCGTTAGCCTCAGCAGCGTGTGGCCGGGTCTGCTAGTAACTTATAAAATAACAGAAAAAAAAATTATAATAATTTTCAGGGCATACATTCATTCTATCGAGGGAAATTAATATAATTACCGTTTCGGCGTGGCAAATGTATAGTTATCATCATGACTTTTAAACAATAGCATAACTTTTTTTAGAAACTTAAAGTGTTCAAGAGAAATATTTTAATATAAAACGATAGAAATTCGGAACGTCAGGGCAAGTACTTTCATGGCTTTGATCGAACCAAAAACCTCCCACCATTTGATAACTTTTTTTTAACGAAGGGCGCAAAATGTACCTACTCGATTGTACTTTATTATTATTTATAACTTTTCTGAAAATTAGCAAAATAAAACATTTCGGCAGTCGTCGCTTGTTTGGCATTCAAAAATATAAGTTTTATGACTGCTAAATGCACCGTGCATTGATCATAAAAACGACAACAACTGCCGACTCAATTTAAAAAATAACGCTTTGTGTTTTCATTTTGGCATCCAAGAAAACTGAACATGCATTTGACTTTTAGCCGTTTCATTTTTGTCAACTGAGTTTTTACAATTTTGTCAATCACAACAGTAACTGAACTTTTACAATTTTGTCAATCACAACTAGGGTTGCCAGCTCCCGTTTTATGTATTAGAGGATTTGATACGATTAAACAAAGGACATAGGATGAAAATAAAGGATATAAATATTTTTTTAATAAAATGCTGTCATGGTATCTTATTTATTAATAATAAAAAAACAACGTTAAGACTCCACTCTCTGAAATCAGAATATGCGATTGGGTTCTTTCCTACGTTAATATTTTGAAAACTTGCCTACAGAGGTTCCATCGTCACATCAAAATAATTAAAATCAATATCTTGCTTTAATAATTAGCGCTATATGTTGTAAGTACTGCAAACTAACACCACTTTTACCAATACGAGCTGTGTGTTATATTCGTAGATATAGTCCGCACGGAAGTTCTAATGAAGATTCACAAACTGTGGAATAAATTAAATATTTTTTAAATCTTAAAATAAAATTTAACTTAATAATTATGTACACAAATATATTTTTATAAAATCAATATATATACATATATCAATTTGGGAGGCGCGTATGGGTACCGCCGCCCCGGGAACCATTTATTGGATAACCAACACCTCTGCAAAGGTCACCCCAAGTGGTTCGCTACGTTTGGTGACTTAGCAGGGGTGCCCGGCTTCATGGGGTGAAGTTTGTCCGGGTCTTGGCGGCAAATGCGTCTGCCCACCAGCTGCATGGCAAGCCGGATTGGAAGAAAATGGTTGAAGGAGTCCCTTCGATTTCTCCAGCCGTACTTTCTCGATACATTTCTATGCAAAAAATTCAACTTTTTTATCAGAAACTATATAAAAACGTTAGAATTTGGAAAAAAAAATACTTATCTCTTTTACTTGCTCTATCATGTAGAATCACCTTCCTTGCACACTTTATCCCCGGACGACTTGTATAAAAATATATAATATGTATTCATATATATTATCTATTTTTGTACATATATTAAATTATATACACGTGTAAATTTTTGATGCTTATCATATTTTTTATAACGAAAATAATTTATACATTTTTAAGCTTTTTATCAGGGTTTTGGTCGTAAGTGCCTCTTAAGACGACAATATACCCTAAAATATATTCAGGATCTTAACATTGTATTGATTCATAGTCTAGAAAAATAAAATCTGGTATTTACCGCTAACTTTATAGTTGAAAAACGTGTTATAAAGAATTAAAATCGTTGTACGTAAAATATATTAATGGTAAGGTATTGTTTTTATTAATCTTAAATATAAATAACTTACATCCCGGGGTATCGGTTTGAATAAAAAAGTTATTATTGTTACGAATTCGCTGAAAATTATTAGCATGTGAGTTTTGAGCAAACAAAAATTATTAGGGTTGTGTACCGCCTTAAGGACTTCTAAATAAGAAGACTTTTTGTAATTATTTATTTATTAATTTAAACAATTCAATAATTATAAAGAGTAATATAACATTTATGCATCATAAAATTACATTCCAACAAAAAATTTTTATGTTGTAAGGACTTTCACAAAAAAAAGTTTCTGTATGTATGCGTGGATGGGACATTATTTATTCACATAGGTAAGAATTATTTGTTACTACAAGTACTATTTTTAATAGTTGAAGTTATCAGTGAACTTCCAATTTAAATTTGAACTTTATTGGTTATAATTTACGATCTAATTTTAACTTCTCTAAAACTTATTTGTTTAAATTGTCAAATATGATTTAATCACAAACAAAACACAATGAATAATAAATTGGTGGTTCCGATATGTGCCAATAAATATGGTAAAAGAACCCTAAACTATGTTGTATTAAAAATACAGTTAACTACAAATGACAATTAAAAATAATACCATTTGTATCGCAAAAACCAAATATTATCAAAGTAAATGGCTATGAGATACAGATATTTCCATATATTGATGCCCTACTGAAGCATTTATATTTCTAACTGGAATACGCCACTTGCATTGAATTCATAACGACTTGGAAAAAATCGTGTGGATAGATCTTTTTATTAAAATTGCGTAAATGTTAGTACAATTTTTTAGAAATGTACAGTTTTATTTTATTTTTAAATAAATAAATCCATTATTTGGGCTCGTGACGTCACTACATAAAAATGTCCCGTCTTCGAAAATGTTCCTATCAATTTTGTAAAATTCCACACTGATTTTTTATTTTTTATATGGCATCACTTCGATTTCAGGCGAATTTTTTAATTCGTTCACTAGATTTATTGTTTGTTCTCTGCGAACTTATCATTTGGTTTGACTTTTTGACAGATGTTCTGAAGAGAACCCCGCACATTTTACGGTGTCCGTTTGTGTTTTAGTATAATGATAATGGTGCGGATTTTAACAAAATGAAATTTTATAATATTGTTATTATTATTACAATTTCCAAGTACAAGTATATTACATTTGATTTAGTAATATAGACGTTGAAGATTATAATGATTTATGATCAATAAGATGGATCAAGGAAAAAAATATTTATGAGATTTAATATTTTTGGTGTGCCTCGATATTCTCGTGTGCCATAAGCGTGGAAAACGTTCTTTTTTAAAAATGATTTTCGGCTATGTAATTATCGTTTTTTCGCACCCATAAAATTATGTCCCGTCTTTCCGGTTTATAAACAATGGTCTGATTTTTCGGATTGAAATTTTTAAAAAATCCCTAGGGTTTCAAAAATACGATTAAAAAAAAGAAAAAATACAGAATGTCTTAGAATATTTGTCTAAACCGGAGAAAAAATTTAAAAAAATGTGATTTAAGTGGCCTATTGACATTCTGAGGAAAAGGAATATCATCATATTTTGTAATAACTCATTTTCCTATTATCTGTATAATATATTAAACTATTGATGTTACTATTTATTTGTACTTGTTTAGGGTGTAAGGTTTAATCTGCTATTTATACACGGTGTCCGGAACTCGTAGTACAAGCGGGAAACTGGTAAATCTACATCACATTCGGAGTCGATTTGTGATATAACTTTTTTGATTTGAGTTTTCGTTTTCGAGTAAATCGAGTCCGAAGTTGGGATTTTTTTTGGTTAAATTTGAAAAAATGTTTCACTAGGGGGTTGATTTCAGCTGTGTAATGTCTTATAAAATGCATCGAAGGGTAAACCGGTCTCAAAATTTGTTTTAACCCTTTAGTTGCCGAAAAAATGGAAAAATAGAAATAAAATAATATTAAAATCGAAATGCTCAGATTGAAAAAAATAAGTTTTTTTGGTTCTCTATGTGATGTAGATTCACCAGTTTCCCACACGTTGTATTTATTCTATTCTGTTAATTTAACCAGTTGATACTTGTGTTAATTTATTATCATAAATATAATCACTCGAATATACACCCTTTTAAAATTTACCATGTTATTGCATAAAATGTTGTCACTACATACCTGTTGATAAACTACATACAAAATAGTGTAGCAGGTTTTACTTTTAATAAATTAAAGATTAAATAAAAATCTACAGGTGTTAATAAAAAAGTTAATAAATTTTAGACGTCAGCGACAGCAGACACATTAACGTGTTCATTAAAGTTTTAAAACCACCATTAGTAAACATAGTCGAGCTGTCGCGTCTGCGGTCTCACCAGCGTGTTGTTAGAAACTTTGACTGTCAGAGATGCAATACTTTAACATTATTACGTTTATTGAAACGCTGTCTAAAAGACATAAGTAAGGTGTATTTTTTGTTGTAGTTAGATAAGTGATTACATTTTCTCAAATTAAGTCTGCGGGGTGTACCTTGTACAACATACGGAAGTTAGATATTTTTGTGTTTGAAAAAATTAGCTTCGGCCCAGACGGCTGGAAGACAAACTAGTTTCAGTGTAGACCTTATAGACCGGTAAAAGGTTCAACACAAAGCACTATGCGATCTAAACGGTGCAAAGCAATGCAAGCACTGTTCCATAAATGGGCCTTGAGCCAGTTTTATTTTAGTTTCGGGGACATTATGAATTTCACAGGCACGTCTCGACATTATACGTAAATCGCTAATAAACAAATACGCAACTCAGGGCTACACGTCCATGTAGCAAGCTCTCTAGGCAGCGAATGGCGAATATTTGAAAGGCAAATAGATTTCACGCGCGATAGAGAGAGAGGGCCCTAATAAAATTAATTAGAATGAAACAACGTAAGCGACTGTTCTATAAATATTTAATAAATTATTTAAAAAAGAGAAAAAATCATTTAACTTTAAAAATAATCGAAAGAAACCTGTAAATCATAATTTTTGGAGTATGCTTTGCGATTAATTTCTATCGAGGGAATTTCATATATTTTCCGTTTCGGCCCGGGGATTACCTGGATACTATCTTAAAGAACAACATATATCTTTTTAAGAGCTTAAAAACTTCAAATGTTTAAGGGGGATATGTAAGAAATCGGTAGAAATTCGGGTAGTAGAGCTACACAATGTAACGTAGTTTGTCATCGAAGCCGAGTAAGCAGTACGTCCTTAATTAGTATTTTTTGCTTTTAAAAGTATAGGTACTTCGTATTACTTTTGGCTGCTCTAAGAACTTCTTCGTTTTCTATAATGAAATTATAAAATTGTTTGCATTTCATGTTGAAGTTCGACTTTATTTGTAGTTCAAAATTAGAATAGTTAATAACTTCAATTCAATTCAATGATTGACAGCCCTGAACTATTACACTTGATTTCTTTCCATACATAGATAGGTACATCAAAATTTGGATAATGACTATAGGGATTGACATATTTAACACATCATTCACTAAATATGAAAAAGTCGTAGTAGAATTTATATCGTAATGAAGAACAACACATTTTATTAAACTACATATACTCTGCTTCGCCTTATTTCATCTATGTATTGCACTTTTCCCAGTCTCTACTGTTTTTCCAACTTACATCGTAGAGTATTTTGTTTTTTTTTTTAGGTGTTCTTTGTGAAAAAAAAATAAACAACATGTAAAAGCTCAGCTGGGCGTGAAATTCAAAATAAATAAATATATTATTATGTTTGTGGCTTAGAGAGAAAGCAATGAACAAAAGCAACAAAGGCAAGATGAAGCAACAAAGGCGAGATGAAGCATCAAGCAGGCCCAGACGCCATTATAGCAGAACGAATCTGTGCGGCCGCGTAGCAAATGGACCGCTCTTTATATCACAACCAACCAACACCAACTCTTCCTGGAAATGTTCTTACGCCCCTGGGCCATCACACGAGAAATACGTGTTCATTAGTGGAAAAGATTCCTGCATTTCCATTGACAGGGATTATACTAGATTGCAGATGTAAGTGAGACCAGTGTATTTCGAACTTATTTGTATCACGGCCCATCTCAACGCTTCTAAAATTCCCACGCCCCCCATTCATTAATTAATGGAGGGGAACTAAGGAAGCTCCTAGACTTGAAAGAAACCGAATACGTGATCCATAGACTTAAATAATTCATCTAAGACGAGATATCAATTTATTCCGTTCGATATTGGAAAAACGAACGTGGTTGAAATATGACTAAAGACCACACTAACTAGTTAACCCCCGTTTAGTCTCAAAAAGTACACGCGAAGCGCCAATGTACATTAAAGTTAGTATTTCAATTCAAAATTTTAATATATTAGTGTTTTTAATTTTTACAAAGCCGTTTATATTTGCGTACATAAATCCTTAGACAGATCCGCCAGTATTGCCATCGTATACCGATTTCTTATTTATTCCATGTCATTATCGGTCTAGCTATCAACAGTGCGACCGTTCTCGGGGAAACGGTATAAAATCATCGGTAGTTACACCTATCGATCCGATGTTGTAAAGTTATCTATTTCACTGTGTTAGACCCCCTGAGTCCCAACTATACGATCAGGCATCTGACTATTGAGATCAAGATTGCGCAAGAACTTGACGGGAAGATGTTTTACATAACATTTAAACCGATTTGTATCTACACTTAAGCGTCGATGACACAGGGCTAGTTTACAAGCTACTATCTGGGAAATTCACCATCTGTTAGTAAACTCGCCCAGTGTCATCGTGTCACTTGGTAACTAGCAGCAACTAGCAGATTGTTGACAATCTACGAAAAAAAGTTGAAAGGTCGTCAACTTTACTCGTCTACACACTTGCTCCGCTTGCTCGTGATTGGTTTATTTACATTTCCAACATGGCTTCCGATAAACAGTTGATTTCTACTGTCAAAAATCTGAAGAATTAGTTCACGCAGGCGTCGTTATTCTTGTTACTGGCGCTAAAAGCGACCTCAGTTTCCCACGCTTCTGAGCGAGTGGACAGTTTTGTGTGTCATCATGACAATCTCACTCGCCGATTTACCCGCTTTTAAAACTTAGTAGATAGTAGCTTGTAACTCGCCGTGTGTCATCGAGGCTTTAAAAAAGTCAATATTAGAATTGTTTTTACAACTGGTAACCTTCCACCCAACCTTCTGGTGGGTGGTTTGTTATATTTATGACTTGAAGTTTCCTATGTAAAATATGTGGGTACTTATATATTATTTCTTATTCACATACTTACGGTGAGCATACACATAATTGTGTTCATTTTATTCAATGGAAGCCAATCTTGCGCAATCAATATCAATTATTATTACCACAAACCCAATCTTGTGTCTTTTAATATCAAAGCGTTTTGCAGATTGAGGTTACCGCCATCCCCGGACCCCGGACTTTCTACTTCTTTGATCTGGCGGCCGATGGCTCCCGGCGCTTTGGATATTTCAATAACTCCATCCCGTCTTCCAAAATAATATCTCAATACACGCTGGGAACTTTAATTAAATTTATTCAATTATTATTGAGGTCCGGTTCCTGATTTCCGTTACTATTCAATTTTACGGTTTTACACTCGAAATTCGAAAAAAGGCGCCCTAGTTTTTAAATTCAACTATATAAAGGTAGGTGCCTTTGTGTCTAGCGATGGGCACTGTCGTGGTCTCTATTTCGATTTTTTAAAGTAAAACTTCTTTACGGGAGATAAGCTGGTGAATGCGTTACGAAAAGTGGTGATTGTTACAAAAAATGTCATGCGAACGGTAATCGATGCGAACGGTGATAGATTGCTAGGCGAACGGTCGGGCCTTCACGCACGCTTGACTTGGGGAGTGATAAGGATAAGGATGACGATGTTCACCCCAAGGTCGTAGGTCACCCCAAGGACGTAGGTCACCCAAGGTCTTAGGTCACCCCAAGGTTGTGTCACCCCATGGTCATAATTCACCCAAAGTCATATGTCACCCCTAGGTCATAGGTCACCCCGTTCGCTACGTTTGGTAACATAGCAGGGATACCTGGGTTCATTGGGCGAGGCTTAATTAAGCTCCACACAGGAGGCCCAGAAGAGGAAAAATCCCTCAGGTCCTGTGTCATCCTAAGGGATGCTGTGTGGAGAGTCTTTTTATGGAAAGGAAGGAGAGAAGAAGTTCTGGGAAGGAATAAGGTATGAGGGGGAATCTGGAGTTCAATGTGTCCAGGAATGATGTATGAATCCATCCCTCCCACTGCGGTGTAAGGTGATGGGTCGAGAGAGTCTGGCTGGAGGTCAAAAGGTCTCCCTCCACCAGCTCTTCCGATCCTGCCTGCCACGCATTAGGTGGGAAAACACATCCGTCACCAAAACCTAGACAAATCATACCCCATAAGCCGGTGACCTATGGCAGAGGTGTTGGTTATCCAATAAATGGTTCTCGGGGCGGCGGTATCAATACCCGCCTCTCAAATTGGAAATGATCCAACTATTGTATCTTAACCTATTCCTCACTCTCACACATTTGTAAACAAATTTACTTCAAATTTACTTTACATTTACATTTAATGTAAGTTTACCAGTACAGTATGTTGAAATATTTGAGTAATATTTTTATGTAGCATAATATTTTAATTTAGGAGCATAAGAACGATTGCGCACATTTTATATTATTCCGATTGTTCAAAAGTAAATTATGTATCATGAACTTGTATTATTATGTATTTCGTTGTATTTTAATGGCATCTGCAATTTGTATTTATTTTTCTTGCTCTTTTCTCTTTTTTTCGATAATATATAATACTAGCTTTTTCCCGCGGCTTCGCTCGCATGGGGATTCCCACTCAGCCTCCTCCACCTTCCCTCTCCCCACTCCACTCCACCCATCAACCCCCCTCCCCCCTCCCCTCCACCCACCCCTCCACCCACCCCTTCCCCCCCCCCTCCTCCCCACTCCACTCATCCATCAACCCCCTTCTCTCTCCCCCTCCATTTCCACCAACCCCTCCCCCACACCATACCCTCCCCACTCCACCTCCCCTCACCTTCCTCCACCCCTCCCCCTTCCCCCTCCTTTCCTCCTCCATCTCCCACCCCACTCCGCCTCCTCCACCTTCCCTCTCTCCACTCCACTCCCCCATCAACCCCCTCCCCCTCTCCCTCCACCCACCCCTCCCCTCACCCCCCACCCCTCCACATTCCTATCCCCACACCACTCCCCCCCCCATCAACCCCCTCCCCTCACCTCTACCCCTCCCCACACCCTCCTCCATCCTTCCCCTTTCCCCTTCCTTCCCTCCCCCTTTTCCCTCCCCTACCCCCCCCCCCCCCACCCCCCCCTCCCCCCTCCCCTTCCCCCTCCACCAACACCATTCCAACACCGCCTCCCCCCCTCCCCACTCCCCCCTCTTACCTCTTGCATTCCACACATTCATTCCCGATACATTCAGTTTTCAAACTGCTCGCATACCACCTATTATAATTTTTTATACAAATTTCATAATGCCAGAACTCAACGGTAGCTTTATACAAAACAACGAACAAAAAAAAAAATTATCCAATTTGGTGCAGTCGTTCGGATTTATGCGCATACATACATTTCGGTGATTCATTTTTAGAGATAGTTATTAAGTACGACGCCAACAAAGCACTCTTTTTAGGGTGAATTGCCTAATTAAAAAGTAAATAAAAAACATAGTTTCCAAGACGACAATTGGTTTGCTTTTTTTCTGACGTTTGCAATAAATCGATTTTGTTAGGGACAGAAAACGTATGATAAATAATTTCATAACGCCAGAGATTATTCATAATGCCAGAGCTTACCAATATATATAGCCTATAGTACTTGCAAATAATGTAGCTTTCTATTAATGAAAGTCCATTCAGTAGTTTTTGTGTGAAAGAGTAACAAATACAGCTAATCATCCGTACAAACTATCACCTTTGTAATATTAATAGGATAGGATAATAGGATTATACATTTAAAAGAAATTTTATATCTATCATGTATTTATGTTCAAGTTTTTAAAGTTTTTTTTGCTATCTACACATTATAAACTTTCTAGTCTCTGTATCATACAGTAAATCATATAAAATACATCATGTTCTAAAAGCCAATCAGGGTGTTTAAAATTAATAAAGAGGAAATGTTCTAAATTGCGAATATCAATAAATATTTTGTTATTGAACTGATCAAACTATATGTGTGCTAAGAAGAAACTTAGTCTCCAGCGACAATACTATCACAAATATTGAACCAAAAGTTTGACATTTAGTCCAGTAACTTTATACATCACAGTATGCGTTAAATCCGGTAGTTCTGATTTTTTGCAGACTTGTTTATGATGTTGGCCTAATGAATAATCCAAGTTTTTGAACTCGAGTGCCGAACGCAACTTTATCAAAAATCGAAAAAATCGTTATTTTTTAAAATTTTGGCGATTATAACCCTAAAGCACCAGTTTTTGAAAAAACTTTTTTATGACGTTTTTAAATTAGACTAGATTTTCTACAATATGATACTAGAACTGTCTCTGTAGACCCAATATTTTCCGAGATTAAGCCTTTCAAAGTTTGTGACCTCGAGCGCAAACCGCGAAAAAATCGTTTTTTTTTCAAATTTCGGCGATTATAACCCCAAAGAACTGGTTTTTGAAAAAAAATTTGTACGACGTTTGTAAAGTAGACTAAATTTTCTACAATATGATACTAGAATTGTCTCTGTAGACCCAATAGTTTCCGAGAGTAAGCCTTTCAAACTTAATAATTTTTTTCGAACTTCGCAATTTTTTTCAATTCTGTCGTTCGGAATGAATTTTGACCCTGATTATACTATCGAAGCCCTGTACTTTTATGATGAGATGATGATGTTTAAGCTAAGCTACGAAAAATGAAGTAAAAATGATAAAAAACAAAGTATTTTATATATATATTTTTTTATTTAAAAAAGATAAGTACAACAAAAGTTAATAAGTTTATTTGTTAGGAAACTGAGTAATATTCAAAATCAAAAAAAAAATTAATTTAGCCCTCTTCGAAGGTCCTGGTTGAGGTTCGTCCGTATCTGGATCGACGTATTGGGATGGCATAACCCCATCAGGAGATGGTGATGAATCGTCGACGTCTTGTTCCCACGAGCCATCCATATCGACGGCGTAGATATCCACCCCCAGGAGAGATGGTTCAGTGTGACTCCCAACCACGCCTGAACCTGTAAGAAGATTGTACATGAGAATAGAAAATGATGAATGATATGTAACAGATGCAAGGACAAATTTTTACCTGATGGTATGTCCGCAAGGAGTGAAATCGAGTAGAATCTCGTGTAGGAGGTAACCTGGCTAGATTGAAGCTGGTTTTCGGCTCAGCCCTGGCGAATAGTGTTGGGATTGCCTCCGTATAGAGCAATTATGACTCGTTCTCCTGCTGCTGCTATATCGTCAGGTGTAGAGTTGGTGTCGAGAAAAATCGCAGCTTGCTTTTCAATGTCCGGATTTTTTTCGACTATGGACATCATTTGTATCTTCCCTAAGCCAAAGAAGCAGGATGTCGAGTCACAACCACTAAAGGCATGGATGAAAAGGAAAAGCTCTGTTTTCAAAGAGGATTTTGAAGAAGCGATGCTGGAATACACGACATCTGATGCTTTGCCGCTTCCACATTTATTGTAAAAAATTTCACGTTGATTTGAGATCGCAGTAAGGATGATCAGCAAGTCAATGTCCTCACCAACGACTACCACTATATCATAGGTAGAGGCAGCAGTTACAACTGTAGTGATGATGAGCCTATCAGCATCTTCATCTGCTTGGAGTACTTGAATTTTGTGATTTCCCATTTTTGTTGTAAGTAGTTTTATGAAACGAATCTTGTTTTTGTCATTTGACAAGAATTTCTGTTGAGGAACCTGTGACACGGTTTTCTCATCAACGATTATCTCTCGCGATGAGTGTAACTTGGTTCTTCGAAGACGCTCGCCAAAATTTGAAAAAAAAAAGGATTTTTTCGCGGTTTGCGCTCGAGGTCACAAACTTTGAAAGGCTTAATCTCAAAAACTATTGGGTCTACAGAAATAGTTTTCGTATCATATTGTAGCAAATTTAGTCTACTTTAAAAACATCATATAAAAGTTTTTTTCAAAAACTAGTCCTTTAGTTAATGTTTTTGTTCGATGATTTAAAAACATTTGGCCTTTCGAAACCTGACTTGACCGTAACATAAAATAAAACAGGAACTAAAACAAATCGCTAAAAATTGCCTATGCCAGGATTCAGCAAAGTGCTTGTATAATAAAAATGGAGTTATTATTCATGTGTCTATGGAGTCAGTAAAGGTTTAGGTGGATAACGACTGTATGGAAAAAAAAATCTGTTGTGATTTGTCTAATAGTGATAAAAGTGTTTTAAATGAAGATATAAAATCACGTAATTTTTTTAATAATATTTGGATATCAACCTTCGGATTGACTTTAAAATTTCACATGATCCCTCAAGATGTGTCCAGGAAATTGGTGAAGTGATCACATCGGCGATGGATGGCTTCATCCAATCTACTGTTAAGGAAACTGGTGTAGGCTCAAAGCCGTGGTTCAGTCGACAATGCGCTGAAGCAGTGCCACGAAAAAACGCGGCTTACCGAGCCTACAACACATCTAGAACATCCGAAGACAGAACAACTTACAACAAAATGGCAAAGGGAACCAGGAAACCAAGAGAATCATAAATAAATCAAAATTTGAGCACGACCAGCAGATTAGCAGAAAGCTGGCTGCATGCCCGCATGGCAGCAGGCAATTCTGGTCGCTTGCGGGCTCAATAGGTCGCAATTTCTGCAAATCCAGTCTGCCGCCTCTTACCAGACCTGACGGCTCACTAGCAAACACCGCCACCGAAAAGGCTAACTTATTAGGTAAAATGTTTGCGGATAACTCAACCCTCACTGCGGTTTTCGTGTGAAAAAGCTGAGGATCCGGCATAGGGAAGTACTCCATGTTTTACGAGGGCTTGATGTTAATAAAGCTAGTGGGCCTGACGGAATACCTGCCCTGGTACTGCAGAGGTGCGCTGCAGAAATAGCTCCGATTTTGACGAAGCTTTTTAAAATGTCCCTGAAGACTGGCTCTGTGCCCTCTGGTTGGAAAAAAGCGGTTATCCATCCTATTCCAAAGAAGGGTGACCGCTCCAACCCGGCCAACTACCGCCCCATAGCGATCACATCAGTTCTGTCTAAGGTGATGGAACGTGTGATCAACGACAAACTGCTCACATACCTCGAGAAGAACAAAATTATTAACGACCGTCAATACGGATTCCGGCGGAACCGCTCGTGCGGTGATCTTCTCGCGTATGTGACGCATGTTTGGGGGGCGATGCCTGGAATGTTTCAGTGAGACCCAAACGGTTGCACTGGACATTTCCAAGGCCTTTGACCGGCTTTGGCACCGAGGACTTGTCAACAAACTGCCTTCTTACGGACTTCCCGCATCCTTGTGTACGTGGATTGCCGACTTCTTGAGGGAGAGGTCGATTCAGACGGTAGCCGATGGTTTTACCTCTTCCTCACACTCGATAAATGCTGGCGTCCCACAGGGATCGGTTCTGTCTCCGACTTTGTTTTTGTTGCACATCAACGACCTTTTGTCATGTGCACCAATTCATTGTTACGCGGATGACAGTACAGTTCATGATAGCTTTTTGTTTGACAAGCCCCCAAAGGGCTCAAAAACTTCAACAGCTCGTAGGGCTTTGAAGCAAAGAATGGACGTTTACCTCGGGAGTGTTTTCTCTTGGGGTATAAATAATCTCGTTGAATTTAATGTTTCAAAGACCCAATCTTGTCTGATTACGTCTAAATGGGATCGAAATGAAAATCTAGTCTCTTTCAACGGAAGCAATCTTCCGAACAGGCCCTCCATTGATATGCTTGGTGTAACCCTAAGTGACCAGCTCGGGTATGGGGGTTCCATCGAAACGGAGTAAAGTTAGCCTCCCAAAAACTGGGCGTACTGTACAGGGCCCACAGATACTTTAATAGTACACTACTGCTAACCCTGAACAAATCATTAATTAATTAATTCGAGACAGAATTAGCAGATTTAAAAAAATCAACACAATTCGTAAGCGATAGATATGATGAAATTAATGAAAAATTAAATTTAATTCTTGAATTACCGAAACAGCACCAAAAAATTTTAGAGGATCTAGAAAATAAGGAAAAAAGAATTGTTGCCCTCGAAATGAAAATAGCTGCAACAGAACAAAATGAATTGAAAAATAGCGTGGAGGTAACAGGCTTCAAAATTTCGACTGACGAACCACCTCAAGTAATTGCAAACAGAATCACTACTGCCTTCGGAGTAAGCCTAGAACCGGCGGACAACTACAAATTTCTAAAACCGACAGACACAAAACCTCCGCGATTAATTTTAAACTTCAAAGAGGAAAATAAAAAAATCACTATGATGATTGGCAAAAAAAATACCAATGTATCCCTTCAGATTGCAGACGAAAATAAAAAAATTTACGTAAATGATACCCTGACGCCATATTACAAAAATCTCTTATGGATTACTAAAAAAAGGGCCAAAGATAAAAATTACAAATTCATCTGGTTCAAAAACGGAAAACTTTACTGAAATAAAAAATCATTATGAACTTGAAAGTAAAATCATATAATCTTGCCACTTTCTCGATAACCTAATCTAATCTACATTATAATATACACTTAACCAGAAATGGATCAATTAATGGAGATAGAATTTGATAACCCTTCACCCGATACCAGCACTACTTCAACAACTATAGACAGATCACCCTTTCCCCTTCCCCTGGATGATGAGATAACCCCACCACGAGATGTAAGGAACGTGTACCAAATTGGAGACATCAAAATCAATATGCTAAACACTGGACAGATACACCCGCAATGTGATGACTACCAACTACTTCTTCTGCATCATGGACTAAGCAGTGCAGTTAATATACCTACAAGTTTAGGGTATAATGGAAATGATAGGATATATAAATACTCTTCAACATGGCTGACTACATTGAACACATAGACTCGGACAAACAGCATCACTGCACAAGTACTAATGACTTTAAACAATGGACTAACATCAATAAAAAAAAAAAATAGGATCAAAATATTACATCAAAACATTAGATCAATTAATAAAAACTTTGATGAATTTATATTATACCTCCAACAACTTGAAAATAATTTTGATGTCATCGTACTTACAGAATGCTGGCTGAATGACAAATATACACCTAAAACACTTGAAAACTATAATACGTACCACTCAACGAAGCACAAAAACCAAAATGATGGCGTAGTCATATACACAAGTAATAAAATCAACACGACTATACAAGAAATAAACATCATAGACTCTAACTGCATAAAAATTACATATGATAAAGAAACTTGTATCCTAGCTATATATAGATCTCCATCCAAAAATAACATAACAAATTTCCTAACTGCACTAAACAGCACATTAACTGATCTCAACAAAATCAAAAATATCATCTTAGTAGGAGACCTAAACATAAACACTTTCCAATATGGACACCCGCAAAGCATAGAATACCTATCAATACTAGCGCAACATGGACTGGAACCCACGATAAATATCCCAACACGAGTCACACAAAACACAAGTAGCTGTATAGACCATATAATGATCAAGTCAAAACTAAAATCCGAAACAATAGTACTCGAAAGCGCAATTACAGATCATTACATGACTATGATAGCAATAGTCACCGAAAACACAAAATCTGAACAACATAAAACATTTACAAAAAAAATAACTGAATATCCAAACTTAAAGGAAAAACTCAAAAAAATGGACTGGAATCCAATATACCAAATACAGAATGCTGAAGAAGCCTGGGATAAATTCTCAACTACGTTAACACGAGAAATAAATAACTACACTAATATAAAACTTATAACACTTACACACAAGACAAAAAAAATAAAACTATGGATAACACAAGGAATATTAAACTGCATCCGTAAACGAGACAAATTACACAGACAAATTAAAAACACGCCATATGACATGGAACAATTTAATTTCTAGCAAAGATATAGAAATATTTGCACAAAAATTATAAGAGTAGCTAAGGAGATATACTATAGACAAAAACTACAAAAAGAAAACAAAAACCCAAAAGCTATATGGAAAATATTGAAAGAAGTAACATACACACAAAAACACAAACAGAAAAATAGTATCGAACAATTAAATATTAATTCAAAAAAAATAGATATCAATACAAATGCAGAGATAATAGCGAACCATGTGAATAACTTCTTTGCAAATATAGGAAAAGTTTTAGCAAACCGTAAAACACAAACACAAACCAACCGATCAAACATCAATACACAAAAGACAAAACTAAGACTTACAATAAAAACAATTACGGAGGAGGAAATTGAAAAAATAATCGATAAATTAAAAAACAATATTGCACCGGGATTAGATGAGATAACAACAGATTGCATTCAGAAATTAAAAAATGAAATAATAAAACCAATAACACACTTAATCAACCTTAGTATAAAACAAAGCTGCTTCCCTAGTACTTTGAAACAAGGACTGGTGATCCCTATTTACAAAGCAGGAGACAAAAAGGAAATAAATAACTATAGACCAATCACATTATTAAACTCACTATCAAAGATCTTCGAAAGAGCATTAAAAAACCAAATTATAAAATACCTTGAAGAAAACAAATTAATCTCGGATAAACAATACGGATTTAGAGAAAAAAGAGGTACCAAAGAAGCTTTAGAATATGTAATAGATTATATACATAGCAACCTAGATCAAGGGCAAAAATGCATAGCGATATACCTAGACTTAGCTAAAGCCTTCGATTCAATTTGCCACAAAACCCTATTTAAAAAATTAGAAAACATTGGTATCTTAGGCAAGGAACTCCAACTAATGAAAAGTTATATGAGCAACAGAACCCAACAAGTTAAAATTAATCACCATACTAGTAAACCACTGCCAATTACATATGGAGTTCCACAAGGAAGCATACTAGGGCCCGTGCTATTCACTATCTACATAAATGAACTCTGTAATTTGGAAATAGACGGAGAAATAATTAGTTATGCGGACGACACAGTACTACTCTTCAAATCTAAAGACTGGAACAATGTGTATAATACAGCAGAATTAGGAATCACGCGAGTGAAAACATGGTTAGACACAAACATACTTACATTAAATATATCGAAAACAAAATTCACAACGTACAGTATAAATAGCACGGGACAGCCAACAAATAAAACAAACACCATAAAAATACACGATTGTTTAAACACCAAAAACTGCGACTGCCCTGCTATAGTAAAAACAGACCAAATAAAATATCTAGGAATCATAATTGATCATAAACTCAAATGGGCACATCATATAAATCATATCACCAATAAACTCCTCAAAACAATTCATCTTTTCCTAACCATAAGAAACATATACAAACTAAAACAAATGAAAACAATATATTTTGCACTCTGCCAATCTATAATAGAATATGGAATCATTGTTTGGGGAGGAGCAACAAACTCAGCTATTGCTCATATGGAAACCACACAGAGAACCATCTTAAAGATTATACTAAAAAAACACAGAATGACTGACACAGACCAAATATTCAACATGTTCGACGGACTTGATATACGACAATTATATATAAAAACACTTCTTAACTATATCTTTGACCAAAAACACAAACTCCAACAAACACAAACCATTAATAGACCAGTTAGACAAGCATACATACAAAACTTAAAAACACCGACGATAAACACAAGCTTTGGACAAAGACACCACAAATACCAGGCAATAAAAGCATTCAACCATCTTTCACTCGATTTAAAAAAAGAAGAAAACAAAAAACTTTTCATACTCAAAATTAAAAGATGGATTAAAGACCAAAAAAGACAACTTTACAAAAAAATAACAACATAAAAAAAAAAAAATAAAATAAAAACACATAGACATAAACACCATTGCAATACTCACTAATATATAAAACCTTTTAATTTCACTATCGGTTTATATGTATCTATCCTATTTATATAGTTTTATTCTATTGTTTTATTTTAGTGTTTTTGTACTCTATTTTGTTTTGCTCTATTTTCTTTCTTTCAATTCTCATATGTTATTGTTGAGTCTCTTTTTTCTTTAGTTTTTATTTTATATGTATCTTAAGTAAAATAAAAAAATCATATCAAACTGTAAAATGAGGTCCTCAGCACGGGTAAAGCACCCAGTGAGGCCCACATTAGTCAAATATGTAACACACATGTATAAATCAGGTGAATCAAATAAAAAAAAAAAAAAATAAAAAAAAAAAAAAAAAAAAAAAAAAATCACAAGTGTGCCCCACGGTTGAATTTGGCAGCCACCTCTGGTCTGGAGCTCCAAAATACCTGAAAAATACCCTCGACTCTGTGCAGAAACGGGCGGTCCGTTTGATAGATTCTCCCATCTTAACAGACGGATTGCAATCTTTAGAGCACAGGTGTCGGGTGGGAATGCTATCCTTGTTCTACCGGTATTACAAAGGAAGATGCTCCGAGGAACTAGCTTCATTGATCCCTTCGGCACCGGTACATAGTCGGGAAACACGCCAAACGCATGCCCAACATTTGGACACGGTTGACATTTGCCACATGAGAACGGGTCGTTTCTTCGACTCGTTCTTGTGTTCAACAGCTCGGCTGCGGAATGATTTGTCGGCCTCTGTGTTTCCTCCTTCCTACAACATGGGTCTCTTCAAGACCAATGTTCATTCCTTCCTCTCATCAAAAAGACCCTCCACACAGCATCCCAGATGACATAGGCCCTGAGGGAAAGTATTTTCCTCAGGGCCTCCTGTGTGGAGTTAATGTAAAAAAAAAATAATAGCGAAAAACCCAATCTTGTTAAATCTTAAGAAAATGTTACATAAACCATTAAAATTGAACTATCCTACTAATATTATAAAGGTGAAAGTTTGTATGGATGTATGTTTGTTACTCTTTCGCGCAAAAACTACTGAATAGATTTTAAAAATTCTTTCACTAATAGAAAGCTACATTATTTGCGAGATCTATAGGCTATATATATTGGAAAGCTCTAGCGTTGTGAATAATCTCTGGCGTTATGAAATTATTTATCATACGTTTTCTGTCGTTAACAAAATCGATTTATTGCAAACCTATATTTTTTTTTGATAATTATATTTGAATATTTGAATTTTAACATCACTTTGATGTTAAAATTCAAATATGTATAAAATACTAATTCCTACTTTACTGAATCGATTTTAATGAAACTTTAAAATAATATACACATATAGGCCCTAGCACAGAGCTCTGGCATTACGAAATTTGTATGAAAAAATTGCAATAGGTGGCACGATTAGTAAGATATCTATAATTCTTTAATCGATTCAAATTATTAGGGAAGTAGGTACTTCGCTAATTTAAATATTTTCTAAAATAGAATTCTTATTTAAGAATCTTTGTTTTGCAAAATGTCATTCTCAAATTTTGACATCACAGAACAATAATTGTTCTGTGATGTCAATAATTTATTATTGTTTTAATTGGATAGACAGGCATCGCATTTTTTAAGTATAAAACTGCCGTACTGGATTTTTTGGTAGAATATAAAAAGAAGAATAATAATTCGTACTTTTACCGAAATGTACGTATGTATGCGAAATGTACAAACCCGAACGACTGAACCAAATTGGATAATTCTTTTTTTGTTCGTTTTTTTTTATAAAACTACCGTTGAGTTCTGGCATTATGAAATTTGTATAAGAAATTATAATAGGTGGCATGCGAGCAGTTAGAAAACTTTGGAGGGGGGGAAGGGGAGGGGGAGAAGGGTGTGGGGAGGGGTAGGGGGAAGGAGGTTGATGGGGGGAGTGGTGTGGGGAAAGGGAATGTGGAGGGGTAGGGGGTGAGGGGAGTGATGGGTGGAGGGAGAGGGGGAGGGAGTTGATGGGGGGAGTGGAGTGGAGAGAGGGAAGGTGGAGGAGGCGGAGTGGGGTGGAAGAGGGGGGAGGGAAGGAAGGGAAGGGGGAGGGGTGGAGGAAGGTGGGGGGATGTGGAGGGGGGAGGGTGTGGGGTGGGAGGTTGATGGATGAGTGGTGTGGGGAGAGGGAAGGTGGAGGGGGGGGGGGATTGATGGTAGAGTGGAGTGGGGGGAGGGGTGGGTGGAGGGGGAGGGGGAGGGAGTTGATGGGGGAGTGGAGTGGGGAGTGGGAAGGTGGAGAAGGCTGAGTGGAAATCATCTAATACCATGCGAGCGAAGCCGCGGGAAAAAGCTAGTTTTTAAATAAAACACGAAATAGAGGGAATATTTTGATTAATTTATTTTAAAAATATATATGGATATAATTCAAATTATCACAAAGCATTTATTCAATTACCAGCTAAATCCTTCTTAATCTCAAATTTCGACATTATTTATTTATTTATTTATTTAACGCCCAATGGGCTTTTACATTTTGGTAGTACAAATAATTCATGACAGATTATTTAACATATACAGAAATAATAATAATAAAATTTGATAAAACAGCACACAAGTCATAAAAATACAAAAATACAGCGATTTCATAGGTTTTCAGAAAAACAGATAGGTTTAGGAATAGTTTTGGAATAAGTTTTTTACAAGATCAACAAATTTTGCCAAGTTTATGTTAAATATGTCAATATCACCTAAGTACTGATTTCCCATAGTGTGAAATCGTTGTATCGGAGAGTGGGCAATATATTTCCGCTTATGAATGCTGCAGTAGAATAGTGTATTTTGTCGTGTAGTTACTGTCGGTATTCGAAAGTTTATGAGTTGCAGTAGTTCGCAACAGTCAAATTTAGAGTTAAGTATTTTGAATAAAAATGTTAAGTCGTTTATTTTACGTCTGTCTTCTAGTGTGTTAAAACATTTAATAATAAAGTATATTTCCAGTCTTCTAGTGGGTAATTTAATTAAAAATTTATAAAACGCAGAAATTTTTTTTGTATTCGCTCAATGTTATTAATGTGAATTTTGTAAGATGGAGACCAAACTACCGAGTTATATTCCATTAGGCTTAGAACTAACTAACTAGAGATACATATAATAATTTAATGACTTGTATGGAATTAAAGTTTTTGGTTGTTCTTAATACGAAGCCTAGTGTTTTCATACCTTTGCTTACAATTTGGTGGATATGATTGGCGAAACTTAGTTTTTCATCCAAAATAATTCCAAGATCTCTCATTTCCGTGACTCTTTCTAAAGCTGTGTTATTATTATTTTGCGAGACTCAATCTTGGCTCTTTTTGTTAATGATTTCGTAAATATATACTACATTATCCATGGAAGATTCTAAAAAATATGGTTTAAAGGATTCGTAGTAACTTTTATATACACTAGAAATAACCCCTTAAAATGAAAATTCACAAAACTTTGAAGTGAATCCGGAGGAAGAAGATGGTATCAGAAATTAAAAAAATTTTAAACACGTCGTTTTGAACTCATTTGGCATAGTCGTGTCAGGACTTGATTCACTGCTTTGCGTTAGCTCCGCGACTTTGCGGTAGTTTGGTTTATTTGTTGTGAAATTGGAGGTGAATAGTTTTATTTCGCCATTGATATGATTTAGTTCATGATATGCCCTGAGGAAAATAATTTCTCTGAGGGCCTACGTCATCTTTGGGGATGTTGTGTAGAGGGTTTTTTTATGGAAAGGAAGGAGAGGAGAGTTCTGGGAAGGAAAGGGAGCGGATAGGAATCTGGGGTTCACTCTGTCCTGGTCATCCACCTTCAAGACCTAGACAAACCTCATCCCATGAACACGGGCACCCCTGCTAAATCACCAAACGCAGCGAACCACTTGGGGTGAGCTATGGCAGAGGTGTTGGTTATCCAATAAAGGTTCCCGGGGCGGCGGTACCCATTCCCGCCTCCCGAATTATTTTGTTCTTAAGATGAAAGAGTATTTTTAGTAGTGTACCTAAGCAAATTAGGTTTAAAAAAAGTAATCTATTTACCAATTTCTGACTTTCAGGTTGAATCTTGTGTAAAGTATTTTAATTGAATATTGTTTAAAGGAAAATAGTTACAGGACGTGTACTCAACATTTTAGAACATACCTAAACTCATTGCATAAGGTTCTATTTAAATTTTCTATTTGAATATTTTCCATTAAAATATGATAAACTAAAATACTTTACACAAAATTGAATGAAAAGATAATTTTAAAAAGTCAAATAAATTACGACAAATCGTCTTTGAAAACATTGAAACCTCAAAACATGGTAAAGCAAAGCTAGAACCCTATCCAACCAAAGTGACAAACTAACATGCGCCTCGTAACAACGTTCAATTGTCAGATACAAACAAAATAGTGTAAGTGATGTTAGAACCTTGTAAAAAAAAATGGAGCTTGATTTTAAAATTTTCTCATACAAATATCTACGGAAATACAACACATAGGGATTCTGAGAATTATATTGCAATCTTCCCTCTCCCCACTCCACCCCCCCCCCTCCCCCCATCCTGCGAACCCCCCTCCCGAGTTCCCCTCCCCCTTCCCAGGTCCCCCCCCCCTCCCAGGTCCCCCCCCTCCCAGTTTCCCCTCCCCCTCCCTGGTTCCCCTCCCCCATCTCTCCCTCCCTCCCGCTTTCTCTAGCAATAGCCGCTTCCTAGCGTGCCACCAACAGCAATTTTTTTATACAAATTTCATAATGCCAGAGCTCACCTGAAGTTTTATAAAAACAATGTCCTGACGAACCCACAAAAAAAAAAGAATTATCCAATTTGGGTGCAGTCGTTCGAAAGTTATGCGCTTAGCAACACATTCAGCGATTCATTTTTATATTATAGATAGAAATGAGCAAAAGAAATGGTTTTGCATTCAAAGGCCATTTTTGAAAACAGGTCAGTTAGAACCTTGTCCAACTGAAGTGACGAAATGTTTCATTTTGTCTTGTGTTTCTAGTCGGTGCATTGGAATTTAAATATGTTCAAAGGTTGTTAATGACTACGTAATATCATTTTAAAAATAGGTAGGTTACCTATTAGGGAACGTACCCATACTACGTGACCAACTTTTTGCAATTTTTAACCCCCCCCCCCCCCCCCCCAGTGACCAAAAACCTAAGCAACCCGCCGCTCATTTGTATGGAGCGTGACATTTTGAAGACCCCCCCCCCCCCCCAAACGTGTCACGTAGTATGGGTACGTTCCCTAATTAGTGTGGGATAGCTATGTACCGTGTAGGAATATCGTAATACTAATAACTCTTTAATATTAATAATAATACTGTCTTTTATTGTATTCAATGCCGAATTCGAGCACAAACATCGTGAGTTCCGCCTGTACATTTAAAAGCAGACAATGGCATTACTTCACCTATGTGAAAACATTCCGTCCACCATAATCAAATTGTCATAAGTCACGTAGGAATTATTTTTGCGCCGGTGAACTTTATAGCAATAAATTCATTGCGCGGCAGAATGCCAACGCACGTTTACGAGTCTTCGTGTCGTAAACTTAATAATATTAAAATACAATAACTTTTTTTCGGCTTTCATTAAGCCGCTTCCTTTTGTGTTCCCGACAGGTCTCTGCCAAAGCTATTGTTCTTTGCATTCATATTTTAATGGCGTGCGACAATGGCGAGAGAATATTTCATATTTGAGTGTTTAACACCTCCGGTCGCGTACTGTCATGCTAATTCGGGTATTATATTCGGAATATAGGAAAAGGTACATAGTACATAGTACACACGTGGTGCATGGCATAGGAAGATGACAGAGCTGTCTCCCACTCCTCGATAGAAACAGGCTAGAACGTGTAATCAAATCAATAAATTGTCAAATATACCTAATCTCGGGCTCCCACCCCTAGCACCCCTAGGATTGTATCGATAACTTCTTATAAAAGGCAAGATAGAGGGTCGCCGAGGGCCTGATAGGAGACAAATGTCTTTACTGCGAAATGACACGAACGAGAGTGGACCGGTATTAGAAGTGTAGAGAAGCTAGTCGAGATTCGAGAGCTAGATAGAGATACATTTACCAGAGTGATCGCCAACAGGGCACACGAAGAAGAACGTACAAACAACAGTTGACGTCATATATGTATATTTAGAACCCTAAGGCATTGTGAACTGTTATAATTTATTTGTTGGCGATCTGCAGCCATGCTCAGAAGTAGTGAATTGTATTTGCAGGGCATTTGCAATTATTCGAAACTTCCTTCGTCCAGTTTATTGAGAGAATGAACCCCTGAAAAGCAAAATTTCCACGGGTAGTTTATAATGTAACCTGTTGTAATATGATATATGACATGACATGACACGACATGACATGGCATGATATGACATGACATGAAATGACATAACACTACATTATACGGCCTTCTGGTGTTGCCCAGTGGATAAGAATAAAAATTCGATTTTAAAAAAACTTAAAACTGTTGCTCCAAGCGCTTACGTAGGTAGGTACTGCACCCGGATCTGCACCCAAATAACCCACAGAAGAAAGAACTGAATTATTATTCTACCAAAATTTGTCAGTAAGATACACAATATATCATGCTGATGTTTTTGAACATTTTAAAGAAAAAAAAAATTAAATTCAGTAACATTAAATTCGGGAGGCGGGAATGGGATAACCAACACCTCTGCCATAGGTCAAGTGATTCGCTACGTTTGATGATTTAGCGGGGATGCCTGGGTTCATGGGGTGAGGTTTGTCTAGGTCTTGGAGGCGGATGACCAGCACACACTGAACCCCAGATTCAAAACAAGAAAAAGGGTATTTAAGCGACTTTCCAGTACTTTACGTAACGTTTAGGGGGGGGGTACAGAAAAACGTTACAGCGCGTTACAGGGGGGGGGGGATGGGGGGTTAAAAATCTTCAAAAATTGCGTTACGTAATACTTGAACGCCCCCTACAAATTAAATTTCAAATCAAAATGATTATTTAATGGTAAGGGGAGATTTATTATATTATTTTATACTCGTAACTAATGTTGTGGTAGTAGGAGTTAGGAGTCCCCACTGCTCCAAATCATCTGGAGCCGGTGAGACTATAACATCCCCAATTGGGGTATGTGGTGAGGCTGAAGGTAGTGGAGAAAAGTAGGAGATGGGGAAGAAGAAGATGGGGAAGAAAAAGGTGGGAAAGAACCTGGTTTTTCAGATCTGGTCACCAAACACGAAAAAAGCCATTTCAATTTTGAATGTGGTCTTACACTAGGGCGACACTGAATTATGATTGAATTGTGAAATAAAACAAATTAATTAAATAAAATTTATTTGCTCTCGCCGGAATTTGAACCCGCGACCTCCGTATTATTATCAGTTTATCACCATCTTTTTTTGACTTCTCAAACACAAAGATTTTTTACTTTCGATTATAAAAATATATAAAAAGTTATTAAGTTTCAAATTGAAAATTAATCTTTTTCCATTTGATATGTAGCAGATAGGTACCTACTTTATGATGTGACATTATAATTATAAATAAAATATTAACTTTGTAAACTTTTTTTAAAAGAAACTAATCAGTCACTCCATTTTACGGTGGACTAATCTCTAATCCCACTTTATCCCATATCTAACTCAATCGATTACAATCAGGTTCACTGAAAAAATAAGGAACAAATCTTCGCAAAACACGAAAGATCGAATAACACGATAGTCGAGATTTAAAAAAAGGTCAACCTGAATTGGATGAATATTTTTTGCAGTTGAATATGTAATAAATTAGTGAATGAACGATGACATAAAAAACTTTCTGATTTTCTACTTCACCAAGTTTCCCAGTTGCATCTGAATTTCTAACATATCGGAATGAGACAAAAACTATTAAATCGATGATTATTTTTTGTATATGCATACCAGTTATTGTACTCAAGCCAAGAAGGGACGAGAAGATCCAAGAAGAAGTAAGAAGGGCCAAGAAGAGACGATAAAATTCCAGGAGAGACAGGAAGAAGCAAGAAGAGACATTGGAGGTTATCCACCACTTACCCACCCTGATATAAGTAACATATGGTTACTCGTTCAAGGCTCTCGCAAGGACTCTAATTTTTTTGAAGAACGAAGCTACATTTAGTTTAGAACTAATCTAGACCTCCAATGTCCCTGCATGCGTTGTTAGTGAGCTGTATGTAAGTGCTTACATAATAAACTTGATACAAATGTGTTAGTAAAACATATATAATGGCATGAAAATATGATAGAAAGCAAGACGAAGGACAGCAGCTCGCAGGGGATTGTACCTTGCGTATGCTGCAAGCACCTGCGAGCAAGAAGAAACAAGAAAAGTCACGAAGATCCAAAAAGAGCCGAGAAGAGACGAGAAGGTCCAAGAAGAGGCTAGAAGCGAAAAGAACAAGCAGCAAGAGCCGAGAAGAGACGGCGGCAAGAAGAGGCAAGACGAATCAAGCAGAGGCGAGATGATTAAAAAAGATCCGTGAAGATGCACGAAAAGCCAAGAAGAGACGATAAGATCCCAGAAGAGACGAGAAGAAGCAATAAGAGACAAGAAAAGCCGAGAAGAGGCAAGAACAGGGAAGGCATAAAGAAAAGGAAAAAACAAAGCGTTCAATTCATACGCAGTAAAAGTGACAGACGTGAAAGAAAGATCAGAGTAGACAGGAATGGGTAGGCTAACAAGCACCGCACAAAGTAGAGACCGATAGATTTTCACTTAAAAAATAAATAAAATATAGAATAGTAAACCCTAATCAATGAGTCAAACTCGTGAATATTATTGTAATACCACGGTATAGAAATACTGAGAAGCTTATATATAGTTTATTCACAAATAAGATGGAAATAACCTGACTTCATTTAATAATTTTACAAATTCATCTTAAATTCCAGTGAATATGATGGATTCCGAGCAGTATTAATTTTGATAAATCTGAAACAACATCCAAAAGTGCTCATCAAACGCCCGTAAAATAAGTTGGTTCCTTTTTCCCCCGACCGCCCATCGGCGTGCCCCTTTGCTTCGGAGCCCGGCTTCACCGTCCCCCGGCCCCAGTCCGCTCCACCGTCCCCCGGCACGCCCCACCGCCGCGCAGAGGTGCCCTAATGATAGGTAATTACCAGCAGACGCTATTATGTTCAGACACCGATGCCGCCAGGGAGGTATTCCGGATATTGCCCCATTTATTCTTATTTACTTCTTGTAATCAACCATTGACGTATGATGTACCAGGACAATACTTGATCGAAGTAATCAACCCATCAAAAGTGACGTGAACCGGGCACCGAGCACCGGACACGTCCGAGAGATGACTCTGCGTTCAGGTGGAAATTAGTGGTCCTTATTTCAATTTCGTCATTACATTAATTACGAATTATTAACCATTTTTAAAAGTTGGGTAAGTATATTTATACAATTTAAATTAAATAGATATTTTTGCACAAAAATGTAGGTAACTTTCAACTTGGGTAAGTGAGGTGGCGTTTGTAGATACTGCATTCCTAAAATTAGATATAGATACGAAGGCTTTAACTTTTCCTACTGAAAACTGGGGTCGGACGTTTTTACCACTTTTTAAACCTTTTTTATTTATTTATTTTAATTTTAATAATACATATTACAATGATCTTTGGCTTTCCAATTAGGAATTTTAACCGTTTTAGTACAGTCAGAATGAGCAAATATATTACATGAAATATTGTTTTGTCTATTATATTGACTTTTACATAGATTGGTGGTTAATATATTAAAGTTATGTTGGTATATACAAGAAGTTGCTTACGAATGTAAATATACATTTTTTTAAATAATAAATATAAACGATATGAACGTAGTGAAGAGAAATAAAAATAAAATTTAAAAAGGAACAAAAAAATTATTAACATGTATGCTTTTCAACCATTCCATGAATTTTTAGTTTTGATTTCGATGAATTTATGAACTAGAGAATCAAAAAAAAAATAGATAAAGAAAAGGAAGTAGAGAAAAAGGAAGAAGAGAAACGCTAAATGCAAAGAAAAATTTAAGCCTTTTTTAAAATTAGGTATACAAATAATAATAATATCATTTTTATAACAACATTACAATTTTGATGATGGTATCATAATATTGTAATATTTTGCAAGGTGCAATATAATTCCTATTAATTGTTGATAAAAGAAAAGCTTTTGTTTCCATAGATTGTGAAAATTCACAATATTTTGAAAAAAATATTTTTGTGTTATCGACAATATAATATACATATACAGGTGTTAAGGGACGTACTTGACTTACTTTAACCAGTGATTCCTGACATTATTTGGAGTAAAAAATGTAAATGAAATTTTGGTCTCCGGTGACATTTTTGATGTTTTTTTTTTTTTTTTTCTACAAAAACTTAAAAAAATGGTGGTTGTTGAACAGTTGGAGGCGGGGTAAGGGGTTCGTCGGACACCCGGCTGAGTGTCCAGTGACGACTTGCGGAAGAAATTTGTTTTTGTTTGATTTTGAAGAAAAAAATTTTGAAAAAAAAAAAGTGGTCAAAAAAAGTCACCGGAGACCAAAATTTCATTTACATTTTTTACTCCAAATAATGTCAGGAATCACTGGTTAAAGTAAGTCAAGTACGCCCCTTAACACCCTGTATCTATAACTCTCTCTATTTGCACAATGTGCAGTATTCTTCTTGTGAAAAAGTAAGTAGGTAAGTAAATAGGTACCTACCAACAGGAGGTCTACCTGCATGGACAATTGATAAAACTCTATATATATATATATATATATATATGTACATACAATATAAATCCGATATCGACTAAATCCATCATTTATGGTCAGTTATCAATATTTGCGAGCACGGTCAACAATTGATAACTGATATTCCGACCGATGATTGATATATTTTAGCGTGGCCTCTATAGTATCAGGTAAGTTTCGGTTAACTGTCAATATACACATATTTTTTAATAATGTCATTCGTTATGAAAAATTACTGGCTTACATTTAACTAACGAAGCACGAAGCACTCAGATTTGAAAAAGTCGTATACGCGATCAATAGACTTCAATAAAGCATTTGAGACGCTATCAATTTATTCCGTTCGATCTTTGAGCCGCGAAAGTGATTGAAATATGACTAAAGATCTCATTAACTAATTAACTCCCGTCTAGTGTCAAAAAGTAAAAGCAGGCTGCCAATGCATATTTAGGTTAGTATTTCAATTCAACATTGTCAATAAATTCACGTAATCGTTTGGCATTTGACGTTTTGGAACGTGAATTCATAGAAAACACTGCGAGTGTTGCCAGCGTATTTCGATTTCTTATTTATTCCTTGTCGGTCGGGTTCGGCTGTCAACGGTGAAACCGTGCTCGGTATATGAATATAACATCGTCGGAAATTACACCTTTCGATCTGATTTTGTAAAGTTACCGATTTGTCCGTGTTTGACCCCCAGATACCTAATGTTAATCTCGGGTTGGACAAGACGTGCCTATGTACCCTTCGCTGTGTAATAGAAACACGGCGCCCGGCAAGCTTTAAATCCGCGCACAAATCCCAGTGGCATTTTTTTTTCTTTATGTTTTCTATTAAATTATTTGATTGTTATTGATATTTTTTAATAAATTAAATGTATTTAATAATTCCCCCCTGTTCAGCATCAGCAATCGTGTAGCGGGCATCGGGCATGTGAGATGTGAGCCATACGTCATTAAACAGACCTGCACGGAGCCCATTCCTCTCCTCCAGTACCTGCCATCTACTCTTTACCAACTCCACTCTATAGTATCCGTAGTCTATGCGCCACTCTCCCGCGTTCGCAGCGGCCCGTCTCTATGGTACGTTTATAATATTATTAGCCGTCCATCTTTTTTGGTCGTCGTCATATTCGTTTCTTTTTTCCAGCCTCCTTCTTTTGTGTGCTCGCCTTTTTTTATCTAATTTATAATTTGTTGTCGGTCGGGGCCAGCGCCTCGCCGGGGTTATTAGTTATTAGCTGCTCTGCGGTTGTAGTGGTGTGGTGGGGTACTTACCTACCAACTACAACCTGAGTGGATATTGCTCGTACATTTTATTACACCTCGAATCAGGAGCTTTCAACGGATAGACGATCAACGATTTGTTTGATTTTAATGAACCTATCCCCCGTTGTTCTTGAAAATAGCCCTCGCCGAATTGCGGAGGTTTTGTTTCATTCTGCAAACTTTCAAAATAAATTATTGATATTTTATCAACATAATACAATGTTAATTGTATCTGTGTAGGATTTAATCCAAATTACCATTTTCTCGACTGTTTTAAAAATTTCTGAAAAGGGTGTTTTCGTAGGATAAATGAGTGCTTTGTGGGCATGTTTCGTGACCCACTTAGAATGGCCTATTTTCGGCCTATATTTATATATATATATGTACCCGCCTCGGAACAGACTTAGTCTAGTGAGGCGGGCTGCTAACTTGTTTGTATAAGATATTATTTTTACAATAAATGCCCGGGTTGCCGGCATTAAATAAAAAAAATTATGTATTTATTAAACAGAAAACTGTGTTTCACCATGATTACGAAATTCAAATGGGATGGCGATATACAATTTCAGGCAAGTGTAAGCGAGACAGACCACATGCTAAATGATCTAGAACCAAAAGTACCTCAGGGGTCAAATCTGGGTCCTCTTCTTTTTCTAATATTTATAAATGACCTTGGTTCAAAATTAAACTGTGATTATGCTTTTTTCGCCGATGATCTTAAAATTTTTCGTAAAATTAAATCTGTTTCTGATCATCAACTGCTTCAAAATGACCTTGACACACTCAATAACTGGTGTACTGTCAATGATATGCACTTAAATGTTGAAAAATGTTTCACTTTAAACTTCACTCGTAACAGAATAATAAAGGATTTTTCCTATGTTATAAATAATACTATTCTTAAAAAAGTGTTTTCCATAAGAGATCTAGGAATCACTCTTGATTCGAAATTCATATTTGATGTACACATTAACGACATTAAGTGCAAATCATTTAAAATGATGGGATTTATTCATAGAATATGTAAACCTTTCAAAGATCCTCTATCAATTCTAACCCTTTACAATGCCTTAATTAGAAGTAAACTTGAATATGGAAGCACTATTTGGAATCCACATTACTGCAAGTATGAAAACATTGTAGAATCAGTTCAAAAAAAAATGCTAAGACTGTTATCTTTTAAATGTCAATTACATGAACATCTTAGATCGTACGACATGCGACTTAAATACTTCAAAATTAATACACTTAAAATCAGAAGGCAATGGACTGATCTAATATGTTTACATAAAATAATTCACGGCCATCTTGATACTTCATTGTGTCTTAGCAACATTGATATAAATCTTCCCAATTCCCATTGCTTAAGACGCCATAATATGTTTCACCTGAATACATTTAAAAACAATATCGCCTATTTTAGCCCTCTGACCCAAATGTGTCGACTGTATAATAAGATAGAGTGTGCTGAAGTAGATATTTTTGTTGATAATTTATATGGATTCAAAAAAAATGCTCTCCAATTGCTGAAAAATATGTGATAAATTATTATGTGTATCATGTTTGTCTCTAATTATGTCTCTTATCTTGCCTCTCTTTAATTGTTATTTGAGTAAACTTTGATTTTTTTGTTAAATTCTATATGTAACTTTTTTTTTTATCTAATTTTTATTTAATCTGTTCCAAAATTATTATTTTATTATTTGGTTAATTGATTGTGTATAAATTGTTACTTTATCTTATTTGTATAATTAACTGAGTTTTTATAACTGGGTTGTTCTCACATGTGTGTGAACAACCTGTAAAAACGCAGTATAAATAAATAAATAAATAAATAAATAAAAGATACCAAGTCAGCGGCACATTTGTTTCCAATGGGCGCTTTTATGATTTCCGTGGCGACGCGACGGCACAAAAAAGGCAATAAACGTACGTTACTTTTCACAATAATGCTGCAGATCTTTCTTACGTACTAAATTCATTGATATATATATATATATATATATATATATATATATATATATATATATATATATATACCTCAATGACTAAATTAGTCATCTAATCGAAGTATGTATGTCGGCTTCCTCCATAGGAAGAAAGTTTAAAAAAAAATTATCTCTCTCACTTTTTTTGAA
Organism: Limnephilus rhombicus; assembly: GCA_929108145.2. Classification (NCBI taxonomy): domain Eukaryota; kingdom Metazoa; phylum Arthropoda; class Insecta; order Trichoptera; family Limnephilidae; genus Limnephilus; species Limnephilus rhombicus. The sequence goes on from OV815270.1 coordinate 14,019,500, forward strand.
GAAATGAAATGCCGCGTGGTAAAATGAAAGCAATACGGATGGCACTTCAAGTGATATTTTCTTATTTATATGGGCATTTTCATATACCGTCAAAATGTGCAGTAGATTTAAAGTTTATTTTTTGATTTAAAGTTTATTTATTGATTCAAAATTATTGATTTTGATCTAAGCAGTTCGAAATGGTTACAACGTAGATGTGTAGATATTATAGATAACTTTCTAGAGCTCTATCGAACCTTCCTGAACTTTCCGGAAGACTGTTCTAGAAATTTCAAGAGGGTGAAACTTCCAGCCCTTATATCTTCAAAAGCATGCCCTTTAGGTAAAAACGGGAACCGTCATCCTGGAGGAGGGATAGAGTTCTACTACACCATATAACTCCCTTGATAGTGGACCGGCACTCGTTTCCGAGTTTTTGCGGGACGCACGACCAACGAATGTACAACAAATCTATTGTACTACGAATTGCAAAAACGTGCGTCCTCCTAGAAGACCAATTGGCGCACATAACATTTTTAAATATCATCAGATTATATTTTTGCTTTCGTACATACATTGATGCATTATTATTTATACGTTGCAGGGATATAAATTTGGATGATATTACGTTGGAGAGTGATTCATCGGATGTTTATTCTGAAAATGGGGTTGCTATTGCCTTTATGGCTCCAAGAAATGTTATCTATTTGAGGAATGAAGATCCGGATGAGGAAGATAATCTTTCATACCTACATAAAATGGTTAATATCGATAGTAAATATTTCAAAATTGTTAACATCGATGGTAAATATTTCATGTTGAACACCCCTGTAGGTAGGCCATCAGGGTCTCGATATAATTTTATAGGAATGATATGAAAAAATAACATCTTGCCACGAAATTTGACACGTTCATGTTACTCCAAGTGCATTTAGGTTGAGCGGCGAGATTTCTTTAATTGACCTTATATAATCTGATGTTTGTACGGACTGCTACTTGCACCTATGCTAGGTATTTTTCACACCAATTAACTTTTACGGTGACGATTTCCCCACCAAATGTTTTGAATCAGAAATCTTAATAATTTTACAGAGCTGACGGTTTTAAATTAACTTAGTGAGGAGTGTAGGTGTAGGTACCTTCTACCTAAGAAGCAGTCCAAATTAAAATCTTAATAATAAAGAATAACACACTTAACTTTGCGGTTTTTAACGCCTGTAGTGTTAATTTTGTGAATGCAAACAAAGCTATCATTTAAAAAATAGTTCGGGTAAACGAGCAAGATTAATTGCCTATTATTGCCTATTGCCGAACAATTGTTTTGGTCGTCAACAATAACTTCAAAGTCTTGCAGGGCAAGGTTTTGGCCATCAATATTGTCGTGTTGGTCGTGTCCCATCAAGATTTTCGTGAAGTATGACATGTTAAAAGCATGCCAACGATCTCATGCAATGACTCTTACTAAACTAACTAGGGAAACGAAATTATTCATTAATATTAATCGCCTTCGAAATTATGTCAGTTTTGGTTCACTCCCTGTTATTATGTAACAGAGCTGGAAGGCAATAGACTTGGTCCGGCAATATTGTCTATTAATAGTAATATCACTCACCGTCAAGACAGGGCAATAAGTTGACAAGCTTTACTGACAACACGAAAATCTTGACGGAAAACCCTTGCCGATAAGAAATTGTCTTAAAAAGTTGCGCCTTGACAGCCATTAGTCTGCAATGTGATATATATGTGATAAGTGTAATAATAATAAATATAAATGTGACAAGTTGTACAAAGCTTTACAAAAATAATAAAAAAAACTTTGAACTAAAAGTACTTACTTGTTTAGGCTTCTTTAAAATATTCTGCTCAGAATCAGCTTACTTGTACTTTTGGGAACTAGAAGGCTTACTGCATTCTTTGAAAGTTTTAAGTGTGAATGTTTTAGTCGTAAAATAAATGATTTTACAAAATAAGTAGGATTAAGTAACGATTTTCAAAATACAAATGAGCTTATAAAATATTTGGGTATCATTGACTGAAATTATGGCTTTTTGTGATTAGAAAGTCCGTTTATTAAAGCCCAGGGCTCATAGCTAGCTGGATGCTAAGACGAAAGAAGTTATTGGTCGTTGTTACATCAAGAAAGTTAAAGGTAGCTAATTAGTTGTTCTCTGTCTGGAACTAATTTCAATCTATGGATGTTTTTAGGATCCAACTAAACCGCGCGCTGAAAAACTCCTTTCGCGAATAAGGTCACACACTTAAAATTTGTAACAGATAAGTTGGTAACCATTAAACATCAAAAACACAATATTATAAATCATAAAGATTAATATAATCCATCCAGGCGACCGTATCGAAATTAAATTACTCTTTCAGTACAGAAGACCGGTTATTTAACATTTATTAATTTAAAAAAAAAACCGTTTCTAAATTGATAAACGTCGCTAATTATTTCAGGCGCTGTTTTACGTCCATTACCAGAGGAGTATATAATATGTACATTGTACAATGTGTCGGAGGTTTTTTGGACGCAAATGAGAAATTAAATGCGATTAGCTCCACTCATGTTAATTTCTGTAGATACACCTTTTTTATAGGCTTGGTGCCTTCAATTCTCGATACGAAATACAGGTAAGTAGTTATTTTACAGGTTACAGGTGATACGGGTCCACCTCCACAACACCTGATCAATATGTAGGTACCTACCTCCATTGACCGGCTTGATAACTTCGTTAAACTAAATGCAAGAGAAGGGCTCACCTTTATTGATAGATTACAAATATTTTTTTTCTTTGCTGTGGTAGCTTTTTACACGGCTTCAAACGGGATTTGGATAAGATTGTATAAGCTTTTTCTCAGTAGAGTTTAAAACTGTCTTTTCGAGATGTCAGTTTGAATATAGCGCCATAAATTACAAGCTGACGACAGTGACAATCATATTCAATAAGTGCATCCGTCAAATTCCTCATTTCCCGTTTTCGTCAAGTTTCAAAATTCAATCATATTTTTCTCAATAAACAGTTGTAAAATATAGAACAAACTATCTACAGGCCTTGGCGCACCACGAATTTTTAAGCGTCACGTGATCAAGTCAGGGCCATCGAGCGACGTTGTAGATACTCTAAACAGGCGTGTACTCTAGTCCGCCCTAGAAACAATCAAAACGACGACTCATTGTTTCGACAGAAATAATTTTGCAAAAACACTTTGCCAATTTCATGATACCTTGATGATAAAAGTTAAAGAATTTTACTCATAAATAAACCAAACAACATTACTTCTTCCGTCAAATCAAAATTTAAAGTGAAGATTTCCATTTGTAACAATAATTAATTAATTATTTTCATCGTTCGTTTGAATTTATGTTGCTTTTTAATTTTCGTTTAATAATTATAATCACGAACAAGGCATTAAATATTAATTATTGTACCTACGAATTAATTAATTAAAATGATGAACATGTTGTACTAAAAAATATAAAATAACGGCGATAGAGCGAAGAAACGAAAATTAGCTAAGTAGGAACCTGGTGAACTCACTGACTGACTGACTGCGTGTAAAAAATACCGACAAGAGAAGACATTGTCTTTTCATCTGAATGGCTTTAGGCAAGGATTACCGTTTCCCGGCATGATCTTTAGCCACAATTTGCAAGATTAAACATTAAGAAATAGTTTATCCAGCGAAGCGGGTAATTAAACTAAGAAGGTAATAATAATATTATATACAATTAGTCATAATAGACGTGTCATAGTTTTACATGACAAAATTTAAAAAAATAACTTATATCATTGATGTAGCTATTCCAAATTCCTGTAATATTCAAAAAACTGTTTCTGAAAAAATAAGAAAATACACAAATTTAGGAAATGAGATTAAAAGAATTTGGCATTCTCGGACTATAAAAATATTACCATTTGTTATTTCGGCCACTGGCATAATACCTAGGAATCTGATTCAAAATTTAAGCATATTAGATTTGTCAAAGAATTTGTATATAAAAATGCAAAAATCAGTAACTTTAAATACATGTACGATTACAAAAGATTTTTTAAATATTTATATTGAGGGATCAGTAGGATTTATAGGTTCAATTAGAAATGCCACAGAGCCGAACCCTCTGATATGAAAATATCTGGAGTCGGTGAATTATATTCCCGTTTGGTCTCTAGTAGGTTGACATGTTGTTCTTGTATTGTTTTGTATTTATAATACTTATATAGTGCAATTGCATGGCGTGGGTTCACTAGATGATCATTTGGGGAAGTGTGTGAAAGGGTTTAGTTTTTCCTGTTGGGAAAATTTAACCCGGACATTTAAATCTGGTCTATATACAGTATAAACTCAACGACGATCGTCCTAAAAGTTGTTCATAAAAATGAAATGAAAACGAAAAACCCAGAAATTACTAGAATGTCGAATGTCTTTAATCACTTTCCTATAGACATTTTCGAATGAATTTTCTGAACTGTAGAATTTTATTTTTTATTTTTATTATTTCATAAATTTTTTATTAGTTACAGATATTTGTTTTTTTTGCCCGTGTTGTGGTAGTCGTACGTTTAATATTTTAAATACTATTTTATTAAAACACTTGATTAAACATACTAAATAAAAATTGAGAAATATTTAAAAGTAAGTGAAAAATAAAGAGAAAAAAAAATTATATTTTTAAGAAAAGTAGAAATAAAAATGAAAATTCAAATTTTGAAATACATAAACTAATAATAAAGATTAAGTGTTAAGAACTCAAGCGTTCTATATAAATATATAAATTAAAACATATAGGTATATAGATTAAAAATAAAACATAAATAAAATTAAGTGAAAAACTAAGAGGAAAAAAAATAATAACATTTTAAAGAAAAATAGAAATAAAAATTTTAATAATTAAAATGTAGTGTTAAGAACTCATTTTTTTTTTTTTTATTTTTTTTTTTTTTTATTGAAATAATAGATAATACATAATATAATCAACAAACAAGTCCTGCTAAGCCAATTGAATCGGCTTGTCAACAGGTGCTTATATTTTAGTTACATATTTATACATTTTTAAAATTTAAAATTTACATCTTATATCTACAGATACAACATTTTTTTCATACATATCAAAATCAATATAAATCTTTTTTTTCCGATAGCCAATTTTTCACCATATATTTAACCTTATTCATAGAATTACATTGCTTTATAGTGTCAGGTAATAAATTAAATATCTTCGGTATGATATATTCAAACGTTCTCTGTCCGTACTTATTGTTAAATTTTATTTTATTTTATTTTATTTTATGTATTCTTTTAAGTACGCTCGTCCTCGTTTGATAAAAAGAGAATTAGAATTACTTGACTTTATGTCAGTAGGTAGTCAGAGCATTATATATTTTAGGAGCTATGAACCAGGCGAATGAGGTATTAGTTAAAATTGCAATTATGGTATTACCAGTTGTAAAAATAAACCCAAAAATGTATTGCTTTATTTCGTAAAGCACACACCATGGTAATAAAATAAAATTTTCACAGGATGAGGTAGATAATCTTTAATTACACACTTATTCGTTAATGATTTTACAGTAAAAATAATATGATATTATCGCTAAGAGTGAAAAATCTGTCACAAGCTTTCGACTATTTACATAACCGTTCGAGAATTAGACACGAACTACGATAGATGATACTCTTGTTCCTGGATGACTTATTTTTTTTGATTTGTAATGGTACGTCCAGACTGAAGCCAACCTTCTTACCGAACTTAGTTCGGAGTTGGAAGTTGGCTGCGGCTGGCTGCGGCCAATCCTCCAGCTCCGAACTCCGAACTCGAAAATGGCGGGCGTCGAACAGCTGATTCGGCGCTCTATCTTATCAGTTGCCCACAATTGTGCAGGCGATGATTCGGTTTCCATAATGTTGATTTCGATTAGTAAAGCTAAAAAAATAATAATTACAAACAACATTTATAATATCACTCTCCCGTAATAATATTGCGCTGACTGATGTGTTGGGCCAACTCGCACGAACCAACCATCGCCGATCGCCTCGAAAGCGATCCCAGGCCAACTCGAACTCCAACTTTCCAACTCGAACTTCCAACGCACGAACACGCACCAACTACCTCTCCATACAATCGTCCAAACGTTTGAAGTTGGAAGTTGGCCGCAGTGTGGCCCTACCATAACACTTCGAATTCAAGTAATGAAATAGTAAGGTGACCACCAAATTTTGAAAATTGGAATTTTTAGAGCACTTAAAAAATTAATATTCCCATCTCTTTATTTTTCTGAAAATGTTAATTAACGAATTGTTGGTTTTTACTACAAATTCAACTAGTAATTAAATTTTATTTCAATACAATATTATGTTAATATGTGTATAGGTATTCATAATTATTTCTTCAGACATACCTACATTTTTGACTGAACAAGTAACTATTTATGTGCTCACAAATAAATAAAATTATTGTACTTGCTCGGGTGTTTATTTCGATAACACAAATTTATTATTGTGTGCAAACAAATAAAACATATGTCGATGTAGATATAGTTCACGCCAAAATTTAATACCGACCTAACGTTGCTACATAAATCGTCGCAATAGGCGAGTTTGGCGACCGTAAAGCGGCATGCCTCCCCACCCCCACCCACACCTTTCTCTGTCGCACGTATGTTTTACGCATCTTTCTCTTTCGCTTGCGGTCATTGTAAAGTTAGTAAAGTGACTGTACCTGCGCGAGAATGGATCGTATCAAGTTTCAGTTCGGCATCCTTTCGAATACTCCATGATGACGTGGATACGACCTCTGCATGGTTTTACTTTATTATTAGGAGCATTTATATAAAGTCGGCTGCGTAGGTGCTAAAAATATTTATGGCTTAATCTTAATAGCCTCACAGCCCCAGAGGCGGTCGGTCGGGGAAATCTAACAATCAAAAAATTATATTACAGATTGTAATACCTGAATGCTTTTTTTTTACTGGCGAATCTAATGCATTAATAATATGCATTGAAGATGCGAGCTCTGCCAGATATAAAAAAACAGTTTCGCGGAGAGAGGAATGATTTGCTACAGGGATAAGATTGGAAAACAAATTTTATTAATATCTTTGAAGTCAAGGAGTCAATTTTCAAACCATTAAGTGGAACGTTTTCGCAACCGGTTTCGGTTCGTTTCATACAAATCTTAATTTTTGATTTAAGATCAAAATACCCAACCAAACTAAAAAATTGTTTTTGCCATCAAAAGATATATTAAATATCTAGTTCGGATGTGAGCTACTTTATTTATTTTAGCTTTAATTTTTTTTTCGTTCTTCATTGGTTTTATTTTTTTCACCTTCGTGATTCTTCAAATCGAATATTATGCAAAATACTAACTTGTAATTAAAAGTGTGGTAGGTACTCTTATTATCGTCTTGATGAAAGAATAACATTCAGAATAGGCCACATGCATCACTTTTTTTTAATTTTCCGGTTTAGGCAAATATTCTAAGACATTCTGATTTTTTTTTATCGTATTTTTGAAACCCTGGCGATTTTTTGAAAATTTCAATCCGATAAATAAGACCATTTTTTAATAACCCGGAAAGATGGGACAAAATTTTATGGGTGCGAAAAAACGATAATTACATAGCCGAAAATCATTTTAAAAAAAGAACGTTTTCCACACGAATGGTACAGGAGAATAACTAGGCATACCAAAAATATTACATCTCATAAATATTTTTTTCCTTGATCCATCTTATTGATTATAAATCATTATAATTTCAACGTCTATATTACTAAATCCAATGTAATATACGACTCCAGATACTAATATCTACAGCTTGTATGTCGGACGAATATCTACAGCTCATATGTTGAACTAATATCTACGAACTTCAGAGTGTTGACTAATATCTACAGAGCTAAGGTCGGACGAATATCTATGACGGTCCCAGTGTTGATAATATCTACAGAGCGTAGGTTGAACTAATATCTACAGAGCGTAGGTTGGACTAATCAGCTAAATGTGTCCAATAGTCCGATATTAGAGATTTTTACATACATACTTACATAAATTAAGTTTTTTAAACTGCATATGCAATATTACGTTAGATACGATTTTAGATTTTCACGGCCAAAAATATTTTTGTTATTAGTTTTTGTGGTATTATGCCGTCCGAAACGTTGGCTAAAGAAGGAGGTAGCGCAACACGGCATAATACCCCAAAAACTAATAACAAAAATATTACGTTATTCCAATATGCTGTACATAATTGCAAATCCAACATCTGCCAGTGCTGTAGATATTCGTCAACACTTTATTTCTCATAGATATTAATCAACAGTTTGAGCTGTAAATATTCGTCAACACTTTGGTTCTCAAAGATATTAGTTCGATTTTTTCAGTTTTTGGAATTCCTGTAGATATTAGTAGACGCCTCCTAATATACTAGTAATTGTAAATTATAATAATAATAAGAATATTATAAAATCAGAACCATAAGGTACCATTATACTTAATTTTTACTAACATTTTCGTAATATTAGTTAAAAAAAATCTATCTACACATTCTACACGATTTTTTCCAAGTCGTTAAGTAATCCATGCAAGGGGCCTGTTATCCCTATCTACTCTCTTCAGTCTCATAATACGGTATCGGGGGTGCAATAGTCCCAGTAGCTCCGGACAGTTGGAATTCTTGTAAAAAAAAAAAATGAGTCGAGAGACAGAAAAACGCTTAAGCACTGTTGTTTCACAAAACTTCAAATGTAACATTGTAATCAAATGGCCATTCAGCGGGATTTTTTGTGAAACATCCATAACCCCGCTGTGATTTGGATTTCGGATGAAACGTAAATGACGATTACTGCACCTGCGCTCATTGGTCGCTTTGATTATGACCTCACTTTTCAAGTATTGGTTGAGATTGTTTTAAAAAAGTTTCGCTTTTACCGCGTTTAAATTGCACTCGAATTTTTTTTTAATTTGAAAGGACCTTTGTAGATACATTTCAGCTTACAAAAAATTGTAATAAGCTGACAAGCTTAACAACATGATAGTTTGTTGAAAAGCGGAAACGGACTTAGAATCGACATTAAAGTGGAATCATTTTAACTGTATTAAAAAAAAAACAAAATGGCCATTTGATGACTTTGTCGCATATGATTTTCCTGGCAAGATTTAACAGTGAATTCGTGTCGATAAAATAATCGTTGAAAGAATACAAGCCTTGGTACTGAATACTGTTAAATTGTTAAAATGTTCCATAAGACAACAAGTTAGTATCAAAGGCCAGTCTGAAAGAATTCATTTTTATTTGTACTTATCAGAAGTTGTTTTTGTTGGCATCTGACAATCAGAAGTGGGCAGTTAGTAAGTACTACATATCCATAAAAGTGAAGGCTTCATGAATTTTACAGCTGTTCCTTCAAATGCTTGGTTCATTTTGCAATACAATGAAAATGGTTGGTACATGTTTGTAAAATGAGGTTAAGAATTGTATTGAATTCACAATGCAGTCGATAACGTTTGTCATAACAATATCGTTTAACAATAGATCTGTAGGTATTGAAGAAAATGTAGGTTAAAATAATTTCACTCGGCAGAATGATTCAAATTCACGAGTCGTCTGAATTGTTCATTGTTTTGGCGGCTGTATTTCTGTTTGGGAATACATAATACTAAGAACCTACCTAGAGGCAACGTATGAAACAGATGAACCTAGGATAATAATACTGTAGAGTAGCACAGACACGATGAAATCACAAGTGTCACGACAGTAAGCACCACGACACACCACAACACGCAAGTATGTATCTGCTTATAAAGATATCGATAAGCAACCCCACATTACTATTAATGCCAACTCTGTGTGTTACTCTGTATGTACAGTTGTACAGGTTTCTATTTTTAGGAACCTGTATATCTTCCTACTCTACAATTTTGTAATTACTACTTATTTATTTTTATTTATAACTTCTCACCATACATTCTTATTTTTTTTTTTACATACAAAAAAAATTAACCTCACTAGGCCTGTGTTGAGGTTAACTTTTGTAAATTTGAGTGATTTTACACACACAAAATACTAATATACACTACACTTAAAACTCTAAAATATTATAATAAAGTAAAAAATAAAAATATCACATTAGTGACCAGATGGGTATAATTATGATCTGTATAAGTATGATCTGTAACAATATAGACCATAAATAAATCTTTAATTACTATACCCACCAAGAAACAAAGCTAGTTCAAAACATCTAGGGTGACACTCCAATTTTGGCTAATGGAACTCAAATAAAGTCTATTTATTTTAAAAAAAGCTTATTATTCAAAAAAACAAATATTATTAAAAAACAAATCTTATTATTTAAAAATTGAAATCTTATTATTTAAAAAAGGACAAGGATGAAAAAATAGTATGCCAATCCTCTGTTAACACAAATATCTTAACATTATTTTTAAATTTAGCTAGTGAATTGGAAGATTTAATGCAGTCTGGCAGAATATTAAACATAATTGGAGCTTGGTATAAATAGTTTCTTTGGCCAAAAGATGTTTTAGTATGTATTGCCATAAAGTTCATTGTTGAGCCAATTCTAGTGGTATGGATTTGTCGGGTTCTTTCTTCAGATTTAGTATTGATAAAAAATCTACAAATTATTTTAGTAATGTACAGCTGTAATACCAACTCTTTAAGTTAGTACAACTTGTATAGTCACATGAATATTTGTATTGGTCCATTGTGTATATTTGCTAATATAATTTATCCATTGTCTATATTTGCTAATATAATTTATTTATATTTAAAAAAATCTGAAAAAATAACTAAATTTAAAAAAAAACTAATAATATAACTAATTAAAAAAAAACTGAAAATGTAAATAAAAAAAAAAAAATATGTAAATTACTTTAATAAATGGTCAAGATCACTCTTTATAATAATAATATTTGGCTGATTTATAAAGCGCCGTTTTCATGAAAAATCATCTCAAGGGCGCTGTACATATAATAAGCATACAATAAAATAAAATGAATACGATAGGCTTACAACTAGGATTCAAACTTATAACTAGGAACCTACATTTAAGACTTATATGTAGCTAGTGACTTACAACTAAGACTTATTACTACTGACTTAAAACTGGTGACATACAAATATTTGCAACCGTGACTTAAAATTAGAGATTTACAATTAAAATAGGTATTTACATACAACAATAAATATTTTTAGTTTTGCCAGGTATCTAATATTACCAAGTGATCAACAAAACTCTACAGATATAGGTACAGACAGAGAAAGAGAGTCGAAGCAGTTTGAGGATATTATATATACATGTATACATACATAGATATTTTATTCTACACATTTTACAAATTATTTTATACCGTATTTTAATATTAATATTGTTAGCGCCAGAAGAAGAAGGAAGTTCGTACATAATATTACAATTTTATAACACGGTTGTGAAAATGATTGTAATGGGTTAACAGTTTTTAAAGGAAAGCATAGGTATCTTAAATGAATGAATGAATTTAATCGTCGATCTCAACTGCAATAAGATAATTCATCGCTCAACAACAGATTGGATAGCAATGTTTGAATGAAATAGCGAATTTATGGAAATGAGTGTTTAAATAGGTGAGTTTTAAGTTTGGATCTAAATTCTGTTGGACTGGTTATACATCTTAATTCCATAGGAAGTTTATTCCAAGCCTCAGGGCCGGATACTTCGAAAGCACGATCACCAAAGTTAGTGTTCGGATTTCGCTTAGGTTCTTTCAACCTTCCGATTGCAGATGATGTCGCTGATCTAAGAGTTGAATGTCTTAGACCAATATTTTCCGGAATGCACAGTTCAGAGATATAGGGTGGAGCCATTTCGTTGAGAGCTTTAAACACCATCCAGCATAACTTGTATTGGATCCGTTCAGGACACTTCAGCCAGTGAAGATTTCGAAGGTGTTCCGAAATGTGCGAAAACTTGGGTACCCCAGTAATAAGCCGTGCTGCGGCGTTGAACACTGATTGTAGTTTATCAGTTTGGCATTTAGGAAGTCTTGCATAAATGCCATTACAGTAATCAAGACGTGATACTATGTATGAGTTCACAAGAAGCTTAGTTGCCTCTGTTGAGAGGTTCCTACGAACTGATTTAAGTTGTCTTAGATAGAAGAAACCAGTACTGACGGTCCTATTTACCTGACTTTTTAGCGAAAGGTCTGAATCCAGATAAACACCTAGAAGTTTGACGGTTGTTTTTGCAATTACGTCGCTGCCGGAAATAGAAATTGGTGAGTAGTCTATTAAATGTTGGCGTCTTTTCGTGGCTGCCCAGAGAAACTCGGTCTTTGTGGGATTCAACTTAAGTTTGTTCGAGGACATCCAAAGACTGATCGCTTCTAGACAATCAGTTGTGCGAATTTTAAGACCGTTGATCTCATCTGGTGTGCAGTAAAAGTATACTTGCTGATCGTCAGCATAACAGTGAGATAAGAGACCAAATGACTCGATAATTTTTGCGACATCATTTGTAAAAAGAATGAAAAGAAGTGGACCCAAAACGGATCCCTGAGGTACCCCTGAAGAGAGTTTCGTGAAGTTGGACTGTTTGTTTCCAACTTTTACCGCTTGAGAGCGATTGCATAGATAAGATTTTAGCCATTTTTTTATGTTAGACTGTAAACCAAATGTTACTTCTAGTCTCTTAATAAGGAAGTTGTGGTCAATGGTGTCAAATGCGGCGCTCATATCTAAAAGCGAAAGAAGGGCTAACTTACCTGATTCTATGGCAAGAGTTATGTCTGACAGGACACGAAGTAATCCGGTTTCTGTTGAGTGGAACTTGCGATATGCGGATGCTTTATGGGTGAAAGCCAAATAACTAAAAAAAAAGCAAGCCACAGATTTTCGCATTTTCAAATTGAGTAGGTCGGTTCCAAAGATATTCAAATATAAATATCTTTGGTAGGTACGTACCAAGTATTCATGTTTATGGGGAAAGAAGGTTTATTTAACTAAAAATGCAATTTACATCTTTATTTCATTATCTCCACAAGGAGGGCCTGAGGAAAAAATCTTAAGGGCTTATGTCATCTTTGAGGAAAGTGTGGAGGGTATTTTTAGGGGGAGGTAGGAGAGGAAGTTCTAGGGAGGAAAATGTATGAGGGGCGGGTAATAATCTAAGGGTCAGTGTGTTCAGGAGTGACGAATCTATGGATCCATTCCTCCCTCTGGCGATTTACGTCTTAACCCGGCGTCGATGATGCTGGGTCACAATGACCCGAGGCGATTTAAAACGGCCATATTTTTTCCCGTCAACCGTTCGACTTGAGCGCTTGAGTAGCTGGAGATACAACCCCCTTCTACCCGCACCGCCGACCGCCGACGTGCTCAGTGCGACGCCGCTTGCGGGAGGAGATACACGTGCGTCAAGTTAAAACGTGTAAATATGACCTTTAGTTGAAATTAAATTCTATAGCTATGTTTTCATAGTTGATTTTGCATGTGTTTCTTACTAAGATAATAAAAAGTTGATTTTTAAAATATACTGGTTTTTATTTATATTTTTATGAGCAAAGAACCCATAAATAATTTTCAAAATCAAGATAACCCTTTCAGTTTTGGTACAACCCATCGATAAAATTCACTAATTATTTTAATAATTAGTGAATTTTAAAGAAGTATTTTATAGAAGTAATTATTTTCACGTAATTGACGCCGGGTTAAATGATATTTATTGTCTTTGATTCTTGGGTTTTTGCCTACTTATTTTTGGCCTTGAAGTAGGGCCCAGAAGTAAAGACCACCCAATTTGTTTGTCGTACTCAAATATTAAAATTTCAACCGAGCCTCATCCAAATGGTCTTCTCTACCTTTGCATGCATCTCTGCTTAGTCAAAAGTCTAAGGTCTAAATTTTATTTAAAATGTTGGTACCTACATCTTTCTTGAAGAATGGAAAACATAAATAAATTTGCCTTTCCTTTTTCCACACTTTGAATCGATTACTAAGGACGGGTTGTTTCACAGATTTGAATAATTCGTCAAACTTCAAAGTTTAAAAATAAGTTCTGTTAAAATTCTATTCGAGTTCTGTTAATATTTCATAATTCGAATAAAACTTCCGCGGAGCTTGAATTTTAACTTTAAAATTTGAGAAATTATTTGAATTCTGTGAAACAACACACCCTAAGAATATCTCCGAATCTTTAAAATAATAGCTCATTCCCTTTGTTTCAACTGACGTTTGTTAAATAAATATTACAGTACATTTTCACAGTAGTAGACCTTATTACAGTACATTTTCTAAAATCCATGAAAATTCATTTGGTAAAACCAATTAGTATTTTGTAATTTTCGGAATATTATCACGAAAAATAAATACACGTGATATCTCATTTTACCCCCCCCCCCCCCCCCTATTTTTCCGAACCCCTCCCCCCTCCCCTCTCCCACCCTTTGGAGCCTCACGTGATTAATGGACGACCCCTTACTCATTTGATAAACTTAAGTTTAACAGAGGGAATATTTCCGACAGACTTTAAAAATACAATTAATTCACCTATTTATAAATCTGGAGATCCACAGCGAGTAACTAACTATCGCCCAATTTGTCTAATCTCAAACATAGGAAAGATTTTTGAAAAAATTGTAAAAAACCAATTGGTCAGTTTCCTAGAAACTAATAAAATTCTTCACAAAAACCAGTTTGGTTTTATAAAGTCACTCAGCACACAAGATGCTATTGCTAATGTAACCTCATAGATCAACGAATCATTGGATGAAGGTGAAAAATGTGCCGGTATATTTATTGGTCTCAGAAAAGCCTTTGATAGTATATCCCATGAGATTCTACTAAAAAAACTGAACAATATAGGTTTAAAAGACAATGCGATTAAATGGATTTCGAACTACCTAAAAAATCGACCGACAGTCGTAAAAATAAACCAGATGAATAGCGATAAAGAAATATCAGACTTTGGAATCCCGCAAGGTACAGTAATCGGACCAATCCTTTTCACCATATATGTTAATGACTTTTTTTTTCAACCACTACATGGCCAAATTACTTCATATGCCGATGATACGGTACTAATAATTAGCGACAAAACTTGGGAAAAAGTAACATTTAAAGCCACCGACGACATTAATATTTTAAAGAATTTCTTCGACGTAAATTTACTATCACTAAATAGTGATAAAACATTTGTAATTGCAATGCACATAAATGATACCCATAAAAACATTGACATCATCATCCATGATAATTTCAAAACACATAATAAAAATTATTGTATCCCAAACTGCACAATATTGAAAACATCAAACTTAATCAATTATTTAGGAGTTATTATCGATAAAAATTTGAAATGGACGGAACAAATTTGTCAAGTTGTAAAAAAAATTTAAAAATTGATTTATATATTTGTAAGAATCAGAAATTTTTTATCTGTAAAAAAATTATATCTAATATATTACGCTTTGGTTCAATCAACTATACAATATGCTATCATTATCTGGGGATTAGCATACAAAACTAATCTTTCCCCAATCGAAGTTGTGCAGAGGCTAATTTTTTTTTTTTAATTTTTTCTTTTTATTGAAAATTTTTGATACAACACATATAATAGATACATGAAATACTGAAAAGTATATAAAAAAGCTTAATATAATAAATGTATGAACAAAAAAATCCCACAAAGGCAATGCCTGTGCGTGGGTATAATATTGATTTTTTACTTTTATTTCTATGGTTATAGTGAATATTTTAAGTATACATAAATTAGGGATTTAAAAAAAAAATAAATGAATAAATGCATTTAAAAACAACAGCATAATAACAGTCTGCACTGTTATTATAGTATTTGTAAGTTTTCAGTGGCGTGCACAGAGTTTTTGATCAGGGTAGGCAGTAGGAAAACCGCCGAATTGATTCAAATAAATAAAAAAAAACTTTCTACAAATAACTCCTTTCGTACAAGTTTTTGCTAAATGTGCTTGCTGCTGGTAAGACAACTAGTTGATAGAAACAGATAATAACAGATGTTACTGTCGTCACTGATTGCCATTTGCTAATTTTGTTCCAGAAAGCACTGCCTAATACTAACAAAAAAACCTCATAGAAGCAAATTCAAAACGACAGTTCTATCCACTACGTGCATTTCGTAAATATTCATATTATATCTTGTATGAAGTCAGCTCCAAGCAGAAATAATTCCCGCTTAGGCCGCATTTTAGTGAGGCAGTCGGAGGGCGCGCGTGTAGTTTCTAGTTACAGTTTATGCCACATTTGTAGTATGCCGTTTAATGTGGCCCTAGCATATTTTCGGTTGCCCAGCTTTTTCGCGCCTATTTTTGAAGGTGTGTATTTATTTTTAGCAATAATTTAAGAAACTATAATATTATTTACACGCTTATGTTTTACAAATACGGTTGGGTAGGCAGTGCTTATGTGCCTATATGGAGTGCACGCCCCTGTAAGTTTTGTAAGAATAGATGTTACAAGTGCAATTTAAAAACATAAAAAACAAACAAAATAAAATAGCAAACAATATTATAAATCTTCTCTAAAAACTGTCCAATGATAGATAAACTTAACGGCTTTATTTAAACTTATAAGAAAAAAATATCTGTTTCAGTGTTTTTTAGCCAAATTTTGGTGTATTTTTTATAAGATTGAAGATTTTGACATATGTTCTCTTTAAAGGTTGTACATAGTAAGTTATACATTTTTGGAGCTATAAAACTAATATGCGTTTGGGACAACCTAGTTTTGCAGTGCGGTACTGCATACTCACATGTGCCACGTCTTTGGCTGGTACGATATGAATTTTTTAGAAAGTTATTTGGACGCATGTAAATAAATTTAAGACATTGAAGTCCATAGGTCTGTCTAAGGTCCAAAATATCAGTTTCCTTAAACAATTGTTTGGAGGGATACGATTTATTTTTTTGTACATAATCTTAATAATTGATTTTTGGGCAATTTCTAAAGGTTTTACATGATTATTGTAAGCTCCACCCCAGCCAATTATTCCGTATGAAAGAGATGAATGGACTAGTGCATCATAAACTAGTTTTGTGGTTTTTATATTTACTATGTTACACATTCTTTTAAAAATATAATTTAAGTATCTGAGTTTGTTAACAGTATTCTTTATATGGTTGGTCCATTTAAGTTGACAATCTATGGTTACACTTAAGTACTTAATAATTTTTCCTGATTTCATCTCTTCACAGTTAGAGCATGTGGTTGGGTTACAATTTATATTATGAAACTTTAAATTGAGATTAGTTTTGGGAGCTGACTTCTGTGTGATATAGAAAGGAATACAGAGAGTTTTTTCGTAATTTAAAGTAAGAAGGTTTCTATCTAGCCATTCTTTGACAATAGAAATACATTCGTTAGCTTTATTAGTTGTATCTTCCCATGTCTTTCCTTGGACTGTTATTGCAGTATCGTCAGCAAATGAGAAAATTTTACCAGGTATAACAATATTACACAAGTCATTTATATAGATTAAAAAGAGTAGCGGCCCTAATACAGTCCCTTATGGAACTCCGTGTTTTACTGTGTCAAAATTACTCAAACATGTTCCAATTTTTGTACATTGTTGCCGATTTAATATGTAATTATGATTTAATAAAAAATGGTTAGAGTTTTAATGTTTGAGCCTAGATTAGAATAAATATTTTTGGTTAAATTAAATATAGCATCATCAGTACTGAGTTTAGTCCTGAAGCCATATTGGTTAGCTGATAGGAGTGAATGAGATTCTAGAAAATCGATGATTCGTTTTTTAGACATTTTTCTAATATCTTAGACAATTGAAAAGTTAATGTGATTGGTCTGTAGTTGTTTGTTTTACATCGAGGTCCTGATTTGTGTATGGGAATGATGTTGGAAAATTTAAATTTATTCGGAAAAATACTATTACTGATGCATGTGTTAAATATATGGTGTAGTGGTCTGACTATATGTTTTTTCATAGATTTAATTGTAGCATTACTTAAGTTGTCAGGGCCATCTGCAGACCTAACGTTTATGTTATCAATATGGTTTGAGATTCCGACTTCTGTTATTTCAATAAATTCAGATAATTCAGAGGTACAATTTTTAGTCTCTTAAAAGTCTGAGGGTACATGCTGAGAGTGCTAAGAGACGGGTTATTGTCTATTAGGGTAGAGGCTATGTTAGTGAAAAAGTGATTGAAATTGTTTGCAATGTCTTCAACATTCTCTAAGATTATATTGTTCTCGGTTACAATTTTTTGAGGAATTTTGTGTTCCTTTTGATTCCTGTTTGAAATCTCATTTATGATGTTCCATGTTTTTCGTGAGTCATTATGTGCTTTTTGGAGTTGATCAGAATAGTACTGGTGTTTGCATTTTTTTTATTAAAATCATATTTAATTAAAATCATATTTAAAAAAACCTTCTGACTACCCAACAGATCAAAATTTAAGGAATTCCAAGTACCTTCTTTCAAAGATCTGTACAATAGAAATGCATTGATTCAAATTATAAAAGAAAAAGAAAAGTATCAATTTATAACTGAAAACCGTACTGACATAATTATATATTTTTAATGCCCAAAATTAAACACTTCCTTCTCACAAAATTATTATACTTATCAAGGAAGACTTTTTTTCAACCGACTACCGGATGAAATTAGAAAAATTAACGATAAAATCCAATTAATAATCACTGTTAAAAATATTTTAAAGATAATCTCAAAAAAAAAAGTTTCCGACTAATCTAATCTTAAGAATAACTTATAACTTAGTTTCCAAGTGATACTCCATTCTTCAAATTAGTTAAATTTTGTTTTGTTTTTAACAACCAATTACAATAATTCTAGATACATTATCCAAATAGTAAAATTGTTTGATAGTAGATAAATATTTATAATTACATAACACCGAACTTACAAAGTTTTTTACCTTATTGTAATTTATGTACTTATAATATAATATAGCATTAAACAATGTACACTACTCTTCCAGACATAAGCTAATGCTTCCATGGAAGAAAGGTATTAAAATATTTGAACATGAACATGTACGCAAATTATTTTATATGCTAAAATATAAAAAATATATATATTTTTTAAAATTAATTACCTAACTAAAACAAAATTTTTGTCGGGTAAAATTAGGGGTCCTTAACATTTATGTTAGCTGCAAATAAATCAGTAGTTCTGTGAAAAGTAGACCCCGCGTCCAAAACATTGTTTTACTAATGTTATCTTATTTAATTAATAAAAACCAAATTTTCCTCGTAAATCAAGAGATTATTTGTAAGAAGGTACCTAAATACCTACCTGCCTAATTATAAACCGTAAATATATTTTTTCAAGTATATTAACAGTTAATATATGCAATTAATTTGTCCAGAGACAATCTGAAACCTTCTTTAGACCAGTAAGTACACACCAGAGATAATATTGATAATTCCGATTTGACATCTCGTAGAAGGAACCAAGCTCATGCGAATTCTGGCGGCGTAAAAAGGCACTACCCACCACGGCCACCATCTTCAACCGGAACAGAACGTAAGAAATACATTTACAGACAGATGAAATATAAAAAGGTCGCATTAAAAGTTAAAACAGGGACTACGCTATGCTCAGTCAATTAGGAGGGTAACAAAAGGTCATAAATATTTTTTGCGTAAGATAAATAAATTTGTTATTCCATCATTACAAAAAGCATGGACCTATCTACAACATCGATAAGAGCCTATATCATATACTTACTATATCAGGTCTATAATGCCGTGTTCAGTCCCGCAGCTATAATAACCGCAATAATAATTATGCGCGGTGCACTTTTTGTACGCAATTCGCACACCTTGCTCTACGGTAGGTACCAGTGATGCCGTATCCCAAAAATGAAAACACTGTTTCAAGGATAAAAAAATCATATTTTGATGGATAAAAAAAAACATGTTTTTGACAAGCTTTTTATTGAGAATATAAATAAGAAAATAACGGTACCTGAGCAAAGAATCTATAATGCTTTAATTAATAATTATGTAATTTTCCTTCATATAATAGGAAAAAATAATGTTAAAAAAAAAACAACGTACAAATAAATTATTTTTCCTTATGAAAGTGATTTTACTTTAAAAAAGCGTTTTTTACCGTTATCAAGTTGAATTTGAATTTGAATACCCACTGATTAGAAGATAAATAACTTTTTTTTATTTTAAAAGTTGAGATGAGATAGAAAAAGTTTTCCCACAACTCCAATCATATTTTTTTCTACATTTTATAGTAGTTTGTGTAGGTACTTACTTAATTAAAGTTACTGGCGTGATATTGTATATTAATTTATTTATATTAATTTGTTTTTTTTTTATTAAATGTTTATTCCGGTATGTGGGGAGAATAATGAATCCCACACATTCCATAAGGTTTATAATATAATACATACACAAAATATTTAAAAGATTAAAAAAAAGCCGGTGAATATGATTGTACATGAAATAAATGTATTAATAAAAGAAAATTGTAATAATTGGCTTTTAGGATTCTGTGACCACATTAGGAGCCAGTATTTTTCTCCATTGTGCATCAATGCTGGATGATGGACTGAGGCGGGCTTCCATGACGAGGATATTTCCAGAGCTGCTTATCCTTTCCCCCATTCCCGCCACCCTGGATCTAAATAAGGGCTGCATAGCCGGGAACTCGCCCCTCCGTGAACATCTGGGAAGCGCTGCAATATCTGGAGTGGCCAAACATTATGCGGAAAGCTTTGTGATACTGAACCCGGAGTCTTTCTATACTATTTTTCTTGTAGTTTGCCCACAGTTCGCACGTATACAGCGTTGCGCAGAAGGAAAGTAAGAGTGTCCTTTTTACAGCGGTACTGCAAAGGCGGAATCCTCTACTGAGCATGTTTGCTTTTACGCTGAGAGCTCTTCTTTGCCTATCGATCTCATCATCGTCCATCAGATTACTGGTGATTATGTGTCCAAGGTA
Organism: Limnephilus rhombicus; assembly: GCA_929108145.2. Lineage (NCBI taxonomy): Eukaryota > Metazoa > Arthropoda > Insecta > Trichoptera > Limnephilidae > Limnephilus > Limnephilus rhombicus. Next base: position 14,040,451 of record OV815270.1, read on the forward strand.
TTTAGTTCCTTCAATCAACTGCAGGTTCACACCGTTCAGGGTAGCTGGAGGAATATTTTTTGCTCCTTGTCCATGTCTTATGACCGCAGTAGAGCCATTTTAGTGGGGTTATATCGCATGTTTGTTTCTTCAGCAAACTCTTCGCAGATCTTCAGAAGAATACGTAGGCCCCTTGTAGATGGTGCCACCAAGACCATGTCGTCCGCATAACTGATGTTGTTCAAACACTATCCTCCGATTTGGCAGCCTACCGTCGATGTACAGGTTGAACAATATCGGGGACATGCATCCTCCCTGTCTGACGCCACTCTTTAGGAAATAAGGTTAATGTATTAATATTACTTATTGATTAGATAAAGAGAAATCGTGAACCCGTACTGAAATAGGACTTTTCCAGGTCTTTTCCAGAACGATTCCAGGACTACATTACTGATTTCAGAATTTTCCACTGTTACCCATGCTAAAAACACGTATCCCAATCAAAAGTACATACTTTTGTAGACCGGTAAAAACCATGGAGGTAGAAATGACCCAAAAAAATGTGAAAATATGTTAAAAATCGTGTACATGGCAACACTGGTAGGTACCATAAAGAATGGAGGTGAGAAGATGGCGCGCGGAGGGAAAACAGAGTCCATTATTATTATTTATGCGATCGTTTCTCGTCTCCGGTCATGATGGATGCCATTACTGCAGCCCGCTAAATCAAATGGGCACTCGTCTCAATGATTTAAAACATTCATAATAAAAAGTTAATTATTAAAAACATGATTTTCAAATTACCATGGAGGTTTATTTTTGCTTTTGTTGTCGATTAAGGATATTACTATGAGTCTACGAGTAGATTGCCACTATGTCATTTAAGTCGCCAGTTATAGGTGGTAGGTTGCTACTGGTTGTAAGATTTGTGGATATAATTTCTTGGTTCGAATTATATTTTATTTTATTTTAGTTTGCTAGGGAAACAAACAGTTATATATATATTTTATTAAAAAGGTGCAAACACAGAATGGAGTTTGGTGGGAAAAAAGAAATAGAAAACACATATTAGTGTATATATAGGATAGATCATCATCATCATCATCATCTGTGGCTCTACAACCCAGGTCGGGTCTTGGCCTCCAGCAGAGCCTGCCTCCATGACTGTCGGTGTTGTGCTGCGTTGCGCCAGTTTCGGATGCCGATGTAGGATAGATACTTAACTTAAACTATGTACTTTATTGACCTGTATATACTTGGTCGAAGATGTTCCTGCATAAAAATAATACATTTTTACATCACAGCATAATGTTGAGAGATAAACATGATTGAAAAAAGAAAAACAACGTTTTGAGAATGTTAAAATAACACTCAACAGGGTTAGAGGGTTCGTAATTAATAATTGGTTTTATTTTTTTTCTTCTAATATACATGTGTATACATATATATCTGAGGACAAATGGAAAATATCAGCGTCTGAAAAGATATTATTGTATTAGGTGCACGTCTTTCTGAGAAATGAATGTTGTGTAAAGTTAGTTGTGTGTAGATAGTTTTACTAATTTTACTAACCACTGTTGTATAATAAATAATCAATAGTAATAGAGCCTATTCACTCATTCATAATGACTTTAGGTACATCGCTCATGAGGTGTTTTCCCACGAAAACAGCGTCTTATAAATGATAATTTTAAAAAAGTTATGTTTTTTCCTACAAATTCTTCATTTTTTACAATTTATCCCACAATCTGAAACTTTTCTAACGTGTAAAAAACTGGTAATTTAAAAAAAATAAAGCATTGATTAATTAATCTACTTAATAATATGTGAAGCGAGTAGATGTACTCAAAGAAATTGTTAAGGCCACTGTTTTGTTATTTGTCGTAGAATTTTAGCTGTTTACCTAAAACTTTTTTAAGAAGATATATTTTTTTATTTTTTTTATTGTAATATAAAAAATATGAGTTACATAATATGAGTTACATATACATATTTTACAAAATATTATATTAAAGGTCGTATTTAGTCAGGAGGAGCTCTTGTGCCTGATAAGGAATATATTTTTCAAAAATGAACCATAACTAATCTGATTAGCCAGACCATTCGCCTCCTTCCGCTTTCCCATCTCCTTTCCCTCTCCACTACCTTCAGCCTCACAAAAAACCACAATTGGGGATGCCATTATCTCTCTGATCCAGATCCTTTTGCGGTATTCACATGAAAAATGGTCAATAATGTTGTAAGATATCGAGAATTATAATTTGGAACAGTAAGCTCGTTGTGTGTCGTCACCGTTGACGTCACCTCTAATCTCTAAACACAACTGGAGGATGTTACCGCCCAAAACCAGAACCCATAAAAAAAATCGGTTCCTTTATGTGCGGCGCTAAATTTCAACACGCCATCTCAATTCTCAGTCAGCAATAGAAATCATTTCAATCGTGATGAATTAATAAAAACTGGTTGTAGATATTAGCTATAGAAGTGAAACTATAAAGTCACAAAGCAAAATTGAATAACAAAAAATTATTATAATTAAATCCGTCAGCTCACATTAGGCGATGTGACATGTCGATACGAGTATGACAGCTTAATTAAATCGAATTAAAAGTGGCTTGACCCAAACGCCATCAGATTTTTTTATTGAAAAAAAAATATTTTTCATGGCACGTGATAACAGGATGAGAAAATATGTACATTTTTTGGGGAAAAAAACACCTGAAGAGATCAACAACGGTTCACAAAAATAATTCGTAAATAATCCAATAACAAATCGTCAATGACTTAATATCCAATTCATCATTTACCCATCATTTTTTCAAATGATTCTGGATTTCACCTTTCAAGGTCACGGAGATTAATTTTATGTGAATGGTCAAATTTCAAAATTATGTTGAATATTGGAATGGAGTTCAGAATTAGAAGAGATGAGATGTTTGGTGGAATGGAGTACATTTCTTTAGATATGGACAAGCAAAAAATATGTGTTCTAAAGCTCCCACTTACAGACCATAGAAAGGAGCTACAATCAAGCACGTGAAAACACTCACCATAATCTAAAATTAATGTCATGAAACAAAAAAAAACCACATCGAACCTATACTATACTGTTGACTTAAACCAATATTAAACTTCACACTTTTTCACAATTTTGTTGAAAAATGTGTTTTGCTCCTGATAGTTTTAAGAAGACGGCGAAGTTATAGGTATGTATGAAAAAAATCGCAGAGTTTCTTTGAATTCTATTTTAGATATTCCTTACGAGATTTTTGCTCTATTTTAAACGAGTCGTGTTTTATTAAACATTTTCACAATTTTCGCTCCAATTTTATTGTTTTCAGTATTAGCGCGCTCTTTCCAACATTCGTAATTATATATCTCTCCATCTTCTTCTTTTTGAGAGTGTAACCTATACGGCGCCTCAATCTTGTAAATTATACCTGTATACTGAATTAACTACTCTTACCTCACTTTTATACTACCCCTCCAACCTACTGTCATCATCAAATTCAAATAAAAACGAACAATAATTTTTACCTAAAGACCGTAAGCAAATATAAACAACTTATTAATTAAGTTCTGATGAAAACACATTCAGATTCTTTCAAATATCACTGATGATGTGGGTGGTCACTGGCCAGAATGATTTCGATAAGATTGCAAAGTTTTTTTTACAATCGGTGGAGTCATAGCAATTAAAAAATGTCTTAGATCTCCATAGAAAAAATAATTAGCGAATTCCTGCCATTTTATTAGCGACCATTTCTATCCATTGTCCTTATAGAGAGATACTCGTGCTGATATTCAACATGGGTACTATTGACTCAAATTCTTAACGCCACCAATAAAGTTTAATATTTCTTATCTGTAATCTTAGATTAAAGTGTTTTCATCTTGCCGCTAAATTTATGCAGAAATTCTTAAAGTCTACAGACAAATGGATTATTTCCATTATACCCAATGATGTTACACCAATCTACTTCAGTTTTCTGGATTTTCTTCGAATCGATTAAGTTCCTTCTTGTTGGAACCTGGCTGAATTGGGTTGAAGCGAAGAATATGACATGTGACCAATCTATGAGTATTATATATATATTTGAAAACACATTTATAACATTTAAAAAACAATGATCTGGAACATTGTGAAAATCGATAGAAAAATCTAGGCAACCCAGAAAATTATTGAGGAAAAGGGTGAGGGAAATAAGAAATAAGGAAGTTGAGTTAAAAATATTTTGACTTATAAAAAATATGTTCATTCTAAATATATAAATATGTTTCTATATTATTATTCATAGAATTAATCAACCATTCTTCAAAAATTATTAAAAAGCTATAAACTAAAAACGCTTCATGATTGTTCGAAAAATTGGAATCATGATCGCGCATCTCTTTCTATTACATGAGAGATGGTTTGTTTATGATGAGAGAGGTACAGACCAAACAGTTTTGCTTGCTATCCTTGTTATGAGTATTTTTAGTTTAAGTAAAGCCTCGATGACATTGAGCGAGTTTACAAGCTACTAGCTGGGAAATTCACTATCAGTAAACTCGTTCAGTGTAATTGTATTACTAGCTAACTAGTAAATTGTGGACAATCTAAGATAAAAGTTGAAAACACCAACAGCTGATTTCGTAACTGTCAGAATTAGTCCGCACAAGGTCCGCGCGGGAGTCGTCATTCTCGCACTGGCTAGCGTACGGCGCTAGCTACGAGGTCAAGTTTTCTACAAAATGTCGACAGAATTGTTTCGAGCGGGAACTTTAAAAATTAATTTAAGTATGAAATCTTGATCATTTTTTTAATACCATTAATTCTGACAGACGGTTAACATTGATAAAAAAATTACTGGAATTCCTTATTGAAGAATTAAAAATATCTCCACACAAAATGCGTCCAAATGACGTCACACACACATCCCACCTCTACCGCTCGTTTTGGCGGGGTAATAAAATTTAAACTTTGAATGGTTTAAGTTTGAATTTGAACATTGATAAAAAAAAAATGGACTCAACTTCCTTATTACTTGGCAAGACAAACTTTTTGTAAAATTTGTTTGCGAAGTATACACCGGCTTATGATTTTTTGAGTATTAAAAGAGACATGAAAGGGACATGTCATGATAAAATTAAATAGGTAAAGGCATTGAAGCTTTAAATTATTCTCGAATCCTACTAATATTATAAATGTGAAAGTTTGTATGGATGTACGTTTGTTACTCTTTCACGCAAAAACTGCTGAATAGATTTAAAAAATTCTTTCACTAATAGAAAGCTACATTATTTGCGAGATCTAAAGGCTATATATATTGGTAAGCTCTGGCTTTATGAATAATCTCTGGCGTTATGAAATTATTTTTCATACGTTTTCTGTGGTTAACAAAATCGATTTATTGCAAACGCCAATTGTCGCTTTGGAAAAGATGTTTTTTTTTTAATTAGGTTACTATGGACATCCCTTTGATGTTCAAATTCAAATACGTATAAAATACTAATTTCTACTTTACTGAAAGGATTTTAATGAAACTTTACAATAATATAAACATATAGGCTATAGCACAGAGCTCTTGCATTACGAAATTTGTATGAAAAAATTCCAATAGGTGGCACGATTAGTAAGATATCTATAATTCTTTAATCGATTCAAATTATTAGGGAAGTAGGTACTTCGCTAATTTAAATATTTTTTAAAATAGAATTTTTATTTAAGAATCATTGTTTTGCAAAATGTCATTCTCAAATTTTGACATAACAGAACAATTATTGTTTTAATTGGATAGACAGTATCGCATTTTTTAATTATAAATCTGCCGTACTGGATTTTTTGGTGGATTATAAAAAGAAGAATAATAATTCGTACTTAATAACTATCTCTAAAAATGAATCACCGAAATATACGTATGTATGCGAAATGTATAAACCCGAACGACTGAACCAAATTGGATAATTCTTTTTTTTTGTTCGTTTTTTTTGTATAAAACTACCGTTGAGTTCTGGCATTATGACATTTGTATAAGAAATTATAATAGGTGGCATGCGAGCAGTTAGAAAACTGAATGGAGTGGGGGGAGTGGGGAGAGGGTGTTGGGAGGGGGTTGATGGAGGGGGTAAGGGGAGGGGGAGGAGGGTGGGGGGAGGGGGCAAAAGGAGGGAGAGGGGGGAGGGAAGGAAGGGTAAAGGGGAAGGATGGAGGAGGGTGGGGGATGGGTAGGGGGTGGGGGGAAGAAGGTTGATGGGGGGGGAGTGGTGTGGGGAAAGGGAATGTGGAGGGGTAGGGGGTGAGGGGAGTGGTGGGTCGAGGGAGAGGGGGAGGGAGTAGATGGGGGGAGTGGAGTGGAGAGAGGGAAGGTGGAGGAGGCGGAATGGGGTGGAAGAGAGGGGAGGGAAGGAAGGGAAGGGGGAGGGGTGGAGGAAGGGGTGGGTGGAGGGGGAGGGGGGGGGGTTTATGGGGGAGTGGAGTGGGGGAGGGGTGGGTGGAGGGGGAGGGGGATTGATGGGGTGAGTGGAGTGGGGAGAGGGAAGGTGGAGGAGGCTGAGTGGAAATCCCCTAATACCATGCGAGCGAAGCCGGGGGAAAAAGCTAGTAACTACATATGTCGATCGTTTTTTAGGTTTATGGTATCATCAGTGAACGGTTTTTTTATCTGTTGTAAAATTATTTTTTTAAATGCCTCAGAACATGAAGATTACATTATTTCATTCCTGGTGTATTTACCGATAAAAAAATTTATACTACTTAATTTTGGTGAACAAACTATGCTTGGGTTAGTAAAAATGTTGGAAGGTTCATTTAATGTAAAATTAAAAAGAAGTCTATTTTAATTTGATAAGCATGATTAATGGCAGGTCTTGATAAGTTTTTAAGTATTCAGAAAATTATTTTCCTAAAGATCTGCGAATGATTTCAGATCATATATATACTCGTATTGGTTATTTACGGTTACGAGGAACAGTTGCGCCACCATTTTCGTACAAAACTTAAGTTTGGATTTGAGGCCAAAACACGTAACCAAACTTAAATTATTTTTTTTCAACCAAAGATGTAGCAAATATATGGGAAGGATAATGTGCTGCTTTATTTATTTTTGTTCCAAAATTGAATAAGGAACTCCAGTGAAAAATATTATGGCTTTAAAAAAATATGTTCATGTAGACCAATAAACGCTGATTCTGAATATATAAGTTTTATTTCATAATATTAAACGCAGAGTTTTTAAAAAATTATTAAAAAGTGCATTTTTAAACCTCTCCTCAAAACACAGCGTCAAGTTGGCATTACTGAAATGGTTAACGGTGACGTCACTGTTAACCTGCTAACCAATTCACCGAAGTGTATCAAGATGTATTGACATTTGAAATCTACGCCTTACGCCACGAAAGACACGCACGCCATTCAACATTTCGTGTTTTTTGGTTATTTTCATACTGTTAAAGAGATTTAGATAAATAATAGTTATTGTGTTTATTGGAAACAATATTTAGGCTCTCAACAATTAAAATTATGACGTAAAAGGGCTATATTTGAGGTTAAGCATAGTCATAAATAGGTCATATGTCATATTTGACATTTGGTTTACGATTTTCGAATTGTTTTTTACTAAAAGGGCTTTTTATACAAGTTATTACACAATCGTCATGATCAGTATATTATAAATACCAGTGTTTCTGTATGTGTTATACATAAAACAATGTACAGTCACGCCTGAACACAAAATTCGAGGCTTACGACGTCACTTGTATTTGCAATGAAAAAGATAATTTATTGTTTTTATATTGCACTTTGTTAAAATACAATAACAGTACCGGTGAAATGTGGACATTTTACCAATGTTTTTCTATATTAAAAGCAGTTAATCTTGAATAAAAAACACCTCACACCTAAAAGTCATCCCAAAGCATTCCGCCTGATTCCGCCATTGATTTTTCTGGATTCTTCATTCAAACAGGGATGTTCTGCCCAAAAAAATTATTTCCCTAGATTTCGAAGTGAAATTTCCCTAGAATTTCACATTTACACAATTGCCTACGTAGCCACCTGATTGTGTAACACTAATCCTGTTATATGTTAATTAATATGATTAATTAATTGGGAATTTGGTAAATGTACTTATAATACTGTGCTTTTCCAAATAAAACACTTTTTGCTACGTGAAATAATAATTTAAAAGTACGAATACACTCACCACTGAATTCTAAATTAAAAAAAAACACTTTGCACAATAAAAATCAACCGCAATCACCGATAAAACGGAACTTAAAATTTTTTTTTTTTTTTCAGAGGTCCCATTTATCTTTTTAGATACATAATATCATTTTGAGTTGTCGACCATTATAGACCATTGCAGAAGTCGATTTACTTGATTTTGGAGGCATCTTTGGCGATTATTGTGAGTTAATTACAATTATTAAAAAAAAAACCCTTTCTCCTTTCAAATGTAATAAAATAAAATATTTAAAAAGCATTTTGTTGGGCTTAAATTTGACCAAATTTGACCGATTTAGTAGGAATACGAATTTTTAAAATTTGAATTTTAAAAATTGACTCACAAAAGCTTTTCCTACATATATATTATATCTATGTTTTCCTACTATGTTTTATTTTGTTTCACATAGTTCTTATATTGACATAGTACATTGAGCAAGATTACTTTTCTAATCGTTATTATTAATTTATAACAAAAAATGCAAAAGTTGCCTTTGAAATCTTGAAAAATTGATTCTACAATATATTTTATAATTTATAGTCTATATTTTATAATTTAAAAAACAAATAAATAAAGTAGCAAAAATCGATGTCAGATATCTGCTACATCTTTTTATTAAAAAAATAATATTTCAGGCCTCAAATGAAAATTTAAGTTATTTTTTTTTAAATTTTACAACAGATTAATTATCCAATTACCGTACAATTTTTTCATTTTGACAGTCTAACACCTAGGAAGATAATTATTAAACAAAAAATCTTAAGGCTGTCTGTCTGTATATCTAGTGTTTCCGATATTTCGTTCAACAGCACCATTCCTCTTGTTATGCTATGCTTTGCTAGAACCTCTGTTCTGCCGTATGGTATTTTGAACAAGTCGTATCGACGACTACGGCTGAAATTTTCAGGCACGTACAAGCCGTAGCATTCCAAGAGGAATGGGCTGTCAATTGTGTTAAACTGAGATTATGTTAAAACTAAGAATTGCAAGATTTGCATAACGTCTAGTTTCTAAGCCAAATCTATTTGCTACCTCAAGCAATTCTATATTGTACATGAACCTCGGATAAGTTCCATGCATCCGCATATAGACATACCTGAGGATTTTTTTCTGGATTTGTTCTAGCTTATTAACATATTTAGTTTGGTGCGGAGTCCTCACGCCACTAGCATACTCTAGCTTACTTCTTATGACGCCGTCGAATATGGCTATCAATAATTGCATGTAAAGGTCGCGCAGCCGTTCTTCTTAACAAAGTAATATGTACCTTGACATTCATGCCACAAATAAGGATTCAATTTGAACAAGCAACAAGGACAAAAGGACATGGTACAATAACCCACTAAACTGCAAACACGTCTTCACATTCACTATACTTGTAATCTTTTCTACGTATTACCTAAAAGTACACTGTACAAAACATTAGGGTGGACCTTGTGTGATATTTTTCGAATTACCTGATGTATGTTTTTTTATTCCAAAGATTGATTTTTAATTTTCATTTAAACTACTTATGGCCCTAACCAGAAGCCTAAGTTTCCAAAATTATTATTTTTTTACTGCTCCAATTGCTATAATAATTTATGGACAATACCCAATACCACCTACACTATTCTCAATCAGCCCGTACCTAAAATGTATTAGTTCTTTGCCTTTTTCAGCACAATGTAACACATTTTTAAGTTTGACTTTTGATATCACATATAGATCAGATATTTTGAGCAGAATCGTGGAAAATATGTGGAATATCTACTATCTGGCCGGTATTACTATCATTAGGTACCCGCGTAATAAAATTATTTTTTGTAAAAATTGTTTTAATAAATTATTCCGCTTAAATTAAAAATTATTCCAGTACTTATTTATTGTTTGAAACATTTAAAGAGTGTTAAGAATTTTTACTGGAATGAAATGGCCATTGGAATGTGCATAGATATTAATACTCCAATTAAAAATATTCACAGCACGCATAACTCAAGGTTTAGTTATTCCTAGTTGGAGATGCTGCTATTGAAATAACAGAAATAATAATAAGCAAAGTACAGTTCAAAACATAGTAAGTATTTAGTATAGAGAAAGAGAAGAAAGAAAATAAGGCACATAATAATTTTTAGTTCTAATACTTCTATTTGGTGTGGTGTCATATTAAAATACGGCTAATAAAATTAGCACACGTTTTTAAAATATACGATACTGTTTATAAAGATGTCTGTATCGTCATATTCTATGGCATTATACAATATACTCATTCGAAACGTTGAGTTGAAATAGGCAATATTGTGATTAAATAACTCAAGATAATAAAAAATGTTTTATGATTACTTAAATAACGTCTATTAGAAACTTTAATGTGAATATTACTTATATTAGCTGTTCCTCGAGATAGAGTACGAAAAGCACGGTTGAATCGAATAAATAAATAAAAATTGTTATAAAGGAGACAGTCAACAGCAAATATCGAGATCCTTGAGAGATCGATAACAAAATAAAATCCAAAATAACACTGATGGCCCACCCTACAGCACAGAGGTTACAGGGCAGTATTGTACCTGCTATTTACCGTTTGGTGGTCCAAGAGCCCACTTCCATACCATTGTCAACGTATTTTTTTAACCGGCTCATTGCAGATTTAGTGTCCATGATCAGGGCCGGATTAACCATGTCGGGGCCCCTAGGCAACGCACGTCTCGGGGCCCCCCTTACCAATGGTGGACTAACGTGTGGTGGAGGGGGGGGGGAGGGGGGGGGGGGTTGAAGGGGCCTCCAAACGCCTCCTTGTTCCCTCGATCAAATCCTTAACAAAACTTTAAGGGGGGGGAGGGGTACGTAAGGTTTTAAAACTTTATTTTTTTCTGAATGTAAAACATTCAGAAAATTGACTTGACTTGACTTGACCGATGCGATGAGTTTTTTTAATCATTTTATATTAACAAATTCACCGAAATTTTTTTGCGAAAATCGCGTTTTTCACATCAAAATGCAGCCAAAAATAAAAAAAAATCGAAAAAAAACTCCCTCTGACTACCTAGGAAAACATATTACGTTACTTGGTGCATGCAAGTCGAATGTATAGTTTTTTTTTTAATATGTTGTCAACCAGGTTGAAAACCGTATTAAAAAACTTTCGAGAAAAACGCTTTCAAAGTTTTGCTGAGGATCATTCAACATACAAACTGTTTAAAACGGTTTCATATAAAATGCTGTATCTCTATCAATTTTACCAATTTCCTCAAATAGTGAGAGCATTATTAACAAATGCATCTTTCAGAAAATTAATTAAAAATAAAAAAAATTTGCAGTGTCCTTAAAGCCTTGTTTAGGATTTGATCAAGGGAACATGGTGGTGTTTAGAGGCCCGCACTTTACCACTTCACCCTTCTGCACTTTACCCTTCTCTAACTTCCAAATTTTTTTTTTCTGTTTTCTACCAAAACGTAATTTTATTCATAATTAATCTGTTCTTTTACTACGTTACAAAAGGTATGCCATTGCCCCATTTAATAAAGAAAACGAATACAATACAATAAAATACAATAACCCTTTATTGCACATAAAAGGACACATACATATGTAGAACCAAAAATATATATTGTTAAAAAAATTAATACAAAGAGCCGTCTTGTCACTAAAGTGATCTCTTCCAGACAACCTTTCCCAAAGAATTTTAGCCAGCAGACAGGTAGTGCATACTGAAGCTTGTACAACATTTGTATTTTAAACGTATAATTAGAAATAAAACAAAACAAATGCCAATATAAACCACACACGGCACCTTCAATCACTTCAGATACTAAGTAGTGTTGCAACAAAAAGAAGGAAAGTTAAAGTAAAATATAACTATGATTATATATTTGTTTTAATTACAGACTTTTTATTTATTGTTTGTGCATGATATGAACATTAGTTACTTATTGGATTATAAGCTAATTATTATTATAATTTGTTGTTTTCTTTAATGCGTGTACCTAATGTTATTAACCTGTAAATGTTTCTAATAAAAAATGAAAACATCTTGAAAACTGACTTTTTCCGAAACTTCGTTGCTCACTAATTGAAGCAAGTCAGTTTTTCTCGGGACGCGGGGCCCCTAGCCAATGCGGGGCCCCTAGGCAGTTGCCTACTCTGCCTTAGGGATAATCCGGTACTGTCCATGATAGCCCGAACGAGTGCCTACCTGTCCACGGTTTATGGTAGCCGCCTCCATTAGGAGAATTATATTATCGGCTGGCAACACCGGTGACAGACAAAGAGTTGCCATGAATGGCGGCCTAATGATTCAAGCGGGAGATATTGACAGCTCGACCGTGTCGCAAAGAACTAAATGTGCCCTGTACACGGGAAACTCCTTCTTTGTGCGGAGGAAAGAAATAGGAGAGTAGGTACTTACCGGTTGCCTAACTAACGATTAATTATTCTAGGACAAACAGAGAACGAACCGTAGAAGTAAAACAATGCCACCATTACCATTTCTACATGTCAGGTTGATGATGTGGAAAGGCTTTTTTGTTGCTGTTAATAAATATTAACGATTTTGTTAATTTTCCTTTTGGTTTGGTACCTTCTCATTTTAAAAAACCTTCATGAATACGATTAAACAAACATATTTTCTTAAAAGCAACATTTCATTTTCCGAATGTCAAATTACAAAAATTAAAAAAAATATTTTTAAAAAACTAAACAAAAAAAAAACTCATTCAAGTACTTAGCTATGATCTGCATTTTATGTTGTTAACTTGGAATGATTTTTGTTATTTATTAATTTATTATTATCTTAGACCTTATCGATTTTGTCTTTGTCCTCCACCATGATACAAGCAATCGCTTACTATGGTGGTGGTAGGACATTTTCAAATATTGTCACATTATTTGTAATCCGGGAATGCTTGTCTTTCTTTTTAAAACATAATTTTAAAAAAAAATCCGATAGATTTTTTTTATTTACAATTAATCAAAGAGCATCTACTGAATAAATGTTAGAAAATTAATCTATCAAATTCCCACTTGTATCTACATACAATTAAGAACATCCGGTGTGCGCAGGGTATAGTATAATGGGCAATTAACAATTCATAATAGTACAATCTACTAGCAACAATTTTCACATTAATGGCAATGAATTTATCATTAAAAAACGCATTAAACATTCTCTTAAACACTTTTCTGTAGGCATAACTCCTTTGATTCTCCCACGTGACTTGGGTTTATATTACCCTGTTCCCTTCGTGGTTATGGCTTGTGGAAAGAGGTATATCCTTCCGGTCAAGGAATGCACGTCCCTCGGCGTACATGAAGAGTAATAATTATGCAATAATTCTGATGACTTAAGAAGTCTAGTATCCATTTGATACATAATGAGAGAGTTATACAATGTTTAACTTATAACAAGGTCACCCCTTCTTTTGAACAACTTTTTTCAGCGCTGTGAAGACGATATAAATCGTATTTCCCTTGTTTCAGAATATTAATAAAACCCTTTGTTTCGAATAAGAGTGATTTTTTATGGTCACCCTACATGTTTACTACATTATAATGAATTTGCTTCCTTCAGCTTAGTAGGTATCCATTTAATGTAACAATATTGTTCTTTAAATATGTGGTGAAGCCAACACTCAGGTACGTACCTACTTAAGGTATGTACCTGTGCAGCATGGTGATATCGCCGCCTGGTACCACTGGGAACGGAATACGAAGAATACTTACCTACCTGCGCTAAAACATTTGGAATCTCGTCGCACTTTATGGAAAGTACCGGAGCATTCACATTCCCTGTAGGCGTCAGAACCATCGAGAAACGTATAGTATTCTCTCGATATTACCATCCGAATTATTAAACCGTTACCTCCGCCACGGCATTATAAAATCCGGAGTAATGGTTTGATCCAGTCAGTCGATAGAATAGCCAGCCAAACAACTTGTACCGTTATTTACAACTGTCTCGCTCCGTGTAATATTTTGAATTATTAATTCTTATTAATAAACGATCAACAGTTAATTCCAGTGTTTTCTTTACGCGTTTACGTAGCGCGTCTGATTGCTACAAATATGTTAATTTGGGTTATTTTAATCACAGGAGACCGTATTTGTCACAGCTCACATAGGTCTCATAGAAATCGTTGTGTCTCCCTTAGGCTGGGCGCATTCACACGTTTTCCGTATTCGATTTCCGAATTCGTTTTCCGTATTCGGACATCCGAATGCATGGAATCAGTAGAAAATACATTAACTGATGCACATGTTCGCTTTTTTTCCGAACGGAACAAATTCCGTGCGTACGTTTCGAATGCAAGCTGGCGCGTTCGGAGAAACCTACTGGAAAAAACCTAATGACGTCATGCGGAACGCAGCGCTTGCATACATTTTGTTTATGCAAGCGCACACGTTCGGAAATTTCTATCACCCGCACCGCGTGCATCGGACGTATTCTTTGTATTTGTTACGCATAGAATCGCAACACGATAATGTGTGAGGCAGAAACTTTCATTATTAATTCATTATTTTTCATCATTTCATTATTTTTTTCTTCTTCGTTATTAACAGAAATGCAATTGCTAATAAATCGTCGTCCTCCAAATAAAGTAATGTTGTTTTTTTATCGATAGTTTATTATTCAAGGAATGTGTTTCGATGCACAAAATAAACGATAGTTCAAAATAAATGCACAAAATATTACTTCAAAAGTATTTTTTCCGAGATTTTATACCAAATGCTAGGATGTATGCTAGCATACAAGAGGAAGAAAGTAAAGTGTAATAGCATTTAAAAAAAAATAGCTAAGACAAATTCGAAACGAACGAATCATTAACAAATATGGTGACCATGTCAATATCAAATTGTCCCTACATTACACAAACACACTTTTTACATTTGTTTGAAATATTGTTCTTTTTTTCTTAATTATTTGCGATTCGACTGATTAAATAACTTATATCTGAAGTAGCCTAATAGGCGGCCAGCCGCCTTTTAGATTTTTTCGTTGCCGATTCTCGTTCTGAGTAGCCTAAAGTAAAGTAGTGAAAAGTATGATCTAAACGGCATTGGAAAAAAAACATCACGCTCCATATTCAAATCTAAACGTTAACCACAAAATAATTAAAACTAGTGGTCGCCCAATCGTCGAAATTGGGCCATTAATTAATTAAAATTATTTAGGATTGAGGACCATAATTAATTTAAATTATATAGTGTGGGTAAGGTTTTTTTTATTGATTTTGTTGTGCCTAATTAAACAAAAATATTAGCATTCTGCACTCGTTCTCTATATAAACTATAAGTGTGCGAAATTTCATACTCCTCCGTCCGCGCAAATTTCATAAAAGGGGGTACAAAGTTTTTGCTCGATGTACACCTTTAAAAAACCAAACATTCCGACCGCAATTTAAAAAAAAAATAACTTTGTGAATTTTTTTTATAATTATTTTTACATGAAACGACAAAAAGTGAGGTGACAATAACTAACTAACTAACCAACCAACCATCACGCCGTTTCCCCGCAGGGGTAGGCAGAGAGGACGGACCACCAAACAACTCTGTCTTGGCACACATATTTCTTGTCTCGTTTTAGGTGATAATAACGTTTATAATTCATTTGTCTAACAAAGTATTTGTGGGTTTTTATTTTTTTTCTTTATCGGTAATTTTAGTGAGAAAAAACGTAAGGTGATAAATATTTACATTAAAAAATTACAAAGTTAATTCTAATAATATCTACAACTAGCTGAACCCGGCCACGCTTCGCTGTAGCTTTGTCTGATTTTAATTATTAGAGGAGTTAACAAAAATTGTCTAGCAACTGTGCATTTTCCAAGAAGACACATTGCCTAATTGAATATCTGCTGTGACTACGCTGTAGTGTAGAATATAAGGGAAGAAAAAAAAACATTCGTTAATTTTTTTAAATTATTTTTTTATTCAGACCTTAAATGCTTTTACAATATCACTTTATTATAGCACCTATTAGTGTCAGCAATTCTTTGTAGTTGATCATTTCTGCGTTGCAAAACGATATCGCGAGGATGAAATTCTTCTCCAACCATGACAATACCCACCTCATTAATTGTTGGCGCATTATGTCGTCTGACATGCTCACTTGCTGGTGTTTGATCAGCACTAATGATAATTTTATGGCTGTCTGATGGCATGAGATCAATTGCATTTTTGAACATTCGAATTAAATTATTGTTATCATGTCACATTTTTTGCAACGACTCAACAATATGCCTTTTGACTTTAGTAGAGATTTGACAGCGTGCATTCAACTGATCATTTTGATCTCCCGTGAAATATATTTGTAGAAATTTATGTTGATTGCTGTGAAAAGGAAGCAAAGAGCCAGCTTTATGGTAAATTTGTCACTGAATTTTAAACGTCGGCATAAAATTTTCTGTTATAACGTTAGCGCCAAATGAAGTCATCTTAAAACATGAATTGTATTTTCTAATATTTTTGAGGAAATGTTTTGAATCATCAGTAATTCCTTGCAACAAATTTATCAGTGGTGCTATTGGCTGATTAATTTCAGGTAGCTTCACTTTGCCGCTCGCACAACACATTCCTTGAGTTTCTCCTTTAAATTTCATCGCTTTGCAGTGTGGAAAAACTTTATCCATTTTACCGATTTGAACAAATTTACATGAGGTATTGTATTGAATATCTGGTTCGTATGAAAAAGCAATTCGATGGTACAAAGCATGGTTATTCAAAAGTTGCACTTGCATTCGTCTTCGGCGTAGATCTATTTCTTCTTGACGTTGTTGAGATGAATGTGCTGCTCGTCTTCTTCGCGCTTCTACTCGTAAGCTTTTCAGTCTTTCTTCCCGACGATTCACCAGTTCTTCTGCTCGTCTCTGAATAATAATTCTAACTCGAACATGTTCATTATCGTCTAAACGTTCTTGATCAGTGCGGTTTGATCTTCTCTGACGATCTGCGTTTGCGTGTCGAGTACGATAGACTATGTTTGAACGCGAGCGAGGCATCCCACGAATGGTGATCAACTTTGAAAAAACTTACACAATTAACAAGTAACAATTAACTGGTCACAGTTACACTTTTTTGACCCTTTGAAAATTTGTCATATATAATTCGATTTGTTAAGTGGCCACAGGAGCCTAAAAAATATCGGTTTCGGGCGTTTCCAAAGAGGGAATGGGTAGAGTTATGGACAGCATTATTTCTCGGGCCCGGCCCCGTTTTAGCGCCCCGGCTTATAATACTGCACAGTGCGCCATGTCTTTATTAAATTTGAACAAATTTACGTAAATTGCAGAATTATATATTTTACTACGCTTGTGATAATAATAATTATTTTTAGTAATAGTAATATACTGTACTTAACACGTTGTTCAGAAAATAATGTTACCTGCATCTGTAGCACATAAGAGATCCAAACAAATTATTAAATCTTTCTGGGTTTATTTATATTTGTTTAGTTTACATTTCAGGTAATGTCCAGTAAAATCCCAAGAAAAAAAATGTTTTCACAACTAATTATTATATTTTATTTTTTATTTACGCAAATATTTGGTTACCTATTTATCAACCTGGTTTTTCGTGGTGGAATAAAATACAACGATTTTTAACTTAGTTCCACTTTAGTTTGTAGACCGATCACTTTACGGTTACTTTTAGACCGGTAGGTACAGGTGAACCATTTTAAAGAGATTATTGCTTGTGTGTTTGGTGTAAAACTTAATTCAACAAGCAATTATCATTATATATTTTTTTGCATTAGCTTCACACAGGAGGCCCTAAGAAAAATAATTCTTCAAGGCCTATTTCATCTTTGGGGATGCTGTGTGGAGGATCTTTTTAGGAGAAGGAAGGAGAGGAAATTCTGGGAAGGAAAAAAGGTATGAGGGATGTGTAGGAATTTGGGCTAACTAACTAACTAACTAACCATCATGCCGTTTCCCCACAGGGGTTGGCAGAGAGGACGGACCGCCAAACAACTCGGTCTTGGCACACACTCTTTGCCTCACTCACATTCATACATCGTCTCATACATTCTCTTCTATTATTCTGACTTTTGACATGACCCGACTCAAGTATCTGATTCACTTGATCGTGCCATGTCTTCCTCGGGCGTCCCCGACTTCTTCTTCCATTCACATTCGCGTCGTACATTCTTCTTACACTACTTCCTTCGTTCATTCGCTCTACATGCCCAAACCATCTGAGGGTCCCTTTCTTAATCTTACTCATTATGCTTACATCAGCCTTACATTCTTTGCGGATATCCACATTTCTCACACGATCATACATTGTTTTACCACACATACGTCTCAGGGATCTCATTTCAACAGCATTCAGTTTACTTTCATCCTTCCTCTGCCAGTTCCATGCCTCACTGCCATACATCAGGGTAGGTACCAGGACTCCATTGTGGACTGCTAGCTTCGCTTTTTTTGACAGTTTTTTATTAGCGCCAACGGCATTCAGTCCACCATTAATGGAGTTACCGGCATTAACCCTTCTTTCAATATCTCTTTCAGCCTTCCCATCTCTCGTAGGAATTTGGGGATTTCTTTAATTAATAAATATGCAATCAATAGAACTTTCCTGCCATTTCAGAGATACTTCTGAATGTTATGCTGGTAAATCTACTATAAGTAAAAACTCCTCCAACTAGTACCTACTGTTCCTCCATGACACCTAACGAAGAATCGCCTCAAGTAACTGTTTATACCCCAATACGCTGGGGTTCGGAAGCGGCGCACAGCTATATATAAACAACTTATTATTTGTTTGTATGTACATGGAGTCCTGAAAATCGTGGTATAAATAGGATTCTGGTGAATCTACATCACATTTCGAGTGGATTTTGTAGGATAACTTTTTTGATGTGAACTTTTGTTTTCTAGTTAATCGATTTCGAATTAAGAATGTTTAGGTCAAATTTGAAAAAAATCGGTCGCGACGGGGTTACGTAACCATCAGCTGTTATTTTAAGTGCGTTGAGCATAGAACCGGCTCCAAAAGTATTATTGCATTTAAAAAAATCGAAGCGCTCAAATCTAAAAAAATGTTTCTTTTTCTCTACGTATAAAACGTAACGCCAAATCAAAAAAAATATACCACAAATCGACTCAAAATATGATGGAGATTCATTAGTTTCCCGCTTGTACGTTGAGTTTCCTGATACCATGAACCTACATTATGAGATGGTTTGAGATAAGGGAACGTACCCATACTACTTGACCAACTTTTTGCCATTTTTAACCCCCCCCCCCCCCCCCCCGGTGACCAAAAACCGAAGCCCGCCGCCGCTCATTTGTACCAAGCGTGACATTTTGAAGACCCCCCCCCCCTAACCGTCGCGGGATCGAATCCCGGCGTGGAAAATAAATTTTATTTGATTAATTTGTGTTATTTTACAATTTATTCATTTAAAATAATATATAGTATATTTGCGGCACGTTCCAGAGTGGAAGATACATTAGTATCGCCCTGATGTAAGACCACCATTCAGAATTGAAACGTTGCTTGAAATGGCATTAGCCGTATTTGATGACCAGATCTGAATAGCCAGGTACTTCCCCACCTTCCTCTTCCCTATCTCCTTCCCTCCCCACTACCTTCAGCCTCACAACATAACCCAATTGGGGATGCCATAGTCTCACTGACCTCAGACGGCAGCAGTTGGGACTCTTGTGCGGTATTCATATAAAAAAATAAAATAAAAGTGTCACGTAGTATGGGTACGTTCCCTAAGTTGTGAAGTCAAAGGGAGTGCCGCCTTAATGTTATTTTCACCTTCAAACCGAGTTAAATTTCGACAAAATACATTACATTTCCGAAATATACGACGTGTAGTTAGGAATGAGTTAAAAATGTTTAAATATTTAATTGACGAAAGTATTCCTATTAGTGGTTCGCTCTCCAAAGATGACACAGGCCCTGAGGGGAATTATTTTCCTCAGGGCCTCCTATATGGAGATTTTTTTTTTAAATCCTGTAGGAACCAAAAAAATATAAAAACATGAGTATTCTTAGTAAATTAAATATTTTTTTATTTGGAAAGATTTTATTATAAGTTCTGCCATACAAATAATAAATAGATAAATAATAATTATAAATGTTCTACGTTGACGTGTAGCATTTCAGAGTCATTTGGTTGGCTTTGTGGTGTTTGTTTCGTGTTAGAAGTCAATAATTTACGTAGGTACTTCTACTTATTCTAAATACGTTTTATATGAAAAGGTTCTACTATATAATTATTTTTATGAAGACACCATATCGCATAGATTAAGAATTAAAAAAAGAGTTCTAAACTTTAAAACGTATAGAAAAAAAAACATTGATTTTATATCAATGTTCATATTACTCTGAAACTTCACCACCGTGCATATTGAAAACACAAATTTAAACTAAAAAAATACATATTCTTTTAAATTGGGGAGACGTAAAAAAAAACCTTTATTTACTTGTAGAAGAAGTAAATGTATAAAAAAACTAGAGATTTCTCTAATAGATTAAAAATTATTCGTCTAGTTAAATAAAAAAATACGTAAAAAAATCACTGTACAGACCGGCCGGAAGGCACGTCCTTACTTACCGATATCCTATCGCATAAATAAACCAATCCCTAGATCGATATCTTCGGGCCTTCTCCATACTAGAAATTTCGTCATCACTGTCACCAACTTAACCAAAAATAAAATGGTCCACCAAAGACAATAACGTAGAGGAAGTTCAAGGCCATTTGCCACCATAGACAATATAATCGCATTGGACCTACTTTATTAATTCATTAGCCAAATAAATTATTTAAAAATAAAAATGCTTGAAAGCAGAAAAATGTTTTAGTTTCCCCAAGAAAACAACGTTCCATCTGACAAAGCCTGAGGGAATGAGCTTTACATAATTTTTAAAGCTCATTTTCTCAGCAAGGAGCTTTGTCAGATGGAAACCTGTTATCCTGAGGAAATCAAAAATTCAAGCGTTAGTAAAAAACCTAAAATACTTGCAATATGAACTCCTTATAAAAGGAAAACATTTTCAAATAATGATTATGGTTTTCTACGACGAATTTACATTTTTCTGCTTGAAAAATGATAACTCGGGGGTACATGTTTAAATTCTTTTTATTTTCAGAAAGACAATCGATAATAGCACATAAAAACACTGGTTCGGTGAATTCGATGAATTGAAAGATGATTTGAAAAAGAATATCGACAAAGGCATGGAAAGGAAACATGGCTAAAGCGTCATACAGCTGTGACATTAAAGATTAACGTAAACAATAGCTGTATTGTTTGTTTATATACCTTCAATGTCACATCTATATGGCGTTTTAGCCATTTTTCCTTTCCAGCAGTCACCGTACAGTTCTTGTAGAATGAAATAAAAAATCTACATATTCTAAATTTCCTTTCAACCGAAATTAAACAGAGTACCTATACCTTCATCGGGGACCCATTTCAGCCATCTCACGGTAAAAACCGCATCATGTGTTCTGAAAAAAATATATCACATTAAACAAAGTTTGTGAACAGAATATACAGTATTTTTCCCTTGTGATGACATACTTTGTTTATCACAAGGGAAAAGTATTCTCACTTCTGTTCATATGAACATATAAATTAGTAGCATTATTAATTTTACCTGCCATTAACGTGTTCTAAGGTGTTCCTAAAGTAAAGCTCCAAAATCATTCTAAGTCTGGAACATTTTCTGAAATAATATTTGTGAAACATTAACCACTCGGACCCATAAGCTTGTTTTAACGATAATATAACATTAACAGACATATGTATGACGTACGAGGCGTACGTATTACAATTATACTTATTAAAGTAAAATTGAAAGAATATTTTATCAAAACAAATGTCATTTAACCTCAAATAGATTTACAAATAAATTAAGCTGAATGTTAATGTCTCATGTAATTACCTGATTTCTGGATCAATTGCGGACACATTTGAAACATTTTTCCACCTATGGAATTCCTGTAAACGATTTTTAAATGAAACAGGCCCCAAATTTGATTTTTCCAAGTGGTAGATTTTAATTAATTCTGATGAACATATTAATAAAATCTAAGGAATAAATTCGGTGTTTGGGCTAAATTCCTAAAAAATAAAACTAGTTATTTTTATACTAATTTGGGGTCGGGGAATCCGAATCTGAAAGAATTAGGCGGCGGCAAGCAATATTAACTGAGTTACACGACTTTAAAATTTTTTATACACATACAGGAAAATAGCCATTTTGGAAGCATTTTGATTCCTAGAAAATCAAACTAGTTATTTTTATACTAACTATGGGCCGGGGAATCCGAATCTGAAAGAATTAGGCGGCGGCAAGCAATATTAACTGACTTACACGACTTTAAAATTTTCTATACACACACACATGAAAATAATCATTTCGGAAGTATTTTGACACACTTAGTACAAAGATCATAGAAAAACAAGAAATATACAAAAACATGTGCCGGCAGTGTTACCAGCTCTCAAAAATATTTATCCCTATACAATATGAAAATAGATAACAGCAGAAAAAACAGCAGAAAAACATACCTTATAAATCGACCAAGTCTTCTTCGTCCGTCGTATCCTTGTCAAACTCGCTTGTCTCGAAGGGTTCCTGTCGGATACGCGGATCATATAAGAGTCCAGCTAAGCGGTAAAAGTAACATGGTTTGTGCCCCTTTATACCGCCTGCTCGCGTCCCTAACCTAACGCTAAGTTTGTGTAACATGGTTTGTGCCCCTTTATACCGCCTGCTCGCGTCACGGCAAAAAAACATCCCTGTTTTCAAGTAGTTTAGCGGCTACGCTAGGTTTGTGTAACATGGTTTGTGCCCCTTTATACCACCTGCTCGCGTCACGGCAAAAAAACATCCCTGTTTTCGAGTAGTTTAGCGGCTACGCTAGGTTTGTGTAACATGGTTTGTGCCCCTTTATACCGCCTGCTCGCGTCACGGCAAAAAAACATCCCTGTTTTCGAGTAGTTTAGCGGCTACGCTAGGTTTGTGTAACATGGTTTGTGCCCCTTTATACCGCCTGCTCGCGTCACGGCAAAAAAACATCCCTGTTTTCAAGTAGTTTAGCAGCTACGCCGGGTTTATGTAACATGGCTTGTGATACAAAAGTGAGTAAAATTTATAAAAAATAAGTACTTAAAATATAAACATGTTATTTTACGTTATTAATATTACTGCTTAATGGCAACACTTAATTTTGTGTGGTAAAAACATCTATGTTATCTTGTTTTTCTATGATCTTTGTACTACGTGTGTCAAAATACTTCCGAAATGATTATTTTCATGTGTGTGTGTATAGAAAATTTTAAAGTCGTTTAATTCAGTTAATATTGCTTGCCGCCGCCTAATTCTTTCAGATTCGGATTCCCCGGCCCATAGTTAGTATAAAAATAACTAGTTTGATTTTCTAGGAATCAAAATGCTTCCAAAATGGCTATTTTCCTGTATGTGTATAAAAATTTTTAAAGTCGTGTAATTCAGTTAATATTGCTTGCCGCCGCCTAATTCTTTCAGATTCGGATTCCCCGACCCCAAATTAGTATAAAAATAACTAGTTTTATTTTTTATGAATTTAGCCCAAACACCGAACTTTAGCCAAATCTAAGATGTATTGAGATTAAACACTAGAGAAGACATGAATTCATCACATAGAAAAATAAAATTGATCTTAAAGCAAAAGTTGTAGTTGTACAACGTATTACAATTTTTTAAAGGCGTTGTACGTTAAAAAAACTGATGGTGACATACTGTTTTTATTAATCTAAAATATAAAAAAACTCTCATTCCTCGTGCGGCATGTGATTTTTTTTTTAATTCAATTACAATTTCGCCGAAATAAATTAAAATGTGAGCCTCGGGCAAAACCTCGATGAATGAGGTTGTGTCTCGCCTTAATCTGATTTTTTGTAGGTTTTGCAAAGTTACGAACTGACATTCAGTACAATTATGAGTAAATTTAAAACGCACAGAGAAAACAAATGAGTGAAAATTAGTAATATAATTTGTTAGATATAATTCTACTTTTAAATCCGATTAAATTCTTTTAATTCCTAATTGTAGGTATCATAATTTTTTGTAACTTTTAATAAAATGGCAACACTGTCTAGAACTGTCATTCCGTTTTTTACTATGACAAATTATGAGTCAATTTAAAACGCATAAAATTATCCTTTTCCTTTGGAACTTCCAAATAAAAAGTATGTATAAACGCTCTTCTGCTAAAATGCAATGTTCTGTAAAAATTTTGAGTCAATCCATCGATTACTTTCCGAGATTAGCGAACGCAAACATACGGAACCTAAATTTTTATGTATGTATAGATTTGAAAGCGTGTTTTATCGTTTTCATCAATTTTTGTAAACAGCTAAAAGCTCACAAATTTTACATTTATTTGGATTTTATTGCGAAGCGGAAGTATTTTTTAACTACTGACTAAATATGCCCGAATTTTGAAGGGTTAATACATAAAAAATGAATGTTACTTTGTTTGTCCCTTATGCGTTCCTAAATCATTCAATCGATTGTGATTTGATGATTTATCGTATCCATGCTCGTGAAGGTTTCTATATGTATAGACCTCTGGCATTATGAAATTATTTCCTACACCGGTTATCCGATTGCTTTGGTGAGTTGTTGTGCGCACATCCACAAAGTTTTCAATATATACTGGTGATCTCTGGCATTATGAAATTTGAATAAAAAAATACAATAGATGGCGCGCGAGTTGTTTGAACAATGTGTGTACTTCATATAGTTGAGCCTCCTCCACGTAAGTCTTTCGTTTTATGCGACGTGCAGATCCCTCCAAGTCGTAAAATCACTTTATTCCAAATCTTGCTCTTCAATCTTACATTCTTACAATCTCTCAACCATCTCCCCCCAAACTAAACAACCATGGCTTCCCCCCTCCCCAACTCACCCAGCCCAAACCTAGACGAATACGAACGCCTCTCCCTTGAAATATTCAACTTCTTCAACGACCACCCTGACCACAACAACATGTCGCAAAACGATAAAGTACACGTCTTCGAACGGGTCATCCGCAGACACCAAGTGCGTACCCCTACTGCCCCCTACTCCCCCCTCAGCTCACCCCAGCCTGATCCAAGTAACACCACCATAACCAGCCCCCCACTTACCACCCCCCTAACTGCCCACCCCCCTATTGCCCTCCAAACCAACTACTCCATTACCCCCCCCCCCCCCAAAAACCGATCGCCCCCTCATCACCCCCTAACCGATCGCCTCTCACCGTAACCCGAACCGATCGTCTCCCAAACCGATCGCCTCCCCACCGCTCCCCAGACCGACCACCCCCTTTCCACCCCCCAAACCGACTGCCCCCTCCCCGCCTCCCTATCTGACCTCCCACTCACCGCCCCCAATACCGATCACCCTCCCAACGCACCCTAAACCATCCTCCTAAAGTTCGCCCCCGAAACCATCAGCACCCCCATCGCCCCCCAAGCCGACAGCGCGCCTATTGCCCCCAAACCGTCCGCGCCCCCACAGCTTCCCTAACCAACTACCCCCTCACCTCTCGTCCGCCAAACACCCCCCCAAACCATCGGCTCCCCCAACCCCCCCCAAATCTCTTCTTTACTTCCTAAACTATTTTCCACAATATCTCTCCCAACACCCTCGTTCAGACCAACGCAACACCCACCCGAAACGTACCTCCCCCCGACCTACCACTACCCCACTAAATTCCCCCACCCCCCAAAGCCCCCTTACCCCCCTCCCCGTCCCTCAAATAGTGGTATCCGCCCAGTTGTTCCCTCGCCCTGTAGTAAAAAAGAAAACCAACATCAAACAACTCCTCCGAAATAATCCTCCCCCCATATTGCAGCCATGTCCTTTGCAAATAAAAAATAACAAACGCTAACATCTTATAATTCTACAACCTTAATAAACTCATGATGAAAGAGAAAGGGACCTAAATTGGCCCGGAGCTCTGTACGCCCGTAATTCAAAAAAAAAAAAAAAGCGTCAGGGATGGGGGTGGGAACCCAGGACAGGGGGATGGTAACTAATGAGGGAGTAACCGGGAGGGGGTACGGGGGAGGGTGAAATATGGGGAAGGTGGAAGACGGGGAAGGTGGAAACGCAACAAGTAGGAAAAGGGGACGCGGGAGGGGAACGGGGACGGGAAGCCGGGTACTCGCTAGTTATTTTATAAAATTATTAAACCAACATAGGCTAGTCATAGTGAGGTTAAAAATTGAAATGTAAACGGTAATACCATGTGAGGAAACAATAATCAATAAATAATAATCAATCAACACTAAATTAAATCAACAATACAACAAATCGCCTCCGACAAATAGATTGTCCAATTTTTCAAAATCAGGTGAACTCAATATGGGGGCGTTCAAGTATTGCGTAACGCAATTTTTGAAGATTTTTGACCCCCCCTGCCCCTCATGTAACGCCCAAGTGACAATTTTTACCTGAAAGTCACAATTAAGTTGCGCAAAGTACTGGAAAATCGCTTAAATACCTTTTTTCTTGTTTTAATCGCGTTTGTGGTAATAAATAAAACAAGAGATTTCGAGAACGAAAAGGATTGCCAACTTGGAAGATTTTAATTCCCTAGTTTTTTATCTAAGTAAAGAAAAACATGTTACGTAACGCGTTGTTCGAACCCCCTCCCCCCCCCCTCGTAACGCACAGTAACTTTTCACAAGACCCCCCCCCCCCCCCAAGTGCGTTACGTAATACTTGAACGGCCCCTATGACATTTCAGTTTAGCCTCAATATTAGGTTTGGGGTCGTCCATTAATCACGTGAGGCTCCAAAGGGGGGGGGGGTTCGGAAAAATCACGAAATATCACGAGGGGGGGGGGGGGTTAGTCTAAAACCTCACCACATATCACCAAGGGGGGGGGTTAAAAAGTTGCTAAAAAACATCACGTGATTAATGGACGACCCCTTTATGGTAAACAAGACGAGATGAATTAAGGAATAATAAATTTAAACCTTCAGAATTAATTATTATGGTTAATAAACCTTGGTTAAAATGAACTATTAATGTTAAAACTTGACTATAATAAATACACATTCTTGGTTGTGCATTTGACGTGCAATAACCTAGTTTCAGAATTGCGATATTATCCTACGTAAGCAATTTGTCGTGTAGGGGGTTTTCTTTACATCTTGAAAATTTTATCCGAGTGATATCTAATCTATTAGGACACTCTCCCTACCAGTACTACCCACCATGAGACTACGCCAGGCACATACACATATTTAACTAATTGGTGTCATGGGAAATTCAGTCAGTATTCAACGGAGCCTATCGTTAAACTGTGTATACACACGCGAGCCGAACCTGCGAGCCGAGCCACGACTTATGGAAAAAGAAGCGAAACCCCGCTTCCAGTTTTTTTTTACTTTACCTACACACATGAGGCCCTGAGAAAATAATTCTCCCAAGGGCCTATGTCATCTTTGGAGATGCTGTGTGGAGGGTCTTTATCTCACCATGGAGGGAAAAGTATGAGGGATGGGTAGGAATCTGGGGTCAGTGTCTCCAGGAGTGGCGGAGGTATGAATCCATCACTCCCACTGTTTTACAAGGCGATGTTCCGAGAGAGTCCTGTAAAAGAGATTAACTCAACCAGTCTCTCCGGATCCAGCTGGTGGGCAGATGCATTCACCGCCAAGACCCCGTGAACCTGGGTATGCATGCTAAGTCACCAAATGTAGCGAACTACTTGGGGTGACCTATGGCATGACCTGTTGCATAAAGGTCATCAATTAATAAAATGAAGCACCCGACTGAGAATTATTATGTCGGCTTCAGTGGATGAACGAACCAAACGCCGCCCGCAGGACCAATTATTGTCAAAACGGATGACATTTCAAACTCTGATAAAGAAATCTAGAAACGCCTTGTAAAATAAATGGGATTTTAAGTCATAGGTGGGCCTACATTCATACCCTTATGCGTCGAAATTCCCAGCGCGCATTGTTATATTTCAAGTCGCCAAGTCGCGAGATTTGCTTCTCAGAGTCCGTGATCGAACATGCCCACAGGTAGGGCATATCCAATACCCATGTCTTCTATGCATACTTAGTTCCAAGTGAATACAGCCACATGTCGTGCGTTATTAATTCCGCACGGAGTTCCGTCAGCAACACGCGCGGCTCTACCGCAAAGGGTAGTGATTTGCGGCGTCCATTATCGACACCGCGGGCAATACCGGCCCATTTCACTCTGTGTTTCATAACATTATACACACACTAGATTAGATTGCCCTAAGAAGGGAGGAATTACAAAACAATTTCCGATCGTAAATCTTCAGCGGCTGCTGGGCAGGTCCATCTTATGATCTAAAGCCATGATAGTGCTTTTAAAACCACTCTGCTAAATCGGTACCGTATCGAAGTCAGGATAAGTAGTGAGATCAGATCAAAATTATCTAACATCGAGAGAATTTATTACATTAAATTGGCAATTGACCTAAAGTTAGTTAAAATGGTTGCGAACGAACTAGAACGATAGGAAGCAGTGTAATTTTATGAATTTACAACAAAAAAATTTCTGTAAAGTCATATACTTAAAGTCGTATTATAACTCGAAAAGGTTTTTCTTTTTAGGTAAAATAATAAGCTAGGTAAACTGAAAATGGTTTTTTTTCAGACAAACATAAATGTATTCGCAACCTAGACTTTTCGATAGATTTTTTTTGGTTATCTATGTGCTGAAGATTCACCAGTTTCCACTTATACTACGTGTTTCATGACAACGTGTACAGGTAAAATTACTAAAAGGACATCTACCGACATTTTTACTATTTATTTCAGAAAGGCATATACGATAGTTTTACCGCGATTTGCCATAAAATTGAGTTCAACCAAAGAATGAAAACGACTTCGAAGCACCAAAAAAATCACAAGATAAATAAATTTAATGCGAAGTATAATGAAACTACTGTCAAACCGTTTAGTTCAGAGAAAAGCGGTTTGGTTTTTCCACAAAAGTATTCCTATATGTCCTCTCTGGATTTCGAAAGTTGCGCAAATATTTAAAAATATATATATATATATATATATATATATATAATATTGTTTTCAACCCTTACATGTCCCTCCGTTTTTTTGTAAATTACTTCTTATAGGAGTTAGGATCCTTAAATTTACCTAGTTTTGAGCGCCATCAACAGACGTACGGTATACAAATTTGACAATGTATTTTTATAAAAGCAAAACGTATAAACATAGAACATTTTTTTGTAATGCGGTTGTGGAAAAAATCTTAAAAATATCTCCAGTTTTGGAGGAGAAAACAGGGGAACACAAATCCTCGATTTTTTTTTTTTTACAGTGAATACCGCACAAGAATCTCAACTGCTCCCGTCTGGAGCCAGTGAGACTATGGCATCCCCAATTGAGGTATGTTGTGAGGCTGAAGGTAGTGGGGAGGGGAAGGAGGTGGGGAAGAGGAAGGTTGGGAAGTACCTGGCTATTCAGATCTGGTCACTAAACACGGCTAAAGCCATTTTCAAGCAACGTTTCAATTCTGAATGGTGGTCTTACACCAGGGCGATACTGATAGTATCTTCCACTCTGGAACATGCCGCAAATATACTATATATTATTTTAAATGAATTAATTGGGAAATAACACAAATTAATCAAATAAAATTTATTAGCGCATGCCGGGTTCGAACCCGCGACCTCCGGATTGTGAGTCAAGAGTCTTACCCACTGGACTACGGAGGTCATAGTCCAGTGGGTAAGACTGGTTTGGTATAATCAGCCTAAAATGCAGTTGTCCCTTTCGCTCAGTATTCGGGAGGGAGGGGGGGGGGGTAACAGCGACAGTGACAGCAATAGTTTTATAAAAACCTAGTATTCAAATTTCTCGTCGCGACTCCGTAGTTAACGTTCAAAAAGAAAAAGAAGATGGTTTGAAAGGGAGATATATAAATACGTATACTATATCTTTTTTAAATCTTATCATGTATTTTTTTATGTAAACATCTTGTATTAGGTCCGTGTATTTTTGCGCATGTACCTTTTATTGTATTTTTCCTGAATTGTTTTTTATGCATTTCTATAGTCCATCATGGAGGATACTTTATTTTAACTTTGTGACACCAACAGTACATAAATCAAATGAGTGGTTATAATATTATTCATAAAATCTTATAAGACATGTTTCTGTGAAATATTTGTTAAGTGATTCTTCATATGTTTGTGTCTGTATGTTGCTTCTGTAAAATGTTTTGTAAAATTTTTCTTCATTTATTGTGTCTGCATATTGGGTTGGGTTGGGTTTATCTTTTCAAATGTACCAATTGGCGATCCCCCATTGGAATGAAATTTCGTTGTTAGTTTTAATTAAAAAAAAAAAAAAAAAAAAAAAAAAAAAAGAGGGAGCGCACTAATATTATAAGCGATAATAATTAAGCGAAAATTGTGAAAATATGAAATAAATAAATAAAACATGACTCGTTTACATTAGAGCAAAAATTTCACGACAAATCATAGTGTTAAATAACAGAACATAATGTGTTTTAAATAAATCTCGGAGCATACTTTACAATATTTTTCTATCGATAAATTTCATATAATTACCTTTTCGAATCTACAATTGTATAGATATTATGTTGAAAAATAACATATATTTTTTAGGAAACCTAAAATCTGAAAGTGTTCAAGAGAAATATGTAATAAAACGGTAGAAATTCGGACTGCCGCGGCTTAATGTTTCAATTGCACCTGCTTTTGCGTATTGAATTATAAATTCTAACCGCGGCGAATATCGGTGGGCAGGTAATTACTTATCCACGAATAATAATTTCCTCGTCGAGCTGATAGACCAGCCCAGAGCCGATAGCCAATAGCCAAGAGCCAAGAGCCAATAGCCTAGCATTTGCTCTCGCGGTGCGTTACGAATCGATCACCTCCGTAATAATGCACTATCATGTTTCAATTAAATACTAGTCTGCTCTGTGTTCCCACGATATGGAACTAATAGGAGATAAAGGCATTCAGTGGGCTGCTTTATCTGAATACTAAATTAATAACCTTTAGCTGCATTCATGAACACTGGAAAATTAAGTGATTGGTTATTCATGAGGTTTTTTAATTCATTTTTAGTAAAGGGATTCTTTTTTTTTTATTTTGAGGCCTTTCTTCTGAGTGAAACGTAAAACTTGTGGTATCGCAAAACTTGTGGTATCGTATCAGTATTCTGATATATTAGTTCAAATTTTGTAAATTATTCACGCTATGCAAATGCACTATATATAAGTATAATAAATACAAAACATGTCAACCTACCAGAGACAAAATGGGAAAATAATGCACAGACTCCAGATATTTTCATATCAGAGAGTTCGGCTCGGTGGAAATCCTAATTGGACCTATATATCCTACTAATCCCTCAATATAAATATTTAAAAAATCTTTTGTAATCCTACATGTGTTAATCCTAAATGACTGATTTTTACATTTTTATATGTAAATTCTTTGACAAATCTAATATGCCTAAATTTTTAATGAGAGAGCTAGGTATAACAATTGGTAATATTGTTATAGTCTGAGAATACCAAATTCTTTTAGTCTCAATTTCCTAAATCTGTATATTTTCTTATTTTTTCAGAAACAGATTTTCGAATATTACAGGAAATTTGAATAGCGACATCAATGATACAAGTTATTTTTTTAAATTTTGTCATGTAAAACTATATCAGATCTATTATGTTATGACTAATTGTTCTGTGGGGCCACCTCCGGGATAATATATATTATACAGGGTGTTAAGGGACGTACTTGAATTACTTTAACCAGTGATTCCTGACATTATTTGGAGTAAAAAATGTAAATGAATTTTTTTTATTTTTTTTTCAAAAATTTTTTCTTCAAAATCAAACAAAAAAAAATTTCTTCCGCATGTCGTCACTGGTAACTCAGCCGGGTGTCCGACGAACCCCTCACCCCGCCTCCAACTGTTCAACGATTACCATTTTTTTATGTTTTTGTAGAAAAAAAAAAAAAAAAACATCAAAAATGTCACCGGAGACCAAAATTTCATTTGCATTTTTTACTCCACAAATGTCAGGAATCACTGGTTAAAGTAAGTCAAGCACGTACCTTAACCCCCTGTATATGTATTATAATATTAAAGGTTAGTAACTTTTCACATCAATTAAAAATTTCAAAATGACGTTCATGATCATGGAACCAGAGTTACAATCACAGACCCACAACTGAAATTATTGTTTTTGATTATGTCATCATTTTTTAAATTAAAATTCTGGATAAAAATCCACGTTTTTTTGTTGAAAATTATTAGCAATCTTTCCGTAGGTACCTACTGACTTAATGTATGAATCCCGGCAAAAATTTATTTTAAAATCATGCTACTACCGTCTACTAAAAGGAATCACTTAATAATATAAACATTGTTCACCTCAACCCTACAGAGTGTTTTTTTTTAATGAATTCAATAACGCAGATAAGGGAAAGTACCCATACTACGTGACACGTTTAGGGGGTACAAATGAGAGGCGGGGTGCTTAGGTTTTTGGTCACCGGGGGGGGGGGGGGGGGTTAAAAATTGCAAAAAGTTGGTCACGTAGTATGGGTACTTTCCCTAAAGCAACTAAGATATTTAAAATAAAATTATCAATCAAGTGACGGAGGATTCTTTGCATTCTACAATGAAATTGGCTGACTTTCACAAGTAATAAGAAGCTATTGTTACTTTTTTAAACTTATGTTCCGAATTACGATTTTTTTTACATGAGCTTCACACAGGAGGCCCTGAGAAAAATAATTTCCTTCAGGACCTATGTCATCTTGAGGGGTTTTTTAAGGAAAGGAAGGAAAGAAAAGTTCTGGGAAGGAAAAGGGTTTAAGGGGTGGGTTGGAATCTGGAGTTCAGTATGTCCTGGTCGTCCTCCTCCAAGACCTAGAAAAACCTCACCCCATGAACCCGGGCACCCCTGCTAAATCACAAAACGTAACGAATCACTTTGGGTGACCTATGGCAGAGGTGTTGGTGATCCAATAAAGGTTCCCAGGGCGGCGGTACCCATTCCCGCCCCCCAAATTCTGAAATAAACAAAAATGAAGATTTACAGAAGCAGATGTGAAAAGGTTTACATTTGTGAGTTAAACTGACAAGGGTAAATAAATTCATAAAACAGAGAAGATCTAAATTTCTGTCGGTAATTTAAAAAGAAAATGTTGTATTAATATAGTACCTACTTTCGAAACGACGTACATAATAATACTGAAAGCTCAAAACTTTTATTTATTTATGGACGACCATCTGCTGAAAAGAAATAAAATGCTTGTCAATTACCTAAAATTGACTAGACTGGGTTTTAAAATGCAATTGGTATTTAAAAATGGAAAGAAAAAACTTTTTTCCTTCTTCGAATGCATAATAAAACATTACTTTCGCGGTTATTATGTAATATAAGTACTGCGTAATTTAAAAAAAAAGTTTATAAGTCTCAAAGGTTCCGCTCGAGGTTTTTGGCTTGCCCCAACGTTGCTATCTTTTCCTACTACCTTGTATAAGAATGTAAGGGTAACAGTAAAACTGTTTACGACCATCCCCTGTAAACCTGAAGACCAAAACCGAAAACAAGATATCACTTGAGGATTAGCAATAAAACCTTTTTAGGTGGGTGGGTTACCTACCCACCTTTTTACATAGAAAGTGAAAAGGTTTTTTTTTTGTCTGTTTTTATTGGGACAAAGTAAACGAAGACAACTTGCACATGTTATTAGACCAACCATACTCAACCTGCGGCCCGCCAAGCTTTTGTGTGCGGCCCTAAACATTTTATTAACAGGAACTTGTTTTAAAAAATCTATCATTCTAAATTTCGTGTACCTTGAGATTCGTTTCAACTTTGACGCACAGATAGTGACACCCGAAAAGGATTGTCATTGTGGTCCACATGATCTGGTATAAGAGTGAGATACGTTTTTTAGATTTTCACGGCCAAAAGTATTTTCGTTATTTGTTTTGGGGGTGATATGCCGTGTTGCGCTACCTCCTTCTTTAGCCAACGTTTCGGACAGCGTTACAGTGTCCATCATCTGAACAGATGTGTAAGAGTGTTGCTATTGCATGCGCTAGATTTATTCCCAAAAAAACAAATATTTGACACACAAGTACGCGCGCAAATAATTTATAAATAAAAGTGCCTCTTCTAGAAGCCACCGCATTAATTATATACATAAAAACTGGTTAATTTCACTGGTTAGTCAGGTATCTACTTGCAAAAAATTTAACAGCATGTCTTACTGTCGCGTATAAGATATTATTTTGACGAAAAGAGAGTGTTTCAAGACAAATTGGGAAGAAAAATATTTCTTTGTTGGGGGGGGGGGAGGGGGGTTGATGATTTTTTTTGGTCGTACCAGTAGAGTGTTGCGGCCCGCGTAACTTTCAAAAACATGTTTGTGGCCCGAAGTGAAAAAAGGTTGAGTATCATTGTATTAGACCAATAATGATTTTTTGAGTTTTGAAAGCTGGGAATAGTTGCGTACAGCAGACGTTGAAAAATAATACTAATAATTTTGTAAAGATACCTAAAAAGTTACCAAAGATAGGTATAGATTGGTACTAGGTATAGGTAGGTAAAGTTAGATGGAAACCCGTGTTAAACCTAAAATAATCCAGTATTTGATACAGATTCGTAATTATTAATTATAGTTGATTTTACCGGTATATTAGTTTCCTCGAATCGGTCGTGTAGTCATTGAAATATTTATTGGGAACATTTGTTTCCTCCGACTTAGTTCCAATGGTTAAGTTATACAGCACTCATTTTACATACAACTTTTGTCTATATATCTATGTATATATTTATATAATAATATTTATTTTATCTATATGCACTGATATATATACCTCAATGTCTATATGTATGTAAGTTTATCCTAAAATTCCCATAAAGTATCTATCACATAAAAACAGATACCCACACCCATCACCACAAAACGCAGGATTTCATCTACTGGAATCACTGAAGGCCGCATAGTTTCATGTTGACTGTCGGCCGACTCCTCCCGGATAAGGTTTTTCATGGTTTCCTTATTCCCAAAGGCAAATGCGGAGGAGCTCCAAATAAAAGGACATGACCGACTCCTTCCTACTCCCAACATAACACAAACACATACGTATGTATATATTTTTCCACTGGTCTTGAACTCAGTTGCTTTGTGGAGCTAAGCGAAAGATGCAATTTTGGTAGGGTTTTTTACATAACAATTTTTCCCTACCGACAAAACACATGACCTCAAGTCTATAACACCCAGATACTATTTTTAAATACCCACATGAGGTAAAAATTGCAAGGCGCATATGACGCCGTTCTATTTGTATAAGGAACATTAACTTTAAATTCAGTAAATTTCAATGATTCATCTCTTCAAGATACCTAAGAATCTAGAAAACGAAAAAAAAGCACTCATTTTACGCATTTGATGTTATATCTACTTCATACTTTTTGTAATTTTTGGGCATTAACTATGTAACATTTTTATAGACATTTTGTTTTGAAGAGTTTTATTTTCCGTGTACATTTGTTATTTTAAATTTATTTTTTCTGCTACCAGTTTCGACACATCCGTGACTATACAAACACACGCGACACACAGTGGCGTAACTATAGGGTGGCAGGACTGGCAAAATGCCACGGGCCCCTCGGGGGCTGGGGCCCCGACCCGAGAGGCCGCGAGCTCAATAGTAAGCTAACATTTTTAACAAAATTTAGTAAAAGTAATAAATTTTATATACGTACATAAAATACATAAAATCAATTAAAGTTAGACACAACTAAAGAAAGACCATATACAAATTCAAATAAATTATTAAGATTTAAACGCATTCATAAGAAAAGGATTTCGATCAATTTCAGAACGCATCCATTGGTTGCTTAATTTTTTGACGTGGTACTTTGGTGGTGCGGACGAGCTAGTGACGCTAGGGGTATTCCCGACAAAAAGCAAGAAATTACTTTTTTCATGGTGCTGGCGGAATCCCGAAATTCTATTTTTTGAGTGCGGAGGGCTCTACTACGCATTCTTGGTTTAATTGTTATGACAATTGATCACTTGCATTTTTTAAATTTATCGTAGTTTTTGTTTTATTGAACCTGCAATTAGAGGCAAAGCAAAGTTAATTGTGAAAGTTAGATATTAACGTTAGTTCAAGAAAATATCTAAGTGGGAGCAAAAACGAAAGAGGAAGAGGGAGTGTGGGGGATGGAAGAGGAGGGGAAACCGCGTTTCCTTCCAATGAATGAAATTGTCTCCAATTTCAGTGCTTTGCAACCTGCCACTTTGCAAAATTTAAATCACACTTATTAAAAAAGCTCTAGAATTTGTTTATATGTATAAAAAAAGACATATCTGAATCATTTGCAAAGGGAATTCTCAGTTTTCGGTACACCTTCAATGAAAAGAAAAATAGAAAAGGATTCGTATATTAGAGAATTTTGCTGATCATTTTATTTCGCGCAGATTTCCTGAAGTATGTACTCCTGCATTAATGTTATTTGTTACAATTCCTGTGACTGCAGCTAGTGCTGAAAGATCATTTTCGAAACTAAAATGAATGAAAACCTATTAAAGAAACTCAACGGGACAAGACAGGCTACGTAACTTGGCTATTCTGTCTATTGAAAATTCTATGGCCCGATCTTTAAACTTTGATGTTGTTATTGATATTTTGGAGGAACAGAAATCTGGAGAAAAGAATTTTATTAATAAATATCTTGTAAAGATTATTATTGTTATGTTATTTTATTATAAATATGTAATACCTATGCTTTTGAAAATAAAATTTATTGCATATTTAACAAAAATGCACACAATATTAGTAATACTGTTGGGTAACTTCTTAAGTGGTTTATTAAAATTCAATTACAACTTAACGATTTTTTTCTGGGGGGCCCCAACCATATTTATTAAACTTAACATTGATCCACTTAATGTGGACTAATATAAACATAGGTTCATTTTTAATTTACACTTTGCTTATTTCATACGACAAGTTTGAATCTCTGCCATTTGGTCACCCAATGTTGGTCGTGACGAAGGGTGCCCGGTTTCTCGCTTGATTTTTTTTTACATTAGCTCCACACAGGAGGCCGCAAGGAAAAAACGACATGTGTGGAGGGTATTTTTATGGAAAGGAAGGAGAGGAAGATCTGGGAAGTATGAATCCATCCCTATCCACTGCGGTGCCAAACGTTGGTTCGAGAGAGACCAACTGGAGAGGTCAAAGGGTTTCCCCAAACTGGCTTTTCGCGATCCAGCCCCCTGTGCAGCTGGTGGGCACAGGGCCGGATTAAGCATGTCGGGGCCCGTAGGCAGTGCACGTCTCGGGGCCCCTACCTACACCTTTTTCAAACTATCAAAAATATTTTTCTACCACAATGTATTTTTATTCATTTTTTTTTTTATTTGTTTTTTATTTATTTATTTTTATTTTTTTATTTTTTTATTCTTTTTTTATATGAATACCGCACAAGAGTCTCAACTGCTCCCGTCTGGAGCCAGTGAGACAATGTCATCCCCAATTGGGGTATGTTTTGGCTGAAGGTAGTGGGGATGGGAAGGAGATAGGGAGGAGGAAGGTGAGGAAGTACCTGGCTATTCAAATCTGATCACCAAACACGGCTAAAGCCATTTCGAGCAACGTTTCAATTTTGAATTGTGGTCTTACACCAGACTGAGAGTATCTTCCACTCTGTAACGTGCCGCAAATATACTATTTATTTTTTTTATTTAATTATTTTCATATTACATTTGGTTATAAAATGACGTATTGCCCATCTCACTAGGTGTGAAACGCCTGTGTTGAGATGGCAATTTACAGAGTGGTTATCTAAGATTTTGTAGTAATATTATGAAAATGGCAGGTTAATATAATTTTTTTTCTTTAAATATACAATTCAAGTATGTTACATATATATAAGAAGATTGCAGTAGGTACATGGTTACATATATACACACAGTAGGTATAAAGGTAAGTCTGTTTTTAAATACTTGTGATGGATATGTTTATTTGAGGTGATCAATGATTTTACTTTTAAATGTAATTTTGGTTTGCGTGTTTCTAATTTCAGGAGGTAGAGAATTGAACAGCTTTGTTGCATTATATTTAAAACTTCTTTGCCCATAAGAAGTTTGACAAACTGGGATGTTGAAAGATTTTACATTTGACTCTCTTAAGGCTCTTGTGTTCATTCGTTCTTCAAACATGTGTGTATTTTTAAATTGATGAAGCAGGATATTTTTTTAATACAATTTTTGCAGGTTCGGAACATTTAGTGTCTTAAAAATAAAATCAGTGCTTGTTCTCAACGGGACTTTAAGAATAACCTTCAAAATTAGTTTTTGAATCTTTACTAAAGGCTCTAGGCAAGTATTTGTGGCACTACCCCAGCTGATAATACCATATTCAAGTGATGATTGTATAAGAGCACAGTAAACTTGTTTCAGTTGTTTTCTATTTAAAATATCTCTAACATTTTAAAAAAAATAGACGAGTTTCCTCAGTTTTGTCGTTAGGTTTGTAACATGTACGTTCCATTTAAGAAGATCATCTATTTGAATACCAAGATATTTAATACTGTCAACTCTACTTATAGAAGGACAGGTACATGGAGTTAATAGGGGGTTACAGCTGTGGAGTTTAAGGCTTTGTTGTGAAGGCAAGAACTTATTTGAAATTCGAAATGTTAGGAATTTAGTTTTGTCTGTATTCAGGGTTAATATGTGATCATTAAGCCAATTTTTAACAATACGAAAGCCATTTTCTGCCGTTTTAAAGACTTCATCCCAAGATTTGGCGTGAAATAGCAAGACCGTATCATCCGCAAAACTTGTGATTTGTCCACAAATTTTTTAGGTTACATAGATCAATAATATAGATTAAGAATAATAAGGGTCCTAGGATGCTGCCTTGTGGAACGCCACAATGTGATTTTTGGGAACTACTATAGGTACTGTTTATTTTAACACATTGCGTTCGATCAGTTAGATAACTATGAAATAATTGAAGAACTGTATCTGATATTCCTATCCTCTTAAGTTTATCTAAAAGTATTTTGTGGTTCACAGTATCAAACGCCTTTGCAAGATCAAGGAAAATTGCTAAACATTTATTTCCTTTGTCGACATTACTTATTATGAAGTCTGTAACGTTAGTGATGGCGTCTGAGGTTGATAGGTTTTGGCGAAAACCAAACTGATTTGCTGATAATGTTTTACTAGAGTCAATGTAAGTAATCAATTGATTTCTTAGTATTCCTTCAACAATTTTAGAGAGTGCACTTAGAACACAAATTGGTCTGTAATTGGTAATTTCAGTTTTTTTTCCACCTTTAAAAATTGGAGAGATAATCCCTTGTTTTAATACATTAGGGAAACAACCTTGAGTGAAGCTCTTATTGATTAAGAATTTGAGGGGAACGGCTATATGAGATTTCAGTGATTTTAGTAGTTTACTTGGTATTTTGTCATGTCCAGGTGAAGTCTTCTCTTTCAGTGAGTCGATTTCTTTGATGATATCCTCCATCGATACATCTTTTAGAGTAAATTTTGCGTAAGTTTCTTCTCGGGGATTATCATCTGGTTGTGGAGTTTTAGTATTACAGTTGATGTTAGTATATGTATATTATTTTACTAACTAACTAACTAACCATCACGCCGTTTCAGGGGTAGGCAGAGAGGACGGACCGCCAAACAACTCGGTCTTGGCACACACTCTTTGCCTCACTCACATTCATACATCGTCTCATACATTCTCTTCTATTATTCTGTTTATTATATTATTTTAAATGCGTAAATTGTGATTAAAACAATTTAATCAAATAAAATGTATTTGCCACGCCGGGATTCGATGCCGCGACCTTCGAAATGCGAGTCAAGAGCCTTACCGCTGGACTAAGCCGGCCGGCTACGAAGTAATGCCATCATCCCATCCAATAAAAAAAAATTTAAACGAATACAATACAATAATTCTTTATTAGACATAAAAAGGCACAGATATACACGGTGTCCGGAAACTCGTAGTACAAGCGGAAAACTGGTCAATCTACATCACAATTGGAGTCGATTCGTGATATATTTTTTTGATTTGAGCTTTCGTTTTCGAGTAAATCGGGTCCGAAGTAGGAATTTTTTTGGTCAAATTTGGAAAAATCGAACACTTGCAGTAAATATCAGAAAAAAGTTTTTTGTATAAAAGTAAATAAGTTTTGAATAAAAGTAAAGTAAAATTCTCGTCAAATTCTATAATATTAAATGAAATAAATACTTATGTTAAATAAAATCTGGTAATCAAACTTACGTGGTATCGTAATGTAACTTCAGTTTATTACACTCGTCGTCTCGCCGATTTTCTCGAAGCACTTGCAAACAATAAAAATATAACACTTCTTAACAAAATTCAAAAGTTTTGAAACATCGAACAGAGTAAAACTGTTTAAATTAAATCACTGTCGCAAAACTCCCAAATCGT
The DNA here is from genome assembly GCA_929108145.2 of Limnephilus rhombicus. Classification (NCBI taxonomy): domain Eukaryota; kingdom Metazoa; phylum Arthropoda; class Insecta; order Trichoptera; family Limnephilidae; genus Limnephilus; species Limnephilus rhombicus. The sequence goes on from OV815270.1 coordinate 14,081,127, forward strand.
AATTTAAGACAAAACGATATGAATTTTTTTTTTTTTTTTTTTTTTTTTTTTTAATTGAAATAATAGATAATACATAATATAATCAACAAACAAGTCCTGCTAAGCCAATTGAATCGGCTTGTCAACAGGTGCTTATATTTTAGTTACATATTTATACATTTTTAAAATTTAAAATTTACATCTTATATCTACAGATACAACATTTTTTCATACATATCAAAATCAATATAAATCTTTTTTTCCGATAGCCAATTTTTCACCATATATTTAACCTTATTCATAGAATTACATTGCTTTATAGTGTCAGGTAATAAATTAAATATCTTCGGTATGATATATTCAAACGTTCTCTGTCCGTACTTATTGTTAAATTTCGGAACTATTAACCCGTCGTTACGCGTGAATCTAGTGCTGTATTTATGTTCTAATTTCTCTTTATGCTGCGGGGTAAATATATGCTGAATTATAATTTTTTGCCAAAGTATTGCCTTAACAGGTAAAATTTTGGCACTCTGAAACAGCAACGGTGTATTTTGTCTCTGTTTGAAAATATTAGGGACGACCAATAATTTTACAATTGCATTTTGTACAACTTGCACTTGTTTCAGATTGGTTATAGAAGTATTTCCCCATATTGTTAATCCATATCTTATAATAGATTCTGCTAGTGACATATAAATTATTTTAAGTGTTTCAATTGATAGGAAAAAATTTAATGTGTACATTCTGCCAGCAATCGATCTGAGTCTTTTACAGGTTTTTTTTATATGTTTGTCCCATTTAAAAAAACAATCTACAGTAACACCAAGATACACGTATTCCGAAACTAATTCTAAGCTTTCACATTTACAATTAGTTGGAATATTTTTATGAATGCAATTAAAATTATGAGATATAATATTAGGATTAAATTGAAATTTGGCATTAGGTGATCTTATATGCATTACTTTGTTTTTTTTAGCATTTATTAATAGTCCTGCATCATGTGACCATTTACAGAGTTGATTAAAGTCAATTTGCATGAGTTCAATTGCAATTTTTAGATCTTTATGTGATATGACCAATGCCGTATCATCTGCGAATACAAAATGTTTCACAAAAGAGAAAAGTTTTTTCATTATGGTTACATAAATTATATATAGTGTAGGTCCTAATATGGAACCTTGTGGAACTCCTGCAGATACATTTTTTGTTTTACTAAAAGTATTATTTATTTTGATACATATTTTTCTATCTCTAAGATAATCTTTAAATAAATTTAACACATTTCCTCTTATTCCAATTTTTTCTAGAGTTTTAAGCAGTTTTTTTGAGTTAATTGTGTCAAAAGCTTTAGAGTTATCAATAAATAAAACAATAACATGTAATTTATTATTCAATTGGTTATTTACGTAATTGGAAAAATCTTGCAGTAGTTTTTCAGTATTTTTTTTTTCTTTGGAAACCATATTGACTTTGATCAATGATAGAGAATTTTTCAATATAATTATTTAATTTATTTGATAAAAAATTTTATTTTACGACACAATTCAAATTCTATAATATTAAATGAAATAAGTATGTTAAATAAAATCTGGTAATTAAACATACGTGGTATCGTAATGTAACTTCAGTTTATTACACTCGTCTTGTCGCCGATTTTTAGAAAATGAAATGAAGTTTGTTTATGACACATGCCACAACACACAACATACGTATCGAACGAATCGGAGTCAATCGGGGACTCCCCCAAATCCGGGGTCCCCAATGCTCTTTGTCATGCCAAACAATACTGTCAACCTTATGAAAGTGTGCATAAAATAAATAAATACATGTAGCAGTAGGTGTGCATTTATAATGCATTCAGATTTGGAATAAATATCTAGAATTGACGATATCTAGATTTTCCCTGAGATCTCTGAACTATTACCCTGTGTCTGAAGAATTAATTACTCTATAATATTTTAACCAGTGTTTTCGTACCTCGCTAGATCTTTTCTAAGCCGACCAGAACTACGGCGCGGCATCCCGTTGCTTACTGATAGAGAGTCAAACCATTGAAGCAAGTCATTTTTTCTCGGGGCGCGGGGCCCCCAGCCGATGCGGGGCCCCTAGGCAGTTGCCTACTCTGCCTTAGGGATAATCCGGTACTGGGTGGGCAGATGCATTCGCCGCCAAGACCTGAACTACATCCGATGATTCCGGGCACCCCTGTCACCAAAGTCACCAAACGTAGCGACAACTTAGAGTGATCTATGGCAGTGGTGTTAGTTATCCAAAAATGGTTCCCGGGGCAGCTGTACCCATACCTTCCTCCCAAATTGTCACCAAGAGATCCGCACGCTGTAACACGCATATATTCTCTGAATCGCCATCCTTTTCTTATTTGTTTCGTTTTGGCTATGAAAGATAAAACAAGAATGTGCTATATTTTTGTTCGATTAGTATGACTAGGTATAACACAGTTGTGTGTTTATTTGGTCTATGGTAGGTATGAAACTACAATTTTTATTGTTCATGGTAAAATAACAATATTATGCGCTTTTCAATGATATTTGAAGGCTTATTTCTGAGTTTGGATTGCTGGTATAATAATATTGGTATTGTGTTGTGAGACTACTCGGAAATAGCGGCCGGCAATAAACCGCCCGCCATAAAGCGCCCAGGGTAAACTTTCTTTAATTGCTGTTAAAACCGCTCTCGGATTACCGGTCAATGTTCATTGGACTCTGGCGGGAGAGGTATGTTATTGAGGTAATGCAGTAGGTTTATTGGGTCGGCATAAAGTGCGCTTTCAAAGAATCATGGGACAAGAAACCTTTCATAAAGTCAAATATGAAATATCGAAATATGTAGGTATTATAACCGCATTAATGTTAATCCAACAATTTATTCCAGTATACCACAACCTCAACACAACACTGAAACATTTGAATATTCGGAAAACCCAATTACTTATAACATTTTAATATGTTTGCAATGGAGTCCGTAACCTATCTAATTTGTTGTTTATCATATCGTGAGGTAATTACTACAACTAAATCTGTATTATAAGATGGAAATCAATCTGTTAAATTGGTAGTTGTATATTTGTTGGGAACCGTAATACTTATATTTTAGAAACAAGAACATGGATAATCATTGCCCATGTTTATTTATTTTTAACTTTACGGGTAAATCCTCAAATTGTAGTATTTGATTAATTGAAGACAATACCAGCGAAACTCAATCGAAAATCTGGAGGCAGAAAAATAGAAAAAGACATTGGCATCTCTGGGACTCGAACCCAGGACCTTGTGCTCTCATGGCAACGGCTCTACCAACTGAGCTAAAGTGTCTACATCCAATTCGGTCACTTTTAACTGTATCATACTTCGACTAAGAACTACCAACAATTAAATATTACAGTTTGAGGTTTTTCTCATAAAGTTAAAAATAAAAATAAATATTCATCCTGGACTTGCAGAAAAGACAATGGATGTCGCATATTAAAAATAAAATGGATACAAATTTATCCAGACACTATCTAGATGGCATTTAGTTCGGGTTTGAATCTTGGAATCATATATATGTGCGTTAAGGCTCTACAACCGGGCCCAAAAAGAAGAAGATGGAGATATACGAAATTACGAATGTTAGAGGAGAGCGCTAACATTTACAGTAATCGATGAGATAATTGCGAAAATGTTTAATAAAACACGACTCGTTTAAAATAGAGCAAAAATCTCGCGGGCATTATCTTAAACAGCATTTAAAGAAACACTGTGAATTTTTTCATACATATAACTTGTAAAATAACTGAAACAAACGTGTTAATAATATTTAATTAAATGAAGACAATATAAGCGAAACTCAATCGAAAATCTGAAAACAGAAAAATCAGAAAAAGATATTGACACATCTGGGACACGAACCCAGGATGTGTCAATATCTTTTTCTGATTTTTCTGTTTTCAGATTTTCGATTGAGTTTCGCTTATATTGTCTTCATTTAATTAAATATTACAATTTGAGGTTTTACTCATAAAGTTAAAATAAAAATAAAAAAAAAGTGTTAATAATAATTTTTGGAGCATGCTTTGCGATTTTTTTTCTATCGAGGGAATTTTATATAATTTGCGTTTCGGCGCCGGCATAGTCTAGATATTATCTTCAAGAATAACATATATATTTTTTAAGAGCTTTAAAACTTACCGTGTCTAAAGGAAATATGTAATAAATCCGGGTTGCGGGCCCTTTAGAAAATGAAGATAATGTTGTTAAAAGTGACCGAATTGGATATAGATATCTTCGCTCGGTTGGTAGAGCTGTTGCCATGAAAGCAAAAGGTCCTGGGTTCAAGTTCTAGAGGTGCCAATATCTTTTTCTGATTTCTTTCCAGTCTCCAGATTTTCGATAGAGTCTCGCTAGTATTGTCTTCATTTAATTAAACACTTTCCTCGTATTTATTTACAAAAATGGAATGACATACCTAGTTGTTAAAAACAAAAAATGCTAAGAAAGCAACATCACTAATTTTAGTGCTACAACTAGCTTAGTCTAGTTGCCTAATTAAAACATGGGAAAATACTTCTGGTAAGTAGAGTTACCTAATGATTGAATTAAACGACACAGTTTTTTGGAGATACCCACAAAAAACATATTCAAATAAGGGAACGTACCCAAACTACGTGACCTGTTCAGGGGGTCATCAAAATACCACGCTTGGTCACAACGGGGGGGGGGCTTAGGTTTTTATCACGTAGTCAATCTAGAAATCTTGCGTTTTTTTTCGAGCTACGAGGGGAGGTTTTTAAGTTCGCGGAATGGGAAGGTAAGTGATTAATGGGGGTACCGCTGAATTAGGTACTAATTGAACAACTCATTTTTAGGATAAACACCGGGTTTTATCGTAATTATTTCATTAGTCTTTGAGCTATCGTCGCCCAAACACTTCAATCGGGAAGAAATTGTGAAATGTGGAGAAAATTGAGTTCCGCGCTGTTGTAAAGTTCCTTTAAGTTAATTTAAAGATCGGAAAAATGTATTAGGGTAGTAGGTGAATATGTTGAAAAGGAAAAATAATTTTGGTTTTTATTTTTTTATACAGTGTGTGATAGTAATTTCCAGGTATTTGATCAATATTCGATCTGGGTATTTGTATACAATATTGTTTACTTTCATGTTCTACGGAGATAGAATGATTTAATTTTATTTTTGATATTTGAATAAGATGTCTCATTTTTAATACTTTCAGGCATTGATATATATATACTAGATGACTAATGACCGCGCCAAAGCATTGCCGCTGTACATATGTCCAAAGGCATATGCCCCGCTAACATTAGTCCAGTGCTCATTGTGACGCCGACCGACTTGTGCCGGACGATACGCGATCAAAACTATCACCAAAATGGTTAAATGCGTCGCGAAAAAATGCGATTCAACATAATAAAGCAAGTGGAATTACTTTCCACACCTAAGTTTATTGTTTACATATTCACATTTAATTTTAAAAAGCAGAAAATGAAATAAAATGTCAAATACTCTAATATAGGTTCAGTGTTGCCACTAAAAAGTCGTTTTGGTTTCCTACATTAATGGGAGAATACATAATTTATGGAATAAGTTACTATGGAGGTAACCATATTAAAAAACTTAATAAAAATTATGTTTTAATCTTCATACAACATACTTCATTAAAACTTATGTTAGTTTATTAATGAATAATCTAGTAAGTAATTATATTTTTTACGTATTTTATATTAATAATTTTGCAGGGCACCATAAGATGCATCTCGCCGTGAGAAGTGGGTGGAAATAATTCGATTGCCGAGAAAAGAACTTTGAAAACACTTTTGAAACAATTTCTGTTTGAGTATTATATACTATTGGTTCAATAAAAAATATTGGAACAAATAATGACTTCATTATTTCATTAGTTGTGCATTCTTTTAGTCATATAATGAAAAATACAAATTAAAAATAATTTAAATAAGTTTATTTTATTACAAACTAACGTAAAAAAAAACTATTTCATTGTTTATTTTGGGTAAAATTTCAAATAGTATGCAACACCAAGCCGCTATTGCAGGTTTGCGTTTCTGGCTTTGTCTAATCCTAGCGGTGGTAATGTTCTCGTGACTTGTGCAAGTGAGACAAAGATATGTTTACGTTCAAATGTTTAGTGATTACAAAGCTGCGTCGTTGAGTTGTAAAGTGGTTACGTTTTTTTCGATGAGCGGTAATGAAGTTTGCTTCTCTATTTATATACCTCAATGCTTTCAGGTAATGCGTTAAATATTTTCGGAATTCTATGCCTCTTTGTTCTATCACCGTATACATTTTGAGATTTATTAATAATAAACATTTGTGCTTCTCTATGCCTAGTAGGGTAGTTGTGGTTTATAGGTTTTTTGAATTCTGTATTCCAGAATTCATCTAGCGTTAATTGATAATCTACCTTACTGTGTATAGAGAGGACATTACACAAGGAGAAAATTTTTTTATAATCGCCTTCACATAATTGAACTTTTTTTTTGCCTGATATCAATTTTAGGAAACGGATTTGTAATTGTTCTATTTTATTTAAGTACGTTTTGTACGTTAATCCGTAACTATTTATTCCGTATCCTATAATTGATTCTGCTAATGCGTTGTATATACAGTATAATATATTTTTATCAACAAAGTTTTTTAGGTGGTAAAATTTCCCTAATATGGATCTTAATCTATTACATACATTTTCAATATGATTTGACCAGTTAAAATTGATATCTATAGTAAGACCAAGGTATGTATATTGGTACACTTTTTCTATATTTGGGCAATTACACTGTTGGGATTGGTTTTTTGTGTGTAAACAATCATACGAATGACTTTTTATATGCAATTCCTTATCCTGACAATTTGTATATGGTGAGTGAATAAGCATATATTTGGTTTTTTTGCGTTAATAATAATGCCATTGTCGTGTGACCATTTAATTATGTTGTTTAGGTATTCTTGTAAAATTTCCTCAATTTTTCCACTCCTTACCCAATCCTCAAACTTAAAAACCCACCCTCGTACATTCAAATAAGTGAAAAAGTTCAGGGAACGTGTTTGTTGAAGATGATTGAGATGAAAAATGTTTATAAAAATAACAAGACTTTCGTTTCCATAAATTACGTTCCGGTTTCAATATATTTTGACATAAGTTTTATCTTGATAATATTTTTTCCACTTGTAATGCATGCACTCTTGCTGTCACGCAGCAAGCGCCGTATTAATAAAGACAAATATAAGCCAAATAATGCATTTTTTATTTTTTGTTAGCAAAAAATTATTCGAAACCATATTTATGAAATACTACGTGAAAACTGTAGGGGGGGGGTGTCTTGGAATATACTACACGTGGTCACCGGAGGGGGGGTAAAAAATTGCAAAAAGTGTGTCACGTAGTATGGGTACGTTCCCTAACATGATAATTCCAACGAGTTAAGATTTTTCTCTATAAAATTACGCATTTAGTATCTAAGTAATTCAGAAACGCAAATTAATTTCGGAGTTCCCTAGTTGTAGTAATCACCCCACGACATTGTATGACATGTGTCGTAATTAATGTGACCATTTATTCCCCCCCCCCCCCCCCCGTAATCTTTAATCGTAATAAATTTGGATAACTTATATAGCGCTGTTTTCGCAAAAAATCGCCTCAAGAGCGCTCTGTGGGCTAGAGGCTAGATGACAATTCATCTTGCAGATACCAATCGCATCGACGATTGGAATTCTGGACACTTGTTAAAATTTAAAGAGATTTGTTTTACCTACCAATAACCGAAATAAAGCAATATGTTACAGTAAAAATGTTTTTGACTAAAATTAACATGGATTTTACTTTAGAAATTACTTTACTGTGTATGAGGCTAGATCGCAACTCGCCTTGCAGCTACTAAGCACATGGATTATTGGAATAAGGAACTCCAGTGAAAAATATAAAATATGTTCATATAGACCCTGATTCTGAATATATGTAGGTATAAGTTTTATTTAAGAAATAATATTAAACTCGGAGTTTTTAAAAAAATTATAAAAAGTCAATTTTTAATCGGATCGTAAAAACACGCCGTCAAGTTGGCATTATTGAAATTTTAGTGGTGACGTCACTGTTCGACGTGTCGTGACGTCATCGTAAAGTCATTGCATGGGAATGTATGATATGACACAAGCCATCGTATTGATTTATTCGTTTATTTACATACTGTTTATAAAGATTTAGTTGTTGTGTTTATTGAAACATTATTTAGGACTAAATAATGTTTCAAAAATAAAGGAATCTTTTTTTTTTTTACATGAGCTCCACACAGGAGGGCCTGAGGAAAATAATTTCCCTGAGGGCCTATGTCATCTTTGGGGATGCTGTGTGGAGGGTTTTTTTAGGGAAAGGAAGGAGAGGAGGGTTCTGGGAAGGAAGAGGGTTTAAGGGGTGGGTAGGAATCTGGGGTTCAGTGTCCTGGTCATCAGACCTAAACACACCTCATGCCATGAACCCGGGCACCCGTGCTAAATCACCAAACGTAGCGAACCACTTGGGGTGACCTATGGCAGAGGTGTTGGTTATCCAATAAAGGTTCCCGGGGCGGCGGTACCCATTCCCGCCTCCCAAATTGAGCATATCTTATTAGTTTATCTGTATTATTGAAAATATTCAAAAACTACTGCCCAAAAAAAATAGTAATGCTACTTCTAGGGTGAATACTTCGAACAACGGAATTCAAAATGGCGGCAGTTGATCAGCTGATTACCCGATCCTATAGTAATTTTTCAGGAGTGATGACGTCACACGATTCACCATACGTACGGTGGTTTTCGGCGGGTCTTGAAAAATTAAAACTTTGACAATTATTTTAACTATTAAAACTAACTCTAAAAATAAAAATAAAAATGCAATTATTTAAGTTAGAAGGTCATTATTCATTGAAAAAATTGAACTGGAGTTCTCTATTCTAGTCTTAATAAATTAAATAAAATATCTTATAAACTTATTCATTATAGGAGCCTCACACTTTCATACAGATAGATTTCATAGATAGTAATGTTTTTTTTCGTGCAATTTTAGGGTTAGCTATTTTATATATTAGACATTTTGGGGTCCCGAAGGCGTGAAGGCGGGACTGTCCCGGTGAAAACGGGACGTCTGGTCACATTAGTCATAATTCGTAATAATTTCGTAAACAACATGATATCTTGTGTAATTTTTGGCAATAAAGTGGAAAGTTCAAAATTCCATAACTCGTAGTGGAATTGATAAAAACAGCTGTATAGTGGTAGATCAGTATCGCCCTGGTGAAAGACCACCATTCATAAACAAAAAATTGCTTGAAAAAGCTTTAGCCGTGTTTGGTGATAAGATCTGAATAAACAGGTACTTTCCTCTTCAACATTTTTTTCCTTTCCCTCTCCCTTCACAATACTCCAATTGAGGATACCATAGTCAAACTGGTTCCGGACCGTTTGGTTTTTATTTTAAGTTATGCTGACCTAGTTTTAGCAGACAGAAATTATTGTCTATATTATTAATAGACAATAAAATATGAATTTATTAAATGCGAATTTATTATCTATTTACCAATACAAAAACCTAATGACCACATTTTTATTATTTCCTGTTGCATCATAAGTCATCGAACAAGAGGTCAAGCTGTGGAATGGTGACCTTTGGATGTGACCGCACCAGGCCGATTTAGATTTAGATAGGCAGAAGACAATGATCCACTTGCATGACATTCGTATTTTCAAAACTGCAGCATTTTAATAAAAACATATTATACCTATTCGGAAAATGTTTTTTTTTTCTTACAAATCAGAAAGGAAATTAATATTTTTTACTCTCAACTGTTATTGAAATGTCAAAAGTCATAACTACACTCAAGTTATATGTCTTAAAAATATGGAAGAAACTATTTGTTAAAGCGTCTACATCGGAAACATAAGTAGATCAAAAGATTAAGAATTCGTTAAAAAACCTAAAAATCATTGTCAGAATGTTAGACCCAATGGGTATGTCTCTATGGTCTATGTTCGTAAAAACGGTCTGTGTGAGTTTTTATCAAAAAAAGAGCCCAATAATTTAATTTATTGTGCAATACCTTTTTTAAAATCATTAAATTGCGAAGAGCCGGATCAGAAAATCTAAAGCATACACTTAAGTGCCGGACGAAAATACACTGAACTGCGCTAAAATTACCTTGGCGAGTTTTGCTCCAAAATCGGACTAAAAACTAGAGATGAAACGGATAGTTGTTTGGCCGGATACCGGATATCCGGTGAGCTGTGTGGCCGGATGGCCGGATATCCGGCGGCCGGATATTTGGCCCATTGTCTCGTTGCATGTCGTGACGAGTTTAGCGCCGCACATCATATCAATTCGGGCGGTTTCGGTTGCCATCGTGAGTATTTGTGAGTGATTAATGATTAATGTATTACATTTTATTATAGGAAATTTTGGTAGTTTTTTAATATCCGGTATCCAGCCGGATAGTAAATTTAGGCCGGATAGGCCGGATACCGGATAGTTACTGGATATCCGTTTCTACTGTACTAAAAACTACGATTTTTATTTTTTTCAATTATTTCTGTTTATCAGATATTAAAATATTCATATTTATATTTGAAACGTTTCCCTACAATATCTAATTTATATAAATAAAAGATAATCTCATTTTCACGAGACAACTGCCAAAAATATATTTATACGAATATATAAACTGGTTTTATTATTGCTTCATAAACCTCAACAAGAAAAATATCAATCAAAAGTTTTCAAAGAAATAATTACATTTATACTATTTTCAAAACTTAAATATTTTCATTTTGCAACCATTTTTGCAACGCCGTTTTACGAATTTTGACATTCATAAACAACTTATTTTGTGAGCTGTCGTAGAGGCTATATTCGTGAAATAAAAAAGTAGAATCGATATGTATTAGCGCAAGCGATTTAAAAAATCAAAAAAAAAAATTCAGCGTGGATGGTATGCACCTAGGGCTGCCACCTTTCAAAAACAGTAGACCCGGAGATTTTAGAAATATACTTTTTTTAATTAAAATAAACCTTTTTTTAGCATGAATTATTTCTAATTATTTTTTGAGGACCAAAATTCACTGTCTGCAGATAATGCACACAACAAAATTGTGTCTAAGTCGTGTTAAAGCATAAAATTTTCAATGTTCTCAAAAATCTTTTGAGATGTTTCGTTGGAATCCTCATAAAAATCCATTCATTTACCTTGAACACCTTTTTCTTGGTCAAAGTATCTGATGACTATTGGATACATTTTCTAGGATCCTTTATTTGAGGCGTCGATAGCAATCGAAAAGTGAATTCCATTTCCAGATTGAGAACTTTTTAGGTCTTGTATTTTAGACTCTATTGAGTTCGGTGCTTGGACATTCAAAACAATGGCTTCAGCTTTGGTTCTGCCACAGTGAGCTTTATGTTATAGTGGTGAATCGGAATAAAGAGAGGCATTCAATTTAATTTCGCAATCGGTGCTCACATAACTGGGGTGGTGTCTAATTGCATGATAAATCGACGCAATTTCGATTGTCGCTATGTTTAGCTCTTCGAAATAATTTTTCTATGACAGAAATGCGGTCGTGAACGCCCGGTCTGACTCGGAGATATCGATGTTAAACCCGTAGCCCGGACATGCACCATGCAAACCCGTAGACTCCGGGTCAAACCCGGGGAGGTGGCAGCCCTAATATGCACCATCGGCAAGTTCAGCCATTAAAAAAGTCTCCGGAGCACGATATTTTTTGTAACATTTTCGTATTCTCAGAGAAAAATTTAGTCGCATGAATTTTCTAATCCAATTAAAAATAATGCAAGAGGCTCCATTGGGTCAACAAATTAAAGTGGTTAAAGCCGTTGTTTCTAAGTACACTATATACTTATGTAGCCCCAACAAACCAAAAAGACAGCGCACGCAGATACGAAAAGCCATAAATGAGGAACCTTGAAAGGAAGTAATTGTGAATGTGGATGATGAGAATGGTGATAACAGACGCATCAATATCCTCGCGGAGTAAATATGGATGTGTAAAATAATAAAATGTCACTTAGATGCAATGCCGCCGACCGCCCCCGACTGTAGAGAAGGTACCCGACCAACCAAAGTAGTCTGTTCCGTTAAAGCAGACGGTGCAACGGACTTTTTTATAACATTTTTGTGTTGATGGGTATCTACTTTAACGTATATATTTTGTATTTTAATATTATTTTGAACATTGAATTTTTAAAGTAATTTTTCGCTTAATTTTTAAAAAATCTGTCATCTTTCTAGATATTATGATGCAAGGTTCGTAGAACCTTGATTAGGTATAATTATTAGTAGGTATAATGATCGTTTTTTTTAGGTAAAGGAAAAACTTATTTTCAAATAAAGGTTATTTCACGGCATTACATTTGGAAAATTGCGACATAAAAATTTTACAATATTATAATTTGATGAATGGATCGCTGGTACACGAGTGAGCTTAAATCACAATAAAACACATATAAATTTGTTGTAGACCACTTTTATTTTATAAACACTCTACTGGTTTCAGAAGCACCCTTCCTTCGTCAGGATAATATTATAACCTGATATTATAATTATTATAAGCAATAATTGTCAGCCTGAAACACTCATTTACATTGAAAAATATTCCGAGAAAAGATACTTGCCGCCAACGGGACATGAACCCGTGTCCTTCTGATTGCCGGTCGGATGCTCTGTGACTGAGCTATGGCGGCTTATCTAATACCCGCCAAATAATTCAATATATACTGGTGTTTCATTCAACAATTACTGATTATTACATTTTTTCCACCTGAAAACAACCAACTTTTTATAACCTGATATTATAATTATTATAAGCAATAATTGTCAGCCTGAAACACTCATTTACATTGAAAAATATTCCGAGAAAAGATACTTGCCGCCAACGGGACATGAACCCGTGTCCTTCTGATTGCCGGTCGGATGCTCTGTGACTGAGCTATGGCGGCTTATCTAATACCCGCCAAATAATTCAATATATACTGGTGTTTCATTCAACAATTACTGATTATTACATTTTTTCCACCTGAAAACAACCAACTTTATTTTTGTGAGGGAGGTATTGTTAGTACTAAATCTCTCGCTAGGTGGCGTCGAGACAAATCATGTCTACATTTTTTGGTGAAATACTTTTAACTTTAATTATTATTTTTAATTTATAAACTAACGTTTAAGACAAGATTTTCATGCCTAGCACAAAGGATAACAATTATTATTATAAGCAATAATTGTCAGCCTGAAACACTCATTTGCATTGAAAAATCTTCCGAGAAAAGATACTGCCGTTGCCGCCAACGGGATACATTATAATATAATTATATCTAGTTATAATATTATCCTGATGAAGGAAGGGTGCTTCTGAAACCGGTAGAGTGTTTATAAAATAAAAGTGGTCTATAACAAATTTATGTGTTTTATTGTCAACTATGGCGAGCCACAAAGTTAATGCTTTTTACAAATATGAGTTTAAATTAAATTAATATAAAAATTAAATTCATTCTGATTTTAACCAGAGATTCCTGAGCATAATTGGAATTAAAAAATGTAGATGTCGTTTTACTGTATTGATATTCTTAAAAATTAAAAACCAAAAAAAAGTTTGTATCGCACGTCGCCACATCCTTGGCGAACGACGGGATCACTCGATATTTGTTCTCTCTCCTCTGTTACCGTGCTTCTAGAACGAGACGGAGTGCGTAACACGTGACCCGTGCTGGCTTCACCCAACTACGCATTGTGTGATGGTTTTTTTTTTGCTAGACAAAAAAATCATCCAACAGCAAATGACATTTTCATCTTTTACTCCAAATATGCTCAGGAATCACTGGATAACATCCTTCGGCAGCGTGCTGTTACACCATGAATAATATTATATGTAGTATTATTATGAATATGTAGTAGATATTATTATAATAAATAATTAGAGAGCATTTTTCAAGAGAATATACAAATGTATAGGTACACATTTAGGTACTTGGAATGGCTTTTGGCGTGGTTTGTGACCAGATCTGAATAGCCAGCTGGGTGCTTCCCAACCTTCCCCTATTTTCTTCATATTCCGATCTTACTGGCTTCGTGCAGTCAGGACTACCCACTTAAAAATCTAACCCAATTTTGAAGTGTAGCTACATACCTAACTAATATTCAATGTTTTACCAATCATGGAATTACATTAAGTTATCAGCACTTTCCCTTTTATTTTAATTATATTTTATAAACAAACGATTTTTTTATAAATAAATAATAGTATCGCCCCACATGCTCTGTGGGGGACACACTAATGCGGTAGGTACTCGGGTATCCCGCTGTCGGCGTCTCTTTGTCCTCGCGTATATGGCTGGCAACATTCCGTCATGCTTTTTGCTTCGGCCGACAACACCCGGCCGCGCGCAGCTGAGCCTCGGACGCAGCAAACTAGGCACAACGCTACAAAAGATAACGATTTCTATAAGGTGTGAAGGAAGGTGTTGAGTGTGTCCGGAATCCTTTTGAAGTTGATACGTTTTTAGTGTATGCTTCAGCTGAGTTGGAAATCCGCGGGGATCTCGCGGCAGACTTGACTGATGGAGCACTACGCAATTTTTATATTTTGAGTTTATTTTATTAATTTTTTCCTAATTTTTTGTTGAATAGATTTTTACTGAAAACTGATACGAATATTTTCAAAATTTATTATCGTTTTCAGGAACCAAGAAAATTTATTTGGGTTTAAGGAATCATGATTTTTTTTTAAATGTTTTCGGAAATTGTGAAAAATTATTAATCTTTTTAGTATCTCCAAAATTAAAAAAATTCTTCAGGAATACCGAAAATATATTTCTTTTCAGGAATCGCGAAATTTTATTTCGTTTCAAGAATCATGAAATTTTATTTCGTTTTAGGAATCATAAAAAATATATTCCGTTAGGAATCATGAAATTTAAATTTGTTTCAGGAATTATGAAATTTTATTTCGTTTCAGGAATCATAAAAATTTATTCCGTTAGGAATCATGAAATTTTATTTCGTTTCAGGAATCATGAAATTTAATTTCGTTTGAGGAATATGAAAATTTATTCCGTTTCAGGAATCATGAAATTTTATTTTGTTTCAGGAATCATACAAACTTATTCCGTTTCAGGAATCCTGAAATTTAATTCCGTTTCAGGAATCATGAAATTTAATTTCGTTTCAGGAATCATGAAAATTTATTCCGTTTAAGGAATCAAGAAATTTTATTTCATTCCAGGAATCATTAAATTTTATTTTTATTCCGTTTCAGGAATCATGATAATTTATTCCGTTTCAGGAATCATGAAATTTTATTTCGTTCCAGGAATCATTAAATTTTATATCGTTTGAGGAATATGAAAATTTATTCCGTTTCCGGAATTATGAAATTTTATTTCGTTTCAGGAATCGTGAAATTTTATTTTGTTTCAGGAATCATACAAACTTATTCCGTTTCAGGAATCCTGAAATTTAATTCCGTTTCAGGAATCATGAAATTTAATTTCGTTTCAGGAATCATGAAAATTTATTCCGTTTCAGGAATCATGAAATTTTATTTAGTTCCAGGAATCATTAAATTTTATTTCGTTTGAGGAATATGAAAATTTATTCCGTTTCAGGAATTATGAAATTTTATTTCGTTTCAGGAATCATGAAATTTTATTTTGTTTCAGGAACCATAAAAATTTATTCTGTTTCAGGAATCCTGAAATTTTATTTCATCGTTTCAGGAGTCATGAAATTTAATATCTTTTGAGGAATATGTTTTTTTTTTCCTTTTCAGGAATCGTGAAATCTTATTATGTTTCAGGAATCATTAAAATTTATCCCGTTTCAGGAATCCTGAAATTTAATTTCGTTTCAGGAATCATGAAATTTTATTTCGTTTGAGGAATTATGAAATTTTATTTCGTTTCAGGAATCGTGAATTTTTATTTTGTTTCACGAATCACGAAAAACCAAATTTAAGAATCATGAAGAATTTTCTTTTCCAAAAAAAATATCAGCAAAATGGCGTTATATCTTGACTATTAAATTTTTAAAAATTTGGTAAGTATTTAAAATCTTATTTGCGATTCACGTCGCGACGGAACACATGAAGCCCTCTTTCTTGTCTGTTATGTTGTTATTGTTACCGTGCTGCTGGAGCGAGGCAGAGTGCGTATCACGTCACCCGCTAAGCTGTACTCACTACCCAGAGGCGATGTGCACTGGATTTTTATTTTTTAATTGAAAAAAATATATCTTCGGAAGCAAAATAATTTATAAATTTTAGTTCACATAAAAAAATCATGATACTCATTTTTCTGAATTCTTGAATTCAAAGTGGGTTCATTTGTCGTTAAATAAAATTTCTTCAATTTCCGCATTTTCACAACCCTTTTTAGTATTTGCCAATAAATAATATTTGCTATGTAAAATCATAATTTATTAAATATATGTTTTAATCCATTACTCCACATAGTATTTAAGTTAAAACCATCGCTTCACCTATCTTTCAGATGCTCATCCCGATAGCAATTTTCATAATTCCGTCTCTGTCTCTCCGCCGGAATGGCGTGCTGTGGAGCGGGAAGGGATGACGTTTCATGATTTTCTCCAAAGGAGATGGCAGAACGAATTGTGTATTCCGTAATTTGGTTCTTCATGAAACCTGTACAGCGGACATGGTCGTGAGTGCGATAAGGACAAGTAGACTTCTGTCCTGCACTTACGATTAAATGGTTAAAACAGTGGCGTAGAATATTATTAAACATTAATGACATTAGTGGTATTAAATAATTGTTTTCTAACTGATTTGTTTTTTGGTGATTTCTCATTTTTGGCCACTATCTAATACGAGTATGATGGTACCAGAAGAATATAAAAATACGCTTCACGAGAGAAGTTTCTCCGAGACAATCAACATTTAAAATATTTTTAAATTTTAAAAACTAAGGAGTTATAGTTAATTTAACTTCTACTTTATTTTTTCCTACATTTGTACAAAAAAAATAAATTCATAATAATAATGTACGTAGACAAAATGTATTTTTGTGGAAACGTGGTATCACATGTGGAAAACTGACGGTATCAAATGCACCGCCCCTGGCAAGAGAAGCCTTCTGCAATTTTTATCGTTCATATATTTTATCTCCCTCTTGGTCGTACATCGCCGTGCGCCTATGAAAGAGACGGGCGAACGCATTCATTTCCAATTTGGAGATCTTTCCGAGCCGGTTTTACAGCTCAGTTGTTTTGAGCACAGAGCGCGGGTAGCCGCACTTTTGGAGCACGGAAACGAAATATTCACGTTTAGAGCGCGGACCCGAACGCGCACGTTCTCGTCAAATTCAATTCTTTCTACGATAAATATTTACTATAAACATTAACAGACAGTTCAAGTGTGTGATTACGTGCGTAAATTGTATTAACATAGTTTTAAAAACATTCATGACAATTTATATTTTGTTTTCTGTGAAAATTTTGAAAAAAACTATGCTTATCAAATGGGCGAACTTTTGACAGGCAGTGAAAAGTTCAACCAAAACATGTAATTTTCTTTTGAATTATAAGTTTTCATTGAAGTGATGAATTAAAAGAGACAAGTTTAGAACTTTATTTGACAATGGAGTCGTTCAAGATGGTTTTGTTGACAGTTTTCGTGTTATCAGTGAGTGTATTCTGTCTGGCAGAAAGCGAAGAGCCATGGGTTCCTGCCAAGGCCCAGTGCGAGAAAATAACCATTCCTATGTGCCAGGATTTAGGCTACAACCTGACTGTGATGCCGAACCTGATGGAAAATGACAACCAAAAAGAAGCCGAGAGAGGGGTAATTAATTTAAATGTTTTTAAAAACTTTACCGGATTTTATTTTTCATACTGCCCCCATTACCGACAACCGTTCTATTTCATAAACATTCGATATTCTTAATTGACTTGTAATGCTTTCTATTGACATAATAGAAAGTAAAGCAAGTCAATTAATTTTCACTCTTGACGTGTGAAGTAATGATCAACAAGATTCTCTATTACTTACTTAGTAAACATGCAACTTTCAAAGCTCAATATTATTGTCTGTAAAACAATAATTAACACGAGACATGGACAAATTCAGTCACGATTCAGTCTGATTCACCTAGTCTTGTGAATTTATGCATTTAATTTAATAATTCTATTCGTGTCTATATCACCGTGTTGTCATTATTCATAAATCATAATGATAAAAATACGAACATTGGTTACAAGCGTGCAGTTTAAATTCAGCACACATTCTCTAGTAATGAGTTAATAAACAGTATCTTTATGGTTTTTGCGTGATTATTGACTAATTTATCTTAATACCTATTTTCTAATAACTATTATTGGACCATAAATAATAATAACAATAAAGCAACATGTGGCTATCAATTATTATCAATACAATTTTACTACAAATCTTTGAATAATATCAGTCCCAAACTGTTGCGTATTATTTTTCGATAAGATTGCATACTTATGCATAACATTTTTTGAGTAATATATTGTCAGTTATGAGTTATAAACAAACGTTTTAAATATTTAAGCTTTCTGTCACAATTGGATTAAGATAAGGGAGTATCGCTTCGTGGGGATTACTATTTCTATTTTATCTTTATCGTTGGGCCTTCTCTTGAGGGGGGGCAGGGGGGATAGAGCACAACCTCCTATCATAAAACCATAATAAATACGCGTATGTGGACTGTTTACCCGCATCACATTATTACATTATTTATGTGAGTTTAATATTACGTAACACGTAGGCTCATAGGTTGAAATATTACTTTTATAGGTTTATATATGTTCTAGGGAACAGTGCGTGGTTGAGGTGGGAACAGTTTGATAAAGAAAAAAATATTTTTTTAAATGATATCCAGTGAAATAAATGGCACCTCGTGTTTTTGGGGAATTAGGTGATACTAAACAAATTGGGAGGGGGGGGGGATAGGAAGGGGCGGGTTATTCAGATCTAGTCACCCAACATAGCTATCGCATGCATTTCGACTCTTATCACACCTAACTTTGCAGGCGGCCAATAAAGAACTAACGAATTAAGTATTTTTTTTAAATAATTATCTTTGTAACCAGAAAACTGCTCTAGATCCCAAGAAAACATAGGCCTCTGTGTATCCTCCCTCCTATAACTTTCACTCCTTTATTTTGCTTTCCTCAAAAAGCTCTCCACACAGCATCCCCAAAGATTACAGGCCCTGAGGGAAATTAATTTCAAAATTGCTTTTCTGAAGGCCTCCTGTGTGGAGTTAATGTAAAAAAATACTAGACGCGGCACAGACTGTAAAGTTAGGTGTGTCCAAGCTCTCTTAAATCATGAAATACATATCATTGTTTCTCAAAAAATCCTACCAGGAGCACAGAAAACCGTGAGAGCATAAAAAACGTTCCAGTTTTAAAATCTATGATTAATTTGTACTGCGTTACTTGCGGCAAAGAGATGTGTGGTTCCTAGTGCCTAGTGCCTACCTACTCCGAATATAACTCCAGTAAACATTATTTCATCTCGAGCATATCACGGAATAGTCATTAGACGGTGTTTACGGATGAGGAGAAGTATAAAACAAGACAGATCTGGGTGGACTGGACCAGCTAGGTGGGCGATCTAAAGAACATATCCCAACATTCAGTGAATACATTTTTTTCTATTCGGATCGCTCGCATTGAAACTGGATTCAAAATTAGAACGAACGTATGATTACCATTTCATGTCAAATTATTAAAAATTATTATAATCTTTATAATAAATCATATCATAACGTTCGAGTTCAAGCGCAAAGGTGGTTTTGATTTATTTTGTTAATAATTTTATAAGAAAGAAAAAAAGTTAATCAAGGGAACCGATCTCAGATAATTTTAGACACAATATTATATTTTTTTAAAGTTGTTTCTTTTACGCGTTCATACATTTCTAATTAAAAAACATATTTTTTTAGTACTTTATGCTTACATTTTTTACGAAGTAATTAACAATTTTATTTTAATTCTACTCAAGCGGAACGATGCGAAAAGTTGAACTTTATTTAAAGCATATTTTTTGGCGTTCATATTGTAAACCAATTCGTAGTAAAGATTAATCTAAATAGTAATTAATTAAAATATTGCCAAACGGTAGATATTTTCAGTGTCGCCTCGATGAAAAACCACCATACAGAATAGAAACGTTGCGTGAAATGGCTTTAGCTGTGTTTAATGGTGAGATCTGAATCTTTCCCATCTCTTTCCCCTCCCCACTACCTTCAGTCCCACAACATACCGGGATGCCGTAGTCTAACTAGCTCCAGACTGTTTCAGTTCCGAATGATGGTCTTTTCCCCTGAGCAATACTGAGAGTATCTGGTGCCTATTTTTAATGAATTAATTGTGAAACAACACACATTAATTAAATAGAAATCACTAATGTGTTCATTTTTCAGTAAAGATAAATACATTATTTGATAATTATTAAACGTTCTTAGTATTTTTATATTCGAACCAAATATTATTCTAATGGTTGTAGCAGGTAGATATACCTGCAATTTATTATTTTGCCTAATTTGTTTGTGACCATAGCTTAACCTTTAAATGAATTATCAAACTTATACCTGACAGGCCTAATCCCGCTATTAACTTTTGTCGGATCGCTTTAGTCTTTGAAAATAGAATACAACTAGTCTTTGGTTTATTGGTCTGTTTCCTGGATCTAACTAAACGGTTTTACCGAGGATTTCCATTGCTGATAAACACGACAATGCTTATTGTTATGTAGATACTAAATCTCTGGAAAACCGGGCGGATTAAATTTAAAGTTATTTCGTGTTTAAATAAATTAAATTAAATTGGCAAGCTCCAGATATTACATTTGGCAGCTACACGAGCATACCAGTCGCACGTGGGCGTCTTTCATGTTAATATTGGAACCTTTGAAGTTATGGATACAAACACGAGCTTGACGTTTTATGAGGCACGGCATGTTCATTTTCCCTGAGATATTTGTAGTATCATTTCCATCCATTTATCAAAATGTCTAAAGCTTCGGATATTAACATGATTTTACTAATGGTTCCCTAAGACTCGAGAGTAAATTAAGCCAAATCTGTTTTAGTTTTATAATCAGTCCATTTGGTCAGAATTTTTATCATATTTTCTTAATATTCCATACATTAAGGATGTCATAGTTCCACTGCCACCGTAGTAACGTAACAATATACTGTGACATGTCAAATCTAAGTACTTTAGACGCGAAATAAAAATAAAACATTCTAGTCATCTAGGTGCTTGAATTTTGTATTTTACCTACCACAAAGATTCCTCGAGTCTCATCAAAATAATAAAGTGCAGATAATTCATTTTAAAAGACCCTTCGCTTTTGTAGTGGTATATTGGATGCATATGTGTCTGCCCACCAACTGTGTGGCAGGCCAGATCGGGAGAGACAGGTTGAGGAAGACTTTTTGACCTCTCCAACAGGACTCTCGGAATATCGCCTTGCACCAGTAAGAGGGATAGATTCATATATCCGTCACTTCTGGACACACTGACCCCAGATTCCTACCAACCCCCAATACCTTTTTTCCTTTCCTAAAAAGACCCTCCACACAGCATCCCCAAAGATGACATAGGCCCTGATTAGAATTTTTTCCTTAGGGCCTCCTGTATGGAACTAACGTAAAAAAACCCTATTGAAATAAAACAATTACTTTGTAACCACGATTTATTTAAAAAAGAAAAAATAAATAAAAAAACATGATTATTAGCATCATTGCTCATCTGATATCTTTTGGCTTTTGAGGGATAAGAGGGGACTGCGGGCGAGAGTTAAAACCACAAACACTTTTGATACTATGTACAAATACAAAAATACATTCAAAAGTGTCCTATTCAATCTTTAAATATAAAAATCAATTGCTGTTCGTTTGTCTCGCTAAAACTAGAGAACGGCTAGGCCGATTTAGCTGATTTTGGTTTTGAAATATTAGTCGTAGTCTAGGGAAGGTTTAAACAGTGAGAAAATATGGAAAAATTGCGAGGAAGATAGTAAAACAACAATTTCATTTTCCCATATAAACTGTTCTACGTATTTTCCCGTGAATTGCTAACCGTTCATCCGATTGCAATGAAACTTTGGTGAGTTGTTTTGAGCACGCCCGCAAAGGTTTCTGTATATACTGTTGAGCTCTGGCATTACGAAATTTGTATATAAAATTGCAATTGGTGCCAGGCGAACTGTTTGAAAACTGAATGTACGGGGACTGAATTTATGGAATGCGGGAGAGGGTGGAGGATTGGAGAGGGGTAAAGGATGAGGGAGGGGAGGGGAACGCGGAAAAGGGGGAGAGGAGCACGGGAGGGGAGTTTAAGGGATAGGGGAAGCGGGCGAGGGGAGTGAAGAAAGGGAAGGCGGAAAAGGCGGAGTGGGAACGCAAGAGGGGAAGGGGAACGGAAACGAGACGAATGGGAAAGGACAAGAGCTCTGGCATCATGAAATTTGTATAAAAAGTTTGCAATAAGTGGCATACGAGCTCTTTGAAAACTGAATGTATGGAATGCAGGAGGGGGGAGTGGAACCCGGGAGGGTGGAGGGGAACTCGGGAGGGGGGTTCGCTGGATGGGGAAGGGGGGGAGTAGAGTGAGAAGAGGGAAGGAGGATGATGAGTGGGAACGCGAAAGGAAAAGGGGACGCGGGTGAGGAAGGGGAGGTGGAAGGTAAACGGGACGAATGGGAAAGGACGCGCAGGGAGAAACAATTTCGTTATTAAATCGCATAGCAATGCATGCCGGGTACCAGCTAGTATTAAATAAATGTAACTAATACAAAGATCCCTATTAAAAGCATTCCCAAGCTATCATGACCTTACATTTTATTTGGTATATTAACCGTCTAAGCTTTTAAACTCCACCCCTAAAATATATTTCCGAAAAACAATTAGTCGGTAACCAATATACGTTCACCTTGAAGCGCACAGTTTTCCAGTAATAAAAGCAAATACAATGAAATTAATCAATCCATTTCGAATTTCTCAAAAGCATTTGACCTAATTTCTGTATGTTTGCACATTGAATTAGGGCGTGAATATCGTTCTGCAATCACCACGGGTACCTTCCCACCCCTTGTAAATGGTAGTATTATTATTATTTGTAGTTGTTTCCATACACGCTCTACCTTTGTTGACAGGCGGGTCCTTGTTCCCTTGGTACAAAGGGCCGTCGAGATGGGTAGGTAGTAGGGGCCGGGTCCCTTGCTGTGATCAAAGGGTCCCAAATTAGTCGTTTCGCACCGGCAGACATAGCAAACGGTAGATTCTATTTCTGTAGCTTGTATCAAATTAGCATAACAACAACCAAATTCTACAAATTAGTTTGTGTTTGGGAACGTGTTATGTTCCATTATCTCCCTCTCTTCAGTCGATATTGGTTTGTTTATGGAATTTAGTTACTTTGTGTTCCAATATAATTAAATAAGCACTAAATTTATGTAGGTACATTCATTCAATTATAAGATCACGCCAACCGGTTTCGTCACAATTATGACTTGGTCAGACCATTCACTGGATTAATAAGTAATGTAATAAAAAAAATCAGAGTGCAATTCATACGCGATAGAAGTGAAACCTTCAGAAAACTAAAGTAGACATGAGTGGGGAGGTACGAAGCACCGCACAAAGAGGAGACCGATTATACTATATCATTTTCTCACAGGCTGAATCCTATAGATGTATGTGTTTGTTTCGCTATTTTTCGTTTCATCGAGTTTCAAATCACAACGATGCTCCCAAAGAAGAAGTTTGCACTTCAATAACGTATTTAGGTAAATGAAATTTTTAGATACCTAATTAATCGCTTAATAGGGACGCTTATTGGGTTTGCGAATGTAGAGAGGATAAACGAAGAAATGAGTGTAAAGAAAATATATATCGAGAATGTGTATGGTAAAAAAACTCGGGATGCCCGAGGAAGACATGGCACGATCAAGTGAACCAAAAACTGAATATTGAGTCGGGTTATGTCAAGAGTTTGAATAAATGAAGGGTATGTATGAGAAGATGTATGAATGTGAATGAAGCAAGGTCTGTGTGCAAAGATCTAGTTGTTTGGCTGTCCGTCATATCTGCCTGCCCCTGCGGGGAAACGACGTGATGGTTGGTTGTTACCTAGTTCCTTAGTCGGTAAACATTTTCAATTTGCTAGATTTATATAATATGTTCCAATTTCGGAATGTCATTCCTACTATCATGATTTAATTTTTGTATGTAATGATCCGGTACTTACCTCAGTAATCTAATTAATAAAAACTGGTTGCAAAGTTTTTTTTTATTACTGGTGATCTAATGTTTATGTTTGGTTGACCATTCAAACGTGGTCCTGTCACAAAGCCTTGCTGAACCCTCACGTCATGCTAACATATTATCTTTAATATAAATATACATATTTTCCCAAGTTCCAGGAACCACCCACCCTCCTCGTATCGCCTTACAAAATTAATTCTCAACCATGCCTCGGCTGTATATCAAAGCGCGGTCGTATTTCAGCCTACATGTGCCATCATGTTGATGGAATTTTGTGTTATTCGAAAAAACTCGAATTCGCAAAGTTATCATAAACTAACTGCATCTGCTCTTCAAGAACCCATCTTGAATTTAAAATAAATTAATTTGTTTGTATACTAGTGTGATGGAAGTCTGTGTACATTTATTTCAAGCGAACGTAAACATGCCATTATTTTATTATTAGAGTATCTTTAAAGATTGAAAATAATATCGGGTTGAGTGAGCAGATCCTAAAAACTTACCACATGTTTAAAAAACTTCAAATTATCTTCCATTGATTCCAATCCTGGGATATTTACGTTAATCATTAAATAGTATAAAATGAAGTCGCTCAAAATGTATGTGCGTGTTAATCTTTTAAATTACGCAACGGATTTTCATGCGGTTTTCAATAGATAGAGTGATTGAAGAGGAATGTTTATGTGTATAATACATGTAAATTATATTAGAGAAAAGCCGAGAAATTTAAAGAAAACATATTTTTGTATGATTTAAAACGGCTGGCGGGCCGTACTGTAGTCACTTTTGAAATTCGTTCTAGGGAAGAAATTGGAAAATAGATGTCTTAGAGTAAGTAGGTATTTGATTTGAATTATTTTATTTGATGAAGTCGCTCAAAATGATCTTTTAAACTACGCAACGGATATTCATGCGGTTTTCACCAATAGATAGAGTGATTCGGGAGGAAGGTTTATATGTATAAAAACATGCTTATTATAGTAGAGAAAAGTCGAGAAATTCAAAAAGGTTGGGTAATGGCGTTGTGTTTCGTTAGCCACAGCAACGCGTGGCCGGGTCTGCTAGTTAACATAAATAAAAGAATTAACTATTCATTACGAGTAGATGGAAAAAAATAAGTGGTTGCTTTTTGTCTTTTGTGTCGGTCTTTTGAGAGATTGCGTGATGCGGTTAGCTGCTCCAAAAACGATGAAAGTTTCCGCATTTGAGGCCTTTGTTCAGCAAACACGAGATGATATTATTATCCTTCAGACAAAAAACTAAATACTCTCCTGAGATTTCTGGCCGCCGCCGATTCGAATCAATTCGTTCAAGGTGTTCCACGAACCGGGCTCTAAAGAAAGGCCCTCTCAATTTGGTTAATTTCAGACACCGTGTCATACTTTGTGGCCGGCCGGGTTGCCCCACGGCCGCTGCCTGGGGCGCTTTCTACCATCTTGGTTTAGTCTTGCGTTTTGCCCGTTTTTCCGTAATCTCATTTTAACCACCGAACTTGTATGTGTTCATGTATCATTTTATATTTTAACGTGTTTGTGTGTGATTACTTTGATCCTGTGATAATCGACCGTTATTATCCAGTTTAATTTTATTTTATAAAAAATGGTCACATTATCAAATTACAAGTACAATTCTCTTGAAAATGGCGAAAAAATTATGGGATGGTTAAAATCGTGGTAGGTATTTCAGCCGCGGCAAACAGGTATGACAGTGTATTTTATACTAGCTGGTTCCCGGCATGCGTTGCTATGTCATTTAATAGAGAAATTGTTTCTCCCTGCGTGTCCTTTCCTATTTGTCCCGTTCCCCTTCCGCCTCCCCTTCCTCTCCCGCGTCCCCTTCCCCTCTCGCGTTCCCACTCCGCCTGCTCAACCTTCCCTCTCCCCACTCCACTCCCCCTTTCCCGTGAACCCCCCTCCCGAGTTCCCCCTCGCCCCTCTCGCATTCCATACATTCAGTTTTCAAACAGCTCGCGTGCCACCTATTTCAATTTTTTATACAAATTTCATAATGCCAGAGCTCACCAGTAGTTTTATATAAACCTTGTCCTGACAATAACGAACACAAAAATAAATAAAAATTATCCAATTTGGTGCAGTCATTCGGAAGTTATGCGCGTACATACATTTCGGGGATTCATTTTTATTTATAGAGATATAATGTGCAGTCGAATCATTTTAAAGAGATTCTTGCATGTGTAGTGGTGTATTGTATCGTAGACAACTTCGGGGTTAAAGGGAACTGCGGACATGTGTTTCAAACTATTTCGAACCAAATTGAACCACTATCGGTGCGGACGAATACATTCGAACATTCGCTCCTTAGAAAGATTTGCCTATACCTAATTGTAACTAAATATAAACATTCCACTAATATCCTCTACTTGACACTAACTTGTTAGAACACTCCTTAGGAGTGAAAAGCCATAAAAAATCTTTCTGGGCATGGCCAACCGCCTGTGTTACCTAACTATTACAATCAAATTATACTTGTCAATGATATTCATTAATATTTTATTTTGAATGACCTAAGCATGTGGAAAATAACAACATATCGTGCATGGCTTAAATTAGTGTCCAATCGACCGCCTCGTGAAAAACTTGATAATATTTTTATTACATAACATTCTTACAAGTTCTATAAAGAATCATATTGGAGGATGAACTCTTTAAAAAAATCTGCATCAAATTCCACGGGATATTTTTTATTCCTGTTTTTTTAATCTTTCTTGTTTAAACCTCGGCTGAAGAGCCGGGCCGTGGGCCTTCGTGGCCGTGCCCCACACCTCCTCGCGTTTAATGCCCGCCTAATAACACCTTTTACCCGGACTCCGGACCCAAGAGCGAGAACCAAATTACCCACCGTGCCCGCTTCATCGGCCACATTATCTGGAAAGCTAGCCGTCCATTTCTTACAAATTGTCGGCGTCTAGAAACACCGAGGGGCACCTGACGGTGGAAGAATCAACGGTGTACTAAATTGCTCCTCACAACAAGTGACAATGCTGCTTTTGTTTATCAACCAAAATACTTGCATTGTTCGTTTTCTGCAGTCATTATCATCAATTTGTATCCTTACTTGTTTCTCAACAATGCAAAACGCAAATTGCATTTATGTGGCAACTGACACTTAACAATTTGGGTCCAATTAAAAATATTATTTTCAACATCCTTTTTCTTTACAACACATCTTTTCCTGCGGTAAATTTAAAATACTAAGATAGTGCCAGGTTGCTGATAATCAGTGACGTGCATTACTTTATGACCGAAGACAGGCTTTATATAGTTTAAGTTCATGTGCATTGAATTTTGAAAATGGCAATTTTACGATCAGAACCAATATTGCCAACTGGAATAAAAGAGTGCAAAATTTCCTTAGGTACCAAATTCGTAGAAAAAAAACCTATTTTGATCAGAAATTTTTCGCATTTTTCCCTCATCTTTTAATTTATGATTACGGCTCGTTTTTCTTAGGGTAGGTATAGCTTTTCAGCCTTTATAGACTGCATGCCACTATCAATTATTGATGACTGATGATTGTCATAGGCAGAAGGATGTAGTTACCTATACATGGAAAAATAGGCAATCATATCTTTGGCAGTCATATTTATAATAATGGATATAATAAGGACGTGAACGAGCAAATACTCGGCAGTAATAAATTACACGAAACCCTAACCCTCATTTTATTTTCGTGCTCCGACCTTGTTCAGAACCGAAGCATCCCGGCCCATGATTTTATTTATCACCATTAGCGATTACATTATTTTCGGGGCAGGGAGAATGTCTAATGGTCCTTGATGATGATTTGTATCGGGTAGATGGTAGATCTTACTGTCCGAGCTCTGGGCCATGGGCAGATACCAGATAGACACATAACCATTTCGATGATCGTTCATTGAACCAGTTCGTGTAATAACGTTTCTATTCCGTTGGAATTCGTCCAGTGATGTGTAATGATCTCGCAGCAGATCGCTGATTGGGAACAATACAATATTTTTTCTTGTGCATATCTTTGTCCATCTTGTTTTCGTGTAGCCTTCTTACTTACTCTGGTATTAAAGCCATCTTTAACTTTCCAGTTTCATCAACACAATAAGCTTCCTGAAAAAATACCACTATATGCTTTTGTGAGTGCTTGGCCTACTGGAGAGAGCATCATTAAAAAAGATGATAAGCATTATTAAGCAATTTTGCCTTCTGTAAAATAGATACATACTAATTATATGCAAATTGTCGTGACCAGAGTTATGGTTATAATAATGGTTAGGTTGTTAACATTCAGAAGAGAGCGTATCCAATGGGTGTATTCAAAGGAGCTTTTAATGCCTCATTTTCTCTTTCTTGGTTTTTTATTATTATTTTTTTTAAATAATGTGAATAGGTCTCATAATGATTTTCTTTTATATTATGTTGGCGTGGGTCTGGTTGGCTTTGCTTAAAAATTCGACACATTCCAAATAAGCCTCCCTGTTCATTAAACGACCATTTATGGCTTTGATGATTGCAATTCATTATTTTCCTTCTCGCAACTAAAAATGTTCGTATTCTCACACTAACTTTCTCATTTGATTCGCATTATTGATGGGAATCGATTCGATTAGCGGTTGCTCGTATCATGCGAGTACCCAACCGATGCATGTACGGGTTCCTATCATGGTCTGTTGGTTTTTAGAAAGGCCTGTTTTTTGTTTACTTCGGTACATCTCCTTTCTTCATATACAACCAGAGTACAATCCATTACTTTAAACATGGTTCTCACTACGATGTTATCTTTTTTTAAATTTAATATATTCACTGATTTCTCTTTTAATGGCTTTAAAAAAACAGTATCGCGTGCTCTTTGCAGAAGCAATCAAATCATAATAATTGCGAATCTGCATAAACATATCATTCAACAGTCACAGTTTCTAAACCGTGAGTATTTATAATTTATAACAAGCAATGGTTTTTGAAAATGCGGAATCTTGTTATGCTCTGTGTAATCTGTACTTATGATTTTGATAACCATCAATGAAATCACTTAAGGGAACGTACCCATACTACGTGACCTGTTCGGGGGGGAGGGGGGGGTCTTCAAAATACTACGCTTGGTACAAATGAGCGACGGGTTGCTTAGGTTTTTGGTCACCGGGGGGTTAAAAATTGCAAAAAGTTGGTCACGTAGTATGGGTACGTCCCCTAACTTTAGAAGCTCAGTTCTTTTGACCATCTCTGCCTTTGGTTGTGTTTTGAAGGTTAGTAAAAGGGAATGGTTGCAACAGAGCTTATCAACGGTATGCCTCCTGCCTCTGGCTGCTGGAGTTCAGTGTTCAATCTCCCCTGATTGCGCCTTCATGATCCGCAGTCAGCCATGAGTTATAAAGGCATACTGCTAATGGCTTTATTGCAGCCTCTCCTTCTTTCTCATAAACGATGCTTGTATCAGAAAGAGAAGTTACGACAGAACTCTCAGCGGCAGGTACGTGCCCTGTTGCTCGCCGCCCGCAGTACCCTCATGGAAGTATTATATGCCCTGCCGCTGAGAGCTCCATTGTATTTTCTTTTTCTTCTTGCATGCAACGTTTATAAGAAAGAGGGAGAGGTTACAACGGCGCTATCAGCGGTACAGCTTTACCCGTAGTGTAGTCCAACGTACCAGTGCCCCAGGGAGGGCATTATTCTCTGCCGGGAACAAAAAAACCTCACACAATGGGCCAGATTGTATTACGCGGCTCAAGTGCCCGGCCAATCTGCAGGCAATATCAAACCACTTACTCAAAAGAGGCTTCCCTTCAGAAGTTATGATTTTATTTTGCCGTGAAAACGGTAATCTTCATCGGCTAAGCGCCTGGCGGTGTCCAAAGAGAATGAAGAACATGCTTTATCTAAACCCGATCAAACTCTTCATGTAGTAGTCACTCGGCTTTATAAAATACTACTTCATCGAATAAAATGCTTTATAAATGCATCTTCAATACGAACATCGTATCTGAAAGCCTTCAGCATTTATTATGAGGTTTTACCGCTCAAAATTATTTTATTACCTTCGTTATTCTGCAAAGTGGTCAAAATTAAACAATTATGGCAACGTTCTCAAGGATGATAATCGGAGCCAATGGTACTATGGCACTCGAATGTTATGAGACGTGTTATACGTGGTAGAGAACGGCAAAATGAAGGTTGGGTAGTTCTGGATAGTTGGATCTGGGGTCATCTCATCTCATGTTGCATTTTTAATCCACAAGTCAGCTGAACTGCATTCCTAAGTCACATAACTAACAAATACAATATTGTATTGCATTGTTAGCCTTTCTTGAAAGATTTAATTTTGTTTATGGACAAAACTGTTTATTTATATTCATAGTGAATATGTGCAGGTGCAAACAATTAATTCATCTTAATATTTTAAAGCATAACTTGCAAGAAGTGTTTTAACCCAAAATAATTAAATTGGCGCCATCTGTGAATGCGTAGTGCTAGAAGTTCTATAAACCTCGCTTCTAAAAAAAACATGTTTCTTATTTTCTCTTCTGTAATAAATCAAAACAAAAATTTCCTATGAAACCATATTAGTAAGTAGGTACCTTCTTAAATACCTACCTCGCTGCCTAATCATAAACCATAATTATTTTATGTACGTTTTTTTTAATTAAAAATAAGGGATTATAAAATTTGTCCAAAGAAAAATCACTATCTCAAGGACAATTATTTTTTCAAACTTTCTTGAGGCTGGCCTGTTCCATGATATTGAAAATCTTGGTCAAAGTTGGCCGCGCAAGTAAGTCAAATTAAGACTTACTTGAAGGGTCTACCTAAACCGGCCTCTCCCGATCCAGCCTGCAACGCAGCTTTTGGGTAGGTGCATCCGCCGCTAAGGCCTGCTCACACGTTGAACCCAAGCACCCCTGTTAAGTTACCAAACGTAGCGAACCACTTGAGGTAACTAATGTCAGAGGAGTTGGTTATATAATAAACTAGATGACCCGTCGAACTTCGTACCGCCTCAGAATCAATAACTGTAGATTTAAATTCAGTTTTTTTATTAAATTTAAAATTAAACAATGAAGCAATTATGGATGCGCAGCTGTCCTTGTTTTGTTTTTGTCAGTATCAGAGATGTCATTGTGTACGGATTTTGTTGTTTGTGATTTTCTTACTTTCCACTTAATTACGGGAATTTGGGAGGCGGCCCCAAACGATTTATTGGATAACCAACACCTCTGCCATAAGTCACCCCAAGTGCTTCGCTACGTTTGGTGATTTATCAGGGGTGTCCGGGTTCATTGGGTGAAGTTTTTACGGGTCTTTGCGACGGATGCGTCTGCCCACCTGCTGCGTGGCGGGGCGGATGGAGAGGTACTGGTTGAGGAAGGCCTTTTGGCCTTTCCAGCCGGACTCTCTCGACCCATTGCCTTGCACCGTAGTTGGAGGGTTGGATTCATACGTCCGTCACTCCCGGACACACTAACCCCCAGATTCCTACCCACCCCATATTCCTTTTTCCTTCCCAGAACTTCCTATCCTCCCTTCTTTCCTTAAAAAGACCCTCCACACAGCATACCCCAAGATGACATAGATCCTGAGAGAAATTATTTTCCTCACGGCCTCCTGTGTGGAACTTACATATGTAAAATAAAATGCGTTTCATTTCAGAGATTTTTTATAATTATTGTATTTTTCCTTTGGAGGGGTTGCAGACATACGTTCACCGTTTGTCTCATTTTCGACTATTGACATTTAGTGTGTAAGAAAGAGGGGCAGCATTATATGATTAAGAACAAATGCAAAACAATCAGCGCATTGACGTTTAACGTTTTTGAATTTTTGGAATAGAGAACTCCAGTCCAATTTTTTTTTTTTTTTTTTATAAATAATGACCTTCTAACTTAAATAACTGCATTTTTATTTTTAGAGTTAGTTTTAATAGTTAAAATAATTGTCAAAGTTTTAATTTTTCAAGACCCCCCGAAAACTACCGGAAATATAGTAAATCGTGTGACGTCATCACTCCTTTAAAATTAGTATAGGATCGGGAAATCAGCTGATCAACTACCGCCATTTTGAAATTCCTGTGCAGTAGTTTTTGAATATTTTAAATAATTGAGATAAACTAATAGAGGTACCTCTATTTTTGATACTAAATTATTAAGGCTTAAATATTGTTTCAATTAACACAACAACTAAATCTCTATAAACAGTATGAAATAAAGAATAACATGAAATGTTGTTAATACTGATGGCTTGTGGCATACCTACATTTCAATTGATTTCAATACAATGTGATACGATGACTGGTGACGCGTGACATCAGCGCTAACTATTCAATCGTACCAACTTTACAGTGTATTTTAACGAGACGTTAAAAAATGAATTAATATTTTTTTAAGAACTCTACGTTTAATGTTATGAAATAAAACTTATATATTCAGAATCAGAGTTTATTGGTCTATATGAACATATTTTTTTAAAGCGATAATATTTTTCACTGGAGTTTCTTATTCACCCGCAGTTCAATGTTATACCTATCACAATATTGCTGCAGTTCTTTCAAACTATGAGAATTCGTTCCATACAAAATGTATGAAAAAATGAATTTTCTTCATAACTTTATTTTTCGTGAATTCTTGCGATGTTTTATTAGTTATTCTGTTATCCGGAGCTGAGACAAATCCAACAAATCAAAGATCATCAAAATCGGTACAGCCGTTCTCGAGTTATAAATAGTGTAACTAACCCGACTTTGTTTTATATATTAATTAATAAGATGGTCCCCAGGGCGGCGGTACCCGTTACAACCTCCCAAATTGTAATGATGACGTAGATGGAGTAGATTTTAGAAACCTGATACAGAACATACAAAGAAAATTACAGACAGATGAAGAACGCTCAATCAATTAATAATTGAATAATTGTGTCAAAAAACCGATTAATAAATCATTACTGTGGCAGGAAAATTGGCTTCCGTTCTTGAGGATATCAGGTTTCACGCCATCACCCACCAGAGGTGGACCGCTTTCCTTGCGGTAAATCAGGCGGCTCTCGTCAGTCGGGAAGAGGCAGAGGCTGGCGTTATTACGGAACAGGTATTAGAGCGGGGCCTTAGCTCTTGGCTGACCAGTGCCTACCCGGTACCTACTCAGGGTTTGGTGCACTGCCGAACTAACGAAAGAGGGGGTGATATTATATTTCTATTATTTAGCATTATTCATTATAGTAAGAAATCATCGCAATAGGCGAATTTAAGGTCCTCAAAGCGGCATGCCTCCCCGCCCACGATTTTCTCTGTCGCACTAACGTATCTTTTACGCACCTTTCGCTTACGGTCATTGTAAAGTCAGTAAAGTGACTGTACCTGCGCGAGAATAGATCGTCTGAAGTTCAGGTCGGCATTTAAGTCTGGCGCGTACCTATGTGATTACAATGAAATGTAAAGAACAGATTCTGGTATCACAAATTTGAGGTTTATTTTGAGGCTGAAGGAAATGCGGAGGGGAAAAAATGAGAAATTGGAAGTTTGGGAAGCAAATTTTTTAGTGCCGTCTAATGCCAAAATGCAGTCAGATCAGCAAAAAATTGGCTAATGACATTTGAAGAAAAATTTCAATTCTGAAAGGTGATCTTTTTACAAATTGTAGATCTGATAAGTAGTGGCGATGCATTTCTCAGGGTATTTTGAAACTTATTCATCTATAGTTTTTAATTGTGTTAGAGATTATCTTCGATGGCCACTGGCAGTGACGGTAAGTAATGTAGACAGTAGTTAGGTAATGCGCAGCAAGTGATTTTTCACAAAAAGGGCGCTATACAAATCATTCAAATATTGTTATTATACCATTCTCTCAATATAAGCGGCATAATGCACTTAACTGTAGATTAATTTAGAGGCCATTATAGATAATACAACAAGTGATTCATTAAAGAAAATACGTTTTATTGCATTAAAATAATAATGTATCCATAGATAAGCGTTAGTTAAATAATCAGATGTATATGACCAAAATATAAGACGTACTGAAACTGGAAGTACATAATATATAAAAATACTAAGCGATGTTAGCGTTAGATACAGCAGATAATTGAATTGATTAATAAATTATTGTAGATACCTAAAATAACGTAGACAACTCATGTCTAACTAAACATCACGCCGTTTCCCCGCAGACGTAGGCAGAGAGGACAGACCGCCAAACAACTCGGGCTTGGCTTTCAAATTTATACATCGTATCATATGTACTCTTCTATTATTCTGACTCTTGGCATGGCCCGACTCGAGTATCTGATTCACTTGATCGTGCCATGTCTTCCTCGTGCGTCCCCTACTTCTTCTACCAATCACATTTGCGTCGTATATTCTTCGTCCATTCGCTCTTCACGCCCAAACCATCTTGATGGTCCCTTTCTTAATCTTACTCATTACGCTTACATCAGCCTTACGAACGAATTTTCCTAATTATACATATACGTGTCGCTTTTTCAAATGCCGTATTTTTCTCGTTTACATGAATAATTAGGCAAAAAAATTACATCTGTAAAATACGAAAATTAATTTTAAAATCTTTTAACAAAAATAAAGTAGCTACCCCATTCGTGCTTGATACGACAGTAGATACAGTGTGCACCGCTACAGACTCACCCCCCGTGGCCCGACACATGTAAAGACCTCCATATCGGGCGTCAAGCTGCGCCCGGACCATCCATTACTACGCTAATACCGCGTCCTCAAAACATCCGTCAACCATTCTTCTGATCTGGCAAAATGTGTCTTATGCACATCCTCAAAAGAATTCTTAGCTTGTTTGAAATGTTGGACTTGAGTTGTTGTGGTTCCGGGATTTTTTTTTTAATTCGGCAACTGGGTGTATCGGCAGAGATCTATCTACCTATGGCTTATTTCCAAATTATTGTTATCAAACCGTATAGAGGTCTTCAACATGCATGTTAAAGTGACACTTTACAACCTGCAAGTCTAAACGACTTGTTGAAAGGGTTCCACTGATATTTGTCTTCATCTCATTTTCGATCTTTTTTTTTCAAGGTTAAATAGATATTTGAAAGTTATTTTATATATCGCATGATAGAATTGATTTGTTGAGCAGACAGAAAAAAAGTAAAAGTTCCAAGACATGTAGACAATAGATAGGTATACACGGTGTATGGGAACTCATAAGTCCAACGAGAACTGTTGATTTATTTATTATGCATCACATTTCAATGAATTTTACATTTTTGGGTGACCGGACTACTCAGAATGAACTTAAACCAACACCTCCTTTGAAAGGTCATTAAAATGTTGAAAAAAAAGGTTAAATAGGTGTTGAGTTGAATTGATTCTGAGTTCATGAAACCCTATTTTTGATTTGAGCTTTTGTTTTCGAGTAAATCAGGTCCGGAGTTAAAAAAATTCGAGTGCAGTTTAAACGCGGTAGAAGCAAAACTTTACCAAAACAATTTCCACCAATACTTGAAAAGTGAGGTCGTAATCAAAGCGACCAATGAGAGCAGACCAGCGTAATTTCCGTTTCATATCTCAACCAATAGGAGCCTTTAAAAGTGACATCATAATCAAATGAGCGCAGTTGATACGTCGCAGGTGCAGTAATAGTCATATCCGTTTCATCCGAAATCCAAATCATAGCGGGGCTATAGAAGTTTCACTTCAAAAAATTTTAAGTCATTCTACAAACTCTGTCGCTTAGGGTTAATATCAGCTGTCATGACTTTTTAAATGCGCGAAGCGTAGACCAGGCTCCAAAAATTGTTTAACCCTATCGTTGCCAACAAATGGGATAAAGTTTAAAAAATAAAACGCAATGTTTGAATGGAATTTTTTTTGTGAATTCACTAGTCTCCCGCTTGAACTGAGTTTCCAGACATTGTGTATAAATAAAACACCAACAGCCAAACATCATTAGCCCAGCATTGTCATAAATAGTCAATAAACCGCAACAATATTAGATAATAATAAATATACATATATATATATATATATATATATATATATATATATATATATAGTTAATAATTCCCACCGTTGGTCGCAGCACCTAATCATATATATATATAGTTAATAATTCCCACCGTTGGTCGCAGCACCTAATCATTATTTTTTTTATCTAGCATTCAATAAATCTTGCCTTGGTCTGATAAATTGACACAGTTTTCGCGAGTAAATCGTGATAGGTTTCTTGGGAATCGTATACCGTATACCACGAGCATTTTATCTGACTGGCACATATTTTATACCTATGTTTTACAATATTCCGTGATAGATCGAGCGCCGGCGATCCTTAATCCGGTCAAGGTATGAATGGGACCAATCTATTTTTTGCTGCACCAACTATATGAATCTTTTTCGTAATTGAACTTTTTGTTGCAATCCGAGACTTTATTGGCCTTTCCGTTAGTATTCGTACGATGAAAAGGTGGTACAAGAAATTGTTCAACGACAAAAATTGTAACTAAAATTTCGTAATTTAAAAATAATTTTAAAGAAATACAAAAACCGGGCAAGACTACCCAGGAGCTCTAGCACTTAGTACTTTTACTAGTAACTTCCGATGATTTTATATCGATGTCCTGAGCACGGTTTCACGGTTTTTATTTTCTATGAATTGACACTCCAAAATTTCAAATACTAACCTAAATATGCATTGGCAGTCAGCATTTAATTTTTGACACTAAACGGGAGTTATTAGTTACAGAGGTCTTTAGTCGTATTTCAACCACTTTCGATCCTCAAAGATCGAACGGAATAAATTGGTCGCGTATTGGTGGAATTATTAGTCTACGGATTTTAGAGCTTCGTTAGTTCAATCCTTTCATTAAAAAGCTAGTAATTTTGCATAACGAACGACATTATCCAAATAAATGCGCATGATGACAGTTACCTTAAACTTATCTAATACTATGAAGGCCGGGCTAAAATTTATCAAGCGTCGGTTGAAATATCTCTTACCATTTTTGATCGTAATCGTAAATATTGACAACTGACCATAGATGATAGATGTAGTCAATTTCTTATTGATGTAAGGTTTTGTCGATTTTTTTGCTCTAGTTAAATGAATGGATTCTACAAGAAGTAACTTTGCGAAAATGAATTATTTTACAGAATATAAACACTTATATAATCAGTTTGCTTTCGTAATTCCCATGTGTCTCGATGTCGGCAATTAAGCTGTTACCATGTCAGAAAGCAATTATTAGACATTCTGCAACTAACACGAGAGTCGGGCATGGAGACAATTGAACTATATTCTTCCCATTTGTTATGGCCGCGATCATATAAAATAATCGGTCATCAAAGGAAACGTCGGCGCGTCGCCGGCCCGATTAAGCAGTACCTATTGCCAATAAAATGGAAGTTGTAAATTTACCGCCTGCCATCACGGGTTATCAGCGCGATTAGGCTTCTTATCGGGTGTACAAACAGGCGGCACTGCACAAAGAGACCGATTTGTTACAAACTCCTGCTGCCCGGGGAGCGTCATCGACAGGCGCTGAATTATCGGATCAGGGCTGAGCCAGGCTAATGTCTAACTCCCACTAATTCCCGCTCCCGATTATCTGTCATTATTCCCATCAAACATCCAGGATCAGTGTATATTATGTATTAGAACACACACTTCTTGTTTCTTCTTACTTCTTTTTATCGCTTCTTGGCCTTTCCTGTCTCTTCTAGCTTCCTATCAGAGATTCTGAGTTGTCGTGGAACCCACCAATTTATAGAATTCTATTATGGTGGAATAAAGTCTAACGATGGTCTGGTGTATAAAGAGACTGATTGAATAAAAACATTAATTGAATGCACGAAATTATCAGAAGGCTCGTCTATTGACTTAGTGCAGTCTCACTCTACTCTACGTAAAGAATTTCTCACTACATAGTTTGTGAACAATTTCTGATTTTTTGCTATCGGTATCAGATTTATTATTACAACTAAATCGCTGACAAAGTTTCCATTAAACGTCGGAAAACGATCGCTGAATCTATTGGTGACGAATCATAACTTTCCGCAATCTGTTCCAGATCCCAAACCGTTACTTGATCAAAAGAGATGATCTTCAGCAGACACTGAACTTGTCAACTTTTTGTAGGCGACAGATATACAGATATCTGGACTATCTATTCCTCTCGGGGTCCATAATTAATCTGCGCGAATTTTCACTTGTTCAGGTGTGATGATATTGGTTGTATGATGAGTCAAAAGTTTTTTAAGTAAAAGTATTTTTAAACTAATCTAACGATATCAGCGTCATTACTCATTACGATTATAGTCCGAACAGGGTTGCGAAGATGAAAAATTAAAAAAAAAATCACATAGTTTTTCCAATTCTTACTTGTTTTTGAATTTGTTAACCCTTGCATTTGTTGAACCAAATATTTACATTGATAATATTATTTCTTAGATAAGTATCTTACTATCTTTAACCGATAATGTGGCAGTTTTGTTTGCCACTCCAGCTAACGTATCTTTTCACTTAAAAGCATATTTTGATGTTATCAACAATAAACCTAATTGATAGTTGTGTAGGTGTCTCATTGAGTTTATTGATTAATTGTTTCTTAGAATTGATCGAAAAAATACTCCCTAAATGCCGACAAGATGTCTTAAAAAATTATTACGCAAAAACAATCAAGGAGATTCCTGAAGTTAAATCGCATGTCTGATAAAACATGTCAATGACACGAATTTTAACCAGGAAGAAACGTAAGGCCGATTAATGAATAAGATTAAGAAAATTACCCTTATATGGTTTGAACACGTTCAGCAGATGGATGAAGATAAGAAGTGTCAGGAAAATAGTGATGCAAAAGGTCGGGACGTCTCAGGAAGAGATGGTACGATTGCTTAGGCAGGTACCTCTTCGAATATCGTGTCTCCTACCGGGTCTAACCTTTTTTTTAAATCCCAACGTAGAAAGTGTCAACGAATTCAATTTTCAGTTTGTGCGAATCAATTTTAGGGTGACGGGACCACATAACAATGTTGTTTTCATCAGTTTTAATGACTAAAATAATTAAAGTTATTAAACAAAATACATTGTCAAATATGTTACCTTTTTAGGTTAGGTTAAGGGTTTTTTTTTTATTTTCATCACTTAATGAATTTTAAATGGGTGTTGAAATGCCACTCTGCTGAGTTGTCATGGAACCCAATTTTAACTAACTGTACAACTGTAGACTAAACAATTTTATCCAATAAAACTAGGTGGAGGGCTTGTCAAATCATTGGTCAAAAATACCTATTATTTAGGTACCTGGTTTTAATTCACTCTCTACCTGACCCAGACATATACTTTTCTTTTTAAACCGTTGTAAAAAAGTTTTATCACCACAAATTTGTTATTGTGCAAACTTTTAATGTTTATGGTGTATCCCGGGAAATTTCCCTGCAATTAGGCGTTTGCCGAAGCGTCCCTTCTCCCTCCCCCGCCCATCCCAGTGGCGCCATCTCTCTTCCACCCGTATCTCGGCTGGCTTTATTATTTATGGCTTCCCAGTACGTATTGTCGGCAAAACGCTCCAACTCCAGTTTATTGGCAATATACCGTTATTATGGCCTAAGTTTTCACTGCATCATAAAGGCGGTTATTACGTTGTTATATTTCCGACAGGGACAGATATGGCAAACTATTATTTGAAGATTATTCATTCTAAATAACCAACATTATTCATTGCATGATATTGATTATTATTTTTAAACTAGCCTCAAAGCAGTCATTGCGGGATATTTCCAGATTTCCCTAGAGATAGGTATTATATTTCACTTTCCAATGATTTCGGGACAAGTAAGATACGTTTCTTCGTCAATTATTATACTGGTAGCTAGTAATGTACGCTTGGGAATATTCCGGGTATAATATAAAATCCCATAAGTTGGGAATTTTTTTCATTAAGAAAGTTATTCTGAATGAGGTTGTTATTTTTTATGAAAATGTACCTTATTATGATTTTTCAGGGGAGTTTTGAAATGCCTCTTTGTTGATTTGTCATGGAACCCTCCGAAAATTACGATGTTATGAACTTTCAAAATGAACTTGGATGACATATAAATATTGTGTCTCTTTACGTCACACAAGACACAATTTTTATTTTTATAACTCGTGTACAACATTGGATTTTTGAAAGGGGACGAACGTACTTTAAAGAATTCATGAGTTCTTAACACTACATTTTATGTATTAATTTTTGCATTTCAAAATTTTAATTTCCATTTTTATTTCTATTTTTCCTTAAAATGTTGTTATTTTTTTTCTCTTAGTTTTTCACTAAATTTTATTTATGTTTTAATTTTTTTTATATAATTATATGTTTTAATTTATATAGAACACTTGAGTTCTTAACATTTAATCTTTATTATTAATTTTTGTATTTCAACATTTGAATTTTCATTTTTATTTCTACTTGTCTTTAAAATATGTTCTTTTTTTTCTCTTTACTTTTAAGTATTTCTTAATTTTATTTTTTTTAATGTTTAATCATCTGTTTTAATTAAATCGTATTTAAAATATTAAATATACGACTACCACAACACGGGCCTAGTGTGGTAGCCAAAAAAAACAAATATCTGTAACTAATAAAAAAAATTATGAAATAAAAAAAAATTCAATATAATTATCATAATTGGATTGAGTGTTGCAGTACTGCCTCGTCAGTTCATTGTATTGTACAGTGACATCACACACTAATTGTCAACAAATATGAACATTTGACAGCTTATATCTTGGTAGGTTCTATTCGGTGTTTTCCAAAAATTCTAATAATTCTGTCCTCAGTCTCCTCAGCATGCTCTAATTAATAAGATTCATTTTTAAATAACATGAAATAATCATCATAAATAGGAGACAACCTCATGGAGATTTCAACCCTTTAGATGATAATTCCTGTGATATTCCCATTTCTGGAATATTCCTGGAAATTTTTTCCGAAAATAAATTTCCGGGAATTTGCCCATTTTACACAATTTGCTTTTCAGATGCTGAACATCATTTTGTATTTCCGATTTTAATTTTATTAATAACAACTTCGTAGGTGTAGTATCTATTATATCAGGTAACTAGCAGACCCGGCCACACTTTGCTGTGGCTAAGGTACAGCGCTCTTGAGGCGATTTTTCGCAAAAACAGCGCTATATAAGTTGTCCAAATTTATTATTATTATAAAGCTTTATAACCAACGCCATCTGTTAAATCAAATCCACACCACGCTGCCGCTGCCGCCTGGCCCGATATGTTATGTATTTCAACCATTTTTCATAAAACCTTGACGAATTATATACCTAAAAACCTTCCTTACGAATTCTATTGGTGAAAACCGCATGAAAATCCGTTGCATAGTTTAAAAGATCTAAGCGCACATACGGCGTGAGCGACTTCATTTTATACTTAGTAAAGATAAATATTTATATATTTGAAATAATCCTCAGACATTTAATTACATGAAGACAATATTAGCGAAACTCAATTGAAAATCTGGAGACATAAAAATCAGAAAAAGATTTTGGCCCCACTGGGACTCGAACCCAGGACCATTTTCGATTGAGTTTCGCTAATATTGTCTTTATTTAATTAAATATTATAATTTGAGATTTTACTCATAAAAGTTAAAAATTAAAAGCTCTATCAAGGTACCTTGGAAGAGCACTTGCCATGTAAGAACATTGTACGAATATAACATAATATGTCTTTTAATCTACAAAATACAAAATGGACTTATACACACAAAAACAAAATTTATAAAAACATCACAAGTACACGAACATTATACTAGACAACACAATAAATAGTATACAAATACTGTCAAGACTGAAAGTGGCAAGAAAAGTATTGGCCGCGAGGGAGTTCACATATATAATCTCCTTCCAGATAACCTTTAAAGCGGAAAAGAATATAAAAACCTTAAAAAAAACTATTTAAACTTAAGATGTTGGAACAAAATTAAAAATATTACTACCATACTTGTGCTACTATTATACTATATACGCTCTGTACTTAAGTTGAAAGCAAAATATTATATTTCTTTTAACTTAATAATAAAAATA
Source organism: Limnephilus rhombicus (assembly GCA_929108145.2). Lineage (NCBI taxonomy): Eukaryota > Metazoa > Arthropoda > Insecta > Trichoptera > Limnephilidae > Limnephilus > Limnephilus rhombicus. Next base: position 14,123,454 of record OV815270.1, read on the forward strand.
ATAAAATAAATAAAATTAAAAAATTAAAAATAAGCATTTTCGATTGAGTTTCGCTTATATTGTCTTCATTTAATTAAATATTATAATTTGAGATTTTACTCATAAAAATTAAAAATAAAAATCCTCAGACAGTTCGTCTCCACTAGACTTGTTGCAAACCGCTTAACCCATCACACGAATTAAGTGAGTCAATTAGTTCTATCTGCATCAGTGATCTAAGCTCATCCTGGCTTAGGAATTAAATTCATATATGTTGAGTTAATTAATTAAATCAATGACTAAAAAACATTGAAAACTCGCATTGATAATTCTGCAAAAACATATCAAACCCATCACGAGCGAGGCAATTAGTCGGACGGACTATACCTTCCACATAAATTACCAGATAATATTCGTACAGGTAGATGTGTGCTTATAAGCAAATTAATTAGTAACCCAGGCAATTACGTATTAAAGTTAATCAGATTAGTGAGATAATGGCCCATTGATTGGCCGCTAAAGGTATAATGGAGTCATGTCGACCCGCGGGACGTTAACAGGCTAGGGGGGAGATGAGGTGGATCATTACGTCTTTATCGGCAGATAAGGATTGATATCCCCACTCCAGTACCTGTGTAGATATAATAGTGTCATAGTCTGTAGGTTAGGTATAGTCGATATATTAGACTTTTAGATACGAACTGTTCTTTAGTCTCTATTCAATGAGATCTCGTTTTAATGGATTATATCCGATCTAAAGAGGCCAGTCAATTCTTGTTCGAGACTCCGGAGTTAGGCTCCATGGTGCATGGGGACACTCCTGTCTCTTCTTCTTCTTCTTAGAAGCCTTGGAAATAAAAAAAAATAATATTATAAGCAATAATTGTCAGCCTGAAACACTCATTTACATTGAAAAATCTTCCGAGAAAAGATACTTGCCGCCAACAGGACTTGAACCCGTGTCCTTCTGATTGCCGGTCAGCTGCTCTTGACCACTGAGCTAGACATGGGCAGACTCATTCCCAGGAGTGAATCGATTCATTGTGATTCCCTCGGCCTGTTGAATTGATTCATTTTATTCATTCCTTTAATTCCAAAAAAAAAAAAAAAAAACACTCGCTTATATTTTATGAGGCTACGAAGCCAAAGAGGAGACCAATAATGTTATCTCATTCTCTCGCAGAATACTTTATTTCTTAGTTCTCCTTTAGATGCATGTGTTTGCTCTTTTTAGTGTCGTTATTTTTCGTTTCATCGAGTTTCAAATCACAACGGTGATAAAGAAGTTTTCACTACGCAAAGCACTCTTATTAGGGTAAATTATGTTGTTCTGAAAAATCGTAGGTACTAAAAACGACGCGCGACGAGGTTAATGAAATATTTCAATGTGTACTTAGATATTATTTTGCCCAAAAGACAAATTTTTGACAAGAAAAATGTGTCTATATTAGGCTATCAATTAAATCTTAAAATTAAACAGTTTTTGTGGTTAACCCCTAAAGTTTTACTAATTTTTATTTATTTATTAATCTTTAAATTGTTTCACTTCACGTGATCTAAACTTCCCACTACCTTTAGCCTCGCAAAATATCCCAATTGGGGATTCCATAGTTTCATTAGCTCCAGACGGGACTTGGGCGGAATTCACATAAAAGCCATACTATTATCGCGCTTTCATAGGTATATCCGGACCGGTCACCTGGAATAAGCTTCACTCAAATATATATATATTTTAAATGCACCTACCTCAATGGTGAAGTTAATACGACGCGCCGAATAAAATCTAATTAAAAGCCCTGGCGACACGCGTCGTATAATTTGTTACCAAAATATAAAGGAACAAACCGCTCGATTATCATTTATCAGTATCACGGTTCGATAGCGACTGATGTATTGTTTACGGCTAGAGTAGACAGAGACAGATACCATAAAAAAATAATAATAATATAGATAAACATCGTTTTGTTTCTACAAGCATTGTATCACAATTTACGCACGTGTGAGGGAGAAAAAACATAGGATTAACTTTCGCTTTTAGATTTTTATTAACGTTCAGGGTCCGAAGTGGGAAGTTTCACCCTAAGATGACGGCTTGGCCGCGCGGGGACTAACGACGAACCGATTCTCGGCGGGCATCAAGAAATGAATTAGGAACTTCTGACTAATAAGTGTCTTTTGTCTTGCTGTGACTTGAATAACTTGCATTCCGCGGACCGGCCGGATCGACTCGACACGTGGGACCCGGGACCCGTGTGACTACGACGTCACAAATGAATAAGAAATAAATGTTTTGATTCCTTGAATAAGTGAAACAGAGATTGGGGTTGCGGATTGAGTTCGCACAGACCGAACAGCTTGTAGGACTATGACCACGGAGGAACGATTCCTCCGTGACCAGTGTTGCCAACTCGAAATCTTTGTTCCCGCTAAATCGTGACGGATCAACGGTCAGAAATCCGTCAGATACACAAATTTTCGTCCATTCTGGGGGGGGGGGGGGTGGCTAGAGAATTTCAGGGATCAAAATTTCTCCATAAATCCATAAATATAGGCGATTTTCGCCTATAAAAGTATGTAATTTGTCACTTTTTTCGAATCCGCCAGAAAATCCGTCATACTGTAAATTCCGTTATACACAAAATTTTCCCGTTTCGGGACACTCCAATCCGCCAGATATGACGGGAAATCCGTTAAGTTGGCAACACTGTCCGTGACTATGACTAGCGGGACTGGCGGGACAACTGTGAAACAGACGCGACTCTCGGAGCTCAGAATTATTTGGATCTTGGCTGACTCGCTTGTCTGTTGGCGGTTTTGTCACTTGGATTGGGGACGGGGACTCTGGCCTACGGGGTTTTTTGTAGGTATAAGATTTACTGCGCGGGATACTACTCGTCACACGTGATAGGCAATTTCGCGGCGCGCATCGCCTGTAGTAGGTGTAGGTGTACCTATCCGCGCAACAAATATCCAGAACAATATTTAATTTAATTCCTACGAAACACTACAATATTTATAGAGTACATTATTATTTTCTTACCTCAATATAACATGAAATATTTAACTGTAAAATAAATTAATCGAAATAAAAATAAATATGGTGCTGTTAAAAAATCGTAAGATGCAAGGCCAAGGGTAAGGAATAAAGATTTAATTCCTTTTGAAAATGTGAATCAAATCGAGTGTGTTACAAGATTGAATTTATTCATTTAATTCAGTCATTCAATTTAGCCCACGTCTACACTGAGCTATGGCGGCTTATCTTTTTTACATTTACATTTTTCCACCTGTAATGTTGAATGAAACACTAGTACATATTGAATTATTTGGCGGGTATTAGATAAGCCGCCATAGCTCAGTGGTCAAGAGCAGCTGACCGGCAATCAGAAGGACACGGGTTCAAGTCCCGTTGGCGGCAAGTATCTTTTCTCGGAAGATTTTTCAATGCAAATGAGTGTTTCAGGCTGACAATTATTGCTTATAATAATTGTTTCTCTTTGTGCTATGCATAAAAATCTTGTCTTAAACGTTAGTTTATAAATTAAAAATAATAATAAAAAAATCCTTAAAAATAATGAATCTATTATCAACAAACAAAAAATATTGTCTTACAGCCCAATCATCGATATGTTCCCCTACCCACCCACTCTACATTAATACCTAGCAACGGCTCCACCCCTACCATAATAATACATTGTTCCCATCCATATTTCAAAACTGTCAAATCAGTTCAGTATACATTTGCCGTGAAGAAGGAACGGTCGTTCTGAAACCGGTCGGATTTACTCAAATATAAAAGTGGTTCAAACAAAGTTAAATTGTTTCATTTATCTATAATGGATAACCACAAATTTATAGCTATATTCAAAAGTATAATAATAATAATATTCGGATGATTTGTATTGCGCCATTTTTTGTGAAAAATCACCTCAAGGACGCTGCACATATTTATAATCTATATACAATGCTCCATCTTATTTCTAATAACAGCACCCTTGAGGTGATTAGTCACGAAAACGGCGCTATATAAATCAGCCAACTATTTATTATTAACAGACTGAACAAACCATTATAACAACCTATGGCTAACTGAAATGCTTTTAGTTCATAAAAATTAATATCGAATCATGCCTAGGAGTCTTGATTTCAGATGCAGTTCTAGATTTGATTAAATATTAAGTCCAAAAAAAAGGTTTTTTTATCATGTAATGAAATTATTTCGGTCTGGGGATAAACAGTTATACAACACACCTAGTGCCGTATTTAACAAACTCTAAATTGTATAATTTTTTCTACAACCAATTAATACAAACTCATACTGAAAGAGAAGGGGGCCTTTTTGGCCCGGAGCTCTGTATGCCAGTATATCAAAAGTCAAAAAGACATCCATTGCCTGATGTACATGTGTGTGAATGCCTATTCTATATATCGATAATATTATTATCATTCCTTCTGTCCTTCTGGGACCAATCCTGATTGCCGACCTGCTTGCGGTATCGTTGGACGTCCTGAGATTATTTACGACTTGGATAAAGATGATTGGATCGTCGGTCTCTGGTCAAGTGCCGGCACTGAGCAGTACATACTGCGCACCGTTTTGACATTGAACATGTCATCCCACCAGGGCCTAAAGGCCGTACTTTCTACCATTTCTGTTATCCTGTGAGCATTCCGATTGTGTTATGGTTTCTACTTCAGTCCGAACATGCTATTTTACCGTTCCCGAGGACCATGAGGGATATGGCACTCACAATTAATGATGTGTGTGGAAGGAAGATCTTGGAGGAAGTGGCGAAGTTTGAATACTTGATTTAATTACTGAACACAGCTGTTCACACTCTCTTCTGGAAGCGTTTTCAACTCAGCAGAACTGAATTTACCGCAAACCTTCTACCATACTTCACATCTTCAAGTGACGAACAGAGATTATCAACAAATAGATAATAATAGAACAATTATTTAGTTAAACATCCCTAAATGAATAAACAAGCAAAGCACCACAACATTGTCTGTCAGCCTCTTGTTAGTGATGTCCTCTTGTCGGTAGTCGGTATCTGCCTTTGTGGATCGTCTTTTATCTCGTCACCAGCGCCGCAATTATTGTTACTGTACTCCATACTCCACTCCATACCTGTACTGTACATTCGTATACTACCTCTCTATGGGTACGCTGTACAGTACCTGCCTATTGTTGTACCTATCGTGTATTCAAGGATACCTACACGAGATCATCTGCAAGAACAAATTAGCTACAAAACTAGCCTTCTCTATCTGTTAAGTGAACGACCAATAATCAAATAAATAATATACCATGTTCCATAACTTGGAATTTGAACATTGGTAATGTAATTCCAAGTCGAAAATTGATTACAGGGAAGATGTACTACTTATACTATTAATTTAATTTCGGTTTATAACCAACCGCCAGCTTACCATTTATTTCGATAGATTCAAAGATGATAGATTAAATAAATAATTAAACTTTTAAATTCAGTGCATTTTTTTTGTGTTTTTTACTCGAAAGCTCGTACAATTCTCAATTTATGCAGACGGTGCTTATCGGAAACCATTCACAAACGGAAACACTTTTTATAGGTCATACTCAGCGGGTGGCTCTTACCTTCTACATTATAATGATGTTATGCTCGAACTCCTCAGCTTTGTGGTATTCAGTCGTATCATAATTTAAAATCTTCACCAAATAACTGCTTTTGTCATAATAAAATGCGGCGGTTTAATTAATATGACGAAGATAATACCTCCACGAGGTTTCTTCATTTAAATTAATTTCTTAATAACTTTTAACTTGCCGCTAATAAAAATTACTATCGTTGCATTGCATATCGAATGTGACTTTTCATGTTGCGCCGAGAAATTTATATTTCCAAGCCCGGCATTAAAATCGCTCAAGCGCATTCCTTGATACGAAAAAGTCAATTAACGGAAATTAAACGTCAGCAATCGCCATCCTGCCATTATGTTTTCGCCGAATAAAATTGCCGACATTTGAGCGTACCTAATCAAAAGGAGTGCCGAAAAATAACATTATCAATTCTGAATTTATTGTAACCGCATGCAAAAATAACGCAGTCGGTATGTTTAAAGTAGGTGGATGCATTTGCATAATATAACGCTCACGTGAGGAATACAAAACAGATATGCATCTCTCAGCAATGGCTCGTATTTCATTATTGCTTGCTTCATTTTATCTTTTTTTAAATTAGCTTTATAGTTCAGTTATAAGTTATATTTTAATCTATCAACTTTTAAGGTAGGTATGCGGGTACTTTATTAAATCTATGCAGTACCTACTTACTGCTTGGCTATTCGCAATAAATAATCCACGAATGGTTGGAGGCTGACACTAACCACGGTCACTATCGTTGAAATCGATTGTATATTTTCTATCTCCATATCGGAAGCCTACATAATTATGTGAAAAAAGTTTGTTTTCAATGTCTGTAATTTATACACGATTTTATTTCCTTTTAAAAAGCGGTAAAATTAATATGGCTCTCTTATTGCCATAATCAAGCTGAAAGAAAAAAACTTGATCGATCAAACTGCGCTATCGCACCCACCAATCCACGTCCAGCCGTCGATAAAATTAGTAATTAAGCAGCGAGCCGGTTATCCGAGCTAAACCCACCTTTAGTATCCTAATTGCGATTTATACTTGACTCGAGCAAGAGCCGAGAGGAGGAGCGGCAACCAGGTAAAAGGGTTGATTTAAAACACCTCTCGACCACACACCTGAGGTAATTAGTTCATATCTTCCTCGGCAACTCGCTTTTCCTGTATTCTTGAATGGGCTTGCCCCTAAAAGGTGGAGAGCCTTATCTCCTCGTGCGGTAAAGTCCAGCCTCAAAGGAATTTAGGTAGGTACGTGTTTTGTTCATTTTGGTCCTCACTTGGTCAAGCTTGTTATTAAGTTGTGTAGTCTTTGTGTAAAAGGAGAAACACACACTTCTCAGATTTAAGAATTCTCATTCTTTCCTTGGTTTCTTTCTGTGCATTGCTTTTCCTTGCAAGCCCCTTTTCGAGTTCTTCACATTGCATAAGAATTCCTCGACGAGTGGGTTGAACCTCTCTGATCTTTATTTCTTTTGTCTTCCATATCTCCTCACGATCGATTTAAGATTCGGCAAATTGCTCAATACGAAGATAAGCCTTGGTAATGTTGACAAAATCAAATTGATCGGAGATAAGCTCGACCAGGATTTTAATTCATTACATTTCCATTTTGAGTGCCTAATCTTACTGATCGTAGAGAATGATGAACCTAATTTGAAACGAAGCTACCTTATTAATGACAGCTAATAACATTTCATGTTTTAAAAAAGCAATGGACGAAGATGATATGCATATACATTATCAAAGAAAACGAACTGGTTTAAGCTTACCACTCGTTTACTTGTAATAAACCAACATCCAACGTCTACTCGTACATAATTAAGCCATGCAACGTTTGTTAGATCATTAACGGTGCAACATAAATGCTACTCGTTGCACTTATTTATAAACCGTGAGAGGGGATCCATTCGTGTCACACCTAAGCTAATTTAAGATGTTTATAACACCATTATATATTTTAGAATTCGGAACAAAACCCCTATTCTTTAGAAAGACTGAGAGAAAGATCTTATTTACATTTAACATTTCAATCAGTTCGACTCCCCTTACTGTGGACTCATTGCAATAAATTATCAACAATCTACTCATTTTCATTATGGATAGGTGCCATTCTGTCTAGAAAGAGATTTTTTATGTAAGTCTATTGATTTTGGTCAGTATAAATAAACTTTTAGTTATGCATGTATTATATTTTCTTTACATCGACCTACTATAATATTGTGATTAGGTATCATGAACTCCATCAAAATGGTGTTGGGACTTTTGACTTGACATTATCTTCGTGGTGAACAGTTTTGTCCTGTATGTCATTGTTGTTTCACATGAGCACTATCATTCCCTTTTTTCTCATTATTATTGGACAACAGTCCGTAATTAAATAAATAAATTATATAAAACATGCTTCAACCTGAGACCAGATAAAGAAGATTCTTACACGTGGTTCAGAACAGATACCCACATGTAGATACATACGTGTATCTCTTTGATATTGCCGTATCAAGCGAAATTCCCTCTAGAAATACGTTTAACTTATATACCTATTATAGGTGATGTATTTATTATGCAGGTAGGTTTGATACCAGGAAGGCTCGTATTGCACTCTCTCAGCATGATACCATTAACCATTGCTAAATAAATAATACATAGTACCTAAGTATGTTTCGCGGCGCACGGTTTATTTACGTTTAATGTTCCCACTTGAGACTTGGAATCTTTGATCAAAAACGTTCACCGCTCAGGTAGGTACCTTGCGGTTCTTTTTATTGTCGATCACGATAGTAATAATATGACTGTAGGTAGGTATATGTGTATATTACCATGCACTTTATACTTTCCTTGTATTTCTATTCATAAGTGAGCCATTACCGGTTCACGACGAGTTCATCGAAAACGAATTCATCGAAAATAAAATCATCGAAAGCAAATTCATCGAATACGAGTTCATCGAAAACCAACTCACCGAATGATCAATTCATCGAATCGCCAATTCATCGAAAAAATATATTTTGTTGATATTTGAGAGAAATGCCGAGCGGACCGAGAAGTTGAAAAAGCATTGGTCAACCTAAACTAACCTAACCTAACCTATTTAACCAATTTTTAAATATTTTTTTATCATCACTCTTAATGACCTTTCTGAGTTGTTTATGAGTTGGTTTTATTATGAGTTGTCTGGTCACCGTTCCTTAGATATCCCTTTTTTGCAGTATCAGACAATCGGAAATCGAAGAGAAAACCTATAAATTTCACATTGTCACTACGAAACTGACAGTTGCTAAACACATTTAACTCAGTTAAACCGACCTTTTTGGGTATTTAATTTTGACGGCTCTAATATCTACAAAAAAAATTTTTTTCGATGAATTGGCGATTCGATAAATTGATCATTCGATGAATTGATTTTCCGTGAATTGATTTTCGATGAATCTCGTTTTCGATGAATTTGCTTTCGATGAATTGATTTTCGATGAACTCGTCGGTTACCGCCATTACCAAGCTTGGGTACCTACTTATCTCAATCTTTAGTTCAATCATACAATCATGATATCTCAGCGATGGAGAATAAGTTTTAATTCACATTTTCTTTCTGATTTTTCCTGACCTTCACTCCAATGCATACATTAGTCGTCACAAAAAAATACCTACCTTTTAACGTACTTTTCTTCACAGTGCTTACCTACCTACCTAATTTTTTCTTCTTTTTTATTCGTATGTGTTATTTTCCGCGACTGGCAAACCTTTGAACTGCGCATCCTCTTGCATCGCGAACGGCGCCAGTAATTCAAACAGTCCGAAATGTTGATTCGTAGTTTAAAAATTCTAAGATCAATATGTAAAGAGTTGAACATTTTAAAATGTTTTCAATGTAGCGCCTTCGGTTGGGAAAATATTCAATACAAACACCGGCCCTCCTTGTACAGTCACCGGCAATGTTTACGATACACTTTTTTCTGCAGTGGCCGACATCACAGGCACCGCTGGCTCTGTGTGCCCAGTGTGCTTTCAGTCGAATAAACAAACACTCCGAACCCGACCAGAGGGGTATTTCACCGTCTGAAGTACGCCTCAGTACCGGCGCAATCGAATTTATTTATTTATCGAAGTCAATAAGTCGACAAAGTTTTAAAGTTTTAAATTAAAAAATCATCACGAGGACCAACTCGTTCATTCCATAAACTAGTACATGCTAGTACACTAGTACTGTAGGGATGTGATCGGTTCGATGCAGTGGTTTGATGACTGTTGACGATGATTCGAAGCTTCGAGTACCTACCTATTGAAATACCATGATTCGTTTTATCTTTTCTGAAGTAGGTAGGTACCTACCGCGGAAAATTTTATTTGTCTATTAAATCGGAAAGTCATAGACTAGGCATCAATCAAAATTGAGATATTATTGGTAGGTACCTACCTAAATGTAAATAAAATATTATTTACGCGCGTTCCCGCTGCCGAACTTCAAAGCAATCCGAATGAGTATTTTTCGCCCGATATAATTTCATGGTTTGTTTGAAGTATTTTTTAATGGAATTCACTTCTTTTGATGTTGATTTACATCTATTCCCGGGTATGTTGCCATCTGGAAACCATTCAGCGGTTAGACTGGGACTCGGGGGCAATGTTATCTTAAATATATTATACACAACTTGCACCAAGCTCTAGGTACCTACTCACTTCTACACAGTTCTGTAGGGACGTGCACTTTTATTATTTATTGTGCTTTTGAAGATAGGTGCGTTATTTTTATACTGACTTATTCTAGACATGAAAATATAATTTATCATACTAGCTTTTCCAACCGCCTTCACCAGAGCTTTAACGTTTCTTTCTAATTACAACTTGAAAAGCGCGAAGAAACCGATATGGCGTCTTGTCTTTATCTCTTTCATATATCCGTGATAGTTAAAATGATTTTTCAAAGTTCCACAGCTCATGGTGGAAGCTAAAATAGTTGTGTTGACTAAATTCCAAGAATGAGCTGTTAATATTTTAAAACGCCGTACAGGTGCCTTCGAAGTTTTGCAGCTTCAGATATCACCCAAACATATTTGTTTTGCTTTTAGAGCTGTGGAAAGGTATTACAATTATTATTTTATTTTATTTTTATTTTATTTATTTTAGAGAAAGTTGACATGAAAGTTATATGAATCGTTGAGTTCCAAAACCCGCCCTAAGTTATTTTCTTACTTTCGATTAAATCAAGAAAAACGTGTAGTGTAGTAATCCAAGAAAAGCGTAGTAGGCTGATGAGTTTTCATGATTCCAGTTATTTTATTTTCTTGATCTTGTACGAACTGAATAAAACTGTTATTTTGCATTTAAATGTTAAATATATATTTAAAAAACGTATTTTAATTGTTATAGGCCCATTCACGATTTATAAAGAAACTGGAAGACTTTTGGAAATAATAACAACTGCGTCGCATTCCTTGTGAGAAACCACATCATATGGCATTCACACCTAATTTTTTACCAAAATTCATTAGGGAAGATATTGGAACTGAACGATTCATATAATGTACTCGTATTATTTCTAGTTCTGCAGTTAGGTAGATTTAATGTAATTGTGTCGAGACAGACGTTTATCCAGCAATGCTGAAAAGTCAATTTAAAGCTCCGCCATTATAATTTAGCGGCAGTCGGCGAATGCAAGAAATGTCCAGCCCGGTCATTAGAGTTCTTATTCCTTTCATAATTATATAGTCGGATCATTTGACAATGTCCTTTTGAGGTTTCTCACGTCCGACATTCGGTCGCAGGCCAACCGCTAAATTTCAAATTAGCCTTGGCAAAAAATTACGAACCTTCCGCTCGACTGCTTTTTACTGTTTCTGTCGGGAATTCAGACTGACTGTCCTCTATGGACCGCCCTTTACTTTTTCTGTCCGTCCTTCAAAAGCATCATTGTCCTTGTTCATTATTATAAAACTGAAGGAATACAAACATAGCTAAACCAAATTCGCCCTTCACGCGGGCGTAGCCAGGGGGGGGGGGGTTGGGGGGTTCAACCCCCCCCCCCCCCCCCGAAAAGTTAAGATATCAACATCAATAATATTAAAATAAGAAGAGTTAAGAGAATTTTATTTTTAACACTGACATCTCAAAATTATATTACGTATCTAAAAAGATAAATGGGGACCTCTGAAAGAAAAAAAAAATTAACTTTCATGTTCTGTTTTTTCGGTGATTGCGGTTGATTTTTATTTTGCAAAGTGATTTTTATTTGGAATTTCGTTTCTAATTTCCGTTTCTAATCAGTGGTAAGTGTATACGTACTTTGAAATTATTATTTCACTTAGCAAAAAGTGTTTAATACACATATAACAGGTTTAGTGTTACAGTCAGGTGAATACGTACTTGCATAAATGTGATTATTTGAATAATTTGAGTGCTTAAAATGTTTTAACATGTACAACTAACGTTTATTATGTATTTTGTAAAAGTTTATTTTATTTATACATTTGTTGCTTTAATTTTATTAAAAAAAGCAAAAAAAAAAGGAAAAAATGAAAAAAATGAAGTAACCAATGTACGTAGAAAATAAAAGTTTTCAACACAAACTGTTATATATTGACTGTCATAAATCGCTAAAAGGTAATAAAAATAAGTAGGTACCTATATTTTGGAAGCATTATACCTTAATAATATTCATATACGAAACTTAGGTGTTTTTTTTTTTAATAAATCCGTTTATTTATCTCACGCCGATAACGTCATATAATTTTCGGTGTTTTAAGATCTATCGAAGCAATAATTCATGATTTCATTCAACTTTCAGAAGTAGGTACATCCTATCCCTACCTAACGCGTGAAATTGGGGGGAAATTATTCTATTTGACCATTACTTTTGTCCGCTATTCAATTGTATGAAGTCACACGAGATGTGGGTTTCTGTTTTGATGTAGGCATCTACGTACACTACCTACCATACGTAAGCACATTGCTCTTTCAGGAATAAGATTGTTGTTTTCATTTGTTCAAATGCACAATGCGTGATGCGTGATGCACCATCCAATCCCCAGTTTCGCTGAGAAGATACAGGCCTCATGCCTCATGCGCAGAAAGACGGCGTGGATTCCTGCGGAAAATAAACAACCAATCCGAAGACAAAAGATCCCGCGAGATTCATCTGTTTTTATTTCTCCTCCGATGTCCTTCGTCCGACTTCTTGACGGGCATCCGTCCGAGTCTCGGCTGTCAGCGTCCCCTGGGCAAAAAACCAAAAAATGTCCCGCCAGCGAAGGACAACGTCAAACAAAATAAACACAAATCAACGGACTATTGGAAAATTTTGATTCTGAAAACTCTTGAGGGTTGAAAGTAACAAACTTTTATCGGGATTAAGTATTAACTCGTAGTTACAACATCTCATAGATAGCTGTATTTTATTGAAATAATATCGTACCGTTTGTGTTTTATGTCTTTTCCTTATCTATCAGCGCTCGCTGTTTAATATTTTATTTTAGTCTAGGTTTATGGTATGCTAAAATTGAGAGATAGTATCAGTTTGTAAAGTAAAGCCGTTTATTGATGGTTATTAATGACTCGCTTGATTAATAAATAAACATCGCGTCTCGGGGAATGGTGCGAAATGACGAACTGAAAATACGCAGACATGCTTTGTTTACAGTTTGCACGATTCGGGCTCCGAAATGATCAAATTATCTGTTTGCCTGTCGAAGAGGCGCCAAACTTCTTCCTAGCTTGAACCTCCATTTTTAAGTGCGGTTATTTTTTCATTTTCGCTCTGATAGATTTAAACAGCCGTATCTTCCCGTAATTAAATTAACCGTACACGTTTTTTAAAGTGAGCTTCGTTAGCAAAGCAATTGAAAAATGTTCTCGAATAACATGAACAAGCTTTTAAGTCTTTTCCCTCTACGTTTTGTTATTATCTGAGATTATTTTTTTACCTCAGAGTGCTTTCAGATAAAATTGACAAAATTTATGACTCGCGCATACATTTAGGTCTTAAAGAGGGCCGATTTCTTGGTTTTAATTAAGGCCATTGGACATTAAGGGGCAATTATCCGGACTGACTGTGATTAGCTCAGCAGGAGAGTATACCTAGGTACCCTGCTTTCAGTCCTTATCATACCGCCTGCCCTCTCTGGCCTCTGGCCTGGCCCTTCCGCCTCTCGCATTGCTCAACATAAATCTTTAAATTTCTCAGAACTCGTTTTAAACGTTTGATGAAAAAGTCGCGCTCCTTTTGAAAGCTCTTATTTCACCGCGGAATCTTTCTGAAAAGGGGGTAATTCTCCCCCTTGTCCGTGCACCAAACTTGTTGCATTGCGAGGTGATTCGGGATAATGGTTAACATTTTTATTCACCGTGCATAAAATTTCTCCCTTAATTTCTACTTTCTATACCAAAAGCTTTATGAATAGTACTTACCAAAGATATTCAAATACAAAAGAGATATGCTATGATGTCCGCACAACTGTCGGCGGACTACGACCTAATCTGGGTAGTTTGCATACGAAAAGAATTTGTTCATTTCGTTGATTTTTTAAGGTGTGCATTAGTATTGGTTAACAGTAAAGTTTGAATACGGAAAGAATTCGTTCATTTAGTTAGTGGGAGGGGGAGGGGGGAGGGAGATGGGGTTGGGTGATGGGAGGGGGGAGGGGGGAGGGCTGGGGAGGGGGGTAGGTGGAGGTGGCGGATTGGGAACCCCCCTTACACCATGCGAGCGAAGCCGCGGGAAAAAGCTAGTTATTAAATGTATTTTAATAGAAAAACTTTATTTAATGTATATAAACTTGTAATTGATACTAAAATATTAAATTAAATGAAAAAAAAAATAAAAAAAATTGTTAATTGGTAAAAAATATTAGCGACACCCGGAAGCGCAGTACCACCTAGTAAAAACTGCAGATAGCATATCTATTATATTTCAATATTTGGTACTTACACTTACCTACTTGAATCACCGAAATCTTGCCAATTTATTGTTAATTTCTTTGTTTTATTACTTTTACTAATTTGTATTTTGTTGTTTATTTCAGCTCCAGATGTATTTGCCTCTCGTGCAGGCCAGATGCTCCACTCATCTCCGATTCTTCCTGTGCTCCGTGTTCGCCCCTCTCTGCTCGGAGTACGTCAGTGGAGCCATCTCTTGCTGCCGCTCCGTGTGCGAGCAGGTCCGCTCCGACTGCCTGCCCGTCATGCAGAGCCTCAACATCGACTGGCCGCAGCTCTTCAACTGTTCTCGCTTTCACGACTCCGATAAGCACCAACTGTGCATGCAGATACCCAACAACACAGAAACCCAGCACAAGCACGAAGAGGAAGAAGAAAGCTGGACTTCAGGAAACCCGAAGAAGTGGATTGAAAACTTCCCCAACCATTTTCGCAATTCTGGAGATAAACTGGCTACATTCCCGACACAGTGCCCTCCCAACTTCGCCAGGTCCAGAGATTCTCTCACCTTCACCTGTGCACCCAAGTGTGGAAAGGATGCCTACTACAGGATGGAGGACAAGAATTTTGCGGAAGCTTGGTTTACTGGCTGGGCTTGGCTTTGCTTTTTATCCACACTCTTCACTTTGCTGACGTTTTGCGTAGATTCAACTCGATTTCGGTATCCTGAAAGACCAATCATATTTTTGGCAATGTGTAACAATTTTATCTCCATCGCCTATATTGTGAGAGGATCTTTTGGATCCCGGAGATTGAGCTGCACAGAACCAACCGATGACAGAGATAGCTATGTCGCTGTGGATGGCCTGGAGAGTGCCCCTTGTACTTTCCTGTTTCTGACATTGTACTATTTCAACATGGCATCTAGTGTTTGGTTCCTCAACCTTGCACTGTCGTGGTATCTGAGTGCCGCCAAGAAATGGTCAACAGAAGCACTGG
This sequence comes from Limnephilus rhombicus, assembly GCA_929108145.2. Classification (NCBI taxonomy): domain Eukaryota; kingdom Metazoa; phylum Arthropoda; class Insecta; order Trichoptera; family Limnephilidae; genus Limnephilus; species Limnephilus rhombicus. The sequence continues at coordinate 14,138,931 of OV815270.1, forward strand.
AGAATATTGCTTCGTACTTTCATGTTGCAGCTTGGACTTTGCCAGCAGTGTTTGCTGTAGCAGCTTTAGTTCTTCGCAAGGTTACCGCTGATGAACTGACAGGGCTCTGCCAAGTTGCCGATACGGCCACAGTACCTTTCCTTGTGATTCCACATACTAGTTTACTATTTGCTGCCAGCCTTGTGGCTTGTCTTGGCGGTGCTGCCCTGATTGAAGTTAGAAAAGCTGTGAAAATGGTCGGGAGGTCCACATCAAAACTGGAACGCTTGATGTCAAGATTGATAGTTTTTGGATTGCTTTACATAATTCCTGCATTAGGTTGCTTGGCTTGTAGCTTATATGAATCATTTAATAAAACTAAATGGCATTCAGTTTCCTTGCTGGCTGCCTTGGAGTGCCAATTTCAATCTGGGTGTCCGCAAATTTCCTCCACGGGTTCAGGGGTGGAAATAGCTCTGTTGAGACTGTTCCTGTCCTTGGCGGGGGGAGTCACGACTGGCATGTGGGTGTGGTCAGGGAAGACCTGTCGAATTTGGGGATCCTTATTCACCAAGGCTCCAAAGAAGCCTCTTGCTGGGTACAGAGCTGAAGTAGTTCCAGTGATCCTGACTATGCCTAAGAGAACATTCAATAGTCGACCGATACATATGTCTCGCGTGTGATGAGTTCGCAATGAGATTGCAAAGTTATGGACAAATTATGTGTCTGCCTTGTGAAATTCTATAGAAACTATCTGATGTGTACATTATAATATTTATTGTTAGGGAAAGTTCATGTGATTCGACTATGGGATGAAATTTTTTTTAAATCCCATAGATTAGACATTTTGTTAGTGCCTTAAGTTTACCTGTGTATTATAAATACTCTAGTTTACAAGAAATGTAAATACGATAAACTTTTGTCTTCTGTGAAGACTTTTATTATAATGTAAGTGTACATTTATTTCTCTGTGGAGAAATCTGAAAATAAAAAATATATCACTAAATTTATCTTTTTTTTTTTTCATGAAGCAATTACTTTGTGGTTAGACATTATATTATAAAAAATAAAACAAACGCTTAGTATTTAACCACGAATTTTATAAATAAATTCGTGATTAAATACAAAGTGTTTGTTTTATTTTTTATAAATTTATCTTAATTTAATCAACCTCCACAAACAAATTTCTGCAGCGTGACTTTTTTTACAGAAAAAAAAAACTTCAATATATATTACAGTACCTGGCTGTCCAAAGATAAAATTTATACCTGCCTGGCTGTCTAAAATTAAGAGAAAAGAGTAATGTGTTATAACATTATAGTAAACAATAACCTCTACAATTAAACATTCTCTATGCAAATACAAATATAATCACATACATACATGCATTCACCTTAGCCTGTAATCCCATTGGGTCGGTAAGGGTAAGGAATCGCGGAATCAGGACCCTGAGCAGAAAAGTCCCACTTTGGCTGTGCTGCAAACCATAACAAATTTTAATTTTCTAAGCAGGGTCTTCGGTTTATGTCGATTCCTTACCCTTACCGATTACCCGTTGATGAACAATATTCTTAAGCATTTACAGATTCCTGATAAAACAAAATGTAAGTATTCGTTCGTCTAAAAAAAAAAAAATTACAAGCTCTAAATTTACGACTATAATATAATTTATCTTCAAGGGAATATTTTCTGACTGAACTGTTGAGGAGTTGAGTTTGTCAACAAAATAATCTGAATTTATATTAAATAGTTCATTTAATTTAAAATGTCGCTATTCTGGACAGAACACTGAAGGGCAACCTCTGAATAAAAATAATATCGTTTGTAATTTTTTTTATTTTCTGGCATTATATTATGGCTAAACTTTGGTAAAAAATAAAATAAAATTTTAGGGCGTTGTTTCACAGAATTTGAACAATTCATTGAATTTCAAAGTTCAATTTCTTACTCGAAGTATGATACAGTTAAAAATGAACAAATCGGATAGGGACACATTAGCTCAGTTGGTGGAACTTCGGCCCGGTAAGCCAAAGGTCCTGGGTTCGAGAATATATCTTTGTCACCGTATCTTTTTCTGATTTTACATTTTGCTAATATTGTCTTCATTAATTAAATTTCAAGTTCTGTGAAAGTTATATTCCAGTTATGTTATTATTATTCCAGTGAAACAACTGGCCCATAATGGAATAATATCAGAACTTGAAAATGAAATTTGGTGAATAATAATTATTCTTAAAAAATGTCTCTCAGACAGGTTGTTCGAGATGTCTATGATATGGTTGCCAATCATAAATGTAACAGATACATATCTCTTATCCAAACAATTTTGTTGCAGTGTTAAAAAAAATGATATTAAATTTCCTAAAAATGTGAATGTAGATTCATCTCCTTAATTTCATGAATTACCACTAATTTGTGAACACCGTTTGATATTGATGTGACAAAATTTTCTATTACCACAGTGTTTTAATATTAGTTATTTTGACAAACTTGTACCTACTACCCATTTTCAAAACGGTTATAATGTATAAATAATGGGAAAATTCTAAAACAAATAAGGCAAGTTAATTTAGTTAATAGATGAAGAAGTCAGGGAAGCTCCATGAGAACAATCAAGTGAAATATCAAGAATCAGTGAACAAAATAATCACGAGACAATGTAATATGATTGTGAAAGAAGCAAGAAGCGCATGACGAGATACTCATAGAGTTGTGTGAGGTTCCATCCTCTCTGCCGAAGTAGTTAGTTAGTTAGAGGGTAATATTTGCAAAGAATAGCCAGGCATAGGTATATCAATCTAAGTTGAATTCATCACAGTGTTCACACAGATGCATAACTTACAAACAGTGTTTCGTTTAGACCTTCATAAAATAAAAATTATAATAATGATTATTTCACAAGCCAAAGTGTGTTGAAGTCATTTGTATAAAATGTATTTTGGCATGCATGGAATATTGTGTTATTTCATTGATATTAAAATACAGTTTATCTGAATGTGATAATTTTCAGAACCGAAATCAAGTTAGTAAGTAAGAAATAGAAACAAATAGTAAATATGCGCCCTTGGGATATTCTAGCACATTGAACATATAAACTCGTTGTCCCTTTTCCACTCTAGTCACAATAAGCATAATTGAGACAAAGGACATCGCACATAACTCTATACCAATAGGGAAATGAATATATTTTTTTAGTGAATTGGTTAAAAACATGTATTAACAACAGAAATAAGATATGGGAATAAGAGATCTAATGCAATCGCCATTCTGCGTGGAGTATGACTAGGCTGTATCTTGTCACCACTATTCAATTGTTTAATTTCTATTCCAACTATGTCTTTAAAAGAGCCCTGAGTAATACCAAGAAGGGTCTGACAATCAATGAAGTTGTGAATAATAACATAAGGTACGCAGATGATACTGTATTACTAGCTGATCGTATCGATGATCTCCAAGACCTATTAAATCTTGTTAACAATGCTGGTGAGCAACTGGACCTAACAATCAATGTCAATAAAACTAAATGGATGACATTTGGGCGATAGATCACTCTGGATCAGTTATACAGTTAAATGATTGCAAAGTCGAAAAGGTGAAAAGATTTAGATACCTCAGCAGCATTTTCATGTCAACTCTTAACCCAGATGTAGAGGTTAAGTGCAGAATTGAAGCAGCAAGAACCTCTTTTAGTCAAATGAAATCCCTCTTCTGCAATGACAATATCAATATAAAACTAAGGCAGAGAATGTTAAAATGTTATATGTATGGATGTGAGACATGGTCTTTGAAAGTAAATACCATGAGCAGGTTAGAGGCTTTTGAAATTTGGCTTCACCAGAGAATGCTCAAAGTCCCATGGACTGACATGATCACCAACACATAAATTTTCAGGCGGGATAGAGCAGATAGAGAACTGCTCACATTGGTAAAGGTCAGGAATATTTCATACCTGGGTCACATACTTCGAAGGGAGAAATATCACTTGGTCAGATTAATATAAGGAAAGACAGAGGCTCTCCGAAGGCCTGGTAGGAGACAAATATCTTGGTTGCGAAATGTACGAGAGTGGACCGTATTAGAAGTGTGGAGGAGCTATTCCGGGCAGCGCAAGATAGTGATAAATTTACCAGAGTGAACGCCAACATCGGGGGGACCTGATAGGGCACACGAAGAAAAAGAATGAGTAGGTTGATGGAAAACATGGCTACGTTGATAGATATGTGCATGTATTATCAGCCATTGTCTATACCTTATATTAGGTATTAGTAGTATACGTAGTCCAATGAATAAATGCGATGAAAAGTAAAATAAGTTAATTGTAGCGGAAATGCGAACTTAAAATAATGAAAACTACGATTATTTGAGACAATAAGTAGGCGTGAACACGACAAAGGGCTGTTCCTCGTGGAAGCTTGTTATGGTGCACAAATTCATTTAATGTTAAGCTTTTTTATTGTAGCCCACTCTTGCTGCATTACCTATACTTCTTCATCTCTTCTCCTCTCCACAACCCTAAATCTCACAACATACCCCAGTATTGGGGATGCCATGGTCCTACAGGCTCTAGACTGGTTGGAAGCAGTTGGGATTTTTATGCGGTATTCACCTAAAAAATTTAAAAATAGAAAGGAAGAAAATTCAATGAAACAACATAACCCGATAAATCAGTTAATAAGGCTGTTGACTATTGATTAGGTACCCAAAATTCTAAGTTCTGGCAGCACTAGAATTTGCCAGTTTGTAACCACTGACACCAACTGACACTGACAGTTGGATTGTCAAAACATCCGTCGAAGTTATTATTTCTACAAATAACAAAATCATAAAAGCCCAAAATGTCTACAGACTTGGGCCCGGAGTTTCTGGAAAAATATACTGCTATTGAAAATAATCTGAAAAAGTTTGTACATCAGGATTGCTTAATTATTTTTTCCTAAATAATAACAAAAATACCAACAATTTTTTTCAACTTTACAGGCGGTTTATGAGAAAACCAAATATATCTGAAGCCACCGAGGAATTTAGCAATTTGGCTGTACAATGTGAACTGGCCGAGCAGCCACCGTTTGCTGGAATATGTTATTTGGAAGCAGCAAAGTGCGAGAGTTCTATTGGAAACACTGTTGGCTCAGCAGAGTATCTCCTGATGTCTGCGAGACAGTTCGTGAAGGCGGAATTAAAACTAAGCTCATTAAAATGTGTTAGTCCAGGAAGAGAAAACTTGGAGGTAATTCAGCAGCTTATAATAACAAAAGAGTTGTTTATTGAATGTCAATATTCAGCTCCCAAATTTAACAACAGGTTATATATTATGAATCGTTAAGTTTCAATATCCGCCCTAATGAATTTTGATAAAAAAATTTAGATGTGAATGCCATCTGATGTGGTTTCTCACAAGGAATACACTGTGATGACATAAATCCTTGTAAACTTCAGACCACCAAACGAGAGGCTGAAGAGAAAAGTGTGGCACTATAGGTCAGCAGATTGGTTCGGTCTGCGGGCACATTTTAATGCTTTCCCGTGGTCAGCTGTCTGTTTTCGGACTTCGGATCCCTCAAGATGTGCCGAGGAAATTGGTGAAGTCATCACATCCGCGATGGATGGCTTCATCAAATCTACTGTTAAGGAAACTGGTGTAGGCTCAAAGCCGTGGTTCAGTCGACAATGCGCTGAAGCAGTGCGACGAAAAAACGCGGCTTACCGAGCGTACAACACATCTAGAACATCCGAAGACAGAACAGCTTACAACAAAATGGCAAAGGAAACCAAGAGAATCATTAATAGGTCAAAATTCGAGCACGACCAGCAGATCAGCAGAAAGCTGGCTGCATGCCCGCATGGCAGCAGGCAATTCTGGTCGCTTGCGGGCTCTATAGGTCGCAATTTCTGCAAATCCAGTCTGCCACCTCTTACCAGACCTGACGGCTCACTAGCAAACACCGCCACCGAAAAGGCTAACTTACTAGGTAAAATGTTTGCGGATAACTCAATCCTCGATGACCAAGGTGCTGTCCCGACGTCGGTTCCTCACTGCGGCTTTCGTATGAAAAAGCTGAGGATCCGGCATCGGGAAGTACTCCATGTTTTACGAGGGCTTGATGTTAATAAATCTAGTGGGCCTGACGGAATACCTGCCCTGGTACTGCAGAGGTGCGCTGCAGAAATAGCTCCGATTTTGACGAAGCTTTTTAAAATGTCCCTGAAGACTGGCTCTGTGCCCTCTGGTTGGAAAAAAGCGGTTATCCATCCTACTCCAAAGAAGGGTGACCGCTCCAACCCGGCCAACTACCGCCCCATAGCGATCACATCAGTTCTGTCTAAGGTGATGGAACGTGTGATCAACGACAAACTGCTCACATACCTCGAGAAGAACAAAATTATTAACGATCGTCAATACGTATTCCGGCGGAACCCAAACGGTTGCACTGGACATCTCCAAGGCCTTTGACCGGGTTTGGCACCGAGGACTTGTCAACAAACTGCATTCTTACGGACTTCCCGCATCCTTGTGTACGTGGATTGCCGACTTCTTGAGGGAGAGGTCGGTTCAGACGGTAGTCGATGGTTTCACCTCTTCATCACACTCGATAAATGCTGGCGTCCCGCAGTTATCGGTTCTGTCTCCGACTTTGTTTTTGTTGCACATCAACGACCTTTTGTCATGTGCACCAATTCACTGTTACGCGGATGACAGTACAGTTCATGATAGCTTTTTGTTTGACAAGCCCCCAAAGGGCTCACAAACTCCAACAGCTCGTAGGGCTTTGAAGCAAAGAATGGACGGTTACCTCGGGAGTGTTTTCTCTTGGGGTAAAAATAATCTCGTTGAATTTAATGTTTCAAAGACCCAATCTTGTCTGATTACGTCTAAAAGGGATCGAAATGAAAATCTAGTCTCTTTCAACGGAAGCAATCTTCCGAACAGGCCCTCCATTGAAATGCTTGGTGTAACCCTAAGTGACCAGCTCAGGTATGGGGGCTCCATCGAAGCCAGAGTAAAGTTAGCCTCACAGAAACTGGGTGTACTGTACAGGGCCCGCAGATACTTTAATAGTACACAATTGCTAACCCTGTACAAATCACAAGTGAGCCCCACGGTTGAATTTGGCAGCCACCTCTGGTCTGGAGCTCCAAAATACCTGAAAAATACCCTCGACTCTGTGCAGAAACGGGCGGTCCGTTTGATAGATTCTCCCATCTTAACAGACGGATTGCAATCTTTAGAGCACAGGCGTCGGGTGGGAATGCTATACTTGTTCTACTGGTATTACAATGGAAGATGCTCCGAGGAACTAGCATCATTGATCCCTTCGGCACCGGTGCATAGTCGGGAAACACGCCAAACACGTGCCCAACATTTGTACACGGTTGACATTTGCCACATGAGAACGGGTCGTTTCTTCGACTCGTTCTTGTGTTCAACAGCTCGGCTGTGGAATGATTTGCCGGCCTCTGTGTTTCCTCCTTCCTATAACATGGGTCTCTTCAAGACCAATGTTCATTCCTTCATCTCCTCAAAAAGACCCTCCACACAGCATCCCAGATGACATAGGCCCTGATGGAAATTATTTTCCTCAGGGCCTCCTGCGTGGAGTTAAAGTAAAAAAAATTTTTTTTTTAAAAACTGCCGTTGTTATTATTTTCAAAAGTCTTCTAGTTTCTTTATAAATCGTGTTTAACCACTGGAGCGCTTTTTGCCACAATATGGCACCATTCAAAATACCTCGGATTGCTTTGCTGCCATTTTTTGGCAGATTTTCCCTGGATTCATTAAAAAATTTTTTTTTTTTTTTCCGTATTAAAATTTGGAGGTATGATTTTTTTTGGCAAATTTTCAGGATTAGTGTCCATGGTTATTATGAATAATTTTTAGAAAAAACCTTTAGATTCGCCTTAATCACTATAAAAGGAAACTCTTTGCATCACGGCTGGCGGAAAATAATGCATTTTAATTTTCAATGTCGTTAAATAAAATTTCACTTCGCGAACCGATCTACGACAGCCCGCCCGCTGCCGCCTGCCATTTTGTCACTGTTATGTTGGTATACCTGACCTCACACAAACAAGAGCTAGGATACGATTGTAGCCGACTTCGTGGGATACATGATGGGCGCGTAATGGTTTGTCTAGCGGGATTGTGTATGTTATCTTTACTTTAAAAAACAGTCTACGTTTTTGAATGGTTTGTTTGGCTACGCAGGGTTTGTGTTGCGGGCTTGTGTGTGTTATCTTTACTTTAAAAAACAGTCTACGTTTTTGAATGGTTTGTTAGGCTACGCAGGGTTTGTGTAGCGGGCTTGTGTATGTTATCTTTACTTTAAAAAACAGCCTACGTTTTTGAATGGTTTGTTTGGCTACGCAGGGTTTGTGTAGCGGGCTTGTGTATATTATCTTTATTTTAAAAAACATCCCAGGATTTGAATGGTTTGTCTCCATTCCAGTGCCTGATTAGAGGTTCGTTTACATTATATTATTAATTCTGTTTTTCATAATTACGCGCCCATTATGTATCCCACGAAGTCGGCTACAATCGTATCTAATTCTTGTTTGTATCAGATCAGGGATACCAACATAACAGTGACAAAATAGCGGGCGGAAGCTGGCGGGCTATCGTAGTATCGGTTCGCGAAGTGAAATTTTATTTAACGACATTGAAAATTAAAATGCGTTATTTTCCACCGGCTGATGCAAAAATTTTCCTTTTATAGTGATTATGGCGAATCTAAAGTTTTTTTCTAAAAATTATTCGTAAAAGCCATGGACACTAATCCCGAAAAATTACCTTTTTTTTAATGTCGGCGGAAAATATTCAAAATGGTCACCAAAAAATCACGAGCAATCGGAGGAAAAGGTTAAAAATCGTGCTGTCGCTCGAGTGGTTATAGTATAATTATAGGCCCATATATTATATGGGCCTATAATAACTAAAACACATTTTTTAAATACATATTTAACATTTAAATAGAAAATAACAGTATCTAAGAACCAATCAGAGAAAAACTGACCATGATTGGTCAAGACAGTATTTCTCGAATTGGTTCTCTCTGGCAGAGCTAGATTATGATTTGGAGCTCTCATTTCAAGCTCTAACTTAGAAACTGCAAAATGTGCGTTAGTTCACTATGGATTAAAGCATTCCAAATATGCTAAAATGAAACTGCAAAATTGTAACTTTCAAGTTTCAATTACAATAATACGAACGATTGTAATGTTTCTAGTAAAATTATAATCTTGCAATACTACTGCGACATATACACCATTTGCTCATTCCATGGCATTCACATTCATTTAGATGAGCTCGTTTATTTATTTATTTTGTTATAAAAGTACAATCACTGTTTAACCCGTCTGCTTGGTTCAATATATTCGCACCACACAATTCGATATCCACGATTTCGCACGTAAATTCTGAAACCGTCACTTTGAATCGAGGTTGTAAAATATCTATGCAATATAGCTTTCATATTTCAAAGACAATAAGAAGCATTATTTCGTTCTCTTTCTGGTTATAAGAAAAATACATATGTTTGCATGAGAGAAAGAGAGATATTGCAGTTTTTGTATTGTGTATATGCAAACAATAATGTAAACTAAAATAAAGTTTTTTCTGTATAGAAACCTACATTATACATTTATAAAAAACCATAGATAAAATTGCGAGAAACAATTTACAAAAAATTCTTCCTCAATACAGGTTCACCTAGTGAGGCAGGCTATGCACAACTAAAAATATTGTATAATTATGCTACTTCTGTGTAACTGTTCTTACTTACTTTCTATTTGTTAATTTTTTTGGTAAATTTTCTGGATTAGTGTCCATGGTTATTATGAATAATTTTTAGAAAAAAACTTTAGATTCGCCTTAATCACTATAAAAGGAAACTTTTAGCATTACGGCCGGCGGAAAATAATGCATTTTAATTTTAAATTGCGTTAAATAAAATTTCACTTCGCGAACCGATACTATGACAGCCCAGCGGCCATTTCGTCACTGTTATGTTGGTATCCCTGATACAAACAAGAGCTAGATACGATTGTAGCCGACTTCGTGGGATACATGATAAGGCGCGTAATTATGAAAAACAGAATTATAATGTTAACAAACCTCTATTCGTATATATTTAGAATGGTTTGTTTGGCAAAGCAGGGTTTGTGTGGCGGGCTTGTGTATATTATCTTTGCTTTAAAAAACAGCCTACGTTTTTAAATGGTTTGTCTGGCAAGGCAGGGTTTGTCTAGCGGGCTTGTGTATGTTATCTTTACTTTAAAAATCAGCCTATGTTTTTGAATGGTTTGTCTGGCAAAGCAGAGTTTGTCTAGCGGGATTGTGTATGTTATCTTTACTTTAAAAAACATCCCAGGTTTTGAATGGTTTGTTTGGCAAAGCAGGGTTTGTATCTACCTCTTGTTTGTATCAGGGATACCAACATAACAGTGACGCAATGGCCGCCGGGCTGTCATAGTATCGGTTCGCGAAGTGAAATTTTATTTAACGCAATTGAAAATTAAAATGCATTATTTTCCGCCGGCCGTGATGCAAAAAGTTTCCTTTTATAGTGATTAAGGCGAATCAAAAGTTTTTTTCTAAAAATTATTCGTAATAACCATGGACACTAATCCTGAAAAATTACCTTTTTTTTGTACTGATTGATGTAATCTATTTGTATACTACATTGATCATGTAATTTTTTTAGTTATAATGTTGCCAATTTCATTGAATAAAGATATTATTGTTATAGTGGAGATTGGGGGGGGGGGTGGAGGGTGGCGGTGGAGGGTGAGGGATGAGAGAGGGCAGGGGAGAGGAGGAGGGGGGGGGATTGGAGTGGGGATAGGGAAGGTGGAGGAGGCGCTGTGGGTACCCCTCTAATTCTATGCGAGCGAAGTCAGGGGCAAAAGCTAGTTATAAATAATGAATAATAAGTATTATTTTTGATATAATTGCATCAAGGCCGAGATGATTTCCGTCAATGATTGGAAACAAACCTTTGCAACTCCATTTTTTTATAGAAACTGATTGCGTGAAAGATGAGTCCTGTACATATACATATAGATACTTGGGTAGTTTGATTAATAATACTGTTGATTTAAATTGAAATTTAATAAAATTTTTGACTTGCTGTCTCTAGGCAGCAATAAGTTCCTACTTGCACGCCCACAGCAAGTACCCCGAGAAGTCTCCGCTGAGAGTGGCGGTCATCACAGAGCTGGCGGAGGCCCTAGAGCGCCTCGGCCACCACAGCGAGGCCATTCAGTATTACCGCTATTGCCTCAAGGACCATAACTCTGTCCCGGAGACAACAGGCTGTGAACTGAACATCCTATCCAAAATTGCTACCATTTATTTGAAAAAAGGTGAGTGTTTTGTTAAATGAGGCTAATAGTTTTAATTTGTTTATCGATTAATAAGCTATAAAATGCGTGGACCTTGGCACTAAGCCGGTATGGCCCAGAATTTCAGTTGCTCTTTAACCTCTTGGGGAGTATGGCCGTAATATTACGGCGAGAACAAAAAACTCTCCAAGGAGTATGGCCGTAATATTACGGCCGTGTGTATAAATCGTGCCCCACGCGATTTATTAATGAAATGTGAAGTGTACTGCCACCTATGGACAGTTTCTAAGGATTTTTCGAACATTTGGAGTAGTTGACACATTTACCGACGTTGCTATTTGAAATTTAAAAAAACATGTGACGTCATCAACCGCCATTATACCTGTTTCTTCAGTTGACAACAATTGATTTGAGAGCGTGGATGTTTGCTAAGTTTTGTGTTTTTTTTTGCGGTTTTCTCGTTATTTTCGCCACGAATCGGACTATTACGTATGATTATAAGGTTTCGAGTTTTGTTTATTGTTATATTATATAATAATATCCTTCTGTTCAACAATTTATTGAGTGTTTGGTGAAATATTTATGAAAAGTTTTGTTTGACGTTTGTTTTCGCGGATTTCTTAGTTATTTTTGCTATGAATCTAACTATTACGTATTGTTGTGTGGTTTTGAGTTTCGCTTATTCTTATATTATGCAACAATACCGTTTTGTCAATAATTTTTCAAGTGTTTGACGAAATATTTTTATGTAACAGTGACACGTGTTTATTTTGTGTTTTATTTGTTGTTTCTTCTATTTGTTTATGTATTGTTTTGGTCGTTTGATAATATATGTGTTAGACATAGATAATTAATTAACTAATTCATGTACGTTGAAAGAAACATGGCTCTATTTATTTACCCATATTTTGAAAACTACAATACGAAAAACTAATATTAAAAAAAAAAAAAAAAAACTAAAAAAAAAGAAAAAGAAAAAACATACAATGCACTAAAGTGAATTCATTTTCTCACAACGTCCTGCTATGTTGTATGGTGAGTAATATTTTGTAGTAGGTGTGTGTATATATACATTTTGTTGTCTTCATGTTATGGTGATTCATGTCCAATGGTTGGCGAACCCTTCGATAGGCTAAATTAGTTTTTTCTCTAACTTGTCTAAATAAGTAATAATATTTTTTTAAATATTTTTACATTGCTAGATTTTGGGCAAACTATTGTTTTGCATTTAATTTTGTTTTATTCATACACTTCAAAAATGCTCACTCCTGGGGCACAGTTTTGTTCGAAAAAGCTCACTCTCCGAGAGGTTAAGCTCGCTGTGAGAGATATTTACCTTCAAGTTGCTCTCTGGTAACCATTTATTGGACAACCAACACCTCTGCCATAGGTCACCCCAAGAGGTTTGCTATGTTTGGTGACTTAGCACGGGTGCCCGGTTTCATGGGGTCAGGTTTATCCAGATCTTGGTGGTGGATATGTCTTTATGTCCCCATACCTTTTTCCTTCCCAGAACTTCCTTTCTTAAAAAGACCCTCCACACAGCATCCCCAAAGATGACACAGACCCTGAGGGGAATTATTTTCCTCAGAGCCTCCTGTGTGGAGCTAATGTAAAAAAACAATTAGAGTTTAAAACCTGTTATGCTACTGCTAAGCAAATAATTTTGTTTACTCGGTTCATGCTCTAAGCTCTAAGGCTATAAACAACCCCAAAAAAAACATCAGCATTGAAGTGGTTGAATAATACTATTATTTGGGTAGTCAAAATCGTTTTTAACCGAATTTGTGTAGTCACAATCGTATTTAACCAAAATAGTTGTTCATATTGTTTTTTTTTTATTTCCAGAAAATTATGCAGAGGCGCTAAAAATATTTAAAATAATTGATTCTGCTGCAAAAGTTCTTGACTATAAACCGTACATTCAGAGGTGATAACAATATTTAAAAAATTAAGGACTGACAATGCGCTTCTTCTAAGTAGTATTGTGTATTTATTATTTTATTGTGGTTTTTCAGGTGTGAAGTTAACATTCTTTTGCTTTATCTTATCGTTCAACCATCTCCAGACAATGTTACAACGGAAGCCAATCTGGTTAAAAGATACACCATCATAAGTGATGAAGAACCTTGTCTAAATGAAGGTTTGTTGTCACTATTACTCGAAAAATTAAGTTTTGCCTTGATGAGTTTAATGATTATGAGAATGTGAAACATTGCTGACCTTTTTTTCAGAATATCCGATTCACCCTGAATTATTTCTGCACCTGCAATCTGTTTTATTTGCCTGTAAAACTAATGACATCAAAGCACTCATTAACTTGAATACAGAAATGAAAGATTTCCTTACAATAGAACAAATGGACTTGATGCAAGTGCTGATAGAAACTTATGAAACGATGACATAGATGGCAGCTTATTATTTTCAATGTTGAAATATTCACTTTTCAATTATTCATCAGGAGTGAAATTCCTATGCATCTTTTATATTATAAATATAATTCTCTTCAAACCATCTGCTTACCCGCCATTCCCGAAGCCTCTATTATATTAGTTGAACCGTGGGTGTCGTTGGGCTGATCCCCTGTAATCTGAAAGGACGATCATCCTGCTAATTTTCATTTTAATTAGACCTTTTGGATTCCTACTCATTTCATTTATATGTCAATAGATCTAGGCATTATATAATTCTAATTGTAAATGCTTGATCGACATTCTCTAATAGCTTCGTCCACACTGTACGAGGCAACCTTGTTACGTCTATATTGCAAGGTGTACAGCCTTGTAAAACTTACAATATAGACGTGCCTTGGGTGCGCACCGCCTGACCGCCAGACTAGACGGTTACTCGGCCTTATGCGTTCATGTTGGATAAAATCGAAGAGTGAACAAAAGAGTCGAAGTCTAATGGAATTATAGAATAACATTCAATACTATGGGACTTCGGTAATAAAAATTATTCACACCAAAATATGAGGGATGGACTCTGAACGAGATCAACCAACATGTTAGTTTACCAGTTGTGAAAATTGACTTACAGCGCCTGATCTTCATGCCCTTTTATGCATTCCTCACGCTGTATGTTTCATGGACAAAAGAATTTCCAATAAATACAAATTTGTATAACTAATTTAATCTTTTATTTTCCCATCCTAAAAATCATCCAAGAACTTCAGTGCAGCAGTTAACCCTTTGAGGAGTATCGCCAAGGGCGTAGCGAGGTACGGACAGGGGGGGGCAGTTGCTACTCACAAACCGTAAAGTAATATTACGTCCGTAGCCTATTGTTTGTGAGAATCAATTTAATTTTTATTATTACCTTTTTAGAAGCGATAAACGACGACCTCAAGAGAGGAAATGTAGAAAGAGCTCACGCTGCGGTGAAAGACTTCTTTGGGATGAGAGTTGGAAAGGATAATGCAATAGAAGGAGAAGACGGCAAAATACTTTTCGAAAATGACGAAATAGGAGAGAGATGGAAAAGGTATCTCGAAATGCTGTACAATGGAAAGGGAAATAATGACAACGAAATATTGATAGAAAGAAAAAATGAGGTAGACGCAGATGATTTGGGAGATCCAATCACTAAAGAAGAGTTTGACCTCGCACTGAAAAATCTCAAAAACGGGAAAGCACCCGGAATCGATGACGTTCTGGCTGAACTAATTAAGCCAGCAGGAAAGGGAACTATAGATGCCCTGTTTAAAATGATACAGACAATGTATAAGACTGGGAAGATACCAGAGGATTTCGAGAAATGCCTAATTGTCGCATTACCAAAGAAGGCGGGCACGACGAAATGTGAACAACACAGAACTCTTAGCCTAATATCCCATGCCTCGAAAATCTTGACTAATATCATTCTAAAAAGAATCGAACCAAAAGTAGAGAACATCCTTTCCGGAGATCAGTTTGGCTTTAGAAGAGGGGTAGGAACCAGAGAAGCAATATTGTCACTACGAATACTACTTGAAAAAAGAATAAAAAGAAACCAAAACACATTCATCGCATTCATAGACCTGGAGAAGGCTTTCGACAAAGTTGAATGGAAAAGACTCTTCGAGATTCTGAAGAGAATTGACATCAAATATAGAGATAGACGAATAATCCAGGCGCTATACAAGAATGAGGCTGCTATAATTAGATGTGACAATGATGCAAAAGAAGCCAGTATAAGACAAGTGGTGAGACAGGGATGCTCTCTGTCACCTGTTCTTTTTAACGCTTATATACAAAGTGCGATTGATGACTTGAGAGAGAGAATGAGTCACAGAAAAGGTGTAAAGATACACTGGCAAAAGGTGGATATGATAAGGTTTGCTGACGATATTGCTATGGTTGCTGAAAGCGAAGAAGAACTGCAAGAGGCCTTAACAATCATGCAAAGCATTCTTCAAAACAATTACAACATGAAGATAAATAAAGACAAAACAAAGCTGCTGACTGTAGGCCTAACGCAACAACAGAGTAGAGATGTCAGGAGTTCCACTAAAGAACACCAAGGAGTTTGTCTACCTCGGGAGCAAAATAACATGGGACGGTCGGTCTAAGAGCGAGGTCAACAGTCGTATACACCAGGCTAGGCTTGCATTCAATAAAAGGTCGAAAATAATAGAATCGAATAATATAGACCTAAAACTGAGAATACTCCTCATCAAGACCTATGTATGGAGTATCTTGATGTACGGCTGCGAAACATGGTGCCTATCCGAAAGAGATAAACAGAGACTAGAGGCTTTTGAGATGTGGTCCTATAGAAGACTATTAGGAATTTCCTGGAGAGACCACATCACAAATGAGGAGGTTCTCCAAAGAATCGAAGGAGGAAGGCACCTGCTTAGGACCTTGTCCGAAAGGCGCGCAAGATGGATCGGCCATGTAATAAGACAAGAAGGCCTCTTGCATGCCATAATGGAGGGTATGACCGAGGGGACAAACGCTAGGGGACGCCCGAGTACCTGGAGGACCTGCTGGTGGACGTGCGCTGCTCATCATATGCAGACTTCAAAAGAGCCGCACAAGACAGGGAAGAGTGGAAGAAACGTATAGATGAAATTGCTGCAAACCAATCCCACGATTGAAACCAGAGAGAGAGAGAGAGAGAAGCGATCGATTATCATTCCTTATTTAGATTCCCTGATATCTGCACTGGAGCAGCGTTTTGGTGACCAAAATTTGCCTGCTTTCGGATTAACGTCGCTACATCCCAGTACAATGTTGAATATGTCGTTAATTGATTTCAAAGAAAAAGCACAAAGTTTTTGCCTATACTACGATTTACTTAATTTTAATCAAGAAGCCGAACTATGGTATAAAAAATGGCAGAAGAAGGGTATGTATGACCAGAGAAGATCTCGAAAAAACCAAATTTTACTGAAGTGAACATTTTAAGGAGGCGAACATTTTCTTTCCCGCAACAAAAAAAGCAATACTTATTTCCTTGGCACAACCTTGCACTACAAGTAACATAGAGAGGTCCTTTTCTACACTGCGTCGTGTTGGCACACGGCTGAGATCAACGATGACTGAAAACCATTTGAACGGCCTATGTGTGCTCAGTGTACACAGAACTACGGAACAACAAAAGTTAGGATGCAATTGAATCTGATGTGTTAAAACGGTTTTGTGAAGAACCTCGTCGACTACTTTTTTTGTAAAATAAATTAACTGATGGATATTTTGTTTTTCATTTTTAACGTAACTTGTCCCATTGCTCATGCAGCATTTACCCTAGATATATCCTTGGTTTGTCTACGCCTGCCCCCCCTTAACCAAATCCTAGCTACGCCCTTGAGTATCGATCCATTTAGAGTATTGCCACATATGTTCAACCATATTAATTTTTCTATAATTCACTGAATTTGTCCAACTATAATTTATAATGCAATAAGAAAAGTTTGTAGTAATAAAATAGCTCTGAAATTAACTACTTAATAATTGACTACTTAAAATTAAGAAAAACTTGAAAATTAACTCACTCCCACGTTGTAAATGAGAAAAAAAAGTAATAACAGCATTCACAACTAGAGCATTCAATACTGCAGTATATATTCAATACCACGATATTGCGGTATCGGATATGTAATACCGCAAAATTTGCGAAATTAGTAACAAAGACCCATTATCTTCTGAACTTACGAAAACTTTAAATGGTAATCCATCTTTTGCCACCATAAGGGACACTTTCATAGAAAGAGAATCAGTTTTTTCGAAATAGTGTGATATCTTCCTTTTTTTCACCGGTGATTGTAGTTTTTCAATGTGGTCATCTTCGTCAATCAAGGTTGAGGTTGTAGCTGCTCTCTCGGTAGATTGGCTGCGGCTCGTAGTTGGTGTTGCGCTAGGGCAATCAACCTCTTCTGATATCTTGTCGGAGTTAACATTTTAAGCTTCAATTCCGTGCTTAGTGAATAAATGAGTATGTAGTCCGCTTCTTGATTGTCCACTTGTTTTAATAATAACTGGACAGAGTTTACACTTCGCTGATTGACGATCTATAGATCGCAAAAAAATTTTCCACACTATATTAGAACTTTTGAAGTCTTTGAATTCAATACCTTTAATTGTAGTATTCTATTTTACAACAAAAAAATTGATACACGGATACAAGTATAATGCGTTAATATATTAGTCAAAATAATTATTTTTTCATGCTTTCACGTAGTAAACAAATAAAGTAGGATAGATTAGTCACTCACTTGTCCGACTTGCGAGTAGTTGCAAGTGAGACTGAGTAAGACTACAAACAAACGTTAGTTTGCTGTAGGGAATTCGGGAATTCCCAGACGCGTTGTTCATAGCAGGAATTTCCCTATCTAGGTTCGTTTTTAATACCGCGAAAATCACATTTCTAATCTCACTTTTGCGGTACTGAAAAACAATGCGAAATTGAGGTAACGATATAAAATCTGAAACAGAAAAAGAAAAAGAAAATTTCATGTATGTATACTATAAAGTTTTTTCTTAAAAAAATATATATTATTTAATAAGTCTTACACCTTTTTTTGAGCAAAACTCGTGTTAAAAAGGCGGAGACAACGAATGTCGATAACAATTTTTATTTAAGGTTAAATAATATATAATTTTTTTTAATATATAGAACAAAGAATAGATAATTAACAGTAAACGAAGAAATATAAACAGTTAAATATGACCGAATCGGATAGGGACACATTAGCTCAGTTGTAGAACACTGACCCGCAAGTCATAGGTCCTGGGTTGGATTCCAGATTCCAGATGTGACCGTATCTTTTTCTGTTTCAGATTTTCGATTGAGTGTCGCCAATAATGTTGGAGTTTTACCTACCATTAAAACTCTTATTATGTTGTCTTGCTTATCCAGAATATATAATGTGAGATATCAGCCCTATTTCCCGCCAGCGTCGGTCTTATCCATTGCTTTATCTTGAATTTCCCGCCATTCCTCTGCAACTCCCTTCAGCTGTCAATTGTCGCCGTGCAGTTGGCATCTTGAGATGCCGTGTTAATTCAATTTGGACTCACCAAGCAGAGCTTAAATATATTCTGGATAAGCAAGACAACATAATAAGAGTTTTAATGGTAGGTAAAACTCCAACATTATGTGTGTCGTTGCTTATCCAGAATATATAATGTGAGAAGTGTTTGTTATCGCTTGGTGACAATTCTAAAGCCAAAATTGTGACTATTACTGTATTGCTTGCAATAACTTGGTCAAAGACTGAGAGTGAATGGGGGGATTCAGCACCTCAATATTGAGACCTCTGATTTGTCTATATTTCTTGAATGTGTTTTCTGAACTCCAGCTTCCTCTTTCCAAAATGGTGTCTATAGGACACTCTTCCAGCCAACTTCTTGAAGCTGCAGCTGATCTCAAACTCCCAGGAGAGGCATCAATCCCAGCATCCTTCAAAATTGTTTTAATCCATCCACCAATAGCAGTTCTCGAGGCTGGCCTTGCAGGCCCCAACGTGGAAATAAACAGACATTCAACACCAGCTTCATGTCTTCTGTTCTCACCCAAAGACATAAGCTTTCTCAACCAGAATATGGAATCTATATTACGATCCTCTGCTTTGTAAAGCTTCCAACCAGACTGTCTACGTGTAGAGGTGTCCTTCTTAGAACCAAAAAATTTGGCAATAATACAATGTGATCATCATTGTCAACAAGATTATCGGAAGATGCATGTAGTAAGGTCAGATCCTGTACTTGTCTTCCTGATGCCAGAAGTAAATTAACAGAACATCTATGAGATGCTTCGAAAAGGGTCAGGTCATTTGAAGGATTCTTACAAAGCTAAGACACCAAGTGTCCTGGATCCCAAGTAAATGCTCTAAGCTTCTTATTTGCAGAATTTCCTATACCTCTCATCACTTGCTTGACCAAGGGATGATTACTTATCCTCAAATCGCCTATGGGGTCATACAAAACCGACACTACAGACTTGTGAAGTGCTATAGTATTGGGATCCAAGCCTTTCCTCACTCTTAAGTATACTAAAAAACCGTGCCAGCTGAGATCCCGAAGGGTTATTAGGACATGTATTATTAATGGCGCACCATTCCTTCCAGCTCTTCCATGCCATGTGATAAGTTGTAAGCTTAGGTTTGCGCCAACCCGCATTCAATAGAGCTTTTTTTCTTGCTGTGACCAATCGTTCAAAGCTTCACTCCACCCCTAATCTTCCACACCTGTAGTTGGAGCTTCTGGACCTGTTCAAGATGAAGTCCTGTCGATAAGTCTATCAAGTTGTCGACCAACATGGGTATTATGTGAGGTCGGTCTAGGGCTCTTCTCTTTAGGTCTGGTAACCAAAACACTTTTGGCCAATTTGGGGCTACAACCAGGTACACCCCTGATGACTTGTTCAGATGTGCCAGCGCTCGTGGCATTAAGCAGGGGGGAGGAAAGATCCATGCCAAGGGGAAATTCCAACTCCTGCTGAACACGCTGTGAAGCATTGCTCTCTTGTCGTGGGAATCTATCGAGACATACTGATCCACGAAGTGAGCCCTCGAGGGAGCGAATAGATCCACTATTGGACTGCCCCTAACTTGTGAAAAACAGCTCTTACCGCTGGGGGTAGAAGGTGCCATTCTGGTAATGTCATCCCTCAGGATAGATGATCCGCGAGGCCATTGTAGCGTCCCGGCAAATACTGCACTTATAAAGAGATTCTGTGCTTGTCCAAAAGCGCAAGAATCTGAAATGTCAGATGAAGGAGACCCATCGACTTAGTGCACCCCTTGTTCCTCAAGTAGGCTACAACTGTCCTGTTCTGAACTTCTCAAATTCTGAGTCAGAGACGTTAAGGCATTTAAGATTGCTGTCATCTCCTTCATGTTGCAATATCCCCCCCTCTGTCTGTCCAACAACCCAACAGAGGTACATAGTCGATCAGGGCTCCCGGCCGTGATCTGCCGCATCCGTAGTCAGAGAATGTGTTGGGCTGGGAAAATGAAGAGTTGAAACATGATCTAAGTTGATCATCCACCATTTCATTTCTGACAAGACCTCCTTCTTTATCAGAGACTTTTGCTGAGGGGTCAGCTTCAGCATTAACTGTAATTGTATCAGCCGAGTATGAATTCGATCTCTGGGGACCACAAAGGTAGCAAAATTCAACTTTCCGAGAATACTCTGAGCTCCTTTCAGAGTC
The DNA here is from genome assembly GCA_929108145.2 of Limnephilus rhombicus. Classification (NCBI taxonomy): domain Eukaryota; kingdom Metazoa; phylum Arthropoda; class Insecta; order Trichoptera; family Limnephilidae; genus Limnephilus; species Limnephilus rhombicus. The sequence continues at coordinate 14,159,886 of OV815270.1, forward strand.
CATCTTCCTTTTGTCACGGATCTCTGAAGTGAGTTCCAAAGACCTTGGCGTCTGTATTTGTTTAAGGACTTCTGTTTCAGATGGGGGTTCTACACAATTCCAAGATATTCCACTGACTGTGCTGGCTGACGGACACACTTTTGGAAATTTACCGACCAACCTAACCGCTCTAACAATTAAAGAGCTTCTCAAGCTTGACTGAGGATCTCTCTGGTCTGATGAGCCAGGAGAAAGTCGTCTAGGTACACAATGATCCTGATAGCCTGTCTACGCAGGATTTCTGCAATCCAATTTGTGATAGCTTTTAAATTGAAGATCGACTGTTTCGAGCCTTCGCTCGTTTGAACCAGAAAAAGTGTTGATAGGAAGGTGGCATTGTCGTCAGCTCTTTCCATGTACCATCTCTAATCATTGTCATTTCCGGGATTACTTTCGTTTTGAACCTCCTTGCGGAAGCTTGGCTTGGACTTATCAACGAGGGCTCTTGGATGAATGGTATGCGGTATCCTCTTATCATATGTAAGATGGTCTCTGGGACATCTAAGGCCTGCCATTCTCTCCAATAATCCTGTAGTGTAGTTGACCCGCCCGAAATGGTTGATAGTCACCTGTTGAAGCGGCCACGAGAGGTCTGCCCCCTCGCGCCACGCTTCTGTTCCCTCCCCTTACCCCTCATACGGGAGGAATATGGGGGGTTTCACCCGTGGTCTGCCCGCCGGGGAAACAAGGGAAATGCCATATTTTCCCTTGATGTTTGCTTGGGGGGAAGGCAACAACCTCCTTAGATGTTGAAGGGCGGTTGTGCGCGACACCTGTTGAAGCGGCCACGAGAGGTCTGCCCCCTCGCGCCACGCTTCTGTTCCCTCCCCTTACCCCTCATACGGGAGGAATATGGGGGGTTTCACCCGTGGTCTGCCCGCCGGGGAAACAAGGGAAATGCCATCTTTTCCTTTGATGTCTGCTTGGGGGAAAGGCAACAACCTCCTTAGATGAAGGGCGGTTGTGCGCCGAGTGGCTACCCTGAGGTAGACGCACTGGACTAAAGCACTTTGCTACACCACCTAGTTTCTGCAACTGGACAGAAAGTGCTTCTTCCCCAAAAGGATGAGTGGTAGAAAGAGGAATTCTGCTGAAGAGCCTCCGTTCCACTCCAATCTTACAGCTGTCCATTGTTCCTGTAAAGACCTGACAGGGAACCTTCTGAACTACTTTCCCATTTGATAAGTTTTTTGGAGAGCCTGTTGAAAGCACTCTCTGCTTCAATGAGGCATGCAATGCCAGCATCTTTTCCATGGCCGTAAATATTGGTGAGGCGGTGACAAATGCCAGCACCTCGCAGTTTACCTCCAGCTCCTTGAAGCCTGGATCAGCCAAATATTCCTTTAAAGCAGATGCATAGCGGACATTGGAACACTCGCCCGAGTTTGTAACATGCTTGAAACTGTCAAAAGCAGGACCAAAATTTTATAAATAAAGCTGAATTATAGATAAGTCTAACTACATCAAATTGCGTCAAACGATTATCAAACGAACATGAATGTCATGATTTCGTATTTGTAATTTGAGTATTTTAATATGACATCGCCGATGGTCATATTTCATTAAAAAAAAATCGATTACTTAAATTCCAAAGGTGGAAAAATGGTTAAATGTGTCTACAATTGATCCATAAATCAGGTAATTACGTAAGACAATACATTCAGCTTAATTTATCTTTAGTATGGATATAAATGGGTCGCTCCCAGCGGCAATGCCGGCCAGGCCAACCCGTGACAGGAGTGGAGCAAGCCCCGAACATCCCGTCACATTCAAAAAACCAGTTTAATAAACTGGTCCCGTATTGCGGGAACTATCAGATATTAAGCTGATAATACACTTATCTTAGCCAACAGGCCGAGAAGCGATTGCTAATCGGCGCGGCGTCCTTCCGTTTTCGAGAACGAGCGACGCAGATTTATACAGCGTAGGTAGTAGGAATACGCTAATCTGTCAAAAAATGCTTGCACTAATCACTTGCACTAATTTTTCATAAAATTACGGAATTTGCGGGTAGCAACAGATATTATTTTCGTTAAAACAATTACGAACGAAAAATTTTTCGACCGGACGTGGGCGAAACAACGCCAAAATTGAATTAACACGGCATCTCAAGATGCCAACTGCACGGCGACAATTGACAGCTGAAGGGAGTTGCAGAGGAATGGCGGGAAATTCAAGATAAAGCAATGGATAAGACCGACGCTGGCGGGAAATAGGGCTGATATCTCACATTATATATTCTGGATAAGCAACGACACACATAATGTCATCATTAATTAAATATTTCAATTTGAGGCTTTACTCAAGTTAAATATTAAAAAAATATCCCAGGCGTCCGGGGGTAAAGTGCATTAACTTCAGGAGGTGTTATACATGATTGCCATAATCGTGCCCGGCAGGTATGTCTTTTGTATGGGAAAAAAAATGTTGGAATTTCAGAAAAAGTTGTTAATCTTTTTTACTCCTATCATCGTGTAGAATCACCTCCCGAAGTTAATACCCCCGGACGCCCTGTATAGTGTAAACTGAGTTAGATCTGGTGCCTAAAAAATGACAAAATAAAAATATTCTATTGCTGTTGATTTAATTTTATTTTATTGTGAATAGCGTCTGGAGCCAGTAGATCTATGGCAAAGCTGTGAGGCTGAAGGAAGTGGGGAGGGGATGAGAAGGGTATCTGGCTATTCAGATTTGGTCAAAAAACACAACTAAAGCCATTTCAAGAGACGTTGCGTTACGAACATCTATCACTCCAGAATGTACCACATAAATAAAATAAAATTTGCTATGCACGCCGGTTCTCAAACCAGCTACCTCTGAATTAATAGCCAACGATCTTAACTTCTCAGCAACGGAGGATGAAGTTTAACCAAATTATCATACCAAAAAGGTAAGAGAGATGGTTAGGAATCTGGGGGTGAGTGTGTCCAGGAGTGACGGATGAATATAAATCAATCCCTCTCACTGTGGTGCGAGGTGATGGGTCAAGAGAGTTCTGCTGGAGAGATCAAAAGATCTCCCACAATCAGTCTCGGACCCGCCAAACCTCACCCCATGAACCCGGCGGTTCCATGCCAACCCAGATTCAAGTCAACTCAACACCTCTTTGAACAGTCATTATTAGATAGGAAAAAAATAATTTTAAAATAGCCCGTAACCCTAACCTAACGTAATCTATTTAACCAATTTTTTTTTTTTTTCATCACTCTTTAATGACTTTTCAAAGGAGGTTCTGAGTTGGTTTCACTCTGAGTTGTCCGGTCACCCCTGCAAAGTCACCAAATGACAAAGCGGACCACTTGGGGTGACCTAGGGTAGAAGTGTTGGTTATCCAATAAATGGTTCCCGAGGTGGCGGTACCCATACCCGCCTTCCAAGTTACACGGTTGGCATCTTTCTGTCACCAAAATTGTGAGGAGTTAGGGACCCTCCACGGAGAGCTGCCACCGTGGTGTCCTGGTGAAATTAGAGCAAATCCCTTATACAGTTCACAGGTTATCATTGATTGTTTGATAGTTAGTTACTCAATATATGTCTTATATATTATAATAGAGCTCCAACCACAGTGCCAGTGGTATCAGTGTCGCCAAGTCACTGATGCGTTAGTCATTTCCGACGGCCACGACAGTATCGCCGGCGAACCCCGCTCATTACTTGCCTTGTCTTGCTTTAATAAATTTTATCCAGTTAAATATATTTTTATGAATCAATCTCTTGTGAATAATTTTCAATTTCACTCGAAATTCTTAAAAAAAACCTTTGTATTATTTTGCATTCCAATCAAACAATAATGGATGTTGGGACACCAAAGTAATAAGAAACTCTTCATCTTCCTCGTTAAAAACTTCTAAACCCTGTTTTTTTATATGTAATTACAAGTCAAACCTACAAATCAACCACTGCAATGTGTGTATCGCTATGCTCAAATATGCACCAATACTTTCTTCTTCTTTGTGTGCCCTATCAGGTCCCCCCGACGTTGGCGATTACTCTTGAAAATGTCTCTCTGTCTTGCGTTGCCCGGACAGTATTATGCCCATTCCAATACTTTGGAATGGGCATAATATAATACTGTCGCTTTGTCGCCAAATTTTCTACTGCATTCATTCCTGCTCCATCAGGAAATTTCTATCCATTTTTATGTTTGAAACATTTACGAAAACATGAAGCTGGAAATACACAAGTGCTACAAGGAGTTAATATTCGAGATGCACGGACTGCCGTGTTGTTTTGTAATGATTTTCGAAGTTGTCAATACGGAGATTAGCGAGAGTTAGGCTGGAAATAGTGTGATACGTAAGTCAGTCACATACAATAATTTGTAGGTGAATGAATGAAGAGCTGTGCAAATTTCGTTAAATAAAGACGAATATTATTTATTAAATAAAAAAAACACACTTTGTAAAACGCAACTTTTTATTTGAATTAATATTTAACAGCCAACCAGGTTTCGCTTAGCTCAAGCTTCGTCAGGGCTTATTATATTTGTAATGTATTAATTATGGTTAAATCCGCATAGTTGGCGATAAGTACTGCTTCATAGTTTTGAGTGATTATTGTTGGTAGAATTAATGACAATTGTCTCAGCCTCTTTTAGTCTTTTGTTTGGGGAGATTGCAAAAATGGAGACTAGGTGAACTATGTGGAATTTCATGATTCTAAGTCTTAATAAAAGACAAGTGCTTGTAAGTCAATGGTGTATTTATTTAACCAAGTGAAGACATTACAAACTGGCGCGGCAAAATAAGAAATTCAGTTGTTAAACCGAAATTTAGAAGAACCTAAGGAAAATTCCAGAATTCAGAAGATCAGCAAAATACTGAACGGAAAAAAGGAAGGACGAGGCAATCCGAGGTTATCATTAAGAATCTTGCCATCTTGGAGCTACTTCGGACAAGGTCAGGAGGGCCAGGAAGTGCAGCCAAACGGTCATAGGAATCCAAGGTGCCTGGAGTCGCAGCAGAGCAGACGGGAGCAGCGCAGCCGGGCGCGCGAGTTACGAAACAAGTTTTTTTTTTTGGTGCAGCCGGGGGAACAAACAGAACAGAGCTAGAGGGCTGCACAGAGAGAGAGGGTGACGGGAAGAAAGGGAATAAGGGCTGGAGACACGGCGGAATCCGGAGTTAAGTAATTTGTTTTAGTTGAGGGAATTCGTCATGACCTTGAAGGGAATAGAGTCTTATTGTCACAAGACAATGGACTGGAGGATTTCCGGTTGAGATGGGAACAATGCCTGTTTAATGATGATAAGTGGAGCAAGGAGAGAAAACGGGCATTCTTGCTAACCTCCCTGTCCACCGACACCCTCAAGCTGGTCACGAACGTTTTGTTTCCGAAATTGACTGTTAATTGTACTTATGGGGAAATTTTAGAATTACTGGATGTTCTATGTAAACCAATTCAGAGTATTTTTGAACGTAGAGATAAATTCTATAGAGAGAAACAATCAGAATCTCAGTCAATAAGGGATTTTGCATCTAGATTGAAAAATTTGTGTATCGATTGTAATTTTCAAGGTAGGCTTGATGCCAATTTAAAAGATATCTTTATTACCGGGGTTTACAATATTCAAATTAAGCAAAAACTTTTATTAGAGTGTGATAATGAGAAGGTAGATTTCGTACAGTCTTTTAAAATAGCGTCGGCATATGAACATATACTCAATGTTCGTAAAAGCGAAGAATCGCTATACGTGGCGTCGGGTTCAAAAGAACGGGAATATATTAAAAATTCAATATATAATAATCCTAAAGCATTGTCAGATTCTAGCAGGTCGAGCAGTTCGAGTAAAAATAGTGGTAGCAAGTTGAGTAGGTTAAATCGTAATCATAAGAATGTTGTTGCAAAAAGAAATGAAGTGTCGTGTTTTTTGTGTGGGGAAAATCATTTTAAAAGCGAATGCAAATTTAAAAACGCAAAATGTAGACATTAGCAAAATATGTTTTAAATTACAAAACACGATTTTATACAATGTGGACAATAATAACAAAAATTACATATTTTTAGAAATTTAAGTAAGGGATAAACCACACAAGGGATTACTAGATTCGGGGGCTACAATTTCGGCAACTCCAAAATCTATTTTACATAAGCTTTTTGGCACTATAAAAATAGAGCCACGTGATTTGAGATTATGCTCTTTTGACGGTTCGAAACTACAAATTTGTGGGTCAATTGAATTTGAAATTAAATATGGGAACAAAATTAAGCAGATTAAATTTGTTGTGACAATGGAGGGTATTAACATATTCATGAAAATGTTTGATACCGGGTTTTCAAATGTAGGTAAGGTTAATGTTGTGCACAAGGACGAAATAGTTGAAACTGATAGTGAAGTTTTCATAAAAAAATGCCGGAGTGATTTTCCAAACGTGTTTAAAGGAACCGTAGGTTCATGGTTTCAAACCAAATATCAGAGTAAAAGAATGTTACGTTCCCAAGTATGTAAATGCCAGACCTATTCCGTACAACATTAGGGAAACAGTTGAGGTAGAGCTGAATAAAATGGTACAGGTAGCAATACAGCTAGCCCGATGGTAATTGTTAAAAAGCAAAATGGAAAAATCAGAATTTGTGCGGATTTTAAGAGGACATTCAACCCAATGTTGGAAAATACGTCATACCCAATTCCTAGAATAGAAGATTTATTATCTATATTGAGCAAAGGGAAAATTTTTTCAAAATTAGATTTGAAAGACGCTTTCGCCCAAGTAAGATTAAACGAAAAATCACAAAAATATTGTGTCTTATCAAAGCATATCGGTTTGTTTAAATATAAAGTTCATCCATATGGGTTAGCTTCTAGTCCAAGTTCATTCGCAAATGTAGTAAACTCAGTAATGTCTGGGGTAAAAGGGGTCATTACATATTTTGACGATATTTTGATTTTCGGAGAAGACCTGGCCGAGCATAACAGGAACTTAAGAGCAACCTTGGAAAGATTGAATGACGCAGGTTTGACAATTAATTGTGACAAAAGTTTGTTCCATCAAGAAGCCATTGAATATTTAGGGTTCAGGGTAGACGCGCAAGGAGTCAAGCCGCTCGTCAGTAAAATTGATGCTATATTCAAAGTGCCAGAGCCGACAAACGTAAGCGAGGTGCGTGCCTTCATAGGTTCTTTAAACTTTTACAGAATGTTCGTTAAAAATATGTCAACAATTCTAGCGCCGCTATACGAATTGTTGAAGAAAAACACGGCGTTTGTTTGGTCGGAGGAATGAAAACAAGCTTTTCGGTCAGTAAAACAGATTTTGATTTCAGATAAAGTGCTCTGTCATTACGATAACAGTAGACTGGTAAAGTTAATTTGTGACGAGAGTGATAAGGGAATTTCCGCGATCTTAGTACATTAATTTGTTTGATGAAAATATAGAGAGACCAATCGCTTATGCTAGCAGAACGCTTACACATGCAGAGGGAAAATATTGCATTCTGGATAAGGAAATTTTAGCCATTGTGTTCGGGGTTAAGAAATTTTTTCAATACCTATACGGTAGAATGTTCACGCTTGAATGCGATACGAGACACAACATTTGATTACGAGATTGCATTAGTGAAATCAAAGGAAAATTGTGCTGACGTATTTTCTAGGCTACCAATTGAAGAAAGTACGGAGTTTGGGGAAGAGGAATGTCAGGGATTTGAAAATATTTTTAACATCAACGTGGAAGAAGAAAATATAAATTTTATAGTGGATCATTGCGAGTTAAGTGTTGATCTGTTAAAAAAATCAATTAGTGAAGACGCTTGTCTAAAAGTAGTGATGGATTACGTACAGGGAAATAAGTAGCCGGATAAAAAACATTTACAAGGTAATTGTTGAAAATGGTTCCATAAATATAAGTTAAGTGTTTACGACAGCTGCATGTTTTATCAAAATAGATTGGTCATTCCTGAAAGTTTGAGAGAGAAAATTTTGTTGTTTTTACATGAGTCTCATTTAGGAATAACAAAATCAAAAAGTTTAGTGAAGAATAATTTTTTTCTGGTTGGGTTTTAACAGCCACATTGAAGAGGCGATAAAAAATTGTGAGATTTGCTCTGAAAATGCATCAACGCCTAAGAAATTAGAAATTAGCAGCTGGCCGATTGATACAGAGATATGGAAAACGTTGCATCTAGACTTTTTTGGGCCTATTGGAAATAAATATTTTTTAATTATTATAGACCCCACTTCGAAATGGCTAGAGTGTTTATGAGTTGATTAGATTCAAATCAAACGATTAGGGAATTGAAAATTTTATTTTCACATTTTGGAATTGTAGAGGTGTTGGTTTCTGATAATGGACCAGCGTTTAGGTCAAGGGAATTTGAGAAGTTTTGTTCAGAATTCAAAATTAAACACCTAACTAGTGCAGTCAAGAAACCAAGTAGTAACGGTCAAGCTGAAATTAGTGTCAAATTTTTTTTGAAAAAGTTGTTACATGAAGGGCGTCTTCCTCAGGATTTTCAAGATAAGCTATTAAATTTTCTTGTCGACTACAGGAATGCTCCACACCAGAGTACGGGAATATCTCCGAGCGAAGCTTTGTTAGGCCATCGTATCAGGTCTAGGTTTGACACGTTGTTTCCGTCTAAAAGGAATGACACCAGAGCATATAAAAATGTGTCATCCGAAGTGGCCGACAATATGAAGAGAGCCCAGAGCAGGCAGGTTTCATATAGCAAAGGGAGAAAACTTAAGAAGTCATTAGAAATCGGTACTAAAGTTATGGCAAAGGATTTCAGGTCTGATCAAAATAAATGGCGTAGGGGAGAAATTATTTAAAAAATAGGAACCAGAGTTTACCTAGTTAAAATGAGAAATTCGGATCAGGTTTGGAAAAGACATGCTGATCAGTTAATTGAGAAGAGTGTCAGGTGGGAAGATAAGGCCACACTTTCTGAAAATCAGGGCCAAGGTGGCGGTCTCTCCGGAATTTCTTGTCAGTCTCTAAGCGACTCTGTTTCTTTCAGGAACCTGATGAACCCTTGGAGAGGATGATTGAGGGCCCGGATCTAGCCGTGAATCTTTCTCAGAGCGAGTTGAAGTCTGAAGAATGGATAACATTTTAGTTCTAGTTAAGTACAATGAAATATTTATATTAAGATATTTAACAGAATGTTTCATTTAATTTTGTATAATAATTAGTTAGCGGAGCTCCGAACCTAGTCGGATGCTAAGGTTTTAAGTGTTGGGTTAAAAAGGTTAAATCCGCATACTGCTTCATACTTTACGGTCTCGGCCTCTTTTAGTCTTTTGTTTGGGGAGATTGCAAAAATGGAGACTAGGTGAACTATGTGGAATTTCATAATTCTAAGTCTTAATAAAAGACAAGTGCTTGTAAGTCAATGGTGTATTTATTTAACCAAGTGAAGACATTACAATATTAACTAAAAATAATTACATACAGACACATAGGTATATAAAAGAAATTAAAAGAATGAGTGAAAGAGATTGTAATAGAATAGGTTACACCCTATTGGTTCCAGAAAGAGATACAAATAGAAAAGAGGGAGACAAAATTATTACAGGATGGGTAAGTAGAGGGGTGGGGAGGGGGAGGGAGGAAACTGTTTCACAAGAGGTTAACGAAATAAAGTAAATATGGGACTATCAGTTAAATTAATAATGTTTGATTTATTATTGACGGCTTTTTTGATTTCAAGGGCTTCTAGATTGTTCCAATCCCATTTTTATGTAATATTTTAGTCCCAGAGGTTTTATCGAATGAGTGGTTAGTTTAGAGTAGAATTCTGAAAAAGCGTTATTATTTAAACATCATATCTAGCCTCCTACATAGTTAAGTAAATTCTAAAGTAAAATCCATGCTAATTTGTACAGCGCTCTTGAGGCGATTTTTCGCAAAAACAGCGCTATATAAGTTGTCGAAATTTATTATTATTATCTTAAATGTTCTTTAATTGTTATGTTTACGTTCCAGGATGTTTTTCCGATATAAAAAGCAGCACAATCATTATAATTAAGTTTATATATGCCCGAGTGGCAAAGTTTATTGTCAATATCTTTAGTGTTAATTAAGTATTTACCCATATTATTATTTTAAGAAAAGACAAACAACTTTGTTTACATCACTTTTATTTGTACACAATCTACATGTTTCGTGAACGATGTTCACATCATCAGGATCAAATGTATACTAAACTTAAAAATTAAACATAGATCACATATGGGACGAAGGGGTAGGAGGAAGGGGAAGGGGTAAGATTGGGTAAAAGGTAAAAAAAAGGGTAAGGGGTAAAAAAAAAAAAAAATCCGTATTATTAGTGTAAAAGGCGGGATTTATTTCTGGATGGAATTTTTTTACGCTTAAAGAATAAAATTTATTTGTAAACAGAACTCTATGCCATTGGAATTGGTGATTATTATTAGACTTATTAAAAAGAAATTTATTTTATGCTTTTTGTTTCAATCTACAAGTTTTGTCTCATTTATAGCGATTTGTTTAGCGATGGATAATTCCTTCGAAACCTGGTGGGCTGTTAAATATAAATTCAAATAAAAAGTGGTGTTTTTCCATTTAATATATGTATAATGTCATACCACAAAGTATTTGCTTCCTTCGATAAAACTAATATTGTTATTCGTATGATTTATTTGAACAAAAATTAAACACAGGTTCATTAGATAAATGTAGGAATGACTTTTATCTGCAACATAATCAAAATTAAATTAACATTCCAAGAGGAATGGGCTGTCAATACGATTATGGATTATGTTAAAACTAAGAATTGCAAGATTTGCATAACGTCTAGTTTCCAAGCTAAATCTATTTGTTGCCTCAAGTAATTCCATATGGTGCATGAATCTCGGGTATGTTCCATTCATCCGCATATAGACATACCTAAGGAACTTTTTCTGAATTTGTTCTAGCATGTTAATATATTTCGCTTGGTGCGGAGTCCACACACCACTGGCATACTCCAGCTTACTTCTTATGACTCCATCAAACATGGCTATCATTGCATCTGGGTCATCAAATTGCTTACATATTCTGATGATGAAACCCAGGAGTTTGTAGCATGCTGGAGTGAGCCGTGATATATGATCCGAGAATGTCAGTTTGGGATCAAAGACAATACCGAGATCTTTAAAGCTATTGACTCGGCATAATGTTTTCCCTTTAATGTTGTATTCAAAAACTATGGGCTTCTGGGAGCGGGTATATGTCATAGTTACACATTTTTTTATATTGAATTCTAATTTGTTTTTTACTGACCATTCTGCAATAGCATCAAGGTCAGATTGCATTTTTAAGCAGTCATAGTAACAGATTATTTCCATCAAAAGTTTGAGGTCATCTGCAAATAGAAGACATTTGCAATATTTTACACAAACCTGGATGTCATCTATAAGTATAAGGAACAGCAAAGGACCAAGGTTTGAACCTTGGGGAATACCTGATAACGCCGGGAATCGTTTAGATTCATGTCCATTTATTATTACATATTGACTTCTAGCTTTTAAATAGGACGCGAAGAATATAAGTGTTTGTTGATCGAAACCAAGTTTGTACATTTTAAGTAGTAAAATATCATGATCAACTCGATCAAAAGCCTTGGCAAAATCCGTATACACTACATCTGTTTGGTGTCTCAAGTCCAGTCCGACGGCCACCAATCGCGAAAATGTTAACAAATTTGAAACCGTGGATTTTCTTGGCATGAAACCGTGTTGGTTTTCTCCTAGAAATGGCATAATTTGGTGATGTAATTTCTTGTAAATAATCATTTCAAATATTTTTGGTATAGTTGACAGTACAGCTACTGGTCTGTAATTCCTTATATCAGACTTGTCTCCAGCCTTGAAAATTGTGCTTTCACGCGTGAGTTTCCCAGAATGAGGGAAACAACCAGTCGATATGCTAAGATTAAATATATAGCTCAGCGGTTGACAAATGGTTTTTGACATATGAGCAATTATATTAGGGGGTATTCCGTCTGGGCCTGCAGCCTTGTCGAGCTTTAAAGTTCGAGTACAGGAGTCTACTTCCTCTGGACAGGTTAGCTCAAGACTGATTTTACCAATATTCCAGGGCTTCTTTATTTACTCTCGGTTCGAGTAAAGTCTAGATTTAGTTGAGGAGCTATCTGGCTGTACACTGATTTGAAATAATCGGCAAATTTAACTTATTCACTCAGTTCAACATACCTTTCTGTAGACTGAGAAATAATGAATTGCTTTTCCTCAATCAATACTCTACTGATTATGGGTACCACTCCCACAGAAGTGGCCGACAATATGAAGAGAGCCCAGAGCAGGCAGGTTTCATATAGCAAAGGGAGAAAACTTAAGAAGTCATTAGAAATCAATCAATACTCTACTGATTATGGGTACCACTCCCACTGTCCAGAATGAAAAGACTCAGGTCTAGTCCTTGAAATTTTTGGTGCCAGTTGTTTCACAAGATTCGAACAATTCATAAAATTTCAAAATTAATTTTCAAATTCTATTATCATTTCAGTTATGTGAAACAACTGGCCAATATTGATATAATAGAATTTCAAAATTAATTAATTATTGAACACCCTTTTTCGATTTACAGTATTTATTGTACATAACTGAATTGCCTCAGTAACAATATTTTGTATTTGTAAAGATGTCCACTGACTTGGTTTAATTGTTTCCCTCCATTAGTATTCCGGGCAAAGAGGAATACATATGGTAGTTAGTCCCAGAATTTCTTAACTGAAATAAATTCTGACTTCTAGTATTACGTATCTGGAAGCTTATCAATTCAAGCAATACCGAACTATCAGCTAAATCATTTAGAATTTTATATAGAAATACCAAGTCAGTGAAAATTCTTCAGCCTGACAATTTGAGTATATTCATATTATTTAACATGATTGCTGGAATACCCATTTTAAAATTTAGAAAATGTAAGAATTCGTTTTGTATTCTTTCCACAGCTTGTACATGTATATTATAATGTGGGTTCCAGACGGGAGAATAACTACAAAATTTGACAAATCATTTAAATTCTGTGAAACGACCTGCCCTAAATGATTTTTGTTAGTCTTTACGCAACAATGTCTAAAGTTAGTCATTATACTACGTTCAGGCTTTGACTTGAATACCATATATTTTTTATAATAAACACAATTAAATAACTTTGTTTCAATTCCACTTTATTATTTTTTAATCCAACCGGTTTCGGTTCGTACTGAACCTTCCTCAGGGGTGAATAAAAATATATTGAACATAATACAGAAAAACATATATTTTTTTCCTTCTGTTGTCTTTGTATAATGTTCGTATTGTTCCTTTTATTTTTATCATTTCAAGATAACTTGAATATAATACACACATATTTATAAATGTGTGTATTGTGTAATCGGACAGTAGTCCGTTAATAAAATAAATAAATATAGGCTGCTCATTAAGGCGGGTCACGATTGTATGGGGGAAAAAAAAAACTTGTTTTGGTTTGTCTGTTAGTGATAAAAGGGTGTTAAATGAAGATGTAAAATCACGTAATTTTTTTAATAATATTTGGATATCATCTTCTTCCTCCGGATTGAGTTTGAAATTTCACAAAATAGAGAAAAACCCACCCTTGTTAAATCTCTAAAAAATATTAGATAAACAATTAAAAATGAACTTTTTTTCAATAAAACACAAATTAGAGAGAATATTCTGACTTATTTATTAAAAAAATATATGATTATAATTAACATTATCTCAAGACAGTGTATTCAAATACCAGCAAAATCCTTCTTACTCTCAAATTTCGGCATTATTTTGCGAGACTCAATCTTTGCCTTAATAAGACCTTCTCTTGCAGACTTCGTACATAAAGTAGTCGAGGCTTCAGTAACAGTCTTTACAGCTCTTTCAACTGCTTGAGTATGACATGGCAGACGCAGAAGAGGCAATTTACCTTCTCCCCCCTGTGCTACAAATAATTGAAGATCTTCATCCGATATATTCTTCAGTATTGGGGGTTCGGTTACATTTTGCTGCCAATTAATAAGGTCGTAGTAATATGATGCATCGAGGTTTATGTTTGGAAGTTGGAACAGCCTTGTTTTACTTAGTTTCTTACTGCGTGCTTTTAGAACACGACGCGCAGCTAATTCCCGGATATGCTTGTGAGGGTCAGTTAACATTGCAAGTAGTAAATTTTCGGGGTGTGCGAAGTAACTGTTTCTTTCTATGACTGGATCAATTATAGTTTTTAGTTCAGGGGATAAGTATCTAGACGCTGAAATTAGCTGCCATAGGTGACGTGCTCCGTCTTTACAGGTGGGATGAGTTTTAATACTGAACCAAGTCGGAGCATAAACTTTAACAACGTACGTTGCTAAAATCATAAGATTCTCTGTAGGAGCTTCCGTTGCAACATAAAGACAAAGAATTCGGTTAGCACGCGTAAGCCATCTGGCATGAGACATTTTTCCAGGAGATTTGTGGCCTAAATCTTCAGGTAATTCCCCCACCGTAACTGCAGATACGATTTTATACAAATATAACTGATCTGTACTTAGGTCTTTAGTTAATAATTCAGGCAACTCTCCGTCAATTTTCTGAAAATTAACAATAGGCTTTTTTTCACAGTTTTCTAAAGCTAGTCCTATTGTCCCTGGATATGTTTGAGGTCCAGATGTCTTACCGTCAAGATGTGTGAACAAATGACGAAATGGTAACTCGTTCATGTGAAGCAAGCAAATTATCCATTGCAATGGTTTATCCAAACGTTTTTCAAGCAAACGTATTATACCTCCATGTTTTCCAACGTTCACGTTCGTTCCGTCACATCCAATAGCCATTAATGGTTCAAATGGTATTTCTTCCTTTAAAAAATAATCGACAATTGTTCTTTCTATAACTTTCGACGTGCCAGAGTTTGGTGCAATATAACCCAAATATATTGAGTCTGGCTCTTTTATCATTGAAATATGCTCTTCAATGATTAGTTCTCTGTAATGCCTCCCCCCTTTTTCCCTGATAATTAATGTTTTATCTTTCCGGCCATCAAAATATAATGCGGGTATTTGTAAAACTATGTGTTGTGCCTTAATATTTTCCCTTGTTTTTTTTCGTTCTCTGCGAAGTTTACTTTTGTCAATAACTGGAATATTAGACTTGATGTCATACAGAACTGCTGGGGCAATGGCTGCCGCTGCTCTATCCGAAACTCCATATCTATCACAAGTTTTCGACAGTGTAGAATAATCAATAGTGACCGCAGCCTGCTTCTGAGGCATTTGAGATACAACATTTGGTTTGAAAACATCATTGCAATCGGATTCATTTGATGAAGAAGACGTGGAAATATCGATTAGAGAGGTAGTTGGCTTACTTGTGCTTTCCTTTTTAGACATACGCAAGGATTTTTGCTTCAGAAGTTTTCTTTTCAACGCAGTTTTCATTCGTTTTGTTGTAGCGGTATCCACATTTCCTATTATCATTTTTCGTGTAGTACGTTGGTCACTAATGGAACTCTGTTCATTTACAGGTATTTTTTTTATCTTTAGGACAGTCACATTTACTGAAATCTTTGCATTTGCAAGACGAAATATCAAACAGCACTTTACTTCTGCGACGGAATTCCTCCATTTTTTTCTCCGGTATTTTAGGATGTGACTTAAGAAGGTTTTTGCGTTTAAAATGTTATGACCTCAACATGCGTGCTACTCGCGAGTGTGTAACGATGGGAATAGAAGCCTTTCTCCATATTTCTTCAATTCGTGCTGTCACAGTACACTCTATTTCCTGAAATTTGGGTTCTAGTTTGGTCTCTTGATTTAATTTTATTTGATGCTTGGTCCACTCAAAAAACTTCATAACATCACAATAAGTTGGTAAAACATTGTCTTTAACGTCGCAAATTTCACCAAATATGGGACTTTTTAACGCATTCCGAGTACGTTCCATTGCGAAAACTTGTGCAACGCGACCTACCGCTTAAAGAGCCGTAGCGATACTGACTCCAAACTCCGACGTTGGTTGCGCAGAGTCGCTGCGCTTAGTGCAATCGGTGCTTCCCCCGCCCTCACCTCGAGCCACTAATAATCAAAACTCGGATTTTTTGTAAATGAATTCGTAAATACGTACCATATTTGCCATAGAATATTACAAAAAATATAGTATAAAGGATTCGAAGTAACTTTTATACACACTAGAAAATACCTCTAAAAATGAAAATTTTCAAAACTTTGAAGTGAATCCGGAGGAAGAAGATCGTATCAGAAATTAAAAAAATTTTAAACACGTCGGTTTGAACCCATTTGGCACCCTTTTATCGCTAACAGAATCTAAAATTATCATTTTTTTTTAAATGACCCACCTTACTGCTCATAGCAGTCCACATATTCCCAGCCTTAAATTGTTCTGGGTATAATTTGTATGAGGCTTAACATGCTCGCCGTTGACCGTCAACTGCCAACATTGTTATACAGCCTTTTCATTGTCTTAGACATAGCGGCAACTTAACAAAATAATGTGTAAAGAGTGACCAATTAAAATAAAACACAAAGGTTGGTTTACATTATTTTATTGTGAGTAATGTAAGTGGAATAGTTGTTCACTTCCTGGGCCTGTTCTGGTTGTTACGGTTATCCCTGGGGAAGGACCTCTGGGGAGGGGTCCTGATGCGGCGATCCTTCTTGGACCTGTTGCGCACCACCTTGCTGTGGATTGCGCACGACACGCAGTAGTGGAGCTTTGCGTAGAGTTTGGGGAGCTGGTAGTTGCCTGGAAGGAGAAACAATAAATTAGAATAAATGTAAAAAATCATTGGAAAATGTTATGAAGAATTGTTTCTGGTTGTGGGGAACTGCGTGCCACAAATTTGAAACATTGCCGCTTGTGGATTTTGAATCCTCATATCGCATGCGATTTGACATTCATGTCTGTAAGCATGACCGACTACACGATTCCATGGAGCCAACATCATTTTGGTGCAACATGTCTTTACAAACAGTCGCGGTGGCTAAATAGTGATATCTCTATCGATCGTTCCCTGAATAACCGTTTTCCCACATTTATCATTTATTTTTTCCATTCTCGAATTAATTTCATACAAAACTCCCAAAAAAAAATAGAT
This sequence comes from Limnephilus rhombicus, assembly GCA_929108145.2. Lineage (NCBI taxonomy): Eukaryota > Metazoa > Arthropoda > Insecta > Trichoptera > Limnephilidae > Limnephilus > Limnephilus rhombicus. The sequence goes on from OV815270.1 coordinate 14,176,979, forward strand.
CGCTTTAATCATTCTCTATATATTGTTTAACCGCTTCTGTGCCAAGGGCGAGATTTCTCGCATTTTTGGCCATGCCCAGCAGGCCGGCAATTTTTTTTTTTTATATACATATATATATATTTTTTTTTTTTTTTTCAAGATTTTCGCTAAGTCATTTAAATATCCTTTCAAGGTGTAATGTTTTTAATTTATAAAAATAAGATTTAAAAATGAATTAATTTTGATTAAAAATTCATGGCCTGCTGTTCACAGCTACACTCCTACATACTGGCATTTAAAAGGTTAAACACATTCGTCATTAAAACACGCAGTTTTTATACTAAATATTTTGCTTGATCGATCATTTTTCAAAATATGAACATACAAAACCATATTTCATAGTTAAATACTTAGTTTCAATTAACGATACTTATAAAGAACGATTTTGACATTAGTTTTTTTTGCTATGTCGTTGCTTTGTCAAATACGGCAGCGCATGTCTGCTGTATTTTTACTGTGCTGAATATCTTTGAAAACTAGAAAGACACATTAATGTTAAAGGGCGAGTCTTGCCACTGTGGTAAAGAGTACCCTTAAAATATTACATAAACAAAAGACATGGATGACTATAAACATTTAAGGGACCTTGAGGCAGCAATGGGAATAAAAAACGAAATATTTTATTATTTGTAGATAACTGTGCAGCTCACACAAGTAATATGACATTTGTATGATAGTAGCATTCTTCAATATGAAACAATAGATAGAAGTTTCACTGTTTTTATGAATCGTATAAAACAAAAAAAGAAAGCCACAGTGGTGAAGGGAATTATATGCTGATGGTCAAGAAGCTGAGCATGAGTTTTACACGAAATTGGTTTACTAATTGAAATAGTTTAGAAATCGCATTTGCTCGCTAACTGCTTCAGTTTTAATTTTTTATCATATTGTTTTTATAACAATTTTAATAAGCTACAGACACACATGCTCTCTTGCTACTAATGAGCAAATGATACCTAGTAGCATCTGTGTCACGCCCAAATGAGCAAGCTCATTGATTTGTGGGTGGAAGGGGTATGAGTATGCACATTTATAACGTTATTCCACAATCCGGTGAATTATGATAATCTTCAATAAACAGGATAGTTTTTTCAATATTTCACTCTGTGGCAGCATGATATAAGCTGCAGTGATCTGCTGACTGACTGTTGGATAATGGTGACAATATTCGAGAGGTGATGCAAGCGTCCCGACAACAACAATCAACATGTAGCATGCGCCAAAGTTGCTCGCTTCTTGTCGCTTTGTGTTCTTTTGATTGAAAGACTGTGTGTAACATACGCCATTGCCGCATGCTACATGTTGCCTAAGAATTAATGATCTTTTGGATTCTTAAAAAAAGGTTGAAACAGTTAGTGGGCACTTTTATAATTTATAAAGTATTATTTCTTTACGACTGTTTTACTGCTACAATTGATCACCGTAGCAAAAGACAGTGTACGTAGACTATTTTAGATTGACGCTAGGCTTGGTATTTGTTATTGTGTGGTAACCTCGCTACAAAACTTTTACAAAAGATTTTGTAGTGTTGTGTGAAAATTGTTCACTAAAATGTGGTATCACCTTCCTTTTAATGGGATGTATGAACTATGGTTTTCTATATCAATATCGATTGGAAGAACACTGGTGTTTACAGATAAAGCACAACTGGCCAACATTTACAAAAAAGTGAAGCACAGATCCGCAAAATAACAGCAGGAAGTATTGCAGATTCCAATTATCTATGAAATATTAATATTTTGTAATTTTGTCAAAGAATTAAAAACTACGGATCTCACTTGCGATATACACTGTTTGGGGGTACATTGAATTCACTGAATCTGTAGTAAACACCGTGATGTTATGAAGCTCACTTGACACTTTTAGCTGAGGATTCGGTACTTACTATCAATGGAAGCCTCCATGATATCCCTAACGGCAGCAGCCTCTACGATGTTCCTGATGACGAACTTCTTGATGGCCTTATCTTTAGGCACGCACCTGGCGCAGTTTGTGCATCGGACGGGCTCAACATGACCACGACCGTTCTTGGAACGTCCGGCGTTTCGTCGCTTGCAAGTCTAAAACCAAAACAAAGAATAAATATTAACATCACACCACGGGAAACGAGCACACAATGTAGAATAGCTTTTACTCATCCGAAAAACATCGGCATTTACGAAACAAACTAATTTTAGGGTTATAGCCACATGGCAGATTTGACAGCGTCTCTTTAGTAATTATTCGTCGTAAAACAATTAAAATAAACTAAATTAGCTCCAGATATAGCAGTGTTTGATTTAACAATATAACAAATACGTATAAAAGGCTTTTGAAATAACAAAAATTGAAAAAAAATCAGCCAAGAGAGAAAATACACACCATTTCGCGTGACCAAAAATTGTAGAGAACGGAAATGAAGTTGTCAATCGCCTAGCCTTTTCTCTCAAAGTACCGTCAGGAGGCGCTAGTTGCTTTCCGCTGAGTGTGGAGTGTTGTCTATGACTCTGTGGAGGTTTACCGGAAGATAAAACAGATCTCTGTACTCAATTAACAAATAAAATTGGTGCACACAAATGTGTTGCCTCTCTTTCTATGGTCTCCGATAACACTCGTTAAAGAAGGACAGTGATATTTTGTGTGATGTTTGGTTGCATATGCAAAATCAAGATTTATATATGGGGATATGGGTTCCCTAGTCTATTTGAAATTGTCTTCCAGATCCCAGTCAATCTAATTATTTTTAGTTGAAAATATATACAATTGTGTTCGTCATTCTATTATCAGCGCGAATCAACCTCCGCGAGTTCTACGCATTCTTTCGTTTTCGGTCGTATATCTGTTGTAGAAACGTCCTGCAGTAGCGTAGTGTTGTTAACAATTATTATACTAAAGTGATCTGTGTACTATACCCACCCATATTGCGATGGCATCAATTTGTGCGGATAAGTGTTCATAAAGTGTGTTATTAGTAATGTTATCAGTTTTTCAACAAATAAAGTGAAATGTCACAACATGGCTACCCGGAAAGATTGTCTGGCAGGTCTAAAGCACTGCAGGAAGATGGTTTATGTCAGCCAACAATCGAGGTTCTTGTGGAATCTCTCACGGGATCGGCATTTCAAATGACTGTGTCACCGCACGACACTATTTACGTCATTAAAACCAAGATCTTCCGAGTCGAAGGTATGATGTAATATTATGAACACTGATGAGGTATAGATATCTTTGAAGTGTCTGGATTTGACAGATTCGTTTTGTTTTGCAGGTATTCCCATGTCTCAGCAGCATTTGTTATATAACTTCAAGGAGCTGGACGATTCTGCAAGTTTGAGTGACTATTCCATCAAAGATGGGTGTACTCTGAAGCTGGTACTGTCTATCAGAGGAGGACCCATATCCACCAGAAGACTTCCATTGCCTTCTGTAGATGATATTCAATGGAGAGACATACGGGACTTTGTGGAAAATAATAGGTTCGCTTTAAATAATACGTTGCACTTGTCAACTTACCCAGGTATGATTGCTTTACGGTCTCCTATTGTATGAGTAGTTCTTTGCAATCTTTGACATTGAATCACGAATACCTACTAGCTTTTTGTATGCTCGTTGCAATACAGAGGACATCATCTGTTTATGTAGATTAACATTATGTTTACTTTTCAGTTGTAAATTGTGCAATTTCTTACCAGCCTAAGAAAAGTTATCATTTTACTGAGCTGTCTTTTTACTTGATGTGACAATTGCATAAAACTATATATTATTGTACACTACCAAGTGTTTCTCAATGGCTTCCTTTTCATTTCTTTTTCTAATTTATAGCGTAAAAAATAATAATGACGAGATTTAAAACATGTAAGTAACCCATTTAAGTCGTTCCAATGTTTTTGTAATAAACATTTTCGTTACACTGTAACAAATATTATGGGAATTTGACCCTTTAATTAAAATTGGAAACCTTGAAAGTAGAAAAAACACTTGTTCTTAAGGTTGGCCAAAGCCAGAAAGTAAGTATTCAATAAGTCAACAGTCTCCATTATAATTTTTGCATTGTTTGACTATAAACAAATGATCTGCCACATGTCTGTGAAAATTAGCTAATTCTGGGTATGTAATATTATGTTATGTGACTCATTACAAACATTGTTTAGAACTTTGAAAGCCATGTTTAATGATTGGGAATGTTATTCGTTGCTAGTTGCAAATGTTGAAATCACTTGTACATCCACTCAAAATGAGACTTTTCACAAATGAAAATAGCACAAGAATGTGGAACATTTAAAAAATAATCTTCTGAACTTGTGTCTGGCCAAAATTCTAATATAACATTTTAATTTTGCGAGGCAGGTGGGCATAAAACAACAACATTTAGCGTAATAGTATATGTATAAAGTAAATAATGTGATTTGTGTTGTCTAAGCAATGATTTTAGTTACTCTTAATTTGATTTCGGTTATCTGTTTTAAATTTGTCTGGTTTATTTGTCAATTTCTGAAATCATTTTAAAAGGCTTAGACAAATAGAGCGGATGGACAGAGAGAAGAATGTCTGGAGGATGTGTGACTTGCAAGTGGATGGATGAAGCCAGGGACGCCCTTGGAAGACGTGACACAATCAAGTGATTCAAATACTTGAGTCAGGTCAAGTATACAGTTGAGTCAGGTCAGTATTCAGTTGAGTCAGGTCAAGTATTGAGGTCAGTGGCCGAGTTGGCATCGCGTTTGGGTCCCACCCAGGCATCGTGAGTTCAATTCCTCCGCTGGTTAGGTCCTCCATCAAGACGCAAGCAACATTTTCCGCTTAGAGTGGTGGTAGTAGGAGGTTTTCAAATATTGTCAGATTATTCATAACCCAGAATTGTTCTTCTTTCTTTTAAAAAAAAGGTCTTAAATGTTGAATGATTGTGAGAATCTCTTTATTCGTAAATCTCATTATTTCTAGTTAATCAGAGCCTTTTCCTTTTATTTTTATCTTAATATCTTTATTCTAGACAGAACGAGGAAAATCTTACAGTTTCCTTACCATCATAAATTATTCATATGACTTGTATTAATGTTAATGTAGCTGAAGGTTTCCAGTCTAATCATGATATAAGTCCGCACGTTTATTAATTGGGATGAACTGATAAGATTAATAATACATTATGTAATGTACTAACAATAGAAATTACATAAGATTTATCTTTGAGTGGTAAATTTTTGGACTAAATAAAATATAGATTAAATTCGAGGTGTCTATGTAATGGCCGCCTTCCTACTTTGAAGGTCGACAGGATAATTTTTTACAATAGTTTTTCTCCCACTGATTGCATAATAATTGCTGCTTGCACATTATCAGTGGGAAGCATGTGATCGCCAGCACACTTGTGTCATTCAAACTTTAATAGTTGAAGGGTGAAATGATAAAAGTTTTGTTTTTCTTTCCTTGTGTAATCATCTGAATAATGAGACATAATAATAATACTTGCAATAGATAGAAGAAGTTAGGATCGATCATCAAAGTTATGAATCTCTTGACTTGGGTTACTAAAGCTACATCTCTAATTTAGCAAGGCATTCTCAGTTTCTCCCTGGTCAGGAGCCCATTCAGGATTGAAATGGCTTTAACCAACCAAATAGTTAATACACACTAGAAATGCCTTCCATGTGTAGATTTGAATGGGAAATGAAAATGAAAAAGATACTTGAATGAATCTATCAGGTACGACCTCTCTCTGGTACTACTATCTCGCTATCCCATTTGAATTTAATAATGATGGAACACGGTTTTGTGTTGGAAATTTAAGGCCTGGCCAGATTTTGATCTCAAAACATGCCTGTTCTTCTTTTTCTATGACTTTTTAGTGACCACATCTCATTAACCAGGTACTGCCCGGCTGTCTTCATTATCACACCATTCCCCAATTGTGAATGCCATAATTCCATTGGATCCAGGGATCCAGGCACTCTTATATTTTGTAACTTCCTTTCATTCCAACTACTTCATTTGTGACATAGGTATATTAGTCCCTATTCAATATTCAGTTAAATTGAATTAATTAAGGTAATCATTATTTGTCAATCTTACTAGAGTTTTTCTCATGTCCTAGTTGTGAAGATTTATGTAATAAACAGTATGTGTGTATATTTTAGGTTCAAGGAGGTTATATAATACAATAATATTAATTTATACAAAGAGTAAGTTGTGTAAATCTTGTGCTGTGTATTTATTTAGCCAAGACTTTTAGGATCAAAGATCTGATATGGTATAAACCCACCTCATTACAATACATTAGCCTTATAAGTAACCTTCTGTCTTCGCACAGGTGCTCGCCTAATCTCGCACTGAGATATGTAATAAATTAAGTTGAATTAAACTAATGAATACTTTGTAGATTGATCTAGAATATTTTATAAAACTATTAATTACTTATCTTGTGAAAAGGGTTTTGCTAGCTATTTTAATAATATTTGTGGTTTAGACGGAATACCACATACCAAATTTAACATTTTGAATATGTGCTGAAGAAGGTATAAAACAAAAAATTCTTAGAAGACTAAACTAAATGAAAACACTACAGAGCTCATTTTTAAAACTATTGTTGCTCTGCATTTAGATTACTGCTCTGCGATGTTATATTTTGGCCAATGAAGGCAACTTGAGAAAGCTAGAAGTTACTCGTATACAGAATAGAGCTATGAGGTGTATACTGGGTAAAAGCAAGTCTACAAGAGTTAATCAAATGAGAGAGGTGCTAAATTGGATACCAATAAAAAAGAAACTGCTATTTAATGTGTTAATTTTTGTCACAAAGTTATGAAAAAACCAATGTATAAAAAATTAATTCCACTCCGCCTGCCCATCCACCACAGACATTTTTGTTTATATAAATAGATATTTTATGATTGTTGTTGTCAAAATGTTGATTGTGAAGCTTGGCTTAATTAACATAAATGACTTGACAACTGTCCTGTTGGATGCTATAGCTAGACTGCAAGCAAAAGGAAGTGCGCAGACAAACATCTCTTGCCATGCTCAGAAAGGGCATGATTTATTAGTAGTTTGCTAGCTTTTGTTGGTGGCTTGCCACGCTGCAGTCTCTTCTTGCACCACGCTTTATACTGGATGACAGGGGATAGTCGTTTCTTATGATCATTGTAATGTTGTTTTATATAAATAATAAATAGAAACCTTAAAGTGCCTATATTCTCCGTAGGGATGAAGCCCTGGAATGGCTGCCACCGGGCTGCAAGGTGCTGGTGTTCCGGGATGGAGACAATGTCAACCTGGTGAAGGTCATCGAGGATGATGATGATGAGCAGTACTCCCCACTAAGTGATTATTCCTTCTCAGGTCGGTACCGCAGATTTCATCCACTATATCGATGTTCATTTTAAAAAGTGGGCAGCCAAAAGAGAAACGCAAGCACTAAAAAAATACACACATAGATTTATTTTGTATCCACAATATGTATCTTGCCCCCATCACACAGCTTTTTTTTAGATCTACGTGTATTGTATTCTGGAAATGATTAAAGGGTCTTACTAATAAACATGTTTTAAATTTTACACAACTGATAAACAGCCATTAACGTACGCTTTTAAAATTAGCCGCATCGACAGCAACGACACGCGGCGTTTTATTTCTATAATATGTACGATAATGATTACTTTTTTCCTTTGGGGAAGCACACATATGTACATCACTTGCCTCACTGTGATTAAGTGTGTACGAAAGAGATGCTGCATTATTGTGATAAAGAATGTGACAGTACGGTGACAGGACAATTCAACAATGTGCAACTTGATCACTCCTTTGAAATTTCAGGTGAAAACTCGTAAATGGGTTAGGTTATGGGCTATTTTTTTTTCATCATGTATGATTCAAAGGGGTGTTGAAATGCCACTTTGTTGAGTTGCAATGGAACCAGAATGTACGTTTTATTACTGTAGGAATTTTAAAAGCGGCCAATGTATGGTAAATGGTTGTTAATCAGTTGTGTAAATTTAAAACAGGTTTATTATATTAGTAAGGGGATAAAAGTTTTTTCACCATATTTATTAGTTGCAAAAAAGTTAATTGCTCATAATACTACCTACTGAATGAACAAACACAATAGTTTATTTTTCAAAGTCCATTTTTTTTAAACTTTTTTAAAATATTCCTTTTATAATCTTTTAGAACTTATTACTTTTTATAATCTTTTAGAACTGTGCCACCTATAGGTAGGGGCACCCGTTAGGCTCCAGTATTACATTCTACGTAAATCCATTTATTATAATGGGTGTTCTGATTTCAGATGAAACAGCGGTGACCATGTGCAAGATGATTGACCTGCGCTGCAAAATGGAAAAGCTATCAATGAAGCGGAACAAGAAAAAAAGTCCAAAAGGAAAAGGTAAGCATAGAAATGCACATATGGTACGGATTAAAGAAGTAACAGATTTGTCATTACGGGTGACGGGATACAACTAACATGGCGGTGGGGTGTACCTTTCGATATTTTGCTAGACAGAGTGCAGGCCAGTTTTTTTTTTACAAAAGTATACAATTTCCCCGCTGTCCTTAGACGTGACAAAAAATTCCCATTAAAAAAAATTACAAAAACTAAATATTTTGAAAATTGTTTCTCTTTTTTCTGGTTTTCTCTGGTAATGCCCTCTTAATCTAGCTCTGCCAGAAAGAAGAACTAATTAGAGAAAAGCTGGCTATCATTGGCCTAGTCAGTATTTCTCTGATTGTTTTTTTCTGGAAGAGCTAGATTATGATTTGGAGACCTCATTTCAAGTACTAACTCAGAAATTTCAAAAAGTGAGTTGCGGCCGCTGTTACCAACTTTTCGATCGTTATCTAAGTTCTAATCTTAGTTTTTGATCAGCCAAGCGATTTTTAAGCATTTTGTAGGGAACGTTCGATTCGCGTTGTTCCCAATCATTTTATCGTTGAAAATCTTAAGTGGCCCCACGCACACTACCAGAGACAATAAAATGACGTCAAATTAAAAACTTTCTATGTTAAATTAATATTAAAGAGTTAATTATTGTAGCTCTTATTAATACACATTATTTCTTTTAAATACCGTTATTCATAAACTGGTATTTCATATTTTTTAAACAAACTTATATAATATATTAAAAAAGTGATAACTTGAACGTAATGCCACAATCGGTACTTCCCCTTTGATTTGGCAGATCGGCGTAAGTTTTTTCTCCGTGTGTTAGCAAATAAACAAACTTTCAAATGGAAAATAAAACAAAGCGTGCCAAGAATTTTACACCTGACGATAAGATGAGGCTTGTAGAGCTCATCACAGCATCGCCGATACTCTTATCAAAGTCAACGGGCGGTCCCAATTACCTATTGAATACAAGATTAAAGGATGCCGCTTGGAACCAAATTTTATTAAAACGACAATAAAACTGACAAATGCAACACAAAAAACTGAAAGGAGCGCGAACCCGACTGTCATTTGTCAGAGTAAATTTGATAATTCGCGGTATTTTTTCACTCTGTGGACAATTTTTATAACTAGTCCTTTCCTTAGATTTATGCTTAAATAGCTGATCCAGTAGTCCGGCTGGCTTAGACTAAGCGGCTTGCTTAAGCAATGCTTGTGTGTTGAGAACAGCGTAGTTGTGCATTTAAGCAGTGATGAACCTTAGTTTCAGCTTAGAAGTTGATTAGTAGGATTGGTAACAGCGGCCGTTAGTTCACTATGGTTTAAGACAATCCAATTCTAACATCAGTGGTGCATAGAATATTTTACCAAAGGGCAACCAGTATGAATATGTAATACACCAATTGCGATGTACATATTATAATATACCGTATTATACAATGAAAGTTAACACACCTTCGAAATGGAGGGTACTTTGACAAGGTTGATATTGTGTTAAGCACTCTTTTATCTAGCGAGGTAATGGATTTTTCCTGTTTTGAATCAGTGCATTTTCCTCCTATCTTCCCGCTCTCAGCTTTTTGATTTGCATTGAATTTTGTTGGTCCTATTTTATGTATGTACTCAACAGTACAAGTACTTATTAAATGTTTTTGTGTTTAATTCATAGAATTCCATTTAGACACAAAAACATTTATGTTTAAATGGAGTTTATTAAATATTAAATGTTTTTGTCTTTAATTCCTAGAACTCCATTTAATATATATATTTTTTTAAATTAATAATGTTATTAGTAAGTTCTGCAAATATTAGAGTTTTTATTATTGTTTTAAAATGGCCTTGAATGCCGATTTAGCTATCACAATAGTTAGAAAAAACTAAATTATTTATGCTCTTGTGATATATGTATACACTAGCTTTTTCCCCACGGCTTCGCTCGCATGGTATTAGGGGGTTTCCACTCCCCCCACTCCACCCCTCCCCCCATTCCTCCACTCCCCCCATTCCTCCCTTCCCCCTCTCCTAATTTGAATTACTCCCCTAATAATTTAAATCGAATAAAGAATTATAGACATCTTACTAATCGTGCCACCTATTTTTTTTATACAAATTTCATAATGCCTGAGATCTGAGCTGTAGCCTATATCTTATTCCGATGTATGAGCTATATTATTGTAAAGTTTCATTAAAATCCATTCAGTAGTTTTTGCATGAAAGATTAACAAACATACATCCATACAAACTTTTGCCTTTATAATATTAAGTAGGATTGTGCGATGTTGTAAGCAACTACAGTTAAATTCATTCAACTAGGAAAATTTTGATTCATCGAATTCCCATTTACATATTTCAAAATCTTCAAGAAGAGATAATAATAACTTCGATTTTTAGATGAATCAGCTTATTAATTACTCTTAACGGCTTTGATATATTCTATGTTATCAAATTTTCCTATTTCTTATCCCCATTTACACGGTGTCTGAAAACTCATAGTTCAAGCGGGAAACTGGTGAATCTACATCACATTTGGAATAAATTTTGCGGTATAACTATTTTTGATTTGAGCTTTCGTTTTCGAGCAAATCGAGTTCTGAGTTAGAATTTTTTTAGGTCAAATTTGAATAAAATCCACCGTTAGCAGTTAATATCAGCTGTTTAACCTCTCTAAACTTGCTAATTTGCTAAGTAGGTGTGCTACTGAAAACTGTCAAAATATGAAAATATTGGTGTTATTCACGATTTTTACCAAAAGCGTCATAAATCACGTTTTGGGAAACGTAGCCTGATTCTAAAAACTGTTTTGGAAAGATTATGAAATGCACTATCACATTGTATTATTATAAATAAATATTTGCCTTAAATATATATACTTTTTATGAAAACGTCAAAAATATTAAAAAATCGCTTACCATTATTTCAAAGCCTTGAAAATGAACTTTTTTCTGCAGTAACGTAAAAAAATAACAGTTTATTTATTGTATTTAAAAACTTTTTGTCACCTCAAAATATTATCCATCCAAACTAAAATATTTTTTAAAAATCGTTTTAGTTCCACAAAGGAATGAAATTTTTGAATGATCACCAAGCACTGAGGGTAAATGAAATTATTTTATTTCAATTATTATAAAACGTAATTAAAACGACAAACGATTTCAACAGATTCATTAAGCTCGTATATATGCGAATATATAAAATTATTATTAGTATAAACATAAATGAATGTATTTTTTCTCATAAATTCAAGATAACCTCCAAATATGGATACATTTATGACGTCGTGAATTCACACTAAAACTAACCATTTGGTTGCTGTATTTACACTAAAACGTTAGTACACAGGACGAATTATATATAATTGTTGAAATGTACTGAAAAGTTGTAAATACATATAGACTTTGTAATTATAATCCGAAAAACGTTAAAACGCAAACAAAAGACAACTAAAATGGTTTATTTTCAATCGATGTGACGTTCGCCACGATCGGGATGTGCAACTTTTTTAGTTGATTCGAACCGCGCTGGAGAAACAGTTGGAATGAAATATTTTATTTCAAATTTACTTGCAACTTTTTTAGTTGATTCGAATTGCGCTGGAGAACTAGTTCAAAAGAAATATTTTATTTCAAATTTATAGTAAGTTATTGAATATAGGTTTTTTAGTTGATTCGAATTGCGCTGGAGAACTAGTTCAAAAGAAATATTTTATTTCAAATTTATAGTAAGTTATTGAATATAGGTAGACAAAAATAAAAACACATGATATATACAGGTATATATTTTTTTATTATAAAATGACAACAAGGTAGACAAAAATAAAAACACATGATATATACAGGTATATATTTTTTTATTATAAAATGACAACAATTGTAAACAAAAAAGTAAAATTATACTTTGGAAATTATACATTATGGAATTCATTTAACATTTTTTTCCAGTACAACCATTTTAAATGTATCATATTTTCACATTTAAATAATACAAAAAAAAAACACGTTACGCCACATTAGAAGTGAAACTTGTGGAATTCATTCAACATTTTTTTCCAGTATGAATATTTTAAATGTAACAATGTTTTAAAAAACACGTTACGCCACGCCACGTTAGAAGTGAAACTTGTGGAATTCATTCAACATTTCAACTGGGGAGGGAGCTCGTTATCAGATTCGCCCACCAAGATGGGCGATTGTCCCGAAGACCAGGCCTATCCCTCTCCGACAGCACGTCGTCCCCTCACGCTGCTACGCCCTCCACGTCGCCCTCCATGGCTCCCGCGTACGGCTGTTAGAACAGGTAGCGGCTGCAGAAACTGGAAATCTGAAAATATAAGAATAGGACACAGATAAAAATGGTCCTGTATGTTTCTAAAAGTGTGAATGGTAGAAATCGGGGACACCCGAGGAAGACATGGCCTGATCAAGTTAATCAGATACTTGAGTCGGGCCGTGTCAAGAGTCAGAATAATAGAAGAGTATGTATGTATGAATGTGATTGAGGCAAGGAGTGTGTGCCAAGACCGAGTTGTTTGGCGGTCCATCCTCTTTGCCTACCCCTGCGGGGAAACGGCGTGATGGTTAGTTAGTTATAAAACGTGTAAAAATGTATTCTGTTAGCCATAAGTTGTTATAATAGTTTGTCTAGTAGGAGTAAGATAGATTGTAGAAATATACTATAAATTTGTACAGCGCCCTTGAGGTGATTTCTCACAAAAACGGCGCTATACAAGTCATCCAAATATTATTATTATTATCATGGACAAATGCTGCAAAATATAAATACGAATGTATTTATATATGTATATAATAATGTATATACCTTCTACATGCCCACCGCCGCTTGCCTGATCTCCACTGGAGCCTTGGTCAGCAGGAGCCACCAACGAATCCAAATCCATAAAGACCATTTGACGTGCTTCTTCTCCGCTTGAAAAAAATGAAGAAGCCTGAAAAAAAAATTGAAAAACATTTATTTTATTGGCAGAATAAAAAATAAACATAACACAAAGTATTGATTTTAATTATATAAACCTCATCAAATGTCTCTTGTCTCCTCCAAGTCTGATTCGCTGGCCTCACTCATCTGCCCAACGCTGCTGTTATTGCTATCGGCTCCAGTGGAAATCTCAAGCTCATTTTCATCACCCTCATACTGCAGAACTTCCATCGCCCAAGCTGGCACTGGCTCGTCGGGGTTCCATGATGTGCTATTCGTAGAAAAATTATAATGGTTTACTCAAATATCAGTTCACAAAGAAAAAATTTCAAATTCCAATTTTTCAAAAAAATAAGAAGTAACATCCCTAGTGGTTGAAGTAATGTCAAAATAATAAATTTTCACTCTCGTTGCCAATATTTAATAAAAATGTTGAAAAATAACAATTTTGTCATGAAATTACTAATGTTTTTGATAAATATTGCAATCTGCTTTTATGAAAATATACAATTTCAAGCGGTAATGGTGGACATTTTTTACGAAAGCATCCATTCAACGCGATGAAAAATTCCAACCACATGAAAGTGTGCAGTAAAATAACGATTTTTACAAGAAAAAACACTTCAAACCAACTAAATATATGACGAAAGAGTGGCAAATATATGTCAACAATAAGATAAAACACTTACTTTTCCATTATTGATGGTTTTCGTCGAAACACGCAAAAATGTCGGAACGGGGCGTGCACCAATCTCACACAAATGTTCGTTATGAAAGATTGACGTTCAATTGGGCACAGAAAAATAATTTCTGTTCCATAGATATTTTTGAATACAGACACGTAGTGTTGTTCATTATCGATATTCCGTTTTTTATTCTATGGTAATCCGTGAACTAGTGATGCAAATAAATCAATTTTTGTAAAAACTCACGCGTTTACGTCAAAACACGCTCTAATGTCTCGACGGCTATTGTTATATTTTCGTCTTTTGACGCTCTATTGTCTTAACTGGTTAATGTCTTTTTAAGTGCATGAAGAATAGAACAAGCTCCAAAAGTTTTTTTTAACCCTTTATTTGCCGAAAAAAAAGGGTTTTGGTTTCTTTACATGATATAGATTCACGAATTTCCTGTTTGAACTAAGAATCTCCGTACACCGTGTATAAGATAAATAACAAGTTTATTTAATTATTTTCTTTCAACTCTAGAATACTTATTTTTACAACATTGTCATTATGCCAACTTTTCCTTCATAATGTGACCGTATGGGAAAAGAAAAGAATTTGTTTCAGTGCACTCTTAACAATAATTTTTTTTCTAGCTCCTTTGGAACGTAAAGATGTTCCTCCCCCATTGAAGAAAACATCCAGCGAAGAAAACCTATCGCGCACCATCAACGGATTATTTGACGAAACACCCAACTTTACCAAGTATAGATACAACAAGCTGTTCTCCCAGCGCTCCAGCGATGATAATCTCTCCTGTTACGGCTCCATATTCAACGTGGACGGAGGAAACTGCAGCCGTTCCAATACTAAAAATGTATTCAATGACAAATTTGGTCTGTGGCCGCCAATCGGCAGTTTTTCCGAGATCGCCAACAATGACAGCAGCAGCGGAAGAACCTGGAGATCTTCAAATACAAATTGCTTTGGCCGGGACTCTTACTCACCCTTTTTGAATAAGGGGAAGAGCGACGGTTCATCGGAAAGTTTTAAAGACTCAATGGCCGGAGCCCTGAACAACGTATCCTCGTACGGATCGGACAAGCGAGATGATTTGGACCTCTTCCGAGAGCCGAGCACCAGTAAGAAATGCTTCCTCGGAGATCGGGACGACTCGGATGATCTGTTGGACTCTGAAGTTATGGAGAGATCTACCTCTTCCAAACGCAACTCTAAAGTTGTCTCTAATTCAGGTGAGTTATTAATTTTTAAATATGTATAGCAATTTATAACTTTATGTGTTTTGGGTTTTCAATTATCACACAATATTGTAGCCCTAAAATAGATGTATAGTACGAGGGGGGACCCAAAAGTAATGAAAATTGAGCTGTGGTGGAGAGGAATAATGGGGGGACACATTTTTCGACCAGGTATTTTTTAGGGTCACTCCACTGAATCAATGTATGAAGTTGTGTCCCTGTGAGTCCATCGGTTCGCCCGTGAGAATTTTTTTAGTAAAACAACTTTTTCCATTTCGGCCAAAAAGGTGATGGCAGATTGTCGAGAGCAACGCGCGGCTGTGTAATTTTGATTCCTGTTGGGGAAATCGGAAAACTATTGTAATGCTGACTGCTTATAGGAATGCTGTTCTAGATAAAACCAGAGTATACGGGTGGTTTTCACTTTTTAAAAATGGAGAAATGTTAGTTGAAGACCAGTTCAGAACGCCCCTCAACGTCAAAAACTGACAAAAACGTAGACAAAATCAATACCCTCGTTCGTGAAGACCGTCGCCGAACCATTGATCAACACTGTGAGATGTCTGGAATCTCATGGAGTTCAATTCAGAGGATTTTAACCGAAGATTTGCCCATGAGAAGGGTTGCAGCCAAATTTGTCCCTCGCCTTCTCACAGACGAGCAAAGGGAGCGTCGACTTCAGGCATGTTTTGAGCTTCAAAATCAACTCAAAGACAACCCTGAAATTTTTTCCAAGGTGATCTAGCCCCCTGTGACTTCTTTTTGTTCCCCACACTGAAAAGGGACATGAAAGGAAAGCGTTTTGCCACTGCGAGGGAGGTAAAACAAAAAAGTGAAATTAAAAACAGTTTTAAACAATGAAAGAAGCGTTTGGAGAAGTGCGTTGTGGTCAATGGAGAATACTTTGAAGGTGATCAATATTTGATGTAAAAATATTGAGAAATAGAGAAGTTGTGACGAAATTCCGATTACTTTTGGATCCCCCCTCGTACATATTTTTTTATGTTACGACTGATTATCCAGAAGGAATGGTTATGAACATTCTGGTGACAAAAGTTCAGTGATCCTTGAAAAATATCAGTATGGATTTTATTTCTTTTTTACGTTGTAATTTACTGAGTTAACTCTGTATATAATTTAATTTATAAAGGGCTTCCTCATCGAACAACTATCTATGGCGATTATAAGATAATTTCTATCTTCAAAAATATTTAAGTTTCAATAATACAACTTCTTACTTTTTCCCCATCTCTTCCTGTAAAGAATTGAATAATAGTTTTAAATTTGTTATTCTGCAGGTTCCTCAGGCCCTGGGGGGGTAGTCCTGGAAGCCCCTTCCGCACCATCCCTACCCTTCCCACCACTGCTAGCGCACTCCCCTAACACAGGTAAATCTACTATTCTAAGAGGTAACATCAGAAGTATTATTCACTTGAAATAAGTCACATATATATATATCACACGACTATATACCAGAAGCTATAAAAAGTGCTTGTTGTCTTGTTTGCAGGAAATTATCACAACGATTACAGAGTGGCCCAACTGCTCGGAAAGGAAAGCAGCCCGGACCAGTATTATTATCAGTCCGGCCCCTCCAATCACATGAAGAGGGTGGTCAGGAAGGTGGTGTTTGGCTCCAACTCTCACCTCAACAACATCTCGGAAGCCCGCGGGAGAAAGGAACTGCATACACCCCCAGAGTCCCTAGCCGGGCCCTCCCTGCAGGGGACGGGGGCCAGTGCCCTGGGCAGTGAGACCTTACTCAACAATCTCACCGAAGAAAAGCCCCCCAAGAAGAATTCAACCCTTAGCCATTCAATATCCAACTTATTTTTTAACTCGAAACTGAACGTCCCCACTGTGGACCGCACTTGGAGTTCTGAATTAGATAAAACTGAGAATGTCAAGTACAAGAGGCCCACCATTAAACCTGGAAATATGGTATTCTCTAGCAGCACCTCCGACTTGTTAGGTCTCAAAAGAAATAAAATCCTACCATCGCTCAGTCGACACCGGAATTGTGAGCGTTTAGATGTAAGTGACGAATGCTTAGATAAAATTGATATATTGAAACATGAAAATATGCATTTTCAACCAGATAATGATAACAGTTTTGAAGATGTTTCTTTTGGCATGAATGGGGGTAAATTAGTCAATGTTGTTGGGGACGGAAGAACAGGCACTTCTTCTTCCATCAGCTGGACGGACCCCGGCTTCACTGAGAAGGTATTTGGGTCATCTGGAAACAGTGCCACTTCTGAGAACTTGTTGAGGGCCTCTGGTGAAATTGGTCATTTTGGACTTGACAAATTAAATAAAAGTCATTCAATTCATAACATTCGACTTATGCAAAATGAAGATGTTTCTGAAGAGAACAACCCGAGCACTTCCTCGGGGTATCAGTTTGGCGGATCCAGTTCCTCTCGCAGAAATCTAGAAGTCGGCAGCGAGCGCCGCTGCAGAAGGGTGAAGAAAATACCCAAACTAGATCATAATAATCTTCAAGAACACAAAAATCGCTTGGACGGTGTTTCCCGAAGACATTTTTTACTTGGTTACGGGAACCAGGGATACGAAGCGGCTATTCAGAAGATGCCCAACAATTGTTGTCTGCGATTGGGAGACAAGTCCGACATCAGAGGCTACCCCAGTGAGGAGAAATTCACCCCTCTGTACGAGCGCTGCGATAGAAGAGTCCAAGATGTGAATGTCAATCAAGGCACCAAACCAAAGCTGCGAGGAAATGTCACCGACGATGAGAAGCTGATCATGGGCCTCAAAATAAACAATTCTCCGATGGACGTCCTGTACGATACCAAGGACTCTTCGGAGAGTGTGGTGCTACCGTCTATCGGGGCGAGCGAGGGAGATGTGAGGGAGAGAGAGAGTGTGAGCGGGGCGGAAACCAAGAAGCCCAAGCGGATCCGGTGTGCGTTCTGCAAGAAGCGGCTATCCATAGCGTCCATCCACACGTGTCGCTGCGGCGTGGTGTTCTGTGCGCCGCACCGCTATGCCGAGGTGCACGGCTGTCGCTATGACTACAAGGCTGAGGGTCAGGAGTACCTGCGCCGGGCCAACCCGCTAGTCAGCGCCCCCAAACTTCCTAAAATATAAACTCTTCTGGCTTTTATCCGTCTCTTCATTTTTAGCGCATTGCAAGCTTGAATTCAATGTTCAACTATTTTATCTGTACATAATTAAAATATATAAGTGTTTGTTCATACCTTCCTTATAGCATAAGGATTGCTTTATTAACACCGTACTCTACTACTCTCCGTCTTTAACATTTTGTCAAATCCCATATTACTGTTAAATTTACTTTCACTTGAATAAAGTGCCTAAAGTGCGGTCCTGCTTGTAACAAATGGACTGTCGATTCAACTAAAAAAATAATCTATTTGTTTGCTTTGAATCTACTGTAAATAATTACACATTTGGATAAAATTTTAATTCATAGCCTTGAATTTACATGCCGTGAGTCGTGAGCCGTATAGCTAAAATTGTTAGAAGAAAATTTAAAGTGTAACTATTGTATCTAGTGTAAAATTATTGGTTATTTTAAGACTTATTTTAACATTTAAAAATTAATAATAACAATGGTCTCTATTTTTTTTCATTCTAAATGTCGTCGCCATATGCCTAATACCTTCGAATGTGAAAAAAATTATGAGAGCGAAAAAATCTATTTTAAAACAGGAAAATGGGAGGTGGACCTCCAAATAATATTTATTCATATTAATATTGATTTATTAATGCACGCAATAAAAAAAAATGGAAGTCTTCCATCATTTTCCTGCAAAATGCTTTTTTTTTTTTACTCTCGTAAAATTTCAATTGTTCACATTGGAGGTATTACACGCCCAGCAACAATATATTATGCTTCGTCTTTTATTTTTTTTTGCATGAGTCCTTTTATTGATTTCGATATATGATTTTTTATTGCAAAATAAATAAATATTTAGAAGTTATGATAAAATAGTGGTTTGGTTAAAATTAATAATACCGAGGGCTACCGAGTGGATTGTTTTCGACTACAATATGAACTTAACCAATTTTAAATATTCTCAATTATATATTTCCATGTTTGTTGGGTTCCATCTTATTATATTTTTTTTTAAATAATTATCTTATTATATTTCAAATTTAATAATATTTTACAATACTTTGTAATGCATGAATTAATATGTTTTTCAATGCTTACAATTATTTTTTTAAATCGATTGTTACATATTACGCACTTTGGCTACGAAATATAAATTAAAAATTACTGCTGGCCAAATGTTAATAATATTGTATAAAGTTTACAAACAATATACTATTTAAAAGAATATTTAGCCAATTATTATTTTTAGTTGTCATCATTTTTGGGAATGGAAATTATATATGTTTCATAGTAACATTTGAATTAACATAATGATATTTTGTTTTTAAACTTAGGAAATTATTTTGCTTTTAGAAATAACTAGAAACATGTATGGTTGTTTTGGTTAATATCATGTATTACAAAACATGTACAGCTATGGTTGTATGTTGTACGTACTATATAAAATTATGATTCAATTATTATACCTGGAATTGTTAACCTGTCCTCAATCTTTGTGATAAAATCCTTACATAACAATATAATTTTGATAGATGCAGAATTCACAACATGAATAATATTATGACCATCTTTGAACCACAAATTTTTAAATGTTTGTTTTGTTATTAAAAGTGATTAATTAAATAAGTGACATTGTATAAAAATATGAGTGTTTTGAGCTCCCACAAATGAATTGGACTAACCAGAACACTTGGTTGATTGCACTGGACCCTTTATTCTGCTTGAATCAATAAGGAGTGATGGTAATTGGTAAATAGAGGTAGAACATTGCTAAGCAAGACAGTGTTATTGCAGAATAGCAACTCGCCACACCACGCCGCTAGCTTTCATAAAAATAAGAAGTTTGCAGATTGAAATAAAATCAATTTTAATATAATATTATAGCATATGGTTCAGATTTAACAATTAGGTGTTTGTTTTACTGCATGTAGTTTTCTTATTTGTTGTAAAGCATGCCTTGTTAAGAAATCTATCGGCTTGTTATTCATTTTGTGTTTTTTATAATAAATTAAGTAAAGTGTGAGTGCTGTTTTAATTTAAGTGAGATTTAAATTATACTCTGGTTTTATCGTCTATCTCATCACTCGCTGGATGCCTCTTTGTCAATCGTCTGACTCGGGGCTTTGGGTCCCGAGGGCCTAAAGGGCCTGTGATCCTAAACCATCTAGGTTATAATTGCATTCATTAAAGGGACATACAGAGATTAAGGAACTAATTTCAACTATTTCACTTTAATTACTATTGCCTTCAGGTAATACGCAACATATTACTAAAAAGATAATGCGTACAGTTCAGTTCTTCGGATGTGTAGATTAATTTAGTTCCAATGTCATTTCTTTGTGTTACTTTTGGAATAGTTTATGATAAACCAATCAATAACAACATTAATATTTAATTTTACTCAAAATCACTCCACTGATTTAGTTTTTGTTGAAATAATAACATCTTATTGCACAACCTTAACAAATCTGTACATTTTCCCCTTTTGATAAATCGTTTAATCAAATTAGTGAATTCTCCACTTTCTTGCAAAAACAATTTCCTAAATTCATTTTTTAATAGTATAATATTGAATTACAACCATAATTTAAAACTGCCAAGCAGTCAAGATTCTTTCGAGTAGATAATTTTGAATTGGTACTGAGAAGATAATTTTGTATAAGACTATATTCATTTGGAATTGAAATCTATTATTCATTGACATCAGACCCTAATTTTTTTCCTGAAAAGTAATGAATTAAATCATTGAACTTAAAATTAAATTAAACCTACTATTAGAAGTAAAGGATATATTTTCGATTGTATTGAAAAATTGAACAGTGTTTGAATTTTTTTTAACTAAATATTGGTGAAGAGTGTAATGGAATTTAATTAATGAATGTATAATCATGTTGTATTGATTTTACTTATTAAATTTATGTTAATAATGAGCATTATTATAGTTTAAACTTAATAGTTAAAATAATTAAAAAATATATCTTTCTTCTAACACATAGTATTTTCAATTTCAACCCAAATACACATTATACATTTATTTGTATACTAATCTCCCACAATCTGTCACCCCAGATCTTGGTGATAAAAAAAAATTTACACAATTTTATTACAATATGAAATGGTATGTAATGTAACAGGCTTTATGGATATAAAAATATAATATTATTACATAGTTCATTTGAATATCACGTGCATTCTTTAAACAATTGGATATACCTGTTACTGTAGGAACAAAAATAAGTATGTACATATTTTAGTTTTACTTGGCCATTTTAGTTTTACTTAGATGCCTAATGCACTTGGCACATTTCTATCCTGGAAGTGGACATTTCATATTGTCTGAATATATTATTATTATAAATTATCCTATTACGTAGTGACAGAAAAAGACATCAATCATCTGGTATAATATCATTATTTTTATCTAAATCCACAAACATTGGAATATCATAGTCACCCGGCGAACGGAATGTTTTGATATGTTGTCTAATATCGCATCAGGCTTAACCTTTACATCGTCACCTCGGAGCATTGAGAAAATTCTCAAATATATTAATAATATTATCAATTCCTTCAATATAGTTAGTGTCTGCAGTTTGGTCTGTATTGGGGTATGCATGGGCAAAGTCAATGACTTTGACAGCGCACCATTGCTCGTCCTTTTTAACATCTCCGTTCAACTCTGCTAAAGAAGAGGCGTAGTCCTGCTTCACTCTTGACAAGTAATCCCCGTAATTGATGCTGTATGAATTACTTCTCCTCATGCTGTTGAATGTTCTTTGCCATGTAGTTTGCTTATCATCCACAACACCACTCTTGGGTATGTCATAGGCAGTTAGCGGCTTAGACACGGTGGGGAAGGAAGTTAATATTGGTCCCATGGGGGAAATCTGACCACTGAAGCTGCTAGTTACGTCACCGGAATAACTTTCAGGGGAGATGAAGGACACTTTTCTCAAGTTTAAACTTTTGGGTCTGGGGGGACGTACATTCGAGCTGGAAAAAGGAAATAATTTAATTTAAAAGTTCTCTATATCTTTCCTGCATATTGTTGACTTTTTGTGGAGTGTAATCACCCAGAGAACGTCAGGTTGACTCGCGACTGATGGCTAAAGAATATTATTGACAAATTCGTTATTGCCTTCTTCTCATACTAGAATTAGTTCCTTTATCTGATAAAGTTAGTTGAAATTACCAACCTCGTTTCAAGATTTAGATATTTCTTGAGCACCCTGAAGTCGTAGATCATCAGCAGAGAGGTGGAGTACAATTTAACAGCTCTCTGGCTCTTGGCCCACTTTTGTATTTTCCACAGGAAGGTTAGCAGTTGCATCAGCAGTTCTCTATTGATGTTTCCATTCGCGTCACTGTTGAGAAATATTTTCAGGGCTGCAAAACAACTTCTATTGATTTAAAACTGACAATTATAAACATGTCCCCTTGAAAAGCTTACATATTAGCACCTCCCACAACTTGTTGCACTTCGGAGCAACCGAGTCCCGCGCCACTTCAGGCCGCCGCGTAGAAAAGTAAAGACCGATAGGTTTACAGTGCAGTTCACTGTGAGACTTTTCTGCGCGGCAGCCTGAAGTGGCGCGGGAATCGATCGCTCCGAAGTGGGCGTGTGGGGCATGCTATTGAATGTATTCAAACTCACCTTCAACTGCTGTGTCTCCATTAAGTTTTTTCCCGTATTCTTTATTGTATTTATGTAATCTTCCAGTTGCAAGTTTATGAACCTGAAAGCCTGGTATGCAAAAACCGACATCATTTTTGCATTGCGTATATTTCTTCTGCTCTCTTTCAATTTTCTCCTGCGTCGCTGCGGGGTCCCAAGTCTGCCTCCCAATCTTTATGTCAATAACGCATGGTTCTGCAATTCCTTCCAGTAAATTTTCTAAAATGATAAATTCCACTTTTCTCTGGTTGACATTGATTATTCTCGTACCGAAGAAATTTGATGTGTATTCCTTCAATTCTATCAGCGCCGGATCTTTTGTCGTTTGCAATTGATTGTAAAAGTTAACTTCTCGTAATCCAACATCTGGCTTTGACACCGGTTTTAAAATTGTACCATTTTTGCATTTCAGCAGTCCTGCAATGAAAAAACAAAATTTTAAGTATAAGAAATCACTTTTGGTAAGATTGATGTCAAAGAAATCTGTCTGTACAGAAACCAACCTATAGAATCTTCTCCATCGATGAATTGATGACCAGCAACTTGGTGCTCAAGTTGTTGGAACTCTTCGTTAATGGTGAAATAGTCAGTGCTGACGGAGGCTGATAGGTGCCTGCTGATGGCCTCATTGCGGGAGTGTGTGGTGAGGGAAGTGTGGGAAATGGACCTCTGCTTGCGAAAAGCCGCCTTCCCTTTGCTCATCGGCGCATTATTAATCCTGCAATAAATTATAATAACATAAATAAAATATGTAGTTTAATTTTCTTTTCTTGAGCTACTCAGACTGGGTTTTTTATAACAGCTTTTCACGACTGTTCAATCATTCAAATCTTATCTTATTATTTGTATAATATCATGGATCAATCATTATTTCTGCAAAAGATCAATGGGGATTTTGTATAAAGTTCCTTGTACTTAGTACTGAGAATTATGGACTTTTCTGTCTGTGTTCTGAAGGTGTTAAGTGCATTGCCCTCTTTGCACTGAAAAGTGTACCTGCATACAAAGTATTTTATTCCAACATAATATGTAAATGTTTTTCGTATCTACAAATTATAAGATGCCTATTTTTTACGCTTACACAAAAATCAAGTCGTAGAGATCATCGGTCATCATCGTCATCAGTCAAAAAAATCATTATCATGGAGATACTTTCAAAATTTAAAATAAATTATTTAATACAAAAATAATGAAGTTAGTCCAATGTCTCCATGTAGCAATTAAAAATATAAATAGCATAAATTTAATCTTGGAAGAAATAGCCAACCATATTTTTTTTTCATAATAATACATTCATACATATAATTTATTTTTTTTTTTACGCACCAGATTTAAATGTCCGGGTTTAATTTTCCCCACAGGAAAAACTAAACCCTTTCACACACTTCCCAAATGATCATCTGGTCAATCCACGTTATGCAATTGCACTATATGTATTATAATTACAAAACAATACAAGAACAACATGTCAACCTACCAGAGACCAGATGGGAAAAAAAATTCACCGACTCCAGATATTTTCATATCAGAGGGTTCGGCTCTGTGGAATTCCTAATTGAACCTATAAATCCTACTGATCCCTCAATATAAATATTTAAAAAATCTTTTGTAATCCTACATGTATTTAAAATTACCGATTTTTGCATTTTTATATATAAATTATTTATATATAAAAATGATTTATTTATATATAAATAATTATTATTATTAATACATTCATTTTTTATTATTTATTATTATTTTTATTTATTATTTCTATTATTCCTACCCTTGACCCTTAACATGGCCCATTAGCATTAACATGTTCTTGGGTCGACCTAAATTCAGTGTTGGTTTTTTACTTCTAAAAATAAATATTTCAGCGATAGATGAAACCAAGTTTTAAGAAAGTTGCAAAAGCAGTGTAAATTGTAAAAATAAACATATTATTCTACGACTGAGATCTCCATTGCAACTCGTCTTTCTGATAAATGCATAATTTTTATGAGAAAGACCGAGACGTTACAATGGAGCTGTCAGTGGTAAGTCTAACTGGTAGTGTCTGGTAAGTAAAACTTGAAATAAGCATCCGAAATTAAAAATAATAATAGAAAATGCACTCAATATCTTTATTTGTACTCACATGTTTTCAGTATATTTTCCTATTCTTTTTTATTTCATACTTTTATTGAATAAATTTTAGAGTAACCAAAATAATAAAGTGGATGCAAAGAACATCTATGCAATTGCAATTGTCTAAAGAAACTGAATTATAAAAATCTCTGCTAATGATAATATTCTAACAATATAATCTTAAGTAGCTGGAACGTATTTGCTATCTTACTTATCCATGGTTTATTTAGCGTTACCACAATAGATAATACTGATAAAATATTTACCAATCGTATTAATACAGATGTGAACTAGTAATGAAAGTGGGCTAAGTGGGAAACCTATTTTTTGTAATAAAATATAATATAAGGCGTGTGTGTCTTTCTTTTTGACAGATATACTTTTTCCATTCATTCATAATATAATGGATATATTATTTTGTGGGTCTTTTTTGCGACCTCCTTTTATAATAACCAAGAAACTTCTAAAGATAGTTTTTCGACAGGTATATTTGGCAGCCATAATATTGATATTATTCAATCATCGAGACATCGAAAAATGAAAATTTCATCAATATTTTTTTTAGTGTACCTGTTTAGCAGTTGACGACCTCTAGAAAAACAATTTTTTTTTTTTACATGTATACCGCACAAGAGTCCCAACTGATCCCGTCTAGAACCAGTGAGACTATGGCATCCCCAATTGGGGTATGTTGTGAGGCTGAAGGTAATAGGGAAGGGAAGGAGATGGGGAAGAGGGAGGTGGGGAAGTACCTGGCTATTCAGATCTGGTCACCAAACACGGCTAACACCATTTTTTTTTTTTTTTTACATTAACTCCACAGGAGGCCCTGAGGAAAATAATTTCCCTCAGGGCCTATGTCATCTGGGATTCTGTGTGGAGGGTCTTTTTGAGGAGAGGAAGGAATGAACATTGGTCTTGAAGAGACCCATGTTGTAGGAAGGAGGAAACACAGAGGCCGGCAAATCATTCCACAGCCGAGCTGTTGAACACAAGAACGAGTCGAAGAAACGACCCGTTCTCATGTGACAAATGTCAACCGTGTACAAATGTTGGGCACGCGTTTGGCGTGTTTCCCGACTATGCACCGGTGCCGAAGGGATCAATGATGCTAGTTCCTCGGAGCATCTTCCATTGTAATACCAGTAGAACAAGGATAGCATTCCCACCCAACGCCTGTGCTCTAAAGATTGCAATCCGTCTGTTAAGATGGGAGAATCTATCAAACGGACCGCCCGTTTATGCACAGAGTCGAGGGTATTTTTCAGGTATTTTGGAGCTCCAGACCAGAGGTGGCTGCCAAATTCAACCGTGGGGCACACTTGGGATTTGTACAGGGTTAGCAGTTGTGTACTATTAAAGTATCTGCGGGCCCTGTACAGTACGCCCAGTTTTTGGGAAGCTAACTTTACTCTGGCTTCGATGGAGCCCCCATACCTGAGCTGGTCACTTAGGGTTACACCAAGCATATCAATGGAGGGCCTGTTCGGAAGATTGCTTCCGTTGAAGGATACTAGGTACTCATTTCGATCTCTTTTAGACGTAATCAGACAAGATTGGGTCTTTGAAACATTAAATTCAAAGAGATTATTTTTACCCCAAGAGAAAACACTCTCGAGGTAACCGTCCATTCTTTGCTTCAAAGCCCTCCGAGCCGTTGGGGTTTGTGAGCCCTTTAGGGGCTTGTCAAACAAAAAGCTATCATGGACTGTACTGTCATCCGCGTAACAGTGAATTGGTGCACATGACAAAAGGTCGTTGATGTGCAACAAAAACAAAGTCGGAGACAGAACCGATCCCTGTGGGACGCCAGCATTTATGGAGTGTGAGGAAGAGATGAAACCATCGACTACCGTCTAAATCGACCTCTCCATCAAAAAGTCGGCAATCCACATACACAAGGATGCGGGAAGTCCGTAAGAAGGCAGTTTGTAGACAAGTCCTCGGTGCCAAACCCAGTCAAAGGCCTGGGAAATGTCCAGTGCAACCATTTGGGTCTCACCAAAACGTTCCAGGCACCGCCCCCAAACATATATAATATATTTTTTTTTTTTTTAATAATCTTATTTATCTTAAAAAATGGAACATGTTACAGTGTTACTTTTCCTCCATTAAAAGTATTTGCTTGTGGATGGAGGAGCTTGTGGATACATTTTAAATATTTACAATTTATACAGTCAGGTGTTTCACATAATATATGCACAGATTCACAGTTAATACACATACACTGTTAAAACACATTTTAATCGCGTATGTGACATGCGTCACATACGCGAGAAGATCACCGCACGAGCGGTTCCGCCGGAATCCGTATTGACGGTCGTTAATAATTTTGTTCTTCTCGAGGTATGTGAGCAGTTTGTCGTTGATCACACCTTCCATCACTTTAGACAGAACTGATGTGATCGCTATGGGGCGGTAGTTGGCCGGGTTGGAGCGGTCACCCTTCTTTGGAATGGGATGGATAACCGCTTTTTTCCAACCAGCACAGAGCCAGTCTTCAAGGACATTTTAAAAAGCTTCGTCAAAGTTGGAGCTATTTCTGCAGCGCACCTCTGCAGTACCAGAGCAGGTATTCCATCAGGCCCACTAGCTTTATTAACATCTAGCCCTCGTAAAACATGGAGTACTTCCCGATGCCGGATCCTCAGCTTTTTCATACGAAAACCGCAGTGAGGAACCGACGTCGGGACAGCACCTTGGTCATCGAGGGTTGAGTTATCCGCAAACATTTTACCTAATAAGTTTGCCTTTTCGGTGGCGGTGTTTGCTAGTGAGCCGTCAGGTCTGGTGAGAGGTGGCAGACTGGATTTGCAGGAATTGCGGCCTATTGAGCCCGCAAGCGACCAGAATTGCCTGCTGCCGTGCGGGCATGCAGCCGGCTTTCTGCTGATCTGCAGGTCGTGCTCCAATTTTGACCTATTTATGATTCTCTTGGTTTCCTTTGCCATTTTGTTGTAAGCTGTTCTGTCTTCGGATCTTCTAGATGTGTTGTAGGCTCGGTAAGCCGCGTTTTTTCGTCGCACTGCTTCAGCGCATTGTCGACTGAACCACGGCTTTGAGCCTACACCAGTTTCCTTAACAGTAGATGGGATGAAGCCATCCATCGCGGTTGTGATGACTTCACCAATTTCCTGGGCACATCTTGAAGGATCTGAAGTCCGAAAACAGACAGCTGACCACTGGAAAGCATTAAAATGTGCCCGCAGACCGAACCAATCTGCTGACTTATAGTGCCACACTCTTCAGCCTCTCATTTGGCGGTCTGAAGTTTACAGGGATTGATGTCGTCACCAGGCAGTGGTCAGACGATCCTAAAGGCGCTGTGACTTCAATCCTGTAACCGTGTGGCACAGTGGTTAAAAATAGGTCTAACAGATTGGAACGGTGCGTCTGGACATCAGGAACCCTTGTAGGCTCCTGAACCATTTGCTCCAATCCGTAGCAAAGGGCAAAGGATTCCGCTTGTCGTCCAGCCGAGTCTGTTGATCCTGAGAACTTCAACCTTACACAGAATGTGAAAATTAACTTTAAAAATTTGATGTATTATTTAAACAACCCGTTCTTAATGTGCGTGGTGTCATAACGAATATAAGTAACGGGCATAAAAATAATTTGGCAAATGGAGTCTAGAGGTCACGACACAAGCGCAAAAGTGGTTTTTATTTATTTTGTGAATAATTTTACAAGAAAAAAGTTAATCATTGGAAACTGCCACAGATAATGTTAGCCATAAAGTTGTTTTTCTTAAAAGTTGCTTCCTTCATACATTTCTAATGAAAAAATTTTTTTTTTAGTTGTTTATGCTCATACTCTCATAAATTAACTAACAATTTTATTTTAATTCTTCTCAATGGAAACAGTAGGAAAAGCTTTCTTATCCAAAGCATATTTTTTTGTATTCATAATGTTAACTGATTCGTAGTAAAGATTAATCTAAAATAGTGATTGGCACTAAAGCCCCAATCTGATTGGGCAAGTAATTTAGTCGAGAAGCGAGTAACTCGCCACTTGACTGACCAAAATGCTCCTACTCGCTACTAAATTAAAGGTTTTCGGACACATTTAGTTACTAAAATACTCGCTACTCGACTAAACTACTAGCCTAGTCTGTACGGGCCATAAGCTTTGCCTTAACTAACAGCATTCTTTACCAGATGGGAAGATTTGCCTATTATTAGGCCTCATTTTACATTCACCACAAAGTCAGTAATTTAACAACGTAATTGGGCAAATAAAAAATAACTTTCCCACTAAACATGTTCACATGGAAACTGCCACCTAGTTCGCCCCAGTAGTCTTTAATTACATCACTTTGCAATAATTATAAACATATACATAAAAAGTTACTTTATATTTATATTTATTATTTTATGTTTAATAGTGTGTTCATTTTAAAAATTGAAATGAAGCGATGTGATAGCTTATTTATTTATTGATACTAAGCTTTGCAGCACGTACTGTCATTAATTTACCCTTGATAATAATAATAATTATTGCTGATAGTTGATTATTAATGGAAGAGACAGAATACAAAAAAGTTTTTATAGAATTGTGCATTAAATTTTTTTACAAAACTCGATCTATCTGAAATATAAAGAAGGTGTCCCGATGTAAATTTATTTTTATGCAAACCTACGGTTTTATGCCGAGATTGATGAAATTTTGCAAACTTGATCTTCCAAAAGGGAGGAAGGTTACTGTCTACATGACGTTTCGAAAAACTAGACCCACCCGCTACTCCCATAGCGTAAGATAAAGTCATGCGAAATAATGCAACATCATAATAATCATGTGTTATTGGTTTGAAAAATTTGGTCGCTTAAAAATATTATAAATGCTTCAATTAAAGACTGCGAGTAGAACACATCTTGGCCTTGGAAATAATCAAGTATTTTTTCAATAAGTCTTTTTGTAAGTCTGGAAAAAATGGCCTATAAAAAATACTTTCAAGTGCAAAATCTCCTACTAATTAACCCCTTTTCGGATAAAGTTTTATAATATAGATAAATTAAGTTCTTTAGAAAATGATCAGAATGCATTTTAATATAATATTTGCGCCAGAATTTCACAAAATAAAACAAAACATTGCAATTTCACCCTGTTTTTTCTGCATGAATCAAAATGGGCGGCGTTTAACGAATTTCGAATTGAGAATTAAACCTTATGCGTTGTGGCATAAAGACTATGTGCATTTTGTAATCAGTTAAAGCCCCATTATGGTGGCGAAAGGACGTTCTTAGACTCTACGTCGCTTAGAGAAATCGATTTTAAATTTCCTTGTTATTATAATAAACAAAGATTAAGAACCTTCCCAGAAGGCATTCCATGTGGAGGTTACCCATACTCTTTTATTGTCTTATCCAAATCAGGTCAATGCCGAATTCAGTGAACCTCGTTTGAAGGAAGGCCATGACGCAGAAGATGGGAATCGTGTGCCTCGAATGCAAGAATTTCATTTGCAATATCGTGGCAAATCTCATATTCGTTGTGCTATGTGTAAAAAAAAACACAACGGTCTATAATACCGGGCCTGCAACCGAGCCCTTCATTTTGATTGCTTCGAACGGTATCACTTAGAGAATAATTTGCTTAGATTTGCTTAGTTTTCCTCATTCTAGAATTTATTTTTTTAATTGAATTTTTCGTTATTTTGCATATTTTTCATTAATATATATTTTTTCATTGAATTATAAACAAAGGCAATTATTTATTTTATATTATCAATATAAATTATACAGTTAACTGTACTTTACCCATAGTTGACATAAATTCTGCTAAGGGGGGTTACCTCCAAGGGTTGCGTTTAGTCATCAATTTTCTAGACGCTCTGGTGAGAGGGTGGGCGGGCGGAAAATTCTAAAACTGATTTTGGGCTCTCCTATAAGTCTATACTGTCGGATTATAATGATGATTCAAGTTTATAAAAATAAAAATAAATTCATGTAGGTAATGGGCTAATGTTTTTTACAGGCCTTTATGAAATCTAACTCTAAAAGACGACTCTCAAATATCTTCTCCAACCTTTCCAAAAAAAGGTTCTTAACCCCTCCGAATTTTCGAGAATATTAGCTTTTGGTGTCTTAAATGAAATGACATTTTACGAAAACTTTTAGTTATAACCGCTTCACAATTAAAGCTCTATAAATGAAACATTTCTGAACGTAGCCGAATAGTAAAAACTGTTTTAGAAAGGTTACAAAATAGGCTTTCAAATTATTATATTACAAATAAATATTAGCATTTGTAAATATTAAAATTTAGAACGCAAACATTAAAAATAGGTAAAAATGACTCACGTGATGTTTTTATGTGAAAACGGTACTAAAATCACAGATTATGCAAACAACAATACTTAATTCTATTGTATATATGTGTAATAAACACTTTTGTCACCTCACTTTTTTATCATTTCATATAAAAATATTTAATAAAAATTTAAAATGTGGAGCACGGTGGAGCTGCCGGTAGCAAATTTGCGCGGGTAAATATTTTTGTCAACTACACGATTGACAGCTGATTCCTGTTATGTATTTCCATAGATAACTTAATAGAAATGTGCAGCTTGATCTACTATCGACCTTTGACTTTTTGTTTTAGGGATGTAACTAAAACAATAACGGAGTTATAACGATTTCTATGGAAACACACGCGCTGACATATAAACACGCTTATTGTACTTGACTGCTGTCCTATTTTTAACGCTTATATCTGCTTACGTTGCGGAGGGGTTAAAAGTTAAAATAATTTTCAAAGTTTTAATTTTTCAAGATCCCCCGAAAAACACCGCACGTATAGTGAATCGTGTGACGTCATCACTCCTGAAAAGTTTTTCAACAGGTGTTCATTTTGTATGACAGTTATACGGAAGAAAGTATGGTACTATTCGATAAGTTAAAACATATTTAGGTGGAATTATTTATTTATTATATTATATTTATTATGTTATTATATTTTTCAATATTATTACGGGAGAGTGGGATAGAAATTGTTTGAAATTATTATTTTTTTAGCTTTTAAAATCTAAACTATCTCAAATGGAGCATCACCTGCACACTGAAAAAATTGTAGGCAAATAAGATACAGGCGATACAGCGCCTACCAGCTGATCAACGACGGCCATTTTGAATTCGAAGTTCATAAAGAAGTGAGTCATTCGCGAAGGAGTTGGCTCAGTGACCCGGATCTTCATACGGATCCGTAACACCGATCTTCAAAGCTACGGACACACTTTCTCGCGGTTCGCGGATCTTTGCGAACGAGTGAGCAGGTAACAATTGCTACTAGGTAGCATGCTCTTTGGCTTTTTACGAAAACTTTTAGTTATAACCGCTTCACAATTAAAGCTCTATAAATAAAACATTTCTGAACGTAGCCGAATAGTAAAAACTGTTTTAGAAAGGTTACAAAATAGGCTTTCAAATTATTATATTACAAATAAATATTAGCATTTGTAAATATTAAAATTTAGAACGCAAAGATTAAAAATAGGTAAAAATGACTCACGTGATATTTTTATGTGAAAACAGTACTAAAATCACAGATTATGCAAACAACAATACTTATTCTATTGTATATATGTGTAATAAACACTTTTGTCACCTCACTTTTTTATCATTTCATATAAAAATATTTAATAAAAATTTAAAATGTGGAGCGCGGTGGAGCTGCCGGTAGCAAATTTGCGGAGGTAAATATTTTTGTCAACTACACGATTGACAGCTGATTCCTGTTATGTTTTTCCATAGACAACTTGATAGAAATGTGCAGCTTGATCTATTATCGACCTTTGACTTTTTGTTTTAGGGATGTAACTAAAACAATAACGGAGTTATAACGATTTCTATGGAAACACACGCGCTGACGTATAAACACGCTTATTGTACTTGACTGCTGTCCTATTTTTAACGCTTATATCTGCTTACGTTGCGGAGGGGTTAAGTATTTTTAAATCCCTCCCAAAAAAAAACGGGGATTCCGATTTCCAATTTTTGTGGAATACACGTTTCACCCTGTTCAGACACGGCTATAAACCGCGAGCAGATATCTGTTGAACCTCGAGCGCTTATGTTTTGTACCTTTCACACGATGCTATCAAATATTTCTTCCTATGGTAGGAGAGGGGGTCAGATGAATTAGCAAGCGGCCACGGAATGCACATTTTTAGTACTGAATCTGTCAACTTGACATCTGTCATCCACCGGTCTAGGCAGATCCGTAATTAAAATGACCCCCTCTCCTGTTTTTGTCGGAGAGGGGGGCGCTTAACTTTTGGCATAACGCCTCAGGAGCGGTTACGGCGTAAGATGTGTATTGTCTATGGTTGATCTGCGCATAAACCGCTTAGGTGTGAACGGTCTGAAGGGATTGTATGGAGAGCGTTATTTGGCATGCAATGATCTTTTATATTTTATATCCACGTCTGAGCTCCCCTTAAAGTAGAATTTTGATGACATTTTGCACACTTGACATTCAAAATAAGAGGAAAATTACTGTCTACATCTGATTTAGAAAATCTCTATCCTGGGCAAAGCCGAGGACTTCAGCTAGTACTTTATATCTAAGTCCAGGGGTAAAAGTGCACAATTCTACATGATGGTAGAAGTATAAAAGATAAATAACTTTTTTCTCACACAAAAATATTTTTTCATAGAAGAATATTATTTTTTCTGTACAAACAATTCACATTTTTTAACTCGAAAACTACCTTAAAATGTTGGATTTTTAAAAAAAGTTTTTTACTTGTACTATCATGTAGAATCACCTCAGAAGTTTGTGCACTTTACACTTGGACACCCTATATATTATCCACTCCCATTTATGTTGTGTTCTATGCACATCTACCTAATTACACATAGTCTATCTAGTCCGAATATTGGACATGGAGCAAGAATCTGCAGCAGGTCACTTTTATTAAGAAATAGATGCACTTATTTGCAATACACAATATAAAATGAAATAAAAATAATATTAGCTAAGTATATCATTGTTGCACTTGCAAAAACGGCTATGTGCCAGATTTTGGCAAAATGTTTTTTTTCACTAAATATTCTTTTTAACCAAGGAATCGGGACCTGTCTCAGCTACGTACATAAGTTTAACAGATATCGCACAAAACTCATTAAAACGTTATTTGTTGACGCATCTAAATACAAAACTGGGAAGTTTTTTTTTTTGCTTCCCCTATAAAATTTGATAAAACTCACATAATAGACTTTTGAATGTTAATTTTCAAACAATTTTTTTTATATATTTAGAGTGTAACAGCACGTACCTGAAGGATTTTAAAGAGCGATTCCTGAGAATATTTGGAGTGAAAAATGTTGATGTCAGTTTGCTATCCGATGATATTTTTTTTCAATTAAAAACAAAAAATATATTTTTCCATCACACTTTGCAACGAGTATGCAGTTGGTTAGAGCCTAGTGGTTTACATGATACAGCACTCCATCTTGTTTCAGCAGCACGGCAACAGAGGAGAAAGAGCATATATCACAATTTGGGAGGCGGGTATGGGTACTGCCGCCCTGGGAACAATTTATTGGATAACCAACACCTCTGCCATAGGTCACCCCAAGTGGTTCGCTAAGTTTGGTGACTTAGCAGGGGAGCCCGGGTTCATGGGGTGAGGTGTGTCCGGGTCTTGGCGGCGGATGCGTCTGCCCACCAGCGGCAGGCCGGATCGGGAGAGAGTGGTTGAGGGAGTCCCTTTGACTTCTCCAACTGTACCCTCTCGGAACATCGCTTTGGACCGCAGTGGGAGGGATGGATTAATGCTTCCTTCACTCCTGGACATACTGACCCCAGATTCCTACCCACCCCTAATACTCTTTTCCTTCCCAGAACTTCCTCTCCTTCCTTTCCTAAAAATATTCTCCACACACGTAGAGGAGTGGAGCTGGCGACACGGTATCGCTCCGAAGTAGATAAGTACAAACATCACCCCTAACTATAACACATCTGCCCTGATGATGGACACTGCAACGCTGTCCGAAACGTTGGCTAAAAAAGGAGGTAGCGCAACACGGCATAATACCCCAAAAACTAATAACAAAAATATTTTCTGTACTTTTACCATTTTGTAGATTCGCATCGCAATATGACCTCAATCATTTTTAAATGTTGGTTGCTAAAGATATCTTAGGGAACGTATAGTCTGTCAAATAAGAGTAGAAAACATAGGAGGGCGCCACTGCAGTTCAAATGGCAATACTAAACATATAACTCATGGTGTTGATGTAAAGCTGTGTAACCTACATTTTTATAAAAAGGGGAAAAAGTGAAAAAAATATTTTTTCATTACAATAGGTATAGCTAGCTACCCACTGATCTCAAAATTAGAATTGCGTATAGGTATATTATTAATACCTTCCCAATATTGTGTTAACAATGAAGAAAAACGATAATGTAATAAAATATAAAGCACAGTTTAGAATTTGCTCACTTTTATTTAATACTAGCATTAGTACCCAGCGTTGCCCGGGCTTTAGATCGTGTCTCTAATTTTAGATCTGAATATATTTAACTCATTCAGATCTAAAAGTAGTGTTACTAAACTCACCGTTAGTGATTCTTCCTTTCTATCTACTGTTAAATTCAAATTTATGTTAAATTAAATTAAAGCAATTCGCTTTTTGAAACACCTTTTAATCAAATTTATGTCATGAACCAAAATTTTTTTTTTAAATGTGGTTTACTGTGTTCTGCACATTCAGTGACATTGCACTTTAAAAGAATATTTGACAGTTAAATTGGTGTTGCCAGTCTAAAAATTTTGTAATTCAATTTTTTATATTTTCTACTCTTATTTGACAGACTATACCCATACTACGTGACCTACTTTTTGCAATTTTTAACCCCCCCCCCCCCCCCCCTGAACACGTCACGTAGTATGGGTACGTTCCCTTACGTCTGGTAGTAGTCTTGCTTAGTTTGTTTGTCGACCCACGTTATAGAAAGTGTAGATTTAAGAATCAGTAAGTAGTGGATGGAGAATTATTTGATATTTATATTGAAAGTAGACGTATTTGTTTCCACATATCTTACTAATATTATAAATACGAAAGTTTGTATGGATGAATGTGTGTTTGTTACTCTTTCACGCAAAAACTACTGAATGGGTTTTAATGAAACTTTACAATAATGTAGCTCATACATCAGAATAACATACAGGCTATAATTTATGTTGCTAGCTAGGAAGGGGGCGAGGGAGGGGAACGGGGACGCACAAGAAAGGTGATTCAGGAAGAAACAATAATGTATTTCTTTGAATATGGCATTGCAACGCATGCCGGGAACCAGCTAGAGTTTTTATAAGAGAAAACATAATTTTTTCTTATCAATATTTGCCCCCTGGGAAGAAAAACAAAGCAGCCACACCGATCAGGACTAAAAAAAACTTATGAATTAATTAAATTAACTGCGTATCAAAAACTAGAGAGATCAGTGAAAATATTAATAATATTTTAATGATATAATTATTAATTAAAATATCAAAAGCACGATTGAGCCAGTCTGTTGGATGAACATTATCACTAAACTTGTATGTCTGAAAGTCGGTACGA
The DNA here is from genome assembly GCA_929108145.2 of Limnephilus rhombicus. Lineage (NCBI taxonomy): Eukaryota > Metazoa > Arthropoda > Insecta > Trichoptera > Limnephilidae > Limnephilus > Limnephilus rhombicus. Next base: position 14,213,684 of record OV815270.1, read on the forward strand.
TCAAAGATGTGAGGTGATTTTTCACAAAAACAGTGCTATATAAATTAGCTAAATATTATAATTATTATGGTCAGTGTAACTTAAAATTAATAATAATATATAATATAAATAACTTACATTACTTTTAAAAGTAAGCGAGCAATATTGGCACATAAAATTTAAAGAAAAATTATTTGTGAAGAAGAAGGGTACCAAATTGAAGAGAATTCTATTAAATTTAAACTCTTTTTAAATCATGAATAAATTTATTAAAAGTTCGTAAAACTTAACAAAGCGCACATTTTTTTATTCTTATTGTAAACAGATTTAAAAAAAAACAACTTTTACTCTTGTCTGTAATTTAGTATTGTACAATAAGTAATGTCATCTCAAAAATGAACAAGTTTATAAGAAAATATCTACAAACGCAACAATAATAATGTTATACAACTACTTTTTGCTAAAAAATAAAGTTTAAATACTATAGGGCAGTAAAAATACAATATCAAAGTAAGCCAGGTTAGCCAGGGCAAAAGACAGTTTTTAAAAATATTTTGCTAGCCACTTAGCAAGAGCTTACAACATCTATAAAAATTTAGAATAGATCAGTGGGGAATTTATTTCTTGTGTTTGTAAAATCCTTCTCCGGATTTCATTCCCAGCTTTCCTTCGGCCACGAGCTTGTTCAGGGACTCAATGGGTTTGAACAGCGGGTTGTCGGGGAACTTCTTGTGCCACCCATCCATGATAAACTTGGTGGTGTCCAGTCCAACGTAGTCGGCCAGTTCAAGGGGGCCCATGGGATAGCCTGCACCCAGTTTCATGGCAGTGTCAATATCCCTTGCGGACGCATCACCTGAAATTAAAAAGGAGGGTAAATATGCAGTTAGTCCACCTCAAGGATAATACGGAACGTTCGTGTTGTCGAAGTTTGATGCACGGATAATACGGAATGTTCCTTTTTTAACTAATAGACAATCAAATATGACATTTGTCGGAAGTACCAATCTTATAAAATAAATTCTCTAAAATAAACTTGCATTTTATCATAATTTTAAAAAACATCCCAGGTTTTCAATGGTTTGTTTGGCAAAGCAAGGTTTGTCTAGCGGGTTTGTGTAATTATTCTAATACATTTCTTTCCATGTTCTACTGTTATAAATACAGGTACAAACTTGTCAATAATGCATTCACTTTGTTATGCATTCAAAATATTTTTTCTATGATTGGCAGCATTGTCCATGAAATGTTAAAATAAAAACGATGGATAAACAATGGCGTTACCGCGAGAGTGAATTAATTTTAACAAAATTAAAATGTTAAATGCATATTTTTTGCATGTTTTTTGGTCTCCCCCAACATAAATACTCACTTTTCGTAATAATAAAGCTAAATCTAACTGTTTGAATAAAAAATATTCCGTATTAACGAGTAAGCGGTTTAATACATAAATAATAAAAGGAGATTTAGTTTTGTTATATGCTGTGTGACAAAAAGTGCAGTTCTGTGAAACATCTGGCTCATAATGAATAACAGAATTTGAACAGAAATTTCACAGAACTTGAAAATGTGATGATTTGTTCAAATTCTGTGAAACAACCGGCCCTTAGAAATTACCAAAATCTAATGAAGTCAAAATGCATAATTTCAGTAGCCATCATAAATGTCTAGAGCTCTCCACCAATGTGTTAAAAATCGGAATAAGTGAAGTCAGGGTGGTGGTGCTGAAGTCCAATTTAAATTTAAAATGCATTATGTAACTCAACTGCATTTATCATCATAGAAAAGTTAATATAATTTTTAAAATAAAATGTGTGAATAACCTCTCTCGTATAGGCGCACTGCCTCCCCCATGTAGGGCACGAGGAGGCGGTTGACCACGAAGCCAGGGGTGTCCTTGCAGGTGATGCAGGTCTTGCCCACAGCCTTGCCCCATGCCATGAAGGCCTGGTACACCTCATCCGAGGTGTCGTCGGAGCGGATCACCTCCAGCAGCTTCATCATGGGCACCGGATTAAAGAAGTGCAGCCCACCAAATCTACAAATAATTCATTGCTTAATTCGTAGATTAAAATGGTATGCATGACAGCAAAATACTTGTAAGAATAGTTATAATACCTACAACTTCTGACATTTCCCATACATTCCAATGGCCATAACCTACATGCTTTTTCATGAGACTATTAGGTTTGTACTAACAGTAATAAGCCTACCACTGCCACCAAGTGTAAGTAAATATAATGCCATCATATGCATAAATTCAATTATTTGCTGACATTGTCTGGAAGGAATGCAACATGCTACATTAGCACCTCTAGCGGCCAGCGTTACCAGCCAATACCAAGCAAATACTGCCAATATTTTAAAGACTGGGTGTATTAAATACTATTGGGTATTTGATGACAGCTTTGCCTCTAAGTTAAATTGATATGTTATTATAATTTCCATTTTAAATTATATTTTTAAATTACCTTTACGCAGTGTGATACCTTATCAAGATTACGCTGACGGTGGTGATTTAAACCCCAGCTCTAACAATACTCTGCATAGAATTATATTATAAACCTGCTATTTGGCTTTGTTTTAAGTTTATTGTCTCTAATTTAACCACTTTTATCAACTGCTTATTGCTATTGATTATTTTCTGTGGATTTCGGAAGAAAATAATAATAATAAACATTTGAATAGAAATACCATCGCATGTAACAATAATATTTTACCTGTCCTTCCTTTTCACAGCGGCTGCAATTTCTCCAATTGATAGGGATGATGTATTAGATGCAAATATGGTATGGGCTGGAGCAATCTACGAAAACACATCAATTATTTCTATAGAAATTGCTCATTTATACTGTCTTAATATTATTAATATATTATAGAATGTTTTATTTGTTGGCAGACATTACATCGATTTTGATCTTTACTCTGTGTTCACTGTAACAATGCCAACTTGTCATAGTCCATAGTGAACAGGTGTGTTAAATTCTGTTGAAAATATTTAAATCAAATTAAAATATACTTACAGCATCAATAGCCGCAAAAAGCTTGTGCTTAATTTCAATATTTTCTATTATTGCCTCCACCACGAGATCTGTTGACTTGACAGCTTCATTCACATCCGAGGAAGTCTTCAACCGGGACAGAGCATCAGCCACGAACTTCTCCCCTGCGGCTGGGTCATCCTTATACGCCTTCTTGGAAACTCGGGTCAGATTGTTTTGAATGGACGCTTGAGCCTTCTTCAGCACATCATCGTTGACATCAACAAGAGTTACATTGTTACCGGCTTGGGCTGCAACCTAAAATTAAAAATATATAACTAGAATTTTAGAAATCTGGAGAAAGTACCTAATGATCTAGATTCTAGATTAAAGGGTAAACTGAGTAAAGAGAAAGAAGATTAGATTACTTGTTTAGTTAAGTATTAAAAATATAGAAGTTTAAATAACTTGCCTGTGCAATTCCAGATCCCATCAAACCGCCTCCAATTACAGTCACATTTTTAATGATATTTTGGACAACTCCTGATGTGGCGAATCCTCTCTTGATCAAAGAAAACGATTGTGACATTTTAATGGAAGTTTCGGATTAAATTAAACAGTGACGATACTGGTATTAAGTGCCAAGTGACCGACACTAAACATTTACTATTCACCGGGCGCGATTGGATTCCGGACGAACCATAAATGAACTAATACCGGACGAACGAAAGCGGAGATCAATTCCGAACCAGCTGAACAATTAAAATTAAAATGACAGCGAATGAACTTTGGACCCATTGGTGAGGTTCAAAGTGTGAAAATACTGAGGACATGTGACGATAGTTTATCTAACTCTCAAAGGCTAGAGAAATATTCAAATTAGCGATGATTTCAGTAGGTGCAAGCATTATAAGAGAAAAAATAATAATATAAGTTTTTGAAGAAAAATATCTCTAACCTAACTTTCTTCGTTGATTTCATGGCTCAAACTTTGGCAATATTCCATGACTTTAACTTTAACTGTACATTATTTTGTGAGCTGCCTTTCTGTAATAATCATAAGTCGTAACCAGCTTTTTAGTTAATTTCAAACTAAGCAATGTGTTTTTGTGTTTATCTCCTTTATTAGTAAACAAAATGAAAAGTACGAATCTACAAATATCACAAAAAAATTACAAATTTACTAGTATGCAAAATAAATAAAATTAGCAATGGTAGGTACCTATTTTAGGGTAAGAAAAACAACCCCTTTCCAGTACCCACCTTATTATTTATCCTCTGTATAAAAGGTACATTCTGGAATGGATTTTCGTACAGCTTTGATATTTAAAAAAATGTATTATTATTAGACGGCCTACGTGGTAAGAGACATTATATGAGGGGCAAGGCTCTCGACTAGTGATCCGTAAGTCACGGTTTCAAATCCCGACGTGCACAGATAAATTTTATTTGATTGATTTGTGTTTTCACAATATCATTTAAAATAATGTAATGCATATTTTTTGTGGCACGTTCCAGAATGGAAATTACTCTTAGTGTCGCCTTGGTGTAAGACCACCATTCAGAATTGAAACGTTGCTTGAAATGGCTTTAATGTGTTTGGTAACTAGATCTGAATAGCCAGGTACTTCCCTACCTTCCTCTACCCCGTCTCCTTCGCCTCCCCACCTACATCTCCCCAAACTCTTTCCCCTCTCCGACCCACTAATTCACTTACCTGCAGCCTCGCAACCTCTCAGTTGGGGAAGCCGTAGTCTCACTAGCTCCAGACGGGAGCAGTTGGAACTCTTTTGAGGTATTCACATAAAAAATATTATTATTTGATACTCGTAGACGAAACAGTCCACTGCAGGCACTGCATGGTAAATATGCAGAGGCGTACGGCGTACCTCCTCTTTTACGCACAAATTATTTCATTTTAAAAACACACACACTTCGTACTGTCTCCAGCGACTTCCGCCATAAACTTTTGTTGAACTTTCGCTTGAACATCACTACAAAGCTTTGAACAATTCTTTTTCGCAGATGCTATGTTCAAGCTTTCCATAATCGGTGGAAAACATTCACTTCCCGGACGTAGCGGGAAGGCAGGCGGGGGAGATTAGTTCATGTTTACCACCGCTATTTCAGTCTACGGAGAAGTTTTTACTTTCTTTCTTAATAAAACCCAAACTAAGAACAAAATAGGTTTTTAATAAAAAAGAAAAAAATAACCTAATAATTTGTGCATATTTGACGAGGCGCGTCTTTGTATATTTAATATTTACTCAATAAATAATTCGAAAAGAATCCAGTGCTGGCCCTGTGATGACGCAATTGGAGCGGTCTGTTCCTGGCGCCGACTTGCCAAGGAGCCAAGAAACCAAGGTACTGATAAGCCCATTGTCAGATAAGTTCTCGTCAAAGATTTCAATCAGAATTTTTTTATTGGTACTTAAAGAAGAGATAAAACGAACGATATCGTAGTTGTCAATGACGTTATACACTGATGATGTTGACTTAGTGCAAAATAATATGTACGAAATAAAAAAATTAAAAAACGGAAAATATCGAAAAGATTGTAGATAATCAAATAATATTTTCATAATAATACCGATTGGAGTTTTTTTTTCATTTCCGCTGCCCGCGCAGTTTGTTTTTATTGCAACATTGCAAGAGATTGCAAGGAGTAAAGTAGTGGAAGTAGTGCAACACTTTTTATAACCATAGACAAAGACAAAAGTGCAAAGCTGCGTGAAAGAAAACAAAAATCGGTTTTCTGTTTGCTTATTTTCAACGTTTTGATCTGTCAGCGAAAATAAAAATACTAATAATTTCTATAATCGATTAAATGACGGAGAAATCTGAAAAATCTAAGATGTCTTCTCAGACTAAACACATACCTAAAGATGCCCAAGTTATTATGTCTATAATGAAAGACATGGGTATCGTCGATTACGAACCCAGGGTGATAAATCAGCTATTGGAATTCACATACAGATATGTGACTTGTATTTTGGATGACGCTAGGGTTTTCGCGAATCACGCAAAAAAGAAGGTGATTGATTTAGATGATGTTCGTTTAGCTGTACAAATGCAACTTGACAAATCCTTCACCACCCCTCCCCCGAGAGAAGTGCTGCTGGACGTTGCTAGAAGTAAAAACATTACCCCGCTTCCACTAATCAAACCCCACTGTGGTTTGAGACTGCCCCCGGACCGTTATTGCTTATCGTCGTGTAATTACAAATTAGTGAAGACTCACATACCCAAGAAACTTCCCATGAAGAATGCTATGGGTGGAACTCCGAAGATGAACAACAAAGGAACCAATCAAATGGTTGTCAAGCGACAGACATTGGTGACTGTGTCTAAGACCCAGGCTGTCAATGTACCCAAGCCGGTGTTCAAATTCAGTTCTGGGAACAAAGTGATCTCCAAACCTGCTCCTAAAATAAGCAATCAACAATCCGTTGTGAAGATGGAGGCAGACGACTCGCAGGTCATGAAGAGAAAACGAGAAGATGATGATTATGATGTGCTTTGAGTTTATTAGTTGCAGCCAATTGATTGGACTATTGAAGATACATCTATGTCAAAAATTGATTAGTTTAATAGATTTGAGATTTTTCATGCCCAAACCTATTATCGTGATTAAATTTTGGGTTATTATACCTTATATTATGTTGTTGGGCTTCCTCTTTCTTTAGCCCACGTTTCAGATAGCATTAGAGTTTCCGTCATCAGGGCAGATATGTAAATTGTAATACGCGTTAATCCTTTTACGACCGGTATTTCAATATTAGTATTATTTATATAATATAATTAGCAAAACCGGATACAAATGTATTAAGATTATGGACATTAAAACATTGGCTAAAGAAGGAGGAAGCACAACACAGCCATAATAACCTGAAAATGAATCAAGTTATTAGTTTCAATTTTACTTATTATTTATATCACATATTATGGGTACGTTCCCTCAGATAATAAGATGAATTTTGTAATTTTTGCTGAAACCATAAAACCCAAAGAGGATCCCCATGTTGATAGTGAAAATATTGTAGTACTAAAACACTTCTATTGTGAACGAGACTTTATTCCTGATTAAATGTTTTTAATACGTTTTGAGAAGTTATTCTTCAATTGTTATGTTTATTAGAAAATTTAAACAACATATATGTCGACGTCCAGTTGATCAGTTAGAAATCTCTGAAAAATTAAAAAAAATCGAAATTTGAGTTGATTATCTCTATCTCTACATATTATAAATTAGAGTCCCCAGCGACGTCTGTCTGTCTGTTCGCGATAAACTCGAAAACTACTGAACGGATTTTCATGCGGTTTTCACCAATAGATAGAGTGTTTCGTGAGAAAGGTTTAGGTATGTAATTTGTCAAGGATTTGTGTAAATTGATTGAAACATAACGATAATTGTTAGAAGTGTCGGAAAAATCAAGCCGCCTGGTAGCTTTCATCGAAAACGCTGCCTAATCCTTTTGGGATATAACAAAACAATGCATGTTGGGATATTCCTCTTTTATAGATCTACAAAAAAGTCCGCGAAGGCATATATCTATCTTTTACGGATAGCTTACTATACCCATTCTATCTTCTAAAAAATAGTCACGTACATTGCGGTAATTGAAAAGTTATTTAGACGGATACAGTATTAATCCTTATTAACTTAAATACGTTAGTTACCCCAAGCATTTCATGCACATTATTATAATCTTTCACACCATCTCTAGGTATTATAAATTAAAGTCCTCCGCGGCATCTGTCTGTCTCTTTGCAATAAACTCAAAGACGGCGGTGGTTATAAAGGTTGGATAACCATCCAGTAGATGACGTTGTGTTTTATGGCCGGGTCAGCTAGTGCAGTTATATATAAAAGTTAGTGTAACATCTATCTGGTACAATACTCAGATTACTCATGAACACCATCAAATCTGTTATAAAGTAGAAAACTTGTTTTGAATACAAAATGTCGATGTTTTCTAGGTCAATTTCAAAATGTCATACTAATGTACCGGATCGTCATCTTCCTTTTGGTGTTATTTTATACCATCTGTTATGTTTTATATTTAAATAAGCACTTGCGAAAGATTTTATGAAGATTTATTTACACTTTATAGTATTTATAATAATTCCTGACTGTTATTATTACGGACTGGAATGATCTTTATACTTAATCTTTATACGAATCCAGATGCAGAAAGAGAGTGAATATACATGGGCAAGTGAATTTATAATAATTTCAAATTGGTCTGCTTGGAGGTGGTAAATTAAACAATGCAATTATTCATTCTCTTTATGAACATTAACTAAACGAACTAAAACTGAAAATAGGAACCGACCAACTAATAATAATTAAAATATATTCTTTTACACCATCTTTAACATGTAAAACACAGACACGTGTAAATAATATTTGATTTATGGTGAGCATTCTAATATTGCTTTCCTCAATATCTCAAAACAGTATTTGGAGATGTCTGACTAATCATCGGACGATCTACGTGTGCATTATTTTCTATTAATATGTATTTTATTCTTATGTGCTCTTAAGTTTAATAAATGTATTTTTTCTTTCAAAATATTTTTCCTTGTAGAAAATAATTCTTTAGGACTGGTTGAGTAGAAGTGTTCATTCCTTCATATAAAATACACTAGACTCCTAGTGCAGTGGTTCTTAACTTGGGTTCGATCCAACCCCAGGGGTTCGGTGGAAGGCAAAAGACACCCGGAAAAAATTACGAAGAATATTATCACTGCCCCATCCTATCCCATTACGCCCCCCTTGTGGTAATTCGGCGCCACTGATCCGCTTTCCAATTAAGAAGGATTCGGTGAATGCGCATATGAAACCGGTGGGGTTCAGTACCTACAAAAAGGTTAAGAGCCACCGCTCTAGTGACTGGAGGATCATAACTAAGATAAAAATAAATTGAGCTCATTGATTTATTTTGTGAACACATTTTTGATAATTTATTGAAAAGAAAAGGGCTTCTTTCTTAATTTGTCTTGGCTCTATTCGAACTTGGTACTAGATATTCTATATCAGTTCTTTACAGATGAAATCCATGGCAGATCAGGTATAGGGTTCAAAACCTGGTGGTGAAAACTAAGTTTACACAAACTACACAATGTGTTTTTCATGTTTTACTAAAAAATTTACATTTGCACTTCATTTCAGTGAAAATGGAATTTCAAAACGTAGCTTGATTTAGTTTGGTAGTTTAGTTTACCCAATATACAGGGTATCCGGGGGTAAAGTGCATTAACTTAAGGAGGTGATTCTACATGATAGTACAAGTAAAAAAGAAAAATAACAGTTTTCGAAATTCCAACTTTTACGGGTAGTTAAGTAGTAGTAGTAGTTAAGTAAACATAAAATTAGTCCGGCGTGTGCGGCCAAATTTATTATTTTCCGCTGTTACGATACGGGCCAAACACAATCAAGTCGGGGGCCCGGCAGGCTCTCAGCAAGTAAGATTGTACCTCACACTAAGGATTTTTAGTAGGTATGTCTTTTTGCATGGGAAAAAAATGTTGGAATTTCGGAAAAAGTTGTTAATCTTTTTTACTCCTACTATCATGTAGAATCACCTCCCGAAGTTAATGCACTTTACCCCCGGACGCCCTGTATAATCTGAATCACCCTGATGTCTTCGTACTTACTGAGTTCATCATCTCGTGTTTGTTATTTTGGGTAAAAGGGTCGTTGATAAAAATGTAGAGAGTAAATAAGTAGATGTATTTTTAATTAACTAATTTATTTTAAACATCAATGTTTGGGATCCGTCCATTTACAATGTTGTACATTTGTTTATTTCTAAAAGTTAAACATTCCATTGCGTGATCGAGTATTAAAACACAAAGTGATAATGGTTCATTCCACAAGTTTATTCATTTCCATCGACACACTTTCAAACAAATCTGAAAGATATCTCCAAAGAAAGATAAAGTCTATTCATACAGAGTGACAAATGAAGGTACACTTTAGTATGTAATGCACTTAAAACCGAGATATGGTATTCTTTTGTTTGTTACAAGACAAGGGAACTTCGCCACTACACACGCAGCCGTACAGTTGCCACGCCACTTCTCGTTACATCACGCAAGCCACGCCGTCTACAAACCATTATGGACTCTTGTTCAAAGGAAATTAATTCATGAAGTATAACAAAAGTGAAGCTAGAGTACTTATAATTATTATGAGATATATTTATTAGATTGGACAACTTGGACGTTCAATTGCTAGATGTATCAAAATGTTTCTCACAGGCGCATGATTTTTGGGTATTACAAGTAACTTATATAAGGTAAACCTTTAATAATAATCATTATACTACTTTAATATGAAAAAAAATTTAGAGTAAAAAGATTTCATCCATATGTGTAGAAATTGAGCAATATCATTTCTGTTCATATGGAAAAAGAGGATTATGTAGTTTAAGAAGCCATTAGATATTTTCCTTATGAAAGCTTGTTTTTTATTAAGCGATCCAACATCATCTTTGGAAACAAACGTGAGTAAAGAAGGACGAAAGGAAATCTAATTAGTCACATCAGTGATTGGAATGTGAAAATATTGTGTACATTTGTACTTCTAATGGAAATATGTATGTTTACAATGCCAATAGCCGGCTGTCTATGCTTTATATCTAATCTTCCTGCAGTATCAGTATTCCCTATGAAGCAATCACAGCCTCATACTGCACTACAAGATGCCCAGCCATGTTGTCAGTGTTGCCAGTCGCCAACAGCCACTTGTTTCATCAGCTGACGCCAATGTGGCAACACAAATTTATCAAATTATCGGTCATTGCGAGGGTGAAGTCAAAGGTTATTTAAATTCGGCTAATTTACACAAGCGTTGTGGCAATCCTATTCCTGTCCATAGTCATAAATTTACAATTATTATTATTTATTTACAATATTTTTATCCGCTAATAAAAACTACATAAAAATAAACTTATAAAGATTTCCCACAAAATTTGTCGCTGTCACCTACATAGATTATTGCGGAGCGGTCAGAACAGTCTGATGAACAGATTGATAATAATGTACATGACAGGGATAACGTACATTGCTTGTGGAAATCCAGAAATCAACTCTTCACTAAATCTCCAAATTAACAACTCGCTTTAATATTACACATGTCGCACAAAATAAATTACATAACAGTATATTAAAAAAATATCCAAAATTCGGGATATTAAATGTAAGGGGTTACGTTATACTTTCAGCACAAACACTCACCTGAAGACAAGAAGCTTGCCTCATGCAGACTCTACTATTTATACACTTAAATGTGGCCTTGTTAGTTTAACGGCAAACAGCAAGGCAAACTTTCAGACTTACAAAACAATACATTCTTTATTCAATCCTAGCTCGTATTACAAAATACTTACTTCCATATTCTAATAGAGTTTCAAATACAATACATATTCACATTCGTCTATTTATTATTGAAAGTCTGTTAACACTAATTCAGCATGCACTCCTCGGAGGTATCTAAAGTATTCCAAAAGGAAAGGGAATTGTCATCGACTTGCAGAGTAGCTCAACAACCTATTTCATATGCATATTCCATATCACTATCCAATTATAATGTTTAAGCTTTGTTTCGTGTTCCATTATTTAGTGAGAAATAGTTACAGGCTACAGCGGCTGTTTGCTGTTCTGTTGGCAGAGTTGCCGGGGAGCTCACCAAGGGAAACTTGCCCAGCGACAGTGAACTCACACAATTTGTAAATAACTACACTTGAACTGACTCTCTTACCGAGAGTAAACATATTGGAACGGACTGGCATTTGATAATGTGGTACAATATATCAATTATTATTACGCTGTTGCTATAAATCTTTGCCGATAATAATTATGTTAATATATTTTGTAACTTTATATACAAACTTGAAAAATAAACAAATACCTTATTAATTAGGTTTAAAAAATGTACACTTTATTTACAAATAGGGTTTGATTGTTTTAATTAGATTTAAATCCACTTTATGTTAATAATAATTATGACTTATGCACAATTTCCAATCAAGGGGCTAATGCCCCACTAAAACCCAATGTCGAATAGTCAATCCTTATCTCATTCAAAATGTAATTGCACTTCTGTTCTCGCACACGGTTGCCAACTAGTACTTATGACATCTCTCCACTTCAGACTTCTTCTATTCAAATGTTACATAAAGCACTTCTGAACATTTCAACCATTCATTAGAATCTTTGCCACAAAAAGGAATAGTTACACAAAAATATTCAATTTATTTGAACTAAACAGAAACCTTTACAGTTGCAACTGGAACCCTCAATAGTAGGTGCTCTGTAAGATAAACTTGATAAAAATAACAGTTTTTGTAAATCTTTTGAAATGACTGCATAAAAATAATTTTCCATTCATGAGACAATCTATTGTATTACTCGTACGTATTTCAATATTCTATGAATTTATCTCATTAGAGGTAAATCTTGAAAACTTCTAATTATAATAATTATTAGGTAATATATTCATACATGGCTGTGCTTTCGTATTGTAAAAAATCAACTTAAATGAATTTGTATATATATATCTATAATGTTATGTAGGTATTTCTATTGTTTATTTCCTTAACAATATTATGTTTACAAATTGCTTTGTTTTTTGTGATCCCTAGTTGAAGTGGTGTATGGCGGGGGACTAAGTGATACTAACACTCGATGGAACATCACTTTATCTTATCAGAAGACTAACACCTGCTTTCACCAAACAAACTGAATTAAACAAACTACTTTTTTAACATCGTTTTGAATAACTCAATAAAAAAGTTGCGGTACAATGGAATTGAGTAATTCCTCGCAAAATTCTCTCAGTTTTAATAATTGGTGAAAGCAGACACAAAACAACAGCGTTTAAATTGATATTAGATATTTTCAATATAAACTAGCTTCATTATTGAATAAGCCTATTTACACATTTCTAAAACATAATATTACAATATCTGACATTATTCATTTGTGTAAGAGATGACTGGAGACAAAGTTAAAAAAATAATATGGGAAAAAGTTTGTCAACGTTTTAGAAAAAGATAAACATTTAAAATATCAAGTGAAGTCTTGGACGCACAGGATTGTAAAAATGGTTTTTTTTTATTACTGTTAATGTTTTTGTAATAAACGTATTTTCATTTAAAATGTAAAAAGATACAAAATAATATATAATCATATTACAGTGTTTGCATAAGTATTTGAAAAAAAAAACACTGTAAAGTGAAGGAATTGAACTATTAAATATATATTTATTGATATTGCAGGAGTGCCTCTTCTAGTGTTACACAACTTTTAGTCATAATTCCAATAAAATAAAACTAGTTTCAAACTTCTCTTGTCCATAACTAAATTAATGCATGACAATTAATCTTGAGAGTTTATTGTCCTTATCTTTTTGAAATTGCATTTAAAGAATTTAATGAACAAACGCAATAGTTTAAATATAATCTAGTTGGAACAGAAGATATCTTTTCCAATAACAGGAAATAAATCAAAATTTAAAAAAAGTTAATAAACTAACTTTAATAGTAACATAATGTAAAAGTAATTATACAAACCCAATCTTATTTAAAAATATTGCCAAATTATATAATAAAATTTTAAAAAGAAAAATACATTTTATAGAATTATAAAAATTAACAAACCTAAAATGACATCGTTGAATCGGCAACTTTCCCGCTTTTCATGGACTAAGCTCTAAAGTAAAACTGTTATTGAATCCATACCAACTAGACATGTGTAAAATAATTATTAAATTGCACAATTACTCTCTAAATAGTCTTAAAAAATAATAGATAATCACAAATAAATACACATCCTCAACAGCCATCGTGAACCAGGCAGTGAAATAAAATAATCATTACAAACGAGTTGCAGTTCTTTTTCACAAATTTAATGTGTTTAGTAAAAGTTAAAAGATGTTCAAATTAAAAATTAGACGATCAACTCCCAGTTATCAATTCAGTATCCATGTCAACAAAATACTAAAGTGAGCAACTGAGATTGTCAGCTATGGAATCGGTTGCACAAAGTATGTAGATTGAAAGGTCAGGTGCGCGTCGTTACATAGGGGTTATTAAATTCACAACTTTACTACAGGAGGGAGTCTTCTCTAAACATTGATGCTTTAGTAAGCAGACCCATGTTAATCAGTAGATACAAATAACAGTTGCAAGTATTAATCTATTTCATTAATCAAAACGAGAGGAAAAATGCGGTGACGGTATACAATACAATATAATTTATCCTTTACAAAGAAAACACTTAATGGTAGGAGTTCCTCACGTTAGAGGGCAGTTTGCGCATAATCCTATACCAAAGAGCGTCGATACGTGATAAGTGTATTAAGGAGGAATTAGTGAAAGAGTGCCCGGGCCTAGGCGGGTACGTCGGGCGGCGTAGCGCTCGTGGTGGGCTGCGGGGCCGCATTATGCTGAGCCTCGTACTCCATCACCTCCTGGTAGATTAGCTGTTTCCACTGGTCCACCGTGTGCTCCCTCTCGTCCACACTGTGGTCGTACGGGCCCGGTGCCGGCTAAATAACAATACACAACCATTAGCGTAATCACATGCAACAAACACACAACACTCAAGGATTATATAAAACATATTTACATATTATTATTAAATTCAATTGATAGTAAGTGTGAAAAATAGATTGTTCAATCTTTTCCAAATGAATAAGAGCAAAACTGGGTTACAATGATTTGAGTTAGTAGATATTCAACCAATAGATTGTTTGACAATGCGTCGCCCAAGTTCTTAATTGTCCAAACTACCATTTGCGAATTTTACAGGAGGAGGTTTTCTTTGATTATTTCAATGAAACATTATGATAGGTGTTTAAGACGAAGCTATTTACTTAAAGCTAAAGGTCTCATAAGTTGAAACAATTCTTAATAAGGTGATTTATTATCGTTTTTGATACTTTATTTTTAATTTTAAAATGGAGATTGAGCAAGAATGCAAAATCAAAATTACTCATAAGGAGATTGACCACACTAAAATAGAGATAGAGCAACTTCTGCATAAAGATTTTCAGTGCTTAATTAATTGCGCAAACGACCATCTCAAGTTATATACAGGATGAGTTTATTTTCAATATATCTATGTTTGATTTCGACAATTCGTGGTGGGATATATATTACATATAAAAAAAACTTATTAATTAACTAACTTCTCTGTCCCTCATTATTTCCTATACCATTTAACCGATTGTGATGAAACTTTGGGTGGTTATTGTGCGCGCACGCTAAGACTTCTATGTATAATGGTGAGCTCTGGCTTTATGAAATTTGCACTCATATTCCCTTATTATTTTCTGTACCATTCATCCGATTCCGATGATACTTTCGTGAGATGTTGTACGCATGCTCGTGAAGGTTTCAATACATAATGGTGAGTTCTGGTGTTATTAAATTTGCAAATTAAATTCCTTCATTATTTCCTAAACTATTCATCCGATTGCGATGAAACTTTGGTGAGGAATTGTGCGCACACCTGCAAAAATTTCTATACATAATGATGAGCTCTGGCGTTATGTAATTTTCATAAAAATTACTTTATTATTTTTTGCACTTCCGGTGAAACTTTGGTGAATTTTTGTACGAACGGCAGCGAAGGTCTCTATATGTAATGGTCAGATCTGGGGTTATGAAATTTGCTTAAAATTCCATTATTATTTCCTGTACTATTGAACCGATTGTAATGAAACTTTGGTGAGTTGTTGTGCGCATGCACACGAAGGTTTCTAAATATAAAGGTGAGCTTTGGCTTTATGCAATTTGCACATAAATTCCCTTATTATTTTCTATTCCATTCTTCCGATTCCGATGAAACTTTCGTGAGTTATTTTGCGGACGCTAGCGGGCGTGCGAAACCTTAGCGGAGGTTTCTATATATTATGGTGAGTTCTGGCGTTGTGCAAATTTTTACATCCCTCATTTCCTATACCATTCATCCGATTGTGATGAAACTTTGGTGAGATATTGTGCGCACGCCTGCAAAAGTTTCTATATACAATGGTGAGCTCTGGCGTTATGTAATTTGCATAAAAATTATCTTATTATTCTCTGCGATTCCGGTGAATCTTTGGTGAGTTGTTGTACGCACGGCAGCGAAGGTCTCCATATGTAATGGTGAGCTCTGGTTTTATGAAATTAGCATTAAAATTATCTTATTATTTCCTACACAATTTAACCGATTGTGGTGAAACTTTGGTTAGTTGTTGTGCTGAAACCGCAAAGGTTTCTATGTATAATGGTGAGCTCTGACTTCACAATATTTATTAAAAAAAATACATTAGGCGGCTCGCGAGTTGTTTGAAAAATGTGTGTATTTTACAAAGTTAAGCGGTAGGGGGGAAGGGGGGGGGGGGGGTAAAAATCTGCGGAGCGGGTTTTTAACTGCTAGTAATAATTAATAGCCTCAACTATGTTGATTCTATGCCTTATCAAGCCATTTGTCGAGTTCCATGCCTTATCAAGAATCATGAAATTTGTTAGATCATGTATATTGGAAAATCTTTTAAAGTGAATTCTTACATAAAGAACTAAGTACCATTTAAAAAACATAAGATGTTATAATTATTAATATATCAAAACAGGCAAAATCACAACATTAGATAAGTCAGAAGCCTCGATAATACACATGACAAAAAAAAAACTTTCGTCAAACTTCAACAAGCAATTGCCTCTAAACAGCACGCGTGGTGAAAAAACTTATGCAAAGCAAAATTACATAAAATTTTATGCCAATTATTTTAGTAGTAAAAATATTTTTCACAGAGTCAATAGCTTTTGAGTTATAATAAAAATCCTGGAAAAAATCTTCTTTTTTCATGTTCTTTAGCTAAAACTCAAATCCCAACCATATTTTTCTTGGCGAAACTCGGATTCGTAATCAGCACCCCACAACACATAAATGAGGAAAAAAATTAGAACTGCATCAGAATTTATATCAACAAACTGCCTAATGACTGGACTAATTCTTAAATGTCAAACAAAGGCTTCATACAAATACGGATAAACTGACAATTTCGAATTGAATTTCTAACTTTAATATGAAATGGCAGTCAACAAAACTGATTTCGACAATAAAAACTCTCGAAAAGGAGACTGAGTTAAAACCGAAAAATGGACACGCTGTATTACAAAGTTCCTTGCCATTTATAAAACAAAACTGAAACGTCATTGATAAAGATACTTAAAACTAATACTAACCGTTCTATTTCAGCACTGCTGCGTATGTATGATCTTTTGTCAATACATAGTTTTAGACATTTTGTTGTAATTTTGTTATTCAAAAACTCACTTGTAATACAATCAAATGCTTTTTGCTTCCGCATAACCCGCCACAATAACAAAAACAGTGTGAAGTAAACAAATAACATGGTGGCGCGGTATCGTGAATCGGCGTGCTGTGATTGGTCGATTGGTGGAGTTTGACTAATCTAGCCCGCAAATTTTATTTCGCTGCAAATGAAATTGTACTAAGAAGGAGTTTGACTAATTAAGAACGCACTTTTAGAATATTGTTGTGGACATTAACATTTTAAAAAGCTTGTAATTAATTGTATATGGCTCGAAAAACTATTTTTTATTTATCTAACGATGCGAAATTTTATCCTTAAGATTATTGCATTTAAAACTCATTTTCGATAAAATGGTCGTTTGCACAATTAAGAACTCGGGCGACGAATGGTCATATTTGAACCTGAAATAAAATATTATAAGTAATAATCATTATATAAAAATAAATCAAAAGAGAACAAACACTTAAAAACTTAACTTCATAACCTGATGCTGTTGATTCGAAGTAATTTTTTTCAATAAATTCAAAGTGAAAAAGTTCTCTCGTTCGGCTCTTATGAGGAACTTATGAAACATTCAATAATTAAGTGCAAAGACATCGAACATGAAAATGTGGAGGTATTTATGAAAAATCTAAAAGTTTCCGATTTGCCAGCAATGGCCGTGATGAGGCAATTATTGCCAAAGATAAATGACAGCTTGAATAAGTGAGGAACTAAATTCAATGAAAACTAAAAACAAAATGAACTTAAAATAAACATAATGTAATAAAAATAATAAAAGCCTAATGACGGTGCTGGCGGTGAAACAGAATGACAATATGATGAATCAATTAAATGAAACACAACAACTGTGTGTACATCACTTTTTAGATGAATTAATTTCTACGTTGGCTTAGTTTTGATTTAAATCATTTTTTTAAGTATAAACCATTCCTATAAAAATACCTTTGTATTCTAAAGACTAAAAGAACGGTTCTTTAAGAAAATCATTAAATGTCTTTCGTGTCTAGACAACAAAAGGTAAAATAAAATAAAATCTAAATGAAAGAAAAATTTGTAAATAATTATATGAATATAATTTTACAAGTACTAAACTTACGAGTGAGGCTGGAGTGGCAGTAGACCTATAAATAATACTCACGGCATTGACTTCCCCCTCATCATACCACACGTTAATGTATGGGTGTAGGAGAGCATCGTCCACCGATATCCTTCGCTCGGGATCTATCACCAGCATGCGTGACAGCAAATCACGTGCTTGAGAGGCCTGGACACAACCAAACAATTAAATACAACTATACCTCATATTCACATTATTTATTACAAGTTGAATATTGCAACTCTTGGCAACTCTCTTTCTTCCAGAAGGCTACGCAAGTATCCATAAAAATCTGCATGGTCACTCCTCAGTATCCTGCGACCATCTGGTCTAACTCATGTCATCAAGACTTTAAACATGCCGAAGCAATTAATAAATTGTTAGTCCAGCAGAAATGAAAGCTTCACTGCCACTTGTGGCAGATATTTTTTAATGTGCTGTAGAAAATTGACAGCTACAGCAGTTGTGAGGTTTTGAAAGCTAGTTTTGATATCAAGAGAGACACGTGTACAGTCTGTGTGCGACAAGTTGGTTGCGACGTGATTACACAACATCGGTATTGAATACTTGCGTAATCCTGTAGAAGAAGGGCCTTAGTTCATTGGGATTGAAATTAGCTATGTTACATTGCACAATATGAAATAAGTAATGCATCATATTTATTTTTGAGGAAGTTTCTGCAAATTCAACACTGTAAGGCATCCAGAAATTTCATTTGAACAAAATATATATTTTTCCTATTAATCTTCAATACGCTCTGAATGCTTTGGCTGCCTATATCGGTAGTATGATTGCAGCAATAAAAGTATCAAAATAACAAGTCTCATTAAATATTTTATAAGTATGCAGTGGCCGTAATGAAACTAACAGTACAATTATTAAATATTTTATAAGTATGCAGTGGCCGTAATGAAACTAACAGTACAATTATTAAATATTTTATAAGTATGCAGTGGCCATAATGAAACTAACAGTACAATTATTGATAAAAGTTCAGAATTTTTTTTAAAGTTTAGCAGTTAGAACTATGCACATTGGCTGATACTATAAAAGAATAATGATGGAAAGTATTGTACGCACCTTTAACCGATTATGTTCATTGCTGTCGGACGGGAACAGGACGTCCGGAAATAGGCGGTCAAAGCTGTAGCCCGAGTAGCGTGGTCTGTTCTCAACGTAGTTGCGAACTGTGGGCTGCAGGCGAGTCATGAACTGAGTGGAAGGCGTGCCCAATTGTTCTGCAAATAATAAAAATAAATGATTAAAGAACAGTATTAATTAAAAGTGAGATAAATCAAACACTAGAATTTTAAATTCGTTTATTTGAAGATATTATATATATTTATAACAAAATTTCTGTTATAAATTTTTTTGTTTTTGTTTTGTTTTATTGCTGCAATTTTGACTTGCTTGATTACATATAAACGGGCATGCTATTATGTCTGTCAGCTGATCACAATTTATTAAAAAGCTAAAACGAGCTGAGAACTTTCTTTTAACGCTGATCGACACCAAATAATATGAGGAAAGTTTGAAACAAACCAAATTAAGTAAGATAAGGGCAAAAGTAATGAGACTCACCAATAATCTTATTCCACTGATCAATGTGATCAGTTCCCGGGAATAGAACTCCTCCCCTTATCATCTCCCCCATGATACAGCCCACTGACCAGATGTCCACATTCTCCGTGTAGCCCATCCCTAAGATCACCTGCAATCAATATACAGTGGGAAAGTCAAATAACACCGGTATCCAATAGTCATGTATATTCTCATGCGAGGATAGAAAGTCAGACTTACCTCAGGTGCTCTGTAGTACCGTGTGACGACATATGGAGTCATCATAAAAGTGGTTCCAGCTGTTCTGGCAAGACCAAAGTCCAATATTTTTAAGGTACAGTCACTCTTCACAACTATATTGGACGGCTTCAAATCCTATAATAAAAAAAAACATATATTCAAATCCACTCAATGTTCTGGGAACAAGGCAACTGTGTCTCAGTCAAAACTGTTACAAATCTATAGAAATCATTCCCGACAAGAAAGGGCTTATGATGATTTCACAACGGTCAGCGCATTGACAAAAAAACCAGATTCAACAATAATTTATGTGAATAACAGGAACTTTCATTGCATTTGAGACAACAAAAATATTGACTTTCAAAAGAATATCACTGCTAGATACATTGTAACCTCTCAGATTTTTCTGATCTGAATGATATGTATAACAGAACAGGTTAGCTAGATGTCTCACCCTATGAATGATCCCAGCGGAGTGCAGATGCTTGATGCCGCACAGCATCTGGTAGAGCAGGTAGCTCATGCGCTCGTGGTCCAGGTCCATCTGGATGACCTGGCAGAGATTGGCGTCCATCAGCTCCATCACCAGGTACACATCCT
Organism: Limnephilus rhombicus; assembly: GCA_929108145.2. NCBI lineage: Eukaryota > Metazoa > Arthropoda > Insecta > Trichoptera > Limnephilidae > Limnephilus > Limnephilus rhombicus. The sequence continues at coordinate 14,234,481 of OV815270.1, forward strand.
GGAACTCCTCCAGGGACCTCTGTGGCGTGAACGCATTCAGCAGCCCGATAATCTGTAATCATTCAAATATTACATTATTTTATAAAGACAATCCCACTAAGGAACAGGAAACTAAAAATTAGAACAAACTAAATTTGCAGTTAAATATGATCAGAGTTTTTATCAACAGTCCAGAACAGACTTGTATCGTGTGTGGTAAGGGAACGTACCCATACTACTTGACCCACTTTATGCTAATTTTAACCCCTCCCCCCCCGGTGACTAAAAATCTAAGCCCTCCGCCGCTCATTGTGGTATTTTGAAGGCACCCCCCCCGCACGGGTCACGTAGTATGGGTACGTTCCCTAAACTATAAAAGCTCACAATAATTGAACATTGTTCACTTAAGATAGACAAAGTTAAGAAATGTAGGTATTTTGTGAACTTGCAAATGATAATAACAGGCCAAATTAATAGTCACACATAAAATTTCTAAAGTAGAACCGCACAAAAGGTTCCCACATACAAAGAATGTTATGTAGTTTTGAAATCTGAATTTAAAGAATGGCGTAAATTCAAACCTATTTAATTTGTATAAAGGTTTTCGCAATACAAGTCTTTCAAAGAATCGTAGCAATTTATTGTTGAATAAAATATAACCTAAAAATAGCTTACATTTTTGTGATTAACGAGCTTCATGAGTTTGAATTCCCTATATGCCCTCTTGGCGTGTGTGACATTCTGGAACGGTCGGGACAGCTTCTTGATAGCCACATTCTGCTGCGTCACCGTATCATAGGCAGCACTGCAAATATACACAATCCATTAGACAAGCCTCCGGAAACTGTTCAACCAGAATTAGTTACTTAGATCATATGACATTTATATAACTCGTTCTTTCGGTGTCAGTTTAAGCTGAAAATGAGATAAACGAAAATAAAGCAAGGTCTGGCGGATAGTTTGAACAACTATGTAGCTCTAATGGACATTAATAAAATGATGTGGGTTATATAGGATATTAGCAATCAAATAAAATTATAATGATACATTACATGAAACTAATATCCTCATAAGGTTCTCTTAAGAGTTTATATGGCACTTGGCTTATTAATAATCGGATGCACATATATATATATACACAGATAATAGCATAACCAAATACATAGATTCATGTGTAATATTTTATTACACATTTTGAAAATGACATGATATAAAATGGGTAAAGGAGTTCGAGAGAAAGTTATTGATGTATAAAGTAGAGTATGAAAATAAAACAGAGTACGAAAGAAATTAGCCAAAAGCTTATACTTCTCAGTTGATTTGATGAAGAAGACGTAACAAAAAGAATACTGACAGCAAACATGCAATGTATGCAAACAAAAAGACATTACACATTGAAACAAAATAAAAAGAATGTAACCACGCGTATATAAAACATAAGAAGTCATTCACTTTAGACTGATCTTTGTGAGGTGTTTATGCACCAGTTTGAAATATAAAATGTTGAGAAATGTATTTCTCCATGTACATTATCCCGGGAGGTTAATAAAAGAGAGTGTATTGTTAGTAAGTAGTGTTGGGTTAGTCAGTGGTAGAAAGGGAGAGATGTTTGATTGGGTGAATGCTTACCACACCATCCCTTGCGCCCCCAGCCCTCGCGGAGACAGCTCCCGGTAGCGCTCGGGAACACGGAACTCCGTGTCACCAAATTGCACACTCAGAAACATATTCCACAATCACAAGCCGAGCCCACTAAACAATACACCATAACCCCCCTTGAAGGTGTGCAAGCCGAAAACCCGGTTAATACAAGTCCCGTGGGAATGCAAAACATGTGGTCCAACCAACTACGGGCACTTAATGTCCTCCTCAGACTTCAATTCACAACGCTAACTTCTAGTTCATTTATAGCAACGGGGGCTGTGACCGGATCAGCTAGGAAAAGTGAACAAAACAATAAGAAATGATACAAAACAAACAAAATCAATCAACCAAAATGTGCATAAAAAATAAATATATAGTCACTAAAGAGCCACTAAAATACTTAATAAAATTATAATAACAAAATAACATTGCTAAGGATAATTTGATAAACTTTGTCTATTATCCTGTAAAATAATTAATAATATTTTGATTGGTAAATATATGTATTACAATATTCAAAATACCCAAATAAAATGGTGTATTTCAAGCAAAGAGATCATTATCACCATGTATTGTAATTAATATTATTGTGAAAACGAAATGGTATGTTATTTAAAGCTGTGTTAAAAAGGGTGTTTGTGGAATTTTAAAGAAGGAAACATCCTTATCAACACAGAGATCAAAGTCTGATTATGATTTGGCTCAGATAAATAAAAGTAAAAGAAAAATATTTTTAGTGCTATAAAACAGGTAAGCGTGAAATTAGATAAAGATTACAATAGAACAAAAAAGGTCTACGTCATAAAATAAAAAATATTTCAGGCAGAACAGAAAAACTAGTTCAATAAATATGGCAGCTGATATAATAAGAGAATATTCATACTTCAATGACTAAGAAATTTCTACAAAATATCAATGAATTATTATCAGCAAAATACTCTGGGCAAAGAGATGGGTAAAAACTACCAAAAACATCATCATAATGAATTCTTTAGCAATGAGATGCAAACAAAATTATCGATAATTAACAAAAAATATTCAAATTTATAACAATTGTTAAACCATTTATTGAATCACCAAACCTTCTTAAAAGGAACGGCTGCGCAGCCTTTTTCGTACAAAACTTAAATTTTGATTTTAGGCCAAAACACCCAACCAAACTGAAAAATTACTTAATTAAAAACAAATCACTTTACATACACCACATATTTAATCAAAATAATCACCATGTTTCCAACCCAATCTTTGTATAAGTGGTGTATACAAAGTGTATAAGTGGCGTATACAAAGTGATTGCTTTTCATTTAAATAAAATAATGCCACAAAGTGAATTTGTGATTATTGGAGAAGTGATAATTACTTTTTTTAATGTCTAGTACGGACACATGCTACTTTATTAATTTATTTTTTAAATTATAAAATACAAGTAATTAAAGAATTCAATTATTCATGAATTTAGGGGCAACTTTGGCAATTATTCACGAATTAATGATAATTATTAAAAAAAACATTTTTGCTCTCTTTACTACACAGATATTATGAAATATTAAATAAAGAATTTTGAAGTGTGAAGATTTAAATTGCGGACAACCAATTTACTTGGAACACAAATTTGTTTGTTTATAAATTAAAATTTATACAAAAGAAAATTCAGAGAGTTTTATTTTATTTTTCATTATATTTACACAGTATGTAGGGCAAGATTATATTTTTAAATTATTACAATTAATTCTCATAAAAATTAAAAAGCTGCCTCTAAAATCATTCAAAATTGAATTATTTATAATAAAACATAATTATTCATATTGGTTGGCCTGAAATCCAATTTAAATTTTGCATGAAAAAGGCCGTGCAGCCATTCCTCTAGTTTTAACTCATTACCTCCATGATGATGCCAATAGGCATCTTTCAAATAGATTATTATTTTTTCACTATGGGAAATTGAGAAAAACTGAATCTGACCAAGACATTATGCACCATTTCGAGATTGGTATTTCAATAAATAACATAAGTGATAAATTTTATTCATTATTCTATTTTTAAGTAATTATTTATCAAAACCCTAAAAAAACAGATAAAATCAAATTAAACAAAATGCGTATGACATAATATTAGTAAAAGACCAAATGGCCGGCAATACTATTAAACAATGGTATTGCATGCATAAGATGTACGCTGAATGTCGATCAAAGTAGGTGATTCCTGCACGCAATGTTTGGAAATCAGTAGTGACAGGTGTTTGTATACGCTGTTGGTTAGCTTGCCATCAAACAAAGTGCTGAGTTTTTGTGAGTGATTTTTATTCAAATTGGTAATTTGTCTGCAGTATTCATACAATTATTAGAAATGTCGAAAATACCTTCTTCTCCGCTTGTAATTTGTCATTATATTATGAAATGGCTGAACCGTGATAGAGTTATAACTGAATTGGGTGTTCTGACAATGATAGTGAAAAATATGTGTGAATTTTGTAAATGAGGGGAAGTTGCATTGCTTCTTGAGAAAGTAAGATCATGAGTTGGGAAACCAGATGACCAGATGAAAGAGAAAACAACGCATTCCGCGTAGGACATTGCTTTTTGTCTTTTCCGAATCAGTCAATACTGAAGTTGAGGAATTGCAGGAGGAGGATAAAGAAGGCCATAATGCAGAAGATGTGAATCGTGTGCCTCTAATCACTCTAATGCAAGAATATGATTTGCCATATTGTGGCAAATCTCATCTTCGTTGTACCCTGTCCAAAAAAAGACCCAAAGGTCTGTCGTTGCGGGCTTGCACTTTGACTGAAAATAAATAGTAGTAGGAAAATAAATTGCGCAGATTCAGCTAACTTTCCTCATTCTGTAATGATTTTAAGAATTTCCATTTTTGTTTTCATACATATTTTCCTTTAATTAAACATGATTTTAATTGAATTATACACAAAAACTGTAAATTAATTTTTTATCAATACATTTCATTAACGCATTCCATAGTCAACATAAATTTGCCTAAGGGGGCTTATACCTCCAAGCATTGTATTTAGGCATCAATTTTCTAGACGCTCTGGAGGGAAAAATTCCAAAAATGATTTTGGGCTCTATATAATCATGATTTCAATTTATAAATAAAAAAAAATTCATGCAGATAATGTGTTAAGCAATAATAGAATATCTTATAATTGAAGCTATCTTGTTTAATGGTTATTTTATTTCCATCTTCTTTGCAGAGCATATTTATTTGTAAATCTGAAAAGCTGTTGTCATGACGGGTGTTGGTTAACCAGGAGAGCAGAAGAATGGAGAGGTGTGGGAGGGAGAGACTCACCAGACGATGCCCTGAGCCCCGGAGCCGATGGGCTTGAGGTTCTGGTAGCGCTTGAGGATGGTGAACTTGGTGTCGCCCACCTCCACGGTGTAGAAGTAGGAGTGGCGGGCGGACATTGCGCCGGGGGTAGGCGGCGCCGCGTGCGGCATGCGGCCCGCTCCACACAACTAAAACGTAACAAACAGACAAGATAACACACTGTCATTTCATTTTTAGATTTCACCTCACAAACACCAACTGTCTGTACTGTGAAACTACAACTAGGTCGATTAGGAATTAGGCCACACAGTTAGATGATGTTGTGGGGTGGGTTGAGGAAGGGATTTGATAATACAGATCTTAAAGAGGCGAATATTAAATAAGGGAGAAGAGGATACTTTAATTTTAAAAACAACTGTAATAATTATTATTCCTTATTCAATCAACAATAACAGTTATTAGTATCATTAATTTTCACCCCATAGATTAATTATTATGGATCCAGATTGTAATGTAGCAAGTGCAACCAAGATAAATTTAATCACTCTAGATATTAAATATTAAAACCATAATATAACTACACAAGTCAAACCCATATCACATTTTGTTAATCCATGCAGATTGATAGAACTAATCAATATTAAAGGGCAGGGTAATTATAATTAATTTCAATTGTGGACGATCAAACAATATATACCACAAATTCTTATTTAAAACCTGAACTAAAATAGAACAAAAAGTATAATGAATGTCTCTAGTACAATTTTAATTTGTGTATTATTTTTATGGTATTCTTCACTTGAAACTGAAATGCTAAGTACCCAGCTGATTTTATTAATTTATTGCTGATAGACAAAACAATGAAATTTTATTACGCCCTGCATAATATTGGATTAGGGAACGTACCCATACTACGTGACACGTTTAGGGGGGGGGGGGTCTTCAAAATGTCACGCTTGGTACAAATGAGCGGCGGCGGGCTCAGGTTTTTGGTCACCGGGGGGGGGGGGGGGGGAGTTAAAAATTGCAAAAAGTTGGTCACGTAGTATGGGTACGTTCCCTTATTTATTTTTGTTATTATTAATTTTTTTTTCTATTTATGTTCTTGTTTCTTTACTGTGTAAATATATAAATATGTATAACTATATGGGATGTGTGGGATTGGAATAAAATGGATCCTGGAATTAAGAATTATTATTATTATTAAAATTTAAATTCAAAAAATAATCCAGGGAATATCATTGGCCACAGTCATAACTCCTAATTCACCACCACAACCAAAGATATTGAAATATAAGAGATGTGCCTTCGGCAGTTTTCACTGGGTAGGACTGTGTTTCCTGGCGTCGCTTATATTGTTAACCAGTACTACTGCACACCTTAAAAAAATCAACTAAATGAATGAATTCTTTCTGTATTCAAACTATATTGTTAACCAATACTCCCGAACACCTTAAAAAATAAACTAAACGAAAGAATTCTTTCCATATTCAAACTTTCCCATTAGACGGTAGTCCGCCAACGGTCGGTTGGCCATCATAGCATATCTCTTGTATTTCAATAACTTTGATCCAAACCAAATAAAATTCTGAATTGGTCAATTTTTGATGACCTTGGTATTTATAAAATTTTTGCAGAAATATGAAAGAGGTTATTTGCTACAAATATCAAAATAAATTACCTGATAACTTCTCACTGAGAAAGATGAGAAGTATCTATTGGATCTCGGTCTTTCTCTGAGTTAGTTGTTTGGGAGCATCGTCGACTTGAGTTGTGAAGGTTGGTAACCCGCCTTCATGCACAGTTCCCGTAGTGGCGACCTGATATGTGTTAAGAGTTACAACGACTCTTTTGGAAGACTTGACGCTTTCTTCTATCTTGCCCACTAGTTAATATCACGCCTCACAGCTTATGTAGATTGGATTGTCTGGAAAGAAAAGAAAAACACAATTTTATACTAATTTTTTTCAAACATAAATATCGTGTTTCAACATAAATATTCTCAGTTTGGGAGGCGGGTCTGGGTACCGCCGCCCCGGGAACCATTTATTGGATAACCAACACCTCTGCCATAGGTCACCCCAAGTGGTTCACCACGTTTGGTGACTTAGCAGGGGTGCCCGGGTTCATGGGGTGAGGTTTTTCCGGAACTTGGCGGCGGATGCGTCTGTCCACCAACTGTCTGGCAAGCCAGATCGGGAGAGACTGGTTGAGGGAGATCTTTTGACCTCTCCAGCAGGACTTTCTCGGAACATTGCCTTGCATCAGAGTGGTAAGGATAGATTTATACGTCTGTTACTCTTGGATACACCGACCCCAGATCCTACCCACCCCTCATACCTTTTTTCCTTGCCAGAAGTTTCTCTCCTTCCTTTTCCTAAAAATTCCCTCCACAGAGCATCCTCAAAGATGACATAGGCCCTGAGGGGAATTATTTTCCTCAGGGCCTCCTGTGTGGAGCTATTGTTAAAAAAAAATGTTGATATATGATGGAGTAATACTTTTCTTTAGAATTTAATACCAAAAAAACTCTGTCCACATTTTAATTTATAGCAATTTCTCCAAAAACAAGTACAAAAATTACTTGGATGTTTTCGTAAGCATCTGAATTGTTTCAAATTATTCAATTGTTAAAAAATTATTTTCAACAAATTCCAGGTAAAATATGAATAAAAATGTGTATATTTTACCAAAATTTTCATTATCTATAACGTCACTGTTGTAACATTAGATAACTGTTTTCTTGTTAGTGCAATATCACATTACTTTGGTCACGGCAAGTAAACATTGTCCTATTTAGGTCTCCTACAAGAAAATTAATAGTAAACACAATAAAAAATGTATGTTAGAGATCCACAAACTTAGTTGTCCAGGCGGCCAAATAAGAAACTAATAAAATAATGACCAGTTAGTAGCCAAATGGACAAATGCGCCGAGTTCCGAGTAGGAGGAATCGCAACATTATCAGGATATTTGTATTAAGTCTCACATTTTAAAAATAGTATTCTTCTTTCAAAATATATTTTTAACTAACTAAATAATTAACATAATAATTACCTGTTTTTCTCTTTCTTTCTATGTATTATCAATCTATATTCATCTCTATTTTATTTAGATTTTTCGAATTTCACTTAAGTGTACAATATTTTAGTATGTAACCGTATCCCATGTATGTACACCTGCACTTATAGATAATCCAGAAGTTTCAATTGTTCCCATTATATACTTACCTATTGCATAATGTTATTCTATTTCTGTTATAATTAGTGTAACTCGCTCATCAAGCACAAGAACTAGTTTCTTCTTTGGCGAGATTGCAATTTTAAATAATTTGTGTACCGATATGTAATTTATATAAAACCACTGTACTATATAGCTATATTAAATAAAAAAATAAAAATAAAATTAAAAAAAAACTAGCAGACCCAGCCACACGTTGCTGTGGCTAACGAAAGACAACGTCATTATCCAACCTTTATAAAATCCACACCACTCGCTTGCCAGCTGCCCGCTGCCCGCTGCCTGAATTGAATATTTGAATTTCTCGACTTTTCTCTACTATAATAAGCATGTATTATACATATAAACCTTCCCCTTGAATCACTCTATCTATTGGTGAAAACCGCATAAAAATCTGTTTCGTAGTTTAAAAGACCTATGCGCACATACATTTTGAGCGACTTCATTTTATACTATGTAATAATAATGCAATTCGAGCGATCGCCACTAATTATACAATGCTTGCAATGCAACACTGGATATTTGAAAAGGGAAAATCAAATACCTACTTACTCTAGGGCATCTATTTTCCAATTTCTTCCGTAGAACGAATTTCAAAAGTGACTATAGTACGGCCCGCCAGCCATTTTAAATCGCACAAAAATATGTTTTCATTGAATTTTTCGGCTTTTCTCTAATATAATTTACATGTATTATACATATAAACATTCCTCTTCAATCACTCTATCTATTGGTGAAAACCGCATGAAAATCCGTTGCGTAGTTTAAAAGATTAACGCGCACATACATTTTGAGCGACTTCATTTTATACTATGTAATGATGCATAGGTATACTTTTGTATCCACAATAGTAACAGTAGCGACATCCCTGTCTGCACATATAACTTAACCTTTTAACCGCTAAAAAAATATACCTAAGCAGTCGCCCCCACGCGGCACTTTCTTTTTCGAATGTCATTTTTACATAGACCCTTTTAGAAAACAAAATCATTGTCTGGATTAATCCTAAAAACATTAATAAATCTTGATAACATCATCCTCCAATATCGAAGTATCAATAAACATTATAACTGTGGGTAACAATTATAGAAAACAATTAGAAAATATAATGTAATAATAATGAATTACAAACAGAAGATTCATTTGACCTTTTATTTTGTTAATATGTATTATTAAGTTAGTAGGCACTCAGAAAGACTCTTTTGAAAAGAACAGAATAACATGCCACGGTGTGCCATCAAATGCTGCCGCAACGGCTGCCAACTTGTAAAATAAAAGCAGTCAGGCCACGAAATACGCCAACAAACAGTGTTATTATTGAATGATAGCAAAGTCCTTTTTGTTATAACATAACCTTTACTGAACCATTGAAATGGCTACCATCTTGAAACAGAAGATACAAATAAATCTACAGACATTATTGTAAAAAAAACAACTGAATAAAAAAATGACTTGACTGTTTGGCATTTCGTTAGTCTGAAAATTTACTTGTACCTTTCCTTTCAATATGGTAGCCGTTTTAATGGTTCAGTAAAGGTTATGGTACCTACTTTCCCAATTGCCTGAAGAATTTTTTAAAAAAGAATCATGTGCGGCGTTTTATTGCACAAATTGTACAATTCAATATTTTTTTACATTAGCTCCACACAGGAGGCTCCGAGGAAAATAATTCCCTTCAAGGCCTATGTCATCTTTAGGGATGCTGTCTGGAGGGTCTTTTGGGGAGAGGAAGTTTTGGAAAGGAAAACAGTATGAGGGGTGGGTAAGAATCTGCGTGAGAGTGTCTCCAGGAGTGACAGACATACAAATCCATCTCTCCCAATGCGGTGCAAGGCAATGTTCTGAGAGTCCTGCTGGAGAGGTCATAAGGTCTCCCTCAATCAGTTTCTCCTAATCCGGCCTGGTGGGCAGATGCATTCAAAATCAACTTAGGATACGTTCATAAATCAACTTAGGATACGTTCATAAATCAACTTAGGATACGTTCATAAATCAACTTAGGATATGTTCATACATCAACTTAGGATGTGTTAAAAAAACCAACAGAATGTTTTAAAATCAACTGAATAATCGATAGAACAATGTGGCACTTTGTGCATCAACATGCAGCTGGTGGGCAGATGCATTCAACGCCGAGACCCGGATAAACCTAACCCCATGAACCCGGGCACCCCTGCTAAGTCACCAAACATAGCGAATCACTTGAGGTGACTCCACTGTTGAAATTAAAACAATATTACATAAAAAATATATTATTGTTTATAATTAAGTAGGTAAGTATGTATTTAAGTACCTACTTACAAATCCTATGATTTCAGAGGAAATTTAGGTTTTGATTTATTAAATAAGATAAAATTACAAACATACTTTTTGGACGTGAGGTCAACTGTTCCCAGAGCTACTAGTTTTAGTAGAGAGACAAAATGATTTGGTTAAAACACTGATATTGAAATTCGATACGTCTGTTACACGTTTTGCTATGACAAACAGCGAAAACAAAATCCCTACAAGTACCTACATCAGCACAAAGTAAATCCGCTGACAACAATTAAGAAAAATTCTTTCAGTATTTATTAAATTTGTCAATTTCATCCACCGCATAAAAAAACATTGTAACTAGACTAAATTAAGCCTGCAACTAATGATTTTCTGACCAAATGTCTGAAAATTTTATATAAATATTGAAATAATTCTTGCAAAAAGAACATTGAATTGTGAAACTGATGAAAATAGTAAAACGAAGTACTTTCGAAACATATCTAAAGCTATTATGGTATATATCCGAAAAGGGGGTGGTTTGAAGGTATTGACAAATTGACAACATTCCCGGAATTACTGGTAATCCCCATACCATCCAATAAAGCACTGTTTGATGTTTCCAAATAATCTCAACGTTGATATTTAATCATGAACGACAAATCATTACCTGAATTCGAAATAAAATACTAATTTCGGGTGTACCCTTGTACCCCAGTGGCGTAGCGAGGGGCGGGGCTGGAGGGGCGGACGGAACACTGTCAGTTATTTATATCATCTTAACTCTATGGCCCCGAATTTTGTCAGTCTTTTATAAGTGGAATAGCCTATATTCTTCTAGCCACCCCCCCCCAGGATGGACCAATCTCAAGTCAACTTTAATGGGGGGGGGGGGGTGACACCACTCTCTGGGGGTGACATCCGCTCCGGGTGCCACCTATGCTAGCTACGCCACGGCCCGTCTGTAACTTTGGTTCAATGATTTTTAGCTTTTGCTTTAAATTTACGTTTCATTTTCAAAATCGGTAGTTGGTTTGAAGAATTCAGACAAGCGAGAAATTACCTAACTATAACATAAAATTTTTAATAAAAAATAATTTTAGATAAATGAAAAATTTAACTTTGTTTGAACCACTTTTATATTTGAGTAAATCCGACCGGTTTCAGAACGACCGTTCCTTCTTCAGGGCAAATGTATACTGATTTGACAGTTTTGAAATATGTATAACATATATATTTATATATATATATATATATACCATAATAATACATTGTTCCCATCCTACCAGCCCAGGATCTACAACTTTTTCAAACCGGGGCAGAAATTTGATAGTGGCGCTCCCTCTCGATCAGTGGCGCCCCCGTGAGGTGAATGATCGTTGCTTCGCTTGATGTTCGACCGCTCGGGTTTATTCGGCTCGGCTCGTGTAGCCCCTAGGTCTAGATGGGACGGGGATTCCCCTGGCAGAGACATCACGTACACTATGCACGCTCTCAAAATCGACTTAGGATACGTCCACAATGTATAATTTAACTTAAAATTTTGAAAATTTTATTTTCAATCAAACAAATAAATTACGATTTTGGCGCCCCCTAAAACTGCCGCCCGGGGTTAGCCCCCTCTAGATTCGGGACTGGGTAGTACCTATCTATTATACGCGTAAACAGTAAAATTTAATAAAGCACTAATAATTATCAGACTAGATAACCACAGGAGGAGTTGAATTAACTGAAATAATGCGCATACATTTAATAAATTGATGCACATCTGCGGAATTACCTTTTCCCATTAGAGCCCGCACAAATCCCCACAAAATAATTTGAAATATTTATTTACATAATTCCATATTGAAATGTGTACACACAGAGCGTGGGAAGCTGAAAGATTATGATTAACCCCTCAGGCCTCGGGCCTAATTAGTCGGAAGGTCAAAATATTTTTTCTTTGCAATAAAATCCAAATAAATGGAATATTCCTGAACGCATCCGAAAACTAAAAACTGTTTTTGAAATGTGATTAAATACGCTTTCAAATTTTATAGTTCGAAATAAACAGATTTATTTTTTAATGCAAATAAAGAAGTTTTAAAAATGGCTCACCTTAGGTAACTAAAACTAAAATTACTGATAACGAAAAAAAAGACGTACGTGTTTTATTAGGAAAATGTATTATAATTTATACATTATCGTCAACTCACTTTTTTATCATGTAAAAATAATTCATTAAAAATTTCCGCAATTTTTATTTTTTTTTTTTAAATTTTGGATTCATAAAGATGCACATTTCAATTATTTTACGGTTAATTTTTAGATTTGATTATAAAGCATGGTGTTCAGATCATGTTTCTAACCGTGGTAGTAAGGGAGACACAACGATTTCTTATGAGACCTATAAGAGTTGTTTCGAAAACCGAACAAAATTAGCCTGAGGGGTTAATTGAAAATAATAAAAATCTTTTAGCATGCACCATTCTTGGTACAAAGGAATATGCAGCATATTTTGGCACTGGGCGAAGCGAATCGCCGAACTTTTGATTATTCGATTGGTAAAGGGTCGGACAGATAATGAACATTGCCAAAAAACATTGCTGTAAACCATGACAGACGCGTGTCAAATACAAAAAATAATGATAAGACAATAAGACATTATCATGTCACATCTTATCCCACAACACTTGATCCCATCCACAACAATAATATAACTTGCGAGATTAGAAGCTTTCCTGATACGTGATCGAAATATATTTAACCTAATCTTCCACAACTGCTAAAGAGATTATATCATACAGAACTCATCAACACAATGGAAAACATCAGCAGTTGAAAACTATGCGCCACATTGAATAAGAAATGTTTTATTCTGATAACTGTTTGCGACGATATTCGCTTTTCCATGAAGTGGTCGAAATATATAATATTTATCGTAATCTTCTAAAAGTTCGTAGGGATTAGGGATTTTACATCACCTCGAAATCATTTAAGTATTTAAAGGAAAACATCGGAAGTTTGTTGAAAACTGCGTGTTCGTAGGGATTACATTTTACATCACCTCGAAATCATTTAGGTATTTAAAGGAAAACATCGGTAGTTTGTTGAAAACTGGGTTCGCAGGGATTATATTTTACATCACCTCGAAATCATTTAAGTATATAAAGGAAAACATCGGTAGTTTGTTGAAAACTGTGTTCGTAGGGATTATATTTTACATCACCTCGAAATCATTTAGGTATTGAAAGGAAAACATCGATAGTTTGTTGAAAACTGTGTTCGTAGTGATTACATTTTACAACACCTCGAAATCATTTAGGAAAACATCGGTAGTTTGTTGAAAACTGCTTTTTGAAGCGAAAACTTCTTTAGCACGTTGTGATTAGAAACTCGATGAAACGAAAAAGCGTCACTAAAAAGAGACAAACAAAAACATCTACCTACGGGATTTAGCCTGCGAGAGAATGACTATCACGTGTGAACCGCACACATTTTTTTTAACATTAGCTCCACACAAGAGGCGCCGAAGAAAAAATCCCTCAGGGCCTGTGTCGTCTTTGGAGCTGCTGTATGGAGGGTCTATTTAGGGAAAGGAAGGAGAGGAAGTTCTGGGAAGAAAAAAGTCATGAGTAGAGGTAGGAATCTGGGGGTCAATGTGTCCAGGAGTGACGGACGTATGAATCCATCTCTCCCACAGTGCAAGGCTTTGGGGTCGAGAGAGTTCCAGCGGAGACTTCAAAAGGTCTCCAGCCGGAACAGTTGGTGGGCAAACGTATCCGCCGCCAATACCTAGTCAAACCTCACCCCACGAACTAAGGAATCCATGCTAAGTCACCAAACGTAGCGAACTACTTGAAGTGACGTAAGGCAGGTTATCAAATAAATGGTTCCCGGCCGGCAGTACTCCAGGGTGGCCACAAAAAACGGATTTCAAAATTCCCTGATAATTCCAGGTTTTCCAGGGTAGTTTCTACATTTTTCCCTAATATGTTTAATTTGATATAAGGGGATATCGTTCGTTAGATAAATAATAAAGGGAATTCCGTCATCAATAGCATTTATTATTTCTTTGCATCACAATAATCTATTAAAAACAAAATACACTTGTTACAAATTTATGATATTTCGCCTGAAGACTTTTTTCAAGCTTGTGAAACGATAGATAGAGATATAATCATTAAAAAACTATCTAAAAATGGAATAAAAGGAAAGGCATTGAAATGGTTCAAGGATTATTTAACTAATAGATATCAAACCACAAAAGTGGGTCAGACAATCTCCGAATCAATGAAGATTACATCGGGAGTACCACAAGGGTCTGTTCTCGGACCTATTCTTTTTATAATGTACATTAATGATATGGAAAAGTATGGCAGACGACGCATTGATATATATAGCAGGAGAATATTATGAACTCATAATGAATCATTTAAATGAACACCTACATAATATATCAATATGGCTGAAGAAAAATAAACTAAAATTGAAAGTAAACAAAACTAACATTGGAAAACGAGTAACGGAAACAAAAAAGACATATTGATAGACGGTGAAGTTTTGAAAGAAGTATTTGAAATTAAATATTTATTTTAAATAATTGACTCCAAATTGACTTTCGCTCAAAACTCAAAACCATTTATTAAAAAAATTGCCAAAAAAATTTCGCTGTTGGGAAGAATAAGAAGATTCCTTGACATAGTCTCCAGTAAAAATGTGTACAACGCATTCATTGTACCACACATAAATTACTGTAGCAGCATTCTATTCTTAGCCAACGACGGATTAATAAAACAAATGATAATTCTACAAAACAGAACTGTGAGAACCAAGGGCGGCTGGTCGCACAGTGTGTTTGTGTGCAGCACTGGCAAATTATAATGTCTAAATTTACTTTATTTACTTACTGAAGACTATACACATCTCTAATTTAATTTCTCTAATTTAAATCTATAGAATCTCTAATTTAATCATTTCAAAATATTAGTTACCAATATAATGCTACGAATATTATCAGGGAGAATGCTTTTAATCTCGAATAGCGCGGCCGCCTAGCGCCCTCGTATCAGCCGTATCGGTGTGCATTCGGTTTGCAAACGAACGAAATCATATTTTTGTATGAAATATTTAAAACATCGAAAGCGCGTGGATTTCGCTATTTGTATCAGAATTTGGCTTCAATTGGTGTGCCACCCACCCAAGATATTCCGATCCTTGCCGAAGTTTACCGATTGGCGGTCAACATCGACCCGAACCATGACCCGAGGTGACACGAATACAATCGAATTTCGGCGAAGATCATACATAGATCAGTTTGCGGCGCGCGCTTGACGTGACGTGATATTTCGTGACGTGATCATTGTTTTGTTTTTTTTTTTTATATTGATTATATTAAATACCAATAACCTAATATATTAATATTTAATTTTATTACAAAAATGAGTGCAACCAGTATTGAATATATAACAGGAAATAACAGTTTGTTTGAAAATAAATTAATTATTGAAAATTCCTAATTAATAATTTTTTGTCATAAGTAGATACCTACGGATTGTCTGACGGCCGGCATAGTCCAGCGGTAAGGCTCTTGACTAGCATTACGAAGGTCGCGGGATCGAATCCCGGCGTGGCAAATAAATTTTATTTGATTAATTTGTGTTATTTCACAATTGATTCATTTAAATTATGTATAGTATATTTGCGGCACGTTCCAGAGTGGAAGATACTCTCAGTATCGCCCTGGTGTAAGACCACCATTCAAAATTGAAACGTTGCTTGAATGGCGTTAGACATGTTTGGTGACCACATCTGAATAGCCAGGTACTATCCCCACCTTCCTCTTCCCTATCTCCTTCCCCTCCCCTCTACCTTTAACCTCACAACATACCCCAATTGGGGATGCCATAGTCCCACTGGCTCCAGACGGGAGCAGTTTGGACTCTTGTGTGGTATTCATGTAAAAAAAAAGTGAACCACCACATTCTCAAGGCAGCGGCCGCCACTGGTGAGAACTATATTGAAGAAAAATAGGTACACTTCAGTCAAGAAAATGTTGAAGGAGTTAAATATCTTGTCATTTAAACAAATTATTTACTTCAATACTATATTGTTAATCTACAAAATAATCAATGGCCATACGTCTATTGAATTCCTAAGAAAAAATGATAAAACTACAAAGCAACAACACGATACGAGGAAAAGAAATGAACTAAGACTCCCTTCAGGAAAAAAAAACACAGAGTCAAAAGCCATTGATGTACGGAGCATTGAACATATTTGGAGAATTACCAGAAGAAATAAAATTGGAAGAGAGCATAAAGGCATTTAAAATTAAATTGCGAAGATTTGTGATTGATTTGGTATAGATGTGTTAGAAAAATGAAACAATATAACTTTGTATAAACCACTTATATGATGTGCAAATCCGACCAGTTTCGGAACAAACGTTCCTTCGTCAGGGAAAGCTTATACATTCAAAAATATAGATGTGTTATTTTAAGTGTATGTATATAAACATAAGGATTGTATTAGGACATAGATAACTATGTACCTATTTAAAATAACGCAATAAAACAACTTGGGGGTTTCACAAATCGCAAAATAAAGAATTTAGTTTTATTTTTGGAATTCCCTGATATTATAATATTTTTTTTTAAATTCCATGACATTTCCCTGATACTTCCAGGTTCGGTAAAATTCCCTGATAATTCCAGGTTTTCCAGGTCTTGTGGCCACCCTGTACTCATAAACCGCCTCCAAATTATATTAAAATTTTGTGTTGTATATTTCTTCAGAATGCTTGCCGCATAGAACAAGATATATACAATTCTGAGTATTATTTGGTTGAAATGTGCGAGGTTATACGCTTTTCCATAAAGTGTATTGGACAAAAAAGTGTGTTTCGGTGCCAAATGTCCGAACTAATCCTAAAACCCAGCAAGTAATGTAAAACAATTATTATACAACATTTTTATTTATCACGATTGAGGCAGACATTAGGGCAACATACCAAGTAGAAATGAATTACGAGTTTAACGTGGGTACGTTTTACCGAACAGAATGTTCCATTATCCCTCGGTATTTTTTATCTGTAAACCGACTTCCAGATCTAGGTATCTAAAAGAGTGGCAGCGAGACTTTTACTTTTTCAAATATTCACCGCCTTGGGAATACTCGTAAAGTATCGACATTGAAGTTGTTAAACCCAACCAAAACAAAAAGGCAAACTGTAAGTATAAATTATAGGTTTTTCACATTACGATTGATAATTTATTTATTTAGCATTCATAATTTATTATTTTATATCAAAATCTCGTGTCGAGGTGTTTGTGGCCGCACTCCTCCGAAATGACTCGACCGATTTTTATGAATTTTTTATGTATAATTAATTTAGTAGGTGTGAGAACAGGTCGAAAAGTATTTTTCATTCCGCTAGGTGATTAGGGTGACCCTATCGATTAGGGTGATTTTTTTTTCGATTTTTTTGACAATTTTTTTTCTGCATCAAAAATACCTATAACCCCAAATTTTCACCCTCCTATCCCCACCCTTCCATTTTTTAATCGCGATTTTAGTATTTTTTTATGAACAAATTTAACCGTCGTTTGTATTTCAAACAGAACGACATTATTTATTATTATTTTGTTATTAATTTTTTTTATGTTCTCCCATAATAAGCAAATGCTTGTGCGTATGGGAGGAGGTATTATTTGTTTATTTATTTAGTTTTTGTTTTTATTTATTTTTAAATTTATTTTATATAAAGAATAAGAGATTTTTATTTATTTTTATTTATTTGTTTATTATTTGTTTTTTTTTTTTAGTTAAGGTTTTCAGTATATTTTTTAATTGTGTTTTGAATTCTTTGAATCTATCATTAAGGTATCTTATATTTTCTGGCAATTTATTGAAGTATTTGTAGTTTTGTTGACCCAAAGTTTTTTTACAAATCAGAATTGGTAACATGTATTTTTGCCTGAGATTTGCTGTATTTTTGAAAGGTACGGTTTTGTTTAGGATATCTTCTTTGTAAACTTGTAAGGTTGAGTGATACAAGAAGAGTATTTAATTTTCTGACTTTAAATTATTTTTATGTTATTGAATGACAGATGGCACTACGTCCGACTCATCGAACTTTCATCCACACATAGAAATAATTTATATGGGAGAGCAATGTTTCCGGGTCAGCTAGTTATTTTATAAATATGCCGCCAAACTTCCATTAATGATTGCTTCGTTCGAGGATCTTGGAAAAGTGAGCATTTGAAATATCAGCCAGCCTTATTCAATCGTTTAGTATCCGGAATAACACAAAACATTTGAAGAGTCACCACTTAGCTTGGCTTACAGCATCAATATAGCGGGGGTAGCAATGTGTCAAAAAAGTAAGTCATGCATTCGAAAAACCTTAAAATCTTATCGGCTGATAAAACCTTTATCAGCCGATATTTCAATTAGTCGGTTGTGAGTCGATACAACAGGTAGTTTGACAGCTACCTAAACCAAACAATTTCCTCAAATGAATTGAGAAACCTATAACCAAACAAACTAGACAACCAAACAATTTCCTCAAATGAATTGAGAACCCATACAACCAACCAAACAAGTCAACCAAACAATTTCCTCAAAGGATTTCAGAACGAGCTTGAAACGTTGCCTGAAGTGGCTTTCGCCGTGTTTGGTGACCAGATCTGAATAGCCAGGTACTTCCCCACCTTCCTCTTCCCTCTCCTCCTTTCACCCACTACTATCTATCTCCTTTCCTCCCCACTACCTTCAGCCTCACAACATACCCCAATTGGGGATGCCATAGTCTCACTGGCTCCAGATGGGAGCAGTTGGGACTTTTGTGCGGTATTCATGTAAAAAAAGAACCCATACAACCAACCAAATAAGTCAACCAAACAATTTCGAGAAATATTCGTTACCACCAGGAAAATATTCCAGTAACCGAATTTTCAATACGCGTAAATGCGTTTTCGTGTTCTCCAATAAGCGATCAACAACCCGATTTTCTAAGTTTATATATTTGTCAATATAATTAGGAGATGCGTCAAAATTGTGTAAAGTAAACTAATTATTTGCGAACACATGTTACACATGCCTTGTACATTTTATTTCACGTTAGTAACGTAAAACGTTGATAAACGTAAAATATTTTTATAGTGAGAGGGTCGTAAAGAACTCATTACATTATTTTTTGGCTTTTAAGGGGCTCACGACGTTAAAAAGGTTGAAAAACGATGGTTTATAGCAACAGCCTCAATTAGAGAGAACAATATTCTAAATCACCATGCTAAAAGAACGTACTTAAATATGTAGTTATTCAAATATCTCCACAAGCAAATATTTAAATCACCCACCTAAATTTCCAAATAATTACGCCTCTTTTTTCCCTTAGACATCCCCAAGCTTGCCGAAATACATCAAACCTTTTTCATAATTAGGAGGGTAAACTTTTGGGCTGAATCACTCTTTTCAATAAGCAAAGGAGTCTGGGGAATGTTACAGCCAACTGTCTAAATAACAAATATCCGATATTTCCAGCCATACCCAGAATCACAGTTCTCGGGGGAATTCAATAAAATTGGGATATTTGAATTAAATTATGATAAAGTATAATAGGTGAAAATTCAACGCTTTTTGTTCAATTCATTTCTCGTGTTTTTGACAAAATATACGCCTTTACTGAGTATTTGCCAAATACCGGGATAAATAATTGAATATAATATTTGGAAGAGAGAAAATTCACGAATCAACGACATTTATTGCGACGCACGGATTCGTCAGATTCACTTCATACTTATTATAGGTATCAACACTTGTATCTACATTTATGGGCGTAGCCAGATTTTGATATAGCGTGGGGCGAAAAATAAAAATCTAGAGTAGGTACCAAAAAAAGTAGGCTTCTACAATATATTCATGCTTTAGGCTCTATGAATACAAAGAATATGAACGGAAAAAGGAAAAATCATCTTATGAAGTGCTGTAAATTTGAAAACGCGACTCGGTCGACAACACCAGAGGTCATGCATCGGTCACCGTGCCCACGCGCAGGCCTACAATTGGGCCAATGGATTAAAATTCAATCGAAAGAATTAGTACAATCCGTGTCAAATCGTTTGGAAACGATATAACCGATATAATGGGCGGTCAAGACCCTCAGTTCAGACCACGTTCAGACAGATGACGATTTCGACGGCGTTGATAAAAACTGGCGTCGTAGTTTTTATCTAAATCGAAATATTCTCCTTATTTTTTTATTTTATTTTATTTATTTTTATTGAGTAAACAAACAGTCATAAAGTAAAATAATTTTATAACAATAAAATTCATATGTTGTAGACCAATTAAGTTCCATTATGTTAAATATTCGTTTAGTATTTTTACCTACTCAACTTATTAAATGACAAAAAGAAAAAAAACATAAAAAAGAAGTACATAAAACATAATAAAGAAAAACGTTAAATTATTAACAAACATGGTTATACTATTTACTATGGTTGATAATAATATAATTTTCACAAAAACGAGAAAAAAAGTATTTTAGGTTATTAATTTATTAAGCTGCATTTTATATGATTTCAAGTCATGGTTGAAAATGTCCACATCTCGTAAGGCATTGTAAGTTTCACAGGTACGTACTATTACAGAGTTTGCGCGTATTTAGATTTACTGTGTGGTATTCTAAATAAGTCGTTCGATCTGGTGTTTTGTTTGGGGCAACGAAATGCAATATTTTCTAACAGATATGATGAATCAACAAAGCAGTTCACGATTTTGTGTAAGAATAATGCATCAGAGATTTTCCGCGTTTATATAAAGCGATAGGGTCAAATCAATGATAACTAAAACGATAAGAAATGTTTTTTTATAAATTTGTTCTGGATATTTTCAATGCGATGAATATATGTTTGATATTGAGGATTCCAAATGACTGAGGCGAACTGATTATTATGAAAATGATTCTGTAACAAACCATATAAATGTTATGCAGATATCCGAGCGCATATTGATTAGGATTAGTTCTTCGATCTTGAAACTTTCTCATTCCTGCATCGCTTCGTCTCTAACTTATTAGGGTGGGGAATGCAATTGGTTAGTTTTTTCACCCCGCCGCGCACCGCTCAGGCTTGTAGATGTGATCTGTGATCTCTGGAAGGGATGACACAGATTTGATGATAAGGTCATGTCTTAACTCTAGAGAGCAAGTTACTTTCCAGTTCTTACCACACTTTTTCAGGTGAAACTCTGGCAGGACTGAACCAAGACACGCTTTGTAAACCGTCTGTTCAGCTAACCCAGAGTGAATATACTCGTTGAAACCATTTTGGTAAAACGAACGGGAACAATTAGGCGTCCTTTGGGAGGACAGACAAAGCCTAACCTAATAACCTGTATATCAGTGAACCCATAAAGTTATTGTTAACATTTGTTATACTGTCTTGATATTATTAAACTGCCACAAATATGTGTAAATCGATTGTATCCAAAATACAGACATAGTGTTCACCGTTAAAATTGAGCATTTATATAATTATCCCGTTACAATTCGGAAATCAATTCATAAAGGGATGAAGCAATCCAATCATATTATCCTATTATTATTATTTATTTATTTTATTTTATATTATAAAGGTGAAAGTTTGTATGGATGTATGTTTGTTACTCTTTCACACAAAAACTACTGAATGGACTTTAAAAATTCTTTCACTAATAGAAAGCTACAATATTTGCGAGATCTATAGGCTATATATTGGTAAGCTCTGGCGTTATGAATAATCTCTGGCGTTATGAAATTATTTATCATACGTTTTCTGTCAATAACAAAATCGATTTAGTGCAAACGTCAACCAATTGTCGCCTTGGAAACGATGTTTTAAAAAAAAAAAATTAATTAGGCAATTCACCCTTAAAAGAGTGCTTTGTTAGCGTCGTACTTAATAACTATCTCTAAAAATGAATCACCGAAATGTATGTATGCGCATAAACCCAAACGACTGCACCAAATTGGATAATTCTTTTTTTTTGTTCGTTATTTTGTATAAAACTACCGTTGAGTTCTGGCATTATGAAATTTGTATAAAAAATTATAATAGGTGGCACGCAAGCAGTTTGAAAACTGAATGTATGAGGAATGAATGTGTGGAATGCGAGAGGTTTGAGGGGGGAGTGGGGAGGGGGGGAGGGGGTGTTGGGAGGATGTTGGTGGAGGGGGATAGGGGAAGGGGAATAGGGTGGGGGAGGGGGTTTGGGAAGGGAGAGGTGGGAGGGAAGGAAGGGGAAAGAATAAGGATGTAGGGGGTGGGGGGAAGGGGGTTGATAGTGGGGAGTGGTGTGGGGAGAGGGAGTGTGGAGGGGTAGGGGGTGATGGGAGGGGTGGGTGGAGGGAGAGGAGGAGGGGGTTGATGGGGGGAGTGGAGTGGAGAGAGGGAAGGTGGAGGAGGCGGAGTGGGGTGGGAGAGGGGGGAGGAAGGAACGGGTAGTGGGAGGGGGGGAGGAAGGTGGGGGGAGGTGAAGTGGGGAGGGTATGGGGTGGAAGAGGGTTGGGTGGAGAAGGAAGGGGAGGGAGAGGGGGGTTGATGGATGAATGGAGTGGGAGAGGGAAGGTGGAGGGGGATGAGTGGGGGGGGAGTGGAGTGGAGAGAGGGAAGGTGGAGGAGGCTGAGTGAGAATCCCCTAATACCATGCGAGCGAAGTCGCGGGAAAAAGCTAGTGTTTAATAAAAGCATTGCGGAGAGAAGAGGGTGAAAGTACATAATGTATGTGTGTAAAGTTGCATTCAGCAAGAATGCTAGGAATGCTCTACTTGTGTCTGGTATAATAATATGTAAGCCCGGCGCGTGTCAACTTCTCGTAATGACGAGCATCAGCGGCAGCCGCAGCCGGTCGCTAGACTAAACAAGCCGGACATTGGGCAGTCTGGGCTGGGCACTGGCCGGCCGGGCAGATCCGGCAGCGGGCAGACGGCTGCGGGCCGTGGACGCGCACAAAGCAACTGTAATGGATGCTGTTAGTAGTGTTATTTACCGCTGGCCATTGCCATTCCTGTATCACTGATGTCGCGGATTAGCCTGTCACTTACAAGGAACCATTTGTCTCCCCAACGTATCCGCCAGACTGATCTGCTCCCACACAAACATATCACACCTCACTGAAATTTCTTTTTTTTCGTTAAAAGTATGTGTTCATTATGTATTCAAATTTTATCAGTGATGGAATCGCAGATATCAGAAAGACAAACATTCTCAATTCAAAGTAAAAAGATAGAAAATCATATCGAAATACGTCATCCCGACACGGTTCATTTGTAAATAATTTAGATCGTCATCATGTCCATTCTTTCTCTTGATACTTTTTTCCATAAATTTCGACCTTATCGAAACTGCATTTGGAAATCTAGAATTTAATATCCTGTGCATAATTTTTAACATAATTAAAGTTATTTTCTTGAATCGTAAAGCGTTTGGTTTAAAGTTTAAACGGCACTGAGAAATAGCTAAACAAGTTCACATCTTGATATAATTAATAAAATGTTAATTCTAAACTTTCCACAATATTTTCTGTCAACAAGCGCTCCTGGGTAAGTGACCACCAATGTAATTTCTCCATAATAAATTGTAATAGTTATGAAATTTTTTAAATATAATAGAAACAGGACGGTAAAATAAAAACCGAATTCATTATAATATCTGAATAGGTTCAATAAAGTGGAGCACACTAGGAAAATATTAACGAGAGAGAGCAACCAACAACTCCCACTGAAGTTAACCCCGTGAGCAAACTTTTGATTTAGACACTCCGCATTGCAGCTTAATTGGGGAAATCTTGACCTCGTTGGTATTTTCCAAAGATATTGAAATATAAGTAGATGTGCTATCTGCTGTTTTTACTATGTGGGTCTGCGCTTCCCGGTGTCGCCGATATTGTTTACCAATTAACAAATAAACTAAAAGAACAAATAATTAACGAATAAACCAAACGAACGTTAAACTAAATGAACGAATTCTTTCCTTATTCAAAATATATTGTTAACCAATATTAATGTACATTTTCAAAAAATCAACGAAATGAACAAATTCTTTTTTTATGAAAACTACGCTAATTAGCGTGTAGTCCGGCGACAGTTGCGCGGACACCATGGCATATATGAGAGATATATCTCTTCTGTATTTGAATATCTTTGGTATTTTCCAACAAACATAATAAGTAGCGCCAAGTATCAATTTCGTAAAAGGACTATTTTTTATTTATTTATTTCATAAAATTTTTATTAGTAACAGATATTTGTTTTTTTTTGGCTACTACACTAGGCTAATGCCCGTGTTGTGGTAGTCGTACATTTAATATTTTAAATACGATTTAATAAATACTATTTTATTAAACATTTTTTATTTATTTATTTATAGACTGTATTGGGCTTTTACATATCAAATATAAATTTCATTTATAACAACAGTATAACACAAATTAAAAAAGATTACAAAATATACAAATAAAGCATAAACTCGATGTAAAATAATAGGAATACATCTACATGGATGACTTTAGAGTTCTCGTAGGTATAACAATTCATATACCTACGAGCAACAAAAACATTAAAAATAATCAAAAACACATATTTTTTTTTTCTTAATTACTCGTTGTAGGTATGTTTTGAAATAAGAACAATAAAAAAATAAATAAAAGAAAATCGAAATACTAAATAAAAATTAAGAAATACATAAAAGTAAGTGAAAAATAAAGAGAAGAAAAAAAATCATATTTTAAAGAAAAATTTTGAAATACATAAACTAATAATAAAGATTAAGTGTTAATATTACAATAATATTGTAATATTACAGTAATATTGTAATATTACAGTTATATTGTAATATTACAGGGATGCAAAATTCTGGCTACCGGCTGACTCCGAATGAAACCAACCCAGAACCACCCCAGAAAGATCATTAAGAGTGATGATAAAAATTAAAAAAAAAGGGTTAAATAGGTTAAGATAGGTAAGGGTGACCGGCTATTTTAAATGATTTTTTCATAGCTTTTAATGACCTTTATGAGGTGGTTCTGAGTTGGTTTCATTCTGAGTTGGCATGGAACCCAAAATTCTATATATCCAAAAGTAAAGATCCCATAAATAAATAAATTAAAGGAAAAATTAGACCGTGAGCATTAGGCGTATTCCACGTGCGTCCTTTGCAGGAGATAAAAGTTCCATTTGCAGGAAATAAACTGGCGGTATTTTTTGTGAAGTGTTCAATAATTTTTCGTACAACCATTGACGTAGTATGAAGCGTACAACCCAACTTCTTGGCTGCTTTTCCACTTGTCTCGGCCGCGGCATCTTGCTTGCTGATTATCAAGGACTGGTTTAGTGATTTCGGGCAGTAGTATATCCTCATTACATAGTATAAAATAAAGTCGCTCAAAATGTATGTGCGCATAGATCTTTTAAACTGCGCAACGAATTTTCATGCGGTTTTCACTAATA
Organism: Limnephilus rhombicus; assembly: GCA_929108145.2. Lineage (NCBI taxonomy): Eukaryota > Metazoa > Arthropoda > Insecta > Trichoptera > Limnephilidae > Limnephilus > Limnephilus rhombicus. The sequence continues at coordinate 14,260,360 of OV815270.1, forward strand.
GATAGAGTGATTCAAGAGGAAGGTTTATATGTATAATACATGCTTATTATAGTAGAGAAAAGCCGAGAAATTCAAATATTCAATTCAGGCAGCGGGCAGTGGGCAGCTGGCAAGCGGGTGGTGTGGATTTTATAAAGGTTGGGTAATGACGTTGTGTTTCGTTAGCCACAGCAACGTGTGGCCGGGTCTACTGGTAATATAACGTAAGGATTATAAAAATATATTATTTACAATGGAAGCTAAATAAGATAAAGCTATTGTAAAACGTACGTATGTGAAATACTAATGAATAAATACTTCAACGTTGTTAGAAAGGTCAATAATTTTAATATTTGCTCGTTTTAGACTTCTTACAATTATTAATTTGGTTGCTGTTTTTTTCGTACATTATTATTATTAGAAGGCATACTAACGCAGTAAATTACAGATATTAATTTCGCAAAAGAATATATATTTAGGATTTATTTATTTAGGCTGCTGACGATTGGCAGCGTTCTCAATAATATTGTTTTAGGAGTATTAGGGCAAGAGTTCCCAACAGGTCGATCGCGGAGCAAAATTTGGTCGATCCCAATAAATATGATAGAGAATTTTATTTTTTTCCATATTTTAAATTTGTGGAGCGAATGAAAAAAATATCGTGGTCGTAGGACAAAATGATTTTGCCAGATTCGAGTTTATCGGTTAATGAAGTGAAGAACTAAAAAAGCAACGTCAAATCTTACAAGATTCTTGCTACAAATAGATTTCCGTGAAAAATAAGGTAAAAAGTAGCTCTCAATCTCAAAAAGGTTGGAAAACCTTATATTAGGATCAGTGGCGTAGCTAGCATGGGTGGCACCCGGGACGGATGTCGCCCCCCTGGGCGTGGTGTCACTGTTGTGAATTTCAGATTTCTCCACAAATATAGGCTATGTTCGCCTATAAAAATACCTAGACACAAAAATCGGGGCACTCCACGGCGAACATATGAAAGAAAATAACAGACCGTGTTCATTTCCCAATAATTACAAAAGAGCAATTATAACTCCTATTTATAAAACAGACTGTCCTAAAGACCCACAAAATTACCGCCCGATTTCCCTTCTATCAAATATATCAAAAATATATGAGAAAATTGTAAAAAAACAAATTTGGACATTCTTAGATGAAAATAAAATAATTAATGATAATCAATTCGGCTTCAAAAAAAATACAAGTACTCACGACGCGATAGCAAAAATAACCAACTATTTATATACGGCCCTAGATTCCGATAAAAAATGTATCGGAATATTTATAGACTTGAAAAAAGCTTTCGACAGCATATCACATAAAAAATTAATAAATAAATTAAAATCTATAGGAATTAATGGGAAAGTTTTAGCATGGATAGCTAGTTATTTACACGAAAGACCACAACAAGTAAAATTACTAAATCAAGTCAGCGATTCAAAATATAGCGATTTTTCAATACCCCAAGGTACAGCTTTGGGACCATTGTTATTTATTATATATGTCAATGATATATTCAATATTTCTAAATATGGAGACATTGTCTCCTACGCTGACGACACAGTCCTACTACTAAAAGCAAACACCTGGTCTGAATTAAACAAAATGGCAAATACAGATATCAATGCACTAAAATTATGGTTTGATAAAAACCTGTTGACTTTAAATTCTAAAAAAACCTATTATTTGCCATTTTTCATTAAAAAACAAGAAACACCTAAAGAAATAAACTTAATAATCCACTCTGTGACAAATACAGAAAACCACAAATGTAATATATCATGTTCAAAAATAGAAAGTAAAACTGATATTAAGTACCTGGCCATAAAAATAGACCAGCGTTTAAAATGGTCTCCACACATAAATATTCTGAACAACAGAATAAGGAAACTAACATATATATTTAGATGTTTAAGAGATATTTTAAACGAAAAATTACTTAGAACCGCATACTTCGCTTTCTGTCAATCAATTATACAATACGGCATTATAGGATGGGGCGGTACATATACAAATCAAACACAAACAATTTACATATCACAAAAACTAATAATAAAAACAATTTAAAAAAAAAACCTACTCATATTCGTCAGAACTTTTATTCAAACAATTTAAAGTCAGAAAATTAAGTGCATTATACTTTTATCATGCAACATTACAAATTTATAAAGATAATATTAAAAATCAAGTTGCACCATTTAAAAATAACATAAGTCTTAGACAAACATCAATACTTCCCACTCCAAAATGTAAAAAAAAAATTGGACAATTGAGTCATAAATATCTCGGAGCAAAATTTTTTTATTCATTACCAGAAAAAATTAGAAACATGAATACCAATATAAAAAATTTTAAAACTCACCTTAAAAATTATACTGAAAACTTCGTTTAAATGGTAAGTTATATGTGATATAAATAAACTGAATGATATAAAAAAATCAATACAATAACACCCCCCCATACACACAAGCCTTGCTTAATTATGGGGGTACATCAAATATATCTACTTTGTAATTAATTACTGTATAAAATTTATTTGTAATTTAAAAAAAAAAAAAAAAAATGTGTACAATGCTTTGGTGACAATATCCTTCGTAAATTTTTTTCCACGGTCGAGTGTCACCCCCTGTCGGGTTGCACCCGGGGCGGTCCACCCCCCCCGCCTCCCCCCTCGCTACGCCACTGATTAGGATGTTGTTTACGTTGAAATTTAACAAAAATAAAATAACAACATAAAAGGTTTTAAAAAATCTCATTCTTTGTACCTTAAAAGAAATTGTAAGTTAAAATTGTTTTGTTCAGTTTTTGATAATACAAGTTTGCTAAATAAATAGTGAAAATGAACACACAACAAAAACATTCGGTGAATTTTCCTGTATACATATATGGAAGTTTGCCTACAGAGAAGGGGGGGCGATCAAGAAGACGAACAAATGGTAGGAGTGAAGGGGCCACCCGGCCATGATTGAGTAGAGACCTTTAAGTGACAGCTAATCACATTGGCGGAGAGTGACGTGGACGGGACGGGGACGATATAAAAAATATCAAGCGACTGGAGTTTATCGGCGCTCCTGGACCCGGCCGAGAGAGTATTCTAGTCAACTTTTACTACAGGCATTTTACCCTAACAACGTCGCCCTTGGTTGGGGCATTGAAAGTTCAAACAAACATTGATTTACATTTAACCTACTATTCTATCGTAAACAATATACATACATTACATCTATCAATTCTGTCACAAAATGACTCATACTTTTACAGCCACTTTTAAATGAATTGATAATAAAAAAACACCTTCAAACCGTAAAACCGGTGTTTTAGTTACACATTGAATAAAGAATGTAATTTGAATTCCTACTAATAAAATGTCTACCTACTATAACTATGCTGTGAAAGAGGCGGCAACGTCGCATTTTGGCAGACTGACGCATGAGATTCCGGTCTTAAAAAGGGAGGTTATTTCGAACACATTGCTTTTTAATGAACCGATCCCGCATGAATTTAATAAGAATTCTATGAAAGTGATGTTTTTAAATAACATAATTGCCATAGGGGTCGTCAATTAATCACGTGATGTTTTTTTAGCAACTTTTTAACCCCACCCCCCCCCTGGTGATATAAATATTAAACTATATTTCATACAAAAAATTAAAAGGTACAAATTTTTCTAGTTTCTAACATGGTATTTGTTTTTGCGACATCTTCAGTAAGAATAAATACCATTTATAGAACATTTAAAATATTGTTAAAAATTGAGATACTACCAGCACCTATGGGTTGCTTGAGCAAGCTCCCAGACATTAATATTTCAAATGGTGCGAAGCTTGGCTAGTCGCTGAGTGTTCGGTACCTGTTTTAACTACCAAGTACGTACTATGGAGGAAGCCATTTTTTTGTAGATGCTTCCGAGTGTCAAGTGTGTAATGATTCATTCTTTAAATGTATGCAGGTTTTTACATTATAAAAGTGCTAGCATCTCATTATTATCGGCTTCTTCCCAACGCAAGTTTTAACAGTAAACAACTGCCAGTGTTTGGCCCGGTGTGTTGACACCGTATTATAATACATTTATAACATGTCCAAGTGAAATAAATAGTGAAGTTTTTTGCAAGGATAATTATTTTATTTAAAAGGACCCCTATCAATTTTGAACATGGGCCTTACGATCCGGATTGCAATCAGAGGACTGCAATAACATAATAAAAAAAAAAAAACAAGAACCAGCTGCCAATTAATACAGATGACCAAAATTACAATTACCGGAATCACAAAGATGAACAAAGGAAGACTGGATTCACATCGGAAATGAGATAAGTTTTTAGTGCCTTCCCACCCATACCCATTCCTTAACATCCATTCAGAACTCATTCGTAGTTTTTTAACAAGATTAATCCCATAAATATTGTATTGTAAAAAATAAAATCACTACCCACGTAAAGATTTTATGCAAACTCATGATTCTCAATTAATGATTGAACATTAGGTTCTCAATTAATAATTGCCAGGAATATTGTCGTTGTTGTCTTTCAGGCGGGTAGCTTCTCAAATAAATAAATACGCATTGTCGGAACACATTTTATCAGGGATTAAGCTACGAAAAGGTATTTGTACACAAAATGGATAAGATCAAATCTTTAATAGCCAAGAGAGGCGTGATTAAAGGGAAATTGACGCGTTTCGCGGATTCTATAAACTCCTTGTCCGCGATTGAAATTAAACTGAGGTACGACCGAATAAAGCCATTGTTAGATCAATTCGAATCTATACAGGACGAAATTGAAATTTTATCGGATGAGGAACTGGAAAATTCTATTCAGCGCGAGACGTTTGAAAATCAATATTTTTCAGTCCTTGCTACTGCTAAAGGGGCGATTGACTCAATTAACGAGGGTAGAGTGGAAATCAAACTTCCAACTCTCCAATTGAGAGAATTCGATGGGAATCAAAAAGATTGGGTAAATTTCGTTGAAACCTTTAAAACTTTGGTTCATAATAACAGTTCCTTGAGCAACGTCCAAAAATTCTTTTACTTACAATCTGCGCTGAAAGGGAACGCATTGAAAATAATTGCTAATCTAGAAGTTTCGGAATTAAACTACCTATCGGCTTGGGAATTGTTGCACGACAGATTTGCGAATCTCAGGGCTACCGTACATAAACATATCCAAACTCTATTTCAATTAAAGGAGATGAAACATGAAGAGCCTGTAGCATTAAGGTATTTAATTGATGAAACTAATGTCAATTTGAAAGCGTTACAAAACATCGGAGTTAAAGTAGATCATTGGGATCCTTTGATTATTTACATAATTTCAAATAAATTGGATATAGCTACCCGGAGAAATTGGGAACAATATACATTGCAAGGTGAATTACCTACATTAAAGGAATTCATAAAATGTTTATCTGCTAGGGCACAAGTATTGGAGCTTATGAATGCTTCAGAGAAAAAATCTTCTAACCTACACAAAATGCAAATAGGCAACAATAATAACAAAAAAGATTCATCGGTATTCTTGGCAATAAAGGCAAACAACTGCATTTATTGTAATGATAAAGGTCATCAAATTTATTTTTGCAAAAAATTTCTAAAATTAAAATTACAGGATAGGATTGATGCTACGAAATCAATCCGGGCGTGTTTTAAATGTTTGAGGTTGGGTCATCAAGCACAGAGTTGCAAGACAAACCTAACCTGCAAAATTTGTGGCAAGTATAGCCACAATACTCTATTACACAAGGAGGTACCTCCGCCGGAGACCTCAAATATGGATGCTAATAACGAGGTTATAGTGTCGAATTTTTCTGCATCGGAAAAGGCAGAAAAAATAATATTATTGTCAACCGCCTACATAGGAATTGTGGGGGCCAACAATAAAATGTTTAAAGCTCGCGCCCTGATTGACTCTGGTGCGCAGAGTAATTTTATGAGAGCTGAATTTGCTAATAAATTAAATTTACCATGTGAATGGATAAACAAACCCGTGTCTGGGATCCATAATAATATCACACACATAAAAAAGAGAATTTCAGTGGAGATGACTTCGCTTAGTACGGATTATAAACGCAAAATATCATGTCTGATTTTACAGGAAATTACAACCAATTTACCACAAGTGACAATGGCGAAAAAAGAGTTCAAAATACCACCAGGACTGGAGCTGGCAGACCCGAACTTCAATATAGCTGCACCCATCGACATCCTGTTGGGCGCGGAGAGCTTCTGGGAAATGCTAAACAACGATAGATTGAAACTCGAGTCAGGACCAACGCTTCAACGTACGCAACTGGGATGGATTGTGTCCGGTCCTATCAACGTGTATCCCAAACAAAGGCCTGTATCAGATTTTTGCAGTTTATCTATAAATAAGTTGAGTCATCAAATAGAAAAATTTTGGAAATTGGAAGAGATTAATTCCACTAAAATTCAAACTCAAGAAGAAAAGGCTTGCGAAGCCAGTTTTGTAAGTACTCATACTAGAGAAGATGACGGTAGATATGTTGTAAGTTTACCGCGTCGGGCATGCATTGATCAGTTGGGAAACTCATTGCTCACTGCCGAAAAAAGATTTAAAAACATGGAAAGAAAATTTGTGTCACATCCCGAGTTAAAGACACAATATGTAAAATTCATGCGTGAATATGAAGAACTGGGACACATGGAGATGTGTGACCAGTCAAAAGGGGATCGTGACTCCTATTTTTTACCGCATCACGCTGTAGTGAAAGAATCCAGCACTACTACTAAAGTGAGGGTCGTTTTTGACGGCTCCGCCAAAACCTCAAATGGAATCTCCCTCAATGAAGCCTTGATGACAGGACCTGTTATACAAAAGGATCTATATAACCAACTATTGCATTTCAGCAAACATCAAATAGTCATGACTGCCGACATCGAGAAGATGTACCGCCAGATTAACATGTGTGAAGATGACCTGGACCTACAGAAGATAGTATGGCGCGAGTCGCCACAGGATGTGCTCAAGCATTATCGTCTGAAGACTGTGACTTATGGACTGGCACCTTCCTCCTTCTTAGCCACAAGATGCTTAAAGCAAATTGGTATGGATAATAATTTAATTTTTCCTAGAGCTAGTCAGGTCATAGAAAATGACTTCTATATGGATGACTTGTTAACGGGAGCAGATGAGCTGGAATCCTGTAAAAAGTTAAAAGAAGAATTAATCAGCATCTTGTCATCTGCGGGGATGACGTTGAGGAAGTGGAGGTCCAATGCGTTGGAATTGTCAGCCGAGTCGGGCCAAGCTAAGTGTGCCGATTCAGGCGATTCCGACAAAATTATTACTGACAATCCAAAGACTGAGAAAATATTAGGATTAACATGGAACAATGAATCTGATTACTTTTCTTATGTAATAATGAAGCCATCAGGTCCAACCGAGAGCAAACGAGAGATATTGTCTTGCATCGCATCAACCTTCGATCCATTGGGACTCCTAGGGCCGATAATAGTCATAGCCAAATTGATAATGCAAAGGCTGTGGCAGTCCAAAGCAGCATGGGATGATCAGTTACCTAATGAAATATTAGCACCCTGGAGGACCTACCTGCAAGATTTAATTCAGCTAAATGTGTTGAAAATACCAAGAAAAATTATTTGCAAGCAAGCAAAAGAGCTACAGCTACACGGTTTTTGCGATTCGTCTGAGAAGGCTTTCGGAGCCTGTATCTATATGGTGTCAATGGACCACAGCGGTAAGTGGCATTCACACTTAATAACATCCAAATCAAGGGTAGCACCATTGAAGTCTATTTCACTGCCTAAGTTGGAGCTATGTAGTGCTGTACTACTGGCAAAATTAATGAAAACTATAAAACAAGCATTAAATATAATGAAGATCAACACATATTATTGGTGTGACTCTACGATAGCGCTGTGTTGGCTGAAAGGTCAACCTACTCGTTGGAGCACTTTCGTGGCCAATCGAGTAGCCGAAATACAAGAACTGAGTGATCCAGATCAATGGAGACACGTATCATCATCCGACAATGCAGCGGATATACTTTCAAGAGGAGCTACAGCGGATAAACTGATAAATTCTACAATATGGTGGAATGGACCAAATTGGTTGACCGACGGAGTCAACGATTGGCCTATATCGAACATTTCCTGTTCAAACCCTCCGGAGCTCAAGAGTAAAAATATTCTTTTATCTACTGATATTCAAGAATGGGAAATATTTGGAAAATTTTCCTCATTTATCAAATTGAAAAGGGTTACAGCATATGTACTGCGGTTTGTGAATAACTGCAGAAATATTAAAAGTAAAATTTCAGGTAATTTAAGTGTAGCTGAACTAGAAGCAAGTTTGAATTGTCTACTGAAATCAGCTCAGGCACATGCCTTTCAAAAAGAGTTGAAGACATTAAAAAACCAGGGAAATGTCAACAAAAATAGTAACTTAAAATCTCTTCATCCCTTTTTATGTGATGGTCTTATATATGTGGGCGGTAGATTAAATTTAGCTACACACCTATCGTACCAACAAAGACATCCAATTATATTGCCAGCTAAACATAAGCTAACCGAATTGATTATACGTCACTATCATTATGTAAACTTACACGCAGGACCTCAAGCGCTATTAGCTGAAATAAGATTAAGGTTTTGGCCTATTTTTGGGAAAAATACTGTTAAAAAGATATTACATAAGTGTATTGTGTGTTTTAGGTGTAATCCTCGTATTGGTAACCAAATCATGGGCAGCTTACCGAGCGAAAGAATCACACCGAGCCGACCGTTTGCTATCACGGGAGTCGATTTTGCTGGACCGATTCCAACCAAAAGTGGGCCACTGAGGAGAGCTCCACTCGTGAAATCGTATTTATGTATTTTTGTTTGTTTTTCCACAAAGGCGGTTCATTTGGAATTAGTTTCGGATTTATCTAGCAATGCTTTTTTGAACAGTTTAAAGAGATTTATATCCCGTAGGGGAGAACCTGATAAGATCTTTTCCGATAACGCTAGCAACTTTCGGGGGGCCAGTAATAGGCTCAAGGAGCTGTATACCAGTTTGAGAGAGAACAACGACAAGATTCAAAATTATTTAGCTAACAGAGGTATTGAGTGGAGGTTCATAACCCCTCGAGCCCCTAGTCAGGGAGGGCTGTGGGAAGCTGCGGTCAAGTCAGCAAAGTTTCATTTGTATAGAGTCACTAGTAATTCTGCTTTAACCTTTGAACTTTTGTATACCTTAATTTGTCAGATTGAGGCCTGTCTAAATTCCCGTCCATTGACTTCCTTGTCTGATGACATCCACGATTACCAACCCCTCACCCCAAACCATTTCCTCATAGGCACTAAATCCTCTATCATTCCGGAGAGAGATGTCCGAGCCATACCAGACAACAGGCTGACCCAATATCAGAGAATCCATGCGCTAATGTTATCCTTTTGGTATAGATGGAAGCGAGAGTACTTGATGGAGCTACAAAAAAGGACTAAATGGCAAACCAGTAATCAACGGGCACTGCAAAAGGATGATCTGGTTATTCTGAAGGAAGATAATTTACCTCCACCATTATGGAAAATGGCGCGAGTTATATGTACACATCCCGGCGCGGATGGTGTAGTGCGAGTGGTTACCCTGAAAACCCCTCAAGGAATCTTTGTCAGGCCTATCACAAAGATATGTCTAATGCCTCTGGATCCGGAAGCTGAACCTGTGACGGACGCCCCGGACCCTTCCGTCAGTCCGGACACCCCGGACGACCATGATGAAACTTTTTAGGGTGAAAATATTTAAAAAAAGACCCTTTAAAGATACCAATCCCAGGAACAACATGACAACCTATAAATTGATGATTGATTGCACCCCGCGCTGTGGTGCTTATATCGTGGACTGCACCCGGAGAAGATCCTAACCAATGGACTTGAAAAAAAAAAGACAATTGTGTTGTGTTGGGTTGGGTTTTATTATAATATTATTTTGTGTTAGGTTGGGTTTTATTATAATATTATTTTGTGTTAGGTTGTGTTCTATTATAATAGTATTTTGTGTTAAGTTATTATTTAAACATGTAAAAAATTTTTGGTTAATTTAAGTTTATGTAATTAGTTTAGGTTAATCACCTTAAAATTCAACTTGTGAATGTACATTTTTAAATAATAGTATAATAAGCAGTGCAGGATTATTTAGTTTTGGCTGCTAATTTATAATAGGTAAAATTATTTGTTAGTATTTGTACGGTATTTAGAGTAAGGATTTGTGTTTTTTCTACTTTTGCCTTGATTGTCTTCCCCTGTTTTTGTTATGTTTTCTTGAAGGGTTCATAAATCGGTATAGGCGATTTAGAAACCCCGAGGCGGAAGCTATGTTAAAAATTGAGATACTACCAGCACCTATGGGTTGCTTGAGCAAGCTCCCAGACATTAATATTTCAAATGGTGCGAAGCTTGGCTAGTCGCTGAGTGTTCGGTACCTGTTTTAACTACCAAGTACGTACTATGGAGGAAGCCATTTTTTTGTAGATGCTTCCGAGTGTCAAGTGTGTAATGATTCATTCTTTAAATGTATGCAGGTTTTTACATTATAAAAGTGCTAGCATCTCATTATTATCGGCTTCTTCCCAACGCAAGTTTTAACAGTAAACAACTGCCAGTGTTTGGCCCGGTGTGTTGACACCGTATTATAATACATTTATAACATGTCCAAGTGAAATAAATAGTGAAGTTTTTTGCAAGGATAATTATTTTATTTAAAAGGACCCCTATCAATTTTGAACAAATATTCTGAAATTCCATTAGAAATTTCAAGTTTATACAGCAAATAAACTAACCTCCTCCGCTCTACAAACAATGTATATAACATTTATCGTTGCTAAATATCAATTTCAGTTTATTAGCAAGATTTTCATGTACACGGTTGTTTTTCAATTGTATAAAATTTACACCACGTTAGTAAGGTTGACAAAGTTTAATTATATAAACTTAATTTAATTATGGAACTTAAAAGTAGCATCATTAGACCAATTTACAAAGGTGGCGAACATTCAGATATACAAAATTATAGGCCAATCAGCATATTGCCAGCCCTAGAAAAAATCCTTGAAAAATACATTTCCATAAAACTTAACAAATATTTAGAATCTTTCTCCTTGCTAGATCCCAACCAGTATGGATTTCAAAAGAAAAAGAGTACGGAAATGTTGCTTCAGGAATTTTCAAATCACATAAATTACGAATTAAATTTTAAAAAACATGTGTTGGTTTTGTTCATAGATAACTCAAAGGCGTTTGATACCATTGATACAAATAAACTATTAGAAACAATGGAGGCAATATGAATTAGAGGTAAGCTACTAGTATTGTTAAAAAAATTACTAACTGATCGACAAATAACAGTAAAAATACGTAAAAAAATTTGCAAAAAAATATATATCTCAACAGGTGTTCCGCAGGGGTCAATTTTAGGGCCAACCCTTTACATTATATATGTCTCAATTATGAGTAAACTGTTTTCATTCGTTAAACATTTTGTATACGCAGACCGTACGCGGCTCGTAATATCGCACGAAGACCTGATTACTGCAATGAACCTTATGCAGCATGATTTTATTGCCCTCTTGAAATGGTCTCATGACGCAGGTCTCATAATAAATGCCAAAAAAACTAAAATAATGCACATAAGATCTCCACATGCCAGATATAGTGTAATTCCTTCGTTATATACACATACATTTGACTGCTTACATACAAATGTTGCACAGCCCTGTTCATGTGAAACCATTGATTATGTTAAAAATTATGTATATTTGGGTGTTACTATTGACTGCTACATAAAATGGGACGTACACATTACTGATGTTTGTAAACGTCTGCGATCTATTGTGGGTAGGATTTATAAAATAAAATATTTTATGCCTATAAGTACTTTAAAATTAATATACGTATCTCTGGCTGAATCCACTATCCGTTATGGACTTAATTCTTGGGGACATTCTTGTAAAACTAATATAAATTATATCCAAACATTGCAAAACTCCCTGACAAAATTATTAATCCCTAAGTACACTAATGAACACAGAAGTGACACTAAATTAATATACAAGTCTCTAAATGTTTTACCTGTCAGAGGATTATTGTTTTATAATATTATAAGTCAACATGTTATATTGTCCGATTCCTTGTACAGGGAAAGAGTTTACCATAAACATAATACAAGATTCACTCAAAATGAAGGATTGGTGGTTCCGAAATGTACCAATAAATACGGTGAAAGGACCCTAAACTATATTGTACCCAAAATATTTAATAAACTACCAATGACAATCAAAAATAATAACGTTTTTAATGGTAAAGTCAAATATAATCTAAGGAAATGGCTATTAGATAGGGATGATTTATATTGATGCCCTACCGAAGTCCTTGTATTCTTTATTGAAACTCACATTTGAAGGAATTGGTAAATTCATTACAATTTTTGTAATACCTCATGCATATGAAACTTTTAATTTACTTGTGATTATATTTCATTCGTTCATACTAAATCCATTTTTACTTTTTTATTATATAAGGCCTATAATGCTACTTACATCTACATACTATTTCCGTAATTTAAATAATCTATTTAATTGATATTTAGCATAAAAATTATAAAATTATATGTATGCAATGTTTGAAAATGTACCAATGTTGTCATTATGTACCTGCTGGCAAACTACACACATGAGTAGTTTAGCGGGTTTAAATGTAAATAAAAAATAAAAAAATAAAAATAAAAAATACGAGTATTAAATGATTGATGACTAAATGAGTCCACAAAATAAAGATTTCTTAATGCGTGGCATATTTTCTGGAATGTTAAATTGTAACTAATAACATTTTTGTACTTATAAGGGAGATTAATGCTTTTCTGTTAAATGTGTAGCATAAAATTTTGACTTACGAACCATAAAGATGTACGCATCATTTTGTAGCTACTGTCTTGACGAGTTGCCTCAACGGGTCAAGAATTTCAACACACCTGCAAATAAAGGAGACACGTGTTAGTCAAATGCAGTTTTATCACATAACTAATTACAAAAGAAATATAACTACAAGGTGGCGCCAAAATACAGTAACTTTGTAAATAAAGAATTATTACAATTCAACAATTATTCTGCGTTCTTGAGGAGTATAGAGATCCGTGGTTTGTTAACGTGTATTCAACTTCTGTGATCACATAAGATGCCATTTGCAAAAATGAGAGAGATTTAAAAAAAATTATAATAAACAAAAAATAAAATTAGTGCTTACTGAATTACAATTCAAACGACATGTTAAGTTACATCAGGTCGATGTGACATTCCAGCAAGTAAGTGTTTGCATCAACTGTATTTATCCAAGACTTTATAACATTTTTATATTTGCTGTAGGAGGATATGTTTTTACATTCAATTTCTGTAGTCTTATAGAGAGAATTATACTTTTTTGGTGTAATAAAATGTAAATACGATGATGACTTTTGCGCCACGTAAAGTATTTATAATACGAAAATGACTACCTACCAACAATACTCTTTCAATCAATAGTTTGGTTCGAGTTGTAATTAATTAATTAATCACACTTAACGAATTATTTTTAAAAATTCTTGTAATCAATCATCGGAAAACAATTAAAACGAAACCCTTTCCAATAAATACGTTGAAGATAATTAGCAAACATGCCCTTTCCAATCAATAAGTCACCGCTCTATTGACAGAGCGAGTCTTCCCTTTACGCGTTACATGCTCATAGCTCGCAGCTCGCAGCGTTACGTGTTACGCCCTCGGTACGTTTTAATCAATAATCCGCATATTCAGCCGGCGTTTGTCGGTGCGGGTGCGCCTTTGGTTGTTCTCGAAACGCAAAACATTCGACTACCCCCGACTGGGAGTATGGACTGGTAGTGGTAGAAGTAGGAGTATGGAGCCGGGGTAGGACCGCCTCCCATTTGTGTCAGTTTGCCGGATGTTTACTATTCACGGAACACACAAGAGTGGGCGGTTTGTGTAAAATTCAATTAATGTTTGCCGGGCGACAGAGGCCGATTCCTCTGACAAGAGCCCGTGGAGTTTCGTCGCTGTTATCATAATGCCCATTGCCCATTACACACACTGACAAGGTTCTTCCTCATCGTGAATCGATTTAACCCTTAATGTGCCGGGAAATCCACCGTGGATTTCTGACGCTTGTACCCGTAGTATGCCGACGAATTAATCTAGTAGTTCATCGCACTTTCCCCGATTTTGTTGTATTTTGTAACATAATGGCAAACATATTAAAACATTTTTTATTCGCCTGGCAAGGACATAATGTATCTACAGAGTGTAGACCTAGACTTTCATTTCGTCAAATGCAAATAGATTCATTTTATTTTATTTTTAATTTTTAACTTTATGAGTAAAACCTCAAATTGTAATATTTAAATAAATGAAGACAATATAAGTGAAACTCAATCGAAAATCTGGAAACAGAAAAATCAGAAAAACATATTGACACCTCTGGGAGTTTCGCTTATATTGTCTTCATTTATTTAAATATTACAATTTGAGGTTTTACTCATAAAGTTAAAAATTAAAAATAAAATATTCATCCTAGACTTGCAGAAAAGTCGATAGATGTCGCATATTAAATAAAATGAATAAAGATTTATCCAGACACTATCTAGAGAGCATTTAGTTCGGGTTTGAATCTTGCAATCATACATAAAGATAGTTGCCAATAATATATGCGTTAAAGAAAATGAAGATAATGTAGGTGGTTCTTAGTCGAAGTATGGTACAGTTAAACACGACCGAATTTCATATCGACACCGTGGCGCAGTGGTTAGCGCGTTTGCCCGGAAAGCAAGAGGTCCTGGGTTCGCGTCCCAGAGGTGTCAATATGTTTTTCTGATTTTTCTGATTCCAGATTTTCGATTGAGTTTCGCTTATATTGTCTTCATTTATTTAAAGATTCATTTTAACTTTGAAATTTCATAATTGTAAAATTGAAAAATATTTCCGATTTTCAAAGCCATAATAGTAGATACTATATTTATTTACAGGGGTCTCATATAATTTATTTTTTAATTGTGAAGATCACTTCAAGAATATTTTCATATTTCTTTATTATATATTTGTTCAAAAATGTCTAATGAGAGAAAAAAAAAACATTTCTCCGAACTCTGAAGTAGATCTTGGGGAAAATACATAAAACCAATGGAAATATAATTTTAAACTATAAAAAAATTATCTGGTAAGACGATACATTATACAAAAACATAATTTTGCAAAAAACAAATTATTAAGAAAATAGTGTTAGCCAACATACGATTGGCACTTTACCCATGGCATACTAAGGAGTACAAGGTCGAGGGAGGTCGGCAATCCAAGGGTTAAAGGGAAAAACGTGAGTAAATTAGTATTCTATAAACCACTTGAATTGTGGTGGCATCGATATTTAATACTAAATGTATTTATTTAAATATAAGAAACACTTATACTTAGAATTGTAGGAACCGCTCCTTTTGGTAGACACATAAATAATGTCTCTTCGTAAACTTTAATATTATAATGCACAGTGAAAAGGGTTCTCCAGGGTAAAACATTATCTCAGAGTGTGTTTGTTCGTGCCTACGAATACATTCTACATGGCTGGTTAATTTCACCAAATTTTCTCTAATACAAAGGCAAACTAATTAAAACAATAAACGTGCAGACGTTTATCGGCGTCTACCCAACGAGGGTACAAATATTCTGAAAGACGCTGAAAGTTATTAGGGAAAGTGTATCCTGAAACGTTTATTTTCCATCTGGAGTGTTGCGATACATTAGAAAACGACAAAAGAGCCACCTGTCATCAGCCGTTAAACACTGGCGATAAAATATTCTCCTGGTGGGAAGGTGCATTAGACCTCGTGGATACCTGAAGCGGGGGGAGGGCGGCAGAAGGTATTGGGAGGTAGGAGGGGTGGAGAACTGCATTAGCGAGAACATTATGGCCTCTCTTACACGGAGCTGTGCTTTAACACGAAAGCTGCAAGCATAATATACCTGTGCTAGGTGGAAAATAGAGCCAACTTAATGATACGGGTTTTATAATGAGAAAAAAAATTTATTATTTTGAGGACTAGACAAAACATTAAGCGAGCGATTTAGTAATTTGATTCCACAATAATCTCTCAATAATTGAGATAGAAACATCAACAGACAGGAATAAGGGTAACTAGAAAATCGTTAATTTTTAACTCTAGGTAAAGAGATACATACAATAAAAAGCTAAAGACGCATTAGCCACTGGAGCGACAGCGCAATTTAAAACTTTTTTCTCCGATTGCTCGAGAGTGTTTGGTGATCATTTTGAATATTTTCTGCCCACATTAAAAAAATTATACCTCCGAATTTTAATATGGAGACATACAAACTGATAATAGTTCTATATAGTCAATGAATTCACCCATCTTTTGCCGATTATCACATACTCGTAGAATGTATAAAAAAATAATATTATAAAATCGTAAACTTCTACTTAATTATTTAAAAATAAGGGAAAAATTGCCAAAATTGACAGCAAAGCAATCCGAGGTATTTTAAATAGTGGAAAAAAGCTCTCCAGTGGTTATGCTCGCACATTACTCGTATATTATTCTGCATTGTACTTGCATAATAAATCGCGGCCTCTGTTTCCTCCCTCTTTTAAAATGGGTCTCTTCAAGACCCACATTCACCATTTCCTTTCCTCAAAAAGACCCTATAATATGTAGCATAAAAATAATAATATAACGTAGCTTCATGACATATGTTCATAATATATAAAATAAAAGTTTTTCAAATGTTGATATATGGAAAGAATAGAAATAATATTAAAAAATCTATATAAAATAGCACCTATGTGATGCACCTAAAGAATAATAATATGCTACGTAAAAATGTCTCTAAATGGTGACCGGACAACTCAACAAAGTGGCACTTCATCACTTCCTTGAAAAGTAATTAAAAGTGATGAAAAAAAAACCAGGTTAAATAGGTGAACTTTGGGTTAGGTTACAGGCTTACTTTATTTTCATCATTTTAATCACTTTTCAAAATAATAAACAACCTATTTCCAAAACACTTTTCAAATAAAATTTTATACCTACAACAAGGACATTCACAGACACAACACAAGGATGTGCAATGAAATCAGACTACCAAACAGGGACACATAGAGAACGCAAAATACATAGTTTACTCTATGCAGTATTATAATGCGCTGTCGAAAAAATTAACGTCTTGTAGATTCAAGATGTATTCTAGGAGTCATAATTAGCAAGAGAAAATTTAGTATGTTATAATTAATTAATATTTGTAAAATTGATGTACAGTATTACGAAAATAAAATTAATAAATAAAAATATAATATTATGAACTAAATAGTGTGGGGGACCACAAAATTGAATTGAATTTTAATAAGCAGCGTTTGCTACTAGCGACAAATATATGATAATTCTGATTATAAATCCCAGTGTCTTTGTTCGGGCATACTTGTACCTACACCCATGTATTCCTCTTGTCCGTCGTACCTACCTATCCTTATCTATCCATCTTTCCATTGTCACCGGTTAAAGATTGATTTCTAACCGCGAACCTTCAGTGCAATTTCAACACCCGCGCGGTACTGACATCCAAGTACTTTGTCTCGTCGCCTTAAATTCGAAACCCGGATCCGCGCAAGCTAAGTGTTTTCAACCGTGGAGTTTTTTCTTTGGTGCATGAGTGTGGGACCCCGGGACATCACCAGCAAGGTAGGATCATCTTGTATTCGGTTGACATCCCTTTGTTCCTCTTCATCCTCTTCGTTCCCATAGTGGTAGGTAGAGATTTCAGACTCCGCAGAAGAGATAATATCTTCCAATAGCTATCGAAACAGTCTTCATGCCTTTGTTAGTTATTTGCTACTGATAAAAATAACTCGTAACTCCGAGATCCCTAATTCTGTTGATATTTTCCAAGATTTAGTTATCTGTACAGTTCTATCAATAAGAAGAATGCGCGTAATGCGATAACTAACAATAATGATGCGCTCCTTCCAGCTTTCAGCATCTAGCTTACTATGACAAACAAACAAATTGATATGAGAGCTGGTTACGGAAGAAATTCTAACTAACGATAATGATGCGATTCCCGCTTGTAAGGAACTGTAGGAGCTGTACCGAGAAGCTGCAAGCCGTCCTGAAAGCCTCTCACCATCAACATCCTACTATATCGACGCTCTCGACATACAGTGTTGACACTCCCGTACAATTAATGGTATTACAAAAGTCCGGCCTCCGTACACCACTTATCGTTAGTTATGTCGGGGAATAAACGACATTTTGCATGCTCCTCCCGGAGGCTGTCAATTTTACGCGAACACTGACCAAGTTTTCAGCTTGTAAACTTTGCTCTTAATACCCCTGCCGATAAATCTCGCCCCTATTTGATGCTCGGGTTAGGGGTGGAATATTGGAAATCGAAAACGCTCCATAAAATATATAATTTATTTATCTTTGAAAGGGAGCTCGTTTAAAACTTATTAACCACGAAATAAGTTTGTATTATATTTTGAAAAGTATAGGGTTACCTTTGAACTCTGTGATCGTTGAAAATCTGCTTGTATGTCTTTCGTAAACATTTGCGAATTTCACAAATAAAAGAATTTTTGAACAGTTATTCGCGGCGTAAACGTGCGCGGAATAATGTCGGGCTCCAAAGAAGTTAATAGAAAAAGTACCTACGCAAAAAACAAGCGCGGGAAAAATATTCTCGTGCAAAGTTAATTAGTTTGGAAACTCACAGTCAGGCGTAACACACAGTTTATAAATAAACTTGAAGCTAAACACAACCCCCCAAAGTAGATAAGCGACACACACAATGTGCACGGCGATATGATTAGGTAAACTGCAATAATTAGTTAGTACCTTCGTTGGATACTAACTTATTTCTTAGTTTAAATACATTTCCTTGTACTTGAATGTAAATAAATTAAATAAGAAACAATATCATGTACATATACAATATCATGTATTTACAAATAAATCAATAAATAATGAACAATATCAATATCAGTACTGGTTCCAAAAAATGTATCTCTTAAATGGTGACTGGACAACTCAACAAATTGGCATTTCAACGCCCATTTGAAAAGTCATTAACCCTTTAAGCTAATTTGTTCGCTTTTCGGAACAACTCACATCGTTGTCTCCCTTATTACATGGTAAGAAATATGATCTTAACAGTGTTAGAAGGAGAAAACACCATGCTTTATATATCTAAAAATAAATCGTAAAATATTTCAAATTTACACCTTTATGAAACCATAATTTCCGAACACAATTAGAAAAAAAAAGATTTTTTTATTTTACATAAAATGACAAAAAGTGAGTTGACGATAACGCTTATAATATATTTGCCTAAAAAAATGTGTGTTTTTATTTGAAAGCGTATTTCATCTACTTTCGAAAATAATTTTTAGTTTTCAGATGCGTTCAGAAACTTTTATTTCATTTATTTGGATTTTATTGCAAAGCGTAAATATTTTGACCTTTCGACAAAATAGGCCCGCGACCTTGGGGGTTAAAAGCGATGAAAAAAGCGCACAACCTAACCAGACGTAACCTATTAAAAAATCATCACTTTTAATGCTTTTTCAAAGGAGTGACGAAGCGCCCGGTTCTAGAACAAATTTTCTGCTGTCATCAAATTGAAATATATATTTTTTACTGTACTGACACGATTTACCAAACTTTTAACGAGCGATAAAAAATGCACAGAACGAAAATGATTTAGATACTGAAAGAATATTGAATGAAAAAGAGATGTAAGTATTCTGTGCTTTGCGCCCATGCCAGATGTTCTGCCGACTAACTTTCATATAATTGGCTCTGGTTACTAAAAGTAGACCACCGAATGCCTAGTACGAGTAGGTACTTTTATCATAATAATATAAGCAATAATACACTCTGGGAATTGCCACTGGCTAATTACATCGGAAAGTATGCAAGCGGAAGGTTCAGAGTGCAGAGGGCATGTGTGTAGTGTGTACGCTGTTGTTAATTAAAGCTATTAAGATAATGGATCACATATTAAGGCATTAAAGATGAAAGAAATATTCTCAAGAGGTTGAAAAAAGGAACAAAATTGGTTACAATGTTATTTAATTCTGGCATAATTTTACCATTTGGAAAGAGCACTGTTTCAACAGAAAGCTAAATCGTGAACTAAATTTAAGTTTTAACCGTTAGTTAAATTAACAAGGATGTCAAATAGGACCACGCTCTGTTTCAAGTGTACGTTTGCTAAAGTAATAAAATAATTGTTAATGCTACCAGTCTAAAAAAAAAAATTCTCGAACTTTGTGAAAAAAGCACAGGATTATTTTTTTGTGCGGTCACACCATAAAAAAAAATTGAAAACCAAAACAACTGTCAAAATATCCGGCTGTATTTTGTCTCGCGAAATTGTAGGATCTGATAGCTTTGTTCATATAAAAATATTTGTATGAATATTTAAAAATAAATGGCGACCTATTATAATATCTACGATATTACACGGAAAAAAATATAATTTACTTTCCAGTGATTTGTAATATCTCCTTGAATTGTGTCATATTTTATGAGATCTTTCTACATGCGATAACGCGTAAAAAATTGGGGAACGTCTCAAAAAACCATATTATTAAAACGGGGTAGAAATGTTTTTGGTTTTCGCTGCAACTATCATCTTCTATAACGTTAAACATTATTAATAAAATCAATGTTGAAGTGCGCGATTTTGTACCTTACCTGGAATAGAACTGTCAAATATGTTAAAATGGCAGAGTAACTATCGCTTTTCGTAAAGTAAAAGCAAAAGTTAAAAATGAGTAAAACAGGCAGTTTAATTAGTTGGAAAACGCATTTTTGTGATATTTAACTGTAGCCTTTTCTTTTACACTTTTTCACTCTAGCAGCCGATGGAACAGACGGCCCTAAATTTTGAAGGTTTCAACTAAAGTTATATTTAGTAATTTGACTAGTGATAAATATTTATAGCGACGGTGGAATATTAATTCTCTCCGGGGAAATACGGGAACATGGCGAGCAATATTATGCGGTATTCTACTTGCAGATACAGCTTTGCATGTAGAATGGGAAGATGGATAGGCAACGTGTTAATGTTTATTAACATACAAAGTGATCAACATCTCTTACTCCGCTATAAAACTGAGTAATCGCTTCAAAAATCTGCGGCGCTGTAACGGAAAGCAATAAAAATACAAATATAAAAAATACATCTAAAAACGATATTGTAAAACACCCAAAACTCGGAGCAAAGAAGCAGCAACCGATATAATTCGAATAAAAAATATCCCTTCTACAGCGTCATAAATAAAGCTTAAACTACCTATAAACTTTCTGGAATTTCTTTCACATCCCAGAAGCTCGAAATTCCTTTCTCCGCCAGTGAACAGACTATCTCTTTTATTTCGAATTTTAGTCGCAAACGTTTATGAGCAAAATTTCGGGAATAAATTCGGGCAACAGATGCCGGTTACTTCTTGGGTTGCCTTTGAAAACAGAAGCGGAATTATAAAAAAATATAAAATATTTTTTCCGTTGAAACATTTAGCGATTTAGGATTGGGCCTTGGAGGCCATCGGAGACTTTTATATTTCAAAAAGGATCCGCAAATCCACTTAACGAAAATTAAATTCAGATTTTCGAAGGCGACAGACTTTTAGCTGAAAAAATAT
Organism: Limnephilus rhombicus; assembly: GCA_929108145.2. Lineage (NCBI taxonomy): Eukaryota > Metazoa > Arthropoda > Insecta > Trichoptera > Limnephilidae > Limnephilus > Limnephilus rhombicus. The sequence goes on from OV815270.1 coordinate 14,282,069, forward strand.
TATCGAGAGTCGCAAATATATATTTTTACTAACATTTTTGTATATTCACCGAACAACACCGAAACATAATTTAAAAATATAAAATGAAAAATTATTATATACTCGTAGGTCACCAAGTCGCTAACACACGCCGCCAATAAGCATTGGTATTACGTGTATTGAGCTAATAACACGAATTATTGTGCCATAAATAAATATGTACTCGTATATCCATTGGCGCGATTACTGTCAATCTATAAGCATTTGATATTGAATGGGATTGCAATAATTTTGATGGGATTATATTATTTTGTTAGTGAATGTGTTGATGCTTACAATGCACGACACAAAAACAACTTTTTTTTACATGAGTTCCACACACAGGAGGCCCTGAGGAAAATAATTTCCCTCGGGGCCTATGTCATCTTTGGGGATGCTGTGTGGAAGGTGAAACAAATAATAATGTAATTGAATTATAGTAGTATTAATCCCCGTTTTTGAACGTATAGTTATTTTGAAGTGAGGTATAGGTAACTTCGGTTCCAGGCCAACTCAGAATCAAGTCAACTCAACACTTCTTTGAAAAGTATTAAAAAAAAGCTACGATTTTTTTTTAAACAGCCCATAACCCTAACCTATTTTTCCAATATTTTTTTATCACTCTTAATGACTTTTCAAAGGAGGTTCTGAGTTGATTTCATTCAGAGTTATCCGGTCACCGGTAACTTCATACGATGACATGATGTGAACAACAACAGTTGAATAATAATTGTTATTTTCTCTAATGTGCCATCAAGATTCAGTTTTAGAAACACATTGGGAGTCGCGAGCCAAAATTGGCAAATAAGATTGTAATATAATGTATTATACAAATACATGTTTTTAATTTAAAAATTTACTTTAAATCATATTAGCTGCATAAATATAATACCCTATTAAAGTAATTGACTAACTCTTCGAGTCCACAGTTTGAGCATAATAATCTCGTAATTACTAATTACCATTATGAGAGCAAATCTGATGGGCGGGTCTAGTTAGTAAGTGCACTTGGACAGTGGACAGTGGTCCCGCTGCGTTACTCGAACGGAAGCTGCGAGATCCATCATGTATAGGATTTGAACCGCGATTTACGTGACGATGCATTTATCTCGCAGACAGCACATCGGAACGGACTTCGCATTAATTGCCCCACAAGACGACACCGTTTCCCGGGTAACCGCGGCTAATGCCATTAATCTACTACTCGTGGGCCTGGCAGCTTGCTACTTGCGATGAGGGATTAAGCGTTCTGTGCGGGGGAATAATTTTATATTATTACTTTACCGCCACTCTCGATGCACCGAGAGTTCGCAACAAAGTCACGTGTCATGTGTTTATCGCGCCTCATACGTTCTTAACTCTTATTTATGTGAAACAAAAACAGGATTCGATGGAATTCCTCCCGCAGACCTCCTCACCCTGTCACCGGGACAAACCAACCGGGACAGGCCATGACGTCATATGTAATATATTTATGGCCACGTGATTACCACTAAGTATTACCGTCAATCTTTCCATATCCGGAGAGATACTACATATTCACAAATTCGTTGCAGTTATACCTAGGGGGGACACGTCCCCATCCGACGTGGTGACGAAAAAGGCGACATTTTGTGACGAATTCTTGAATTCGAAACCGAATTACAACGGTAGCTTTGTTTGAAATTCCACGTACACAGAAGTTATTTGTGGCGCGGCGCGAATGGCGTGGCGTCAGACATGCAATCGAAACCGGGTTTAAAATTCAACCACGCAGACTATTTACTGTTTGATGATGATGATTACAAGTTTCATAAAGCTAATTAAAAAAAGGGTTTAGTTTTTCCTTGATTTTGCAAATAGATTTAAATATATACGAATACCTTACCTGCCTTTTGCCACCGGGAAAGGAGATTACGAAATCTGAGAAATATTGAATTATTTATTAGAACAACCCACCTTGGGACATCGTTCCGATAATTCCTAGGTCAGTCCAGTTTCCTGATTAATCCAATCTTTTAAAATTCCGGTCCGTGGCCATCTCATTTGCTGGCTTTACATTCCATTCAATCATAATCAATTTCTTAACGTATTTTGAGTGGAATAAGTTGGCAAGCATGTAAACTTGTCAATATACATCATCTAATTATATTATTCTTCCAATCTCCGAACGAGAGTTTCGCGAATTTCAAATCTCAGAGATCATACAAGCGGTAGAAAATAATATAAGAAATTTTATCAAAAAATAAAGAAAAATATATTAATAGAGTATAATGTAGACCTTCGAACAAAGTAATTAATGGGAACCGGCGTGGTTTGAGATTCTTCAGAAAGCAGCTGATCGGATAATTAAGGAATATTTTTACAACCAGACGCGACCGCAGACTCCAACTAGGCACGTTGGACATTAAATTTGACAGTACCTATTGCGATATTTATACAGATTACAGAGCATCCGCTGTACTGGTGCAGTTACGCGAAGCGAGCAAATGGTCGCCCGCTGTTCAATTCAACACCACAACAATGGCCAAAACTTGGTTACAACTCATTAGATTTATTAGTCTAACTACAGATAATATTACAGCGTTTTCAATACTTGCTGCTATTGCTGAAAATAACATTAATACCGATCAAGTTTAAGAGAAAGCTGCAGACTAACTATACTTAACATCGACAAAACACAATACATGACATTTTCCATACGCAAATACAATATACCCAACAACTGCCCTAAACCAATCATCCACTCGTGTTAACTCAATTTAGAAAATCCAGAAACCACATCTAATATTAATTGTATGTGTTCGACCCTCAAATCATCAAAAATAGTTAAATATTTGGGAATAATGATAGACAACCAACTACGTTGGGAAGCTTACGTCGGTGACACAGTAAAAGAACTTTGTAAACTCTGCCATATTTTCTGCTCCCTTAGGTCTATCTTAGATTTACAGACTCTAAGAAGCGTTTACTTTGCCCTTTTCCAATCCATAGCAACATACGGTATAGTGGGATGGGGTGGTTGTGCTGAATCCTAAATTTTAGTTCAAAAACTAATTCTGAGAATTATATTTAAATGACAACCTACCCATCCCTCAAATGAACTCTTTGCAAAAATCAGGGTCTTAGATATTCGACAGCTATTTACTAAAACAAGCATTTGTTATATACGAAAAAATAATCTACTAATCGCTCCACAACATCAAGCAAACACCCGCTTTTTATCAAACCTGGGTTGCGTGGTCCCAAAAACTAACACCTCATTCGCTCAACGACAATTCTGGTTCATCGCTCCTAAAATATATAAGTACTGACATAAAGCCAAGTAATTCTAATTCTCTTTTTATAACACGTGTACAACATTGGATTTTTGAAATGGGACGAACGTACTTTAAAGAATTCATGAGTTCTCAACACTACATTTTATTTATTAAGTTTTGCATTTCAAAATTTTAATTTCCATTTTTATTTCTATTTTTCTTTAAAATGTTGTTATTTTTTTTCTCTTAGTTTTTCACAAAATTTTATTTATGTTTTAATTTTGATTTATATACTTATATGTTTTAATTTATATAGAACACTTGAGTTCTTAACATTTAATTTTTATTATCAATTTTTTTATTTCAAAATTTGAATTTGAATTTTTATTTCTACTTTTCTTTAAAATATGTTCTTTTTTTTCTCTTTACTTTTAAGTATTTCTTAATTTTTTTTTGGAATGTTTAATCATCTGTTTTAATAAAATCGTATTTAAAATATTAAATGTACGACTACCACAACACGGGCATTAGCCTAGTGTGGTAGCCAAAAAAAACAAATATCTGTAACTAATAAAAAAAATTATCAAAAAAAAAAAAACTTACTATTTGTGACTTAAACTTACAGTATTAAGTATGCACTGCTCACATTGGAAGAACGTGAAAAATTGGATCCTGTCAAAAATGGCTAGAAAAAGACGGCTGGAGCTTTTTCACCCTCAATATGAAAAGGGTACGGCCATACACTACACATTTAAGGAGACGGATATCAAATGCGCTTGTTTATCCATGCGAATGTAACCCCACACACGGCCTACACTCAAAACGATGGAAATTTATGTTTATAATAAATAACACGTTTAAATTTATTTCAGAATAATATTTGAAAGCGATGTTTGTCCGATTTCCTAAATGTGTCAATATGATAATGTTAATTTGATTTATCTACTCAATCATTTCTAGTAATATAAGCCCGTGTACAATTGTACATCATTATAATAAAATGATTATAAATTACGAGGGTCGAAGTCCAAATTGATATGTATTAAGGTTCCTTATATCGAATGTGATATTCCGTCGGTAGAACAATTCGAGCCAGTATCACCTAATGGTTCGGGTAGTCCTAATCTTGAGTTATAAAAGGTAAGGTAAATTTCTATTTAGGAACGGCATGAATTTGATAACAGGAATTCGGGTCATAATTAAATCCTTTGCCATGGTAGTTCGTACATAGGCAATATCTATAATATAATTAATAATAATATGTAGGTAATAATTATTAGATATTGCTTTGAATAATAATTGCAAAATAGAGTTTTAATAAGTCGCAGGTGCATCTCCCATTCCTTATTAATAGAACCTTTAATAAAAGGATGCTCGAACAATGGAGTTTTTCTAAAGCGAAAAACGAATCTAACGGAATAAGGTGTTAATTCAACTAAACATTAGCATTAAAACCTAGAAACTTGTCTTCGCTTCTAGTCTTTTAAAGATTATTTCACACACGGCCTCGGTCAATCGCCGCCAACGGGAAACTGCGATACAAGCCGAGGGCCAACTTTCTAGACGATATTTCACATCTTTGCACGAACTGCAGGACATTCTCCAAAAGTAACAACTTGGGGAAAACGCCGGGAACTTCCGCAAAAATTACCAGTATCACACAAAAATGAACATACATTGTCAAAGAAACACTGTTATTTTCTACTTAGTGTCCACACCCAACGGGGTATCAGTTGGTTCGGCTTGGGCCATAAAAGGGATGTACCGTGAATGGCATTTCCTTTATTTTTGCCAGACGGTAAAGTTGAATGACTAAACTTGCCGCCGCTTTGTGCAACCTGATTACAGCTACCCCAGACTTGTATTGGCATCACCAAGTAAATGGCTTTTAAAACAGGGTGCATTTAAAACAAGGGAGTATTATTTTCAAAGGAATTGTAATTAAGCGAAAATTGTTGGAAAGTGGAAATCACCTCAATTTATTTTATGGGTAATCAATATTTTAATGAGATGAATATTCAATTTATCCTAACACTCCAAAATGGAAATATTGAAGATCGTTTATTGGGTTCAAATTGGGTAAAAATACAAATTCATTATTTTTTAAAGTCAAACTACGAATCCCCTTTTTAGGCGAAAACGATCTCTTCTTTTCTATAGCCACATGCACTGAAACATCATAATTTTATATACTTATTGGGTTAGGTTAAGATGCGTTCACTATTAAAACAAACTTGAAATCACTCTAATCTTAAATAAACATTTCCCCTGCGGCGTAAAATGTATTTGATTTACTAACATTTTTACAGTATATGTTATTCTTGAAGATAATATCTAGACATTCCCCGCGCCGAAACGCAAATTATATGAAATTCCCTCGATAGAAAAAAATCGCAAAGTATGCTCCAAAAATTAATATAAACACGTTTGTTTCAGTTATTTTACAAGTTATGTATGTATGAAAAAATTCACAATGTTTCTTTAAATGCTGTTTAAAACAACCCCCGCGAGATTTTTGCTCTATTTTAAACGAGTCGTGTTTTATTAAACATTTTCACAATTTTCGCATCGATTTTGTCGCTTTAAATATTAGCGCACTTCTCTAATATTCGTAATTTCATAACTCTTCATCTTCTTCTGTTTAAGCCCAGTTGCAGCGCCTCAAGCAAATATGATAAAATAAATACACAATATGACATCGATGTTCTCTATGAAGACTTATCTTTTCTGAAAATCTTTTATTTCATAGAAGTGAAAATAAAAATTCTTTTCTCATAGTTGATAAATTAAACTGAAATGTTGATTAAAAATTCTGCGTATTCTAATTTTATATAGATAGTTCTGCATATTCTAATTTTTCGGCAAAATTCATAATATGATAAAACTGGTATTTTACATAGAGCAAGTCGACATGTTTTAGTGCGTATTTATCAAGCAGTTTCATCTCTCAAAAATTGCAATATGTTCAAAGGGGTCATTTAGAAGAACATAAATCATATTAATTGCTCAAAAGAAAATGGGAAAAAGCCGGTGAAAATCCAATAAATTACAGGCGTATAATATGAATGCCGTAGAGCGCCTTCCGTAAGCGAGACCGGTTGTCGTCACGACGACGCCGACGCTTGTCGGTCGTTACCCGTTACCGGCGCGGCCAGCCCCACCGGTTCCACGGGCACCGCCACCGGCTACCGGATCTATTGTACGGGCTTCTGAAGATGGCTGTAGAATCTATACATATATATATGTCTACATTATGTAGGAACTATCAATGCTCTCTATGTACAGAGTATATTATATCAAACGACGTAAGCTATTACGCTCCGTGTCACCAACCCTACATATAATATAACATGTTTATACAGATAAAATATTATGTTATGTTTAAGGCCAGCATTATATGAACGACAGACTTCTATCACTTTGTCACGCCATAACTTCAGAATGACTTTACCTATTTCATTCATATTTTTTTTAAGTTTGTAGAAGGTTCTCACGGAAAGAAAAATTAAGAAAATTGCGCAGAAAATTGGATAATTTCAGAAAATTCAACGACTATTTTAACTTCGCACGTTTGACAGTTCGCGCGTTCGCGTCAGAAATAATTTGAATCGAATTGAGAATTATAGATATTATAAATAGGTACCTACGTTAGGTAGCAAATTTGATGTAGTGTTCTTATAAAATACAAAAATGATTATTTATAATATATGAAAAATTGTGGCACGCGAGCTGTTTGAAAACTGAAAGTACTGGGACTGAATATATGGGAGTTGGCGGGACGGGGGAGCGGGAGAGGTAAGGCGGGGAAGATGGAAGTTGTCCTCGGGAGGGGAAGGGGAAGCGGGAGAGGAACGGGGACGCACGGGAAAGGACGTGCAGGGAGAACCAATTTATTACCTTGGATATGGCATTGCAACGCATGCCAGAACTAGCTGGTCAGATAAAAATAAATAAATAAAGTCAGTAAATTGAACATCAAATATACTCATAAACAATAGATAGTCTACCCTCCGATGAATTAATTTCAAAATTAACACATTTATAGAAACGACGCCATTACGGCCATTCCATGGAGAGGTACAACGTTGATTACACCAACATTAAATGAACAACGCAAATGCCCGCCCTTAGTACTAGCTACTTAGACCGGAGTTATTCTAACGCGAAGAGGACCGGAAAAATGCGGCAAAAAGGTGTGTTTTACTTTGCTTCTAAATGAATAAATATCGTTTCCTTATCCGGTAGCATTATTTTCATGTACCTACATTTAAGTTTCTTTATTTTCATGTACCTACATTTTTTTTTTTTTTCAATTATTTCTGGCTTTCACCCTTCAAGGGTGTTCTAGGCCATCATTTATAATTACAGAGAAAGGAAAGGTGAATTTATATATTAATTTTATTTAAATGAGCAAATTTCAGAATTTTATGGAAGATTGGAGTAGAGTTCAGACTTAGAAGAGATGAAATGTTGAATGGAGGAGTGGCAATTTTTGATAACGCTTGATAGAAGAGAGGATATTTATTTAGAGAGGGACAATAAAAAAATATGTGATCTAAAGTTCCCACATCTAGACCACAGAACGTACAGTCTGGGGAGTCAAGCACATGAATTTTATAAAGGTGAGAAGGAACGGCACAATGTCCGATTCTCATACGAATAAGTAAGGAAATTTCTTTTTTGGAAAAATGGGGGAATTTTTGAAACCACGGTTTTGATGGGATAGTCCTTTGAATTGAGGCGTAACGGGCACCCTTGGATTGACTAGCAATGTTCCAATACTCTGTCCAAACATTGCGGGATCTATCTTTGATGATGGAAAAAATATCAGACAGGGGAATATGGTTTACGAGGGTAACGGTAGGGTTAGACGCTCCTTGTTTAGCCAAGGAATCAGCAATATCGTTACCCACTATGCCAACATGTCCAGGAATCCAAATCAGAGTGACAGTTTTTCCAGAGCTTTGAATGGAGGTTATCAATACTCGAATAAGACATACAAAGTGATCATCAGGATGAAGAAATTTAAGTTTCTTTATTTTTCGCACGAAATTCGCATTACCCTTAATGTTCGCAAAACCCGTTTCAAACTACCAGAAAATGCCTGTTTCTGTTACAAAAGTACCGTCTCGGCGTCCAAATGTAAGAAGAAACAGAATGTTTAATAAATCCTATTAAGATGACTTATTATAGTAATGTTGGGAACAGCTCTACCATGGCCGACGAAATCAATTCTAGGAGATACTTCTTTGACACATCCAATCTCCTGGATAAAATGGTGTTAGAAGAAATTCAAAGCGGGAATCGCATATCTCGGCGAAACGGAACGAATGGATATAATATCCTTTGAATGTTGAATGAAGTGAGAATCTTATTTGCAGAATCGCGATTAAATAGGTATCTAATTATATTCACTATATCTCCGTCATCTCAATTTAATTTCCCCTATTGCGACGTTATTGGAATAAGTATCTATAAGGGAAAATTAAACATATTTGTAAACACATAATAGTGCCACCTAAAGTGAAAACCTTGATCTAAATAACAAAAATTCAACAATTCGAGAACCGAAAAAAGAAATGTGAAAAATATATGTAATGGTACAAATAATGGAAGAAAGTTATGCGTTTTCTTAAATCATGCGGTAGGTATTGTTACTCGTATAACTCTTCGAAACACAAAAAAACTTACGAACGACATAAACTAAAATCAAGTCAGAAATGATCCCACACATATATATTATAACGTAGTCATATTTTTAGAAATTGATATTTGAACATGGGCAGACTCCTCCGGTGGTATTATCCCCCACCCCTCCCTTAAAAACTGACTCCTGGGTAAACCGGCCAGACTGAATGATATGGGTTTAGAATAAATATATTATGAAGGATGGATATTTCGTGTATTACATTTGACAACTTTCAGAAATAATACACGAATTACTTCAAAAATATTAACGTTTTTTAATGGCCAATTTATAATTAAATTTTCATTGGTAAATACAATATGGGTTGGGATTATTCATGCTGGGATACAAGAAAAAATTCTGAAACTGAAATGAAACTAAGTACTTAAAAAGGCAATAAAAACTAAGAGCTTTGAATAATAAATGGTCTGTCTCAATGTGAAAGAGCTTTCGCGATAAGTTAACACCGGGCGTCAAGGTGATAAATTAATATTTGGCAGATTTCTTGGGGTAAGACTAGGTGGCGCCAAAATCTCTAAACAAAATTAAGGGTGCGATCAAAAGGTTAAAGTTCAGGCTCCGATATAAATTGGTATCCAAGTAGTAGACTTTGCCTTTTTGAATCGGTGCTGTTTCATAAGGCAAGATTATAATGGCTTTTATCCCTGTGGCCTGTGGTGAAGAACCTGGCTCTAACCATTCTGCAGCTTTGTTTGGAGAACTTTATGTGCTTATTTATGTATCCAAGGGTAACAAATTTCGAGCAGTAAAATTATGTAGATGATAAATTACTCTAACTTTTGTAATAGCGCCCGTGTATCAGATGATCCCTGACACAACTTTTATTAGATTTTATTATGAACTCCGGCATATTGCACGGCCTTTATTATATGAGCGGTGTTTACACCGATCAAATAGTGCTCTCGGGAATTGATAACGTATGATTTATTATGGTACTAAATAATATTTTGAAAGGAATATTCAAATAAACTTCAACGTGAAAATGAATACGAAAATTAAAAATCAAAAAATTAAATAATATTCTCGATATTGTTAGCTGGCAATATCACACAATTTACTTCGAGATAGAAAGTCAAATAAAGATGGCGCCGGGTGTACCAAGATGAGACTGAGACGCTGATTATTAATAAAGAGATGGTAAATGGGAGACAGGAGGCTGCTCTATGGACCAAGAGAGGAGAGGAGTGGGAAAAGAGGAAGGAGATCGGAAGATGAATTTGTCTGTACCACCATCCGCCCTAATATCGCCGCTTAAGTCCTACTTCATGAGAAAATATTTATATTCCAGGCGCCTCTCGCCTGTATTGCGAGATAGACAAATTAGAACTAAAATTACATTTCAAATAATTCATCTCCCCGGAGATTATCCCACCAGTGTTAAACTTAAACTATTAATAACACATTAGAGCAAAGCTGGAATAGCCAAAACGATATTAAATTGTTATTAATCTCTTAACGACAGATTTATGATGGAAGGAGAGAAAAACCCTGTAGGCTCATTGGTGGAGTAAGTATAAAAATACATTCTTACTAATTGTTTATCTGACTGATCGTGGGCATATTGTATTGAAAATATTAAGAATGACCGCTGCCAGTCAGAGGGTGTTGCCCTAGCTTCCAAGTTTGTAACCAAAAAAGTGACAGCGCGCTGTTTTATTTAGTACCAGCGAGTACCTACCCGGCATGCGTTGCAATGCCATTCAAAGAAAGAAAGGGTTAGTATTGAAGCGCTTTTCCTCCTTCGTTCCACTCTCCTCTCCCGCATACTCCCCCCCCTTCCCAAACTACCGCTGAAATGCACATATTTTTAAAAAAACCGCGCGCCACCTATTGTAACAATTTTATACAAATTTCCTAACGCCACACTCATCATTATTTACAGAAATCTTCGCTGGCGTACACCAAAGTTTCATAGAAATCGGATGAATGGTAATGGAATACATGCGGTACAAACGAAGGAACATTCAAATTTATTCATTCTTTTTTATTTTCATTTTATATTGTATTATTAAAAAAAAAAACAGAATATACAATTATACTTTTGGCACAACAATGGAATGTGATAAAACTTCAATAAAAAAATAAAGATATTTGATGGTGTTTTTATGTGAAGGCACATTATTAAATTTCGCACATAACTTAAATTTGGATTGATCCCGAAATACCCAACCAAAATGAAGCAAATATTTACTACTTTATTTTTTTTTTTTAAATTATAGAAATAATTTTTTTTAAAGGCAACTTTCGCAATTCTTTGCGATTTAATCATTATCAGATTAATCAGACAATCATTTAAAACCAAAAAATTTTTCTTCTCTCTACCGTGTAGGCATAATAAAATAAAATACATATAAAAGATTAAATTTTTTTTTTTTTTTGATGGGCTTAAATTTAAATTAGACACTATCGATTTACATAGGAACACCAATTTGTCGCTTTTAAATTTATAATTTCGACCCAAAATCCATTTTTTTCAGCATAGTAAAATAAGTTTTTAGTATTTTATATTTAGTTATGCTACATAGTAATTTCGGCAAGATTATTTTTTTAATAATTGTTGTTAACTTACAAAAAACTATCAATGCTGCCTCAAAAATCATGAAAAATGGAAATCCTTAATGGCCTGTATTTTATAATTTAAAACGCAAATAAAAAAAAGGTAGCACCGTACTAAATATTTGCTCCTTTTGATAAAAAAGAATTATTCAGTTTGTTTGGGTGTTTTGGTCTCGACTCCAAATAAAAGATTTATTTATTTATTTGCGGACAAATAAGTCTATTAACACGAATAAAAAAGAGATGACAATGAAAGGAAAGTACACAAAAATAAACAGCATTGACAATATACATGTAATACATACTGGACGTGGGCAGATTTATTCCCAGGAGTGAATTGATTCAGTCTGATTCTCCTGGCCTTTTGAATTGATTTCTTCTATTCATTCCTTTAATTCAATTAATTCGAAAAAAAAAGAAAAAAAAAAGAAATAAAAATTATCTAATTCAGAAAACAAGGAAAACATAAGTGGGGAGGTTACGAAGCACCGCACAAAGAAGAGACCGATTAGACTAAATCCTATAGTCTTTTTAATGTCGTTATTTTTCGTTTCATCGAGTTTCAAAACACAACGGTGCTAAAGAAGTTTTCACTTCACAAAGCACTCTTCAAAATCAAAATCATTTATTGTACAAAATTTGCATTTAGTACAAAAGGTATAACTTATAGGTACCTATATCCTATTTCTTCCAGTTAACCTAACATGTTATACAGATATGAACACAAATGAAATATAAATATAAAAGTGGTGTAATACAGTGAATTCCTAGGGTGAATTTGCCTATTTCACTTTTAAAAAAAATTACGAATTATGTCGTTCTAAAAAAATTGTACTACGGGGTTAATGTAATATTTTAACAAAAAAAAAATTGTCAAGAAAAATGTATTTACATTAGACTAGCAATAAAATCTTAAAATTAAACAGTGTTTTGTTTCACCCCTAAAGTTTCACTAATTTTATTTTATTTATTAAACTTAAAATTGTTCCACTTCACGTGATCTAATAAAAATAAACATTTTATCATATGACTACAGCCGATTGCCGAAGTTCTGTGTCTCAAAGTAGATAGGTACTTGTATTCCAATAGCTTTGATACGTACCAAAAAATAACGATAATAAACATTCCCGGATTTCTAGCTAAGTTCGGATTCAAAGTCGGAAGTTTTCAATCAACTATGTAATGAAATTGACGGCTTGACCAACGGAGAGGAATGAGTGAACCGCACGGACAGATTCGCGGCGAGCATTGAGGAATGAATTAGTAACTTTTGGCTAGTGTCTTGCCTCTCGCCTCGCAGTGACTTGAAAACTCGCGAGCTGCGGACCTAGCAGGAACTGCGTTTCGGTCCTGTTGGGATTGACGAGATCAGAGACGATGACGTCACAACTGAATTAAGATTTAATTCCTGAATTAGTGAAAAAGTCAACGCGGTCCCGACAAACTCGTTTTCGACAGACTATAAACTAGAGACTCTTGTACGCGGGACGGGACGGGTACGAGACTGGGACGACGCAGCAGACTATAACTGGATCATGTACTGAATAGAACCAATGTATTAATTCTTGCGTTGTGAAATAGACAGATTCTGAACTAGTAACTCGGCCGATTCGCGATCGTATTTCGCTTGGGCTGACCACGATGAAGTTGGTACCTACGGGTGTTTTACGAATGGCGCCCGGGAACGGGATACTTTACGTGTTTTGCACTATTATTTAAATATTTTCCTATGGACGCGCCGCCCATAGAACAATATTTAAATATTTACGAATCATTATAATATTTAAATCGTTTACGGTACACATAATTCATTGAAATAATTTAACAGTAAAATAAATGGAAAATAAAAACTTATGGTGCCGTTAAAAATCGTAGGGTGCAAGGCCAAAGATGAGGAATGAAGAATCAATTCCTTTTAAAATTGAGAATAAGATCGAGTGTGTCACAAGATTGAATTTATTCATTTAATTTAGTCATCCAATTTTGCCCACGTCTAATACATACAGAAGATAACTAAAGTATATTGAAGATGGATTTAAAATGTTTTAAAAATTACACATTGCGTATCGACTGCTGAAAGTCATTTAGGCTTACACAAAATTCAATGCTTTGAATTGCGTTGACAAGTCTCGACGTTCTGGATAAAGGAGAATGATATCCATAATTAGTAGAATATTGATTGAGGAACAGCAATTCATTATTTCGGAGTCTACGGGAAGGAATGTTGAACTAGATGAGTTGTAACAAACGCAGGTGTGTCAGTAATACAGTTGGTAATTTTAAATACGCAAATTAGATCAGTATCCTATCTGCGTTTTTCTAAAGAAGAAACGTTTAAAGTTTGTTCAATTTCATCATACGAATCCTCGCTTCTTTCAAGTCCTTTATGAAAGAGGCCGCAAAGTCGTTCCTCTTAAAACACGATGAGAAATAGTGGTGTGAGATTTGTGGATTATTACTATTTTTAGGTAAAATAATCCACTGAAAGCAAAAGAAACCTCAAAGTTTTTTACGTTATTTAATAGTTTGGTTTTAACCGCACCCGAAGCAAAATATACAGCAACCAAAGAGCAATATTATATTTCTTGGAAAAGCCAGACGAATTCGTTCGAGAAAAATCTGCTAACATTATATAAAAAAAAAAATAATAGCTTTTACGATAAAAATAATAATATGGTCGGTGAATGAATTCCATTTTTGGCCATTTGGGTTGTTAGTTGCCGAAACATATTCCAAATATGAGCTTCAGAAATGAAATGAGTTTCAGTGGGATGTTCAGATCAGCATATTTAAAAAAATAATAAACATGAGTATTAAATATAAAGCTTACTATGAACGGATTGAGACCATAAATAAACTTATGAATAATTCAATCATGAAATATGATTAAATAAAACTGATCCCTCGGATTATATCGATCACGAAATGCTGGAAAAGACAGATATCCAAAAATGAGTTAAATAATGTCATTTTTCTCCGTTTTTTTCTCTCTTTTGATCTGGGTCGTCATAATATTTCTAGAAAATAAATGTTTAAAAACTTTACGACGTGCATTTTAATAAGATTTTTTTTTAAATAAAAAATAAATTAAATTGTCAATAGAAATTTAAAAATCATGTTAAGTATTCGGAAAGATCTATTCAAAAAACAACATTTCTTTTAAAGAAACCCAAAATAAGAACCTAAAAACTATTTAACAAAATAGGCTCTTATTTTAGGTTTAGTTAAAAAGATAAAGGAAATGGCCTAAAAACCTATTTTATCTATTTTTGTTATTAGTTTTTGGGGTATTATGCCGTGTTACGCTACCTCCTTCTTTAGCCAACGTTTCGGACAGCGTTGCAGTGTCCAAATACTTTTGGCCGTGAAAATCTAAAATCGTATCCTATTTTATCTAGGTTATAGTTCTATGCCATGTCAAGAGTCAGAATCATAGAAGAGCAAGTATGAGACGATGTATGAATGTGAATGAGGCAAATAGTGTGTGCCAAGGTCGAGTTGTTTGGCGGTCCGTTCTTTCAGCCTACCCCTGCGACTATATATGTCTATTACTAAATTTCACTATTTTCCATCTTCGACAACTGATATAGTTGTTTTTTTATGGTAATTAAGAATAAAAACATATGCGTATTAAGAATGGTAATCGTAGGTATTTTTTTAAATCTAAAATAAGTTCACTACATAATATTTTTTGAACTCTATTTAGGTCTACTAAAAAAATTACCTTTTTGGATTTTTACTTTGTAAACCTTTCATCGTTAAGGTAATGTACGAAAATGGAGTTTTTCCAGTATTTTCAGAAAACCAAGAATTTTCCTTATTTGTCAGACACTGAAGAGTATCTCTGAAAGGGAAATAGGCTGATTTGGGTACAAAAATAAATTGGTATTAAGGTCTAAGCCAATTCAACAAGGATTTTCTCACAATATATTTTCTCTCAATACTTGTTTCCACAACTCTCGGGGACGTACAAATGAGATCTAAGGGAATAAGTTACAAGTTATAGGATCGAAAAAAGATCCAGCAAATCTATTTTACACGCTAAACCAAGAATCGTAAATACTCGTATCTGTGCAGTCCGACTGTCGAGTGGCCTTTGCAGGGACAGAGACAATTTCCTCGCTCTATACGGACCATAAAGCCGGGTAACGGCGGGGAGAGGACTCCTTCATTTTCTGCTTGGTCACTTCTCAAACATTTTTCCATCGCGAGGAGAGAGGGGATAAAGGCTTCTCAAAACCGCCCGCAGAACACACAGATCCAAAGGTCTTTGTGGTATTTACATCGGTATAATATCTTGAAGGTATTTACATCGAAAGCACCGAATATAAATCGAATACTTTGCTACTTAAAACAAAACGATGGAATAGTGCATAAAGAAAGGCGTTTAATGCATTGTGAAAACTCAACATAAAGTTTTAAGTTTTACCACCTTCGGGCTAATTTGTTCGCTTTTCTCACACAGGTCTCATAGAAATCATTGTCTCCCTTATCACGGTTAGAAATACGATCTAAACGGTACTAGAAATAAAAAGTACTAAGCTTTATATTCAGATCTAAAAGTTAACCACAAAATAATTCAAATGTACACCTTTATAAAACCAAAGCTTCTGACCGCCATTAGAAAAAAATATATGAAATTGGAATTTTTATTAATTATTTTTACATAAAACGATAAAAAAGTGAGTTGACGATAACATTTGCAAATACATTGCCGGTATGTTGTGTAATTGGGGTATGTTGTGAGGCTGAAGAGAAAGGCGAGGGGAAAGAGACAGGAAGAGGAAGTTGGGAAAGTACCTGACAGGTCAGATCTGGACACCGAACACGGCTAAACCCATTTGAAACCACTTTTAGATTTTTTAAATTTAAATTTTTAAAGATAATTTTTTTTTTGATACAACATTTTATACTTTTGAATGTAGCTATAACATTGTGGCTATCCATTATTATAGATAAATGAAACAATGTTACTTTGTTTGAACCACTTGTATATTTGTTTAAAGCTGACCGATTTCGGAATGACCGTTCCTTCCTCGGGACAAACGTATACTGATTTGATAATTACAAAATAGTGGGTGGGAACAATGTATTATTACTAAGGATTGTGGTAGGGGTTATTATTTATTTTGTAGTTATTTATTTTATATTTCATATACAATCCAATAATGTTGGCCTTACTAGGTGGCTTACCCGTGCTGAGGCCATTCTGAATGGTGGTCATTCAGCAGAACGATTCTGAGAGTATCTACCACTGTAGAACGTGCCGGAAGCATACTACACCTATATTATTTTATGTGAATTAAATGTGAAATAACACAATTCAGCTGAATAAAATTTCTAAGCGCACGCCGGGATTCGAAACAGCGACACTCAAATTCGTAGGACCTCAATACGAATCGACCACGGATGTTGTCAAAAATGTTGGACCACTACTCGTATAATAATTAATATAAATAAATAACTTCAATATTCAAAGCTTTCATTGGAGCCAATATATTGTGTACTTTACGTTGATTAAATTAACAGAGGTACATACTTATATACTGAAAAAACATTTACACACGATGGCACTTTGATTTAAATTGAATAAGACAAAGGAAATTTGCAAAAGAAAATACAAGTAAAGCTAGCGGGCACCTGCAGCAAACGACATGGGATCACGTAGAGTATGAGGGAATTTGTTTAGTGGTACCTGGGCCCTGCAGCTTATATGGTCGTAGCCATTGACGTGATTTAATTGATCGAAGGTCGTAGCATATATCCGACGTAGAATTGTTTTAGCTTTAGGCTGAAGACAGGCTTATTTGTTCACTTTTCGGAACAACTCATTTGAGTCTCACAGAAATCGTTGTCTTCCTTACTATCATAGTGAGAAATGTGAAATAAAGAGTTGGAAAGAGAAAACACCACGTTTTACACATAAAAGTTAACCTAAAAAAAAGTAAAACATACACCTTTATGAAACCAACGTTTCGAATCACAATTTGAACAACCTTTTATGAAACTTTTATTAATTATTATTGTTACATGGAACGACAAAAAAAAGAAGACAATAACGTTTATAAAACATTCGTCTAATAAAATATTAATTTGTTTTAATTTTTTTTAGTTATCAGTAATTTTAATTAGAAAAAACGTAATTTAAAAACTTTTTTGTGATTGCAAACAAAAATTTTATACTTAAAAAATGATATATTTATTTCGATTTATGAAATTTGAAGGAGCGCATCACCTTTCGAAAACAGTTTTAAGTTTTCGGATACAGAAATATTCCATTTATTTGAATTTTGTCGCAAAGCGGAAAAATTATGACCCTCTGACATAATATGGTCGAGGCCTGAGGTTAAAACTCTAGGTCAAGTTGTTTCATCCGTCGTATTACCCAAACGGAGGTTAAAACATCACTTTTTAACTTCGTTCTTCAATTTTAACTATTTAAAATGTTTAAACTATGTTCCAAATTAATGGGAGTGATGATTGGCGGAGGTAGTCTCAATCAAGTAACTGAATGACAATAGATTTTAACCACTAGTTTAATATATCATCGATGAATCGACTAAATAACAAAGAGATGAAAAAATCAAAGTGTGCAATTCACACGCAGTAGAAGTGAAACCTTCAGAAAACAAAAGTAGATAAGATTGGGAAGACTACGAAGCTTAATCCTATAGATGCGTGTGTTTTTCTCTTTTTAGTGTCGCTATTTTTCATTTCATCGAGTGTCAAATCATAACGGTGCTAAAGAAGTTTTCACTTCCAAAAGTGGATTTCAATAACATGTATTTGAAAATGAAAGTATTACTAGCAATTCGTCAAAATCCAAACTTACTATGATTTCTTAAGATTTGTAATTATATTAATAAACCATAATATGTAAAAAAAAATATTTCATTAAGGAATTATACAATTTGAACAAAGAAACGTCACTATCTCAATGACAACTCTTTTCTCAAACTGTCTTCTGAAACATTAAAACGGCCACCATCTTGAGCTGGAAACGAAAGTACAAACAAATTTACAAACAGACGAAATGCAAAACGGTCCAGTTAAAATAGGATTTCGCTACGCTACAGTAATTTATTTTAGGTCCTACCGTTAAATACGCGACCGGTTTGCAAAGCTCATTATGGATGTTGGGTAGATTCTATCACACACTGGATGATTAAACATAGCTTCTATTATCCCCTTAATTCACGTACTAGTCGGGTAATGAATTGGTTTTAATCAAATGAAGCCTGTTGGTGCATTATTGTATCTGGTGCCCAGAGTGTTAGTACACAGAGCAGACACACGCCTATTTCCCTCCGCACATTATGCAGCCTGAATAATGGATTTCAGCGTAAATACACCAGTTACCGGTTGTCATCGCTTATTGTGTACCGTACGGGTGTTTAATTATTGAATATTAGCACTTCAGCTGAGACAACTTTAAACTATTGCTTTTAAACTGTTGGTTAATAGGGCACATTCTATTCATACTCTCATTCAAACGCTCCGTTATTATATTATACGAAAATTGTTAAAAATAAGAGTTCTTTGTTTATCTGTCGAAAACAGACTACTTCAATCGTTCCCCAGTACAAAAGCTTCATAGGCTTGGAAATAAATTCAGTTCCGTTGACATTTTCACTTATTCCTTACTAAAAATTTAAATCAGAAATTTCTAACATGTTTTTTCGATAACTATTTATTATACAGAGTGTAAAGGGACGTAATCAGCGATTCCTGGCGTTATTTGGAGTAAAAAATGTAAGTGAAATTTAGGTCTCAGGGGACTTTTTTCATGTTTTTTTTCTACAAAAACATTAAAAAAATGGTAGGCGTTGGACTTTTTTGATGACTTTTAAGAAAAAAAGTCATCAAAAAAGTCACCGGAGACCAAAATTTCTTTTACATTTACTTCAAATAATGTCACGAATCACTGGTTAAAGTATCCCTTAACACCCTGCATATATTTTTTTAATCTGTAACTTACTTTTTGTATCTTTTTTAACCATATTTCTTATTTTTTCTATTAATGCTGATTTTGTTATTTAGTGTAGGCAGGTATCAATACTTTTTTTTTTATCTTTTCTTAGAATTTGTCATACCTATGAAAACTAATTACGTTGATTTATTTTGTTGCCATTTAATTTTCTATATTCTATTGGTTGCCATGATTTCAATATGGAAAATTAAATTCTATATACCATTCATTAGAATTACAGTTCCCCACCTTCGTCTTCCCCATTTTCTTTCCCAAGATGAAGAGTATTCAAGCAACGTTGAATGAAATGGCTTTTAGCCAAGTTTGGTGACCAGATCTGAATCTGCCGACTACCTTCAGCCTCACAACATACCCGATTGGGGATGCCATAGTCTCACTGACTCCAGACGGGAGCAGCTGGGCCTCTTGTGAGGTATTCACATAAAAAATCATGTAACTGACAAGTAAAAAAAAATTTCCTTTATTATTATGAAAATTTATTAAAACTTGTTTTATGTAAAATCCCTAACGCCGTAAATAAATAAATACAAATTCCTTAACTAATGTATTTTTGTTTGCAGCAGATATCACAAATAGGAAAAAAAACCCAAACAATACTTAAACGAAATTGAAGCTCGGAAAAATAATAACGTCTTGCGTTCTTTTAAACTTTTAAAACACAAAAAGGTGCCCGCATAACAACGTTTCGGGAAATACATCGTTTGTGCCAAGCATTTTCCTTTGTCGAGCCACTGGCTCTGATCCCATTCGCAAGATTTTCTACAAACCTTTTATCGAACAATATTTTTGTTTTGGCTTCACTCATTGCGGCCATCAATCACGAAATGCTGAACAAGTTGACAAGTGCCACGACGTAATAAATGGCATTTTTTCTTGAGCGCCATTGGACCATTGATTAACTTAGCAGAATTATTTTGTAAGTCTGCTGCGGACCTGCATTATTTGAGGTAAAAGTTTTTTATTCAAATTTGATTTATGAAGTGTTACGATTTGAGATAAAATCATTCCTGGCAAACGAACACTAAACTTTTATAACATTACGGCAACATCATCGGTTATTTTTCTTACACAGAATTTCTAAGGACTTCGTAGAATTTGAACAATTCATCAAGTTTCAAAGTTAATATTTAAATTCTGTGGAAAGTCCTACTGAAGTTCTGTTATCACACTTTGGGCGGGAGGGAGTTCCACATTTTACGCCGGTCCTAACTTACGCTTTGGCACTGGAGTTGCGTAAATTGTTATTTTTTTAATTATGATTTGTACCAAAATGAAAACCATTTAAACTTCATCGAAAATCTGGAGACAGAAAAATCAGAAAAGATATTGGCACCTCTGGGACTCGAACCCAGGACCTTCTGCCGAAGGATAAGAAAAGTCAATAGATGTCGCATATTAAAAATAAAATGCATACAAATTTATCCAGACACTATTCAGATTGCATTTAGTTCGGGTTTGAATCTTGCAATCATGCATAAAGATAGCAATCATATGTAAATATAGCAGCCAATAATATGTGAGTTAAGAAAATGAAGATAATGTTGGTAGTTCTTAGTCGAATTACAAAACAGTTAAAAGTGACCGAATTGGATATAGACACCTTAGCTCAGTTGTTTTTCGATGGAGTTTCGCTAATGATGTCTTGATTTAATTTAATACTTTTATAGTTGGGGTGTGGTGAGTACTATACTTTGGGAGGGGGGAATGGGTACCGCCGCCCCGGGAACCTTTATTGGATAACCTACACCTCTGCCTTAGGTCACCCCAAGTGGTTCGCTACGTTTGGTGATTTAGCATGGGTGCCCGGGTTCATGGGGCGAGGTTTGTCTAGGTCTTGGAGGCGGATGACCAGGACACACTGAACCCCAGATTCCTACCCACCCCTTAAACCCATTTCCTTCCTAGAAATCTCCTCTCCTTCCTTTCCTTAAAAAACCCTCCACACAGCATCCCAAAAGATGACATAGGCCTTAAGGGAATTTCTTTTCCACAGGGCCTCCTGTGTGGAGCTCATTTAAAAAAAAATACAAAAAAAATCATTCAAATGTACGTACATATTATTTTCAAAGATATATCGGTTTAAAAAACATTCCGTTTTTATACAAGTTGTAACGGACGTGTTCGCACCCTCAAAACATCTTTCATCAAGATTCATCGCTGGTGGCATCCTTTACATTTTGAGGTCATTTCTTGGAAATTTTGCTGAAATTTCTGGCCTCAAATGCTAATGTACCGTGCCGCCAGCGACTAATTTTGATGAAAAGATATTTCTTTCCTTTAGGTATAAACTACCAAATTACTTGTTTTGTAAAATATAATTAAATGTTTCCAACAATGTGCATGTTCCCGGTGCGACAAATAAACTCTACCTGTCGCAGGTTGCCACCGGGGACATTTTATAAAAATTGTTATTCTATTGTTTCAAATATATAGCCCCTGCAGTGAGGCGGACGAATATTTAGCCTCTGCAGGGAGGCCGACGAATATTTAGCCTCTGCAGGAGGCCAACCTAAAAATGTATATTTTTTCGATTAATTTAACTTACACACCCTGCAGGACAATGAAACAAACATATTTCATTCCAGAGCCCTGCAGGGCATCCAGGGAAAGAGAGTTTGAGTCTCTGACCCTTAAACTCACAATGCTAGGGCGTTTTTGCCCAGTAAAAGCACTTGGAAAAATTCCTTGCAAGAATCCGTTTTTTCCCATTTTAAAAATCCAGGGTCCTCGTAAGACGATGAAACAAACAGGTTTCAGTAGCTAGTCTTGCGGGATCCTGGGAAAAATACTAGATTCTGATTTTAACTTTACACAACTAGCCAAACGGCGAATACCTATCACAAAGTTGCAAAATTGCCTTAAAATCAATGCAAATTCATCAAAATAAAAATCTGCGGATAAAACTTAACTTTACCTGTATACACCAAATGTACTCTGTAGAATTATTTTTAATTTCTAATTTTAAGCGACCAGTTGTAAGAAAACGGTCGGCAAAATAGGTGGCCCTCGGGCAACCAGCCCTTATATACTTGCGGGCGAGGTCAAACCTCCCACCCCAAATTTGTACCACGTGACCAAATTTTATCCCAAATTTGGGTATATAAGGAGCGAAATTTTCATAATAAATCAGTGTTCATCTCTACTCAACAAACTCGTGTTTTATTCTTCGAAGGTTTTTCTTCAACCCTGCTGCCTCCTGCTGAAGTTCTGCCTGAACGAGTACCTGGTGCCTACCTCTGCGGTCTGGACACTGCCAAGGCACCAGGCTCAGGCAGAAACTAGGCGCATCCAGGGCCACCAACCACTGGATGTAGGGAGGCCAGCTCTATTTCTCCATTTCATCATCCTGAGCGTGCACTAAAAACCCGGTACTTTTTTACAGTCTTGTGAAGACGCTGATATAGTCTGTCAAAAAAGAGTAGAAAATATAAAAACTGGAACTACTAAATTTGTAGACTGGCAACACCAATTTAACTGTCAAATATTTTTTTGAAGTGCAATGACACTGAATGTATGGAACACAGTAAACCACATTTTAAAAAAACATTTTTTCTTCATGACATAACTTTGATTAAAAGGTGATTTATAAAGCGATTTGCTAAATTTGCTTTAATTTAATTTAACATAAATTTGAATTTAACAATAGATAGAAAGGAAGAATCACTAATGGTGAGTTTAGTTATACTACTTTTAGATCTGAATGAGTTAAATATATTCAGATCTAAATTTAGAGACATGATCTAAAGCCCAGGCAACGCTAGGTACTTTATCTAGTATTAAATAAATATGAGCAATGTCTAAACTGTGCTTTATATTTTATTATATTATAGTTATTCTTCATTATGTTAACACAAAAATTCAAAGGTATAATAATAATATACCTATATGCAATTCTAATTTTGAGATCGGTGAGTATCTATACTGCAATGAAAAAATATTTTTCCACTATTATGCCTTTTTAATTTTTTATAAAAATGTAGGTTACACAGCTTTACTTACACACCATGAGTTATGTGTTTAGTATTGCCATTTGATCAACAGTGGCGCCCTCATATATTTTATACTCTTATTTGACAAACTGTACGTCTGTTACACAAGTACTGAAAACAACCGGCCCATGATAAATTAAAAATAATAAAAATGTAACAATAGTTACATTTTTATTATTTTTCAATTCTCAATTCTCGCTCAGCACCGAACGAGTACAGTCGCATTATTTTGTAAGAAGTAAAACAATAAATATAGTTACTTACATTTAATAACTCGCCCACCTGGGCGATTCCATTCATTTAATATGGAAACCGAAGAAATTTTTAAAAATATTAAAGACTTAGTTAATAAGATCACTTCAGTGAAAGACTCAAAAATAAAATTAACACTGGAACAAAATATTGTATCACTGGAAGAAAAAATTCAACATGAACTAATTAGTCTACAAAAGAAGATCATAGAATTACAAGAAATTAATATTAAAAACAATCATCACTACACACAGAAACTCGAAGAAATTAATCAAAATAACAAAAAATCATACGCAAGTGCACTAAGTAACAATAAAAACTTCGCAGAAACTTCATATAATGCAGAACAGAAATACGCCATTTTAATTACCTCAAAAAACACCTTGAAGGCCGAGGACATAAAAATAAAAATTCAAAAAAATATTAATTTAACAAAAATAAAAGTTGGAGTAAATGGAGTAAAAAAGATCGGAGAACAAAAATTAGTGATTTCTTGCCAAAAAAAAGAAGATGCAGAAAAATTAACCGAAGAGATAAATAAAGTAATTGGAAAAGAAGTATCGGCTGAAGAAATAAAAAAAAGGAAACCGTGCTTAATGTTGAAAAGGTTGCAATGCCAATTGACTGAAGAAGAAATTATAGACGGGATTGTACAACAAAATGAAGGATTAACCCTAGAAGACAAAAAAGACATTAAGCTTATCAAGGAATTAAAAAAATAAGTACAATGAAGGAAAAGAAAACGACACCACTAACTACATTATTGAAACAAATGGAAAGTTAAGGAAAAAACTAATAGAGAAAAAAAAAATAAACATCAAATTCCAAAGAGTATACGTAGAAGACTGCAGCCCGCTCAGACAATGTTACCATTGCCTCAAGTTTGGCCACACAGCCCAAAGATGTCTCGCCAGGACGCAGCCTCCCATTTGCCCTCATTGCACTAAGGAACACGTATTATCCAAATGTGAAAACAAAGAACAAACTCCAATCTGCAACAACTGCTGTGTCCAAAACAAAAGGTTTGATATGAACTATTCCACCGATCATAGAGTCGATAGCATAAAATGCCTTTACCGGCAAAAAATGCTTTAAATTGCTAAAGAGCGCATTGACTACGAATAAATATTGTAAATTTTCATTTCCTCAAACTCTTATCTATAAATTAACAATGAATGATTCTTTATGTAACATAGCATTAGGTAAAAAAGTATGTATTGAAGAAAACTTACATCACTCTATAAGAGATTTCTATTTTATTTGCACTGAAAAAGGATTTACTCAATTTCATAAAAAGATTAAAAGCGTAAAAATTTTTTTTGAAAAATTAATAATATCTTTAAAAGAAATAATTTTTTTCCCGGGCTTGATTGGGTTAACAAAGACCTACTCTACTGGCGAAACTAATTACTCCATTCCAGGGTACCATGTAACAATAATAAGAATAAACAAAAACTCTGATATTGGAATACCTATTTCCAGCCAGTATAATGTTCCCAATATTAATGATTATGATGTTTATATTTTAATGTTTATAGTTTATATTTTAAATATAAAATTTAAAAACGTAAATAAATTATATATTTATATGTTGTTATTTCAGCCATCATATCTATGTAGACATAGTGTATATTTAAAATTCTTTGCCTCTACCATTTGTCATTACAAATTACATAAATGTATCCATAAAATAACTAACCTAAAACTGCAAAATGAATGATTTTTTATGTAACGCTTTGGATAAAAAAATTTGTATAGAAGAAAATTTGTGTCACTCCATAAAAGATTTCAATTTAATTTGTCCTGATAAAGGATTTAGCCTATTTCATGTAAATATTAGAAGCATAGAAAGGAACATGGATGAATTAATAATATCATTAAAAGAATTAAATTATTTCCCGGGCTGCATAGTTTTAACAGAAACTCACTCAGCCGGTGAATTGAATTTCTCTATCCCGGGGTACTCTTACTACACAACAACAACAAAGTTAAACAAAAACTCTGGTATTGGAATATTTGTATCTAACCAATACAATGTACTTAATATTAAAGAGATTCACAGTATTAGTAATGTTAACATATTAAATATTGAATTTAAAGACATAAATAAACATTATAACATTATTGCTATTTATCGAACACATAGGTCGATAGTGTCACACTTTATTGATGAATTAAAAAATATTTTATTAAATTTTAGAAATAAAAACAATGTTTTGGTTGGAGATATGAATTTAAATATCGCAAGCGACTATTCTAGTAAGGATAAAGATAGCTATCTCAACATGTTAGCAGAACTCAATTATTTATCGTGCATAAATTCGTACACTAGAGACGTTCGAGGTCAACGACCTTCATGCTTAGATCATATTTTTACAAATATACCGGATATCCAAAATATAACAGCAGCTGTCATTCACACAACTATCACTGATCATTATTCTTGTATCTTTAACCACAAAACCAGCAATCCAATATTGCCATCATTTAAACAAACAAAATCTTCCAAAAAAGTACTTAATATGGATACATTAAAAAACAAATTTCAATCAGAAAATTGGATCGAATTATTACAATGTAATGATGTCAATATCTGCTGTAAAATATTTGAAGAAAAAATATCTAAATTCATAAATGACTCGTCAAAAAATGTAATTCCCAAACACAAACTGTCTAACTTCAAACCTATAAAACCATGGATTACTCATGGATTAATAGTATCTGTACGACGTAAGCAAGCTCTTTATAAATTAACAACTCAACAACCTAATAATAAAAACTTACTTAATCACTTTAGAGCATATAAAAATAAACTTACATATATCATAAAACATACTAAAGAAAGTTACTATAAACGGAAGTTGGATCTAGCTGAAAATGATAGTAAAAGAGTATGGACGGTTGTAAATGAAATAATTGACAAGAAAAAGAACAATAATAACGAAATCAATGCTATTAATCATGATAACTCAAAAACATGCTGTAAAGAAAACCCCTCAAAAGCTGCAAATATATTTAACACTTTCTTTGCAAATGTTGGGAAAAATCTCGCCAATCTCATTCACATTGATCCAAATATTATAACATCTCCAGACTGTAATATAAATGCTAAAAATAAAATGACAACATTTGAAGTCACCACAGAGGATGAAATAGTTTCTATCATAACCGATATGAAAGGAGGATCTGCTCCGGGCTTTGATGCAGTCACGGTTGATATTTTAAAAAACATAAAAAATCAAATTTCTAAGCCATTAATGCATATAATAAATACAAGTTTCCAAAGCGGAGTATTTCCATCAATTTACAAACAAACTACTATTACCCCAATATTTAAGTCAGGTAATCCAGAAGAAGTAAATAATTACCGTCCCATATCAGTAATCTCAAATATAGCAAAAATTTTTGAAAAACTAGTTAAAAAAAGAATGAGCCAATTTATAAAATGCAACGATATAATTAATGAAAACCAGTTTGGTTTTATGGAAGGTAGAAGCACACAAGATGCAATTGCAAAATTAAGTAGCCTTGTACATAGTTCATTAGATAAATCATTTAAATGCCTGGGAATTTTTATAGATCTCAAAAAAGCATTTGACAGTATATCACATGACAAACTTATAAGTAAATTAAGAAACATTGGATTAAATGGTTCAGCTCTAGAATGGATAAAAAGCTACCTTTTCAAACGTCCCCAAGTTGTAAAAATTAATGGTGTGCTTAGTTCACCAAAAATGAGTCATTTCGGCATACCTCAAGGTACAGTCCTGGGACCGTTACTGTTTATTATCTATGTTAATGACATATTCATACAAAAACTAAACGGAAAAATAATATCTTATGCTGACGATACTGTCATAATAATTGAAGGTACGGATTGGAATACTGTTAATAATCTAGCTAATATTGATATTAACATATTGAAAAATTGGTTCGATAAAAATCTCCTCTCTCTAAACACTGAAAAAACAAAATTTATCCCATTCTCTATCAATAAATTCAAATTAGAACCAAATTTAAACATCATAATACACCAAAGTAAATGTAATAAAACTATCTGCAATCAAGATTGTGCTATACTTAGTCCAACTCCCAAAATCAAATATCTTGGTGTATATATAGATCAACATTTTAAATGGAAAACACATATTTGTGAACTCGTCAAAAGGATTAGGAAATGTATTTATATATTTATTAGACTTAGAAATATTCTTAGCTTAGAAAACCTAAAAAGAGTGTACTATGCAACTGTTCAATCTATATTGCAATATGGTATTATTGGCTGGGGAGGAACATATGACAATATTTTAAATCCCCTCAAAATTGTCCAAAGGTTGATAATTAAGGTAATCTTAAAAAAACCGTCTAAATTTCCTACTGAAATTCTTTTTTCAATATTCAATGTGCCTATAATAGACAAAATCTATAAAAAATATTCAATTCTTCAAATTTACAAAGAAATACAGTTAAATACTCGTAACTTCCAATTCAATACATCAGCAAGATACCAGAAAACTATTAAAATTCCTAAATTTAATACTAAGCACATCCAAAATTCCTATCTTTATCTGGGCATAATCTATTATAACAACCTCCCATTAAAATTAAAAACCATCGAAAATATGCAGGAATTTAAGCCCAAATTAAAAAATTACCTGAAACTACTATAAAAGTCCCAAATATGTTTACTTTGTATCTTAAAGTCTGCTATTTTATAAATCATTTATTCCATCTTTTTTCTTTCATTTCTTAGTTTCTAAATCTTTGAGTCTACTATTGTATAAATCTTGCGTTCTTTCTTACGTATCCTTTACTTACTAATTACAATAATTTTTGTTACTAACTTACATGATTCTTCCATTTATAATGATTTTTTAATTTATATTATGATTTTTTTAAACTCTTCAGGATTTTTATTTTTAAATTATACAAGATTTTTTAACCTTCTTATTATTTACAATAGCCGTTATTACTAACTTACACGATCATTAATTTACTAATTGAGCTAGAACTCCCTCACCAAACACAAGAGCATTGTCTCTTTATGGTGAGGAAAGGCAATTTATTTTTATTTTTTGTTAACCTTATGTAACTATGTAACTATGTAACTGTTGTAACTTCATATGTATTTTTAATAAACATTGCCAATAAAAAAAAAAAAAAAAAAATAAAAAAAAAGTTGTTGACTTTAACATCACCGAAATCTGTTTATGAATATCTACAATAATTGTCTACACAAGGGGTTCAGTTGGAATGGCAGCATTTTAGCAAACATTTATAGACCAAATCAAAAAAAGTACAAGTATTTTTTGCCACTTTTTTTTTTCATAAGTTTTTTATTCCAGTAAAAAAGAAAATAACATTTTCACTTACTTAACTAGAATATTGAATTATGTACAGTTTTTACATTACATAGTTTTTACATTTCATAACCTTAGATTACATTAGATTGCAATACTAACATTTACATGATATTATATTACCATACGATATTACTCACTATCACTACTTTGTTTTTTGTGAATAAACATGAACAATTTTTTTTTGAATTTGCACACACTTTTTTCGTTTTTGATATCATCTGGAAGGGAATTATATAAATTGCCCCCCTCGTAACTAATTGATTGCTTACCGTAGTTAGTATGAATGGTGTTTAAACGTATGTTATCGTGTTGTCGTGTAAAATGTTTGTGTACTTGGGACGTTTTAATGAATTCTGTGTTTGTATGTATGAGTTTATTATTTATTTTGTATATAAGGACACATATATTGTACTCGTATAGTTTTCTTAATGTTAGCAGTTTTGTTTCCAAATATAATTTTTTTGTGGATGTTTTGGATTCGTAGTGAAATAGTTTTTTGATTATCTTATTTTGAATTACCTGTAATTCATTGATGTATGTTTCATACGCATTTCCTCAGATTTCAATCAGGTAATTTAGGTGTGACCAACTCACCTTATTATATTCACCACTCTGATCTATTACGGGCAAATCAAACGCATATCATTGTTTATATTAATATCATTGTTTCAAAGACGGCGCGACGCATATAAATCAATTCGGAAAATGAGCCGTGAATTCATTACAAGATATTCATTCACCGACATATTGTGGTAAGCTTCGACACATCTTTAAAAGAGATTGATTTCCAGGCCAGCATCTTTGATGTTAGGTATGATATAGGTAATTAGAAATATTTTGACGAGAAAATCTCAAAGGTGCACTTTTATTGATGGATCCAAAATCCGAGTCCAATTTTAATCAAGTGAAGCTATTACGAGATATTCATTTATTGACATATTGTGGTGAAACTCGACACATATTTAAAATAGGTCGATTTCTAGGCCAGTATCATTGATGTTATGATACAATTCCGGATCCCAATGTAAAACAGACAACTACAGACCAATAACTTTAACTTCACAATTATCCAAGATCTTCGAAAAGTGTTTAAAACGACAAATTATGAACTTTTTAGAATCCAAGGCAATCCTCTCAGCTAATCAATATGGTTTTAGAACTAACCTGTGCGCCGACGACGCTGTATTTAGTTTAACCAAAAACATATATTCCAATCTAGACTCTAACACTAAATCTCTAACCATCTTCTTGGACCTAAAGAAAGCGTTCGACACAGTCAACCATAGAATTCTATTAAAGAAAATCTTTAACATTGGAATTAAAAACAAAAGTCTCATGTTATTAAAAAGCTATATATTAAATCGCCAACAACGCACAAAAATAGGATCAAGCTTAAGCACTTATGGTCTAGCAAAACATGGTATTCCTCAAGGAACTGTCTTAGGACCACTTCTCTTTCTAATCTACATCAATGACCTTTGCAATATTGTAATACCAGGTAAAATTCTCTCTTTTGCCGATGACACTGCAATCACAGTACAAGGTAAAACTTGGGAAGATACAATCAGTAAAGCCAACAAATGCATTGCAATAGTCAAAGATTGGCTAGATAGAAATCTTCTTAGCCTAAATTATGATAAAACTATTTTTATTCCCTTTTATAATTCCCAAAAGTCATCCCCTAAAAATAATCTTAACTTGAAGTTCCATAATGTTAATTGTAACTTTGCGACATGCACAAACTGCGAAGATGTAAAATTAGGAAAATATATCAAGTACTTAGGTGTAACTATAGACAGCCAACTCAAATGGACTTACCATGTAGAAAAAACTGTAAATAAACTGAGATACTTAAATTATATATTCAAACGTATGAGCAATATCGTCAATACAAGAACCATGAAACTTGTTTATGATGCATTGGTGCTTTCGTCCATTTCCTATGGAATAATCGCCTGGGGAGGAACATACAATAACCATATAAAACCATTGGAAATTGCTCAGAAGTCCATCATTAAGGTAATGTACCAGAAGTCCAAGATGTATCCTACCAATCAGCTATTTCAAGAAACTGAAATACTAGAACTAAGGCGGATCTACTGTATCCAATGTCTCAAATATATTTTTACACGTCCAAACAATTTCAATAAAAACACATATCGTTCTAGCTAGAGATATAACACGTGCGTGTACACAGTGCCTCACTGCAAAACCAGACTGGCCCAAAGACACATTACCTACATTGCCCCAAAACTATTCAATTCCATACCCCACTCCATCAGCAAGGATCAAAATCTGAACGTACTTAAAAAAAATGTTAAAATCTGGGTAAAAAATAATTTGGAACTGAATAAGTTTTTTCTGTAATTCAATCAGCTTCTAAAATGTGGAGTCTTTCTGAATATTTAGAATAAAAACATATATATACATAAGTTTTAAGATTTTCACGGCCAAAAGCATCTTCGTTATTTGTTTTTGGGGTGTTATGCCGTGTTGCGCTACCTCCTTCTTTAGCCAACGTTTCGGACATCGTTGCAGTGTCCATCATCAGGGCAGATCCGGCAGATCCGGTAGATGTGTCTCACATCTACCGGAACAAATAACGAATAACGAATATATATACATGTGCATGTACATGTGTATTTAAGTATGGGTGTAAATGTGTGTTTATCTTAGATATATTTTTAAATTTTTATACTCGTATGAAGTCAATCATGTTGATCATGCATATATATTTTAATTTGTGTGTTTATCTTACATATATTTTTAAATTTTTAAACTCCTACGAAGTCATTCATGTTGATCACTGTAGACTCTATGCTTATATATATATTTTTTATTTTTTTATAATTTTATTTTAACTACCACTGTTATCCACATAATATAATACCCACACACAGGCTTCGCCTTTGTGGGATTTTTTTTGTTACTTACATTTTTTGTTATTATGTATTTACCCATATGTAAATGTACCAAGAAAACTTTGCTAATAAAAAAAGAAAAAAAAAAAAAAAAAAAAAAAAAAAAAATTAGAAGTATTTTGACGAGAAAATCTCAAAGGTACACTTTTATTGATGGATCCAAAATCCGAGTCCAATTTTAATCAAGTGAAGCTATTACGAGATATTCATTCATTGACATATTGTGGTAAACCTCGACACATCTTTAAAATAGGTCGATTTCTAGGCCAGTATCATTGATGTTATGATACAATTAGAATTTGACGACCTCCGTAGTACAGTGGGTAAGACTCTTGACTCACAATCCGGAGGTCGCGGGTTCGAACCCGGCATGTGCAAATAAATTTTATTTGATTAATTTGTGTTATTTCACAATTAATTCATTTAAAATAATATATAGTATATTTGCGGCATGTTCCAGAGTGGAAGATACTATCAGTATCGCCCTGGTGTAAGACCACCATTCAGAATTGAAACGTTGCTTGAAAATGGCCTTAGCCGTGTTTAGTGACCAGATCTGAATAGCCAGGTACTTCCCAACCTTCCTCTTCCCCACCTCCTTCCCCTCCCCACAATCTTCAGCCTCACAACATACCCCAATTGGGGATGCCATAGTCTCACTGGCTCCAGACGGGAGCAGTTGAGATTCTTGTGCGGTATTCACTGTAAAAAAAAAAAAAAGAAGTATTTTGACGAGAAAATCTCAAAGGTACACTTTTATTGATGGATCCAAAATTCGAGTTCAATTTTATCAGTGATTAACAGAATTTCCGTTCTACGAGACAATTAACTGAGTGACATTATTTCCAGCTCGTGCCAGCTGTCAGTGTCAGGGGTGGCGGGCGGTGTCAACTGGTTATTTAAGCCGCAGTTGGTAAGTTTTAAACAATAATAATAATAATTCTCGATGGAAGCCGTTTGCCAAGTACCGCAACAGTACGTAATTCCGGGCAACCCCTGGGATAATATTATCACTGGCAGTGAATAATACACGCGAAAGCTTTTATAGGATATACCTGCTACCGCAAGCGGGGAAGGGGGAAATGTGCCAGGGAAATTTATTATTTATAAATATGCTTTTAATTCGCACTAAGCAGGAGCATCTAAGTAGTGGGGGACTGCATCCAAACTGAATTACTTTGTTTACACTTCAAAAAATTATCATCACCGATCTATGTTATGTCTTTATATAGGTTTGTTTGTTGAAGTTAAATAACACAACGATGGCATAAAATTGCCACTATATGTTTTTTTTTTAATTTTTTTTATTTATTTAATTACAGAATACATTTTGTACAAAAAATTTGAGTAGACCCACAAAGCTGTCATATGACAGCTTGTCTGCAGGTTCTAACAATTTAAACATTCTTAAATATAATATCTAAGAAAAATATTTGTAAATACATTTATAGTTTTAAGGAAACATTAGAATAGATCACACAGTAATATTAGATAATTTAACTTACAACCATAAATATATAAGATATTTCAATATACCTGCCTAATAACAAGATATGTAGGCAGCTATATTAAGATATTCAAAGATACATGGAGTTTTCGCTCATTAACCATAGTTTTATCATTTTAGGACATAGTCTCTCATTTTTTTCAAATTTTATGTTTTTATTGATTTTATTTAAAATCACTGGTATTAGATATTCAAGAGTACGGCTTCCATATTTATTTAATATTCGAGGAGTTTTTAGGCCCTTTCCTTCTCTAAAGCTTGTGGTTTGTTTGTGTACAAGTAGGTGTTTGTAAGGGCTTTCCCCCATATTATCCATAATAGTAGTGAACCAGTGGAGACCTTTTATTGTAAGTAAGCTCTCTGAGCCATACAGTAGTTTTAAGTTATGTCTCTGTTTGTAAATATTTGTTGTGACAATTTTTTTTATTATGGCAGTTTGTAAATTTTCAATATATTTAATGTAAGTTGTGCTTGAATGTCCCCAAGTTCGATGACAATATCTAAGGATGGATTCTACCATAGAAAAATATATGAGTTTAAGAGTACAATGAGGCAAAATAAATTTTAATTTGTAAAATTTACTAGCTAAGGATCTGAGCTGGTTACAAATTTTAGCCACTTGTTTATCCCACTTAAAATTATTAATAATAATAATAATAATAATATTTATTTATTTCACATAAAATTATACAATGAAACATATATGGAAACTTTGACTAGCCAGCTAGGAATGGATCCTGTTTTAGGCCAGTCAAATTGACAAATTTAGTTCATATCATAATTTCATAATACATTGATTAATTATATAAACATATTATTTATTGGATGAAACAAGTGTTACGATTGAATTACTCGTAGAAGCTTTAGTTAATAACTACAATTTTGAACCCATAAAAAAAGAATAAGCGAAGAGAAAAAACAATGTCTTAAAGTACAAATTTAGTATCGAATGCTTGTTTAACAATAGATAAATGTTTGGTCATTTAAATCGCTTGCAAAAATTGAGAATCGAGACATTCTTCAAGCGTGATGACAAAATCCATATTATAATTAACGTGGATGTTTAAACGTGATTACAAAAAATAATTATAATTATAATTAACGTGAGTGACGTATCCCTCAACTTTACGAGCGGGTAAAGAAACTCAAAAAGAATGTGACTCGAAAAGGATGCAGCAAATGAATAAAAACAATTTGTATATAAATATTTCATAAGTTAGTTAGTGTATAAATAGTGACATGACAGAGTGGTTGATAACAAATTGTATTTATTTCCCTTTCCTTGCTTCATTTTTTCATCCTACTAAGATATTTTCCCTTAGAGCACTTAATATAAAATAAAACCGGTAAAGTAAATAAAATCCAGATGGTAATGTTAAAAGGAAAGATCACCGCAGGACTTGAATGTAGAACAATGGGAAGGGTATTGATAAAATAATAGACAATTATGTTCTGAAGTTATAAGTACGTGTTTTTTGTAATATTACGTATAGTACGTAATTTTGTATAAATTATATTTGTACGTATTTTGTATAAATGATAGTTTACGTAATTTTGTATAACAAAAAGAAAGATCTCTGCAGGAGTTGAATGTAGAAAAATGGGAAGGGTATTGATAAAAGAATAGACAATTGTGTTCTGAAATGATAAGTACGTGTTTTCGTAATGAATGCAACTATGAGTGAGTGTTTTTTTTATTTTGTTTTTTTTTTTTTAATTTTCTTATATATTTTTAATTTTGTTTTATTTTATATGATGAGACTATCTATTGGTCAACATATCTTCGCTTTTGATCCTCCCTAAATCAAGGAGCCAGTCGTTAATCAATTTGCGCAAAACATTTGCACTTTTAGTTTTCCAATCATTAGGAATGATATTAAATAATTTAGGTCCTAAGTACGAAAATTGCCGTTGGCCGAGGGACGTCGTGATTTTTATTGGGACTATTGGATTGTTCCTTGAAAGTCGAGTGTCGTGAAGGTGGTAAATGGACGGGATGTGTTGAGGTTGTTTTTGAGTAATCAACAATTATTCCCAGATAAGTATATTCATTTGTGAAATCTATTTTTTCACAGTCACAAACATTAATAATTCCTCTATGTATACAGTCAAAGCTATGAGCGGTTATTTTAGGAACATTCCACATTTTCAAACTTGGTGATTTTATGTACATGCATTTGGTTTTTTTTACATTAATAATTAATCCTACATCATGAGCCCATTTGAGAAGCTCGTTAAAATCTCTTTGTAATTCTTGTATAGCTATTTCAGGATTTTCATTTGATACAACAAGAGCAGTATCATCAGCAAAAATGAATCGACGAGCTTTTTTGAAAATCTTACACATAGCAATTACATATATAATATATAATTTTGGACCTAGAATTGACCCTTGCGGTACTCCCGATTTGATGTATCTTGATTTACTAATTATATTTAAAATCTTCACACTCATTTTTCTATTTGTCAAATAGTTTTTAAAGAATAAGAAGAGTTTACCCCGGATACCTATAAATTCAAGTACTTTAATTATTTGTATATGGCTAAGTGTGTCGAAAGCTTTTGAGAAATCAATAATTTTTATTTTTATTTTTTTATTTATTTATTTATTTCAAGATTTTTGTTTATACATTACAATGATAATATATGCAAGATTACAAAATAATTCATGTTTTATTCTACTACTCCATAAGTTGAGCTCTAGGAGTTCGTGTTTATGGGAGGAGTATTTTACATGCAAAAAAATTATAATAATGTTCATTATGTAAACAATTTTCAAAGAACTAATGAAATAAATATCTTAGGTAGGTACACAATTTAGACAATATCAATACAATTTTTTTAA
Organism: Limnephilus rhombicus; assembly: GCA_929108145.2. Taxonomy (NCBI): domain Eukaryota; kingdom Metazoa; phylum Arthropoda; class Insecta; order Trichoptera; family Limnephilidae; genus Limnephilus; species Limnephilus rhombicus. Next base: position 14,318,456 of record OV815270.1, read on the forward strand.
ATATTAAATATTGCTGTTTAAGTAAGGGTAAATTAATTAATTACATAAAGGGTAAACAATTAAGGGTACAATATGTCATTATCCAACTTAAGGGACTTAATTTGTTTTTTGAATAATTCATATTTCAGTGTATCTGTTATATTAATTTTGTTATTGGATAATAATATATTGTACCATCTTACACCTAAATACAAATAGTGGTGCTGAGCCGTGGTCGTTCTAAGCATAGGGATGGCTATTAAGCCATTATAGAACCAATACATGTTTTTTACAGTTTAGTTGTGAATTTATATGATTAGAAAATTTTTCGAGCAATTTATCGCAACTTTTATTATTTTGAAAGCCAATAATACTCAGATTATTTAAGTATTTATCTAAATTTATTGATAAATATTTTTCTAATATTTTTTTCTAATCCAAGAAGTAAAGAAATCGGCCTGTAATTGTTTATTAAAGAGTGATTTCCATTTTTAAAGATAGGCCTTACAATACTATATTTTAGTTCATCGGGAATATGGCCCGTATCAATTATTCTGTTAATTAAGTGGGCGATTAAGGGACTAAGTAATTTAATATGTTTTTTCAAATCATACATACGAATTAAATCTATGCCTGGTGTCTTGGAATTTTTCATACCTCCGATAATTAATTCGATTTGCTTTGTATTTGCTCGTGGTAGATACATTGTGTGATTTAAATATTCCGGCGTGTATTCTGACGCTCGGACATCACATATATGTGATAACTTATTTACCCCCTCATCAAAAAAGTCTGCAAAATTTTCTGCCACTGCATCTTTCGATTTGGATTTTAAGAAATATTTTGATATGACTTCATCACAACCGGATTTATCTTTCCTTCCTAAAGTTTTATTAATTTCATTCCATGTTTTTTTAATGTCTTTGAAACAGTGATTAAATTTATAGTTATAGTATAATTTTTTTGTGTTGTGAGTTAGATACCTATTAGGTTGGCACTGCGTAAATTGCAATAAAATGAAATGGTATTAAAGTTTTAGCTAATCGTTAGCTATAAAAAATCACAATATTAAGTACCTACCTACTCCTTACAATGTTCTTATTTTATTTTTATTTATTAATTTTACAGCAAGAATTTTTACTGCAAAAATAAACACAATATCTACATGGTAGGCTATGGTAGGTATACAATAACATTTAAATGTATATAATATTATTATAAAACAATAGAGAAAAGACGAAAAACAAATTATGGAAACAACAAAAATAAATTTAAATTGCACTTGGTATAAAAATAATAATATAAGTTCGTAATACGGTATGTACAAGTACATGTGTAGTTATTTTTTACAATAAATGCACAAATTATTTTTTCATGCTACATAGCGTTATGATAAAGAATAAAAAAATAGTCATTTCTCATTATAAAGAGACAATGCTCTCATATTTGGTGGGGAAGTTTTGTTCAATTAATAAAGTCACATCTTAATCTTAATATTATACATATAAAAGAAAGTCGGGTTAGTTACAAGTTACACCATTTATAACTAGAGAACGGCTAAACCGATTTTTATGATCTTTGATTTGTTGGATTTGTCTCCGCCCCGAATAGCAGAATAGCTATTAAAACATTGGAAAAAATCACGAAAAAAAAATATTAAGAAAATTCTTTTTCTCATACATTTTATATGGAACAAATTCTCATATTTTGAAAGAGGTGCAGGAATATTGCGATAAGTATAATATTGATTAGTGAGTGAATTCCAAAAATTCAAAAACCTCAAATGTCAAAGCGCTGGTTGTTTTGCTTTTGTTTTTAAACATATAATACTGCCCCTCTTTCTTACACACTAACAGCCTTACTAAAAAAAAAAACTTTTCACAGATAACCTGTGTTATTGCAATAACGTAAATAAATCCCGTGTACACTAAAACACATTTTATTACCAATAACCTTTCTTACGTGATCACGCTGTTAAAATGCATTGAAGATCTGACAATGTTGTATGTGGTTTTAATTTACTAGGAAACAATGTTGTTTTAATTTTTCTCCGCAAGCGGCATTATTGGCGCGCCTATGCATTTGTTCTTAACGGCCCGCGACAGCCCGCGATGACAAAACAGCTAGGTATGTTTATGGCGGGATATTTAGTACCTAACCTACCTTATTTGTGTGGTTTACATCAGTTTAATCAAGTTATTGTACAAACGCCGTACTTTCAAAGTTAAACTGCCAGAATATTGTTTTATAGGTTACTTAAAAGATAAAATTTACATTTTAAGAGAATTTCTTAAAAGTAATAATTTTTTATAATATTAATATCTAATACATGTGTTCGTAAACGTATCAAAAAAATTAACGTCTTTAGAGATGCAAGAAATCTGTTTTAAATTTCGGTATTATTTCTAAGTTATTTTTCGGCAATAAAAAACTTTGAAATTTTTTATTATTTTTTTGTTGTATGCACGACGAAAAAGTGAGGTGATAGTTTCCTTCCAAATTTATTACATAAAAGGACTGTGTTTTTTAAATTTAGATTTTTTTAAATTTCTCTACATTTTGGTCAAAAATGTTGTGGGAGGAAATTTTTTTCCATTCTTTTCCGAGTTTGAATCTTAAAATATGGCAGTTTTTGAAAACTAAAGTGTATTTCAAATACACAAATCTAAAAGGTAATTTTATCTAGTTTTCATAAATGGTATATGTTTTTACGACACCTTCAAAAATAAGAAATATATAGAACATTCAAAATACTTTGGAAAAATTCCAAATTTCGTTCCAACATCAATCGTTAAAACAGAGATAAACTACCCTCTCAGGCCGTGTAAACCATGTGTATTTCTTTCAATGAACAAATTTTTAATTAGTAATGTTTTCACATCTGCGGCCGTTTGTCAATTGAATAAAATTTTCACTAGGTTTTTTAGTAGGCTGTAAATGTCAATGGTCGAAAATGAGACAAACGGTGAACGTATATCTGCCAGCCTCCAAAGGAAAAATAGAATAATTATAATAAATCTCATTATATAAGTGGTTTATACAAAGTTGAATTGTTTCATTTTACTATAATAAATCTCCCTCACACGTACAAAGAAAATGAAACGCAATTCCCGTAAGTGGAAAAGAAAGAAAATCACAAAAATATAAATCCGTACATAACGCCATCTCTGAAACTGACAAAAACAAAACACGGACAGTTTGCATATCGATAATTGCTTCATTGTGTAATTTTTTAACTTACTAAAAACTGAATTTAATTCAGTTAATAAGTTAACACAACAGTTATTGATTCTGAGGCGGTATGAAGTTCGCCGTGTCAGCTAGTAAGTAATAAAATATTGTAAATAATAATAATAACTATGTTAATATTATCTAAAAAAGAAGCAAATCTAACGATTATAAAAGAAAGTAGTGTAAACTAGAATGCGTAAAGGGAAATTATACATATAAACTAGAATTAAATTTTACTGTAACAGTAAGCTCTCTGAACCGAAACAACATAAATTCTAGCTCGCGACACTCAGGTATTTAAGTCGCTTTTAAGGAGATACTTATTGCGATCTTTTCACCGTAGCGAATAAACACGGTCCGAGAGTTTAGCTTAGTGTGAATCTTGAGTTTTCCCAGGGGAAGTTCATATGTACCTGCAGCTCGCAACTGGCTCGGGTCAGCCTATTGTAACTCCTTGCTATTAATCAAACCCTAACAAAGATAAATTGTTTTTTAAGCACCGGGGGCAGAGTCGACTTTAAACATTTTTACAGTTTCAAGTGCTTATCTTTGCCAAATAGGCCACGTCTGCACCATCCCTTTATTTTGTTTTAAAGCCGCCTACGTTGCGAGATGCGAACACTTGGTTTATAAAAATAATCAACAACTGTGACGAAAGTAACATGACTAAATTAAAAAAAAAAAATTAATATAAAAGATGACTCTGTTCAAAGTAGCGCTCTACCATATTATTCAACTACAAGTACTTACCAATATCACTTTTTTTTTAACATTAAGTCCACACAGGAGGCCCTGAGGAAAATAACTTCCCTCAGGGCCTATGTCATCTTTGAAGATGCTGTGTGGAGGGTCTTTTTGAGGAAAGGAAGGAGTGAACACGGGTCTTGAAGAGACCCATGTTGTAGGAGGGAGGAAACACCGAGGCCGGCAAATCGTTCCACAGCCGAGCCGTTGAACTCAAGAACGAGTCATAGAAACGACCCGTTCTCATGTGACTAATGTCAACCGTGTACAAATGTTGGGCGCGTGTTTGGCGTGTTTCCCGACTATGCACCGGTGCCGAGGGGATCAATGACGCTAGTTCATCGGAGCATCTTCCATTGTAATACCGGTAGAACAAGGACAGCATTCCCACCTGACGCCTGTGCTCTAAAGATTGCAGTCCGTCTGTTAAGATGGGAGAATCTATCAAACGGACCGCCCGTTTCTGCACAGAGTCAAGTTTTTGCGGCTCATATTGTAAGTTTAATTTACATATTTAAGAGGAAAAACAACTTATGTAAGATTGTAGTAATTTCGCAAGTGTGTCAAAATTGATGCAGAGAAACTAACAATTATCAAGATTACTAACAGTGAAATAATGATACGAAAGTACGCATCACAGAATCTTAGTTTGTGTGACTTAAAACTTTTTCAAGCAAACTAGTTCTTCGAAAGTTTCTACTAAATGAAAAATTAATTACAGCCAAGATAGTGTAGAGTACATTGAGAAAATCTACGCAGTAAGTTTTAGTATATTTTTTCTGTCTTTGTTCGTTTAATATTTCATACAAAGGCTAAGAGAAAAGGGTGTGCGGAAAGCGTTTCCGGCATTTTATTATACTTGAAAAAAGGCTTCACATAAAATATTACTCAAGCGTTTTGTATGGAATTCGTAAATAAATTAGCGGTCATGCTTACTTAACTCTTACCGGAGTGGGATCGAGGTATTTTGACGATGGGGCACCCAATCCAACCCCCTTACTTACAATAAGACAATCGTTTCACGGTTTTTCGAAACACTTTACCTAGAAAAAGGCAAAATCATGCTGAAATATTTCCCTTCAAAAATCGGGCGTATTTTGTCAGAAGGTAAAAATATTTTCGCTTTGCAATAAAATCCAATTAAATGGAATATTTGTGTACGCATCCAAAAACTAAAAACTGTTTTAGAAAGGTGATGAAATACGCTTTCAAATTTTATCATTAGAAATGAACAGGTAGTTTTTTAAATATAAAAATATAGAATACAAACTTTAACAGCCTTACTAAAAAAAACTTTTTACGGCCGATAACATGTGTTATTGCAATAACATAAGTAAACCCCGTATACACTAAAACACGTTTTATTACCAATAACCTTTCTTACGTGGTCACGCTGTTAAAATGCATTGAAGATCTGACAAGGTTGTATATAGTTTTAATTTACTAGGAAACAATGTTGTTTAAATTCTTCACCGCTAGGGGCATTATTGGCGCGCCTGTGCATATCGGCCCGCGATGACAAAACAGTTCGGTGTGTTTATGGCGGGATATTGAAAATTTTGTTAGTACCTAAATGTTGTGATTTTACTTAATAATTTCTATTGTAGTGACGAATTTACTCTTCTGTTCACATAATTGATATATTTACCATATTATTTCTGTGGTTTACATCAGTTTAATCAAGTTATTGTACAAACGCCGTAGTTTCGAAGTTGAACTGTTAGAATATTGTTTTATAGGTTACTTAAAATTTACATTTTAAGATCTTTATTTTAAGAGAATTTCTTAAAAGCGATATTTTTTTATAATATTAATATCTAATACATGTGTTCGTAAACGTATCAAAGAAATTAATGTCTTTAGAGATGCAAGAAATCTGTTTATTTTTTTAAGTATTAAGTTATTTTTTGGCAATAAAAAAAACTTTGAAAATTTTTATTAATTTTTTGATGTATGCACGACGAAAAAGTGAGATGATAGTTTCCTTCCAAAATTTATTACATAAAAGGACTGTGTTTTTGAAATTTTGATTTTTTTTAAATTTCTCTACATTTTGGTCAAAAATGTTTTCGGAGGAAATTTTTTTCCATTTTTTTCCGAGTTTGAATCTTAAAATATGGCAGTTTTTGAAAACTAAAGTGTATTTCAAATACACAAATCTAAAAGGTAATTTTATCTAGTTTTCATAAATGGTATTCGTTTTTACAACACCTTCAAAAATAAGATATATATAGAACATTCAAAATACTTTGGAAAAATTTCAAACTTTGTTCTGTCATCATTAATAAAACAGAGATAAACTATCCTCTCAGGCCGTGAAAACCAAGTGTATTTTTTTTCCATGAACAATTTTTTAATTAGTAATGTTTTCACATCCGCGGCCGTTTGTCAAATGAATAAAATTTTCACTGGATTTTTTAGTAAGGCTATAAAAGTTTTAAAAATGGCTCACCATATGTTATTTCTAACTAAAATTACTGATAAACGAAAAAAAACATATACACATAGATAAATGTATCACAAACGTCATTGTCATCTCGCTTTTACGTCGTTCCATGTAAAAATAATGAACAAATAATTCCCAAAGTTTCATCAAGAACTACTTCTTTTGTGGTTAATTTTTATATTTGGATATAAAAAGTAGTATTTTCTCTTTTTAACACCGCTTAAATCCTATTTTTCTATATGATAGTAAGGGAGACAAAACTATTTTTATGAGACGTATATGAGTTGTTCCAAAAACCGAACAAATAAATAGACTTTAAGGGTTCAATGGGCGATTTTTTAGGAACATCTTAGATGTATATAAACCTTTTGAGTCTCCATGTTGCTATCATCTTGATAGGAATACTTTTTCAAACATATTTGAATATGTATTATTCGAGTTCGATAGTTGGCAAGTAGAACCCCTTGTGGAAAGTGCGAGGGCCCCGTGGGGTATCCTAGACGCAATTGCCGAAAGCTAATATGTACCTACAAGCCAGCCCAAAGAGGTGGTTGGGGAGTGGGGGAGGTTTATTAGTACCCGGCTTTAGGCCCGACGCGCGACGTGGGGGAGGGGTGGGAGAGGGCACAAGGAGCACAGTGGGGAAATAAGTGATACATACTACTGCCGACGTTATGGGATCATCGGATCGCGGGCGCTGGTGGTGCGAAATAATCGAATCGGCTCTATGCTGCCAAAATAACATCACACTTGGGAGTTACTTTACTGCACATTAAAATTAAATCACTTATAAAATTGTGAAAACGTAAGAAGCTTTTATGTGTTAAGGTAAGATTTTGCGTACCTTACATCGTGATGGGTGTAATCGAAATAGTATTTTAATTAGTGAAACATTCGATGACAGCCGCCATAGTCGAGGGGTAAGCCTCTGGACTCGCAATCCGAAGGATCGAATCCCGGCGTGCGCAAAGAAATTTTATTTGATTAATTTGTGTTATTTCACAATTAATTCATTAAAAATAATGTATAGTATATTTGCGGCACGTTCCAGAGTGGAAGATACTCATAGTAGTATCGCCCAGGTGTAAGTCCACCATTCAGAATTGAAACATGCGTTGGTTGAAATGGCTTTTACCCAAGTTTGGTGACCAGATCTGAATAGCCAGCCACCTAAATCTTCCACATTTCATTCCCCTCCCGACTACCTTCAGCCTCACAACATACCCCAATTGGGGATGCCATAGTCTCACTGGCCCCAGACGGGAGCAGCTGGGACTCTTGTGAAGTATTCATATAATTTTTTTTAATTCATATTATTAATCGCTAGGATCGATTTGGATATCGAAAACTATATATATAAAGCAATATACTATCAACCTTACTAATAAACGTGTTTTAAATTTCACACAACTGATAAACACCCATTTATGTATCGTAAACGACTATTTATCAGTTGTGTAACATTTAAAACACGTTTTTTTTTCATTATTATTTTTTTTAAATTTTTTTTTTATTAATTACAGATATTTGTTTTTTTAGCTACCGCACTAGGCTAATGCCCGTGTTGTGGTAGCCGTATATTTAATATTTTAAATACGATTTAATTAAAACAGATGATTAAACATAAAAAAAAAATTAAGAAATACTTAAAAGTAAAGAGAAAAAAAGAACATATTTTAAAGAAAAGTAGAAATAAAAGTGAAAATTCAAATTTTAAAATACAAAAATTAATAATAATAATTAAATGTTAAGAACTCAAGCGTTCTATATAAATTAAAACATATAAGTATATAAATCAAAATTAAAACATAAATAAAATTTAGTGAAAAACTAAGAGAAAAAAAATAACAACATTTTAAAGAAAAATAGAAATAAACATGGAAATTAAAATTTTGAAATGCAAAAATTAATAAATAAAATGTAGTGTTAAGAACTCATGAATTCTTTAAAGTACGTTCGTCCCCTTTCAAAAATCCAATGTTGTACACGTGTCATAAAAAGAGAATTAGAATTACTTGACTTTATGTCAGAACTCAGAGCATTATATATTTTAGGAGCGATGAACCAGAATTGTCGTTGAGCGAGTGAGGTGTTAGTTTTTGGGACCACGCACCACGCACCACGCAACCCAGGTTTGATGAAAAGCGGGTGTGTGCTTGATGTTGTGGAGGTTGGTTCTTGGTTGATTCTTTATTAGCAAGGCACTGTACACAACATGCAATGCAACATTTATTATTTTGAATTCTCAAGCTATTGTGTAATTCAATTAACACGATAAACTACAATTATGATTATCCAAAAATTAATTAATTCGTCAAAATCAGTAATCAAATTATTATTTTTTAAGATTCAGAATTAAATAATCAAAAGCCAAGCACAAAATTAGTATAATTATTTAAAAAAATATGACGAAATCTTCAATAAGTCGTAGTTTATAATATTATGAAATAGAATATATTAAAAAAACTTGTTCACTTTGTAAGCAAAAAATAAATATATGGTACATTTTTTAAATTACATAATTACAATGCAATGAAGAAATTCAATTTCCTGAAAATGGAAATGTCAAACGATTCGGAAATAATGTGTTTTAAAACTTTACACCCTATATAATATTATATTTTGTTGTTCAGGGCTGCTAAAGAAATATTCACTAGTCTAACAAATTATTCCTAACAGTTAATCTAAAAATTTTACACAATTTTACCATCTGAAATCTATAAAAGTTCGTTACTTCAGTACTTAATGTTTTTAATAAACATTTCCTAGAATCTAAACAATGGAATATTGCGAAGGAATGTAGACGTTAAAGTTTTTTGCTGATATTTGAATAAAAAAATAATTATGAAAATTCGAGATTAGACTACGAAAAATATGTTGAAAATGTTTTAATTTTCAAAGCAAAGTGTGACCAGAGAAAAAAGGATTTTAAAATTCACTTCCAGGTTTTACCGAGTGGATTTACCTTCAAGCGTGATAATTTAAAACTGATCCTGGGACGAGGTTTACCTATCAAGATTAGCCAAACAAATAAAGTTTTATATTTTTCACAATTATCTTCACTTGTTACTTCATTCGGGTAAAATTTACATACACAAATTTATGTAAAGGTAGAATTTCTGCAGAAAAATCAAATATCGAATGTTATTCAACTCCCGTAGTAGTGTTATCTTTTCAAGAAGGTTTATTTAAAAATCATTGTTCGCAGTCAATATATCTGCGACAGGATTATTTCAATTTGGGAGGCGGGTGCGGGTACCGCCGCCCCGGGAACCATTTATTGGATAACCAACACCACTGCATAGCCCAAATGGTCACACCTACGTTTTGTGATATAGTAGGGGTGCCTGGTTTCAAGAGGTGATTTTTGTCTAGGTTTTAGCGGCATATACATTTGCCCACCTACTACGTGGCGGGCCGGATCGGGAGAGACTGATTGAGGGAAACCTTTTTATCTAATCAGCCGGACTCTCTCGTCTTGTAACGCAGTGGGAGGGATGGATTTATACGCCTGTGACTCCTGGACACATTAACCCCCAAATTCCTAACCAACCTCATACCTTTTTCAATCCCAGAACTTCCCCTTCTTCCTTTGCCTAAAAAGACCCCCCACACAGCATCTCCAAAGATGACAAAGACCCCGAGGAAAATTGTTTTCCTCAGGGCCTCCTGCGAAGAGCTAATGTAAAAAAATATATAAATAAAAAATAATTTTGCGCATTTGCAAAAAAATAACTTTAAAGAAGCATTTGAAATTATAAAATCCTTAAATAATAACTCTAGTAAATTGAATAACCAAATAAATTAATCTTTTAGACCTATTCTGGACATATTTCCAGTAAACTGCCCAGTTCTTCCCAGAAATCGCATAATTACCGCTTCCCCTTTGTTCACCCCACTCCAACACCTAAATAATTTATGTATATCTGTCAGTATTTTGTATCTTATGTTAGTTTTAAATATTCTCCTGATGAAGGAAGGATACTTCCAAAACGGGTAGCGTGTAATAAAAAGAAAGCGGTCTAAAATGTATGTGCTTATATTGGAAATAATTTTGCATTATCGCTATTGAAATAAATAAGTTTCAAGTACCTATTCTAAAATGGGAAAATTTTATAATATACAAATATAAAACACTCTGAATTTTACCAGGCAATTTTGGGAATTTTACGTTTTCCCGGTCTATGATCATATTGGTCATCCACATAGCATTGTCCTGAACTCTTTTGATTTAATGCTGTTATAAACAGCCGATGATAGTGTTATTTAAACATTTAAGAATTAATTTAGATTTGACATCCCTGAAAGTTTCGCCCCCGGTAGGGAAATATCAAGGGGTGTATTGTATATTACCTGACTCTCTGGGCGAAATGTCACCCGAGGATCATCGCGGGGATTGTGAAACACTGCTATATCACGGACGCTTATCTAAACAAAATCATTTCTTAGAAGAGGCGTAAAATAAAGGAGACGCCCGAAATGAAAAGACACGCTTTGGGGATTCTTCGCCTTATTGCTGGGATTAACTGCCATGAGAAATTATTCAGGGAAAACTGAAACACATACCTACTATATATTCTTTATCCGCTTTTAGAGCTTTGATAGAACACAAGAATAACACCGATTTCAAGTAAATCTAATGTTATAGCAGAAAATATGGATGCTTAAGTATTTTAACCCATTAGGTGGGCGTTTTGTCAAGTCAGAAAATTTCCGCTTTGCAAAAAATTCAAATAAATGGAATATTTATGAATGTATCCGAAAACTAAAAACTGTTTTTGAAAGGTGATAGAATATGCCTTCATATGATATTATTACAAATAAAAATATAATTTCTGAAATAATTTGTTTTAAATACAAACATATATATTTTTTAAATGGGTCACCTTAGGTTTTTTTTTATCTAAGATTACTGATAAAGAAAAAAATGAAAAACACGCACACATTTTATTAGACGCTTTATACCACTACACCAGTGGAGGCTCGCGTGGAACCATGGATATATGCTAAATGTCTCTCGCAGGCTAAATCCTATAGATGTATGTATTTGTCTCTTTTTAGTGTCGCTCGCTTCAGTTATATCAAGTTTCAAATCACAACGGTGCTGAAGAAGTTTTCAATTAAAAAAATTGTCGAAATTTTATAGATTTTTCTCAAATTCCTATGGGAAACTTTGGTTTTAAAGAGTTAAATATTTCTATGGTTAAATTCTAGATTTAAATATAAAGCGTTGAGTTTTCTCTTTCTATCACTGATTAGATCATATTTCTAACCATGGCAGCAAAAGAGGTAAAACAATTTACATGAGACCTATGTGAGTTGGGACAAATTTGGTCTCCTGTATGCAGGTTAAATCCACCGTAGAAGACGTAAAGTCACGACAGCAAGATTATGCCAAAAGATGGAAACATTTAGCACAAGATATATTAATTCACATTGACTGTTATTCAACCACACATTACTGAAATGGGGTAGGATACATGTGATGCATTTGGGATTTAAATGCCCATGCATAAAATCAGTCTGTAGGCTGCACCCACCCTCGCATAGATATCAGATACGTCCATGATTTAATCGCTCATCATCAAATATTAATTAATCATAAGTAAAAGTGTAAGTTGCGTTGTATTGTTGGTAGGGGCGCTAATAGGGGGCTCAGGCCCAACATGGCGGCGGCCATAAAACACTACCCCACCGTGCTCCTGCACACGCGAGGAGGAGCGGGTGAAGGGGGTTGGGGAGGGGGGAGGAAGATTTGCAAAAGGGGCGGGCATCGCGCACTGACTTTGGGAGAATAAATATCACTTCCTTCTGGAGAATGTCAGAGATGGGCTGTGTTTGGAATATTTCCCCTGATTAGTTAATTTTGAGAATTTGCCTACTGATCACGATGGTTACACAAAGCATCAGGAATTAAAGCTTTAATCTTGGAGGAATGCTTTTATAAATAATACCAAGACAGCTTTCGGCTATACAGAAACATTTGCTGGACTTGATATTTGTAGCATAAATAAATTAAAGGTATAACCCCTCTGGTTAATTTGTTCGTTTTTCGGAACAACTCAACAGGTCTCATAGAAAAAGTGAGAAATATGATCTAAACGGTATTGGAAAGAGAGAACACCACGCCATGTATTTAAATCTAAAAATTAACAATAAAATAATTAAAATGAAACATTTATGAAACCAACGTTTCCGATCGCAATTTGAAAAATATTTATGAAACTTCGGAAATTAAAAAAAAATATATTTTTACATGAAACGACTAAAAGTGAGGTGATGATAAAGTTTAAAAAAATATGTATGTGTTTTTTTTCATTGTCAGCAACGTAAATTAGAAAAACGTTAGGTGTGCCATTTTTTAAAAAGTTTTCTAAGTTTCCATTAAAATTATTTAAACTTAAAAAATTAAATAGTTATTCCTAATTTAAAATTGAAAGCGTATTTCATCACCTTTCAAAAACAGTTTTTATTGTTCGGATACGTTCACAAATATTCCATGGTTATTAGTATTTTATTAGTGTTGATCTGTGAAAAATCACGGGATATTATAATTTCAATTTTGAATAAGACAATTCAAATATTATAGGCAGGTACTTTATCTTTGTCTGAAATTGCTTTTTGACACTTAAATTCAAAGCAATGTCGAGTTCTAGAGTTCATTGAATGGAAGTTAAAAAAACAAAACCGAAATTAGTATTTTTAAGAATTGGTAGTTTTTTTAGTGGTCGTACCAACTTCTTTAAAAGTCTTGAAATGGAAGTAGATACTTTATCCCTTTTATGGAAGGAACTGTCTCATTCTTTGTTTTTGTACAATTAAAGAAGTAAATATAAAAATATATAGCTTTACAAGGTCTCATTCCGCATTAAGCGTTATTATAATTCATATAATGAATTAACAAGCAACTCAGTTAAGTGAAAACATTACTTTCCAATCACACGAACAAAGAATAACACGAACCTAGAAATACACTTACCCCACTCGAGGGGTGAAGATTGTGTTTTCCTAGCAAAAAAATACAACAGCACGAAAATGATTTCGGTTAGTCCAATTTTATTAGGGAATATCACTTGTCGAGTGTCTATAGATATTGATTTCCCTTTCAATGCATTTATTTTACAAAACCAACGAGGGTGCGTTTACGTGTAAAATAAAACATGCAATCGCTAGGAGTTTCGGAGCACGCCAGTCACGAAATAAAATAACCGAAAATATAATATAAAATCTTCAAAAGAGAAACAGATTAATTTAGAGGGTTGAGTGAAATGGGGATGCAATTAGTTACAGTAAAAGCCTTAGATATTCCATATTAAATTATGTTGTACCTAATTAGCAGAGACCCGTGAAAAGTCATATGATATTATAATTGTAGGATGAAACAGAAAATATTTATTAAAAATAAAATTTCCTCAGGATCACTATCTGTCAAAATAAGAAATTTACCTATCGAATGCGTTAGTAAACTTGAAAAATTATGACATAAAAATACAAGACATATTATTTTCAGACTATTCGAACAATAAATGTAGCACCGCTCATGAAAATGATTGCCATTCAAAAAAATATGTAGAAATATGAACGGTCTAACCCATTTTACATTTCCATTGAACTTGAATAATGTTACGCACTACGCAATTATATTTTACCTGACTTACTTACCCATTCACCAACAACCGAAATAAGTATAATGCTTTTCCGTAGCCGTTAACGAGTACTCGACTTCAAAAATTAACCAACAAAAGGAAGTTATGAAAAGCATCGCTCTTCGTAATTATCGAATTTTCCTATAAAACTCAACCTTAGATGGGAAATACAACAAGAAACTTTAGTTAGTTACAGTTTCGAATTATTAACAGTTCCCTAAGTGGTTAGAAAACTTTTAAATAACGTGTTTCAGAAAGTTCCTTCCAAGAAATATATTTCTAAAGGAGATTTTCCAGCGTCGTGATTGCAGACACCGAAACTTAATCAAGAATTCTATTTATATAATATCATTTGCAAAGCGTAAAATACCATAAAATAAAAGGAAAACTTTTCCGTGTAATAATGGAACAGAAGATACTGCGTTACACGCAAATTTAATCACGGAATTATAAAGTTCACATCGTTTGAAGCATTCCCTTGTCGTCGACAGGAATTACAAAAATCCCGGAAAGCAATCTGAGAGTGACCAAAACCGCACTAAAATCGTTTACATTGGAGTATTTTTAGAATTGCACGACTTCACGCTTCGCAGCAAATTTTAATAAACTGAAATGTACCACTAGCCAGCAGCCAGCAGCCAATAGCAGTACCGCGCACCGGTCAGCAGGGATCGGGGATGCAATCAACTCGGGGGTTGAAGTTTAGGGGTCGGAGGGATGGCCGGTATAAATGGACAGCCAGCCGAAAATTGCATATTATTATTATTAATGTAGGCGGGGTCCCCGGTCCCCGGTCCCCGGCTGTGACACGGCTAATGGATTCACTACAAATAATACGCGGGTCGTTAATTAACTCTACGGCGACACTTCAATCAAAGCCGCATTAATATTAATGCTCACTTCCCCCTGCGGAAGGTTCGTAGAAAGGGATATTCTGTTCCATCGATTTTAGTAACTAACTCCAGGGCGGTTTCCCAAATAAACAATAAATTCCACAAACAAAGCAAAATTTACAAAATTACTGAAAGGAAATTAATAGGATAATGGAAGTACACACAACCTAGTAGCTAGTACCAAATAATGACGTATCAAGTTTTACACGAACGGTTTATTTGGTTAAGCCGGAATGGAATGATTTCGCTTCATTTCATTTCTACAGAACAATATTAAATAGATTTACATTGACTTATAGGGTCGTATTGGATAGATATGGTAAAGTAGTATGTACCAAGCAAAACCTTGTACAGAAAGGACACGACTTTTCGTACAAAGTGTAACACAAGCCGGAAGGAGCATCGCGAAATAGAAACAGCACAAGAAGCCGAGCCACCACAAGATAAGGAGGTATTAGCAAGAGCCAGTAAAGCAATACGACGACAACTCCTCGGGACAATGATAGGGTGGAAGTGACAGGTGAGGGAAGAAGAAGTGTGGGACTAGCAACCAGCAGCCACTAGGCACAGGCTCAGGCACCGGGTGGAGGTGCAGACAACCCTCCGAGGGGATGGGACACCCTCGGGGTAAATGGGTCGCGTAACAGTTTATGGGAAGGCTGTATACACGCACTACGGGTTTAATCAGAGGACAGAAATGCGAAAAGGGTAAGAAGGTGCGGCGGCAATAACGTTTTACAACTATTCTGTGATACAACGTCTGAACTCTGAGCAGTGAGCATGAACTCTGAATTAAAACAAAGTAGAAACGTGATACCACTGTGGAATATGACTATTGTTTCGCATGTCCGCAATAATTATACTAAAAATTATGCAAACCAAAAGAAACATTTCAACCCAGAAAAATTATAAATAATCATAGTGGGTGTGTACTTAAGTATCTACTACCTACCTATTATACAAATTGAATGAAAAGTTGATGTTTCTAACCGCCTTTTGAAATTTTGTAACAATGCTGTGTTCGGTTTGCATCTTTCTCATACATCCCAACCGCCATCAGTCAAAAACAAACGGGACTGAAAGAAAAACATCGCAGCGAGGGGATGTCAAATCACATTAGGTACAATATGTATGCTTATCCAGGCATCCCATTTTGTACAAGATGATGTTGTAAAAGAATTTTCTAGCTATGTTAATTATCGATACAAGTACATTCATGATAGAAAAATGAAACAATACAACTTTGTATAAACCACTTATATAATGCGTAAATCCTACCGGTTTCGGAACAAACGTTCCTTCTTCAGGGAAAGCTTATACTAATTTGACAGTTTCGAACAATGTTTTATCATGGTAGTGGTGGAGCTGTTGCTAGTTAATAGGTAATTAAGTTAACATATGGTTTGCGGAATTTTTCGTGAATACAGAGAGTATTTTTGAAAGTGTAACATGACAAGTGCGGTTTCTGTTTATCAGAAATAGGATAATATCTTAATTTTAAATTACGATTAGAGTAGGTAGTCCTCCAACCTCCTCTTTCCTTATTGAAGAAAATGTTTAATGTGAAACAATATGGTGTCCTATCCTATTTTTTCATGGTTAAGCGAATATTTCAATGCATGTTATTAAAATAATGTTGTAAATAGTTGCGTTGATCTAGACTAGACATTTCAAACATAAAAAGCTCTTCAAAATTTCATGATGTCAGAGCTAACCGGTACATGAAAAAGTATAACATCACGTTGATTATATCCTTCCTTATTATTATTATTATATTATCCTATTAACATTATATTATATATAATATACCTAACTTACTTTATATTATATTACAATTATAATATAAAGTAAGTTATATTTAACCATAATTATAATAATTATAATCATGGTTAAATATAATTTAAAGTTTAATCCTACTAATATTATAAAGGTGAAAGTTTGTATGGATGTATGTTTGTTACTTTTTCACGTAAAAACTACTGAATAGATTTTAAAAATTCTTTCACTAATAGAAAGCTACATTATTTGCGAGATCTATAGGCTATATATATTGGTAAGTTCTGGCGTTATGAATAATCTCTGGCGTTATGAAATTATTTATCATACGTTTTCTGTCGCTAAAAAAATCGATTTATTGCAAACGTCAGAAACCAATTGTCGCCATGGAAACGATTATTTTGAGTTGAGCTTTGCCATTATGAAATTTGTTTAAAAAATTGTAATAGGTGGCACGCGAGCAGTTTGAAGATTGAATGTACCGGGAAAGAATGTGGGGAATGCGAGAGTGGGGAGGGGGTGTAGGGAGGGCGGTGGGGGATGGGGGGGGGGATGGACTGGAGGGGGTTAGGGGGGGCGAGAGGGGGAGGGAAGGAAGGGGAGGGGTGGAGGAGGGTGGGGGGAGGTGGAGGGGGGAGGGGTAGGTGGTGGAGTTGGGTTGGAGGGGGAGGGGGGTGATGGGAGAAGTGGAGTGGGGCGAGGGAAGGTGGAGGGAAGAAGGGTGGGGGTGGGGGGAGTGGTGTCAGGAGAGTGGGTGGAGAGGGTGGGGGGAGTGGTGTCAGGAGGATGGGTGGAGGGGGTGGGGGAGGGGGGTTGATGGGGGAGTGGAGGCGGAGTGGGAATCCCCTAATACCATGCGAGCGAAGCCGCGGGAAAAAGCTAGTTATTAAATAATGTAAAAATAGTATTTTAAACGGAAACAAACGACATTGTTGAGAAAAAAAATGCGACATTATTTTGGTCAAGAGGGTCAAAGATTTCTGTTCCGCAATAAAATTCAAATAAATGGAACATTTCTGAAAGCATCCGAAAAATGTTTTGGAAAGGTTTCAAATTTTATAATTTGAAATAAACTACAACTTTAACACTTTACATATAAGTACAAAAAATTGCAATAATTATTTAAAAATAATTATTAAAAAATTTTCAAGTTTCATAATTTTTCTCAAATTGCGATCGGAAATTTTGGATTCATAAAGTAGTAGATACATTTTAATTATTTTTAATTTAGAATTTGTGTGGCAGTCGCATGTGTCGCAGTCGTTTTGTGCCTGTGACTTCACAAAGCTCATGACCCCCCCCCCCCTCCATCAGGATGGCCCCTAATGAGAATGGGATGGCGCAAGATGGGATGGGTTTCTCTGGGTCTCCTACCGCCTCCCTGAAAGTCTGAAACGCCCCCCAATTTTCTCTTGGCCTTCCACCGCCCCCTGAAGGTCTGAAACGCTCCCAAGGGGGCGTTATTATTAGTTATTAGCCCACGTTGAGAATCTATGGTTTAGATCATTTTTCTAACCATGATCATAAGCGAGAGAAAACGATTTCCATGAGACCTGTATGAGTCGTTCCGAAAACCGAACAAATGGACTTGACGGGTTAACAAACAAGGTTTCTGAAGTATTGTTTCATTCTGTTGTTTTATTTAACCATGTGCTGTGATTGTATCGGATGGGGAGCCTAGTGCCTACAATGAAACATTGCCAGCCATTTAGTTCTGCGAACCCGGCGCGCGTTTCTTACCCCCTCACCCGCCTCGGGCTGCGGGTTCCAAGCTAAGAAGGCGTAAGGCTTGAGGGGGGTGGGAGGGATTAATTGCTTGGCGGGGCTGGGGGTGAAAACTAAATCGGACGAAAGTTAAAGAACTCAAATATTTCTCATTCTCATTGCTTCAGGTGGAAAACTCTTGGGAAAAGTTTTGCAATCAAAGAGGAAAATAAGAAATTGAAGGTGTACACACAATACGTTCGTTATAAATATTACACATGGTATTCAGAAACTCGTTGTACAAGTGGGAAACTGATGAATCTACATTATAGAGAACACAATCTGAGCGTTCCGATAAAAAAAAACCTTTTTTCTTCAGCAAACTAAAGGGTTAAAAAAATGGGATCGGGTCTGCACTATGACGAAGTCTGCGGAGGACAATAAACAGTGGATATTAACCCCTAGAACCCCTTCGGACTCGAATGGGAGAAATGGGAGAAAATGAATGTTCAAATCAAAAAAGTTATAGGTACCGCAAAATCGACCCAAATGTGACGAAATTCACCATTTTCCGCTTGTACCGCCAGTTTCCGGATACCGGGTATTAATTGTCCCATTGGCAGAATACTGATAAATAAAAAATAACATTAATAAACCTAATGAAACTCATCAAACACAGAGAATTTCCTTCCAATGATCTGGAGGTTGCATGCAACTCCGTAAGGAGTGTTTGACATTCCATGGCAATGTCAAGGTCTTTGAAAATAAATGCAAGCCTTTGGAAGATATCTTAGATGTCAAGAGGAAGCATATTATTATTGCACACTTCTTATTTAAAAATATATAAAGGGAACCCGTTCGTATAAAAACAATAGGTGAAGAACATCTCGATTACATCTTCAGGATATAAAATAATTTTGTATATTCCTCAACGCAATATGAAAGCAAATATTGAGAGAAAACGGAAGATTTAAAGACCATGGGGAAATACACCGGGTTGGGAGTTCTTCTTTCACTGGGATACGACAGCACAATAAATTCTGAACGATGAAGCACAATATAATACATAACTATAAGATAAAATTCATATGTTGTCGGCTTTCATACCTCGTAAAGCCTTCTGAATTCAGATTGTAAAATAATCAAGTTAATAAAACTTTTAATATTAACCCAAAACTAAAAAATTTCCACATACAATGTATAAGTTATCATTGTGTCCACCATTATCGGCTGTTAATAAATTATTCTGGCATTTTATTTTGATTTCTTCATTTTTTCTTACTTTGAATCATATTGATTTGGAATCACTGAAAACGGACTTTGAATCTCTGAAAGGAAAGAAAGGAGAGAAAATTATGAGAATGAAAAAGATATGAGGGGTGGCAGGAATTTGGGAGTCATTGTGTCCAGGAGTGATGACGTTTGAATCCATCCCTCCCACTGCGTTACAAGGCTATGGGTTAAGAGCGTCCGGCCGGAGATTTTCCCTCAACCGGAATCTCCCGATCCGGCCCCCGTGCAGCCAGTGGCCAGGCGTGTCCGCCGCCAAGACTAAGAAAAATCTCATCTAATGAATCCGGGTACCCCTGCTAAATCACCAAACGTAGCGAACCACTTGGGGTGACCTGTGGTAGAGGTGCTAGATATCCAATGAATGGTTACCCATACTAGCTTCCCAAATTAGGAGGAATTAAATTTAAGTGATCAGACGATATTTATGGATGTATAATAAATTATATTATCGAATTGGTTGATAAATAATTTAGGGGATAATTTGGGAAATTCTACCTCTAGCTCAGCCAATAGTGTGCTAATTTATAAATAACGGGGGTTGAACAACCATTGAACTTTCGAGTAGACATTGATAGCAGGCTGCTCTTGCTCTACGACATTGCGGACTCAGTAAGTGGAACGGCTAGTCGCTAGCGGTATAGCGAGAGGGTGGGAACCAGTTGCCCCTACCTATCACCAATATCTACAGCAGTATACCCGAGTAGGCACAGACAAGCTCGCCACTGAATATTGCACCAGTTTATTTAAACACTGCCTAGAATCAATACGACGCGACGTTCTATTTCGTCCCAAGGCCATTATCATCTTTTATTTAAAATCAAATCAACAAAATTCGTGTGTAACCTCAACCATTATCATTGTACGTATAATATTTTTTTAATTTGGGAGGCGGTATGGGTACCGCCGCCCTGAGGACCATTTATTGGATAACCAACACCTCTGCTACTCGGTCGCCCCAAGTGGTTCGCTACGTTTGACGACATAGCAGGGATGCTCAGTTTTCATGGGGTGAGGTTTGTCCGGGTCTTGGTGACTGATGCATCTGCCCACCAAGCAGGCCGGATCTGGAGAGTGGCTGGGGGAGTCACTTTGCACTGCAGTGGGAGGGATGGATTGATACGTCCTTTACTCTTGGACACATTGACCCTCAGATTCCTACCCTCCCCTCACAGTCTTTTCCTTCCCCTCCTAAAAGTATCTCCACACAGCATCCCCAAAGACGACATAGGCCGTGAGGGGAATAATTATTATTATTTATTTCCTCAGGGCCTCCTATGTGGAGCTAAATAATTTTTTTTATTTATTGTTAGTGCATTTAATTAATATTTGATTATTATATATTATTATATCTCACCCATCTGAAGCAAACGAATTTTCGATTCGATAAAGCAAATATTGAGAGTATGTATGTATTACGTAATAATACATGTCCAGGTCATCCGCCGCCAGATCCACAAATTATGTGACTTGAATTTTTTAATTTTTGTTTTTTTACATTAAACGACAGCCATTTGGCAGTTTTCACCATTTTGAGTGAATAAATAAACAAATTTTGATGTCTTTTTTCATCACCACTTTTTTATTTTTTTTTTATTTCAATTAATTATTTCAAAATTATATTTTCGAATTTTATTAATTTGTAAAACGGAGCACGGTAAAGCGCCCAGAGAGGACAACATTATCGAAAAATGTTTTGAAATATGAAAGTTTTTATTGAATAAAAAGCAACAACTTCACTCAATTTTGGGGTATTACGCCGTGTTGCGCTACCTCCTTACTTAGCCAACGTTTCGGATAATACATCCTACAATGTTCAATTTCTAAAACTGACTCTTGTTTTGCGACTGTCTTGTTGACTGATTGATTTTTCATCAAACAGTTTTGTACGTTAGGTAATATATTTAGGAACAAAACATAACGAAGCCGTGCGAAGCCCACCATTTTTCACACAAAGTTATTATTGCAACCCCTTGGTACATGCGTTTTTACGATATTTCACATCAAAATGCTCCCCTTTGTAAAATATTAGCCGAGGTCAAAGGGGTTGATAGAATTCTTGGAATATGGTCTGGGCATCGTATACTTTTTATACAAATGGCATGTGCAATATGAACACGTACAGGCTTAATGGAATTTCCCTGTAGCATTCGGATTCATAAAAGTAACATTTGGAAGCCATACAGACCATTGGTGCACTCGATGGCTTGGTGATATTTCACACTAATGAATAAGTCGATCAACTGCAAACAACAAACTTCCGACCTAAAACACCCGAAATTTAAACCAGGAACCATAAAATAGAAAAATTGCCGTAATAGATACGAGTAAAGTGGGAAGAAGAAAATCAATAGTGTGTGAATTTAATTAATAAAGTCAATTTCCTATGCATAGTGTAATAAAGATGCGCAAGTGTAATAAAGAAGTTGGAACGCCGCAGGCACTAATGAATTAAATACTCGAGTCGAGTCAAGTAAGAGACGATATACGATTATAAAAGTGAATAAAGCATGGAGTACAAGACGAAGTTGTGCGGCATTTCGTCGACTCTCTCTACCTCTACGTTTAAATAGCGTGATGGTTAGTTAGTTAAGTTAAATAGTTCATGGATTCTTTTACTGACCACGATGGCTTCCAACTTCTTAAAATCACTGATGAAAAATCACTTTAAAGAAAACATGATTGAGTTAACGTGGTCTTGCAACGTAGCAAAATATCCCAGGGGAATAAGTTGTGCGGCATTACGTCGACTCTCTCTACCTCTACGTTTAAATGGCGTGATGGTTAGTTGGTTAAGTTAAATAGTTCATGGATTCTTTTACTGACCACGATGGCTTCCAACTTCTTAAAATCACTGATGAAAAATCACTTTAAAGAAAACATGATTGAGTTAACGTGGTCTTGCAACGTTGCCAAATATCCCGGGGGAATAATGCAATCATGGCGTACACTGCAAGGCTTTGTTTGATAATAGTTTATTTCATGAAAATTGGGATGGAGCATACACAGTTTTATTTTTGTTTGCGTATTCACAAGCAAATGCGTTTTCACTGCACATAAACCAATTATGTAAATAAATAGGAGCAAAACGTTTCATTGTGACATCTCGCAACGAGTCACTTTAAATAATTGCACACGTCACGAATCACGTGATCGGGAAATGAAATGCAGATCGTGCAATAATAATTCTGTTAATCATTTTATTAGCTTGCTAATAATAATAAAATACAGGGTGTTACAGGACGTAGATACTTCACTTAAGAGGGCATTACCAGAGAAAGCCTGAAATATGTCATTTTCAAAAAAGTTTTTAGACGTATTGACTCTTTTCCACAAAAAATTATAAATGAATTTCGAAAGATTGTTCTTTTATCTAGCATTCGTATGTAATAAATTTTTAGAATTTTTTTTAATTTTTAGTATAATAAGGTTATTCCATAGGTCGTTGGCAGATTTGTTAAATTTTCAAAAAAGTTTTTGTATTATACCACACCCATTTCAAATAATGTAATCATGCAGTAAAATAAATCAATACATTATCTAGCAAAGTTATGTATTAGAATTTTAATTTTAGTTTCAATAAAATCATTAAAAAATATGTACGTACATGTGTTTCTTGACGAAAATTGGTCCATTTGTGTATTTATTTGCGCACTTACAAACTAATATATTTCAGATTTTTTTAACATTCTTATTAAATTTAGACATTATTGAAAAATGATAAATACTTATAATCAAAAAATAACTACCAAAAGTACACTATTTTAATAGTTTTATCATCACGCCTTTCAGCATTTTTGGATGAAGGTATAAATTAAAGCTAATTTGGATTGAAATAAATTCGATATTGAGTTATAATTTAAAAAAGCTGGTACGGAGAATAATTAATCATTCTCATTGTAACCGTCCTGCACGATCGGAAGAACAACTTTCGACGAAATGTGGATTTTCGTCCGCTGGCTGGTTAAACGCTCTTAATTTAAACAGTGATTCCTGACATCATTTGAAGTAAAAAATGTACATGAATTTTGGTCTCCGGTGACTTTTTTGATGTTTTTTTATTCAAAACAAAACAAAAAAAATTTTCTTCCACATGTCACTCAGGCGAGCCCTCGAGCCTAACTGTCCAATACCTACTGATTTTGTTTGAGGTTGAAAACAAAAACAAAAAAAAAACAAAATATCATTTTTTTAACTCCGAATAATGTCAGGAATCACTGGTTAAAGTAAGTCAAGAAGTCCTTTAACAACCTGTAGGTATATGACCTTATTGTTTTGACGTGAAAATTTTATTGTGTTCGAGATATTTCAATAGTCTTTCTTTAACGACACATTAAAAAAATTGAGAGATAGATCGAAGTGTAGAGATTAGACATTTTTTACATTCGGCTTTATATAAATAATTTCCGCAATTTTTATTTTGTCTGGAAAGATACCTTTTGACAGATAGAGATTTATTAAGAGTACAAGATCATCCACAGGTTCGTCCTTGCAATTTTTGAGAAGTAGAGAGGTTACACCATCGAAACCAGCTGCCGCTTTAGACTTAAGGTTAGATATGACCCGCAAGATTTCCTCTCTATTTGTACTGATTATGTCAAAAGATTGTTTTGCTTGAGGTTCCATGCAGATCGTTTTTATTTCAAAATTAAAAGATTTCATTGTTTTAACCACTTTTAATGTCTATAAAACCGATATGTTTCGAAAGCGATGCTCTCTTCCTTAGGGTTTACCAATAACTAATTTTTCCCAGGGAAATCTGAGCTCATCACTTCTTCGTGACTCTGTTGCGCAGTTCTAAGCCTGGCTGGGACCTTTGCGTATAATATATATTGTGGCTCAGTTTAGCTTTGACTTCGTTAACGTTGGTGGAGAGCGATTATCGCATTCTGATTGATTGTGAGCAATCATCACACACTATACAATATAATCGCTGGCAGATATCACTTTGCTTTACTTCTAAAAAATACGAGACGATGGTTATTTAGGAAGTAGGTACCTACATACCAACAATAGCAACAGAAAATTTGATTATCTTAAAACATAAGTTTATATGTAATTTTTACGATCGTACCGTATCTAAGCACGACTTGTATTTGAAAATGAGTGGAGCTCGAACTCGATTCGCCCTATTGCTAACCGAGGGTCCTGCGTCCTGCCCACATATCGATCAACTCCAACAATATTGTATAATAAATTATTCAACTTGCCGCCCCATTGACGTCACACACCGAGTAAGGTTAACGATCACACGACACGCGAAAAGTATGAAAATTCACAAGATTATAGGCTATGGTACAATCCTCCGCATTCCGACACCATTGTGCGATAGATCTTATCAAGATTGCTTTATAATTGTTTAAAAAACATCTGATCAAAAATAAGGACGGAGAAAAATGACATTAATTAGACATTTAATAAAAGGGGCTTTCCAAATGATACCATGAAACGAAACTTCACTATAGCTTTCGTAATTTCCAAAGAAGGTAATAATATTTTTAGCTCAGAATTAAAAGACAAAAGAATTTAAGCGTTCGTTTTCGGTTGAGTTAACTCAAATACCAGAAAGAAATTTTTTGAATTATATCTAGCTAAATTCTCTTCCTCGCCTTTGAAATTCACACAAAAATTCCCATACAAAGGCTAATTATTATATATTTTTAAATGCGAATTCCATTGTCTCTTAAAGGTTTTGTGACTTTGTACAAACATTTTATCAACGCGAGCAAATTTCTGCGTCGACTGTGCAATGTTTGCATAGGAGAGACACTTGCACAAAGGGTTATTTGTCTATTTCGCATGAATATGTCGCGCGCACCGCATCATAACAATGGCTTTACAAAATACGCGATTGTAAATGTTTGCGCCGAGCAACTATGTGCTGCGCTTCATTTTGCCAGTACCTTGTTAGAGATTTGATGCCAAACACAGGGTTTCGTCTGTTCATGGAAAAATGATTCAATGTTTCATTAAATAGGGTTACAAACTACAGAAGACGAGCTGTGAAAGCATTTTTTTTATAAGGCATGGCTTTTCATACAAAACTGGAGCAAAGTACAGCGTATTTCGTTAAATGGAATCCCTCTAATAAAAAAGAACAGCCTATTCAGACCATTCTGCAATACAGAGAACTAGTCTATGAATAAATTGCATTAAGTCCAGTAATTCAATTCCTCGTCATCTCATCGTCAGCCAAATGAATACAACTGAAAAAGGAGATCATTAGCAATCTGTATTAAAAAATATTCTAAAATTTCAAGGTTTGTAGGGATAAATTTTGGTTTTAGTCGATATCACGAGCCCTTTCGGGCCATAAAACCGCTCCGTAAAATTCTCAGGGTCATTTTTTCTCCACTGAGCCGTGAGTCATCTGAGATAAAATATTATAATGAAATAATTAAAAAATGGAAGCGAAACGGGTATTAGGAAACATAATTTCATTTTAAAGATGAAATTACTGGGTGGAAAGGTATATTTTTTAATTACAAAATTAACGTTGCCAACGTTGTTAAAAACGCGGTGTCAAAAGTTATTGGACACCGAGGCCGTTTCCATTGCTTTGGTAGAACACCGCGACAAAATGGAGTATTTAATTGTTTGAGTCGGGACTACGGAAGCAATATTAATTAAGGAATTTCCGCATCATCCGGAATCGTTTTGAAAAGTATAGGTTAAATTTTCGGAATAATTCCGAATAATACGAAAGTACAAAACTTTACGCCGAAGTGATTTTTCTGTTTCCTCGCTTTTGCAGTCGAGTATTATGCACTGGTCCCAGTGTTTCAATTCCAGAGTTTCCACGGGTGGGACCATTCCGGTGGCAGGTGGCAGGTGGCAGATCGGTGTGCGGCTGAGTCAGGCAATGGGTGGCGGTGCCATGTGCGCCAATGTGTGGTGCGCAAGCGGAATGGAGCCCACAAAGGGAAATATCTCGGTCGGGTGGAAGAGGCACTAACTTAATGGAAGTACAAAGAAAGCGGAGCGAGTATTGTGGCGCGCAGAAAGAATAATGCTAAAATTATTTTTATTACTAGAAGAGTGTGAAATCGTGTTACGACTAACTTTTTTCTGGTATTCGCTTGAACCCTTCTAATAAAACAAGCCTGAGATAAATTTGAATCACACAACATTCGACAAATAATTGTTGCTACCCGCATTTTGAGTGTCGCTATTCACAAAGCTGATAAATGTGAGAGTTTTAAGAACAAAGCTTTCCTCTTTAATTAAGTTTTAATTCCTACTATAACGTTAATTTAATTGAATTTAGGAATTTGTATTTGTTGTTTTCGTAAAAAATAGGTTAATTCCAAAACATGGTGGCTAGCAATTATTTGCACAAAGAAACGAAGGTTTCTATTGTGCGTGTTTTTTCGGAGGAACGAAGCGCTTGGGGCACACCTATGGAAAATATAGCTACGTACTCCGCAGTATCGGAAGGGTTAACTATACTATAACGCATTATTTTGCGACGTAGAGAAAAAAAAACATAGTATACGTTTGGTATGTCTATGATATTAACACAGCTACCAATAAATTTTATTCTGTTTTGGGAAAGGCTATTAGCATCTATGTTCCAACCGTAATATGTAAGCCAAACACCTATCCAAAATGGTACACCAAAGAACTTATAAATCTACTTATCACCAAAAAACTTAAACATAAAGACTATAAATTATATAAAAAAAATTCTGATTACAGTGAATTTAAATATTTAAGAACTTTGTGTAAAAAGATGTCCATTACTTGCTACCGTAACCATATAAATGAAATTCAAAACTCCATAATAAACAATGTTAATTATTTTTGGAAATATTCGAAATCTCTTAAAGAAGATGATTCTGAATTCCCGAGCATTATGCACCTAAATGGTAGCCATAGCAATAATACTGATGGTATTGTTAACTTGTTTGCAAAATTTTTTAAAAGTGTTTATTCAACAGACGCAAATAATGCTCCTCTTCCATCAACAACTCTAGATGAAATTCTTGATATTTCGCAGTGTACCATAAGTCTCTCTGATGTAGTAACTAAAGTTAAATCATTAGATATCAACAAATCTGCAGGACCGGATAATATCCCCACAATATTTATCAAAGAATGTATCAAAGTAATTGCTCTTCCATTAACCAAACTTTTTAATTTATCTTTATCCAGTGGAATTTTTCCCGATATATGGAAAACTAGTTATTTGACTCCAATTTTCAAAAAGGGCGATAAAAGTGATATTTGTAATTATAGACCAATATGCATTCAATCCACCATACCAAAACTATTTGAAAGCCTAATACTTGACAAACTTTTTGCCCAAATAAAACCTGTAATATCACCTTACCAGTTTGGATTTATGCCAGGTAGAAGTACACTTTCTAACTTGATTATTTATGAAGATTTTATAACCAATGCTTTTAAAGAAAAAAAAACAAGTAGACTCTGTCTATACTGATTTTAGTAAAGCCTTTGATTCAGTTTCCCATAAAATTCTCATTTGGAAATTAGAAAAGCTTGGTATATATGGCAGTATATTAGCCTGGTTTGAAAGCTATCTTACTGGAAGACAACAAATTGTTAGAATAAAATCCTCTTTGTCGGAAAAAATTTATGCAACAAGTGGAGTTCCACAGGGTTCACACCTTGGCCCAATATTATTTATCTTGTTTATAAATGATCTTTCAAAAATATTTCATGATGTATTTATCTTACTTTTTGCTGATGACCTCAAAATTTTTAGAATAATTCAAAATATTTACCATTGCAACATTCTTCAAGATAATATCAACAAATTGTTAATTTGGTGTAATGAAAATAGACTTTACTTAAATATCTCAAAATGTCATATAGTTAGATTTTCTCGAATAAAAAATCCAGTGATCTTCAATTACAACATTGATAACAATATTCTGGAGACCTTAACACAAATTAAAGACTTGGGCATCACTTTTCAATCTAATCTTTCATTTGTTAACCACATAACAGAAATCTCTAATAAGGCCTTAAAAATGTTGGGATTTATAACTAGGCTAACTAGAAATTTTAACAATATTAAGTGTATAAAACTGTTATATTTTGCATATGTTAGAAGTCAACTTGAATACAATTCTCCCGTCTGGAACCCATATTACAATATACATGTACAAGCTGTTGAAAGAATACAAAACAAATTCTTACGTTTTCTTAATTTTAAAATGGGTATTCCAGCAATTATGTTGAACTACAATACTATTTTGAATGATATGAATATGCTTAAATTGTCAGACAGAAGAACTTTCACTGACTTGGTATTTCTGTATAAAATTCTAAATGATTTAGTTGACAGTCCGGTATTGCTCGAATTGATAAGCTTCCGGATTCCACTACGTAATACTAGAAGTCAGGATTTATTTCAGTGCAGTAATTCTGGAACTAACTACCATATGTATTCCTCTTTACCCCGAATACTAATGGAGGGAAACAATTATACCAAGTCAGTGGACATATTCAATTTATCTTTAAACAAATATAAAATATTGTTACGAAGGCAGTTCAGTTATGTACAATAAATACTGTATATTTCTTACTATTCATGTGTAAAAGCCCCGAAAAAGGGCGGTAATAAATAAATAAATAAATAAATAAATGTCTAAAATCAATAATAGGTACAAGGCACATAATTAAAAAATAAAAGTATTTTGCCTAACCTATATCCTTCCCTACGCCTACGGTAAGATGGATACTGTTCACTATATCTTAATCCACATCGATCTTCACTTCGCTTTACTAACGTACTGAACAACTATGTATAGAGTACAATGTTATACATAACATAAGATATAGTGCCGGGAATCTGGATATGATTTCGGTCAATGATTTGAGCTTCAAAAAACCTACCCACCAGGAACTCCTACCTCTGATTGTGAATGTTTCTTTGAAGACGATACGCCTAAAATACGGGTCTGAAAAGCGGCAGATGTTTAAATATTTAAGCCACGGAATGGAAGGTCTCCGCCGACCAATTTTGTTGCTCCATTGGCAACCTTGGCCTATACCTTTCCGGCCTTTCCCCTTGAAATGTGTTAGAAAATCGATAAGATAAAGGCCGATCTACGACGCCTTCTAGCCGTTATCTTATAAGGTCGAATCCAATTGGGGATTGGCTGAGCCACTGAAAACTAAAAGGGAAAAAAAGAATCATGCCCATCACTTAAAAGTTGAAAATATCAAGACTTTAAAGCGAATTACATAACCTGTCGAGTTAATAGTGAATTTATTGGTTTGAAATTTTTATAGGTAGGTATCTCTTTAAAAAGCGTTAATTTTCTGACTTCTCGCTGTACCTACAGTCAGTCAAATATAATATGGAAAATATTACAGTCAGTCAAATATAATAATGAAAATATTACTGCATTCCAACGAGATATTAAGATTTACTATTTTACAACTAAATTGTACCTATACGGGGTCTGGAAACACGTAACATCTATCTACAAGCGGCGAATCTGTAGCACACTTGGAATCGTATAATATAACCATTGTGAAATAACAGTTTTTGATTTGAGCTGTACTTTTTGAGTAAATCGAGTCCGAAGTTGGAATTTTTTAGATCAAATTTGAATAAAAATTGGTCGCTAGAGGGTTATATAAGACATTTAAAAGCCTTTTTAACCCTTTTGTTTAAGTTGCCAAAAAGATTTTAAAAATCAGAATCCTCAGATAAACCTTTTCCCGCTTGTACTAGGAATTTTTAGACATCGTGTAGGCAGGCACCAAGGTTTTAAAAAAATATATATTTTTATTTGATATAATAACTTTACCTATTTTAAAATATTATTTAATAATGTGGGCATCACTGGGTTAGGTTAAAAACACGGGAGTTTCGTTCTATAATAGCAATGGACAAAATACACAATTGTTTTCAGAATAGGATTGCGTAAACTTGGTTAAATAAAAAGCTTGTGAAATTTTCAAAACGAGAAAATTTCGATGAATAAATTAAAAAAAAAATCAACAAAACTCTTAATAAACTAATTAAATGAGAAAATGATGGTGAATCGCATTGTCACTCGGCGTGTTTATCCAGTAGGCGGCGCGTTTAGATTAAAATACAGCGTCGGGCCCGGCACGGTACCCGATCCCCGACCGCTGGCGCTGAGGGCAAATAAATCCAGGCTTAAAACGGCACCGTTGACATTTTTTTCATTTGCAAGGGAAAATTGGGTGAATGAAAAATAATTCCGCTACATTTTACACGGTCCGCACCTACTCGCGCAGTGGACCGGCGAGCAAGTTTTAGAATTTGAATGCGGGCGGTGGGTGGGACAGAAAAAAGGTAGCGTGTTTAATTATTACATTCGCTGGGAGCCTTAAAAGCTTTAACAACTATGGGCACTTAATTAAATAAAACGTATAGGCGAACCACAAGACTGGACGATTTTAAAAGGATTAACAACAGTGTGTGCTTTTTGTAAAAATTGTTAATATAAAAATTAGCAATTTTTTTTCAACCCTGATCTTCTTCCCTTTACATTCCTCATTATAGGGTGCCTTTATTCTACCGTTTCTGGACAATTGGGACTCCTGTGCAATATTATTTTCCAAAAATAAAATAATACGTTAAAACTATTTAACTATCTCTCCATTCCTCTTCCTGAATATTTTTTCAAGCATTTTTTTTAGGGTTTGCAAAAAAACAAAATTTAGAACATTTCAGATTATTCTAAGAACTTACGGATTTTTCAAAAATTTCTGAAAACAATAATAATACCACAGAACTTTCTAAATCCCGGGAAACGTCGGGAACAAGCAGCCAGTTCTGTATAATTTAACACTTCAGGGAAATAAAGACAACATTGTTTTATCAAATAAAAATACGTTTAAGCATGTATTCCACAAATCGATACAACATATTTTGCTTAAACCCCAGCATTCCGAATTTATATTTCCACCGATTTATAACACATTTCCCTTGAACACTTAAA
This sequence comes from Limnephilus rhombicus, assembly GCA_929108145.2. Taxonomy (NCBI): domain Eukaryota; kingdom Metazoa; phylum Arthropoda; class Insecta; order Trichoptera; family Limnephilidae; genus Limnephilus; species Limnephilus rhombicus. The sequence continues at coordinate 14,350,116 of OV815270.1, forward strand.
GTTTTTAAACACTCAAAAAAAAAATTTTTTAACTTTAAGAGTAAAATCTCAAATTACAATATTTAATTAAACGAAGACACTATTAGCGAAACTCAATCGAAAATCTGGAGACAGAAAAATCTGGAAAAGATATTGGCACATCTGGGACTCGAACCCAGGACCCTTGCCATGTAAGCAAAGGGTTCTGGGTTCGAGTCCCAGAGGTGCCAATATCTTTTTCTGTCTCCAGATTTTCGATTGAGTTTCACTAATATTGTCTTGATTTAATTAAATATTATCTCAAAAAATGTTATTTTTGAAGATATCTGTACATTTGCCGAGCCAAAACGGTAATTACATGAAATTCCCTCGATATAAAAAAAATCGCAAAGTAGTTCCTCCTAAAATTATTATAAACACGTTTTATTCTGTTATTTAATATGTTATAGGAACGAAAAAATCAGCACTTCTTTAGAAAGTTGTTGAGAGATTTTTGCTCATTTTTAAACAAGTTATGCTTTATTAATTATTCTGGCTAACGTTTAATAAATTATATTCTTCTTTTAAATATTAGCGCCCTTCCACTAACATTCGCATTTACACCTCCCTTTCAAACCATAATCTTCTTTTTTCTTTAACACTTACCACTTTCTTCTTTCTTTAACACTTACCACCACGGAGGAAAGAATTCTATTCTTTCCTCCGTGCTTACCACGGGGCCTTAAGGCGCCGCTACCCGAATTTCTACCGATTTCTTACACATCTCCCTTAAATATTTGAAGTTTTTAAGCTCTTAAAAAATATATATACATATTATTTTTGAAGATAATATCTAGACGTGTTCCACATCGAAACGCAAATTATATAAAATTCTCTAGATAGAAAAACATCGCTAAGTATGCTCCGAAAATTATTATAAAAACGTTTGTTCAATTATTTTATAAGTTTTATTTGGGAGGCGGGAATGGGTACCGCCGCAACCTTTATTGGATAACCAACACCTCTGCCATAGATCACCCCAAGTGGTTCGCTACGTTTGGTGATTTAGCAGGGGTGCCCGGGTTCACGGGGTGAGGTTTGTCTAGGTCCTGGAGGCCGATGACCAGGACACACTGAGCCCCAGATTCCTACCCACCCCTTAAACCTTCTTTCTTCCCAGAACTCTCCTTTTCTCTCCTCCCTTTCCTTAAAAAACCCTCCACACAGCATCCCTAAAGATGACATAGACCCTGAGGGAAATAATTATCCTCAAGGCCTCCTGTGTGGAGCTCATGTAAAAAAAAGTTACATGTAGTTGTGAAAAAAATCACAATGTTCCTTTAAATGATACTTTAATACCTTCCACGAGATTTTTGCTCTATTTTAAGCGAGTTATGTTTTATTAAACATTTTCGCAATGTTCGCATCGATTTTAACGCTTTAAATACTAGCGCGCTCCTCTAACATTCGTAATGACATATCTCTCCATCTTCTTCTGTTTGAGCGCGGATACGGCGCCTTAAGATTATCTGCACAAAATCATCAATAAAAATATGCTGTTTACTAATTTGCCACGTCTTTGTGTCGCGAAATCACTCGCCTTACATAATGCCCGAGTCGGCGACATAATTAATCAATTTAGCGATCGTAAAGGACGTAAGCATTGAGCATAGACGGAGGAAGAGGCGTGCGAGCCGTGTCAGGTGAGACGAGCGAGGGCAAGCGATCCACCAAGGACCAGCCCGCCTGCCCGCCAGCCGAGCCGAGGATCGATACTAGGTATTGGCCGCCCGCTCGCATACGCGTGACCGGCCTATTGATTTTCGGCTAACACAATGAACCCGTGTACTAAAGGCCGGCTCAATTGTCTTCAGTACGCAGCATGTGCTGAAAAGTGACCTTCTAGTTAAATCAAATACCTAAGATTCGCGGAATGCCGTGAATTCCAAATGCTGAGAATCGGCAGTGCGACATTATTCGTCGAACATTACCGAAAAAAATAATTTCATGAATTATATTATCTCTAAATATTATAAATTAAAGTCCTCCGCCGCGTCTGTCTGTCTGTCTGTTGGTTGAAATATATAATTAAAGGAGAATGTCATGAGGTGGACGAGCGGGCTGGCAAGCGGGAGATGTGGATTTGATTTATATGCAAATTAACAGATGGCGGTGTGAGTAAAAAGGTTAAATGGGTTACCATCCAGTAGATGGCGTTACGTTTAGTTAGTCACAGCAACGCGTAGCCACGTCAGCTAGTTAGGTATATTTTCTAGCCGAAACATTCGAAAGAATGTAGAAATATTTGCTCGTGCGGAATCGATATGTTTTTTTAGTATATAGGCAATGAACTCAGTTGGAAACGTCACAGTATGACAAAAAAGTTCGATGTCTGTGTTTTTATAGACATCTAAATCGTCGTCGTCCGTATCCGAGCCATTAAATCGGAACAACATTCGATTATCAAAATGCTTTGGAAAGGGATATTTCGATTGACCGCATCACTAGTTGTGTGTTACGCATAAAGAAACAAAAGGGTTTAAAAAAGGTAAATAAAATAAAGGGTTAAAGGTTTATAAGTTAAGGTACGCGACACGACCGAGCAAAACCTCCCAAAGTATTTTTAATCGGAATTCGGGGGTCGAACGAGTTCTCAACTGAAAGCGCCATTATTTTACGCTGTAGTTGTAGGGGTAGGTTTGCTAGAAGTGAATAATATAAAATAGGATATATCAATCATCCACTTAATTAGTCAGACATCTCCAAAAAAACGAAATTTGGGTTGAATCAAATCAATTATAATGCAGGAAAACCTGCAGTGAAATAAACAAACAAAAAAATATGTTTCCTGGGTTACTGGTAGGAAATTTCAAAACGTCACACTAATGTACCGGACTGTTATGCTACCCGGTGTTATTTTATAGAATATTTAATATGTAAAACACAGACATGTGTAAATAACAATTAACTGCTTTCATCGTTATCTCAAAACTTAATATTTAGAAATGTTTGACTAATTAACTGAAAGGTCGACATTACGTGAGCGATGTTTCAGTATATTGTGTTGTATAAATAATATACTACTAAAATTATTTCTACGTCACCGGTATGAATGCCGTAGACTAAAATTGTAATCGATAGGTATAATTCAACTATAATCCCCGGGGAAGTTTAATTATCGTCGAAAAGCAGCTTTTCAAAATGCGGCGTTAAGTCCAACATATTGCCAACATTAAAATACTTGTGTAGATATAGAATTGCACTGAACGCGGTTACCCGAAACCAGATATCGATGTGGGGATTAAAAACAGAATGTAACTAGTTTCGTAACCCGGTGGCGGTATCGAATAATACAGCTCGATAATCTGGGTACCTAGCATGGACGACCGATAAAACCCTATACCAATCCGAAATTGACCAAATAAGTCATCTATCGTGCTCAGTTATCAATATTTGCGATTACGGTCAACAATTGGTAAGAGATATTCCGACCGACGATTGATAACTTTTAGCCCGGCCTCCATAGTGTTAGAAAAGTTTAACTATCGAATTTGTCGTTCGTCGTTCGTTATGCAGAATTACTGACTTATTTAATGAAGGGATTGAACCAAGAAAGTTCTTAGAAAAGAAAGAAGTTGTGTATACGCAATCGATAGACTTAAATAATGCATCTAAGACGCAGTCAATTTATTCCGTTCGATATTTGACAAACGAAAATGTTTGAAATATGAATAAAGACCTCATTAACTAACTAACTCCCGTTTAGTGTCGAATAGTAAATGCGGACTGCCAATGCATATTTATGTTAATATTTCAATTCAATATTGCCAAATTATTAATATTTTTACGTGATTGCTTGGTGTCTTCTTCAGTGTTGCCAGCTTAGATCGATTTCTATTTATCGGCTGACAACAGTGAAAGGTGAACGGTGTATATTTGAGGTACGTTGCAGAGTGGAAGATACTCTCAGTATCGTCCTGGTGTATTGAGAATTCAAACGTTGCTTGAAATGGCTAAAGCCGTGTTTGGTGATCTGAATAACCTAGTACTTCCCCAATTTCCTCTTCCTTATCTCCTTCCCCACCTCACTACCTTCAGCCTCACAACATACCCCAATTGGGGATGCCACAGACTCACTGGTTCCAGGCGGGAGCAGTTGAAACTCTTGTGAGATATTCACATAAAAAAGGGACTTCGTTATAAAATTATCGATCCGATATCGAAAAGATATCTACTTCACCGTACTGCTCCTGGTGTTACAACGCACGTAAACCGTAGCTATATGCGTTCTGCCAGTTTAGTGAATGTTTATAAACATAAAAGTCGTTCAGGCGTAACGAGCATCCCGGAGGAGTGACGCTATCAGCCGTGAGCGCCAATTACCTCCTCGTTCCTACACCGCTCCTGGGAGGCGAGAGGAAACTGGAGCCGCGCCTACTCAACCCTGCAGAGTGCAACATCAATTCGATGAACGGCGACCCAGAAGCTAGATATTTTTATTATTCGATTTATTCAGCAGGTAATTCATGTCAATGCCCCAGCGGGCTCCGACGCCTGTAATATTGCCGGTACCTTCAGGCAAGGTAAAATTTTAATAACTTCACATTTAAAATGCCCATCCTTTCAAAATACGTTTTTTGTCTTTAAAGTGAACATGTTTTACATAAATATAGAAATCAGGAGGAAGAACGACTTACATGCAAAATTTCGTATAGGTACGTTGTTCATAACATACTCATAGATCTATATAATATATTTTTAAAACAACTCAAATGCAACATCATTATATTTTCCAAGCCATAAAAAACTATAATAACCTCCCTTACGAATTACGTTGTATCATCACCCAATCAGAACAAATAAATAAAATAAAATTTAAAAAAAATTACAGTAAAAAGTTAATATTTTATGTTATCTCTCTCTCTGGTTTCAATCCTGGGATTGGTTTGCAGCAATTTCATCTATTCGTTTCTTCCACTCTTCCCTGTCTTGTGCGGCTCTTTTGAATTCTGCATATGATAAGCAGCGCACGTCCACCAGCAGGTCCTCCAGGTACTCTCGGCGTGGGCGTCCCCTAGCGTTTGTCCCCTCGGTCATACCCTCCATTATGGCATGCAAGAGGCCTTCTTGTCTTATTGCATGGCCGATCCATCTTGCGCGCCTTTCGGACAAGGTCCTGAGCAGGTGCCTTCCTCCTTCGATTCTTTGGAGAACCTCCTCATTTGTGATGTGGTCTCTCCAGGAAATTCCTAGTAGTCTTCTATAGGACCACATCTCAAAAGCCTCTAGTCTCCGTTTATCTCTTTCGGATAAGCACCATGTTTCGCAGCCGTACATCAAGATACTCCATACATAGGTCTTGATGAGGAGTATTCTCAGTTTCAGGTCTATATTATTCGATTCTATTATTTTCGACATTTTATTGAATGCAAGCCTAGCCTGGTGTATACGGCTGTCGACATGTCGACATGTGTTTATGTTATACTTTATATTATATTTTATATTTCATATGTAAGCGTAATGAGTAAGATTAAGAAAGGGACGCTCAGATGGTTTGGGCATGTAGAGCGAATGAACGAGGAAAGTAGTGTAAGGAGAATATATGACGCAAATGTGAATGGAAGAAGAAGTCGGGGACGCCCGAGAAGACATGGCACGACCAAGTGAATCAGATACTAGAGTCGGGCCATGTGAAGAGTCGGAATAATAGAATAGCATGTATGAGACGATAAATGAATGTGAACGAGGAAAGGAGTGTGTGCCAAGATCGAGTTGTTTGGCGGTCCGTCCTCTCTGCCTACCCCTGCGGGGAAACGGCGTGATGGTTAGTTAGTTATATTTCATATTATAACTTAAAACCTAAATAAGAATCGTGGATACCTTATCAGGCACAAGAACTCCTCTTTTCTGATAAGGTATACATGACTTAATACGACCTTTAATATAATATTTTGTAAAATATGTATTATATACAAAAAAAATTAAAAGATGGTACAATGTTCACATTTCTCGCGGACCACCAATCACTGCTTTATATTATTATGGCGATCACTGCTTTATATTATGCTAAAAATATTCAGCTCCAATGTTTACTCAAAATGTAGATTTAAAAAAAATATATTTATTGTAATATAAAAATATGGGTTACATACATACAGGTGTAACATGACGTACCCGGGGGATTTTAACCATCGATTCCTGACATTATTTGGAGTAAAAAATGTAAACGAAATTTTGGTCTACGGTGATATTTTTGATATATACAAGAGGCCTTCTTGTCTTATTACATGGCCGATCCATCTTGCACGCCTTTCGGACAAGGTCCTGAGCAGGTGCCTTCCTTCTTCGATTCTTTGGAGAACCTCCTCATTTGTAATGTGGTCTCTCCAGGAAATTCCTAATAGTCTTCTATAGGACCACATCTCAAAAGCCTCTAGTCTCCGTTAATCTCTTTCGGATAGGCACCATGTTTCGCAGCCGTACATCAAGATACTCCAAACATAGGTCTTGATGAGGAGTATTCTCAGTTTTAGGTCTATATATATATTTATTGCAACTTTAGTCAACATAGTGTTAACACGAAAAATATATAAGATTAACATTAAACAGCGTAAATGTTAATAATCCACTTTAAGGAGCCGCAACCGGGCTCAAAAAGAAGATGGAAAGATATGAAATTACGTATGTTAGAGGAGCGAATAAAACACGACTCGTTTAAAATAGAACAAAAATCTCGTGGAAAGTAATTAAATATCATTTAAAGAAACATTGTGATTTTTTTCACAACAATAACTTATAAAATAACTGAAACAAACGTGTTTATATTTATAATAATTATCGGAGCATACTTTGCAATATTTTTCTATCGAGGGAATTTTATATAATTTGCGTTTCGGCGTGGAACGCGTCTAGATATTATCTTAAAAAATAACATATATTTTTTTAAGAGCTTAAAAACTTCAAATTCCGGATTGTAAGAAATCGGTAGAAATGCGGGAAGCAGCGCTTTAAAATATTCACAGAATGCACAGCTTAAGACTTCTTTTTTCTCTAAGTAGAGAAGTTACCAATAATTAGGTATAAATAACAAGATATAAACAAAAAATATAAAGAGAGTAATATAATATCTACGTATTTGCAGACAAGCATTACGAACAAATTAATCTATTAATTATAAGTACCTAGACGATATCGTCAATTAATCCCAGAAAGCACCCACACACGTATCGTTTGATGATTTTGACATCAAAGGTGATCATTCTATCGTAATAATGGTTCTCAAATATTCACTGACTGCAAATGCGGATGTGTACCCTTAACCGTTTCCGACCGTTCCATCCTCCGTAGGTACTTCCGAGTAGCTCGCATGGTCATTCAAACATAAAGATGAGTTATCCTCCCTGTATAAAGTAGGTAAATTTTATTCATACACAACACACACACACATTAATATTGATCAATGATGTAACTGATGTAATATGTAGTAGTCAATGAATAGATAATACGTAATACACACTAGAAATGCATTTCATGTTTATTGGAATGAAAACCAATGCACATTTACACTTGCCTGTCATCATACATCGCCATTGCATTTGACCGAAATGAAAATTACATAAGGATGGTAAAACTCAGTTCTCTTGAAATTTAATTTAAGATTGGTCAGACTTTTGCATCACGAAACACGCCCTTATCGCATTTCATGAGTTCTTCTTTATTCTATGGTCGTAGTAGTAGTAACGCAATAAATGTAGCATACCTAGTATTTTCTCCCATCTCCATTGACGGGCAGGACCGGAAAATAATTCAACCAAGTGTCTGTATAACGCGTAGAGGCGAGATGGTTCAAATATCCGTTCTATGAGTGACGGCAACTTAACGTAGCTTCCGTAAAGCCAACTTCCTATTAAGCTCCTTCGTAAACGTGGGGGTATCACGTCGTATATCCCAAAGCATGCAGAAACATGGCAATGATATGAATTTGATAATAGATTAATTTAAAAATAATGTTTTGTAAGAATTGTAGACTCCCTCTCGAACACGGTTGGATATATACGGACTATTATATATTTGTACGAAGCGACAGAGGGTAGGTACTATAAGATGGCATTCTGTGCAAAGAAATTGTTCCGTACACCTGTGGCAGGGAAATGGTTTTGCTTCTTATGCGAATTCAGAGAGGCAAGTAAGCAAGAATATTATTTTAAATCCGTTGTAGTATGGTACCATTAGATTGAAATAAATATACATAAAGTATAATTCATTTGTATAATACTTGCAAGCGACATGTGTTTTGTATATTTTAAAGAGGATATTTTATATTACAAGAGAAATATACAGTAACAAACTAAAACCACAAAAATAAAAACACCAAGCAAACAAACAGCAGGAACCTACACATAAAAGACGAATAACTGTAAAAGAATGTAGGTATTTCGCTCTTTTGTGTCAAAAATGCGTTGAAAATAGATTTTAACGACCACGGTAAATTAAAAGAAAACAAGACACGTACAACCGGTTACGGCAAAAATTTCTACACGTAAAAATATTTCCATCTCCGTGGAGATATTATAATTCTGGTTCACTCGCGCCGAGAAAAGTTTCAGGGCTTGCGAAGATAGGGGATTAAGGAATTTCACGGTTCGGGCCGTTAACCCCCCCTCCCCTCCCTCCCAACCCTCCGACGCGCAAGAGGGTTTTAATGAAATAAATTCTAACGAGAGGAATTATTGTCGAACTCTGCCCGGATATGTTTATATTTTATTTCTGTCTCAGCTTCGTTTCGAACATTAACTTGAAAGACCCGAAGACTTGAAATAACACGTAACTGGAAACATTTTCAGGCTAGATAAAAAGATTATGGAAATCGGGAAAGGAAAAATCATTTAAATTTATATCACATTTAAAGTCCAGAAACAAAGAAAAGACTTTCACATTTACTTTACAAAAATATTTAACCTTGAAGGCACGCTAAATTATTTCGATTCGCCATTCGCGGGTAACAGCGGTGTCATATTAAGTTTGAGAAAAAATTTTACTTCGAAAGTCGGAGACAAACTTTGTCAGTTCTCCCGGGAGGGTAACTCGGATATTAGAATAAAATAAAGAAATGGTATCTGCGAAGCGGAAACTTACGAATTTCAAAAAACAAAAAGAAAACAGGGATTTGATCGTTCGTGTGCTTTTGTCAGAAACGTAGGTGCGATCATCTCCCGAAACCGACAGTTTAGAGAAAAGAAAATAGGGAAAAAAGCCTGACTCGCTCTTTCGTCTGACAGCCTAACATGGTAGACATAATAATTCACAACATAGAAAATCCCACAAAAGTAATTGTATCACGTCTCGTGGATAAAGAAGAATACGGCAAACAGAAAGGAGGTTATAAAAGTGTCAAAATGAGAAATGATACATCAATATCCCCACAGAGGTGGAAACACATTAAAAGATTTCTACAGGAAAACACACAAAAATTATTGGCTTGGGTGTAATACCAATATTCGCTCGTCGTATATTTTTCTGATTAGTTTTGTTTTGAATTCTTTTGACCGTCAAAATATATTATTAGAGAAAATAAATAGAAATGCTATTATTATCTAATTTGTTATAAGAAAAACTTTCTTTTATAACTTTGAAGGTTATTCCCATCAACGTAATATATCACTGAAGAAGAAGATAACAATAATAATCTAAACGAAAATATGAAAGACGAAATATCTAAATATAAAATATCTAAACGAAAATATGGTCGTAACTGGGACTCGAATCCAGACCTTTCGTTTAGATTATTATTGTTCTCTTCTTCGTCAATGATATATTGCGTTGATGGGAACAACCTTCAAAAGTTATAAAAGAGAGTTTTTCTTATAAAGAATTGAATATTCATTTAGACTTTTATAAAAAGTCAATAGTTCCATATGAATAAATTCGGATACTTTTATCCGAGACGCTATCCAGGATACAAACCAATTCTTAGAATGATTGTTTCCAATAAAAAGGGTAATTAATTGCCCATAATACGGAAAAATAATTAGTTGAAGATAATATTGTTAATTCTAAAATTTTAAATATGAGATTGACTATTATGACGGCTTGACAGAAGGTGGCAATAGCGAAATAGGTTAAGGCGCACATCCCGGTTAGACGAGAGGTCTGGGCTCGAGTCCCAGTTGCGACCATTGTCTTTTTTCTGTGTCTTGTTCTCTTTCATATTTTCGTATCGATTATTATTGTTATCTTTTTCTTCAGTGATCTATTATTATCTATTTATTAAACAATGCTAATTTTAATTAATGGGAAATCAATCAATTCATATTAAAACTCCACAGAAAATTCATATTTCGATACTTTTCGAGAACTCTAGTGACAAATAGAATATAAAGAGTGTGTATTCATCTTCTATTACACAAGCATCATTACATCCAAACAACTCGAAAAAAGATCTACCAAAAAAATAAAAAAAGATATGTTACACATGAATGCAGAACCAACCGAACAAGTTCCATGAAAATGGAGACTATTTGAAGAGATATTTCCTAAAAATAAAGCTATGTAAATTGTAAATATAAAATTACCATTAGAGAAAAATGGTGGTAAATACATAATATAGCCTTCTAAAAAATATCTCTAATTTAAATTGACGCTAAACGAATAAGTATGGCAGATATACATTATAACATCGCTTTCTCGGGGAAGTGCAAGCAACTGCGGCAGGAACTAAAGAGTCAAATCAAGACTTTCATAGGCACATTGCACTTTTATTTTCAGGGCGCAATGTACATTGATTTATTTCAGAAGAAATATTGGAAACCAATTGAAATCTGTATAAGCGGTCTATTGGATAGAGTAGCTCTGGGCACGTACAGTTACAGTACCCTGCCAAGGGGGTAAAGAGGAATTCCAAGAACAGTGGGAATGTCTGGATTCAAGGGAAGTTCCTTGGTCTGTCTGCTCAACCCTCGCGGGCTACGTGACGCTCGCAGGGGTTTGAGCAGACGCCAACAACACAATCAGATATTAAAGAGGATTCGAGGAAAAATAGTATTAAAAACAACTATGGCTTCTCAGACAATACGTTTACAAAAGATTTAAACGAATGCATCATGACAGCAAGCTTTTAGCTATCGTAAGTGTTCTGGAAAATAAAAAGGGGTAAGGAATACGATTTTCAGAAAATAAGTATTTATGATCAAAATAAGGGTTAATAATTGAATACAAAAATATAGGTATGTTTTAAGAATATATTACAGATTTCCTAAGGCGAAAACTATCTAAATGAACAAAAGAAACTAATGCAAAGGTGAAATTAAATGTGAAAGGACGTCCAGAGAGTAATTACTCGTGAAAAAATCAAGAGATGTGCTTTAAGTTCACATCTTGAATAGTAGGCATCGCTGGAAGGGTGCCAAACTAGAAGAAAATGTGCACACTTGGAAACTTTAAAAATGGTCAAATGCGCTTTGATAATATTTCTGAAAATATGCGCGTTATTCCAATAAAAATACACAATAACAGGAACTGAACTGCGAGTACGAAATACGGTGTTGGCGAGAATTCAAAATCGCACGTGCACAGTGAAAATGGAGCGAACTCCGTGAATCGACTAGTTTATACAAGTACCTATGTGTATTGCAAATACTAAAATATATTTCACATTAATTAAAAACAGCAAAACAACACATTTTCACTGTTACAAATATATATAAAATCTTAAGCTTTTGGCTAAATGCTTCTAAAGTGGTCTGTGGCTCCTCTAATCTAATCTGTGAGAAATATTTAGGATGCAGGCGAATTCTTCAGTTAAAGTTTTTTTATTGTCTTGTTTTTTACTATCTGTATCTGTTTTCCTAAAAAAAAAAATTAAAAACATACGGCTACACAAGGACAGAAAATTAAAAATTAAACTATACGGAAAATTATCAGCGTGGCACAGGAGAAAATAAGAACCAGAAAGACATCGAACAGCTGCTTCAAAATCGGAGAAACACGTGACGAATAAAATATACGATAACAAAAAATGGGTGTGCGCAAAACACAGATGTATTAAACACTTTTTCCGAACAACATGTATAACGACAGAGAAAGTTCGAAATCGATGAAGTTTTTCGATCCCTTCGCTTAGGGGAAACTAAAAAGAAAGCGATATCTTATCCTAGGACTAACAACACATCATTTCTGTACGTGCCGATTTTTCGTTTCAATCTCTCCTATTACTAACGAACACGATCACAAGTTAGTAAAGACGCATTTTCTCATAGAAAAAAAACCGAAAGTATTTCAAAGCGAAACGACATGATTGACAGTGTCGATTAACGTGTGTCACATTTGTGGTGATATCTACGAATGAATTTGATTAACACAACATGTCACGTCCAAAAAATGTCGAGTCTTCATTTCATCAAAAATTTAAAAGTCACACTGAATTATATTTAAAAAAAAATGTATTTAAATGCGTCAAGGAATGTCCGAGCACAAATTAAACTTGCGCAAAAAAGCGAATTAACCAATATATCACAAGTTTCTTGTTCACAGAGGAAAGATAGAAGTTTCGTGGCACAAAAAAATAGAAGACAGGCATTATTCAGCCTCACCCCTGAAATGACCCTTGTAATCCATCCCCTCGCTTGTTGCCTCCAGATAATATTGCGGGTAGCCTCTGAAAGTCGACGGACAAGAAGAAACAAGGACGATTTTCATTACAACTTCTAATGCTTCTGGGGAGAAGTCCGCGATGATTCTGTAGAGCGAGGAGTCGTACAGGGCTCACTGTTACAGCAAAACGTAGGGAATAACTGCTGATTGGCACGCTAGAAAAACTGACTATCAGCCTAGTTGTGGTATACATAGGTAAATTACATCCAAAGCTGAACAAAACAACCAACTTAATTAAATTACACCATCTTTTTTTCCACTTGGAAGACATTTTAAAAATTATAACCTTAAAAAAACTGTTTTAAAAAAAATTACAGAAAAATTAGAGAAAGTTTTTTTTGAGGAAAATTAGAAACCTCGAGAAGGAAAGTGTTTGTAACAAGAAACTTCGGTCAATTTTTTTTTTAATGAAGATTCACCCTCATACACACCAATATTTTTTACATACCTATAATAAAACTTACATATAATATTCAGAATTTGCGTTCGCCGATGTATGAATATTATTTAAAGCCATAATATTTTTCAGCGGAATTGTTTATTTACGATATTTTAAAAAAGCTTTCGTTTGCGAAGAATGTTTTAAGAGCAAAGATTAACGATGTACCCAAAAATGGTTTATATCGGTTGAAGAACGGACTCGTATAAAATGGAATAGTATAAATAATAATTGTATACATTTATAACGGGTGCCGGGGTGAAGTGGAGAGGAGAAAAGGGGTGTCTTTGTTATATGCGACTTCCCACATTTTGGTTTGGGCCAGTCAGATAAAAGGGTGTAGGATGATTTAGAAACCAGACAAACGTACTTTTAACTGTATTTACTTCGACGTGATTCGCAATAAGAGAAAACAATTTAAAATTTAATATAAAATGAAAACTGTTTTTCTAGCATTTAACATGATATTACATGATGCCCATTCCATCCAGTAGCTATTTTTAATGTCACTTTCAGATAAACTGTATGAAATTCTATTACGAAAGCAGAATTACAGGATTCCGATATTTCTGAAAATGGATCAAACGCTGTCAGAATAATACGCCTTTTCGCATTCCAGTTTGTCTGAAATAAATATTTGAGAAGACACTTTATACATTTTAGATGATGAAGGTGAAGTTTGAGGAGATAACCTCCGGGCAGAGCGGGGTCATGGCCAGGTAAGTCCGTTACGGTGTGACATGCACGCAGCTGTCACACGAAATATTAATAATGGATACCTACGTAATTCCTTCAATATTGAAAGGTAAATGAGAATTTCAAGTGATGTTTTCACCTTCGGGCAAAGTTTATATACAATTAAAGAAGGCAGAAGTTACATAAACCTCTATCGTTACATAAACTCCCGGGTTGCCGGCATTGAAATTGAAATGGGGGTTTGTTTTTTTGAAAGAGCGTCTTGGTATATCAAATAAAAATTCAAATAAAAGTCAGATAAATGATACATTTAATGAATTAACCCCTAGAGTCTCTTTGCGCCCTTTAGTACACAGTTCACCGACAGCAGTAGAGTATTCAAGATACGGACCCATATTTTTTGTATTAATAATATTTGTATGACTTATACAGCGCAGTTTTACTGGTGAGATATATGATTTAAGGAGTATTAGAAAGTGACAATCCCTTGCTAACCTTTTTTATAATAAGGTTTTTAAAAGTTTACCGTGGACACTTTCAAATAATTGCAATATTATATTCCAAAACATCATCGACGGCCATTTTAAAATTTTTATTTTTTTATTTAAGTACATAAAACAGGCATTATGCCCAAAAATTTATATACATGGATGATTTAAATTACAAAAATATTCATTCATTGCTTGATTGCCTTCGAAATATTTTTCAGAGTGTGTGCAATTTTTATTATTTATTTTCATATGAAACGAAAAAAAGTGAAATGATAATAATAATATAACCTTTGATGATAATAACCTTTGTAACACGTTTGTGTTATTAAATACTAACTTTTTTCCGCGGCTTCGCTCGCGTGGTTTTAGGGGTTTCCCACTCCGCCTCCTCCACCTTCCCTCTCCCCACTCCACTCCCCCATCAACCCCCCTCCCCCTTCACACACCCCTCCCCCCACTCCTCCCCCTCCACCTTCCCTCTCCCCACTCCACTCATCCATAAACCCTCCTCTCCCTCCACCTCCGTCTCCACCGACTCCTCCCCCACCCCATACCCCTCCTCACTCCACCCACCCCACCTTCCTCCACTCCTCCCCCTTCCCCTTCCTTCCCTCCCACCTCTCTCACCCCACTCCGCCTCCTCCACCTTCCCTCTCTCCACTCTACTCCCCCCATCAACCCCCTCCCCCTCTCCCACCACCCACACCTCCCTTCACCCCCTACCCCTCCACATTCCCTCTCCCCACACCACTCCCTCCATCCTTCCCCCCAACCCCTACCCCTCCCCTCACCGTCCTCCATCCTTCCCCTTTCCCCTTCCTTCCCTCCTCCCTCTCCCTCCCCTAACCCCCTCCCTCTCTCACCCCTCTCGTAGATCTCGTGTAGATCTCGCAATGTTTTTTTTTTTTTTACATTAGCTCCACACAGGAGGCCCCGAGGAAACAATTTCCCTAGGGGCCTATGTCATCTTTGAGGATGCTGTGTGGAGGGTTTTTAAGGGAAAGGAAGGAGAAGAAGATATGGGAAGGAAAAAGGTATGAGGGGTGGGTAGGAATCTGGGGGTCAGTGTGGCCAGGAGTGACGGATGTATGAATCTATTCCTCACACTGCGGTGCAAGGCGATGGGTTCGGAGAATCCGGCTGGAGAGGTCAAGAGGCCTCCCTCAATCAGTCCCCTCCGATCCAGCCCGCCTACCAGTGGTTGGGCAAACGTATCCGCCACCAAGACCTAGACAAACCTCATCCCATGAACCCGGGCACCCCTACTAAATGTAGCTTTGTATTAGTGAAAGAATTTTTAAAATCCATTCAGTAGTGTTTGCGTGAAAGAGTAATAAACATACATCCATACAAACTTTCGCCTTTATAATAATAGTAGGATATGTTAGTTTCGTGAATCTTAAGGTGCGATTCCGTGCCACGCGGCAGTCGGCAGACGGCAACAGCAGACGGCGACTGCAGTGCCGCCGACGGCAGGCGGCACTAACGCGCAGGTTCCAAAGTCGACGGCATTGACGGCACTGCAGTTGCGTCCGCTGCGTACTGCCGACGGTTGTGTCTTCCATTTAAAATTATGAATAATAAAATGCTGCAAGTGTTATTGCAAGAAGAAGAAGACGACGATGATTTATTATTGTATTATTATTCAAGTAGAAAGCCTATACTGCCAATGAACTTAAATACATTGGAAGATGGCGCTTATGAAACTTTGATAAAAAGACATCTAAATGAGAGTGAAGACATTTTCAGAAGTTATTGTCGTTTAAATAAAAAACAGTTTAATTTTGTAATCTCTTTAATTTAAGGGTTGTAAATCGTACACAATAGTTTGTAAAAGTTTAAAATAAATAAAAATAAAATAAAATAAAACTAACTGCTTTTATCGAGATCTTGAGCGATTTCTTTGCAAACGTTTTCTCTTAATTAATAAGACTCTCGCTTTCTCCGTCTGTCAACATGTCCATTGTGTCTGAAGTCGACGGCAGTGCGGCAGTACTATGTTTGCACCCGAGTGCCGTCTGCCGCCACGCGTCAGTCATCGACGGCAAGTGCCGCGCGGCACTTGTAGTGGTGTGTCGGAAACGGTCCAATACAAGTGCATAGAGTTAAGTAGTGCCGTCTGCCGTCGGCGGCACTGCAGTCGCCGTCTGCTGTTGCCGTCTGCCGACTGCCGCGTGGCACGGAATCGCACCTTTAGAGATCACTTAAAGTAACTCAGAATACCACAGGGGTTAAAATAATGTTACTAGTTTTTTTCCATTTTAATAAAAACTCCTGAACTCGTAAATTATTTAAGAATTCACATACCTGCAAGGCCAACCAGACTAAACCATTTTTTTCATTTGCCCGCGTACAGAACCAACCTTAAAAAAAATCTCCAATCCCCCGCATATGCGCGCAATATAACACGCAATTTAACAATATCGATATTCTTAATAATAATCTTAATAATCTCTTGTGAAATACCGATACGAAGTCAAGCGTACGACCACAAATGTTAATTAAATTAATGCACAGCTATAGAAAAGGTACAGCATGAGCATCTCCTGTCCCCATCCCATCTTCCTCTGCCTCTTGCCCTTTCCTACTCCTTCTTCCTTCTAATATACTTACATTTATATATTTTTGTTAATTTCATTTTCATGTAATGGTTATAACGAATTAAAATTTTGTATTATATCATAATAACCATTAGCATAAGAAACTGTTTTGGCTTACCTCATTTTAAACCGCTTCATTTTTAACATCCTGTATAAAACTGCTGTTTGTTTCTTACAATAAATAAATAAATTTCTTTACCATGAAGTAGAACTTAAATAAAATAAAGTGGTTTAAAAGTCCAATTTAAAATGATAAAAATAGATAAACGTACTACTCAGTATTTCAACATGAAGTTTACACGATAATAAGTACTGACAATATTAACATAAATATTATTATTATACCAAAACGAAATGGGAGAATCATATCCCCCCTTACTACGAATCATTTACGAACTTTAGCGAAATTCCCGAAATTATGTGTTTTTACACAGGATTTTGAATGAAGAAGACCCACTTTTGGAGAAATCATGTTGATATTTTTATGATATTTGATAAGGTCAAAGTTGGGCGTGGAAATGTAGCCTAAAATAAATACAGAAGCGGATGTAGGCTTGTGATTTTTTCTTCTGGCGCAAATATTCAATTACTAGGCTAAGTTGAGAAAATACGAACGAAGAACCCACACGGAGGGTAACGACGTACTTAAGATAATGCTAAAGTATACTACTTGGCAGCGAAGGAATAATTTTATGAATTCATTACATTATTCAAAATGGGGCCCATCAGAAAAAATGTTGCAAAGAAATGAACCTATGAACAATACATTTTTGCCGTTTATTGGGTTACTCGAGTACCTTCATTAAAGTACACAACCACAAGCAAATACATACACAATACGCAATAAGCAAAGATAAGTAATAACATGCATTCAATGATAGTTTGACATGTTCGCGAATTCATTGTTGCGCAGTTCACAGTATAGTTTATGATTTTGAAACTTTTTGTTTGACAAGCCCCCAAAGGACACATAAAATTCAAAGGCTCGGAGGGAGAAAATGAACGGTTACCTTGAAGATCCGGGTTCACTCCTTCCTTTCCACAGACCAACCCTCCACACAGCATTCCCAAAGACGAAGAACAGACAAAGACACGAAAGACAAAACAAAATTATTTTCTTCGGGGCCTCCTGCATGGAGTTAATGCAAAAACTAATAATAGTTAAGTAGCTCACGGGTAATTAGCCAAGCGAGCATACTCGCTAAACCAGCACTGAATTTCCCACGTAGAACTACTAAGCCTTCGGAACAAACTTATTGAGCTGAAGTACCCGGCGTTGCCTCGGGCTTTATTCTTTTTTTAAGGAGTGGGAAAAGGAGGTTTTTCAAAATCATGCATAGACAGTAACCCTCATGTAAAAAAAACAAAGCCAAGCCGGGATTCTTCTTTATAAATGTAGATATTCATAGATAATATTATAAAGCCGAAGTCGCCAGCGTTGCCCGCACTTTACGCAAAGTTTTTTTCCAAATCCGACGTAGACAGTAATTTTCTCCTTATTTTGAACGTCAAGTGTTGAAATTTTGAATCAAAAAGTCTCAAAATGGTGCTTTAAGGTGACGGGAAAAAAAGGGATGGGGTGGTTTTTCGAAATCTCATACAGACAGTGACTTTCCTCTCGCTTTGAAGGTCAAGTGCACAAAAATTCTTTCACCTCAGAATAAAACTGTAATTTGTATACTAATCAAATCCACGCCGCCAACAACAAACCCAGAAACAGATTATGAAAACAGGAATTACAAGAAATAATCATGACCTGTGAAGAATTAGAGGAAATTAAGTTACTTTGTTAGTTTCCGTAAAACTAAAAACTGATTATTTGTAATTATTTAAGTGTACAAATTATATAAGGATTTGTATTATGGTCCATTTTACTAACATCCATTTATTATTATCTCGGAGGAAGGAGAGGGTATTCAGGAGAAAAGATTTATCTTGAAAGCTTATCTAGATTTCGTATGTAGGGCAATAGATATATGCATACTTGTCAATTCTATTCGTAAGGCAGCGTCAGACAACTTTTACACCTCGCGTGTGGATCTGTATTTCGTAAATTACGAAAGGTAATACGAGAAATATTTAACACTAACCAGCTAATCTGATGCATCTCTATGATATACTCAAACATAAGTGTTAAATGTGCTATAATAATTACCTTAAAGCTGATTGGAAGAAAGTGGCTGGGATGTGAAATGACCAGGCGACTAAAAAATAATCTGTAAAAAGAAGAAAAAATAAAAGTTAGATAGATACATTATAAGATTTAAAACCATTGAATTTGATTCACTGCAATAACTGGGCATAACAAACTCATTAAAAAATAATTTGGTTAAAAATAAATGGTATATAAATTTTATTTATTTTATTTATTATAAGAACAACCCTCTTTTAATAACTTTTAAAGGTTATTCCAATCAAGTTAGTCCAAGTTGCGATCATTATCTTTTTCATTTTTCTGTGTCTTGTTTATTTCATATGTTCGTTTAGATTATTAGTGTTATCTTCTTCTTCGATGATTTATTTATTCAATTCAAGCACTACCTAAAATGCTCAATAAATTTAAATCTTTAACCTTGTATATTAATATATTTAAACAAACTTTTAATTCTGCCAGAAACAATATTACGATTTAAATAAATTTCTAATTTGAATAATATGTTCCTGTAAGCAATATTTTTGTTAAAAAAAGTTTTCGTTTGTTAAATTAATAACCTTTCATAAAAATAATAAATTACAACTTCTAAAACACCATAAAACATAAATACTTATAATCGCAATTTAATTTTTTTTATAATTAAAAAAAAACTTTGACCACGGGATTGAATTATATAATAATTTGATTTGAAACCCATTAGAAATATAAATAAAATCGTTTTATACGAATGTTAGACTAAATTACGTTTTTTACTCACTTAAAGGTCAATTACTCAATAAAGAGACCATTAATAGACCAGTTAGACAAGAGTACAAAAAACATAAAAATCTCCGACGGTAAAAGTTCTGGACAAAGACAACATAAATACCAGGCAAGTATTCAATAATCTTTCACTCAGTACAAAAAATTAAGGAAACAAAAAGCATTTCAGATATAAAAGATGGATTAAGGAACAAAAAGGCAACACCATAAAAAATATAACGTAAAAGAATAAAACAAACGTACGTAATATACAATACCTTTAGAATACATACTTCATTATATTCAACCGTACTTCATTTCATTTCTGTTTTATTCTTATTTATTTCAATGTATTATTTCATTCAACCTATTTATTGAATTTTATTAAATAGTAAAATGGGGGTCATCCATGTGAGACACATTACCAAAAAATGTATATGCATAAAAATCAAAATATCTTTGCTAAGGGATATATGAGAATATGAGATGTCTATGTATTGCTAAGCATAGGAAATGTTTGAAACTTTCAAAATTCCTTCTTTAAGCCCCCGCGAAGGTTTCTGGATTATTACAACCACGTGACAATACACCTGAAAAGTTTTTATATCATTACAAAAACTCTTGTGAAACTGTCAAAATTTGAGAATGAAATTTTGCAAAACAATTGATTGTTAAATCAAATTTCAATTTTCGAAACTCTTTAAATTAATTAATTTATTTGAAGAACTCGCCTTGCACTTTGAATCGAATCAAAAATTGTAGATATTTTATATATGTACCGGATGTTAGGTACCAAATTTGATTGATTGTTCTTATAATATACAAAAATGAACATTTGTAATACATGAAAAATAAATAGGTGGCACGCGAGCTGTTTGAAAACTGATTGTACTGGGACTGAATATATGGAATGCGGGAGAGGCGTTGGCGGGACGGGGGAGCGGGAAAGAGAAGGTGGAGAAGGTGGAAATGGAACGCGGGAGGGGAAGCGGACGCGGGAGGGCAACGGGGACGCACGGGAAAGGACACGCAGGGAGAAACGATTTATTTCTTTGAATATGGAATTGCAACGTATGCCGAGAACCAGCTAGTGTTATATAAATTTTAATTTATTTTATCAAATAAATAAAGTGACACGTTATGAACCTTCATATTACATCAAATCTGGAGGTACGGAGTCAATGATTTTATTTCCACTGGGCTAAATATAGCAGACAAGTTGCATTTTATAAAGTAGTTAAGGCTAGCGGGCGGAGTGCGGACGTTGCCTCTACGCCGCGCCGCGCACTAACTCGGCGGGGCTACGCCATACTCGTACCTCCGCGGAGATACGCTGTTACGTCAAATGCCGGATGATGGTGGAGGTTAAGCGTCAACTTTACTACGTTTTATGACGCAGATAAATCAATTACTACCGAGACGTGATGCTGTCCACCGCGATTTATAGTGGACGATCGTTTTCTGCGAGCAAAGGGGTCCACGACGGCTACGATATAATAACAATGCAATTCTATTTTTATTGCGTCATCTTTGTAAAATACCACCTCATGAGGGCTTTACAAAGCTAGAAAACAATTAAAATATACTTAGACATTTTAACTTGATTACACGAGGCTTTGTAAAATAAACTCGGTATTTATGAATGTCGCGGGCTGAAAGGTTAAGGAATCACGGGATAAATTGTCAAGAGTAAAAACAAATCAGAGTGTGCAATTCCCACGCATTAGAAGTGAAACCTTCTGAAAACTAAAGTAGACAAGAGTGGGAAGACTACGAAGCACTTTTTTTATCAACCTGAAGAATGATTTTTTCCAAATTTTGTCATCGAATTACAGTGCACCTTTTCACATTTGGTCATCTTATTAGTATTTGTGTTTTCTTCTTCGGAGTCGCTAGAAATCGCTTTCTTTTATGTTTTGATTTTACAAAAAAAATATATATATGGATTTCGTAGGATGCGATCCTTGGTCCGCTGAATGCCTGCAGACCCGTGAAATAAATAAATATTTTATTGCTATCTCATTCTCCTGGAGGCTAAATCCTACAGATGTATGCGTTTGTCTCTTTTTAGTGCCTCTCGTTTCCGTTTCATGTAGTTATAAATCACAACGGTGCTAAAGAAAATTTCACTTCAAAAGGATAAAAAAGGGTCAAAATTGAACAAAAGCGTAAAATAAATATGTTATTGTACAGTTTAAGTACATACTACGGCAAACCTCTGAAATAAATTAATTACATTATGATTTTTTAAACTCTTCATGATTTTTATTTTGAAATTTATAAATGATTTTTTAACCTACTTATTATTATTTACAATAGCCGTTATTATTATTTACAATAGCCGTTATTATTATTTACAATAGCCGTTATTAATAACTTACACGATCTTTTAATTTACTAATTGAGCTAGAACTCCCTCACCAGACACAAGAGCATTGTCTCTTTATGGTGAGGAAAGGCAATTTTTTATTTCTTTTTTAAAACCTTGTGTAACTATGTAACTTTATATGTATTTTTAATCAGCATTGCCAATAATAAAAAAATCTTATTATCTACATACAGGGTGTTAAGGGACGTACTTGACTTACTTTAACCAGTGATTCCTGACATTATTTGGAGTAAAAAATGTAAATGAAATTTTGGTCTCCGGTGACATTTTTGTTGTTTTTTTTTTATTTATTTTTTCTACAAAAACATAAAAAAATGGTAGTTGTTGAACAGTTGGAGGCGGGGTAAGGGGTTGACACCCGGTTGAGTGACCAGTGACGACGTGCGGAAGAATTTTTTTGTTTGTTTTTGAAGAAAAAAATTTTGAAAAAAAAAAAAAGTCGTCAAAAAAAGTCACGGGAGACCAAAATTTCATTTACATTTTTTACTCCAAATAATGTCAGGAATCACTGGTTAAAGTAAGTCAAGTACGTCCCTTAACACCCTGTATAAGGATATGACGTAGGTAACACTTACAACAAGACTTTGAAAGTAATGAATGAATAAATCTAAAGTATATCTAAATAGGTAGGTATTATTCGCGTTGTTCCAGATAATTTCTGGAAGGATTATATAGATAAATTTGGTCGCATTATTTACATTTTTCAGTAATGATACGGGGCGGACCAGGGCACGGCAAAGCAACGCAACTCAACGTCACAAGTGATCAACGACTGAGCTGAACAATTTTCCACAAGCTGAGCAATTTTACCAACGTGAAACAAAAGGTTGCTTAATGGATTGCGTTTCCGGGGTTTCCATTTCAATAAACTTTTACCGATGGATTCCAAAAGGTTAAACAAAAAATAAAAGTCTAGATCAGCTAAAAATACCATAAATAAACCAATAATCCTCGAGAGAGGGGGGAAGATAAATATCACATATTGCTATATCGAATTTATTTAAAACCTGTTTTATTAGAATGTAGATTTATATATTTGTTAGGTTAAGAAATATTTTAAATGGGAAAATAATCAAAAATGTGTACTATCTCTTCTTCACTCTTTGCCTATCTACGGAATTATAGGTTGGGGAGGATCTTACAAAAACAATCTAAACTCAGTAAAAGTTTCACAAAAACTTATTATAAAAGTAATACTCAAAAAAAAATTTACCTTCTCAACAGAATCACTTTTTAAATTGTTTCCAGTACCAAATGTCGGTGACATATTTAAGCAAGCTTCCATTATAAAAATAACAAATAATATCAAGACTTTTACAAACTAATAAGAAATGAAATCAATTCATTAGACCTAATTTTAAAACAACTCAGATGCAAAACCATCATATTTACCCAGCCATAAAAAACTATAATAACCTGCCTTCTGAATTGCGCTGTATCATCAACCAATCAGAACTAATAAATAAAATTAAACAATTAAAAAAAAACTCATATTAAAAGGCAAATATTATTCCATAAAAGTAAATATCTTATACTTAGGTTGTATGTTATAAAATGTATTATAACATACATCCTAAGTGAGAATCGTGACTGCCCCCTTTCTGATAAACTATAAATGACCAATGATATAAATATATATATAAATATATAAATTTAAATCATATTCTTTATATTACAATAAAAAAATATTATACCGATCAGCCCTTAATAACAATATTTGGATGATTTGTACATCGCCTTTTTTATGAAAAATCACCTCAAGGGCGCTACAGGGGACCCCTGTTGATGTCGAGTTGGGAAGATAGATGACTTTATGGCAGTCATTTTAATTTCTCTTACAGAAAAATAAAACCTTAATTTACAACAAATCGTCAAGCAAAATAAACCAATCATATTATAACGCTTTAATAAAATTTAATAGCTTTAATAATAAACCACTTAGATGAATATCGGTAAACAGTTTTAGAAGGTACCTAAATATAAAGACAAAATGCCACGAGCAACCACCGCTTACATAAATAGATTCCTGGGCTGAAGGAGGTTCGCAGTTCGCATGGCAGAATGAGCACATTATTCTAAAAGGTATCTACATAGGTATCGCCAATCTTCCAGGATATTTATAAGTTATTGTAAAGGGGCCTCATCATGTAATATCTTTGTCGTGTGGATGGCAAATAACGTTGATAAATTATTAAAAAGGACCTTTTTTTAAATATAGCAATACAAGCGTTGGGAAATTGATATTATGCATACCTTATAGTGCTCGTACCTACGTGAATAAGTACAACCCTTGAATAACCTAGCAGAATTTGAAAATCTACTATCATCACAGTAAGTGGTGTGATTGAGGACTTAGCCAGTCGAGATTGAACTCACGACGACGCCTTAAATTTTAAGGTGATCCCTGTCAAAAGCGTGTTTTAAAGAATACCCGAAAACCTTCGCATTATTCCCGGATCATTATTTAATAAGAGATATTAAGGAGTCTGAGAGGAAAATCATAATAAGGAACTCCAGTGAAAAATATTATGGCTTTAAAAAAATATGTTCATGTAGACCAATAAACGCTGATTCTGAATATATAAGTTTTATTTCATAATATTAAACGCAGTTTTTAAAAAATTATTAAAAAGTGCATTTTTAAACCTCTCCTCGAAACACAGTGTCAAGTTGGCATTACTGAAATGGTTAACGGTGACGTCACTGTTAACCTGCTAACCAATTCACCGAAGTGTATGAAGATGTATTGACATTTGAAATCTTACGCCTTACGCCACGAAAGACACGCACGCCATTCAACATTTCGTGTTTTTTGGTTATTTTCATACTGTTAAAGAGATTTAGATAAATAATAGTTATTGTGTTTATTTGAAACAATATTTAGGCTCTCAACAATTAAAATTATGACGTAAAAGGGCTATATTTGAGGTTAAGCATAGTTATAAATAGGTCATATGTCATATTTGACATTTGGTTTACGATACATCGGTCATATTTTCGAATTGTTTTTTACTAAAAGGGCTTTTTATACAAGTTATTACACAATTGTCATGATCAGTATATTATAAATACCAGTGTTTCTGTATGTGTTATACATAAAACAAATTTCGAGGCTTACGATGTCACTAACTTGTATTTGCAATGAAAAAGATAATTTATTGTTTTTATATTGCACTTTGTTAGAATACAATAACAGTACCGGTGAAATGTGGACATTTTACCAATGTTTTTCTATATTAAAAGCAGTTAATCTTGAATAAAAAACACACCCCATACCTAAAAGTCATCCCAAAGCATTCCGCAATTGATTTTTCTGGATTCTTCATTCAAACAGGGATGTTCTGCCCAAAAAAATTATTTCCCTAGATTTCGAAGTGAAATTTCCCTAGAATTTCACATTAACGCAATTACCTACGTAGCCACCTGATTGTGTAACACT
Organism: Limnephilus rhombicus; assembly: GCA_929108145.2. NCBI lineage: Eukaryota > Metazoa > Arthropoda > Insecta > Trichoptera > Limnephilidae > Limnephilus > Limnephilus rhombicus. Next base: position 14,375,672 of record OV815270.1, read on the forward strand.
AATCCTGTTACATGTTAATTAATTAATTGGAAAGATATTGGAACTTGGTAAATATACTAATAATACTGTGCTTTTCCAAATTAAACACTTTTTGCTACGTGAAGTAATAATTTAAAAGTACGAATACACTCACCACTCAATTAGAAACTGAATTCCAAATTAAAAAAAAAAACACTTTGCAAAGTAAAAATCAACCGCAATCACCGAAAAAACGGAACTTAAAACATAAATATTTTTTTTTTCAGAGGTCCCATTTACCTTTTTAGATACATAGGGAACGTACCCATACTACGTGACAAACTTTTTGCACTTTTTAACCCCCCCCCCCCCCCCCCACCGTGACCAAAAACCTAAGCAACCCGCCGCTCATTTGTACCAAGCGTGGTATTTTGAAGACTCCCCCTCCCCCGAACGTGTCACGTAGTATGGGTACGTTCCCTAATATCATTTTGAGTTGTCAGTGTTAAAAATAACATTGCATGTAAGTACATGAACAATTATTAAGATTCATAGGAATTCGAAAAAAAAAAAAAAAAAAAAATATATATATATATATATATATATATATATATATATATAAATAATACCAGTAATATTGTCATATGTAATAAAATTTTTGCCAGAGTTCGAAATTTCCCTAGATTTTGTCCTGATTTCCCTTATCCCTAAAAAATATTTTTCTCCCCTAGATCTAGGGAAATTTCCTTCGACATAACATCACTGATTCAAAATGACAACTTAAAAAGTAAAAAAAACTATCGGTGGGTGGAGACGTCACACAATTCACCATAGATACGGTGCTTTTCTGGGAGTCTTGAAAAATTAAATCTTTGACAATTATTTTAACTATTAAAACTAACTATAAAAATAAAAATAAAAATGCAGTTATTTAAGTTTGAAGGTCTTTATTCATTAAAAAATAATAAAAAAAATTGGACTGGAGTTCTCTATTGTCGACCTTCTATCAAGAAAAGGTTAACAAAACTTTAAATTCGACGGAGAAATTATTCCAGTTGTTAAATTTGAAAATAAATTCAGCATCAGACCTTTTATTTTTCAATCCGTACTGAAGAGAATTGGTTCATCAAAATAATTCATTCGAGACACTTCAACCTTTCCATGAAAAGGAAAGGATTATGAGAATAATTCAAATGGTTATGAAGCGGCAGATTCGAGGGATTTGTAGGTTTACCTGTTTCAAAGTACCACCTTCATCTTCCAAGCTATGACTAAAAGCCCTTCCCATGTATGATTCATGGGATTTTCTTCTCCACATAATCTAAGTCTGTTTGACGCATTGATTATATACCTCTATGGTTTGATGTCGGGGGTAAATAAATATAAAGAGGCGAATGTCAATAATTTACTTTATACTTTACCGTACATTTTTGACGTTGAAAGAAGAAATGATTGAGCCAAAATTTGGAATCAGTAAACGAAAGTTGCCATGACTTGGAAACGGGAGTGGATGTCCTTTCACCAAACTTAATTATAGAGGATCTCAATAAGAAGTACTTTTCAGCCTGTATAAACGTATTATTCATAACAATTTAACGGTTTTATCATATGATGTACTAAAATCCTATTATTTTTAAATCTCTTAAAGAAATGAGTTAATGAATTCATTACGACAGCTATGAGTCGCCAACTGCTAATAAACTAACCTGGCTTAAAGCTATTAGAAAAACTCTACAAAAATTTGCGTTCATTTAAACTATGTTAAGAACATGTTTTCTGAATAGCTCTCTTCGCAAAAGCTTTTCGTTACACTGTGCTATTTTTACAAGTTTGATTTGTGTGTCCCGCATTCCGGGCACCTGAGATTTGTAAAAAGCTCAGAAGCCTCTGAAAGCCGAGAAAAGCGAGGCTCGGAACATGCACGAGGGGTTCGGATAAATAAATGCATAAGTCTCTGCAGCCACCCACCCCACCTGCAAGGGAGACATGAAAGCTTTAGTTCTCGACCTAAAGGTTAGCCGGCTTTGAGAAACGGTACTTTGAATAGTAACAAAAATATTAATAATTATTTTGAAAGGATCTGGCTTTCCAAATAGTGCCAAGCACAAGCTAGAAAATTTCGTGAAAAGCTCACTGGGCTTATACAGTATTTTATGTTCGTATTTATTTTCAATATGCTTTTATTTATTTTATGTGACACCACACAATCCCGACTGCTCGAAACTATGGAAATTTTCTGACACTTTTTCTGGTTACCATACATATTTCATTTAATTTTCAGCAGAATTAGATGACAGTCTATCACCCGAGTTATACTAAGAATAACTTTCAAAGGACAAAATTGCTTGGAAGAATAACTGCGGTATTCTTTCAGCGTAGTATAAAAACAGCACAGAAGCAACAACACATGCGGTGTTTCATGTGACCACAAAGTTTCTAAATGTCAACAGTGCAGCGATGGGGTGGGTTGTAGGTAAATAAGGTTGTTGTCGTGGATACATAAAACGCGTCATTCAGCCCCAGAATCGCCCCATATTCCACTTCATTCGCTTTCCCCGCAGGGGTCAGGAGGCGGGCGGGCAGGCGGCGGGCAGGTGGGCGGTTCAGCATTTTTATACTCCGGTAAAACAGTGCACAGTCCGCTGGTGACTGTCACACTCACAAATCTTAAAACAAGTGTCACGCTCGACAAATATAAAAGCGATAAACCAAAACATGTTTGTTTCTACAACCATGCCTTTACTGCTGTCCGGTCGGTGACTGAGTTGGCATCGCGTTTGGGTCGCATCCAGGCATCGCGTGTTCGATTCGTCGACTGGCTAAGTCCTCCATCACGACACAAGCAACATTTTGCGCTGAAATGTTGACACGTGGTAGTAGCAGGGGATTTTCAAATATTGTCAGGTTATTCGTAACCTGGGAATGTTTGCCTTTCTACGAGTATAAAAAAATAATCTACAACTTAAGAACTTAAATTCGACGTTTAAAATATCGATGTTAAAAAAATGCACGCACGATTTTTAAAGTCAGCGATTTAACAACACTATAATTACACCGTTTAGCCGTAGAAAGCCATTTCGATATTTAAATATTCAAGCGACATTCAACATTTTCAAATGTAAAAATATTATTCAAATATTTAGAAATCATTTGGTAAACGTTTCGATAAATGTGGAGAAAAAATATTGAACAAAGATAGCATACAAAAACTTTTGTTTTATTATTTATTTTATTTGGGTTGTTAGAGGGCTCCAATATCCGGCAGGAAATAGAATGTCACACAGCAGCACAAACGTTAATATTAAGAAGCAAATAGTAGCTAGCTACTAAAGCAACGCTCCTGTTTGACCATTCCACACACAAAGCGAGCAAAGATACTAGACATGGACTTGCACTCAAAAGCTCTCCCACCCCATGAAAAAGTGGCAACGCCGCGCGTCGCGTACTACTCGACGTTGCCTTTCTAAAGGGCGCCGCTCTTAAAAATGGATGAAAATCCAGCACACGAAAGAGCGGTTAAAAAGTCCAAGCATTCGAATCTATTTTGGGCGCAGAATATCATTTTGAAAAGTGCTAAAACATTACATAAATGTCGGTAATTAATATTGATTCAGAAAACTTAATTATTATCTAATTCAGAAATTAGATTTTTTTATTTTTATAATTAAGTTTTCAAAACAATAAGGAGGAAATGGGAAGGGACTAATAACGGGTTGTTTCATAAAATTTCAAATGAAGCATTGTCATCAAAAGTTTTTTGACAAGGTTCCCGTTAAATGCCGATTCTGAGAATGGGTTGTTTAAAAAAATTTGAACAATCCATCAAATATTTGAAGTTAATTTTCTCTCTCTTGTATTGTAAGTTCTTTTCTAATTCTGTGATTATTTTAGTTTTATGGATAAAATGGCCTATAATGAAATAGCAACAGAGCTTGAATAGATCTTATACAGAACATGAAAATTGACTTTTAATATTTGATGAGTTGTTCAATTTTTTTTAAACAACCCGTCCTTGGTTGATTCCAGCTTTTGAACAAGTTGTGATCAGCAGAACAGGACACCGTCGTGTTTAAAAATATATTGAATTGGCTTATTACAATTTGATAGAAAGCTGAAACTCACCTAGAATCGGCGTGGACCTTTCAAACGTAAAAAAAAAACAAAATGGCGCTTAATAGCCATTTGATGAATCTGTCACAGATGAATTTCAACAACTTGGTCTAAAATACTACTTCAAAACAATATAAGTATTATAAATACCAATAATCACAATCGTGTAGTTCCGGTAGACCGGAAATTATTTTCGTAGTTTCTGCCCTTCACCCCAGGGTTGTTTTCGATAGACGTGTATCAGTTGAAAATATATTTTGATCGGAAAAACATTAATCCTCCAAGGGCAGTGAATGTGGAACTTTCTTCTAACATGTTTTTAACTACTTCGCGGTATGTGGTGGAGTAGGCTCCACGTCTAGAAAAACACATTTCCGATTGGTAAATTCTGTCAAAATACAAAAATTCATGGAGACCGAAATAAACAACCCTAGTGGGGTTGTTAGTTTAAATGAGGCGCGCGGAAGAATAACAACTGACAACTTGCTGTATCCATAGACGGAAAAGACGAGACCCTCTGTGCAAACAGACAATGCCTAAACAAAGCTTTTGAAAATAAGGCGGTTTGATGTATTGTTATTTATTGGGATCTTTTATTGAACACCGGTGTAAAACAATAAAACTGCGTAGGTACAATTCATAGCCTATTAATAATGTTTATAATATTTATGTACATTAAAACATTACTACCTTTTAAAGCAGCGTATAAATAACAATATAATAATTTATTTTTTAAATTATGTTATCACACTTATTGATGTAAAATGATGACATCATGTGAATGTCGGAGCTAAGAATGTCGGAGCCAGAAGAAATCAATGCGCAAATTGGAGAGGTCCTACAGACACTTAGGGGTTACTTCGCGGGATGATTGGATACGGGCTCAAAAAGAATATACGTTATTAATTCGTTCGAAAAGGTCTGAATATTGGACAAGTAGGATTGACTCAGAGCGTCAAAACCCGCGAAGTCTGTGGAACTCGATAAAGATGGTCGGGGCCGACGTCCGTGCACAAAATACAACTGACATAGCTCCGGAAATCTTCTCTAATTTTTTTCTCAATAAAATTAAGTCAATACGCGCCCAAACAGCCTCCGCCTCACCGCCATCTTTTACTAAATGCAATAGCAGAAATTTTTCTGCCTTCAAACCTACATCCCTTGAAGAAGTTAGGAAGTTAATACTCACTTCACCGAACAAGCAGTGCTCACTTGACCCTATTCCAACGTGGTTATTAAAGAAGTGTTACAATAAAATTTCTCCCTTTCTGGTTTGTCTTTTCAACAAGTCACTTAGCATGGGTGATTTCCCAAAACCCCTTAAATCAGCCGTCGTAACTCCATTAATAAAAAAACCGCAATTGGACGCTGAAGATCTTTCAAATTACCGACCGGTTTCAAATCTTCCATTAATATCCAAAATCCTAGAAAAAATCACTGCTTCACATATAATATGTCACTTAAATTCAAATGAACTGCTGACTAAATACCAATCCGCATATGGTTTCACTCAACGGAAACTGGATTACTACGTGTTTTGTCGGATATAACGCTTGCTATCGAGTCGGGTAAACTGGCACTCCTTTCAGTCTTAGACATGAGTGCCGCTTTTGACACGATTGACCATGATTTCCTTACTAAACGGTTAGAAGAATCCTTTGGTTTAAACTGCGGTGTAAAGGACTGGCTGATATCTTACTAAGTAAACCGCGTACAAGCCGTAAGAGTGGGGAAAAACCAATCAAAATATGCAACCCTTTCACCTGGAGTTCCCCAGGGGTCTGTTCTGGGCCCACTTCTCTTCATCCTCTTCACAAATGATGTCGCTAAAATAATCGAATTATTTGGTCTTCTATCTCATTGCTACGCTGATGACCAGCAAGTTTACTTCTACTGCTTACCAGAGGAAATAGACAGTCTTAAAACTCGCATAACCGAGTGTCTAGAAGCAATCACTCGCTGGATGACCTCAAATAGATTGAAACTGAATCCTACAAAGACTGAGTTTCTCTGAACAGCCACAAGCCAAAAGTCAGCATAACATTGATAACTCCCCAACCATTTCAGGAAGTGACATCACTCCAAAGACACGCATAAAACTACTAGGCGTCAATGTGGACGCTGATTTTTCCCTTAAAACTCAAGTGAACAGAACTGTAAGCACTGGGTTCTTTCAATTAAGGCAAATTAAAGCAGTACGGAGAAACTTGACAACAGAGGCAACTAAATTACTAGTCAATTCGTATGTTGTTTCACGTCTAGATTATTGCAACGGAATATATGCTAGTCTCCCAAAATACCAAATCAACAAATTACAATCTGTGTTCAACGCTGCGGCAAGACTCATCACCGGCGTATCTAAATATTCCCATATTTCTGAGCATCTCAAAAATCTTCACTGGCTCAAGTGCCCTGAGAGAATCCAGTTTAAGCTCTGCTGGATGGTATTCAAGTCCCTTAACAGAATGGCTCCAGCTTACTTATCGGAAATGTGTATTACAGAAAATTCTAATTCTCGACAATCAACCCTCAGGTCAGCAGCAACATCAGCAATCGGAAGGTTGAAGGAACCAAAGCGCACACCAGATACTAAATTCGGTGAGCGTGCTTTCGGAGTGTCAGGACCTAAAGCCTGGAATGGACTGCCACACGAGTTAAGAATGATCACAGATTCAGCGGAATTTAGAGCTAAACTGAAAACTCATCTTTGCAGATAGTCGTATCCATAAGTTAAAAAAAAAAAAACTTTCACCTTCGTCTTCGACATTGTAAATAACTAAGTGTGTAAAAATAAAGCGAATTCTTAAAATTCTCCAGGCTTTAAAAATAAATAAATATGAACTCGACTTTGGCATTAATCTTCTTATAAAAAAATAAAACCAACAGTGATGAGGGTAGCAAAGGTAAAGTCATGCAAAGTCCAATGTTTTAAATATAATGTCCTCCACGTGCAAAGTAGTATCTTCCCCAAGCATAAACTTTCTAATAAAGTGTGTTTTATCGGAAGTGTCCTGCAGGTAAGTATATTTCTGTATCTATTTGTAAATAATAAAATTAGATAGAGCCCAGGATTCGTAATAAATTGTAAAGCGCCCTTGAGGTGATTTTTCACAAAAACGGCGCTCTACAATTTTTTTTTATTTATTTTTTTTTTCAATTATTATTATTATTATTATCATACCTTTTTAAGTTTTTAAAATTCATTTGATGATACCATTTTAAAGGAAATTGTTAATCGACTTTTGTAATGCTTGCTATATTTACGATAGGGGGAATTAACCCGTCGTGAATGAGGTCGGGTATCTCATACCCACCGATTTGTAAAAGACTAAATATTTCCTAACTGTGCCAATTTGTAAAAGACTAAACTTTCCTGGAAATCGGCTGACTCGGTAGCTGGAGAGGGTGGTACGGGAAGTGATTTTAAGTGACAGTAGCAGTGTTGCGCCAGCGGCGGAGTAAACTACACGTGTGCAAACATAGAGCGGGTACGTAATACCCAACCTCATAGTCGGTGTAAATATTTTGTGTTACATATAAGACATATGTAACTATTGGACACGGTGTAACTATTTTGTGTTATTATATAAGACAGATTTATTCTTTAATTGTGTGTACACAGTTGATCTCAATTTTTAATTTTTTTAGATATTAAGTCATAGTTTCTAAATATTTTTGATTTTTGCTTAAAAAAATACAACTTTGATGTTTATAGAAATATAAATACTTTTATAACTAGAACTGGGTTATTTTATCATATAACCTCATTTCCCAAATGCTAATTAATATGTTGCAGTAATAAGTATTATTCTTAAGTCATTTCAGTTATCAAAATCGCCAGTTCTATATTAGGGTATGTTATACCCACCTCGCAGCTGGTGCAACAGTTTTTCACCTCATTCACGCCGGGTTAAACAGCCACTCAAAAACAAAACGGCAGACCCACGTTACGGAGAATCTCATTTAGAAGGAAATTAACTTCTTTAAAGCAAATATGCGACGGAAAGATTTAACTGTTCAATATAAAATATTTCCCCTTCACATTGCAAATATTGTGCAAATGAGCTGAAATTTATCAACGCATGTATTGCATCAACGCAATTTATCGAGCAAATGTAGAAGGAAAAATTATTTGTGATTCGTAAAACTTGAAAACGGCCGGTCACAGTTCATGTCATTTGCATGGCAACCGAAGAAATAAAGAAAACAGTCAGGATTCGGGGGCGGGAATTGTTGAAAAATTGTGAAATTCCTGAAATTCATTCGAGACACTCCTTATCCCAGTAGATGTTTGCGAACAATTTATCCTATCTCTGGTATACCGCTAGGAACATGAATATTCGAAGTGAATAAACAATTGCAAAAAGGAGAGGGGAAGACTTATTGATGGCTAAACATTTCAGACAAAGGATTTAATTTAATATGGTATTCCATTAACGCTTCTAATAATATTATTGTATCTTCTTCAGAAATATAGAGTTAGATATGGATTAGGGAATGCAATCCCGATCTCGCGGGATCTCGATCTCGTGACATTTTTCGGGATCAATCCCGAAGCATAATATGATGAGATCCCGTTCGAGATAGACGGGATTGGGAGGCAGTTAGTGGTCAGCGACGCTACACACGCGAGTGGTGCGCTGACTGACTGACGGTCGGGCGGGAGTGTCGATCGAAGAAAGAAAACTATCCCGACTATTTACGAATATTAGAGACGGATGACGAGCGGGACAGATAATATAAAACTGTGTCGAGTGAGTGAGAAAGAGATACTTGCGTGCGTGCAGGCAGCCATTTGTTTGTTTTAGTTGTGCAGTTATGGTCATTACTTTTTCTTAAATTATGCATTTTTTATTGTTTATGTGAGTTAAATAAACATAGTTTTGGATTCTTACGTTGTTAATACCTTAAAATGTCGAAAAATAATCCAGATCAAGTGTGTTGAGTTTAGCAATCGTTTACCGGTATGGAGATAATTCAAGAAAGCACTTAATAATTTGACTACTCAATGTAAGTTATGTAAAGTTGTTCTCAAAACCACATCCGGGTCTACAAAAGGTTTACACGTCCATATGATGTCAATGTATATACTTGGTCGAAGATGTCAATCCATAAAATTGGATTGACATCAGTCTGCTGGGTACATTGCAACGGACATTAGATGTCGTTTAGCAGACAGCACCCTTAATACACTTTGTTTTTTAAGAAGTTACTTTCAAAATTACCCGTAATTACTTTCTAATCTCCATAACCACTGGAGCGACGGCGCGTTTTTTTTTATTTTTTTCCTCGGATTGCTTGTGATATTTTGATGACCGTTTTGAATATGTTCCGCCCACCTTAAAAAAATCATGCCTCCGGAGACATACAAACTGATCATAGTACCATATAATCAATGAATTCACCTATCTTCGGTCGATTTATTACATATTCCAAGGATTTATAAAAAAAATATTAAAAAATCGTAAACATTTAAAACGGACCTATTCTCGGGATTACCTCCCTATAAACTCTCCTAGGAAGTTCAATTTTCCCTTCACATAAATTATTTTCCACTAGGTTTCTTTTAAATGGTCTATTTTATAATCACAATCTACATATGTTTATAAGAAAACTGAATTTTGATATGTTGTGAACTGTTTAATGTTCCCTTTGAATAATTTTTGACACAAATTTAATCAAAAAATGGCGACACTATTAATAATACTAAAATGTAATACATAAAGCACTCACCAAAAATAGCTGTCGTACATCAAACAGATACATCAATTATCTTAAATCCACAATACCAATTAACTAGATTATTGGTTTATTTATATAAAATATCGCATTGTCAAACAGAGTCCTTTCGGTAAAAAAAAATGGCAAGAACATAACCACAAAACTTTGTTTTTCAAATAATCACTGAATTTTAAAGTTTGAAACACGTTGAAACAGTTGAATGCATTGCTAATTCAATCATTATAACACTGGTATTCAAATATGTTAGAAAAATCCACTAAAACGCGATAAAATGCCGCATTTTACACGAACATATTCTGACAGCTTAACACTTTACAGAAATATTCTGAAAATGAATCTTTATTTACCAATATGTCGAATCTAACTAGAGTACACTGCCATCTGTTGTTACGAATATAACTAGTATCTTTCCCCCTACTAAAAAACGTCAAAATAAAACTGCGGGGGTATTTGAAAATATTACAAAAAAAAAAATTTATGCATCAAGGGAAAATTTTCTGAAATTCAGCAGCTAAGCAAACTTAGGTTTTGTAGTTGGTGCCGAAATTCAGCAAAAAGCGTTCCAGTGGTTAAGCTATATTTTTTCTTGATTATTTTAATTTAAAAAAAACTGTTAATTATTTAGTAACTAATATAAAAGAATAAAGGTTTTCGTTTTCGTTCAAATAATATTTTCTTTTAATTAACGAGATCCCGAAAATTCCGAGATCTCGCGAGATTGTAAATTCTAATCTCGCGAGATCTCAAATTTGCGATCTCGAGTCGAGATTGCATTCCCTAAATGGATATTACTCGAAAATCGTGAATTGATATGGCGCGGCAGGAGGATAATTCAAACACCAGTTCTTTTATAAAAACACAAAGAATAGAAAAATGCACATTTCCCTTTAAATAACTAAAATAACAGAATGGCACAACCATCCAAAGTTAAAACAATGGTGTGAGCACGTAGATTGGAACAAACCCGACGGTGGGTGGCAGTGATTTTATCACGGAGACTTATTGTCTATCGTGCCAGTTCACGGTTACTCCACAAACTGCTTTATAGGCACTATAGCAGGTGTGTTTTATTACTTTTAAACCTTTTGCGTGAACTGATATTGGTGTTCCTACTCAGTTTTACCGGAGATACCTTTCAAAATCAAGCTACAAATCAAAATGGTATTAAAGTTTTCACACTGAGCCGAGTATAAAATATAATTGAAGCAGGTATAATAAAGGTATTCCTGGAACGAAAACGCCACGTGTCGTAAGTTAATTTGTGCAAAGCTGATATCGTTCCACCAAAACAGGACACGATAAAGATCCGAAAGATTAGCATTGCGCGCGTTTGAAAGCAGCTTAGAAACTTCCTTCTAACTCTACGCCCGAGTCGCGAGATTAGGAAACGGTTTAGGTACACGCCGAAGCCTCACTTCTAGTCCAAGTATTTTAGAATACCATATACCGCGATGGAATGGAATTCGAATTCTAGCGTGCTTTTATAATTATATCCTTCCTACCCTAAGTCGAGCGGAAATCTGCAGTTGTATTCGGCTATAATCGTTTTAACTAAGTTTTCACACCAAGCCGAGTATAAAATATAATTGAATCAGGTATAATGTATGTATTAATAAAGGTATTCATGGAATGAAAACTCCAAGTGTCGTAACATAATTTGTGCAAAGCTGATATGCAATTTTTGGTTTTGGTTCCACCAAAAAAGGACACCACAAAGAGCTGAAATATTAGCATTGCGCATGTTTTAAAGTAGTCTAGAAACTTCATCCTAATTCTACTCCCGAATCGGAAGATTAGGAAACGGTTTAGGTACACGCCGAAGTCTCACTTCTAGTCCAAGTATTTTAGAATATGTACCATATATAGAATTGAAGCCGGTATAATATATGTACTAATAAAGGTATTCTTAGAATGAAAACGCTAAGTGTCGTAACATAATTTGCGCAAAGCTGATATGATTCCACGAAAACAGGACAGGAAAGCAGTCTAGAAACTTCATCGTAATTCTACTCCCGAATCGGAAGATTAGGAAACGGTTTAGGTTCACGTCGAAGTCTCACCTCTAGTCCACGTATTTTAGAATACCATATTTAGCGATAGAATGGAATTTGAGATCTCACGTGCTTCTAAAATTATATCCATCCTACCCTAAGTCGAGCGGAAATCTGCAGTTGTGTTCGGCAATAATCGTTCTAACGTGCCTGAACTCTTAGAGAAGAGAAACTACACGAATTGCACGTAATAAGTCCTGCAGTCTGCAGAACGCGCTCCAGGGACCCGAGACGGTGACGATAATTGCAACAACTTAAGCCACTAGACCAGGGGTCGGCAACCTTTTGGCAGGAAAGGGCCACAAGTTGGCAAAACAAACTAAAGGCGGGCCGCACTCGTGGTATTAACCCTAGAAGCCCAATAAACCTACGTATAATTGGTCATATCCCACAGAAAAATAAAAATGCTATTAAAAATTGTTAAAACACACGGAATTTAATTCGTACACGTTATACTTACATTATGTTTATATACTTGGGCTTTATATTTATAGCTAGAAAAATAACCTCCGTAAATCATTCAGAAAATTAATTAAAACTACAATGTAACTAAATAGGTAACTGATTTTATACAAATTTCAGTGTGATGTCTGAGGTTGCATTTGGGAGGCTATTTCTTGTATGTTAGCTGTCATATTTGTAGTTGCAATTCGTAGAATGGCTCTCAAATGCTCATCTGTGAGACGAGAAGCATATTTATTTTTTCTATAATTGAAAATTGAAAAAGTTTGTTCGAAAAAATAAATGCTACCAAAATTTGTAATGAACTTACCGTTGTTGCACTTACCATTTTTTTCCTTTATAATTGCATTGATACTAGCGCTTGTTATAAGTTACAAAACAAATCATTCCCTGTAGTCGTTCCCTTCAAACTACATAACTGTAAAAGCTCCTCATAGACATTAAAGTTCTTATCGATTCCGCGAACAAATATTAAAAGCTGGGCAGTATCTGAAACGTCATTACTTTCATCGGTCATTCAAATTGTTGTGCTTTTTCCCGGAGTTGCTGACATAAATTATCGCCCAAATCTTCAGTTCGCCGGGTACACGTTCTTGCAGAAAGACTTTATTTTCAAATTTCTTTTTTTGATCTGAGCACACCTCCTCAGCCATAACTAAGGCACATTGTTTTACTTGTCACTGTCAGTAAATGGTCGGCCAGACTTCGCAAGAATTTCCGCTACCCTTAAACTTACACGTATACTCGACTCGTTGCTTTGAACTTAAACTTTAAAAACATTTTGTTTTTTATTTTTTTAATTATTTCAAGAATTTTGTTTTATATTACAAATGATTACATATGCAAGTTTTTACAATAATTAATATTTTATTCTACTTCTCCATAAGTTGAGCTCTAGGAGCTCGTGTTTATGGGAGGAGTACCTACTTACATGCAAAAATAATAATAATAATGTTCTAATGAAATGTGTAAACAATGATCAAACATTGCATTTATTTTTATCCAGCTTAACCGTTATGTTGTATGGCTTAATAAATAGAGAAAAAAATGCATTTATTTAGATATTTATAACTTATTTACAAAACATTCACGGGCCGCAAGTAAGACGTCCGCGGGCCGCGTGTTGCCGACCGCTGCACTAGACACTAGACTTACTAGACAGAGGAGATGGGGTGGGACATTCAATTAATTTAAAATATACAATTTGGGAGGCGGGAATGGGTACCGCCACCCCGGGAACCTTTATTGGATAACCGACACCTCTGCCATAGGTCACCCCAAGTGGTTCGCTACGTTTGGTGATTTAGCAGAGGTGCCCGGGTTCATGGGGTGAGGTTTGTCTAGGTCTTGGAGGCGGATGACCAGGACATACTGAACCCCAGATTCCTACCCACCCCTTAAACCCTTTTCCTTCCCAGAACTCTCCTCTGCTTCCTTTCCTTAAAAAAAACCCTCCACACAGCATCCTCAAAGATGACATAGGCCCTGAGGGAAATTATTTTCCTCAGGGCCTCCTGTGTGGAGCTCATGTAAAAAAAAATGCCCTTTACCAAATAAACGTTTTTACTTTATTACGCGTTAGGTGTATGTTTGAGGGACTAAAAATATATACAAATTAATTGATTTTAAGAATTAATAAAATAATAATCAAAGAATAAATTTAAAGATGGTGGATCAGTGCCTATCCAAATTATGCCTATTACAAATCCAGTTATATTTTGATGTTGAATGAAATAACGAACGGAATTAAGGGCTTTCCATTTTAGTTATTATCCAAATACAGACAGACCTTCAAACTTTAGAAACTCTAAAAATAAATCTTGAAGCTTATTATTTATTACCTACCTAAATGATATGTACGTGTGCCGATATTATAAATTTAGATAAGACTGCCAAATATTATTTGGCTTATGCGTCGCGTCGCGGGGATATTGTAATATCATTTATCTGTCATAATTTTATCATTCCAATAGATTATTTTTAACTCAGTATCCATAAAAACTTTTCGTATTACACAATTTTTTTTTAAATATTGATAAAGAAGGGATCCTCTTTTTTAAAAAAAATGTCTTAAATAAAACACCTTTACCGGGAGTAGCTTTAAAAACTTCGAATTAATAGAATTTTCAATAAACAGCGAAAATCTCCATAGACATGGATACTGGATACGTTGAAGGCCTCGGCTGGTAAACCACAAGAGAACAATGACCGTGCGCTAAGCTTAGACAAGGTAATGGACAGGGACAGGTGACCAACTGATCTCCAGATAACCACCAATATGTAAACATACGGCTTACGTAAACAAGGAGCCGACCGTTTCAACACAATTAAGACATTTGGACAACACCCTTTGTTAACAAGGCAAATTTCAGCACGGGTGTTTAGCCGTGTTAGTGAATCCGATTTTCGAGAGCATTGGAAATAAATTCTTTTGTGGAAAATGTAAGACGCAATTTTAAAAAATAAGTTATTTTACTGAACCACCTCAAGCGCTCGCCGGAAACCCGTACGAATGTATTGCAATCAATACAAGTCGACTTACCGCACAAATGTTAGAATAGTGAAACTAGGGGTGGAGAGTTTGGGCGGAGAGTTTGGGCGCCAAGCCGCGGCGGGCGCGGAACGGTCCTGCGGCGTACTGAATATACATTCATCACTTAGGGAAGAAAAATGGGACACGAAAAACGGAAAATTATGCGGCGTGTCAGCGTGGCTGGTGCGCCTCGTTCCTCGCCGCGGCGGTCATTAAGAACAGGTTCTAGCTTTTCTCACAGTTAGCGGAGCGGTAAACTCGCTTTTTATTGGACGGAGCTTTAAAACGATAAGCTAAATGCGTTCAGATCTTGAAAAAAACAGGTAATAATGTATGTTGCATGGTAAAACAAAGCTGACTATACATTTTTCTTTCTCAACGCTTTAATAAAATTTCCACTAAACCGACAGTATTCCTTGGGTCCAAACAAATCTCAAACTATGAAGAGCCAAGGAGTCTTGAAAAGTGAGGCTACAATCAAAGCGCAGTGAGCAGGCCAATGAGCGCAGACCTCGCGTCGTTTCCGTTTTGTATCTCAACCAATAGGAGCCATAGGAGTATAATGCTTCGCAGGTGCTGTACGCGTCATTTCCGTTTCCTCCGAATCGCTAACTGGGCTAAGGAAGTTTCACTTCAAAAATGAATCAAGTTTACAACCTAATATTACATTATAACAGTAGCCAATATCATAAAACATTGTATGTATGCGCGTGTGCTGTCAGTGATGGAATGCATTGTCATCGACAACGAGTCTATCTGCGGAGTTTCTGCTCGATCGGATATCAGGAAGTGAGTATTGGGATAGTGGGATATTCAAATAAAAAAAAAATATGTATTATAAAAACAAAAAAAAATGACTATAAAAAGTCCAGACTACGCAATGAATTGGTTTTCAGACCATATACAAATATACCACAATTCAATTATAACGCGCAAAAGTTGGTATGACGTAAAAGGTTCATTTGAATGTTATTTGAAATTGTTTTTTCACAAAACAGAAAAATTGTGGCTGATAAAATCTCTGCTGGCACATTCATAACACAATTACCTACCCCGCCGGCAAAATCAAATGAAAAAATTATACAATTTCATAGAGATTGAATATTGATGAAACCGTTGCTGGTTCATTTTTAGGAAAAAATAATATCTTGGAACGTACATTTATAAATATATCTGAATCAGATAGGATCATGATATCAAGTTTTATGAAAGGTGGTAGCAAAATTATTCTAAAATATTATTTCTGAAATAAAACTTTGGAAAGAGGTGGTCGACAGCCTATTATATACCATTGTAAGATTATTGTTAAGAAGCTCGACCTCGGCTAGAAGTCTACCGAGATCGATATTTACAACGGTTTACTGGCTAACTCCACTTTTAACCCAAGTAATGCTTAGTGAAAAAGTCTGTAGGTAGGTACTATAAATCTCAAGGTTTATTAAAGATTCTCTTGGAAAAAAATTGTTTTCGTGATTTTAAATGCAAAGCGTTGCGCGACGCAAGAATTATGAGTATAAATCATCGTCAAACCGTCCCATGGCGGTCGGGAGGAGCTTTTAATTAAAATGCACGGCGGACAAATTAATCAATCTCTCTCCCTCTCCACTCCTCTGCTGCTGTCTGCTGTTACTACTACTGTCTACTCCGCTGTGCGCTGCAAACTCCGTGACCAGATTATTCTGCGGTGACACTCCGGGCCATTTAATACGGCGATCCAATTAGAAGGATTTCGACCTGATATGCGGGGAGCGCATTGGTCAGAAAAATAAACTGGGGACACGTTTAAGAAAACCTCTAAAAACGCATTTAATTACCCTTGTTTGAGGGTTGAAGAAGTTTACTCACAATGCGAATAAAATAGAAGATTATTGATCAATGCATCATTCTTCGAAATTCCAGAGGTTTTATGAATATTTCAACACTAAAAATTTTGTATACATCCTTAGTACGAATTCAAGTCGAATATAACTCCTCGATCTGGTCCCCCGTTATAAAATACATTCATATTCAATCGAAAAAATCAACATAAATTCCTAAGACACATACATTTTCAACTCGGTATTCCCATTGAAAACATAAACCATAATTATTTGATGACAGAATTAAATTTATTAAGACTCTCAGATCGAAGAATTATATCCGACTTAATGTTTATGTTCAAAATTGTAAATGGTAGAATAGACAGTTCTGATTTAATTAACGTCATTGAATTTCATATACCCAGGAGAGCAACAAGATCCAAAATCCTGTGTAAATACAACAATACCAGGAGGGAGTTCACGAAACACTTGCTTGTGGCTAGATTGCATGAAGTTAAAAATAGATGCGTAGATTTTGCAGATCTATTTAACCGAACGGAAGGTGGTTACAAGAAGGCTATGCTATCAAACCTTTTCAATCAATATTAATTTTATTTGTACTATAGAATTTTGTATGATCTCTGTTGTCATTTCACATCAAATGCCACAATTAACTGTCATACTCTTTTTTATTATTCGAGTATGTTATTTAACTATGATTTTGTGATATGTAATGTGTTTATGGAATATTTATACCGTTGGTATTAAATAAATAAATAAATCATCGCTAAAGGCATTTCATTAACCTTTATAAGGGTTGAAGTCCGCCACACAAACAAGTTCTCATTCAAAATCCAGACACGAAAGAAAATAGTTTTTTTTTTTAACTTTGTTGCTACAACGCACAAAAATAATAACTGTATCAAAAACCACAATCAATATACAGGAAATGGAATGCTCAGATAAAACAACTACCGTTTCATTAATTATTTATCTATCTGAACACAATTCTATCTGAGCATTCGGATAAAAACGTAAATCACAAATACATATATAACAAATTTCAATCAAATCTGCTATCGGGAAATTAAACCAAGCGATCTGAATAATTATTCGTAATACGAATATAATCAAAACAACTATACATTTTTAAACGCGCAGTCGGTAAAGTAACTTAATTTATAATTATTTATTTTAAACAAGTGCCGAGCGGCGGAAGGGTTGATAACCTTTGCCCTACAATTTAAGTCAAGGGTAGGTACCAAAACTTCGAAGCTAAAGCAAAGCTATATTCTTCACCGCTCCGCTGCAAATGTAGGTACTTATAGCGTGACATTTTCCATTTGAAGTTTGAACCGTTAAGTTTGCACATCCCGGGTGCAAACTTATGAATGTATGAGGTAATAACTGCGATAGTATTGCCAACTGAGCGACTTAATACCCTATACCTATACTACACCATCAAATTATATCAGTTGCCAAACAGCTTTCTTAAATATGATTTTTCCTGTACGGAGTCGAGTTGTTTTTTTAAGTTCTTTTTTTATCATTGAGTAAATCAAACAGAAATAATTTCAAGGTATTATCGAATGGATTGGGAAATTTTTATAAAAAAGAGACAATTAACAAGATGTGTAATAAATCATTCTGCGTGAAATAATTAACCATTTTATTATGGCATTAAAATAATGACAATGAGCATTTGTTTTCATTCACATTTACTTTAACGTTAATGAAGATCGTATTTAAATTTATAAAACAACAAAATAAAGGGAAAAAGGGGGTGTATAGAGTATAGATTCAAGTTTTACTGAAAAAAAACACAAATTTTTTCCCTTTATTTTGTTGTTTCTAATTTAATTTAAGGTGTTAATTAATGTTGAAATAAACGTGAATGAACACGAATGCTCATTGTCATAACTTTAAATGCCATAAAAAAATGGTTAGCTGTTTCGGGTCAAAAAATTAATTTAGAAAATCAATATTAGCATTAAATAACCCAGTAACCCTTAAGCCCAGTATCTTGATATCGAGATTAAAAATCCAATTTGAACATTTTAAATAAGTAAAGTTATGCGCGAGTTATTATTCGAGTAACCGAATACTTGATTTAAATAACAAAGTCGATCATTTTAGACGAAAATCATTAAAATGTATTATTTTATAACTACCATGAAGCACGGTAATGATTTGACGAACAACTGAGGCAACTGTAGCTATAATCAGTTCCCGACCAACGCCAACGGGACGAGCATTTCCGCCACAGTTGTGAGCGACTATTTCCGGACGATCGATACTGCTCCTGGTGCTGGGGAGCCCTGAGAGGCATCGCCGGAAAATCCGGAAACACACAAAAGGTCGGTTTATCAAATGCCAAAGAAATTTCCCAGAAATTTTCCATTCCGAGGTCGTAAATCAAGCCGAGGAGCACCTGCCGCCTCGGAGGCGAAAGGGTGGATTAAAAGCCGAAGGAGCAGGACGAAGTAAAAGAAAATTCCCGAAAAGGGGGGAAAATGCAAGGATACGATGTGATCGTAAATGTATAAGGATTTTAACCTCTCAGAAAACGGGCGAATTTTTTAGAAGGTCAAAATATTTCCGCTTTGCAATAAAATAAAAATAAATGGAATATTTCTGAACATTTTCGAAAACTAAAAACTATTTTTGAAAGGTGATGAAATCAGTTTACAAATGTCTTTATTAGAAGTAAAAATATAATTTTATAAATATTTTAAAATTTTAATACAAACGTAAAAAGGTTTTAAAAATGGCACACCTTACGTTTTTTTCTATCTAAATTACTGATAATGAAAAAATAGTAAAACACACACATATTTTTGTAGGTTATAAACGTTCTATCACCTCACGATTTTGTCGTTTCTTAAAAAATAATGAGTAAGAAATTCTCCAAATTTTATACATATTTATCAAAATTCCATCGGAAACTTTGGTTTCGTGTAGGTGCACATCTAAATTTTTCTAAAGTTAAATTCTTTCTCTTTCTAACACCGTTTAGATCGTATTTCTCACCATGGCAGTAAAGGAGGTATAAAGTTTTATATGAAACCTATTTGAGCTGGGACAAATTAGGTCTCCTGTGATTAAACGTGTTAATAGGGAATTAATGCCAGTAAGGTTCCAAGAAACTATAAGTTTTTTTTTATTTTTTTATTTTTTATTTAGTAACTATATAATATTTTTTACATTTTTATATGAAACATGTTAGTTAGATGTATATATAAAATATATTCGTAGTCCTCCTCACTAGGAGATCCTGTGCTGAGGGGGACTATGCTTTGGATAAGTTTTTCAGCGACTTCTATGGTTTAACTTCATTGGATAAGGTTTTCCAGAAACTTCTATGATGTTTTAAGTATACTAGTAAGTTCATTTTCCGATAGATTCTTCAGCCAACATTTAATGTCCTTAATGTAGCTATTTTTTTTTTATTTGTTTGATACTAAGTGGGAGTTTGTTATATAACTTTACTGCTAAAAATGCAGAACTTCTTTGACCAAATGAAGAGTTACACTTTGGTATATTAAGTATGTCTGTTTGTTTAGCTCTGGTTTTATGAGCGTGTGAGGTGTCTGCCTCTGAATCATTTTTGTGGTGATGCACTAGAATGTTTTTGGCATAGATTTTCTGTATGCTTGTAACATCAAACTGTTTAAAAATTTCTGCTGTTGACGTCCTTATGGGGACCTTTAGAATGGTCTTTATAATGCAATTCTGAGTTATCTTAAGTTGTTTTAAGTGATTAGATGCTGCTGAGCCCCATCCTATTACTCCATATTCCAATCGAGAGTGGCATAAAGCATAATATACTCTCTTTAGATCCCTCATCGACAAGATGTTTCTTAATTTTTTGAAGAAGTAGATGAGTTTTGTTAGCTTTTTTGAGGTAAGATCAATGTGTGAATTCCACTGTAGATTTTCATCAATTTCAATCCCAAGATATTTAATACTTTTGGTTTGGGTTATAAACGGGCAGGAACATTGTGGAAAAGTATTTTGACATTCATGTAATTTGAGGGTATGCACATTCATTGGTTGTCCTCTTTTGTTTTTGGAGAAAGTTAGATATTTAGTTTTACTAACATTTAATGTAAGGGAGTTTACTTTTAGCCAGTTTTGAAGTACAGCCAGGCCATTTTCCGCCTCCTTGTAGGTTCTTGTCCAATCTTGTTCGTGGAATATAATAACAGTGTCATCTGCAAAGCTCATTATGTTTCCATTAATGGGAAGATTCATAAGGTCATTTATATATATCAGAAATAGTATAGGTCCTAATACGCTTCCCTGGGGGACCCCGAATTTAATTGGAAGAGATTTGCTCTTTCTTTTACCAATTTGTACAATTTGTTCTCTTCCAGTTAAATAACTTCTTAGTAGGTTTAGAGTTGTTTCGGTTATTCCATTTTTTTTTAGTTTTAAGTACAGTATTTCATGATCAATTGTATCGAAAGCTTTTTGAAGATCAATGAAAACAGCTAAGCATTTTTTGCCTTCATCCAGTTTTCTAATAATTGTATTAGTTACATTAGCTATAGCGTCACCAGTACCCAGGTTTTTTCTAAAACCATACTGCGTAGGTGATAATATTTTATTGGTATCAAAAAATGTAAGAACTTGTTTTTTTATTACTTTTTCCAATATTTTCGACAGAGGAGTTAAAATACTAATTGGTCGATAATTTGAAATATCATTTTTGGGACCATTTTTATATAATGGTATGATCGTAGCAATTTTAAGACAAGCGGGAAAAACACCTTTAGATAATGATAGATTTACAAGGTATGTCAGTGGTTGAATTAACTCATTTTGAAGATATTTAATTGATTTGCTTGATATCAGTTCATTTCCCGATGAGGTATTTGTGTTTAAGGAGGTTATAATATTTCTTATTTCATCACTTGTTATCTTGACTATATTGAGGCTGTTTTCATGATTTACATCATCATTCCTCATTGTTTTTTCGACAGTAGTAGAATTTTGTTTAATTTTATTTGCAAGGTTAGAGCCTATTTTGCAAAAGTAGTTGTTTATAAAGTCAAGAAGTTTGTCTGGGTGTTTCGTAAAAGATGTGGGAATCTCATCAATGTTTAATTCTTTAATGTTTTTGTCTTTATGCGAGGCTTTAGTATTTGTAATTTCATTTATGATCTGCCAGAGTTTACGGGAATCATTATTGCATTCATCAATTTTGTTTTTATAGTATGTTTCTTTAGCATAACGAATTACATTTTTACATGTATTACGATATCTTTTGTAGAATCGAAGTGTATGGACATCATAAGGGTTGATTTTTACTTTTCTGTGCAGTTTATCTCTTTTCCTGGTCGAGTTTATAATATTCTGACTGATCCATGGTTTAATGTGAATATTTTTATGAGATACTTTTTTATCTGTGGTTTTGGTGTTAGATAGAATACTGTGCTGTATAATTTCTACAAAATAACTCCAAGCAGTATCAGTATCATCTTTTTCCAGAAGGGCGGTCCAGTCATTCATTGTTAACTCCCCTTTGACATTTTCCCAATTTGTTTCAGACTTCGTTAGGAGTGATTTCGTATTTAGGTTTACATAAGAGTTATTATTTGTTATAGATAGAATTATTGTGTAAAGGTCTGTCAGTGTGGTAGTATAAATAATGGCTTGAGTTTTTTTATTAGTTTTACTAAAGATATGATCAATGCAAGTTTTGCTATCATTAAATACACGTGTAGGTTCCTCAATTAGGCTTTCATATCCATGGTATGCAAGTGTCTGCATGTAATCATATTTTTTTGGGTGGCCATTTTCAAGGATATCAATATTTATGTCACCGATAATAAATACATCTTTAGTGTTTTTTAGTAAACTCAGTTCAAATGATAAGGAGTTTAGAAATGGCTCCAGATTTTTTGTAGATGGAGATCTGTAAATTGCGAGTATTGTTGTATCATTGCCGATTGATATCCTTAGACAGTTCGCATTATTAATACCGATCTCTATGACATCAGCTTCAATATCTTCTTTAATATATACGATGACACCATCATTTTTGGTATTATTCATAATTGTTGAGTAAGGGACATATTTATCGATTTGTAGAGGATAGAACTTATCAGTTAACCAACATTCAGTAAGAATAATTATATCCCAGTTTAGGTTTAAACTTTTTATCAATATTTGTAGTTCGTCAAAGTTTTTATTAATACTTCTAATGTTTTGATGCATTATGTTAAAATTATTTCTTATGGATGATAAGTTAGGTAAGTTTGTTGTTATTGTGTTATCCATTTTTGCCATCTAAATTAATTATGTTTTTATATTACTTACTAAATTATTTTCACCATATCATCAAGGTGCTTAATGTAGATTATTTTATCTTCATGTTTTTTACGAATCATAACTTTACCATTTTTGTACCACACATATTGGTATTTTTTTTCTATGGCTAATTGTTTTGTTTTCCATAGTATTTCTTTATGATAAGGGCTTAGTTCTTCCCCGATGAAGATTTGAGAGGTCGACAGATCCTTAATTTCTTCATAGTTTATTTCTTTTTTTTTATCAAGGAGTGAATCTCTTTGTCTTTTCTCGGAAAAGGTGACAAGAAGTTTGGGTGGAGCTCCATTTCGTCTGTCTGGGACTCGGATGACTTCAGTAATATCTGTATGTTTTATAGTTATCCCAGCTGCTGCAGCAACCTTCCTTATGATTTCAATTGGTTGTTCTCTTATTTTTTGGGGAATCCCAGCTATTTCTAAAGAATTACATTTTGACAAGGTTTCAATATCTGCCAGTCTAATTTCAAGTTTTTTTATTGTATTATTTTTTTCATTCATATCTTTTTTAATATTTTCGAAATCAGTTTCTATAACTTGGTTTAAATTATTTGTAACATCAATTTTTTTTAGTATTTCATCATATTGAGCACTTATAAATTCAATGCTTTTTGTTGTTTCTGAGGTCTGAGATTCAATTTTGATAAAAATGTCCCTCTTCAAGGTTTCAAATTTTTTATCTATATATTCGATAATTTTGTCCATGCTTAGTTTTTCATCAGAAATTTGGTTTTTGCTTCGAGTGCTAGACATCACTAAAATCTTTGTTCAGAATTGCCCCTTACAAAAATTAATTCTGTCAACAATGTTTTGTTTATTGATGTGACTTTATTGCATAGACAAAACTTGACATTTACATGTAGCGGATTTGCACTTTTTCACAAAGTTGAAAAATAAATTGTCTGTGACTTTTAATGACAATGATTTGTTGTTTTGTGAAATTTTTTGAATTATGATATAAAGTTAATACACTCTCCCACTCAAATTATTACGCACTACCAAGTACACTGTATCACTGGTTTATGAGTTTTAAATATGATTACACGTAAATTTGTTTAAATATAATTAACTTTGTTTTTAAATTAGGAGCTGTCAGAATCAGCTGTTTGTTTTAGTTATCCATAGATGATAAGAAGCAGATGATAAGTAACTGAGGAGCTTTGATAAAATACCAAGTATTCAGAATCATGTTATTTAATTAGATAACAATAACCCACATTGCAATGCCATTCTTGTAGGGACGGTAAAAACATAAACAAAAAGTTTTACAACGTCCATACGAAAGATTATGGGTTGGGAATCGAACCTTTAAACTCCTGACTCAAAGCACAAGAGATTCTAAGTTCGATTAATAAATAATTACTAGCAGATTTCAAATTTGTGACAAACTTCACGTACGAAGATGGTTTTGCGTAAAGCGCGGCGTCAGACATGTACTCGAAGTCGTGTTCTTAAATTAGTACAGACAGAAGCACAATTCCGTACAGAAGCCAGCGTAATAATATCAGATTAGTTAAACTTTTTCTAAGTTAAAATTCGTAATTAAAATTCGCATATAATTATAGAAACCAAAAGGGTACAAAATAGACATAAATTAATAGTGTCCGACCGAAACTAATTTTCGGTCTCATGTTCGGCCGAAACCGAAACTTTCATATAAGGTCATGTTTTCGGGGAAAAAAATAGTCAATCTCAATCAATCAGCCTTTATTTTTAAATCATATAGGTATTAATCTTCAGTCTCTGATATTTGAACTAAAAATAAACATAACATAATTATCACTCCTTATTTAAAATAAATTATTTATGCTTTTTGAAATCGTAACCGTAAATCACTTCGTAAATTATATTAAAACATATAATAGGTTTTACCTATTTGAACATTATTAACAAATGACATAAAATAAAAGGTAGAAAACAAAATAACTTTTTTTATACCTAATCAGCCTTACTAAAAAAAACCACAGCACGCCCGATAACCCGCATTGCAGCAGCAACATGAATAAAACAAAAATACACTAAAACACTAACATTACTAATAAGGTTTGTTCTTAAAATGTATTTTATAAGTCTGGCAACAATGTAATTTTTCATAGTGTAAGTACTAAATAGTGTGTTTTCCTTCATAACCGCCAGGTGGCGGCGCGGGCGCCTGCGCATTCGTCGTTCGGGCTGAAAGCGCGAAAAAAAAAATCACTCCCCGGATGTGTGTAATATTATTACTTACTCAAATGTGATCGTAATTTCTAATAATATGACTAATTCACCATTATATTCGTATAATTGATATATTTACTGAGTTTTTGTGGTTTTTAATAAGTTTTAGTCAAGTTATAATAAAAATAATCATACTTTGAAAATTGCAATGTCAAAAAGTATTTTATATAAAACATGAAAATTCAAATTTACATTTAAACGTTTTTATTTTATGAGAATTTCATAAAAGTGGTGTTTTTATTAATATTAAAATCTAATACATGTTTTCCTAAACGTATCAAAATAATTAACGTCTTTAAAAATGCAAGAAATATGTTATAAAAGTCAGTATCATTTTTTAGTTTAGTTTTTTGGCAATAAAAAAACTTTGAAATTTTTTATTACTATTTTATTGTATGCACGAGGAAAAAGTGAGGTGACAGTTTCGTTTCAAATTCATTATATAAAAGGTCTGTATTTTTAAATTGTGTTTTTTTTTTATAAATTTCTGTACACTTTCATCAAATATGTTTTGGTAAAATAAAAATTCCATTTTTTATCGCGTTTGAATCTTAATATATGGCAGTTTTTAAAAACTAAAGCGTATTTCAATTACACAAATCTAAAAGGTAATTTTATCTAGTTTTCATAAATGGTATTTGTTTTTACGACACCTTCAAAAATAATAAATATATACAACATTCAAAATCCTTAGGAAAAAATCCAAATTTCGTTCAAACATCATTACTAAAACAGAGATAAACTACCCTCTCAGACTGTGTAAACCAAGTGTATTTTTTTTAATGAACAATTTTTTATTTAATTAAATGAAGACAATATAAGCGAAACTCAATCGAAAATCTGAAAACAGAAAAATCAGAAAAAGATATTGACACATCTGGGACTCGAACCCAGGACAATCTGGGTTCGAGTCCCAGATGTGTCAATATCTTTTTCTGATTTTTCTGTTTTCAGATTTTCGATTGAGTTTCGCTTATATTGTCTTCATTTAATTAAATATTACAATTTGAGGTTTTACTCATAAAGTTAAAATAAAAATAAAAATATTCATCCTAGACTTGCAGAAAAGTCAATAGATGTCGCATATTAAATAAAATGGATAAAGATTTATCCAGACACTATCTAGAGAGCATTTAGTTCGGGTTTGAATCTTGCAATCATACATAAAGATAGCAGCCAATAGTATATGCGTTAAGAAAAATGAAGATAGTGTGGGTGGTTCTTAGTCGAAGTATGATACAGTTAAAAGTGACCGAATTGGATATCGACACGGTGGCGCAGTGGTTAGCGCGTTCGCCCGGTAAGCGAGAGGTCCTGGGTTCGAGTCCCAGATGTGTCAATATCTTTTTCTGATTTTTCTGTTTTCAGATTTTCGATTGAGTTTCGCTTATATTGTCTTCATTTAATTAAATATTACAATTTGAGGTTTTACTCATAAAGTTAAAATAAAAATAAAAAAAAAACAATTTTTTAATTAGTAATGTTTTCACATCCGCGGCCGTTTGTCAATTGAATAAAATTTTCACTGGGTTTTTTAGTAAGGCTGAATGTCTTTAGGTACAGTAAACAAAAAATACTCTTTCATCTTAAGAACAAAATAATCATAATATATAAAACAAAGTCGGGTTCGTTACACTATTTATAACTCGAGATCGGCTGGACCGTTTTGATGATCTTTGATTTGTTGGATTTGTCTCCGCTCCGGATAACAGAATAACTGTTAAAATATCGCAAAAATTCGCGAAAAAGAAAGTTACGAAGAAAATTCATTTTTTCATACATTTTATGTGGAACGAATTCTCATATTTTGAAAGAACTGCAGCAATATTGTGATAGGTATAATATTTAACTGTGCGTGAATTCCAAAAATTCAAAAACGTCAAATGTCAATGCGCAGATTGTTTTGCTTTTGTTAATGCTGCCCCTCTTTCTTACACACTAAATGTCAACAGTCGAAAATGAGACAAACGGTGAACGTATGTCTCTGCACCCCTCCAAAGTAAAAATGCAATAATAATTAAATCTCTGAAATGAAACGTATTTTTTTTACGTAAGCTCCACTCAGGACCTACGTCGTCTTGGGGGATGCTGTGTGGAGGGTCTTTTTAAGAAAGGGTAGGATAGGAAGTTCTGGGAAGGAAAAGGGCACGAGGAGTGGGTAGGAATCTGGAGGTTAGTGTATCTGGAGTGAATCCATCCCTCCAAATGCGATGCAAGGCCATTCATTGCCTTTACCGGAATTGACCTTTTACTTT
Source organism: Limnephilus rhombicus (assembly GCA_929108145.2). Lineage (NCBI taxonomy): Eukaryota > Metazoa > Arthropoda > Insecta > Trichoptera > Limnephilidae > Limnephilus > Limnephilus rhombicus. The sequence goes on from OV815270.1 coordinate 14,403,131, forward strand.
GACTTTTCCAGCCGGACTCTTTCGACCCATTGGTCGATAGAATACGGCTGGAAAGGTCAAAAGGCCTCCTTCAACCAGTCTCTCTCGATCCGGCCCGCCACGCAGCAGGCAGACAGACGCATCCGCCAAGACCAACCAAGGAACCAAGACCCGCACAAAAGATACTCCATGAACCCGGGCACCCCTGCTAAATCACCAAACGTAGCGAACCACTTGGGGTGACCTATGGCAGAAGTGTTGGTTATTCAATATTTAAATGGTTCCCGGGGCGGCGGCAAACGTACCAGCTTCCTTTCAAAAATTCCCGTAAGTGGAAAATTAAGAAAATCGCAAAAAATATAAATCCGTACACAACGCCATCTCTGATACTGACAAAAATAAAACACGGACAGTTGGGCATCGATAATTGCTTCATTGGTTAATTTTTAACTTAATAAAAAAACTTAATTTAATTCAACAATTATTGATTCTGAGGCGGTACGAAGATCGTCGGGTCAGCTAGTTTGTTATAAAATTAAAACAAACACTTTGTATTTAACCACATAACCAAATAATTTCACCTAAACTTTGGTCATATTGTATGGCACTCTTTTTAATGAACTACACTATAATTAAAACTAAAACGTACCTACCTACCTACAATAACAAAATATTTTTAATGTAAGTTATATATGAAAATAGAGTTTACTCTTAAACTAAAAAAAACTGTCATGAGCTTCATTGTGTTACAACTATTAATAATTTTAATGAACTAACAATAATTGTCCTAACACGACTATGAGCGCGGACGCAGTAAAATGACACTTCGTGGCTCGCAGTTCAGTGCACCGAACATGTCCGATCGCAGAACGAAACTTCCCGAATTCAGTTTCGGTTTCGGCCGTAGTTTCCGGCTGGACGGCGGTCGAAACCGAAACTAAGCCGAAACTCGTTTTTTGGCCGAAACTAGGCCGAAACCGAAAGTTCGGTCGGACACTATAAATTAACACTAAATTCAACATAAAATATTTGACAACAAATTTAGTAAAAAAAAAACCCTAATCTTTCGTTTCTAGCCGGAGCAAAACCAGTTAGTGTGAGATTATTATTCACACGAGGTTTAGAAATGGGTATGTGGAATTCCCAACAGATAGAACACGTAACTGGGCCACGCGAGAAAAATGATAATAACCAATACGCCCGTAGGTACTGTGCAATGATTTAAATATATAGCGCTCCCAAAAACAAAACAAAAAATGTGTTGAAAGATTCATTGTGACACTTTTGAAGAAAAAACAAACTTATGAAAAATTGTATATATGTAACGGAAACAAAACTGAAAGAGACCGTCAGAACGTCATGGTACGATCTTACGAGAGATGAATAATTAAAAAGCAAGATTTAATTGAAACTGAGAAAGAAGCGAGCAAATTAAAAGCAGGTGGCTAGCTACTAGCTACCTGTAATATATATGGATGAAGAGTGTGGGTAAAAGCGTGTGTCATTTGCCTTTTCTGGCCAAGCAGACAAAGGGGTTATAAAAGGCTGTTTTGTTCCCTATTTATGCAAACATCCGGTGTCTCCGCCTGACCTTCGGATCATTCAGTAGCCTGCCAAGTGACAACGAAGGGCGCCATCTGGACATATTTACCGTCAGCTTGGTGGGGGAAAAAAGGGAAGTAGATTAAATTCATAAACACTCTTCATATTTTATAACAAAATTATCGCTCTTAATTAACCACTCAGATCTCGAATACATAAGCTTAGAGGGTCAAAATATTTCCGCTTTGCAATAAAATCCAAATAAGTGGAATATTTCGGTACATATCCGAAAACTGTTCTGAAAGGTGATAAAATACGCTTTAAAATTTTATAAATCGAAATCTATACATATAAAAATGAATCCCTGTTTCCCTTGGTCACGCCATAACTTCAGAACGACTTTACCTATTTCATTCATCTTTTTTTTAAGTTTTCTAATACTTGGTAGATGGATTATTTAAATTAAAGATATTTTAAATAGTACCAAATTTGATTTATTGATTTGATTAAAATGAATATTTGTAATACATGAAAAATGAAAATTTTAATAAAAAAATTGTAATAGGTGGCACACGAGCTGTTTGAAAACTGAATGTACTGAGACTGAGTATATGGAACGCGGGAGGGGGGTTGGCGGGACGGGGAAGCGCGAGAGGGATGAGGGTAGGCGGGGAAGGTGGAAGGGGAACGCGGGAGGGGAAGGAGTTGCGGGAGGGGAATGGGAACGCACGGGAAAAGGACTTGCACGGAGAAATAATTTATTTCTTTGAACATGGCATTGCAACGCATGCCGGGAACCCGCTAGTGAACGTATAATTTTTGAGGTATAAAAATTTACTTACGTTTTTTAACTAAAATTAATGATTACAAAAAAAAGACATACATATTTTATTAGACAAATGTATTATACCTAAACGTTATTTTCACCACACTTTTTTCATCATTCCATTAAAAAATTATTAAAATAAAATTCACAAAAAAATATTATTTTTTCTAATTGCAATCCAGAACTTCGATTTCATAATATGTTCAATTTAGCTATTTTTTTGTTAGCTTTTAGATTTGAATATAAAGGGGGTGTTTTCTCTTTCAAACACCGTCTATATCCTCACTGTGATAGTAAGACAGACACAAGTTCTATGAGACCTGTACGAGTTGTTTAGAAAAAACTAACAAATTAGCCAGAGAGCTTAATGTGAAAGCTTTAAACGATGAATCGGGCTTATTTTAGTTTTTAGAAGAAGAAGAAAATACCAGCACGAATACAAAATTACATTATTGAACATTTTTTATTGAACTCGCTGTTTTATCACTTAATTACACAATAACAACACGACGAAGTGCCGAAAACTTGAAAGTGGGCAATACAATACATACGGAGCTCGTTGCCAATTTGGCACCGAGAGAACCCACTCTAAGTTTAGTATAGACATGGGTGGCGCGAAGTATGAATATTACGCAAGTCGGGTGTACATAAGGCCATTCCGGGGTATGAATTAAAATGGTCTCCCAAAGGTCCCATTTCCAGAATGAAAGGAGGACGGCCTTCAAAGTGGAGAGAATCTCATTTTTTTCACTGAAATATAAACACAATTCCTGGGAGACTCATTTATGGGAACACGACCCAGATATTAATACAATAAAAGGGTAAAATGAAATAATTTGACGACACGTAGCACACTTTTTGATGTTTATAAAGATTGCGTAATTTTTATATTGCATTTTAAAATAAGCTATTTATGTTCTGCATAATCGACACAACGTATCGATCGAAATACTGACATACATTACACGAACGGTTTAAACGAAAATTTTATTGAATTCATAAAACGGTTTGATTTATTTTGCGTTTTAAAGTGAAATATACTCTCGGTATCGCCCTAGTGAGAAACCGCCATCATAAATCAAAAATTTGCCATAACGAAATTTTCTTCTGTCATATTATATTGAAGTTAATTTTAGTAAAGCACACTAGAAGTGCAATAACACAAACAGCGATAAACAAATGTTATGTTTTTATCATTAACCTCTCAAGATAATTTGTTCGCTTTTGGAAACAACTCATATAGGTCTCATAGAAATCTTTGCGTCTCCCTTACTATCATGGTGATAAATATGATCAACACTTACTATCATGGTGATAAATATGATCAACACTTACTATCATGGTGATAAATATGATCAACACGGTATTAAAAAGAGAAAACACCACGCTCTATATTCAAATCTAAAAGTTAACCGCAAAATAATTAAAATGCACATTTTTATAAAACCAAAGATTATAAAATATGACAAAAAAATGAAAGTTCGGGAATTTTTTATGAATTATTTTTACATGAAACGACAAAAAAGTGAGGTGACGATAATCTTTATAATATACTAGCAGACCCGGTGCCACACGTTGCTGTGGCTAACGAAACACAACGCCATTACCCAACCTTTATAAAATCCAACCACCCGCTTGCCAGCTGCCCGCTGCCTGAATTGAGTATTTGATTTTCTCGGCTTTTCTCTACTATAATAAGCATGTATTATACATATAAACCTTCCCCTTGAATCACTCTATCTATTGGTGAAAACCGCATGAAAATCTGTTTCGTAGTTTAAAAGATCTATGCGCACATCATTTTATACTATCTATAATATAATATAAAAATGAATCGCTGAATGTGTTGCTATAATTGGATAATTCTTTTTTTTGTGTGTTCGTTATTGTCAGGACAAGGTTTTTAAAAAACTTCCCGTGAGCTCTGGCATTATGAAAGTTGTATTAAAAAATTGCTATTGGTGACACGCGAGGTTTGAAAACTGAATGTATGGAAAGCGGGAGGGAGGGGGAGGGGAACCTGGGAGGGGAGAAGGGAACTCGGGAGGGGGTTCGCGGGACGGGGGAAGGGGGGGGGAGTGGAGTGGGGGAGTGGAGTGGGGAGAGGGAAGGTGGAGGTGACGGAGTGGGAACGCGAGAGGTAAAGAGGACGCAGGAGAAGAAGGGCAGGCGGAAGGGGACCGAGACGAATGGGAAATGGCATAGCAACGCATGCCGGGACCAGCTAGTATAAAATAAAATAAAATTCAATTCGAGCGATCGCCACTAATTATACAATGCTTGCAATGCAACACTGGATATTTGAAAAGGGAAAATCAAATACCTACTTACTCTAGGACATCTATTTTACAATTTCTCCCGTAAAACGAATTTCAAAAGTGCCTGTAGTACGGCCCGCCAGCCGTTTTAAATCGCAAAAAATATGTTTTCTTTGAATTTCTCGGCTTTCCTCTAATATAATTTACATGTATTATACATATAAACATTCCTATTCAATCACTCTATCTATTGGTGAAAACCGCATGAAAATCCGTTGCGTTGTTTAAAAAATTAACGCGCACATACATTTTGAGCGACGTCATTATATACTATGTAATGTAATGATTTGTAAATTCGTAAATTCGTGCAATTTTATTTTTTTCGTTATTAGTAATTTTTACAAAAAACTTAAGTTGGGCAAATTTTAAAACTTTTATGTTCGCATTAAAGTTTTTTATATTTTAAAAATTATATGTTCATTTCTAATTATAAAATTTTAAAATTAATTTTATCACCTTTCAAAAACAGTTTAGGGTTTTCGAGTACCTATGTTCAGAAATATTCCATTTATTTTGATTTTGTTGAAATTCGGAAATATTTTGACCTTATGAAAAAATATGCCCGAGGCCTGTAGGGCAAAATGAACATATTACAAAAGGCAAAACATCACAATCTTTCCCAATTCTTCCCCTTCCTTCCACTTCCACTCTACACTTCCTTCAGTCTCACAATATAAACATGAATATCTAATTCCACTAGCTTCGGTCAGTTGAAATTATTGTGCAGTGTAATATTGAAAAGAGGTTCTCGCTATTTCACATAAAAAAGTAAAATAATATTAAAGCATTTATTTGAGAGATTTAAGCTGTTCACCTGTTGTAGTTAGTATTCTATCTCTCAGAGCGTTGTAAACCTACTTACAGACAAAGCAGTATAATATAATAGTGCACAAAGCACTCTTTTTAGGGTGAATTGCCTATTTCAAAAAAATATATTAGTGATTCTCTGAAATACGAAACTGTATTAGAAGCTCCAGAGATAAGCCATTGTGTTCGCCGGCAAACCTTCATAATATCTGAACGAAATGATTGAAGTAACAACATTCAAATATTATACGGGGAATTTTCACATTCAAAAGCAAAGTAGCTCTATTTTTCTTTTGAAATTTTTATTCATATGGTTAACATTTTTATTCTTCAAAATAAAGCTTTTGTGTAAAGGTTAAAATAGCTAAGTTATCATTTTTATTCTTCAAAATAAAGCTTTTTGTGTAAAGGTTAAAATAGCTAAGGCTGAAAAATAAGTTTAGAATAAAAATAAGTTTAGAAGATATTAAAGATATTCATGTGACTAAAAATGGTAATCTAAAACACAAAATTCATACGTGGATATTCAACAAAGGCTTTGTATACTGCAGGCAGATAATTTATACCATATAACAACACACTAAACTGTATCTTTCTCTTTTCCTCTCAAATATTTATTATTATTTCTAAATTTCTTAGTATTCTTATAAAATTATTTTTAATTTTTATATTTCTTATTAATTGTATGAATATTTTTTATGTTTCTCAACTTTTTTCATTTTCTTTTTCTTTCATTCTATTTATCTTTTCATATATAAATTTAAAAATTTATCTTATTCTTTTCTTACAAGATTAAGTAATCAAAATTTGACTAAATTCATGCCACCTCGGAACAGGCTCAGCCTAGTGAGGTGGTGAATACCAAAAAACAAAAAATATGTATTATACTTCAAACTGTAAAAAAAAAACAACAAAAAATGTATTTGTGCTTATCTTGGTTAATAAATAATAAAAAAAATAGAAAAAATAGCAAATTGTGGTAATTTATAAACGCAGAAAGTTAAAAAAATATTACATTGTAATAATAAGAGGGTTACGTTGACCCACTTGATAAATGTAAGAATTTTGGGAGAAAATGGAAAAAAAATATTGATTTAATAAATTATTCATCTCGAGCAAATATATTTAGTTGGTGCGTAACGAAAAGTACCGTCTACTATATATTATTTAGTACTTACTTACCCGGCTTCGCCAGAGAATTGATTTTTTTAAACCTGCAAAAACAAAAATATAACTGTGTTTTTGTGTTGCCTGAATAAGTGGATATTTCAAAGCTCCAAGATGGAATTTTGTTAACGTTACTGATAACAGTAGTGTTTAAAAAAAATCCAGCTGGATAACTCAAACAAATTTTAGGACGCCAGAGTTTAATCGTTCGAGCGTTTTGTTGCTTTTTCATTGAAAAATGGCCACTCTCATGGCGTTAGCAAAATAACCGAAAACCAAAACAAAAAAGTCATTCGACAATCATTCACATCAATTCTCAGCTCAGTATAATGTAAACACATGATTCGAAGCAATTTATTCCCCCGTGTAACACGGGTTTAGTTTCCCCGTCAGGCGCGGAGCGGAATCTTGGGCCCATGTATGTGGGTGGAATTTGATACGAAAAGACCGCACTGCGGCAAGAGAATCTACTTTCCAGCTATAAATCTGGGCCAATAATTATTCGAACAATATTTATTTTTTCAACTTTGGCACAGCGCCTTTAGATTTATATGCTTTCATTGCATAAATCAAACATGAAGATTATGTAAGTCACACGTTTGCGTGATAAATTCTTCAAATAATACAACATCCCTACAAAAACAACGGCGACGTTAAATAATGTGGTCAATAAGAATGGTGTCGCTGTTGCCTCGGACAATTCTTTCTGAAAATTTATTACTTCGTTAATTCACTTTATATCAGTATCTACTCAACACTAATTAATTTATTGATATATTTTTGGAATGAATAAATAAATAAATTATGAGTAAAACCTTTAAATTGAAATAAGGATGAAAACAATATTAACCTTTATATTGAAATAAGAAATGAGAACAATATTAGCAACTCTCAAACGAAAATTTGAAACAAATAAATCAAAAAAAGATAAGTTCGCAATGTTCGCATCATCTTTTTCTACAATTCATTCGCATCACAATTTCTTCAAATAAATCTTCTTGACTCCACCAAGAATTTCAAATTAAATTTAAGGGTTTGGTAACCTTAAACATCCATAAAAGTGTACTGACTGTACTAAAAACGTACTAACTAACTCAGTATCTTATCTTGGCTATAAAGCAGAAAACGTTTTTTTAGCAGTAAAGCCGTCTAAAAGCATTAAGTTCTATTGTACTGAATTCTGGCTTTTTAAGTAAACACAAATATTTTGAACTCCCAACTACAAATTTATAATCAGTAATGGAGATTTGATATATTCATCGGTTAAAAAATACGACAAATATAAATATAGCTACATTCAAAAATATATGACAAATTTATTCATCACTTAAATTTTTTGGAAATAATTGAAACTCGGCGAATCCGGGTAGTAAAAAATTATCGATTCGCAAGCCGTCACAACAAAGGCAAAACATAATACAACCAACCTCTCAATTATAGAAGAAAATAGAACAAAACTCTATAAAGAAACAAAATCACAAATGATAAATTGAAACAAACAACATGGGAAACGATTTCATACATGGCAATCCATAATTTAAAAAACCACCTACAAAAGAAAACAAAACGTCACATTTAGGGTCAATTTTTTGTAGTAGGTTATTTTATATTTTCAGTTAGAGTAATATTTTGAGTAATTCGAGTATGAATTCGAGAATAGTCCAATTCAAAATACTCTGTCGCTACGGGGTCACTGTCAGCTGTTTATAGTTTTTTTTAAATGCGAAGAATCGTATTAGACACGGCTACAAAAGTTAAAGTTTATTTTATTCAGCTATAAATTTTTACATCTTCTATCCAGCGTGCATATATTCTAAAACTACCATAATAATATTCTATTACCTACGTACTAAAATGTAGACTTCACAACATTGAGACATAACCCACGAAACATCTTTTTAACCCTTTAGTTGCCGAATAGAAAAAAAACGTTAAAAAAAATCTCACATCGCCAAAAATGTATTTTTTTCCGGACACCGTGTACAAAAAGAGTGAAATAGAAATCTAAAAGGAAATTCAAAAACAAAAGGATTTGATTGATAGGTTGAAATATCTGTGATTTATACGAAAAACTGGTACGCTTTTCTTTCGTAATCGGCCTTAATACTTAATCATATATTTTGGGTTTGTTTCGAGCTTAAATATTCTTCAATCGTACCTCGTACTCCCCCTCCAATCCGAAACTTTTAGGACATCAATTTTAAAGCGTCCTGCGAGTGATTTAATCCCATAGGCCTGACCATTCAAATAATGTATTCAGGGATAACGATCCTTTGCAACGAGTTTCCAATGCTAAATTAATTATTACTTAACACCTACCTACCTAATATATCTTCTCCAACTATTCACCATAGCATTTATAAGCCTACTTCACTTTCTGCTAAATAACTACTTTTACCTTCAATACTTATACCTACTACACTTTCTCAACATCTGTTTCTCTTCGATGATCATTAATAATCTTTTTTTGAGACACACTTCCAAACCTTCCCTTCCCCTTTTACTTTAGCCTCTCAGCGTTTTTCAAAATTTGGGATTCCCTCAACCCACTAGCTCCGGTTGGTACACATTTAAAAAAAATGCATGGGGATGGGTAACGGAAAAGTAACATTATGCAACATAATCAAAATCATTTAAAATATTCCGAAAGTTTTTTGTTTGTTTTTAAACGAATACCGCACAATAGTCCCAACTGCTCCCGTCTTGAGCCAGTGAGACTATGGCATTCCCAATAGAGGTATGTTGTGAGGCTGAAGGTAGGGGATGGGAAGGAGATGGGGAGGAGGGAGGTGGGAAAGTACCTGGCTATTCAGATTTGGTCACCAAATACGACTAAAGTCATTTCAAGCAACGTTTCAATTCTGAATACACCAGGGCGATACTGAGGGTATCGTCCACTCTGGAAAGTGCCGCAAATTAAATTATTTTAAAAATAAAATGAAACAATGCAACTTTGTATAAACCACTTATAAAATGTGCAAATCCGACCGGTTTCGGAACAAACGTTCCTTCGTCAGGGAAAGCTTATACTAATTTGACAGTTTAGAACAATGTTTTATTAGGGTAGGGGTGGAGCCGTTGTTAGTTAATAATGTAGATTGGGTATTGTATTGTATTGGTATTGTCATATAGCCCAATCATGGATTTGTTCCCCTACCCACCCACTCTACACTAATACCTACCCACCCAATCTACATTATTAACTAACAACGGCTCCACCCCTACCCTAATAAAACATTGTTCTAAACTGTCAAATTAGTATAAGCTTTCCCTGACGAAGGAACGTTTGTTCCGAAACCGGTCGGATTTGCACATTTTATAAGTGGTTTATACAAAGTTGCATTGTTTCATTTTATTATAATGGATAACCACAAAGTAATAGCTACATTCAAAAATATAAATTATTTTTAATTAAATAATTGTGAAATACCACAAATCAGATGCAATTTATTTGCGCACGCCGCGGCCGGGTTCGAATTCGCCACCTTCGGATTGTGAGTCGAGTCTTGTCCCTTAAAAGCGTAAATAAATCTTGCATGAATAAATACTATTACAGTTTTGCATTTTGCAAGAGTTTTGAACCAGCGACCTTTGGGCAAGGAGCCAGATCACATCTCTGGGACAAATTCGTTAAGCTCGACAGTTAAGAATAATATAGGTAAATTATGTTGCAGAAACCACGACTAAATAATTATTCTAATATTGATTTAGGAACCAGATAAGCTTCTATAACAATTTATTTGTATTGAGCGAGGGAAATCAGCCGAGTGTTGATGACGAATTACGGTATCAATAATAAAATTATCATATTATTACGAGTACAACGGATGGCTTTCAAACAATATTGTCTTGTAAATATATTATTATATAATTGATTTGGTGACACAACGGAAAAACTTGCGTATTATATTATATTAAAGCGTATTATATTGTAAGCGCACTTCAGACTTCAATCATGACGACATGGTGGATTTTTTTTAAAGCGGTATATAGAAGACAGATCGTAAGTAATGTAAGGTAGGTGCGAGTACGCTATGTCAAAACCATTTACTGAAAAAACATTTCCCAGCGTGGCCGTGCCGCAAGGCGTAAACAACCCTCTCGGGTTACGAGTCACCGCCCCTAGTCCCGCTAGCCCCACTAGCCGCGGGCACTCCACTTCTTAGCCCCTCGTGCTTAGTGTTCCACGCTGGCTGTCTATACATTCTAGACGCTGGACTCCACAACTCGGAAGTAAACAATAAAAATACCTAACAAGAAGAAAAAACAAGCGTGACGGATGCTAACGACACAGCTGGCATTTACAGTGGAATGCCAAAATGCATAAACACAACATAGTCATTTTCTAACTGCGATCTCAGCAATATATTATAAAATTATTTCCTTATCTTGTGTGGTTTTGTGGCACTGAAAGGATACTCGGAAAATGCAGCGCTACAAAGGAAGGCTTTCGTGGCTGGGAGATATTTCAACCCTCTACCTTTTAACGATGGAATTTTATAAAAATAGGCAATTTGAACGCCATGCCTTCAAGCGCCTATCGTCTGTCTATCTTGGGGTCTCTGAAGACTGCAAGCTGAATTTCAAAACAACCAAACACACAAACTCGAGTTCAGCGATAAAACTTGTGTTCGAGCAAAAAATAATTTTCTGTCCCCGTACTCAGATGGCTGAATAAATAGTGTTTACAAAATAATATCTGATTTTATCGGATAATACGTTGGTGCCTTGGCCCGAATGCATAAATATGTCTTTACAACTCAAATAAAAAATATACAAGAAACAAATAAAATAACGCATTCCGTTTTTCAGTTTGAGTGCCGGCAACCCGGGCGCTTATTTTATTTTTATTCGTTAAAAATGTTGGTTAATTTAATATTGTTAACGTAAGTAGGTTTTCTTCTTTAGAGAAGCCGAAGACGGATCGTCAATAATTGGTCAACATCAACAGTCAGCATAATTAAGCATTCTCAATTGTCAAACTTAGTTTTCAACAACTGCTGTGACAAAGCGAACCTAAAGTAATTAATTATTACAATACAGGGTGTTAAGGGACGTACTTGACTTACTTTAACCAGTGATTCCTGACATTATTTGGAGTAAAAAATGTAAATGAAATTTTATTCTCCTGTGAATTTTTTTTTTTCAACAACAACATAAAAAAATGGTAGTTGTTGAACAGTTGGAGGCGGGGTAAGGGGTTCGTCGGACACCTGGCTGAGTGACCAGTGACGACATGCGGAATTTTTTTTTGTTGTTTGATTTTGAAGAAAAAAAATTTGAAAAGAAAAAAAAAAGTCGTCAAAAAAAGTCACCGGAGACCAAAATTTCATTTACATTTTTTACTCCAAATAATGTCAGGAATCACTGGTTAAAGTAAGTCAAGTACGTCCCTTAACACCCTGTATAAATAAATCTTCCCGACTCTCACCAAGACTTTCAAATTAAAGGAAGACTTCTGAATGTAAGGAATTTCTAACGAATCTTAAACATCCACAAAAAACTATTGACTACTAAAAACGTACTGACTAACTCTGTGTATGAATGTTCCGCCTTGCATAAATAACGATATTAATATTACACGGCATAACATTAAAAGAGCAGGTACTTGTTTGTAATGCTCGGTTTAAGAAATCGTGCAACTTTGAGCATGATTGCACTAGTTTATCTACACTGCAGACTGAAGATGCACCGAACAACTTCCATCTTCGGAGCAAACGATTATGACTTAGGAAACATCAACCCATTGGGAAACACATCGGCTGCGAACTTTGCCCCAGACGGAGTGCACCTGCCAAGCATCTGCAATCTACAAAATTAAAAATCGTTCGGTTCCGAGTACTAAACGAAGTAGCCGACTCAGATGTTTATAATATACCATATAAAATAAAATGGCATATCGTACAAATCGTCGGCCTAATGACAAACTGGCGAAGGTATCTCAAAAAATTTAAAATTGGGATATTATATTATTATTTAAGATTCCCATATTATTGCTTCATTCTTCGGTTGCATTCAAGGTTTGGCAAAGAGGCATATCTGTAAGTGTAGCAGAACAGATATAGCCAATACCTCGAAGGACTCATCTGAAAATACTTGTAATTTTGATACCACTAACAGCCCTAACTCAAGATACGCCCTTCAGTGGTGTATTTTTAAATCTGTTTTAGCGATTTTGTATGGCGTATATCGGTTACGTCATAAAACAGACAGATTTAATTGAAGCACACATAAAAATATTTCCTACAGTCGAGTATCATTTCCATCGTAAATCAACCCCAAGAGATAATACTTGCGTAGCGGCTCGACTTAAAAATATGGTATGTTTTTGGAAAAAAAAATATAGCAATTTTTCTTTGTATTAGAAATGAGTGTAAGCTTACTTGGCTTACCTAAAAAATAATTCAATAGAATCCAGTCCGTTTTCAATGCTGCGGCGAGAACGATTTTTGGTGAATCTAAGTATTGCCGTATAACCCCGCTTCTAAGGGATCGCCTTCATTGGCTTCGATACCCTGAAAGAATAGAGTTCAAGATCTGCTTAATGACCTTCAAAGCATTGCAAGGAATGGCGCCAGCCTATATATAGGAACTATGTGTCCGACAAAACTTAAGCGATAGGCAGCTTACTCTAAGGTCAGCGGATCTAGATGTTACTAATCGTTTAATCGAACTTTCTAGGTCAAATCGAGCCGTTTACTATGATCGATCTTTTCGTGTAACTGGCCCGCTCATTTGGAACAAACTTCCCTCAGCTCTTACTAATATCCAGAACTTGACTGAATTCAAAAGAGCTTTAAAAACAAACTTATTTAAAAAAATCATACCTTTCATGAATTTTAACTCGTTTTCAATCTACTATAATAAGCCATGTTCCTCAAGTTTCTGGTAATTGTTTGGTATCGATTACCTCCTTACTATAGTTTTATGTGCACTCTGTTATTATTATTTCTAAACGTAAACTGCCTCTTATTCTTTATTATAATTTAGTTTTAATGATTCTTGTTGTTAATATTGTTCTTTAGGAATTGCTTTGTATATACTGTATATTCTTTGTTTCACATTATTTAATCAATTTTGTAAGGACTCGTAAGGAACACTATAGGATTAATTTTAAGTTTATTATAATTAAGCGCACTTGAAGTGAAATATCACAAAACTACGCTATATAAATACTACGTTATTGTTATTATTATTATTATAAGCTGCTGGGTGGCTGGTAAAAATGACTCGTCAAAACTTTAATGCTAATTTGATTCGACAGATATAAATAAACCAATCAGCAAAGAAAGTGGTGTTTTCTACAAGAGACGTTTGGCTGCATAATTTTACAATACCTATACGATCTGTCTTACTAAAGATTGTTGATTCTGGCATGAAGCTATAAACCGAAGGGATGCGTCTGAAATTTCAAATTATCCTACAAATATATATATTTTTTTTTTACAGGAGGCCTTGAGGAAAATAATTTCCCTCAGGGCTTATGTCATCTGGGATGCTGTGTGGAGGGTCTTTTTGAGGAGAGGAAGGAATGAACATTGGTCTTGAAGAGACCTATGTTGTGGGAAGGAGGAAACACAGAGGAGGAAACAGAGGAAATATTGCTTGAAAATATCAAAAAAAAAGGTTGAAACTGTTTTTTTTTTTCGACCAAAATAGGAACTCGATAATGTTCTCAACACTGCTTAATAATTTACAAAATATGATACAAGTCAAACTTCGTATATCTGTTTCATGCCATGGTTAAAGTGAAGGCGACTCGGTGCATAGCGCAGTTTCTTATGCTACTAAGAAAAGTGGCGATATCTTTTTACCTAGCCAAATGATTTCAATTTTTATCGGCTAGAAGAAATATGTAGGACGTGTGTAGTTTATCCCCTGGACTTCAACGAATCGATTTAAAAATTCTTCGTAAGGATTACGTCGGAGGAAATTTAAATTGGTCAGACAACATGGAACATGTTACATATAAGATCCAGTGAAATTGAATTTTAAGGACAGCCATACAGAAACGACTTATCGTTCGGTTTCTTCGATAAGAGGATCTCCCATAATATTGCGTTATAAATTAACTCCATTGAACATTATACCTCCCACAATACCATTGTTAAATACAATGGTTTTATATCACCCAAAACATGCGTTAGATTGGAAGAGCAAATTCAATTTTGTCGTTCCCCTCCACCTTAACTTGTTATTTCCTCTATATTCTGTTAGTTTTCTACTAATTATTATTTTTTAATTTATAAACTAACGTTTAGACAAGATTTTTATGCATAGCACAAAGGGTAACAATTATTACAAGCAATAATTGTCAGCCTGAAACACTCACTTACATTGAAAAATCTCCCGAGAAAAGATACTTGCCGCCAACGGGACTTGAACCCGTGTCCTTCCGATTGCCGGTCGAATGCTCTGACCACTGAGCTATGGGGGCTTATCAAATACCCGCCAAATAATTCAATATATACTAGTGTTTCATTCAACAATTCCCCAATAAATGCAGACATAATTTGTCTCGACGCCACCTAGCGAGGGATTTAACACTAACAATGTCTTCCTCGCAAAAATAAAGTTGGTTGTTTTCAGGTGGAAAAAATATAACAAGCAGTAATTGTTGAATGAAACACTAGTATATATTGAATTATTTGGCGGGTATTTGATAAGCCCCCATAGCTCAGTGGTCAGAGCATTCGACCGGCAATCGGAAGGACACGGGTTCAAGTCCCGTTGGCGGCAAGTATCTTTTCTCGGGAGATTTTTCAATGTAAATGAGTGTTTCAGGCTGACAATTATTGCTTGTAATAATAGTTTTCTACTAATAATATTACTAGTAACTTATATTATTGTTGTTTGATGTTTATTATGTTGTAATTGATTTAATGTTATCGTTATTCAAGTACATAATTTGAATAATTAAAGATTATTATTAAGATTTCAATAAATGATTCAACAGTAAAATTGAAGCTTTCCCGTGAATAAGTAATCAATTAATCAAATACTAGTTTGTTGTTTTGTGTTAGTTTATTGTCGCTAATCATGAACCTAATTTGAATAATTAAGGATTATTATTAAGAACTGTAGTATTATATATTACTAAATACATGCCTACAAACGTAAACTTTCGTTATTTTATTATCTCAATGCCCTCCCTGTGGAGTATTTTATTAATTATCCTAACAGTTTCACAGTAATTGTGGTCAAGATAAACAATATTTTATGAAAAGTAAACTTGTGTGTGGGTTTTATTTGTGTGCTTATCATCTCTACTTAAGTAAATGGCATTTATTTTAAATATGATCACTAAGTGGGCGTACCTGTAAACGATTTTTTTGCGGCTCCCACATTCAAAATTTAGAAATGCACCTATGTTATGTAATAATGTTTCTCAAACTTAATTTAAAAAATAACAAATTGGGTAAAACATTGAACATAAGCACAAAGTTTATCACTTATCACGAAACGACTGACAAAATCTTAAAAAGGCTTTCCTGTAAAATTAGCAAAAAGTGAGATACGCCAGTTGGTCGTCAGATTGATGAAATGCGAAGTGCAATTTTATGTTAATACGATCACTGTGATTGCATCTATCAAGAAAAATTAACTACTAAAAATGTTTCACGAGAAATTACACAACTAAATTCATCTACGTAGAAAAGATTAATATTCATGGTGTTGTTTTAATGCTTGTATTAAAATTGGGACTTTTGAATGTAATTTTTAATTTGCTTGCCATCGAGAGGTCAATTTCAAATTTATTTGTGAAATGAACTAATCGATGCTTCTATAGAATTATTCGGTGTATTGTAAACAATTGTATAAACCCCAGGTAAAGTTCGTATCTACGTCATCAGGGAGCATTCTTATAATATCGACTGACAATACTTCTATAAATAACGAGATCTTTACAATAGAATATATTTATGTTAAAAACGCGGTATTAATAAGTAACTAGGTAGTATTTTATTTGTATGTATACATTAATAAATATTATATTGAATCGAAATAAAAACATATTTTTATAATTTATTTATATGCACATATTTATTTTTCAGTCGAAAACGTATGTCTGAAGAAATAATTATGAATATATAGAAACATAAAATTATATCGAAATAAAATTTAAAGTGACTAATTAAGTTACATTAAATTTTACAAATAAAAAACAAAAAAATCGTTAAATAACAAAATCACAAAAAGAAAACACGAGACATATTAAAATAAACTTTTTTTAAGTATTCTAAAAATTTCAAAATTCAAAATGACATATTTAAATTTGAAGTGTTACAAATCTAGAAACGAATCGTCTCGGACAGGACGATAAACTATATGACGACACTATCACATTATTTTAACTGAATAATTATTAATGAGTAGAGGAGATGTACCGAATATGGCATACGTTCCTAATATGAGATGGTGGTGTTTCTCAAAATTTAAGTAAGAACAGCCTCTGTCACCCAGCCTTCCCGATTACCCACCGACCGACCTTGAATATTCAGGACTCGTCCTGACGCCGACCACACCACACTTACCTGAGAGAGTAATTAAGTTTTTGTGACTCATCGATTATATATTTACGAAAGTTTCACTTAATTTTTTCTCAAAAATTTGTCTCCACAAAATTATTAATCTTTCACTGATAGACAATATTATTATTTAAATTTTATATTTGTTTAATAATTTTAAGTTAAATTCAAGTAGATTTTATTCTACGAATATATTTGTTTGTAATTGATCTTGTTCCTAATATGGGATTTCTTGATGACCCTAATATGGAATACTATCTCATATTAGGAAGAGTGTTTCCAAAATGGAATTCTAGTAAAACTAAATTTCTTTTTGCTATTCCAGCTTGTATTTTGGCCTGTCGTAGCCGAAACAGTGTGAAATAATGTCGTAGAAGAAACAGCGGAAGACGTGGGACAAAAAAATAATAATAAGGAAGCTGTAAAATCGAAGACCGTGGGATATCAGGGGCGAAGAGTGGATCTAATGTTTAGCTTGCTGCCATTGATGGCATTTTGAGTGTTGTTTAATATAGTTTTTTTGTGATTAATGCATGCAAATATTTTAAAAATAGTGTATCCCATAATAGGAGCACTTTTTTGATTTCGGTTTTTTCTATTGTTTTACCTTTCGTTTAAAATGAAGACGTTCGTGTGTTTCTTTTCATATTTCGTTGGCATTTTAAGTTCCGTAACTATATTTCCAAAGATTTCAATGTATAATACTTAATAAACGATTCAATTATAATTAATTACATTTTTTTACCTAAGCTATTCCATATTCGGTACATCTCCTCTAACTAACTAACTAACTAACCATCACGCCGTTTCCCCGCAGGGGTAGGCAGAGAGGACGGACCGCCAAACAACTCGGTCTTGGCACACACTCTTTGCCTCACTCACATTCATACATCGTCTCATACATTCTCTTCTATTATTCTGACTTTTGACATGACCCGACTCAAGTATCTGATTCACTTGATCGTGCCATGTCTTCCTCGGGCGTCCCCGACTTCTTCTACCATTCACATTCGCGTCGTATATTCTTCTTACACTACTTCCTTCGTTCATTCGCTCTACATGCCCAAACCATCTGAGGGTCCCTTTCTTAATCTTACTCATTATGCTTACATCAGCCTTACATTCTTTGCGGATATCCACATTTCTCACACGATCATACATTGTTTTACCACACATACGTCTCAGGGATCTCATTTCAACTGCATTCAGTTTACTTTCATCCTTCCTCTGCCAGTTCCATGCCTCACTGCCATACATCAGGGTAGGTACCAGGACTCCATTGTGGACTGCTAGCTTCGCTTTTTTTGACAGTTTTTTATTAGCGCCAACGGCATTCAGTCCACCATTAATGGAGTTACCGGCATTCACCCTTCTTTCAATATCTCTTTCAGCCTTCCCATCTCTCGTAAACATACTACCCAGATACACAAACTCATCCACCTGCTCCAAATATTCATCATTCACAACTATGTTGCATACTGTTTTCGTACTCTCCCTTTCAAACACCATGACTTTAGACTTACTTACATTCATCATTAATTAAAATTATGTCTACCTCATTCTGTGAGAATTTTATTACCATTTTGTGCGTTTTATGAAATAGCATTTAATTTTTTTTGCTTGTTTTATAACTGGCAATAGCATTACAGATACACAATTGGAAAGAAACATACGTTCGCGAAATGTGTTAGGAATGTGATTAAAGACATTCGACATTCTAGTATCTTCCGTCTTTTTCGTTATCATACAAGACGTGTGAGAAGGAAGATTTCTATGGGCGGCTTTCAGGATGATCGTCAATGACATAGATGTGATCTCTACCTGGGATTAGTATATTTATTGTTGAACTCTGTCGAACCAAACTAAATTCGTGAAAGAGAATAATTCAAATTTTCTCAAACAAGACAAAGGTACGCAAATAATAAAAAAATATTGATGAATACGAAAATGAGGAAAATACAGTCAATAGGATTTTTGCTGCCATAGCGGAAAGGAACATCAAATAAGGGACGAAGGGAGTACATTCCTTGGAGGATGGTTTTACGGCGGATAGACACTTAGGTACCCCGGGCGCCAGGGTCAACCTTAGAGCAGATAACAGCTTTCAGTATCTATCCCACACATAAGCCTTCACAGGGGTTAAATTTATGTGAAAAATATTGTAGTCATATCGGAAGAAATTACGAGACGTCAATTCCAGACTGAATTCTAGTAAATGATATTCAACAAATCAGGTTTATTGAAGTCGTGAGACCAATGCACATAAAAATTATTTGAAACCGCTAATCAAAAATAATTGTTCAGTCGAAATGACGCAAATTCTCACTGAGTCAATCAATTTTATTTGTCAATTGAGAGCTACCTATCTCTCGTACGTCATAAAAGATAACGGGATATCTTATATTTGTCATCAATATTGGAAGTTATATTAACCGGCGTTAAATATTCTGCATTTTGATATGACAGCTTTAATTATGTTATTATTGCTCTATCCACATCTATAAGCACAGGCACCAAAGCGTATAATATAGAATCTGTTAGAGTTATTACAATATAGAATCAATAATACCAAGAAAACGTCCTCTGGACACATTGATTGCAATGCAGTTTTAAGTACAAGGTTAGCTTGAAATCCAAACAATAAATTTTTTTATAGAAATCAACAGTAGTAATGTTAATTTACTTCAAATATTATATCTGTTTGCGCCAACGACTACGATCGTGCCCAAATGTTAATCCAAATGTGTTGTAAATCCTGGTCCTTTTGGTGATAATAACCGAGAAGATTAGAGCAGATGGGTAGTCAAATCGATAGATTGAAACGCCGGATTGTTAAAGCTTTCATATATTTCTGATACATTGAATGATTTATCGAGGCCCTCGATCTCGTTACCTACAAGTTAGGCAGCTTGCTCCTTTTTTCTTTTTCGAAGAAAATTTCTTCGGATAGGTTTTCACTTTGTGATGGCGTTATTTATTTTAATGGAAAGGCAAATAGCTTTGTTTACATCACTTTTATTTGTATACAATCAACATGTTTCGTGAACGATGTTCACATCATCAGGATCAAATGTACCTATACTAAGCTTGTTACTACTAGTAATTTTCGCCCAGAAGAGCGACACGTCTGAAGATATTTATAACGTTTGGGTACGAAAACCATAGAAAAGGTAGAAAAATGACTTGCATTATTTAAGGCCTATTTATTTTTTCATTTACATTAAGTATATTCTAATACAAAGGTGCAGTTACATGTTCAATTAAACCAAAAGGATTGAAACAAACAAAAACTAATGAACCTAAACGAAACTAAACGACATTTTTTTAACAAACGACTCGAGGCATGTATGTATGGGACGGGCAAGGGAAGGAGAATATCGTCGCTCACATTATAACACCGCGTATCTCATTTTACACAGGTTTTCGGGAGGAACAAAAAACGTTTGGTTTATTAAATAAAAAATAGCATATCTTTGAAAATAAAGGGTCAACTTATATTTAGGGATCAGTTATTTTGAGAAGTAATTTTCTTCATTAAAAATGTATGGTTAGGTATTTTAAATGACATTCACAGTGTAAAAAGGCTGAGAAATAATGAGATATGCGTTGTTCTTATGCGAGAAATAGATAATATTTTATTCAACTTTCTTCAAATAATAAAACAAAAATAATCATAAGAGCTTTAAGAAATTATAATTTTTTATTCTTATTCCTAAACAAAATTTTGAATGAATATTTACCGCAAAGCATCGATAAATACGAATTATTTTGTTACAAAATCTCATATCAAAGGAGCGGTGATTGGTCAAAAAATTATTTGTCGATTCACGACGGTGCGTGTGATGTTTTGAAATTCGAAAGAAGAAAAAATCGTATTTTTTAGATACGCGGTGTTAAAATGTGAGCGACGATATAGTAAATTGCAGAGAAATGTTGCCAGTTGCTAGTCACTAGTCACGTCACAAGTAGCCGAAGCTTTCAGAGCCTTCACCTTGTTAAGGGAATACATTCAATACCTGCGGATAGAATGGAATCAGCAACACAAAGGGATATAAAAGCCGATGCAAACCCAGGATACTCTCATATCAAAGGATTTATATTCGGCGGGCGCGCAAAATGTAACCAAATCACCAAACAAAAGGAAATATCATTACTGAATATACTATTAAAAGACTCGCCGATATGGGACCTAGTTTTTAGCATCATTGCTATTTCGGCGAGGTAATATTTTATGATATAATCAAGGCACCCAGGCGTTTGCTCGACACTGGGTATCTACACATGAGCCAGTACTTCAACATATTTGTGTATTTGATTGAATAAGGAAATTGTTTTCAATTAGTATTTCATTTCTAAGTCGTTGTCACAACACTAAAATGATTGTCCCAAGTGTCGATTAATAAAGTACCTAGAGAGGTGTCACGATATTTTAATTGAGTTGATTAGCACGTCATACCTATTTATAGGTAATCAATGTAATCATTATTAGGACTAAGTATATATACATCCAATTTCTTTATAAGATTCTTGGGAAGAAGAAGGTTTATAGATACCTCGCTCGAAATGCAGGTACTTATTTTAAGCCGCGGCATTCCGAATTTCTAAAGTTTTATAACATATTTCTCTTAAACACAAGTTTAAAAAAAAGTATATGTTATTTTTGAAGATAATATCTGTACATTTGCCACGCCGTAACGGTAATGACAAATTCTCTTGATAGAATAAAATCGCAAAGTATTCTCCGAAAATTATTATAAACATGTTTTTTTCTGGTGTTTTTTACAAGTTATTTGTATGAAAAATTTCACAGTGATTCTTTACACGCCATTTAAAACATTTCCTACGACATTTTTGCTCTATTTTAAACGAGTCGTGTTTGATTAAACATTTTCACAATTTTCGCTTAAATATAATCGTTTTTAATATTAGCGCGCTCCCTCTAACAATCATATATACATATATCCCCTTCTTCTTCTTTTTGAGCGCTTACTACCGGGCTTTAATTTAAAGGTGGGACCCAAATGCATAATAATTATTTCCCACACATTTGAGGATTTCGGTATGGTGACATGTCTGTTTGATTCTGCACATGATTCCATTCATATATAATTTTTTAATAATAATCGTTGTGGAACGGCGTTACCTCTTTAGGGCAGATATCATTTATCACAATATTTAGATTCAAACGCGCATTATTTTCATCGGATATTATATCTTTAATGCAAGAATTTTGCAACAGTAACTAAAAACACATGTAAATTGTGTAGTGTACATTGGTTTATAAATTAGATAAGCACATAAAAATAACAACAGAAAACAATATATAAACAGTAGATAATATGTAAAGAATAGAAATCTATGGTTATAAGTTGAGATTTCTCATAACCCGCCTTACTAAGCTAGCCTGTGTGGAGGCAGTAATTTTGCAAGTTAATTTATAATACCTACCTACGAACATACATACACTTATATTAAAATATATTCATTCAATAATTTGGTTACATCAATAACTTCGAATTTGGGTGAGTGCAACGGTAAGACCGTATCATTACTTTTGATCATTACCAGACACAACAAATATTGATAAAAATGTATATAATGTTTACATACCTACGCACGTGTAAGTAAGCCATACAGCATAGCACTGATATTTAAGCAAAAATTTGCAATATAAATAACAATCATAGATTATCAAAAGAAATAAAAATATTTATGAACATTCATTTATGCACGTACAAGATTATATACAGTAAAGCAAATAATCATGATGTGATCTGAAAAGATGACTAAAACAAACAAATAAGAAATTATGTAATTAATTAGGTACTACAAAATTACTTCTATCAGGAGAGAAATATTGTACGCTGCAACGTAAAGGCAGGGCTCTCCAACTTTCCTCATTAAACTTATTTAAGATAAACATTTACTTCGCGAACATCCTAAACTTTGCTTCCGATTCGGCCATTCCGCCAATCGGGTGCCGTGACAAAATAATACTCCCGCTTAGGTTTACAGAAAACGCTTCCGTAAAAATGTAAGTGAAAATCTTAAAAACAGGAGGGCACTTTACTAGTAGATAGGTTTAACCCGTTTAATAAAAGTAGACCATATTATTTATCCCAGCTCACATAGATCTCAGAGAAATCGTTGTCTCCCTTACTATCATAGTGTTCATGTTCTGCATGTTCTAAACGGTGTTGAAAAGAGAAAACAACACGCTATATATACAAATCTAAAAGTTAATCACAAAATAATGAAAGATGCACACCTTTGTGAAACCAAAGTTTACAACCGCAATTTGAAAAAATATATAAAAATTTGTGCATTTTTAAGAATTATTTTTACATGAAACGACAAAAATTGAGGTGACTGTAACGATTATAAGTCACTATTATAATAAAATATTAAGTGTTAAATGGCTATCAAACAGTATTAATAGCCTTGCATCTGCGCGATTGAAATTTAAGAACCCAGTCACAAGCGCATATCTGACGCCGCGCCGTACGCGCCGCGCAACAGAAACTTCTGTGTACGTAGGCTGAAAAATTCAATTTTGTATCGGTGACTCAATCCAATATTGTATTTTTCAGCCTTTCTTGAAAGATTCTTGAAAGGGTTTGTTTATGGACAAAACTACTTATTTATATTCATATCAAATATGTATGGGCGCAAACAATTAATATACCTTAATATTTTAAAGCGTAACGTGCAAAAAGTATTAAAAACATAAAATAATTTGATTGGCGCCATCTGTGAATGCGTAAATTAAAACGTACGTGACGTTTAACCTTAAATGAATATATTACTTTGATTTTAGTTAATAAGTCATGTACATGGTGAGACATAATGAGACTAATACCCAGACATAAAGGAACTTACCTTCTTGAATCAGTAGGAAGCCGTACAGAAGCACAGTGAGATGATCACTTTCAAGTTCACAATGTTTAGTCAGTCATGCACCATCTAATAATAGTCAATGACCTATAAAACTCATACACAGTTAAATCTGAACTACGTACTTTGGAATAAAATCAATAAGCGGGGGAATACGTTATTATTAAACAAAACCTTGTAATGTATTTATTTACTATTGTTCAATACGAATAATAACCAAAAAACAACACTCCGTTCCAAGTTAATAACTGTAAAAAACAATTATTTACGTTACCTAAAACGACAAATCAAGCATTTAAAGTATTATTTTGTCAATTTTCGTTAACCCCGCAGGCTATTTGTTCGGTGTTCGGAACAACTCAAATAAGTCTAATAGAAATCGTTGTCTCCGTTACAATCATTATTAATTATTATTATTAACGTAGTATTTATATAGCGCAGTTTTGTGATGTTTCACTTCAAGTGCGCTTAATTATAATAAACTTAAAATTAACCTACAGTGTTCCTTACAAGTCCTTAAAAAATTAATTAAATAATGTGAAATAATGAATATACAAAAATATACAAAGCAATTCCTAAAGAACAATATTAACAACAATAGTGAGTGCTGTTTTGGCACAGGACAATATATAATGATAAACCATCACGGTGCCATTCAACAAGAATCATTTAAACTAAATTATATAGAACAGGAGGCAGTTAACATTTAGAAATAATACAAATTCAGAGTGCACATAAAACTATAGTAAAGAGGTAATCGAAACCAAACAATTACCAGAAACTTGAGGAACATTGAGGAGAATCATGGTTAGAAATTTGATCTAAACGGTGTTAGGTAGAGAAAATACCACGCTTTATATTCAAATATAAAAGATAACAGCAAAATAATGAAAATGTACACCTTAATGAATCAGATGTATCCGACCGCAATTTGAAAAAAAAAATAAACTTTGGGAATTTTTTATTGATTATTTTTACATGAAACGACAAAAAAGTGAGTTGACTAATAATACATTTGCCTAATAAAACATGTATGTGCCTTTTTTCGGTAATTTTAGTTAGATAAAACGTAAAGTGAACCATTTAAAAAAAATTATGCCTGCATTCAAAATTTTCATATTTAAAAAAGATATGTTTATTTCGAATTATAAAATTTTAGAGCGTATTCACCACCTTTCAAAAACAGTTTTTAGTTTTTGGATGCATTGCAAAACGGAAATATTTTGATCTTCCGATAAAATAGGCCCAAACACTGGATTTAAAATTTGATGGTAGTGCCAAAATTTAAAAAAAAAAAAATGGTGCCCATAACACAATAATAATTATTTTTATTGATTAAAATCAATGCATATCAGGTAGATGCTGGTCAAGCGAAATTTTCATAACCTAATCTAACAAATAAAATCTAGCCTAAAAATCTAGTAGGTACGTATTTAATGAAAAAGAAAGTTTTCTGGATAGTTTTTTTTTTAATATCCAATATAAGAACCTACTGTGTACTTTATATACGGTAGGTTTGATAGTAAAAACAAAAACGGAGTGTGCAATTCACACGCGGTAGAAGCCAAACCTTCAGAAAACTAAAGTAGACAAGTGTGGGGAGACAAAGAGGAGACAGACTATACTATCTCATTCTATCGCAGGCTAAATCCTATAGAT
Organism: Limnephilus rhombicus; assembly: GCA_929108145.2. Classification (NCBI taxonomy): domain Eukaryota; kingdom Metazoa; phylum Arthropoda; class Insecta; order Trichoptera; family Limnephilidae; genus Limnephilus; species Limnephilus rhombicus. Next base: position 14,428,852 of record OV815270.1, read on the forward strand.
TAGCGATGTATGTGTTTGTCTCTTTTTAGTGTCGCTATTTTTTTCGTTTGGCGAGTTTCAAATCACAACTAAGGTCATAAATTTATCATGGCCGTAAAATCAAAAATGGAGACTTACCTTTATATTAATTTATATGAAATTGCTATATTATAATATTTTTTTAATTTTAATTTTAATCAATTGAAATGATTTATTTTCCACTTTCGATAATTTAAATATTTCTAACTTTAATTAATTTGAAACAGTGTTGTTTTCAGTAATTATGTGTATTAAGAACGTAAATAATAACCTCAATAGGTACCTACTTAATATCGCGCAAAAAAACAACAAATCACGAAACATAAACTTTTTACCCATTTTACAAATTGATGGTGAACAAATTGTTTGGCCTATGTAAATTTAGCACAAGGGAATACAGTGGGCATAAAAAATTAAGATAATAATAAAAAAATATATACATATATGTATATTAAAGAAAATGCGGCAGAAAGTGGAGGGAAATGAATGAGGCATGACTAACGAGAGTTGAACCGGCATCGCAACGAGGCAGGAAATATTTTAATGCACTCATAAATATGTCATTTCGCACATTATACACAAAGTATTCGAGATACGAGACGCGAGCTACTGAAAATGATTAGATTATATTATTCCAAATTCCGAATCTCTCATCCAGTGTTGACTGTTGGTGTTGGTCCTCCACCGTCACTCGTAAAATATAACGGGGGTTTTATTGCTGAGCAAATTAAATTAAGTGTTTAGCTGAACGGACATTTCAGATAACACGGCCCGGTCCGTAAACTTCATTTAGATTCGAGTATTACCGAACAATAGTGCCGCAGCCTTGAAACACCGACGAATTAGGAAAAAATCGATCCAACTTAAAACAACATAAGACATGGAGGAATAAAATACGTGCAGAATTTCTCTTATAAAGAATTTGAAAGCCGAACAATTTTAACATTAAAATTCACTATATGTATATGTACCTACTTTAAATGACACAATTTACAACATCGTGAACATCAAAGAAACTCTTATATATGCTTCAGAAATGTGCTAGGCCGAAACGCCGAAACTAAGCAAAGAATGCATTACATTTGATATTCATAATGTTACTTCTCGAAAGAGCCTTTATTGTATCCATTACATTAATATTACACAACATATTATTAATATGCTACATAAAATTACAGGAATATAACACGTCTGCCTAAGATACACATAGATTACGCGCGTTTATGTTTATTAAGTAGCAATAGCAAATAGAATGTAACATTGATAAAATCTGTTTAAAAATACAAGCAACTGATAGCGTAAAAACGATTATACAAAAATATTTTCTTTCAGTTTAAGCAGTAAAATTACATGAACTTCACCACCACTGAAACTGATGAGATAATCAAAAAACACTGTTTTCTCTATTGACTACAAGCGCAAGTATATGCTCAAATTACTGAGTAAAACATAAATTAAACTGAAATTGTAACGAGTACTATTATGAAGGAAACATCTATCGAAAATCTGCATCGTCATAAATAAATAGTAGGTACCTTTGATATCGGAAACTTAAAAGCAGCGTGCACAGAAAACTTTTAAAACAAAAACTATCCTAAACACATAAGAGCGCAGCTGAATGATACAATGTAAAATGGATGAAGCTTTTCAAATAGCACTAAGAACTACGAACGGAAGAACATGTTTTGTGCAGATGAAAATGAGCAATAATCCTCTCGGAAGACGGAAAACACAAACCGGGCGACACTGGAAGTTAGTACACAAGAAGTATGTAACCGACAAAAGCTTCGCTACGCAAATCGATGCATCAATGAAAGCACAGTGAAAGTAAGCGAATTCTATAAGGTATAGATTAGCTATAAAGAAGGGGCACAAACATAAAGTGAGGGTGAGTATTGCTCCTGCTTGGTGAGGGTGAACTCAGGGCGTCAGGAGCGGCGGCGCGTGCGGTGCGGTCGGGGGGCCGCGCGGTACTGCTCTAGTGCTGGCTGCTGGCTGCCGGCCTCCAGAAGCCCGGTGCGAGGGGCGAGGGCACAGGCACCGGCACCGGCACGTGGGACAGTACTAGAGGACCAGCTACATACCAGCTGGTTTTAAATTACCAACAAATTGGTATTTAATCGAAAACACCAGCGCCACAATTTATTTATTTAATATAAACGGTATAAATATACCATAAACACCGATTAGATTGAGAAGTGACACCAGAACAAATAAAATTAATATTTCTTCTAACACGGCAAACTTATTTTGTGGCACCATTTTTTAATTCGAGTTTAAAAAATACATACTTAGTTTTTATCACTTTTATTGTTTGCAAAAACCAACATGATTCGTGAGCAACGCTCACTTCTTCAGGTATTAGTAAACCCTTGCTCACGAAATATGTTGGTTTTTGTAAACAATAAAAGTGGTAAAAACTGACTATTTTATTAATTTAAAATTAATATCGATTTAATTTTTTTCTAGTTTAGCCCTCTTGTACCTACAGTGCAGTTACATAGATCTGCCACATCTGCATATCTATTATTCACTTCATGTAACCTAGGTACAAGCGATGCGGGTTTCGTATACTCAGTCCTGTTATTGTTGCATTTGAATAGGGTTTTAGAACGAGTTACTCTTGTGGGTATATGGAATTCAATGAGGTTTTTTATATTTAATTCAACTGTTTATTCTACCATTTACAATTTTGAACATAAATATTAACACGGATATAATTCTTCGATCTGAGAGTCTTGTAATAATGTATGTACCAAGTAGGTAGAGTTTGCTTTCGAGTTGAAAATTCTCCACCACCGACAAATGCTCACAGACATTCAAATTTTTTTAAATAACACTCTTGAAACACTTCCAACGTTATAATACGAAATCATAAAAAAAATGTAGATAAGAATCAAATCTTAAATAAATATTAGTTTAAAATGCACATCACCATTCGCTGAATATCGTAAAACGTTGTCGTTATCGCGAAGCTATCATAAAAATACGAAAATAATTTAATTTAATTTCCGAAAAACGCATCTGTTATAATGCGGCGAGCCTGCCGGCGTCGCGGCGCGCTTGCGCACTCCGCGGCGCAAAGCGTCCATCTCCTCCGCGCCGCTTTCCCTCCCCTCACAGTGCCCACAACAGCCGGGCGTGCCTAACTGACAGATAACCCGCGAAAACTTCGCGTTTTCTTTTTCGCGCGCGCATGAGATATTCGCCCCTCTGACGTATCGAGTTTATTGAGGTGTCGAGTGAATATGTTTACGGAGATGCGGCAAATAATAATTCCGGCCGATGACTGAGACTAACGAAAACAATATAAAGTAATCACGGATTAAACGAGATCGCTCACGTTGATCGCTCATAAGTCAGTTTTATTATACACTTGTTTGATTCCGGTAATAAAATATATCCCGTACTTGGATACCTATAGGAGTAATTCTGTCCCGAGTCTACACGTTGGATGAATGTATTTTCAGGAATGCACATTCTCCCATGTATCCACCTGGTTTATTCGGTGTAGTTAACAAACTCAGTATAAATGATTACAAAAGATAATTTGCTCGTAATGATCATGTATTTCAACGAGGACATTAAGAGTGGCTGCGTTCCTCAGTTGGGCACAGGCATAGCACAGACACACATACAGGCACAAGCAGACAGATGAATGAATAGAAAAGAAGGTGTGGGTAGGTAAATACCGTCAGACGGGATGGCGGCCAACAGTGACAGACAGAGCCGGTGCCAAGTTTTTTCATGTTTCTGTCTTAAAAATTTGGGACATTTTTCAAGGCGACATAATGCGCTTACACGACATAAGCGCTCGGCTCACTTACACAAGTTCACTAATTACGCGGACATATCAAACGCGACCATTTAATGGCACGTTTCACGGGTTCGGCTGCCACTCTTCCACTCCCGCCGCTGGCTTGGAGCATGGAGCATGGAGCAAGGAGGTATCAATATTGAGAATTCTAGTGATAAACGTGTTAAGCCGAATAGTTGGAAAAACTGTGTTAAAAACGGTTTTGGCAAACACCGCTGTAATAAAAAGCGTAAGAAAAAACCGGATAAATTTGATAATTTTTATGGTCCATGAAGAATGTTTAATGCATGAGATCAAGCGAGAGTCCTACCCGTGAACAATTACAAAAATCATAATGTGATTTTTTTCTCAAAATCTCTTAGTAAATAAAGGGGCATACATTAATTACGTAAGCAGTTTTTCTTCCAATGTAGACCCCCCTTGGTGAGATAAATTTGGGCCACTTCGTATATTTTTTTAAAGTAACGTGAGATTTTGCTGGACCCCCCCCCCTTTTAACTCACGTAATTTATGTATGCCCCCTAATGACAGTAAAATAATTCGTGTATGCATGATCAAGTATTGACCAAGTGATAATGAATTGAACTGTAAAAAAGGAAAGTATGGGGGCATACATTAATTACGTGAGCAATTTTTCTTCCAATCTAGACCTTCCCCCCCCAGCCCCCTCCATTGGTGAGATAAATTTGGGCCACTTCGTATATTCTTTTCAAGTAACGTGAGATTTTGCTGGGCCCCCTCCACCCCTTTTGAGCTCACGTAATTAATGTATGCCCCCTATCCATGAGCAAGAATCCGACACGAGATATGCAATAAGAAAATACAAATCGTGAGTATTATGCTCACATTTATAAGTAAGGTCGATGCATACAATAAAACTTGCATTCTGGTATGAATTCTTGCGGCCGAGACATAACAAACGCCCCCGCGGAATGTATTAAAACACAGGCACAGGTTACACAGCATACAGTACACCTCCCGTCGGAAAATACACAGACTATGCAGTTTAATTTAGTAAAATATATAATTAAGTAGGTAGTTAGTAGGTAGGTACTAATGATGGCCAGGACTCTGCCACCTAAATTACACAATTAATTTGCGAGAGGACAATCAATCAGCGTGATTTATCCCAGCGGTCTGACTTGATTGCAGACGGCCTGTGATATGATGATTGTAAAGCATGTTTCGAGGATTAATTATTATAATTTGTAAGAAATTGTTGAAGGGAGATAACCTCATTTAAATCGATTAATCAAGTATACGGGGAATGATGGATATGTACCTACATACATAAATAGCAAACAAAGATTTTTTTCAATAATTACCTCCCGCAACGCAGATGCCATCACATATAAAGGTGTCTTACCTGCAACAAGAGAAATATATTGATTATATTAAATAATAATGGAAGCAGGAATGAGGTTTTTTATGCAAAATAAATTATTTGCCTATTCTAAGAAACTAATCATGGCACCAATTTTAGTTTTTTGTGTACGTGATTTGTTTCATCTTTTATAACTTATTTACTCTTGGCCTTACTGATAAACGTATTTTAAATTTTACACAATTGATAAAAAACCATTAATGTAGGGTAAATGGTTGTTTACCAGTTGTGTATAAATTTAAAACATGCTCATTAGTAAAAGGGTTTAATGCACATAGTATTTTAATACACTTACATTTGAAATTGATGTATTTCCAAGGTTACCTCGTTACCTGTAAGACACTATAAACAAGAAATAAAATGAAAAATAAAATAATAAATTACAAAAAAAAATAATTAAAATTATGGCTGAATATTCAGATGTTGAAACGCCCTTCCTATAAACTGTTGGTAAACCTTCATGTTTCACTTTTCACTTCCTTGATGTTGTGGGTATTTTATTTAAAAAAATTTAGGTACTTACAATTAGGTAGGTACTTACATTTCTTTTATAATTTGTAAGTGTGTATTTTTTTTTAATGTATGAATTTATTTCGTAAATTTATTGGGAAAAAATAAAGAACAAAAAAAAATTATAAGGTTAACTCTTTGAAAAAGTTTTGGTTGTGGACTATAAATAAATTCTGAAATTGATTTGATTTATCATGAACTTATGTTTTTAACATAATCCATTAAACTGCAGCTTTGTACGAGTATAAGGCTTTTTTAATTCTTAACCATGTTTAGATCAATAAAATAAAAGTAGACAAATAATTCGATATGTTATTCAGCGGCAAGAATGCACTGCAGTTTGGGACACGCCATATGAGACAAGAATGCGCAAAGGACGCCCGTCGCCGCTTGTGAATGAAACTCTATTTGCGGCGCCGGAATGCGTCGCGACGCGTCGGCCGCTATCTGGACAGAGGCGTGAATTCAGCGAGTGTCGTTAGCACCGGCTCACCGGTACCACTCCTCATCTCTCCATCTCCCGTCTCCTTTACACCCCTGACTACGGCGGAGATACCAGAGTAAGCACTTTTTAGTGATCAGCGAATCCTCACTGGCAGGAATCGTGAAAAGCTTTATTGAAGTAATGGGGAAAGATAACCAAAATGGTGAAATTGTTGTAGGAGCAGTTTAATACTCCCCAGGATACGTTGGAAACTTGAGAGAAAATTATCGAAATTTTAAGGAGAACTGAGATAACCCTAACGGATATCAGAAGACTTGATGCAAGTTGAATAAGTTTATAGGTGATTAAAATAGGGTTCAACATCCCTTAAAAGATAGGGAAGATATAATCCCGACATTACGATGTAACGAATCATATTATGCAGATATTTATTACGTAAACATTTCCAAAGATGTGTACTAATTTCAAAATCTTCCCTTATATAAATATACTAATATCAAACAGCAAAAAATATACCATGAAAATTTTCACAATTATCCTACGAGATTTTAGGCTTCCCAAAACTAAACTTTCGTGCACACAAACAGCACGTTTTATAAAGGGCAAAAACTTTATAATAACCTACCAAATGCCATAAAGAAAGCCTTAAATCTTAGCACCTTTCGTAAGACATGTAAAAAATAATTTCTGATTTGAATACGAACATACTCACCACTATTATTTTAGTCAACAAACAAGTGATCTGTTTTTTCTTAAAATGTATTTTTCAAACCTATTTGTAAATGTAACGATGAAAAAAATTGCTTACATCTAAATAAAGATTCAAAAACAAAAATTTGTTTTATCGTGTCTTTCAACAATATAAATATTAATCTACACATAAAATCAAGTGACGCAAATAAAAATATCAATGATTTTTAAATTATTTCGTTGGATCACTAATTCCCACAAGCCATTATTAAAAATAGGACAAATGTTTTAACTTTTAGCGTTTAACCGGAAGTAATTATATATTAAAGGATTTTCAGGAGTAGATTTCCGTAGTAGTAGATAGGAAGTAATCTGAAAGTGAGTTGCCTGCTGTATGCTGAGAGGCGCTAATAAATTCAAACAGTATGGAAGAACTACAGTCTCTTGTGTCTAGGATGAAATATGTATTAATGAAGAATGAGTTTACAAGAGATGGAATGGCTGACAGAGATATATTGAAAAAGGGTAAATGCGAACGCGGTTGGAGCTAACAAAAAAAGAAACGAAACTAGCAGTCCACAATGGAGTGCTCGTACCTACCTGATGTATGGCAGTGAGGGATGAAACTGGCAGAGGAAGGATGAAAGTAGACTGAATACTGTAGAAATTAAATCCCTGAGAAATTGCCTCATTGGAATTGACCATGGATGATGATGTGAGAAATATTGAGACTCGCAAAGAATAAGTAAGATTAAGAATGTTGAAATAGTTTGGGCACGAAGAGCGAATCAACTAGGAAAAGCGTGTAAATTACACGATGCAGTATAGAGAATATATGTATAAACAAATAGAGAATACATGATGCTAATGTGAATAAGGAGTGAACGAGAAAGACATGGAACGATCAGGTGAACCAAATACTTCGGGCCATGTCGAGAGTAAGAAAAACAGAAGAGTAGACATGTATGAGACTATGTGTCAATGTACATGAAGCAAGGAGTATGTGGTCCATCCTCTCTGTCCACCCCTGCGGAGAAACGGCGTGATGGTTAGTTAGGTTTTTCCGCACACCCATATTCCTTTTTTTATCTCATGAAAAATTCAATACGCTTCCCTCTAAGGTATTTATTGGTCCCCAAAAGAAAAATAATAGTAAAGACTGAGGTTAGCATCGATGAGGCGAGGCACATACTCCCTTCTATGGACGAAATTCAGTAAAGAAAATGTATTGCCGTGGTTATAAATCCATCTTACATTGCAAAAAATATAGTAAAGAGTAAATACTGAGTTGAGAAAACACAGGCAAGGTCGTACGAGATGTGGAGGCAGAGTTTTACACCCAAAAGCCCATGTATCACAAACTCATGAATGTTTAAAGATTTTAGCAACGGAGTGTACAAAATATCGTCTTTACAAATCAGATCTATGTAAATAACAATTCCGCTTTTGAAGTGTTGGCAAATTAGGTTTACTTCTGAATTATTTTAGCCTGCCTTTGATTTTATTCGTGGTTTTACAAAACAATAATGTTCGTCTTTCATCCTTAATTTATTTAAATAATATGTATTCATAAAAATGATTCCATCACAAGAAATCAATTCCACTAAACACAAGGACGACCTACCAGGGGCAGCTGATCTTAAACATTAAACATTACCGAGGAATTTTGACTGAAAAAAATCTTATTTATATCAATGTCGACGTAATATTCTTAATTCGCTGGTACTAAGGGTTGATTTATACTAGAATTGTTAATAGTAAGAAGGGTCTGCTTCGTATAGCGATTAATTAAATGTTTCAGAAACCGACGTCTACACTGTTAATACAGTCTGTACGTTAACAATAAGTATCTAGGCCACGGAAGTCTGGCTTAATGATCTGGGTGGAACGTTAGTAACAGGCATCGCACAATGAATATAGAGCCTCACAAGTCTGCCCGCGTTATAAAGAGCTTACCACAACAAAAGAACTAGGCATTGTTGGAATAGATGCATCAAAAGAAAATTCTATAATTCCGTCAATTGTCCGTTTTTAATCTCGTCTTGTGAGTGGAAATTCTTGATAAAAATATCTAAAATAACATCTACTATTTTATTTTACTCCTTACAACCTTATAGAAGAGGGGTAAGCTTTTCCTGGTGGTAGACTTTATGACAATTAGACGGTTTTACGCAAAATTCACCCTACACAAGGTCATTTTGAGTACTATGCAATTAATCTATAATCGCATGCCTACATCATTATAATATTCCACACAGAATACACTAATACATATAATCACACGTAATGTATACCGGTCAGTGGCCGAGTTGGCATCGCGTTTGGGTTCCACCCAGGCGTCCTGTTCAATTGCTCAGTTGGCTAAGTCCTTCATCACTACATAAGCAACATTTTACGCTTAATGTAGGTGTAGTAGGAGATTTTCAAATTTTTATTAAATTTTACACAATTGATAACAACCGCGTATGTGAAAACCTTACTAATAAACTAAAATTGGCTAAACTGATAATTAACAGCCATAAAAAGTTATCCATATTCTTTATATAGCTGAAGATATATAGTTTATTTGTTTTGTGAACTACAATTTTTTTAATATTTTCAGGAATTTTAAATGTGTTACGTAGGTATTTCGTATTTTTGAAAATATTTTAAAAATAAGTACTATTTTAGAAACAAGATAAAAATATTTTCGTTATTTGCTTTTGGGGTGTCATGCCGTATTGCGCTACCTCCTTCTTTAGCCAACGTTTCTGGTAGCGTTGCAGTGTCCATCATCAGGGCAGATCCGGCGGATTCCAAAAGTAAATAACGAAAATACCTTTGGCAGCGAAAATCTAAAAACGTATTTAGATAAAAAAAATAGCTTTTAAATTTTGGTATTTGAAATACAATTAATTTATAAATTGGAATATTATAATTTCAAACTTGAAATTTAAAAAAAAAAAGAAAACTTACTCCAAACGTCGAAAATTGTAGAAAATACGAAATTTAGATAACAGATTCCTCCAGGGAATCTGCAAGAAAATTATTACTTTACTTGTTATCTCGTTTAAACAATAAAAACAAATATTATAATATTTCTCAAAGATTTTTTTTTATTCATTGTTTGCTTAATGAAAACGTTGATTTCATGGATTTATCTCACCTACACATGCATAAGGCATTTAAGTTATTAAAAAATATCACTTTTATAGAAATCTTATAAAATTTACGCGGAAACAGTCAATTAAAAAATAATGTCTGAAATAAGATGAAAATCTTACGTGTCAATCTACCAAAACGTGACGTTGCCAGCTCTTTCGCAGCCCAGTTACACATTTTTTCCTTAATAAAAAGTCAAATCAGAGCTTGTACAGTCTTTATTCAATGTACAACTAAAACACCGATTAACGGCTGAGTAGTGTTTTTTTTTTCAGTAAGACTGCCTGTGTATATAAATTAAGTGAAATATTATTAATTGAATTTATATTCATTTAACTGCAAAATAAATAAATAAATTAAGAAGGATAGAATAATACCGATTACTTTTAGACTTTGGTCTTACAAGGGTGTGATAGTAAAAACAATCTGTGAATAAATTGTATAGTGGGTACAAAGGGTTTTCGCATACGTACCTGGAACGTAATTATTTTCATCCGAAAATGAATTAAAAGCATTAATTGGTTACAAAGTCAAACTATTAAGACGATTCGCATCCATTTTAATTCCGCACATCAAGAATGTCAAGAACAGTGGTCGTAGGGTGTTCTACGTTTCGGGTCGATTCGATTCGACGGGTTGCAGGTTTCCCGGGCGATAGTCCCCGATGGAAATTCCTAGTCACGCGAGAGATCGGCTGGCCGACCGACCAACCCTCCTTTCGTACGCCCGACCGCATCTACATAATATAATCTGTGTACTTATTGGCTTGAGAGAGTGAGCCAGGCCCTTTGTTCTTGCTATTTCATACACAGACACAAAACCACGCAAGGGCACTTGAGAATCTAACATAATGGTCAACACTAAAAAATACACACTTTTCAGTCTGCCAACGCACAAATATTACAAATTATTTAACTGTGAATTTTATACGGGTAGTTAGAAAAATGTATAATGTTTCTAATAAAAATGTTCTTAGGCTTTTAGGAGGAACGGATGTTTTTTTATGAATACGTTTGTATGGACGTTTGTCGTATTAAACGTATTCCCCTAATTCCTCTCTAAATATTTACACTACTGCAAATATTTTTTAACATGATAGATATCGATCACTGGAACATTCCTACATTTTGATTTTTTAATAAGATAATTCTCAAAGGAGTTAGTACCGTCTAAAAATTGTTAAAATTGCCTGGTTTAAAAGCCATTCACAGATGTTCAGTATACAAATTTGGCAAAGTGTTTAAAAAAAAAAGGAAACGCACAGACAGAATATTTTCTTCTATTTCAGTTCAAAAATCTTAAAAATCAGAATGGTTTTGAAGAATAAAACAGGGGAAAACAAAACCACGGTAAATAAGGAATTCGTCAAAAGCAACTTCACTACCACAATGACAATTTTCAAACTTTCTTTAGGTTGGTAAGCACCGTTATATTGAACAAGGGCGAGTAAGAAAGTCCAAACAAGCAAGACAATTTCACATTTGACAAAAGATTTTTTACTGTACCATTAAAGCGGCCTCCATCTTGAACCGGAAACAGAACGTACAAATCGACGGTCCGGAAGAACAATGTCGGATTTGATAAAAATTGTCTTGTTGGTGTATTTTAAAGTACTTTTAACGATTTAAAGTTCTGTATTTTCGGAATTTTCAATGAAATACATATTTATTCATTATATGCTATATTTCTTGATGTAAAAATGCAGAAATGTAACTTTAAACAGCTCTACTGCAAAACTACAAAATTGCGAAGAAATGCAAAACGGTCGGGTTAAAACGGGACTTCGCCACGCTCGTTCAATGAAGTACGTACTGGAATTATAGGTAAAACGTTCGAAAATGCCACCACTGGTTTTCAAACGGCGCCTTTTACAGATACTTTGGTATGTATAGGATTAAAAAGATTACAGATAGAGGATTTTTATTTCTGGAAACCTCATAGATTTTCCTAACTACCCAAGTAGAATGAACAGATAAATCATTTGCGTATTGCTTGGGTTAACAGATCACAAAGTGATGTTCAGGGGCACCTTTGAGTGCTGACATCTCATGTAAAAGTAACTGAAAAGTTTTACGTATAACACTATTATTATTCAGAAGAAAACAGTGTTCAACTTTTAAAATTGATATTTTTATAGTTCATTCTCGTACTAAACGATAATATTATGGTTTTCTTTGTGGGTGAAATGAAAACAAAACTTCAAATTTCAATTTTCCTCCCATTTGTTTTCCCAGATGTTTGATCGACTTCCCACGCCGTCTAGGGACATGCAATTTCGTGTTTCCTAGAGATATTATTACGTACGTGATAAATAACATTCTACAAACTGAAAAAAAGGAAAATTTTTGAATTTTATTATGCACGGCCATCTTGGTCGAGGGGTAAGACTCGCAATCCGGAGATCGCGGGTTCAAGTCCCGGCGTGCTCAAGTAAATTTTATTTAATTAATTTGAGTTGTTTCACAATTAGCTAATTAAAAATAATACAATATATTATTTTGAATTTACTAATTGTAACACCTTATTGCCTTAGTGTACGAACAAAGACAAAGCAGGTTTCGGTTTTCTGATTAGTCGGCGCATGGGCGGCCGACTGGCGCAGGCGTGCCGACAAGAATGTTTGTATGTCAATGTATCAGACCGAACACAGTGAAAGCAGGTTCAGATTTGTGTCCGCGCGAGGCGGCGCCGATAAGCTTTACCGGAATGAATTCTTAATTCCTGCTCGCCGGTGACGCCGGTCAGTGAAACTCAATGTTGCCATGTGCTTGGTTTTTGCCATGTTTACGTGGATTTTGGATTATATCATGATTTGGTGTCCTCTATGGTTATTTAAAAAAACCATGCGAATATGTCATTAATTAACAAAAATAAGTACTTTTGAGTGGGAGCTCAATACAAACCTAAACATAAAAATTCATAAAGACTGTATAAACGTGAACCGAGAAACTCCTTGCAACTGTCCAAAATTGAATGAAATACAAACAATAAAATATCTTGGAATAATAATTGATCAAAACTTAAATTGGAACTCCCAAGTGGAAAATGTGAGCAACAAATTAAAAAAACTAACCTATTTTTTCAAAACAATAAGAAACATTTTAGATAAAGAACAGCTAATTAAAATCTATTATGCCTTAGCCCAATCTCAACTACAATATGGTCTTATCGGATGGGGAAGCTCATGCGATTCCACTATAAAACCAGTCCTCATAGCACAAAGGGCAATTCTGAAAATTATACTTAGAGTGCCCATCAGAACCCCTACAGACTATGTTTTTAAAGCGCTGAATTTAATGTCACTGAAACAATTATATACAAAAGATATTCTAATGTACGCATTCAAAAATCAGGATAACTTTACACAGACAAACTCGGGCCGATTCACAAGATCTACATTACAACATACATTCTACCAACCTACAACTAAAACGACTTTTGGACAAAGAAATATGGAATACTTCTCTGTAAAATTATTTAATTTACTCCCTCTTGCAATGAAAACCACAAAAAAAATAACCGCCTTCAAAAGAAGCATAAAAATATGGATTATGGACATGGGAAGGAAGAAAATAGATTCAATTTTGCAACCCAACAAAGAATAATGCTTTGTTTTGTATTTTCTTTTAGATATAACTTAATAATTTCCCTTGGCAATATTCTAACATAGATTAGGTATTTACTTATAATTAAAATAATAAAACTTGTACAATGTGTCCTTAGAACGGGGTACCCCAGTTAGGACACATTTTCTCTAAAAAACTGTAAAAAAAAATGTATATAAATATAAATAAATAAATAAATATGATTTTTAGCATGGGTCATACGGGGAAATCCTGAAATCAGAATTCAAACTTCAGTTTAGAATTTTTGTTTATCCTTGAAACATTTTCATTTTTGGGACATGGCAATACTGGTGAAGCTTGTTTTGAAGGAATCTAATATCAAATTGAGCGATATATTAATTGCCGCTGTTTTCAACAAATCGCTAAACTGGGTTAAAAGAAATACATTACATAGCAACATAAATGTTGTTGACAAGAGCTAGAAAGCAATCAACAGGATAACATTTTGAAATAACCTCAAATGTCACAAGAGAATTCCTTTCAGGCATGTACATAACATATTATTATGTTCTCCTGAGGTTTTTCTTTCATATTTAAAGATACCAATTACCAAATACCAATTGTTTTATTCCTTAATTTCACGAAAGGATTCTCCAAGAGTTAAAAATCATCGTCTGACGAACTCGACATTTCGTAAAAACTGACAGCTGCTGTCAGGCTACCGCGCAGGTAGCGCAGGTTTTATCCGCGCTCTGTTTGTCCACATCTCGGCGTTAACTACCGCCGGTGGAACCGGGCATTGAGCGCCGTTAATCTGAAAACCGAAACCCGCTTTGTTTTTGATCGTACCCTTACCATGGTACACGGCAGCACATTTCAGAGTGGAAAATACTTTCAGTATTGCACAGTATCGCACAATTCAGAATTGAAATGTTGTTTGAAATGGCGTTAGCCGTGACTAGAACTGAATAGACAGATACTTCCCCACCTTCCCCTTTCCCATCTGCTCTCCCTACCCACTACCTTCAGCCTCACAACATACTCCATTGGAGATGGCATAGTCACTGGCTCCAGTGACCCCTCCATCTTCCACTCTGTATCTTCAAAAATGTATGTACACTAAAAAATAAATAAATCCTTGGAAGTGACACAAAAGCAGCCCCAAAATATATAATGTACTCCACATACGCGTATTCATGAGGATCACATAAAAAAGTTTTAATTCTGTATAACGACAGAAAAAGTCTTTCAGGAAAATTTCGAGGGGATTAAATGACTTGCCTCAGGCTCAACATTGTTAACTAAAGATAATTTAAAACGAAATATAATTTAAATATAAATCATGATTCCAAAAACTATATGTATCTCCAAACAAAAACTAGGTAAACCTACTACCGGTTGTCCAAGAATTAAAAACCGTTCTATTTAAAAAAATCTGGAAAAAAAATTGTTTACAAAAAAATCATTTGACGTTTTAGATACATATCCCCATTATTTTTCGACGTAGTCCCCGTTATGATCGATGCACTTGGTGAGCCGTGGCATGACGTCTTGATTCCTTCATCGAAGAACTCCACTGTCAAAAATGCTATGACCTCTCCATCCGCGTCTCCAAAGGTTTTCCGGCCAAATGTTACTTCAGGTGAAGAAAAAGGTGCAATTCATGTCATTGATTGCCTTTTTGATTCCGGGGTTACGTGGTGAACCGGTGTTTCAACCCAAAAAAGCTTCACCTTGGTTGGAAAAAACGGTTCGAAGAGATCCGAGCGCTTTCCATACGATTTTGCTCTTCAGCTTTTTGGAAACCCAACGAGCACGCAATTTGCATACGCCATTTTTCCCTTAAAATCATTTGTGTGTTAGATTTACTGACATCTGGGATCAAAATTGCGAGCATACGAACTACAACAGGGCGGACGCCCCCTTAGTTGAGAAAGCGAATGAGTGCGTCTCGCAGCGGGAATCGACAGCGGGCGTCATCGACATCCGGCGGGAATCGACAGCGGAGCGTCCATCTCAAACGGACGCAAAGATTGCATTGAAGCAGCTACCAAGCTGGATCACCGCTCGTTTTTAAGGGGAAAATCTGAGAAATACGCTAGTGCCGCCATATTTTGAGAAAAAATGTCTGAGTCGCTGAAAATGAAGAAAAGTCTTTAACTCTTGGACAACCGATAATACAACAATACTTAGACCTTTAGATCCTCAGTCGACACAATTGCTTTTATTCTCAGATTATTTGATAATGTGAGCCACCCTGGATGGCTTTACCCGTATGTACTGATGCCCCTGTTTTACAGTTTTATTTGAAGGTTAAAGTTTTTAAGGGGAAAGTCTGAGAAATACGCTAGTGACGCCATATTTTGAGAAAAAATGTCCGAGTCGCTGGAAATGAAGAAAGGTCTTTAACTCTTGGACAACCGATAATACAACAATACTTAGACCTTTAGATCCTCAGTCGACACAATTGCTTTTATTCTCAGATTATTTGATAATGTGAGCCGCCCTGGGTGGCTTTACCCGTATGTACTGATGCCCCTGTTTTACAGTTTTATTTGTAAGGTTAAATAAAGACATTATGAGGGCGCTAATGAAAATTAAGGCAATATAATATTTTAAGATATGGTTGAGTAACTGGCGTATTATTAATAGGTACATCTATATAAGGTTATTTATTTATTAGATACTTCGGTATAAGGATGGTTTACACATATTTATTTTAACAGTAGGTAAAGCGCAAAACTTTAATGCGACCTGACATTGACATAGAAATCGTCGCAAAGGTGAGTTAAGGTCCGAAAAGCGGCGGCTCCCCCGCCCACGTCTTTCTCTATCGCAGGTGTGTTTTACGCATCTTTCTCTTTCGCTGAAGTCAGTAAAGTGACCGTACCTGTGCGAGAATCGATCTATCAACTTCAGGTCGGCATTTAAGTTTGGCGCGAATTTTACATTTTATGATAATATTTGACAAAATAAAATCAGATTAATATTGGTAACCATAATGGAATTAGAGTACTTTTATTTTTTTTTACATTAGTTCCACACAGGAGACCCTGACGAAAAAAATCCCTCAGAACCTATGTCATATTTGGGGATGCTGTGTGGCGGGTATTTTTATGGAAAGGAAGGAGAGGAAGTTCTGGGAAGGAAAAAGGTATGAGGGGTGGATAGGAATCTGGGGTTTAAGGTGTCCAGGAGTGACGGACGTATGAATCTATCCCTCCCACTGCGGTACAAGGTGTTGTGTCGGAAGAGCCTGGCAGTAGAGGTGAGAGGTCTAGGTTAGGTCTCCCTCAACCAGTCTCTCCCAATCCGTCCCGCCACGCAGTAGGTGAGCAAATGCATTCGCCGCCAACACCTAGACGCAACTCACTCCATGAATCCGGGCACCCTTATTATATCTCTTAGGGTGACCTATGGTAGGAGAGTTGGCATACCCGCCTCCCAAATTGAGCTTTGCTCTACGTGGTAAAATTTAAGAATCAGGCTTAATATAAATTTGTGAAAACATCAAGTACACTCCCGTAAGTAGGAAGATATTTCACGTAAATCTTGGAAGAGTTCTTTGAAAGCGGTAATAAAATAAAAATAGGTTTCTTAGGATGATAAGCTATTTATCAGGAATTCAAAATCATCTTTCATGAATCGGGTAAAATGAGATTTTTTAAAGAATTTTTCGTCGTAGAGCTTATTCGAGTTTTCCTCGGTAAGAAGTACTCCATTCACAGCATTTACAAATTAAAAGAAATCCTCAAAAGGGATTTCCCACCACCCACTAGGTATTTTCCTTTAATCAGAGAAAACGACTCGCCCAAACCGGTCTCTGTAGTAATATTGGAATAAGATGGTGGTACGAAATAAGACAGGGTGAACTTCAAGCAACATATGGATAAGTGTTAATCCGGCACTAACTAAGTATCCTTGCGAAGCGGCTAGAGGTGAAACTTAAAGGTATATTCATGTGTTGTTTTGAAGGTCGAGTGTGCAAAATTTCATCAATCTCGGAATAAATATTACGGAGTATTACGTGAACCCCTCAGCACAGGTTCTCCTAGTAAGGTGTTCACGAAAAACTACAATATTTAAATCATTTAGAGTGCATATCATTATATCTTTAAGGCCCGGTATTAGCGTTCAAAAAGAAGAAAAAATGGAGATATATAAATAAGAATGTTAGAGGGAGCGCGCTAATTTTAAAAACGATAATAATTAAGTTAAAATTGTGAAAATGTTTAATAACACACGACTCGTTTAAAATATATCAAAAATCTTGTGCGAAATGTCTGAAGTAGATTTAATGAAACACTGTGAATTTTTTCATAGGTACACATAACTTGTAAAATAACAGAAAGAAATGTGTTTACGTTAAGTTTTGGAGCATACTTGACGATTTTTTGCTATAGAGGGCGTGTTGTCATACAATTACCGTTTCGGCGTGGAAGATGTATAGATATTATTACTTCAAGAATAACTTATATTTTTGTAAGAGCATAAAAACTAGGAAAGTATGTTATAAATTTGTGGAAATTCGGGATGCCGAGTCTTAATTCTAACGTGTTAATAAAGCATTCTCATTTAAATTATGAGATCAGGCATGCCCAACCTGCGGCCCAATTGAAGGTTTTTTGCGGCGCAAAATGAAGTTTTCAGCTTTCTATGTTGTGGATTTTGGTAATCACACAAAAAAGGTCGTTGTCGTAAATTTATCACATTTTTATTATAATTTTTTGAAATAAGAACTTACTTGTTATTAGAACTCGGACTCTCGATAGGGGTTTTGATTTATCGCTTGAAAAGTGCCAGGCGCATGGCCACACTAGGACACTAGGATGCGTGTACGGTCAGTTTATGCCTTCTAGTATTGAAGATCGTGGTTTCGCAATAACAGCAAATAAATTTTTGAAAATGTATTTGCCTTTGGTAATGTACGCCGTTTACCTATTTTACCGATTTCGGTTGGGCACCCCTAGATCTAAGTTATTATTAATAAATAAAGTGGATGTTTTGGATGTAAGAGCGCCATTTTTGAGAGAAATCACCTCACACCGAAAACATGGGTCACTTCCGATAAACACACTTTAATTAGAAAGTTTATGCTTGTAGAAGATACGACTTTACACGCGGAGGACCATTGTATTTAAAACACTGGACATTGCATCACTTTACGCATTTGCTTATTATTATGTAAATAACCCACGTGAATATAAAATGATAAATTTTCGCATCACATACATAACATACGTGCAATTAATTTTCTAATTATAAATTATTGTTAAACAGACGACAGATTTTCAATACATAGATATAAGAAAGAGTAATAATAAAAATTTATGTTCTCGGAAAATTTTTATAACTTACTATTTCTGTGTTATTATTACACTCATAATAATAAAAGTGAATTATGTTCCCAACATCAACTGTATTCTAGAAGGTTCTCGTGTACCTATGACTTATAAACCAAACCTTTTAGAGTAGCATGAAACACTGCAGTCATATCAGTACACGAAGGGAAATGGATGCGACACACGGTTCAGCCGTGAGTCGTGTACGGCATGGCTAAAAGCGTTTCGGTGGGAAATTTTTCACTCCGCGGCCGCTGACAGTATTGCCAGCGGTGGAGGATTTCACAGGAGTAAGGCTTCCGTTGCAAAATTTATCTCTGCAAGTAAAGCCTGCAACCGATCCAATTTCTACATCTACAAGATGCACTCCAATTTATATGTATGTATTTCCCTGTGAATTATGCACATCAGTTGTTGAAGTTCAGAGACGTGCCGAGGTACAGATAGTCGTAGCCCAGTCAATAAACGCATTGAACTGGAACAAATTAAGGGAAAGCTGAATTTTTGCAGGTGGATAGTACTTCATACAGGGAGTATTTTCACAAAAGTCCCCGCCCCTCCCCCGCTTGCTTTCCCCCCCTGCCCCCCACCAATCTTAGAAATTGTAGAGTTCCACAAAATCCATTATATCTCCTAAACTATACAATATATCTGAAAAAAAAATAACACCATTATACTTCTTAAAAAGCTGTCTACAAAAAAGATGAAATATATTTTTTTGTTATCTACTAGGGTTTGGCAAATAATAATGACATTGTCGCCAAAAAAAATTTTTTTTCGTAAAATTTTGATTTAAAGGTGAATATTTTTTTTTGTCTGAGAGAACACGCAAAAATGTTTCAAACAAACTATTTGCCAAATTTAATAAGCTTTAAAGCGATATATAATATTGCTTACTTTTATCCTTAATACTGGTCAAAATCCGACTCAATTGCAGGGCGGCACGGCGCCGCGGCGTGTGGGCAACCTAGTCAGCTGAGATTGCAGGTGACCGATTTGTGCTTAGATAGCACTATTTATAGTTTTAAATTGAAACATCGAATACCTTTTAATTTATTTACCATATAAAAACACTTTTAACACTTAATAGTATTTGCAATAAAAGTACGAAAAGAATTCCAATACAAAATTATATAACTTTTCGTTGGTATTAAGGGATTACAGAATATTATCTATTATTAACTGGGTATTACAGTCGTCTTCAAATATTTCATCAGTATTTTCAGATGTGTTAATGAAGGATAGTCCATTGCAGTGCCCACACATATCAGAACACTCTAGTCCTGCCCTCCGACAGCTGCACGACTTTCCGCACGAGGTTTTACAGGAATCAATTAGAAGTTCATTTGGATTCGCGGGACATGTCATTTGTATGTGTTAACTTATATTCTCTTCTTTGCCATCCCCATTCATTAGATGGTAGTTCATTTCCTGGCCATGTTTGAATTAGGAGGTATGTCCTCAGGAGATACTGGCGGGCCGCGTTCTTTACAGTTATACAGTTTTCCATAAATCTTCTAGCCCACTTCTTCCGTGATGCGGCCAATAAATCCTAAATATTACATTAACAAATAAAAACCTTCTAGTCGTAAAATAATTTTTGAAATTTCCGATGATCCGTCAGCCCCCGCTACCATTTCAATAGCTCTGAGAAAAAGCAGGTTGGTCGAAAGTTACAATGCATGTTTGATTGTTTTTTTACACTGTTCTATTGGGAGACATAGTGCAGTGTACACTGAGGATGGATTATTGAAATCAATATCAATAAATGGAACAGCTATTACTAAACTGGTTTCATAATCCACACAATCGTTCAAAGCGACATTTATAAACCCGTACCAGTCAACTTTTGAATGCGTGCCACTTAACCACCCTTGCGCGCCCTTCAGCGCCCTTGAGGTGATTTTTCACGAAAATGGTGCTTTATAAATCAGCCAAATATTATTAATTGGTTAGAGATACAAAATATAATGAATCGGCATGCTCTTTTCTAGAAGATGTACATTCACTGATATTTTTTATGGTTACATATTTTAAGCTGCTCTTTTTTCTCTTCGCGTAGCAACGTTGAGGGATGTTTTCTTTTTTCGCAAAATTTCCACAGTGAAAACGAGGTACATCTAGAGTTGTTGTCATATTATAGGCCAAAGTGATACACTTGATTCCTCCCATCGCATGAAATGTATTTAGGCCATCTAATGTATCAGGATAGCTTTCACAATCATATGGAATTTTTTTAATATCTTCTCTGATTATTTCTGTGGCAGCACGTACAATTCTTAAACGTTCCAGATTTGCTTTCATTTCTTTGTTTCTGCACCAGTCATCTAGTATCTTAAAACTTGAGTGAGACATTCATATGGCAGTTTTTCTGCCAAAAATATATGTATACATCCGATCTTGAAAATAGTCGATTATTTGTTTTTTTTCAGAAATGTATCTTAGTACAGAAGATCAGTGCCACAAATATCTATTACAATTTCACTTAATTTCTCTAAATAAACTGAAATTCAACAGTATTTTCTAAGAAATTACAGAGTTTAAGATTTTTTTGCTGAATTATCGTCTTTAGATCTTCCTACAAACTTACTTTTTGAGTTAGTTTACTTTTACAGAACTTCTAGAAACAACTGTTATGATAGCGAGTTTCTGCGGCGACCAAATTAACAGTTTAGATTTTACTTTTGCACCCCATTTATCATCTTTTGTATTGCAAGCATTCATCAATGTTTCTCTTATTTCCATTGTTAACACCAAACGCATTTGCTCACGATATTTATGAGGTAGTGTATTAATAAAAACTTTTTTTTTGTCACAAATATTACTGTTCTCCATCAAAATAAATATATTTTCTAAATGCCTTAGGAATCGCTGAGGTGTACTGGTCGACGAGCTACAATTAATATTTGTAAAAGCCTTAATACTGCTCGCCCTAGAATACTTTTTCAACAATCCACATGCATGATTACGCTATCCGAACTAGTTAATTTAACACGATTATTGTCATCGTTTTCAATACTAGCGTTAATTTGCATTTGTATTTTGTAGATTAAAAGACATGTTATATTCGTACAATGTTCTTATTTTCAAAAGGTTCATTTCCAGCCCCACTAGCATGGTCGATCGATATAGGTTTTATCGAAAATGTCGGTAACTTTCCATCGCTCCCGAGGACGACTACAGAACGCTAAAGAACAAACAATAGTTCACAATAACTAGGGGTTCCTAATATATTTGACGTAAACTGTTGTTTATTCGTTAGCGGCCTGTAGTCGTGCTCGGTAACGATCGCAAGTTACCGACATTTTCGATAAAACATATATCGATCGACCATGCTAGGGGGCCTGGTATAGTTTTTTTGTGGGAGTGTCTGGGTTATAGTTGAAGAGTTTTTTAATAACTTTGTTCTGTATTATTTGTAAGTCGTTTAAGTACGTAATGTATGTGTTTCCCCATATTTCTATTAAATAATTTAGGTGGGACTGGATTAAGCTAAAGTATAAGCCCCTCTTTACCTCTGTTGGTAGAAGATGAGCAATTCTACCAAATAGACCAATTAATGGGATGATTTTTGTTTTTAGTTTTTCTACGTGTTGTTTAAATGTTAAATGTTAATCAATATATAAGCCCAGGTATTTTTCGCTATCTAGGATATGTAGGTCTCTTTCTTATATTTGTAATGGTTTATGCGATGGTATTATTCTTTTAGGTGAGCTTAAGATCATGTAACCGGTTTTATTAATATTTATTGTTAATATATTTTTTATTAGCCAATCGTTTAGTACATTAAGATCCGTTTGAGATTGTTCTAATAGACTTTGCCGAAGTAAAAAATTGCCGTGTCATCTGCGTATAAGAAAATTTCACCGTTAACGAGTCCGTCTGCCGAGTCTCAGCTCGTCGGCGGATGTAGGGAAGTTGGTTAATTTTCACTTCCAAGATTCCGCGTCAAACAATCAAAAGTGACATTCAAATATATATTTAATAAACATAACTCACAACAGAAAAATTAATTAAACATTAATAATTTACAAAGAACAATAAAATGTTCATGGAGAGATTCGTCAAAATTTTTAGACATGCGTCAAGTCAAAAGATATAAGTACTTGCGACTTTTTTTACGAACCCGTTTTAATAAATGTCAAAAAAACCTTTTTCAAATTGTGGTACCACAACAATGCACAAAAAAGAGTTAGATCTATTGAATCAGATAATTAATTTAAATAATCGAGAAATAAATATAGAACCAAAAAAGCTTGATTAATGTAACAAAGGATTGACAGAGGATTCGAAACAGACTCACTTAAATCTATCGATGTCATGGAAAGCCTTTCGTCATCAATTGATTATGTGAAAAGGTCTGAAAGCAACGCAGGTAGGTAATACTATTTAACGTTAAAAGATCTAAATCTAGCATGGTCAATCTATCGGGGTACGATTACTCGTACAGCAGGGAAGGAAACCCTTTTCAGGCTTTCAGCCTCCGGTGCAATAAGCCATTGTGATGGGAATCAAGGGCCTCTCCTGAGTATTGATTACACGGGGTTCAAACTTAAGCGAGCTTTTAGCATTCTACCCCAGTGAGCGGACGGTAGGAGAGGGGGAAGATCGGCACAGCTGATACAAATGAAGGAGGGGGGGAGGGCGCTTTGGAAAAATGCCAGAAAAAAAGTTGAGACCCTCAATCGAGGAGATAACGGCGCCACTGGACAGTGGCAGAGTTTTCCAGAGAAGAAACAGATCCAGTGCTGCGAGAATGTCATTTGTTTCATATAAAATCATTTTCATGCTCTGCTGAAACTACCAACAAGACAAGAAGGGCCAACAAAAGGCACTCAGCACAGCGATAGTATCAAATGAATATCACCGTCAGACACGTATAACCGTACGTATAACCATTGTATCTTGACCTCGGCTATACTGCAGAGAAACATAACTCTTGGAAGCAATTGGAAAAATCGCGCAGGCGAGTTAGCGAACAGAGGGGAGATATAAAATACGCTCGTTGGTCGATTTTTTTAAATTTCTAATTTTACGTACTACTTGAAATATATTTTAAGATATCAAGTAAGGCCTTGTCTCTTACATTGCATTTTGCGACATCATTCTTAACAAGACAAATGACAAAAACCGTCTAATAAACCAAAAAAATTCAAAAATAATTATTCCTACGTATAATACAATAAATTTTATGCTGCCTTTAACGAATCCCAGATATACCTACGCATTGGCCTTGCCTACGAGGGATTTTTTGTTATGTACACATACCAAAAATTGGTAAGGTAAATATAATTGCATACAAACTTACATTTTTTCTTAGTTAATCCCATCTATTTACGTACATTTATTTTGTTATTTTTTTTTTTTTTTTTTTTTTTTTTTTTTTTTTTTTCATTTTTACAATTTTACAAAGTTAGGTATAAGTACAATTATTTTTTTAATTATGTACATGTAATGCAAATATTTTTTAATGGTGGTAATAATACCTCTCTAATTGAGAATTTCTCGTGTTTAGGGAGGGAGTACTAACACAATTGATATTTTGATATATGTTTAATTGATGCTACCATGAGCGTATTTATGAAAAAATAAAATAAAAACAACATGTATGTAAAATTATATACCTGTGCACTATTTTAGGAAGAAAGTTTTTTTTTTTAATTATAAAATATAAAATATAATATAATATATATATATATTCTCTATATTATTGTTTGTTTTTGTGATGTATAAATAAAAAATGTACGTAAGAAACAAAAAATGGATTCATAAAAAATATTCGAAATACCGTATTCAGTCACTAAACTACATAATAAGAGACTTTCTTAAATTCTCAACATCGAGATATCAAAATGCTTTTAATGTACTTAGCAGATTTATCACCAGATTCAATTTAGATAGGCGATATGCATCTATGTCGCATAATTACCAAGACTCATTTCAAGTGGGTTCTTACGACTTACGAGTATATCAATGCGAAGTGAGAAGAGAATTAAAGTCAAGTAATTTAGTACCTACTATTTTACGATAGCAGAAATTTTTCAGGGAAATTAATTATTTTACTGGCGAGTTCCAATGTCATTTAATAAATAAATTATTTCTCCCGCGCGTCCTTTTCCATTTGTCTCGTTCTCCTTACCCCTCCCGCGTTATAATACAATCAGTCCCGGTAGATTCAGTTTTTAAACAGCTTGCGTGGCACCTACTGCAATTTTTTTATACAAAGTTCATAATGCCAGAGCTCACCAGAAAATATAACCTTCGCGGGTGTGCTCATAACAACTCATCAAAGATTCATCGCGATCGGATGAATAGTAAAGGAAATAATTTCATAACGGCAGAGCTCACCACTATGTATATAGAAGCCATAGGGGCATGCGCACAACAACTCACCAATGTTTCAGCGTAATCGGATGAATGGTTTACGGACCGCATAAGGGACAAACAAAAGAACATTCAGCATTGTGCGAGTCAGAAGCCTCGATAATAAAAAAATAAATTAAAAAATAAAATTGAAAAGAACATTCATTTTTACCTACCTAATTTAAATAGTTTTAAATTAGGTAGGTAATTAACAATTTTAAGAGCTCAATGGTACCAACCTGTTATATTTGAGTTTAATATTTAATTATTATTGCCTCCAGACTGAAAGAACTCTGTCAGCTGTCGGTAATTAATCCAAAAGTTGATCTGGCCTTTGGCGTAACACGGTCGACACGGAATCTCAGTTGAGAATTCACCGTACAGCCTCGTTATAACGAACAAAAAAATGAGAAATCGAACAGGCGAGGTGTGGACGGACAGGGGATTTGAAAGGATTCGGTGTCGCCCGTGTCGTGCATTGTCTCGCCTGATTTACGGGGGCGGAAGGCGTCCCTCGCCGTGGGAAACACTGCACAATTAAGTCTGCAACAATGGTGGATCGCGATCGGCCGATCTGCATTAGCGCGCTGGCAGGTCGGCCCGCTGCGGCCCTTTGTACCGGATACAGTCAGGGGCACGATTCTCAATCGCCGTCGAAAGAACATATATTGGTCGACTTGGTTATTCTCGAATAAAATATTATGTCGGAGGTACATACTTAGACGCCAAACGTCAAAAGTCATTCCACTCGAACAACGAATGGGTCGACCCAGTCGACACCGACAAAACTGTCAAAAACCAGTACATCATCATCATATCCTAACCTAAGATCGTTTCGCGCTCTTCGAAGGACAAGCATTGTATCTCTACATATTATTATAAAATAAAGTCCTACGCCGCGTTTGTGTCGTCTGTTCGCGATAAAATCAAAAACTACTGAACGGATTTTCAAGCAGGTTTTCACCAATAGATAGAGTGATTCATGAGGAAGGTTTAGGTATATAACGTCAAGGTTTTGTGTAAATTGGTTGAAATATATAATATATAAAGGGGGACGAGCGGGCTGGCAAGTGGGCGGTATGGATTTGATTTGTATGCAAATCTACAGTTTTATTCAATTCAATTCAATTTATTAATTATTAATAAAACATTACAAAATTAAAATTTCAAAGCGTTTTAAAAGAGATAAAGTATTAAGGTTCAAACAGATTTAAGCAATTTATACATCAATCATGCACAATCATACTAACAGCAACAAAGCTTGTCGTCTGAATTGTGCTTCATTGATGTTAAACATATCGATGTTTGAAGTGATTCTATTTAACAACACGACAGCTCTCCCGACTGGCATAACCATTGGCAAGTTAGTTCTGCAAGCCGGGAGATAAAACATTATATGCTGTCGTGACGGAGATTACCATCGGGAATATAGAAACTAATGCTCTCCATGATATATGAGGTTGACGAAATTTTGCACATGTGACCTTCAAAACAAGAAGAAGGTCACTGTCTACATTTGATTTTGAAAACTCTGTGTAAAGCCCGGGCATCGCCGGAGACTTCAGCTAGTATTTATACAAAGTTGTTCAAAGGTTCCATATAATGGCTGATTTACCGGCTATATTGGCTGCAATACATAATACAGAGCAAACTGAAGCAGATGCTTTCAGACCAACAAGAATGTTTCGCCGGAGGGTGGATAGTTTTCACATGAAAATTAACTTCCTAATTAAGAGGGCATTACCAGAGAAAACCAGAAATATGTCATTTTCAAATCAGATTTTAGACGTATTGACTCTTTTCCACAAAAAATTATAAATGGATTTCGAAAGATTGTTCTTTTATCTAGCATTCGCATGTAATAAATTTTGAGATTTTTTTAAAATTTTTAGTATAATAAGGTTATTCCATAGGTCGCCGGCAGATTTGTTAAATTTTCAAAAAAGATTTTGAATTATACCACACCCATTTCAAATAATATAATCATGCAGTAAAATAAATCAATACATTATCTAGCAAATGCATGTTTTAGAATTTTAATTTTAGTTTCAATAAAATCATAAAAAAATATGTACGTACATGTGTTTCTTGACGAAAATTGGTCCATTTGTGTATTTATTTGCGCACTTACAAACTAATATATTTCATATGTTTTTAACATTCTCATTTTGCTTAGACATTATTGAAAAATGATAAATACTTATAATCAAAAAATAATTACAAAAAGTACATTATTTTAATAGTTTTATCATCACGCCTTTCAGCATTTTTGGATGAAGGTCTAAATAAAAGCTAATTTAGATTGAAATTCGATATTGAGTTATAATTTAAAAAGCTGGTACGGAGAACAATTAATCTTTCTCATTGTAACCGCCCTGCACGATCGTAAGAACAACTTTCGACGAAATGTGGATTTTCGTCCGCTGGCTGATTAAACGCTCTTAATCTGTTGCAATATCGTTTTGCATGTGTTAGCAACATTAAATTTCTTTTCCGCGGTGGTTTTACCAGCTTTTTTGGTTTTGAGTAATATATAAGCCAACCACAACCATTTAATGAAAATGCGGTCGTAATTACAAATTCACACCATAGAAACGTCAAAAACATCAGAAACATAGACAATATTCACAGGGCTGACAAAGTTCGTCGAGACGACGAGAAATTTTTCATTCATAGATGGCGAGTAACGAGATTGCGAGTTGATCGTTATTGGAGAATCGCAGCCCAGATTGCTGCACCCCTCACCCCTGCCCTGGCGCCAAACACACCGAGGGCGGGTAATTGATTGATACAGATAATACGTGATTGATTCTTCGTCAAAAATGATGCATTGACGATGAAATATGACACTTTTTAATCAATCACATCTCTTGCCATCACCGTCAGCAGTGAATTAAATTCAACCCCCAAAAGCAATTCTCAATTTGGGAGGCGGGTATGGATATCGGATAACCAACACCTCTGCCATAGGTCACCCCAAGTGGTTGAGATCATTTGACCTCCCCAGCAGGATTTGGTTCGCAGTGAAAGATATGAATTCATTCTTCTGGACCCACTGACCACAAGATTCCTACTCACCCCTCACACCTTTTCCCTTCCCAGAACTTCCTCTCCTTCTTTTCCTTAAAAAGACCCTCCACACAGCATCCCCAAAGGTGACATAGGCCCTGAGGGGAATTATTTTCCTCGGGGCCTCGTGTGTGGAGCTAATGTAAAAAACAGAAACACAGAAAGCGAAACCTACACGTAGACCAAGCATAATAACCGTGAGTATTCAGTATCCACATAATATTAAATTTGAATGCCTGAAAAAAAGAAAATATTCGCTTTCTTTAGAGGGCAGAAAGTTTTCCGAGTGTTCGCGATGGACGTTGGCATGTTGTATTTTCTATTCAAATGCAAATATATTATTTATGAATTTCAAAATTACATCCGTGAATATAAGATTACGCGGATAAGTGCGTCTTACATTATGAAAAATGGGCCTGAAACGCAAATTACAGACAGAAAAAAGTGCCAGTGTAATTTATTTTATAACTTCCATTAGCTACCACTCTTAGCCATTTACGCGTAATTAAACAAAAGTAAGCACCTTTATACACAGATAAATTACGCGAGCAAAAAGATTTACTCGTAGAGAAGAAACAAAGCTGAATAGGGATGGTAGACAGAAAATTGGAACAAATTACCCGTGATTTGTCAATCAGTGACTTAATTCCGCCTCGTGCTTCTAATTCAAAGGTTTTAAAGTTGGGTAGTTCTACAGATAGATTTAATTTAACCCCACAGGCCTCGGGACAATTTGTCGGAAGGTAGAAATATTTAAAATCGAAATAAATGAAATATTTCTGAACACATCCAAAAAATTAACCCTGTTTTTGAAAGGTGATGAAATACGCTTGCAAATTTTATAATTCGAAACGATATTTAATTTTGAAAATATAAATATTTTGAACGCAAATATAAAAAAGTTTTTAAAAATAGCCCGCCTTACGTTTTCTAACTAAAATTAGTGGTAATGAAAAAAAAACACATACATATCAATCAGTGACTTAATTCCGCCTCGTGCTTCTAATTCAAAGGTTTTAAAGTTGGGTAGTTCTACAGATAGATTTAATTTAACCCCACAGGCCTCGGGACAATTTGTCGGAAGGTAGAAATATTTAAAATCGAAATAAATGAAATATTTCTGAACACATCCAAAAAATTAACCCTGTTTTTGAAAGGTGATGAAATACGCTTGCAAATTTTATAATTCGAAACAATATTTAATTTTGAAAATATAAATATTTTGAACGCAAATATAAAAAAAAATTTAAAAATGGCCCGCCTTACGTTTTCTAACTAAAATTAGTGGTAATGAAAAAAAAAACACATACATATTTTAATATGCACGTGTTTTTAAACTCATATTTTTGTATTTTAACGTAAACATAATTAATAAAAAAATTCCAAAGTTTCACAATTTTTTTATGAAATTGCGGTCGGAAAATTTGGTTTCATAAAGGTAGGTGTACATTTTAAATATTTTATGGTTAACTTTTGTATTTGAATATAAATCGTAGTGTTTTCTCTTTTTAACACCATTTAGATCAAATTTCAAGCCTCTATAGTAAGGGAAAAACAGCGATTTCTGAGACCTATATGAGTTGTTCCGAAAAGCGAACAAGCAAGCAGTGAAATTAACGAAAGTCGTGAAAATATGAAAATGCTGACACAATACGTACGAAGTTACGAAACAAAATAATATTATAAGGTAGGCAGTAATAAGGTTTTTATTAGACTGTTGAATGTTATAATACACTGGATATGAAATCATAATTAATTAATCTTATCAAATCAATCATACAAAAACTTTATATACATGTACAAAAATAAGTAATTTATTGAAATGAAGAGCAGATTTACTTTACTTCAATCCCACGGGTATAATTAAGCATATCAGTCACAGAAAAACAGAGTAGGCGTTCTTAATTAAAAGATGAATATTTATAAATATATGGAAAACTTCCTCCCCGGCTCACATATTATAAAAAATCTCTAAAATAATAATGTTTTAATATACAAAGAATTTGTGGCAAAATAAAAACAAACCTAAAAGAAAGATGTTTAAATAATAATTATTATTCTGAATTTGCCAACCATATTTTGGAAACAAGTCATTCTTTTGATATTAATACAGGTGTTAAAATTTTACATACTAACACTACGGGCATACAATTGGATAATTTAGAAATTTTAGAAATTAGAAAAAGCATTAATAGTAAATTAAATATTATAAATAACCAAACATTTTTTTAAAATAGCCATCTTTTAAATTTATTTTCTTATTAATACTTACAATTAATTATAATTATTGATTTTTTGATTTAGACTAATTATTTTAATTATTTGTTCTTAAAAGTTTTTTATTATCTAAATGCAATTTTATTTTTCCTTAAATAATTTTTATATTTAATTTTGTATAACTATTTTTATGATTTGTAAGTAATTAATAACCTCTACTTTTTAATATTTTGTCTATGTTATAGTTTATTCTAATTTGTCTATACTTGTTTGTCATTTATTTTTCTTTTTATTAACATATCCTGATGAAGATAACATTGTTATCGAAACATGTAGATATTGTTTATAATGGTGACCGGACAACTCAGAATAAAACCAACTCAGAAGCACCTCAGAAAGGTCATTAAGAGTGATGATAAAAAATATTTAAAAAATTGGTTAAATAGGTTAAGTTAGGTCAGGGTTACCGGCTATTTTTAAATTATTTTTTTATGGCTTTTAATGACCTTTCTGAAGTGTTTCTGAGTTGGTTTCATTCTGATTTGGCATGGAACCGTTTATAATATAGTGGTTTATACAAAGTGATCTGTTATTCATTATATAATTAATGATGCCACAAAGTAATTTTGCGAAGTTTGAAGAAATAAAAGAAAGTATTCGGCCAAGTTGTCGAATTCTAATAATAAGTTAGACACCGTTACAGGAGCTGTGCGTAGAATACTCCCAGGGTAGGCCGCAGTACCGTGAGATTAGGTAACCTCTTCAAGCCTTGCCAATAATAGTGGTTATTTTCTCAAACGAATCTACGGTTCTCAAAGTCTTTGTTGGAAACACCATTAACACTTTGGTCTCGGCGAAGTACCTTTTTTAAACCAAGCAATACTAAGCATGTACCTTTTTACGCCCTCGAGGTATTTTTCCCGGAGCAGTTTAAAGGACTTCGGTTTATTCTATACACATTGTCATTAGGTTTAATGTTGCGATCCTTTACGACGGAGAGCCAAAGTACTAAAAGTAAACGAAATTGACATAAAGGAACGCTGAGGAGTTTAGTTTATAAGCGTTTGATGATAAGCTCAATGAAACCCAGGTCAAATATCATTTCTTTAACGACGCTGTTATATGAGAAACAATATTATTAAAATGAAATCCAAGCCAACTTTTATTCTATCTTTTAGCCTATCTTTACTTTCTAGAGATTTGAGAATAAAAAATGGTACCAGAAGAAAAATGAAAAACAAATAGTGACACATCTGGGGGAACCTGACCGATCTCATGAAACTCAACCCTCGAAGGAAAAGGGGAATAAGATGTCAAATAAAGTTTGCGTTTATAAACTTTTTGATAGGATAAAAATTATTATTATTGATGGTCGACCTTTAAATGGAACACTGGAGACCTCTATAAATAAGGCCAGCTAGGTAGGCGCCATGTCGATTTTCTTAAACGCAACAAAGGCTTCCATAAACCACTGGTCATAAATAAAAGGTGACAGTTATCAGATAGCGAAAAGCCCATTTCCTTTTACGCTTTCGTTAAGTAACGACCTCTCTGGCGCGAGACAATAACATACTGAAAAAACCTAATTCGTTATTTGTGAAATAAACGTAAATCTAAATTTTGCAAAACGAAATAGACGGAAAATTCTGTCCCTTTGATAAAGTTTATACACTTTTAAAATGCAAATGTTAATTTTGAATGCAATCATCAACTTAGCTTGAGCAAATATCAAAGCAAAAAAAAAGAAGAAAAAATATTTCACACATCAAGAACATAATTTTAGGAACATGAAAAACAGCTAGTTTAGTTTTATAGTGTAATGAAAAGCTAAACGTTTTAAATCTATATAAAAATGAATCCCTGTTTCCCTTGGTCACGCCATAATTTCAGAACGACTTTACCTATTTCATTCATCTTTTTTTTTAAGTTTTCAAATACTTTGTAGAGGGTTCTTCCAGGGGGAAGAATTACGAAAATTGCGCAGAATATTGGAAAATTTCAGAAAACTTAATGACTATTTTAACTTCGCGCGGTTGACAGTTCGCGCGTTTGACGAATTTGAATTTAGTAGGCAGCTGTTTTTTTTTTTTTTAAACAAAAGAATTATCTTTGGATTTTTTAAATTATAGATATTTTAAATAGGAGGCAGCTGTTTTTTTTTTAAACGAAAGAATTATCTTTAGATTTTTTAAATTATGGATATTTTAAATAGGTACCCATGTTAGGTACCAAATTTGATTGATTGTTCTTATTTGTATTGTGCTATATGGAAAATGAAAATTTGAATAAAAAAAATTATAATAGGTGGCACGCGAGCTGTTTGAAAATTGAATGTACTGGGTTGGTGGGGGGGAGCGAGAGAGGGGAGAGGGTAGGCGGGGAAGGTGGAAGGGGTAGGGGATGCGGGAAGGGAACGGGGAGGCATGGGAAAGGACGTGCAGGGAGAAACAATTTATTTCTTTGAATATGGCATTGCAACGCATGCCGGAAACCAGTTAGTTGTTTATATTTTTTTAAACCGTATCATAGCAGATTTAGAAATGTTTCATTAAAATGATAACGTACACCTTTAAAGAAATTTCTAATGAGGACCAACCGGTTTCCCATCAATTTAAAAAAAAAACACAACTTTCATGAATTTAATTTTTTTAAATTTCGACAGTGTTCTATAATATAAAATTAATCACAGTAACCAATCTCAAATCATAAAAAAACCCTCGTCGCGTCTCATAGCAAAATAAATACATGTTTAAGATTATAATGAATGCTATAGTGCGTTTTTGCATACAAGAAGGTTAGAAGGGTTCTCTGAAATTATTCAGCAAAGTAACATCACACAAAAACAACATAACAAAGATATCACAAATTTGCCCTGCAAACGAATTTACCGCGTGTAATTTCAATTTTATGAATATGCCGCCATAATCTGCATACTGATCCGGCATACAATGTACGTTACGTGGACGTCGGCCGTAGAGACAAAATAATAAAATAAACAAAGGGTGGCTGCTACGGAGAGCCATGTATGAATGGCACCAGTGGGCCCGGTTCAACAACCTTTAAAGCCTTTGCCATGTGTTGATGGGATTTTCGCTACAAACGATAAAACGGTTACGACAATGGCGGTATTTATAATTTTTAGTTGGGAATGTGCAGAACCTAGCTCTGAAAGAGTAATAAATCACACAGAGGTACACTAAAATGTTATTTTAACTACTAAAAATGGTAATTCCATTCTGTTACTTACCAATTAATCAAAATGGTAATTTATTATTGAGCATTATTTATAATCAACACCACATTAAAAATGTCCCAGCATAATTTCAAAATTTACTAGTCTAAAATGTCCCAGCTTAAGTTCAAAATATAATAGTCTAAAAAAGACCCAGTATAATATCAAAATTTACTAGTTTCAAAATGTCCCAGCATAAAATTTACTTGTCTAAAAATATCCCAGCATAAGTTCAAAATTTGCTAGTGAAATGTCCCAACATAAGGTTCAAAATTAACTAGTCTAAAAATGTTCTAGCGTAAGTCCAAAATATACTAGTCAATAAATGTCCCAGCACAAGTTAAAAATTTACTAGTCTAAAAATGTCCCATCATAAGTTTAAAATATACTAGTCTAAAAATGTCCCAGCATAAGTTTAAAATATACTAGTCTAAAAATGACCCAGCATAAGTTAAAAATTTATTAGTCTAAAAATGACCGTTCATGAGTTAAAAATTTACTTGTCTAAAAATATCCCAGCATAACTTCAAAATTTTCTAGTCAAAACATAAGGTTAAAAATTTACTAGTCTAAAAATGTCCTAGCATAAGTTTAAAATATACTAGTCTAAAAGTGTCCCAGCATAAGTTCAAAATTTATTAGTTTAAAAATGACCCAGAAGTTAAAAATTTACTAGTCTTAAAAAGTCCCAGTATAAGTTAAAAATTTACTAGTCCAGAAATGCTCGTAGCAGGGTCCGATCAAAAACAAATAAGTGAAAATCGATGTTTTAATCGTAATTTTAGATAATAGAATTAACACAGTCAAAAACATAAATAATATTTCAAACTGAAAATGATGTACAATCCTTTCAGCAAATGGCCAGCAAATAATTTGCCGCCCATATCCGATTCGATTGGTAATAAATATAAGATCTCCGGTCACACGATTCAGTGAAGCCCTTACACGTCACATGAGGTTACTTTAATGGCACCTATATCACCACATTATCTGTGAGATATCCGATATAAGCATTTATACGATCTTTCCTGCGCCTTGCCACTCTTTTTCCCGAGTTTATTGATTCAGACAGATATTATGCAAATAAAAATATTCGCATTCTCGACGTATCAGCCGATAAAATTTGAATAAAATATTATAAAATAATATTAGGTACGATATTTTTATTAAACATTCTATTGAAACAGAAACTCTAACAGCGAAAAGGCTAAAACGAATAAGAATAATTCTAAAATGGAAAACTAATTGGAAAATTTGAATTACAAGTTCAATGTATAATATCGAAAACGAGAAACTAATTGGAATATTTGAATTTCAGATTAAATCAAATTTAAAGCGAATTTTTCGCAGAGAAGACGCCGGCAGATAAATTAGACATAAAATAAAATGTGTACCAACGTTAACGGAATATAAATCTAAAACACACATATCTTATTATGCTGAGTCAATATTTATGTATAACATGTAAAAATCATTTCAAATAAATCGACAGTCTGTATTAATTTTATGTCTCCATATTTGGTTCCATCCTTTCAAGAAATTGTTGTTTGGTTTTGTAAACGACGCCTTTCCGTGAACAGGGTATTGATGAGAAATCAGGAATTCTTTGAATCATCTTATCAATAAAGCAGTAATCTATTATCTGAAGCAGGAAAACTCTAACCGTTTAGGACCGTGGAATTTCTTCATTTTTTTTTCTGTACAGCGCGTAATTTTTATCATAAGCTATAGAGATTTGAATACGTATATAATTTAATCATCGAAGAAGATACTGTGGACAAATCTCAGTGAAATTTGAAACAGAAATAGACAAAATATAAAAGGTAACAGTTGCAACTGGGAATCGAACCCAGATAGAAAACACGATTGATTGTTCCACAAAATTATGAATCTTTGGAGGCCGTGCGTCGCTTAGTAATGGTTACAAGATGTGATTGATATATAACCAGTGGCGTAGCGAGGGGGGGCGGTCCGCCCCGGGTGCCACCCGACGGGGGGTGACACCCGACCGTGGAAAAAAAATTACGAAGGATATTGTCACAAAAATATTAAACACGGTCTGTTATTTATATTTTCGTAGCCCTATGATTCTCCGGGGAGAATGTTGTGTCTGATGGTCTTTTCATAGGCGAAAATAGCCTTTATTTGAAATTCTCTAATTCCCCGGGACGTAATGTTGTAATTGTAATGTTTTTATTTTTTATGAAGTCGAAAATTGGGGGTGGGTGACACCACGTTATCCGCCCGGGTACCACCCATGCTAGCTACGCCACTGTATATAAATAACCCTGTGGGTTAGACGCTTGACGGGCAGTTGACGGCCCGCGTTCAATACTCACAGAGGGTATAAACTTCCTTTTCAACATAGATATGGTACAGAAAAGGTCTGTACCATAGATATTATAAAAATGTTTTTTTATAAGAAACAAAACAATCCTAATCGATCTCAAATTTTTTTCTCTTCGTTTCGGCGTGCAGTGTCTGTAACGCGGGTTAATTATGCGCGGGCGGGTACCATTCTTTCAGCGCAGGGAATTTGAAAGGATAACGAAGCCTGGATTTAAGTTTATCGCCGGTTCAGCAAACGGAAGGGTTGTCTGGCTAAGGGCGGGGGTCGGGATTGGCAGGGCAACCCCTCCTACCCTACCTGGGGCGCCCTCGGGCCCGGGTGGGGTGAGGTGGGACAACTTCGTATCTAAGGAAATACCCTGAGCTCCGATCCCTGCCATGGAATGCACTTTCCTTAAAAGGTTATTCCCATTCATGCAGATGAGTTCATATCTATATTCCGTTTGATAACAAAACATAGTGCGCACTCACGTTCGATGATTTCTTGGAAAAATTTTGTTTCGCCTGTTTTGAGTGGTAAGAGATAGAAGTGTGTTGTGAGCATGTCTGGTGTGCCAGACGTAGGGAAAAATTCCTTTACTTCGGATGAAATCGTGTGATCAATTCTTTCTTTAACCAAATAATCCATTTTATTGAGTGAATGGACACTAGTTTTGTTTTTTTTTTTTTTTTTTTTTATTTTTTTTTTTTTTTTTATTAGGTTTGTCAACAGTGATTTACATCAAAGCTTTCACAGATAAAATTACACTGAACATGGTTGATGCTATCACTAATTAAAGACAAACACAGCATTGATAATATAATACTTATAATGTGTTTAAATGTGATGTTTTAAATAGGTATATATCATACCTAGGAATTATCTGTTCAGTAATAACCTATATAATGTCTGCAACAGAAAGATTTAACAATAGAGCTCTCAATGGAAGGATTATAGCCATCAAAATGAAGATCGATAAAATTTTGTACAAAGCCTCACAATACCTCCCAACGACTGAATAATGCAATATTCTCTCCAGGCCTCGGCCTCTTGACAAACCACTGCGGAATCAGTTCGCCAAGAGAGACAGCTCTTCGTGTCCACTTGACATCGTAGACACAACCGGAAACATGACTTTTATGAATTCGGATTCTGCAGTAAAAACCTTCAACCCTTTCGCGCCCGACAGGGGTTGGGATTTCCTCATTATTCCGTCGCCCGGGACCCGGAGGGTTAATGGAGCCACTTGTGTTTGTGCGTGTTTCTACTTCACTTTTACAAATACGGACACACCCGAGCAGTCGCATCACGTGATCAGACAGGAAGATTTTAGTACCTGCGGTGTTTTAACGATTGCCCGTTGAAATCTACACGACTGGAAATAAAAGCCTTATTTCCATCAGAAGGGGAAAATTATATCCCTTATTAGGTACTTTACCAGCCCTACTAAACAGGTAGAGAATGAAAAATAACCAAAAAATAGATTGTTTTAACTACCAAACCAAGATTATACAATATACTTTTTTGGTATATACCACCTCACTAGGTTGAGCCTATTCCGAGGTGCGTGCGATACATGCGTCATTATTTGAAATACGAATATTCTTTTGAACAAACCTGCTAATTTTGATCTCATTATTTTTAAATATAGAAATAGTTTCCTGGGAGATTTCCCGAAAAAACAAATGAATTGGAAAAGAGCAATCTCAAATTGTGTATTTTAACAAAATTACACAGATATCTAAAAATAAATACATCCAGAATTATCGCACGTGATACTAGTGAGGGTATGCTTCCAAAATTAGTGTTGTCTTTTTGCACATTTACGCCTCATTTTAAAAACAGACAAATATTTCATTATTATTTAGAGCACGTATATTTTGTTTTATTAAATAATTTTCTGAAAGAGGTCAAAATTTTCCCGTCAAATAAATGTTCCAATTTCCCAAGTCGCATCAGCTAAGTTCGCTGTGTATAGGAATATCCTTGCTAAGCTTTTGGGTGTTCTGCTCCGGGTGTTAGGGGCGGCTTACCCGAATTCAGGAATCTTTGGAAAGTTACTATTGATAAAACCGTCCCATGAATATTCAAACGGTCTGGTAAGGGTGGCCGCCGTCCAAACCTAAAGCGTCGATACTTGTGAAAAAATAAATTTAAAAAAAAAACATACGTAATACTTCGCACAAATCTCAAAAGGAACAGTTCAATAATTTTCAATTATATATAAACTCTATTTTATTTTAAATTATCGATATTGTTTTTCAATCATTGAAAATAATATTAAGTTGATTCACATAATTTTAACAGAACTATTTTTACTTTATAAGATGTTGGGTCGTACTTCAATGGTAGATAATACAAAACCAATTCAAATATAAGCTTATAGATGGTTTTATTAAACGTTTAAATTATAGTTAACTTTAAAAAAACATTCAGTTTATGGAAATATTTAATAATAGCGATATTGTAAGAATTGAGACTAATAAATAAATTTGAATGATTGATTGAAATCGCAAACCCATAAAATTACAATTCGAAGCAAACGAAATGAGAATTTCGAAATTTTAGAATTCATTATTATTCGTTTTGGGATAAAACAGAAATTTAAAAAACATAGAAATAGTTCAATTGAAAATAATGTATTTTATTGAAAAAAAAATTGGGTTGTGATATTATTCAACCGAAAAACTAAACTGAATTTAGGGCGCCATGAACAAATATGTTTTCTGGACTAAATTTGAACTCTCTCAACTTTTCGGGTAGACTCTGACTTGGCTTCTGGCAAATAAATCATGCCAGCATTTCTCAGGAGAAACTTTTCTCAGTTTGCTTAACTTTTTGATTAGATATAGAAAATCGGAAAATACGATAAGTGATAAATAAAGCTTAGGCATCAATAATGATAATATGTTTATTTCATCAAAATTTTACTTCATCAAACATAATTCGAAAGAAATAGAAAAACATACGAAAAAATATCGGAGAACAAGCATAGGGGAATATGTACGAGAAAATAGGTTAGTACTTTTAACCCGTCGGGATAATTTGTTTATTTTTCAGAATAACTCACTCATAGAAATCGATATGTTTCCCTAACTATCATAGAGAGAAATATGATATAAACGGTGTTAAAAAGAGAAAACACCACGCTTTGTATTCAAATATAAAAATTAACCACAAAAGAAGTATAATGTAGAACTTTAAGAAAAAACTGATAAATAGATTTAAGAAAAAAATAAAATAGAAACCAGGGTAATTTTTTTTAAATTAGATCCACACAGGAGACCTTGAGGAAAATAATTCCCTTCAGGGCCTATGTCTTCTTTAGGGATGCTGTGTGGAGGGTCTTTTGAGGAAAAAAAGAAAAGGAATTTCCGGGAAGGAAAAGGTATGAGGGGTGGGTAGGAATCTGAGGGTCAGTGTGTTCAGGAGTGACGCATGTATGATTCCATCCATCCCACTGCGATGCAAGGCGATGTACCGAGAGAGTCCTGCTGGAGAGGTCAAAAGACAAAAGGTGTCCCTCAGCCAGTCTTTCCCAACCGAGCTTGCCACGCAGCCGGTGGGAAGACGCATCCACCGCCAAGACCCGGCCAAACTTGATCCATTTTTTATTCTAAGTATTTTTACATGGCACGACATAAAAGTAAGGTAACCATAACGTTTATAATACATTTGTCTAATAAAATACGTATGTGTTTTTTTTTTTCGTTATCAGTAATTTTAGTTAGAAAAAACGTAAGGTGCTCACCTTATCATGTGCAAAAAATTTTATATTTCAAAGTTTTTTGTTTTATAAAAATTGAAAGCATATTTCATCATTTTTCAAGAACAGTTTGTAGTTTTCGGATACGTTCAGAAATATTCCATTTATTTTGTTTTGATTGTAAAGCGGAAACATTTTGACCTTCTGACAAAATATGGTCGAGGCCTAAGGGGTTAAATGATTTAAATACAACACAAAGTCCTTTAATTTGTCAGGCGTTCGACATAGTTTCAGCTAAACAATGTGGTGGTTGATAAGCCTTTTTCACTCGACTTAATGCAAAATGTTTGTTCGTCGGCTAGTTAACCGCGATCTTATGCAAATTTAGCTTACTTTATCCCAGAGACGAATCCCTTTAGTGAATTAATTCATAATGTTCCGTTCGGAGATGAGCCAACGTGAAACTGTTAAACAATCATTTCAGGTAAATAAACGCATCCATTATTCACTCGAAATTATATTATAATTAAAAATAACAGAACAGAGAATATACAGCAATGCAGTTGGAAATGGAACAATGTTATGATTGAATAGAAAATATATTAATTAGTGAATATTTTTAGCAATGATTTTAGTTACCACAAAAGGATCAAATAACTCATTTGTCAAGGTACATCTCCTACGTAAAAAAAACGATGACCGGACAACTCAGAATGAAACCAACTCAGAAGCACCTCAGAAAGGTCATTAAGAGTGATGATAATAAAATATTTTAAAAAAATGATTAAATAGGTTAAGTTAGATTAGGGTTACCGGCTATTTTAAAATATTTCTTTCATAGCTTTTAATGACCTTTCTGAGGTGTTTCTGAGTTGGTTTCATTCTGAGTTGGCATGGAACCAAAAAAGCACGAACATATAAGTAAATTCAAAATAGATAAATGAAACAATTTAACCACTTTTATATTTGAGTAAAGCCGACCGGTTTCAGAACGACCGTTCCTTCTTCAGGGCAAACGTATACAATAATAAGAAATATTTTGCAAACGCATGCAAAATATTTGAATCTAAGAAAAATGGTTAGATATTTTATCCGTATTTAGCTAAAAAATATATTTTATTATCTTTTATTATAAATCTAGTTATTAATTAATTGTTTTCTATTTAATTCGTAAAACTACATTTAATTTCTTTTAAAAATAATATTATAATTAAGTTCTAAAAGCAATTTAATTTTATTGAGCAGTTGTGACGTTTTACATTTTCAAACTGCGGTTAGGCCACGTTTAGACTTATTTACCTATATGTTTATATTCACCCCCCCCCCCCCCCCCCCCGATAAAACGATTTATTGAGAAATAATTGTGAAAATAGATTCTATATTCTGTGGGGTACTTTTAAATCTGTTTTCCCCGCATTTAAATAACGTGGTCTAACCACAGTTGAAAATGGTCTTGACCGCCGAAACAGCTGTCGTAATACAAAAATAAAATGCTTGCTTAACTTATGTAATAATAACATAATTAAATCTGATTTACAGTTTTTTAATCTAGTTATTGTTTTGAGATATTTGCAATTGCTGGAAAAAATTAGACAAGTATTATTATTACGTTTTAAACAATATAACCGACATTACGACAGCGTTATTAAAATATATTTATTACCATTGGAAAGTAAAATCAATGTACAGATAAAAGCATTTATTTTTTTAAGTATTATCACGCGAAACAATAATAAAAATTATTTATTATTTTATATAAGAATAAAATAATACATACTAATAAATCTAAACGAAACGCGAAACAGAAGAAGACACAGAAAAATAAAAAGGTAACCCAGGATCTCTTGTCTTGCAAGGACTCAGCGCCTTAACCAACTCGGCCATTGGCCGATCTCATATTTCATATTCAGAAATTCATGAACTAATTTTTCATTTTTTTTAAAGTTATTCCAATAACATTAATATTTATTATTTAATTATTAAACACAAATAAATTATTTAAATACTAATGATGCCACGACCGCATAGTCTCCTATTTAATACTGCACGAAGCGTAGTTTACATACTACAAATCGCGATGTTGTAGTCATTATTAGCAGGTTAACGATGTTATTTGTGATGGATTAATGACATTTTCATGGCCCTTCTTTACGAAGAGACATTAGTATGGGTAACTTACGTGTCTTTAATTGCCAAGTAAATAACAATCACCTTTAAAACTAAACAAGGAATATAACCCAGAATTTTTTCCGTAGTAACGACTTCGCGATCTGTTACGCCTATTCATCTGCAAATAGCAGGCCTCGACATTATATTAATTTATGAATGCGGAAAGTTGATCAAATAAATAAATCAAAGAAGTATAGGCCTAATCTAGACAGTCGTTTCCGAAACTTTATTTTATTTATTTACTCTTTTACACGCCCACGGGGCTTTAATATTGAGTATATAATATTTACATTTTTTACACAAGAGTTAAGTGTCGTACAGAATCACTTGCCATATATTCCCATTGGGAATGTACGGCGAGCGATATGCCGAAATACGCCAAGCCGAATAACGCTAGCGCTTTTATAGCTAAGTGTGACGGCCCCCTTAGTAATAAACAATAGGTTGCAAAAAATAATTTGTTACATTACAGTGGTTTACAATTTGCTAAATTAAAAAGAAAAATAATAAAAATAAACTGAAATTATCAAAAATAATATGAAAAAAAAAATGTTTAAGCTTGCTTTAAACATCGAAATTCTTACATTAAAAATGTCCATACCATTTCTAAATATGTTTGTTGAACTACCCATGTAAGCGAGGAATTGACGAGTTTGTTAAATAATTTATTTGTGAATGGTGACATTGAAAGAGTTCCTTACGCATAGTGAGTCGAGGTACCTACTCTTAAATTAACTACTCAGGAGTTCGCAACAGTAGAGCTCCAAATTTACAATTAAAAAAAGAAAGAAACATAGTTCGCACATCCTTCGTCGATCCTGAAGTGTTAGTATTTTGAAGGTATTTAATTTTTAAAAAATTGTAAGGGGATATTTATCTTAAATTTAATAAATCGTCGAATGTTTTGCTGAAATTTTTCGACATTTAATTATGATAATTTTAAAATGGTGACGGAATTAGACTCTAATTAGCTACGAACTAATAAGACAAATAAAATTTTCATGACAGGAAGTGAATAAGAGTTTTTAATGAGTCGTTTAAAATCCTAATGATTTCATACTATTGTTTGTAATGTGATTTGTGTGGTGAATCATGTATCCATTTCGATCGAGTTATCCATTTCAATTATGCCCAAAGAGGAAGCAAAACGTCAGTATTTCGAAACGTTTTAATAATGTAATGGTGTCTCGAAATACTGATATTTTCCTTCCTCTTTAGGCATAACAAAATAATGTAATGGTGTCTCGTTTTAATAATGTAATGGTGTCTCGAAATACTGATATTTTCCTTCCTCTTTAGGCATAACAAAATAATGTAATGGTGTCTCGTTTTAATAATGTAATGGTGTCTCGTTTTAATAATGTAATGGTGTCTCGAAATACTGATATTTTCCTTCCTCTTTAGGCATAACAAAATAATGTACTGGTGTCTCGTTTTAATAATGTAATGGTGTCTCGAAATACTGATATTTTCCTTCCTCTTTAGGCATAACAAAATAATGTAATGGTGTCTCGTTTTAATAATGTAATGGTGTCTCGAAATACTGATATTTTCCTTCCTCTCTAGGCATAACAAAATAGATTATTCATAGGGGTAGGAGGTGTACTAAAAAAGCAACGATATTTTTAATGTGCTCTATAAACAATTCAGAGTTCCACCAATGTCAACCAGCATTATTTTTTTTACATTAACTCCACAGTGGGGCCCCTAAGGAAAATAATTTCCCTCAGAGCCTACGTCATCTTTGGGGATGCTGTGTAGAGGGTCTATTTGAGGAAAGTAAGGAGTGAACCTGGGTTTTGAAGAGACCCATATTGTGGGAGGGTGGAAACACGGAGGTCGGCGAGCTGTTTAACTCAAGAGTGGTAGAAACGACCCGTTCTCATGTTACAAATATCAACTGTATACAAATGTTGGGAGCGCGTTTGGTTCACGTTCACGACGGTACCGAAGGAATTAATGGCGCTAGTTCCTCGGAGCAAATACTGGTAGAAAAGGCAGCATTCCCACCCAACGCCTATGCTCCAAAGATTGCAATCCAAAGATTAAGGTAGGAGAGTCTATCAAACGGACCGCCCGTTTTGCGTCATGGGTTTTTCCAGGAATTTTGTGGCTCCAGATCAGAGGTGGCTGCCAAATTCAACTGAGGGGTGCACTTGCGAATACAGGGTTAATTACGTGTTAACAATGCAAAAGTGTTTTGTCCAATTTCAGCGAACCTCTACTTCAATCACAAATGCATTAAAATAATTAATGTGTCGTAGCGTGAACATTTTTAAAACAGCCGACTCAAATTGCACAAAGCAAAGCATTTCACGCCCTGTTACGACAATATTTTTCAGCATAATATTTTTCTTTCACAATTTTCCAGCTAGCATAAAATCTCGATAGACAAAAACGCCCTTTGCTCGACTGAACTTGAGACTCCTTTTGAAGAAGTCGAAGGGAAAATAAAAATCCGTAATGGCGTATGAACGCAGATTCCAAATAGTAGGGAGGGATAACTCTTCACACGAAAAACAAACAGGCTATAGATATTCGATCCACGCGAGAGTCGAAACTCGGAGGCTGCTGCGGAAAACCAAAGACGGGCAGAGTTTAGATTTTCGAAACAGAAAGTCTGATTATTATCATCATCGTTTATTTCTTTCTACAGAAGCCACCTCACACAGGTTTCATAGAAATGGTTGTATCTGCCTCACTAACATAGTGAGAAATATAATACAAACGGTGTTAGAAAGAGAAAAGACCACGCTTTATATTCAAATACAAAAACTAACCGCAAAAGTAGTAAAATGTACACCTTTATGAAACCAAAGTTGCGAATCTCATTTTAAAATAAAATTATAGAACTGAAAAAACAGGATGTCTTATAGACTATTTTTACATGGAACGACAAAAAAGTGAGATGACATTAAGGTTTATAATATATTTGTCTAATAAAATGTGTATGTGTTTTTACTTTTTTTCGATATCAGTA
Organism: Limnephilus rhombicus; assembly: GCA_929108145.2. Lineage (NCBI taxonomy): Eukaryota > Metazoa > Arthropoda > Insecta > Trichoptera > Limnephilidae > Limnephilus > Limnephilus rhombicus. Next base: position 14,473,830 of record OV815270.1, read on the forward strand.
ATTTTAGTTGGAAAAACGTAAAGTGAGCCTTTTTTAAAACTTTTTTATGTTTGCGTACAAAATTTTTAAATTTAAAAACTTAGGGTGGGTTTCTTCATTTACCGAGAATGCTAAATGCAATGCTAATTGTATAAGTAAACGGTAAAATGCATAGAAATGGGTTTTTTCATTTGACATTTACCGTTTACTTTCACCTTACATTTTACGGGCCCACAATGGTGCTGCAAATGCTAAAAGTAAAGGTAACAAAAATGGCGGCCGTTGTCTAAATGTCACTTTGGTGACAGTTCAGAGATTTTCTTGCTATCATTTTTATAGTGTAAGAGCGGTAGTGTAAGAAGAATATACGACGCGAATGTGAATGGTAGAAGAAGTCGGGGACGCCCGATGAAGACATGGCACGATCAAGTGCATCAGATACTTGAGTCGGGCCATGTCAAAAGTCAGAATAATAGAAGAGAATGTATGAGACGATGTATGAATGTTAGTGAGGCAAAGAGTGTGTCCCAAGACCGAGTTGTTTGGCGGTCCGTCCTCTCTGCCTACCCCTGCGGCGAAACGGCGTGATGGTTAGTTAGTTAGAGTTAAAACGTGAAACAAACAACAACGCAACCATAGATGAAGCAATTCGCACACAATGTTTGACGTTTATTGTGTGGGTTGCCACATGAAAAAAATATATACACAGTTCCCAATACGAAAATGTGGGAATTAGGTTATTTTTTATGCTGTCATCCCTATTTACTTTTACCTAAGCAGTTGGCATCGTGAAAAAACCCATTTTGCCGTAAATATCAAATGCACTGCGAAAGGAACTGTAAACGGCTAAGCTAAAGTAGAGTGCAAATGAAAAAAACCCACCCTATATGTTTATTTCGATTTATAAAATTTGAAAGCGTATTATTTTACGACCTTTCTATAACAGTTTTTAGTTTTCGGATACGTTAAAAAATATTCCATTTATTTGGATTTAATTGTAAGGTAAAAAATTTTGACCTCTGAAATAATACGGCCGAGGCCTGGAGAGTTTTAATGCACCCGAAAAATATGTTAAAAAATCTAATTTCAACTATTCAGAGTAGCCAAACATCTGAAAGGGTAACATAAATAAACTGCCTAGTCAGTTTGTTCCATACCAATAGTTGAAATTTGTCAAATACTTTGCCAAATAAAGAGAGAAAAAAATAATCCTGAAAATGCGAAAATCGGAAAAGGGTCACAACACGCCAATGAAAAAATCAATTCGAAAGTAAACTAACTTACTCGGGTTCAGATAGCGAACCTCTAATTCGTTTAGGGAAAATGATTTAAAACTTCGAAAGTTAGTGACATGTGGTCACTGGCCTGAATTATTTATAAAACAACCTACCCACTCGGCCGATCAAAGCTTCCAATCGCTGAGTGGATTTTAGAAACAAATTTATTCAACACACTGTTGTTCTACAAAGTTTTGGAAATTCTAAAGGGCCTACTTTGTTAGTATAAACAAAATAATTCCCAGAGAGCCGCCAGATGACTTCAAAATCGTGTTTAAAGTTAAAAATAATAGCGGTAAAGGGCAACTGAAATCAACTAAAGTCAAATGAAATAAATAAATAAAGTCAATAAAGTCAGGTCTATCGGTAAAGGTTTTTTCGATAATGTCGGTAACCGTCGTTCCCTAGCATGACTGCAGATCGCCAACGAACAAACAACAGTTCTAATCAACTAAGCGTTCTTAATTTAGTCGACGTGAACTGTCGTTTGTACGTTAGCAATCTGCAGTCGTTTTTATTTTATTTATTTATTTAAGAGCGTTTAACCAGCCAGCGGACGAAAATCCACATTTCGTCTAAAGTTGTTCTTACGATCGTGCAGGGCGGTTACAATGAGAAAGATTAATTATTCTCCGTACCAGCTTTTTTAAATTATAACTCAATAACGAATTTATTTCAATCCAAATTAGCTGTAATTTATACCTTCATCCAAAAATGCTGAAAGGCGTGATGATAAAACTATTAAAATAATGTAATTTTTGTAATTATTTTTTGATTATAAGTATTTATCATTTTTCAATAATGTCTAAATTTAATAAGAATGTTAAAAAAATCTGAAATATATTAGTTTGTAAGTGCACAAATAAATATACAAATGGACCAATTTTCGTAAAGAAACACATGTACGTACATATTTTTTAATGATTTTATTGAAACTAAAATTAAAATTCTAAAACATGCTTTGCTAGATAATGTATTGATTTATTTTACTGCATGATTATATTATTTGAAATGGGTGTGGTATAATACAATTTTTTTTTTGAAAATTTAACAAATCTGCCAAAGACCTATGGAATAACCTTATTATACTAAAAATTTAAAAAAATTCTCAAAATTTATTACATGCGAATGCTAGATAAAAGAACAATCTTTCGAAACCCATTTATAATTTTTGGTGGAAAAGAGTCAATACGTCAAAAATCTGATTTGAAAATGACATATTTCTGGTTTTCTCTGGTAATGCCCTCTTAACGCCCAGAGGGCTTTTTTTTACACGTTTGGTAGTACAATTAATTCATGACGGATAATTTTGAGATTAATAACGAAATAATAAAAATAAAATTAGATAAAAAATGCAAAAAGTCATAAAAATACAGCGATTTGACAAGTTTACAAAAATACAGATGTGTTTAGGAATAGTGTTGAAACAATTTTTTTACAAGATCCACAAAACTCGCCATTCTGTATTAAACTAGCCGTCCCGGTCAAGCGTTGTTAACGAAACGCAACGCCATATACTGGTTGGTTACCCAACCTTTTTAACCAACGCTATCTGTTAATTTGCAGACAAATCAAATCCACATCGCCCGCTTGCCAGCCCGCTCCCTTTGTATATTATATATTTCAACCAATTTACACAAATTATATACCTAGACCTTCGTGAATCACTATATCTATTGGTAAAAACCGCATGAAAATCCGTTCATTAGTTTTTGAATTTATCGTGAACAGACAGACAGACTCGTCGGAGGACTTAAATTTATAATATTATGTAGAGATAGAGATATGTCAACATCAACCAAGTACTGATTTCCCATAGTGTGAAATCGTTGTATCGGATAGTGAGCAAGTTATCGACATTATCGATAAATCCTTTACCGATCGACCGTGCTTAGACACCCAGGCAGTATAAATATGACATTAATATGTTATAGGGATAAATTATATCAAAGTGATAATAAAAATCAAATAAAACAGTATTTAATCGTGGAATTAAAATCAAAATCTGATTTTCACGAAAATATCACAAGAAAAGGTTAATGGTTAATTAATGTTTGCTTGGTTTTTCCATTCATTGTGATCTTAATACCGGTCGAGTACCTAACCCAAATTGTAAGAGCCATTATGTGTTTAATCTAATTTGTGTTGTTGAATGAGAGGAGCTCATGTTTTCTTGGGATATTATTAGAAAACGCCGGGTCCTGTCAAATATTTCACATCACTCCCTCTCCCTTCCCCCGCAGGGCCTCCCGCCAGGGAAAGGGATGGCGACACTGCCGTGACGTCAAGCAGTCCGCCCGAGGGAAGAGCGTGACGTCAGCAGCCTGCGATCAATGAACATTCCCACTACACAACCTACTAAAAGCTCATCGAGTTTACTAAATCGACTGATAAAACAGGAAAATAAGTAGAAAAGTACAAAGGATTGCTTGCTTCATGGAGCACAAATCGTAATCATATTACACCATTTTGATATTGCACGACCGATTGAGGAGAGAGCAATAAAACCGTCTATATTTGCATAGTGTATAAAATGAATACGAGACCCGGAATATACAAATATAGCAATACCCAATATATATTTTAAATTAGTTAATAATTTCCTTGAATCACATTCAGTACACAGTGGGAACCCTTTTTTCAGACAAGCGTAAAACAATTCGCTGTTAATATATTTGTTTTAAATCGGCAATTAAATCGGAAAGGATGAATTCATTCTTCCGTCCCTCTTGGACTTGACCCTCAAATTCCTACTCACCCCTCATACCCTTTTCCTTCCCGGAATTTCCTCTCTTTCCTTCCCCTAAAGAGACTCACCACACAGCATCTCTAAAGATGACATAGGCCCTGAGTGGAATTAATTTCCTTAGTGGAGCTAATGTAAAAAAAAATACACAGGGTGTCAATCACACGTCGCCACTGATCACATACCTTCACGTCGCGACGTTATCACATGATACGCGCGCTGTTTCGTGTGTTACCGTGCTGTTGGAATGAGGATTACTATATCCGACTACTCAGTTGCGACTTGGATGAAAAAAAAATATTGAAAAATCTGTACATTTGTATTTTTCACTACAAATATGCTCAGAAAACTCTTTTTAAAATCCTTCGGGTTCGTGCTGTTACACCTTGTATACATCCGCCACCCTCAACCCGAATAATATTGTGTTTTTTTTTTATCGTAGGCCTGTACACGAAAATGAGAAAATAATTATACCGATAATTTAAACCAATCGCGTGACTAGGGCGAAAACAAAAAGGGTTGGCGAAAATGAAAAATAATCCAGTCTTGAACTTATCAAATAGTCTGCTTAGGGGAGAAAAACAAAAATAAATAATAAATACTATAGTCTTTCCAAGTGCTACAGTGAATAATTCTTTTCGGAAACAAATCTTGTAATTTTTTTCCCCAGAAAATATATATTTTAAGCTTTCTTACTAAAATAACTCTTGTAATGTTTTTACCCAGAAATATATATTTCACGATTTCTTACTAAAAGAAAACTTTTTCTAGTTCTTCGGTTTTTATCACGTAGGTATAAATAGAGTATTCTAGAAGTTGGAAATTAATCATGGCGAGTGTTACGAAACAGAAAAACTCATATAAAATAAAATCCAATGCCGTTTTCTTTTTCTAAACTTGTAATACTCTTTATATGGATGAAAATTCCCGCTGTCTACTAAGCAGTCTTTGCGTCGTAGAAGATACTTGTGTATATCGCAACAATGTATACGGTACTACATACTATGGCGTAGACATTATGGCGTAGACACTATGGCGTAGACACTAGGGCGCACTGTGGTCACAATGACCGATCTAAGTGTAATTTATTATTATCTGCTTACTTATAACCATTTTCATGGTGTGTATATAAACCTTTGTGTTTGTTGAACCATACTAATATTTTTTTATGACTTGGCTTGTTTTCATAGTGATTTGGAAATAAACCAATAAAATAAATGTTAAATTAGAAAAAATCTAAACTATAATGCTTGTGTCACACACAGCTATAAAAGATCAATTGGCTTGGCGTATTTCGATATATCGCTCGCCGTACATTCCCAATGATAATAATGGCGAGCGATTTGCTGAATTAGGCCAGGCCAAATTATCTTTTATAGCTTGTGTGACACAAACATAAAGCAAAAAAGTAAAAAAATATATAATATTTTATTTTAAATAATTATTATCAAAGGTGTTATTAAAATCAAAATGCGCTTTTGTGTGGAAACAGTAATGCAGGAATGAAAGGGTTAAATTATTATTTTCTTTGTGCGTAGCACCCACAAACACTGCAATTCTAGGCGAACTGTTCTGCCAAGACACTGCAAATGTTTTAATCAAGTAAGATAAGTTTTAAGATTTTCACGGCCAAAAGCATTTTCGTTATTTGTTTTTGGGGTGTTATGCCGTGTTGCGCTACCTCCTTCTTTAGCCAACGTTTCGGACATCGTTGCAGTGTCCATCATCAGGGCAGATCCAGATGTCACATCTACCGGATCTGCCGGATCTGCCCTGATGATGGACATTGCAACGATGTCCGAAACGTTGGCTAAAGAAGGAGGTAGCGCAACACGGCATAACACCCCAAAAACAAATAACGAAAAGTATAGTAAGGTTTAGACTCTACTGAAACATGTCGCCAATTTCACAATGTCAGTTTCAACGCGCCAAACGATAAATAGCTCATACGGCGGAAAGTGGCTCGCCAGCACCGAAAAAATCCTTACAATAGAGAACTCCAGTCCAATTTTTTTTTTTTTTTTCAATGACTAAAGACCTTCAAACTTAAATAACTGCAATTTTATTTTTATAGTTAGTTTTAATAGTTAAAATAATTGTCAAAGTTTTAATTTTTCAAGACCCCCCGAAAAGCACCGTATCTATGGTGGATTGTGTGACGTCTTCACCCACCGATAGTTTATTTACTTTCAAATTGTCATTTTGAATTTTAAATGGACAATATGGCGGAATGATAGCGGATGACTAGTGCGAACTTTTAGGTGTGAGAAGTCGTTTTTTATTCAAGATTAACTGCTTTTAATATAGAAAAACATTGGTAAAATGTCCACTTTTCATCGCTACCGTTATTGTATTGTACCAAAGTGCAATATAAAAACAATAAATCATCTTTTTCATTGAAAATACAAATGACATCTTAAGCCATCTAATTTTGTGTTCAGGTGTGATTTTGTACATTCTATTATGTATAACACATACAGAAACACTGGTAATTATAATACACTGATCATGACGATTGTGTAATAACTTGTATAAAAAGCCCTATACTAAAAACAATTTGAAAATACATAAACCGAATGTCAAATATGACACGACTTTAACCTCAAATAGGCAAAATTTATTGCAGATTGTCCGCAAATATAGCCCTTTTTATAAATTGTTGAGGTGACAAGTTAACAGTGACGTCACCATTCACCATTTCAGTAATGCCAACTTGACGCTGTGTTTTGAGGAGAGGTTTAAAAATGCACTTTTTAATAATTTTTTAAAAACTCTGCGTTTAATATTATGAAATAAAACTTATGTATTCAGAATCAGCGTTTATTGGTCTATATGAACATATTTTTTTAAAGCCATAATATTTTTCACTGGAGTTCCTTATTAGAGATGAACGAAGGTGGTTTTAATTTTCAGCAGCCTATGTTCTATATAATGAAATAATAATCACCACGGGCAAACGCAGGCAAAAGGTCCAAAATAGTTGAAATTTACTTTAATAACTGAAAAAAATCACTGTTTACGTAAGTAGGTATAATTGAAAATAAGATTGAACTCATTATGAAATTGTAGTACATACTCTAAGGCATACGTCTGTGTAATTCACCAATAATTTGCTTCGACCGTAGACATTAATGGTTTTTTGTGTTTAATTCGTAGAAGTCCATTTATTTTTTTATAAATATAATAAAAATTTAATTTTATAATGTTATTATTTATTATCGAGTTCTGTAAGTATTTTAGTTACAGCTGTTTCGACTTACAAGGTCATTTTTTAACTGTCCGACTGAAAAATGTAATTTTAAAACTGTCAGTTTGTCAAACTGACAGTTTGAAAATGACCTTGTAAGTCGAAACAGTTGTAACAAAAACACATACTAAAATACTTGCAGAACTTGATAATAACTTTAAATATATTTTTTTTAAATTGACCGTAGATAGCCACGACAAGACGTTTGTACGGCGATTAACGGGGGCGGACGCTTGGTTACCTGGAAAAGGGTACCTACAATCAAAAACTTCTAGCAGCCATCGAGGTCTGGGGTGACGATATACAAAAAGATGTATAGGAACTTAGCTAAGCCGGTATTCTGTATTTATTCGGAAAAAATTAGTCATTTACAAAGCACGGAATTTTATAATTAAAAGCCGCTGGTTTTGCTTTTGGGACGTCAGTGCGGCGAAGACGAATGGCGGAAAATGAGATTTACGTAAACTACTTTTTTTGAAATAGAGTTATTTTTTAGTAGATTTTCGCAATTTAAAAGACATCCGTATTTTTTACATGTTCGATTATTGATACAAAACGCGAATATTTTGAAATAGACCGATTCGAATACGAATTTCATGGTTCCATGTCAACTCAGAATCAAGTGAACTCAACACATCTCTTAGAAAAGTCATTAAAAGCTATGAAAAAAAAAATTTAAAAAGTTCATAACCCTAACGTAACCTATTTAACTAATATTTTTTTCATCACTTTTAACGATTTTTCAAACGAGGTTCTGAGTTTTTTGGTCACCGAATTTCATGCTTGAAAACCTATAAACAAATAAAATATATATGCATAAAATTAAATCGATTTAAGCGATGAGACGACTTGTGCAAATATGCGAAGAGTACGCAAACTCTCATAACCTGTTGTACAATTCTAAAAAGTCAGTCATCGTCGCTTTCAAACACAATAAGGAGCCATCACATATTCCTCCAATATATTTAGAAGGAATTGAACTGCTTGTGGCCTCACAGGTTAAGTATCTGGGACATATCCTAACCGAAGACATGAAGGATATAGAAGATATGGAACGACAAAGAAGAGCAATTAATATACGGGCCGGAATGCTCTCAAGGCGGTTCTACCACTGTAGCGAAGATGTCAGAAAATTACTATTCAAGACATACTGTACTGCCCTGTACACGTCAGAACTGTGGACACAATACCCAGCAGCGCAATGGGACAAACTGAGGGTGTGCTACAATAATGCATACAGGCAACTTATGCAACTACCGAGGTTCTGCAGTGCCTCCACGATGTTCACCGAGGGGAGGGTGCACTCATTCCCAGCCCTACTTCGCCACCGACTAGCCAGCTTCTGGAGCAGGATACGGACTTCAACCAATATCATTGTCGTGGCTGCATCCGAGTGGCTCAGTTCCCCATTAAATGAGCGGTGGATGCAGATTATGAGGCGACCTCCATGATGGACTATCCCAAAATATCTTTTTATTTTTAATTCTGTCTACTTATTATTTATTTTAATTTTATGCTTATTTTTTATTATTTGTGTGATGAATTTTGTTATCATTTTATGCTTTAATTAGGTACCTACCTAATATTTAAACTATTTTTTTTTCTTTTCTTTTATAGTTGTTTATGTAATATGGCAGACTGGGATTGCACTACCCTCCCAGTCTTGCTGGAATAAAAACTTAAATAAAATAAATAAATAAAATAAAAAATACATACATAATAACGTAAAAGGACAAAGGACAAACAGACATTATTATAAGTTTTATATTAAATTCACATAAGGCACGAACGTAATTCGTAGGGCGCAGGCATTTTCTTTTCTGACGGTAAATCATCCAATTTTCCAAGCAATTGCTAAGTACATTGTTACTATGCAGGAATAAAAACGAATTACTATTGTAAGATGGGTTTTACATGGAAATATTTCAAGTTACTGTGGTCTGTGCACACATATATTCAGAGCGTTTGTCGCAGTCTCCGCCGCTGTGACTGTGACAGTGACAAACCGGGACCTAACCGCCCTTTACATTAGTAACCGCTGGCGAAAACTTAAGGCTATAAAGTGCCCGGGAGAGACGATGTTCCGATTCGATTAGCTCGCGAGCTCTAACTACGTAACGCCATCAAACTCGCCCCTCGGGCGCACAAGGCGAGGCTCACGGGCCTAACTTCGACTGTACATCATTTCCTGTTATGATACGGTTTCCTAATTACCCCCTAAATGTGCTAACACTCAACTTCCTGATGAAAACCACTTCCTCTCCAACCCCCGAAGCCTACGAAGGAATTCTATTTCACGAAATTATTATATATTTGGCTGTCCCTAAAACAATACCTAAAACAGAGAACATTCCATTCGGGATATAAATAATCCTTCCAAGTAAAAAATACGGGTCCAACAGAGAATTTAAAATGTCCCATCCTCATCATAAGAAAACAAAGGATATTGTGTGAGAAGAATATTTAAAACCCGAGGATATAGATGAAAGGGATAACAAAATACCAAAAAAAGACAAAAGAATGTCTCGTGACCCAGATCCCTCGATACTTAAGCCTTAGTAATATCCTCATTGAACATGTCCGAAAATCCTTCAAATTTATTTCGAGCACCATCTAAAACTCTCGAGGGAACTACGATGTAACTCTGGCGGGAGGCAGAAGAAACACGTATAACGTTACATTGATAAATTCGCAAAAAAAGTGATATAAAAATCCATTAGTTTAAAAAAAGTAAAGTTATAGCAAAAATGGAAAATAACTTTTGGCGTGTCTTGGATAAGTTAAGCCATAAAAGTAGGCAAAAATAAAACTTATACAGTGGCATATTTTCAGGCGGTTTTAGCCAGGTTTTATTGCCAAGTACTAAATTATTATCTCGGCGTAAAATCTTATAAATTAGAGACGTTTTTATCAATTTTGGTTTACTGAAACACCGACCTTGAAAGCATAAAATCGAATCTGAGATATAAAGAAAGATGTGGCATATAAAATATGATTCAATACTGAATGGTTTGATATGTGCATTCAGCAATACATTCATATTCATAAGTTACTCTGTGATACGCAGCGACCATCCGCGAAAATTCATTGCTCTTCGGAGTGTATATGCTTCCTATATGTATGTTTGTATTTTGTACATGTTGTACACTGGGGAGTGGGGTGGATGTGGAAGTGGATAGTGGCTAGTGACCGATATCATCCCATCTTTATTGTTGAGCTCAGTAATTGGAGAGCATCGGGAGCGATACACCACGGAGTGCGGACTCCATGGGATTGTACTCGGAGCAGTTAGTGCAGAATGTTGTACGTACGATATCCTTTTATTCTAGTCCGGCACGGTACAGTACAATAACAGAAAGGGTGTGGTGGCGTAACAACGCTGAAAAATATAATAAACCGACACCGCGAAAGGGCGCACAATTAAAACTTTTGCACAAATCCTTGTTTTATTAATTACTTTTACGAAACAAACCCGCATAGTGACTTAATGAGCAAAGTATATAAAACAAGTTGTAATAATTTTAACTGCAGATTATAATTGTTCATTCGTGGAAATCTGACACGAACTTAATGAGGAAAAAAAATATTTACACTTTTAAAATGTAAAGGGAAGAAACCAGGGATTATTATTTACGATGAAGAGTTTTCCATAAATAATATAAGCAGCGTACAAAATAAGATATCAACATAAATCGTGTCCATAAATAATAAATAATATTCTACCTCGTCTTCCTTTCCAGTTTTCGTGAATTTTACGAGCTTTCCGCTAAAAACCAAATGATGAACGTCAGTGGCTAAGTTGGCACCGCATTTGAGTCCAACCCAGCCGTCGTGTGTTCAATTCTTCGGCTGGTTAAGTCTTTCATCATGACAAAAGCAACATTTTCGGTATAGGATAGTGGAGGTAGTACGAGATTTTCAAATGTTGGTATGAAAAATATGTATATCAAATGTGTATACCAAATGTGTGTACCAAATGTGTATACCAAATGCGTATACCAAATGTGTGTACCAAATGTGTGTACCAAATATCTATACCAAATGCGTATACCAAATGTGCATACCAAATGCCCAACAACATTTATTATTAAATTAAATACAAGCATTAGAAAATCACACACGTAAAAAATGGGAACTAATGGCACTGATGAGCGCCGAGACTGAGTTTTAAATGCCGAGATCATCCGCTAACCCGGCTAACCGGTCTTGATACTTTATTTCAGACTGTCATCAAAGACAAATAAGCACAAGCCTGCATTTTATTGCACTCTTTATTGTCCCGATTAAAATATGTTTTTTTTTACCTTTCGAGTAGCATTTTCGCCTAAAACGAATGACGGGACGCGCTCATATGGACACACTCTGTCAACAAGCACTCTACTCCCCGTTGGATAGGGATTTATTAGACTTTTACATTCATGGTGTATTCGGTCGTTTTTAATGCCGAGAACTGCGCTAAAGGCTTACCGGCGATAGATCTGACGCAACATTTCCCTCTTTCTCATAAACAATGCTTGTAGCAGAAAGAGAAGTTATAACAGAGTTCTCCGCCCGGTTTCTATAGACGGGTCAGTGATTGATTATGTCTGCAGCAAACAATTCCACCAATTCATCCCTAAACAAATATCAAAACTTAACTAGTATTGTTTTTATAAATTTAGTTTTAGGATTGATACTTGAAATATGTAGACATCAGATTTAAATATGTACCTACTTCTATCTTATATTGATAGGTCCATAGTTTACACAATTTTCATTTTTCTCGACCTTTATTGCATAACCAACACCTCTGCCATAGGTCACCCCAAGTGGTTCCCTACGTTTGTGGTTACCTAAGCAGCGGTGCCCGGGTACATGGAGTGGGGTTTGTTCAGGCATTGGCGTCGGATGCGTCTGCTCACCAACTGTGGATCGTCGCCTTGCACCGCAATGCTAGAAGGATTCATACGTCCGTCACTCCTGGAAACACCGACTCCCAGATTCCTAACCACCCCTCATACCCTTTTCCTTCCCAAAACATCCTCTCCATCTTTTCCTTTAAAAAACCTTTCCTACAGCAGCATAGGCCAAAGATGATATAGGCCCTGAGGGAAATTATTTTACCCGGGGCCTACTGTGTGGAATTAATGTAAAAAATATATTAATATAATAAATAGGCACAGCGACCTTTTACATCGTAAGCGTGGGAGGCGATGAAAACAATGAAGTTTTTTTGATGTGATGTGATTATTCTAAGTTTTAATGAATTCATAATAATGTTATGAAAATTCATTTGAAGGAATTAGGTAGTCGGAATTTCTTCATCACCCATATAGTTTAAACTTCCGGGAGGGTAATAAAAAATACTGCTAATAACGTAAAATATTAGATTATTTTCGCGATACCTCTCTCGTTATGAAGAAGAATACCACGCTCATTATGCTTGTTTAATTGTGACACATAATTATTGTTTATGGTATATTTACAGCGTTGACATAAAAAAATAGAGGTTCGAATTAAATGAGGGAAGAAAAACATAATTTTTTTGTATTTCTTGGGCATTAACTTTTTTTTAATGTGAATACTTTTATTTATTTATTTACATATACATATATATTACAATACATTACAATGTGATACTTTGTCTGTCCAACTGGGCAAAATACCCGTTTCAGGATAGCCAAATTGTATATTTAGTTCATAATATTCTTAACAAAGGAATGGTTTCGTTCAAGATATCACGGGAATTTGCTTTTGTCAAGACAACTTTTGAGAACATTAAGAATTGTATATAATTGAGGGATGGTTTCTTTATGTCTTTAAAAGAATCGCAAAGATGTGATTTTTTTCAAGGTCAATTTGGAGTTTTGGATTTGTTTTCTTTAGTGAGATCACAAGTAGGAGATTTTTTCCAGGCCATTTTAGAGAACATATACAATTGCATAGTCAGAATTTACACATTTATAAACCAATATTTGACATATGAATTCCCAATGTATTTATAACTATTTAATTTTAATAAAGTACTATAATTTTTAGAATTTCTTAAATAGTAGAAATTACACAATTATAATCCAACTATATGACAAATGATTTTTCAAGTTCGTTTTGGAGAACATTAATTTATTTAGTTGTTTATTTATTTCTTTTATTTTACGCCCAGATGGCTTTTACATAAATAATAAGGCAGTACCTCCATCTTTAACATGAGAAAACAAATAGTTTAGATAAAGTTACGATGGGAATAAAAAGTATATAAATTAAATAAAAATATAAGCAACAAAAATTTAGTACAGTGAGATATATAATATCAATATGTTACGATTAAAAAAATACGTACATACCTAATATAAAAATCCAACCAACAAATTTAAAAGCAAGTGATCCAAGGTTTGCAAAATTGCAACATTAACCGTGTCTTTTACACCTATAAGTATGTTTCGATGTGTCAAGCCGATGCGATGTATCGATGGTACCGACCTCCTGTACCTCTCTATGGAGTTGCAGGAGTTCGAAACCATCGGACGACCTATCCAATTTCGAATTCAATATTTTAGGTAAAAAAGTTAACCCATTTTTTTTTCAACGAAATTACAAAGGAATTACATTTAATTACATTAATAATTGCATTCCGAATAAGTGAATGGTTTCTTTTGGGAGATTACAATTATGAGATTTTTTCTGGGTTATTTTGGAGAAAATTTGCAGTTGCATAATTAGAATTTACACATTTATACACCAATATTTGACGTACGAATTTCCAATGCATTTAATAATTTAATTTTAATAAATGTACTATTATTTTTAGATTTTCCTAAGTAAAAGAAATTACCCATTTATAAACCCGACTATATGAATATGAATTTCCAATGTTATAGAAATTTTCAAAAATTATTTTTTGAAATGTCTAGTCGTTATTTTACAAGAATCAAAGACCAGTCGTTATTTTACACGGATCAACAAACAGAGCAAAAGTTTTATTTTTATGCATTAACATAAACTTTTTAGTACATATTAGATATGTGAGATTGTATTAGCATATGTTCGCTCTCGACTCTCCCCATATCCAGAAGCCAATTGCTAACCAATTTCCGTAAAATACTTGTACTTTTCAGTTTCCAAGCATCGGGTTTGTAGTAGGCGGAATTACTGGATTCCTCCCTGCATGACGGGTGTTGTGGAGATGAACGATGGATGGATAGTGGTGTCGGTGTTTTTGTGTATGTAAAATAATTTTTCTTATGTATAGTTGCTGTACATCAAGAACTCGTATCTCTTGAAATAATAGCTCACTGGGATACCTAAATGGTTTCTTAAGGATGACCCTTAAAAGTGATTTTTGTGCTTTTGCTAGGGGATCAATTATTGTTTTGGAACAGCCGCCCCATCCCAAGGATGCATATTCTAGCAGTGAGTTACACAAGGCATGGTACATTTGTTTCAGATCTTTTACGCAAAGAATATTTCTAACAGACATGAATAGATGAGTAAGTTTTCTAATCTTTGTGGAAGTTGAGACAATATGTTCGTCCCATCTCAGAGACTTATCTATGATAATTCCTAGATATTTTATACTATCGACACATTCTAAGTTTTACATTCCAGCATTTACATGTGGTCCGGTCAATACAATGGTGAATAATGATGTTGTGTATTTCTTTTGGTTCTCCTGCTTGTGTTGCTCTGAAACTGATGAATTTGGTTTTATCTAGGTTAAGTGTTAGGAGATTATTGTCTAACCATTGTTTGACCTTGTTTAACCCTACTTCTGCTTTGCTGTGAACAACATTCCAGCTTTTGTCTTCAAATAGTAAGACTGTATCATGAGCAAAGGTGATAATGTGGTCGGCAAGGAAACTGTTACACAGATCATTTATATATATTGAATAGAAGTGGTCCTAAAGTACTTCCTTGGGGTACACCGAATTTAATATTAGCTGAATCGCTTATAATACCTCACAAGAGTCTCAGCTACTCCCGTCTGGAGACAGTGAGACTATGGCATCCACAATTGGGGTATGTCGTGAGGCTGAAGATAGTGGGAAGGGGAAGGAGGAGGGAAAGTACCTGGCTACTCAGATCTGGTCACCAAACACGGCTAAAGCCACTTCAAGCAACGTTTCAAATCTGAATGGTGGTCTTACACCAGGGTGATACTGAGAGTATCTTCCACTCTGGAACGGTCCGCAAATACACTATATATTATATTAAATGAATTAATTGCGAAATAATACAAATTAATTAAATAAAATTTATTTTCCCACGCCGGGATTCGATCCTTCTAACGACGAGTACCTATGGAACAATTTCTAGACATTTTGTTTTGAAGAGTTTTATTTCATATGCACATTTGTTACTTAATTTTCATTTATCTTCCACCGTTCTCGACACATCCGTAGCAATCTTGAGAGTGTTGACGTATTTCTATGCCTGCATCAAAATAATAAAAAATAAACATTAAAAAAACAGTGAACTAAATGAAAAGTGCCTAATTATCCTAAACTGGATATCGCGCGCCAAACCAGCGTATTTTCATCCCTAGAAGTGGATTTTTTAGTGCACAAAACTCATTATAATACCTCCACAACTGTCACTTACTCTAAAACGTATCGGCTATCATTAACAAACATAAAGTGAAACTTAAACAGTGGTGCTCTTCATCAATAACTCAAACAAATATCAATCATAAGTGGTTTCCCTCTTATTAAAGTCTGAAGCAAAAAACTTCTACCATGTTTACAAAATGCTTTACCTGTGGAAAAAACATCGAAAACCCATCAGATTGTATTTCGTGCTGTACCTGCGAAGGCAACTTCCATCTTGCCTGTGCGGAAATCTCTGAAACATCTCGGCGCAGCGCTAGAAGCACACAGTGGAAGTGTAAAAGCTGCTTAACAAAGATAAAAAATCTCAAGTCATCAAATATATCAACTAAAAACGATGACCTGACATCTATTGTCAAACAACTAAAACAACTACCCCAACCACAGATACTGGAAAAAGTGACCTGCCCAATACACAGAAAATATCGTAACCGAAAACTCAGATGGCGGTAATAACCAAAACAAAAAATGCAGCATTTTAACTTCTGAAATATTTACCTCGGAATTACAAACATTTAAAACAGATGTATTGAAATTTGTTGAGCAAAAATTCGATTCGTACCTAAATAAATATGAAGCAATCGTCTTACAGAACAATGAAATCATCAAATCCATACAATTCATTGCTGATCAACAACAAGAAATGAAAAAAACGACTAGATATCATAGAAAAATCAAATGATAAAGTCAACTCTGAAGTATCGAACTAAAAAATCAGTATGCTGTCTTACAAAATTTAATCTCCAAACAAGATGAAAAAATTGATCGATTGGAGTACCAAAGCCTTCTCTGCAACATCGAGATTAGAGGAGTTCCCGAAACAACCGTTGAAAACAACTTGGAAATAATGAAGAAAATATCAAATATTATCAACTACAATAATACTTCTACTCTGCAAACCGAAATCACAAAAATTTTCAGGCTGGGACAAAAAACATCCGATAAAACCACGAGATCCATTATAGCTACATTCAAAAACACTCAAGCACGAGACGCCTGGTTAGACAAAATCAAAACATATATGAAATCAACTAATAGCAACTTGAACAAGCTTAACACAGCAGATCTAGGATACTCGCAGGAAAGAAATCTAATCTACATTTCGGAACACTTAACTCCGAAAGGCAAATTTCTACTGGCCCAGACAAAAAAATTTGCTAGAGATCATCACTTCAAATAAACATGGGTGAAATCAGGTTGTATTTTACTCAGGCAGACCGATGACTCGAATATAATAACAATTCGCAATGACGGAGATATCGTACGAGTAAAACGCCAAGTAATATGACTAACGACACTAAGTATGCCTAACTCTAATGTCCAGCTACTCAATTATAGTATAATGAAAATAAAAAATCTCATTATCATATTTTCTCATCACCCACTCTACTTTTTAAATGCACATTATAGTAAAATGGATATAATTTGTACCACTTATAATTCTGCAGGTTTAATTATTACGATATGTTCTAATGAGATATCAAATGTTTCCTCTACATATGAGAATCCACACCTAATAAATATGCCTGTATTATGTTTCCCTACTATACAACCGCACTCACTCCCAAGTACTATTAAACTATGTCTTATTATCCACCCAAATCATATCTTCATTAATAATCTTGCCTATCATAAACTCCATTACTAAAATAAGAATGACACGTATTTGTAACTTTTTAAATCCAACGTACCCTGAATTATTTTTTCCTTTCTTTGCCAACACTGTAAACTTCTTTAATTATACCTTTTTCATTATATACAAATTCACAAAAACAGCAAATAATAGCCACAAAACTTACATACTTTCAAAATGTTTCATAATGAAAAGATTTTTCCATTACAACAGTCCTTACGTAAACTTCACTTATGATCTTGAAATAACAAAATATAAACTATTTACTATTGCTATTGACTCTCAGTATCAGAAAATTATCACTTATATCAACATAAATGTCATTGAACTCTGGAATTGTATCATAACTATGAACAGATATTGTAAAAATTTCTCACTACAACTACAACTTTTAAAAACCTATGGTACCACTTACTCAAATAATTCCTATCACCTTACCATCCTCTTTCATAAATACAATATTAGTATAATTATAACCACAAGTGAAACTAACCTTTTGCATGTCACTGCTAATAAACAACAAATTATATGCATTCCACATACCTTCAACACCAACACTGATGGATTGTATCCTTACTTGTCTAATTCCACTTATACATGTAATCCATTCCATTCTTATTATAATATTAATAACCTACTATGATTCCTATTCTTGCTTCATATATAAAGTAATCATACATATAAGTTTCATACTTTCAATGCACTTAATAACCTTTATGTTTTTAGATCTCCTATGTATATTTACTTGTCTAATTATTGTTATTCTTTCAAACACAGAAGACACTTTACACCTGCAAAGACACATTTCGAATAATATTTAATATATTACATAATCCTTACACATGGAATACATTACAATTTAAACACCCACTCACTTTACACTCTATCAATTTAATCACCTTTCAGACAAAACATAATATATCTCTATTTTATAAATTAGCGGCATTGTATGTACAAGATTAATTAGTGTGATCTATAGCTAACAACTCCTCAAATTTTTCATTTTCTAATAATTCTCTAACTTCTCCATCTTCTTCTTGTAACCCAATCTAACTATAATTATATCATTATCTTATTATAGAAGATCTGTGTGCATAGTATTAAGAGCAGGCAAAACATAATATATCTTTATTTACTATCTAAGCAGCATATTATATGTATAAGACTGATTACTGTGAACTATATATCAATAATTCCTATATATACTAATAATCGTTTATCTTTTCCAATAATTCTTTAACTTCTTCACCTTATTCTTGTAATCCAATATAGTTACATATTACTCTCTTATTGTAGAAGAATTTGTGTGCATAGTATCAATTAGTGAAAAATTTCAACCTATACTAATGAATGTATATCCGCAAACTGTAAACTTCACCCGCCATAATACAGGGTCATCCCTAGCATGGAGGGTGAAATATCACAAAAAACTGTAGGTACTTTCGATAATTCATGTATTAAATAAAAAAAAATAAAAAAATCTTAAAACTAACTTAAATTTTGATTTTTATGGCCAAAAATATTTTCATTGTTTATTTTTGGGGTGTTTTGCCGTATTGCACTATCTCCTTCTTTAGCCAACGTTTCGGACAGCGTTACAGTGTCCATCATCAGTGTCAGTGCCAGTGTCATCAGCCATGATGATGGACACTGTATCACTGTTCGAAATGTTGGCTAAAGAAGGAGTTAGCGCAACACGGCATAACAACCCAAAAATACATAAAGAAAAAAATACTGAAATTTTATCGAAGTACATAAATGATTAGATTTTAATAGGTGTGGGTAGCGGGAGGGGTGATTTGGGGGAAGGGTAGATCGGTGGGAGGCGAACGGTGGGAGGAATCAACATAACATGGGAACATTGTCAATAATGGTGATTTAAAAGAAAAACAGATGTCGGTGGCTCAATTATACAAGAATAAGTAAAAGAAAATACCCGTTTTTATGCAGCCGACATCAACAACTACTGTGAACGAGTTCCTCTCTTATCTGCCGAGATTCTCGCAGGTGCACTGATGCATACGGGAACGACGCTGCTGCTTCCTCCGAAAGCGCTCAGTTGAAATACATAGTAGTAAAACAGACTCGGCGTAATATATCTACGTTTTTTCTACCCATTGGATGGACACCGATCCATCTACAACAGATTGATAAAATAGCAACGTTAAGGTGAAGCCATACCAAATACTGCAAAAATCATGTGTTTTTGGTTTTAAAATTTGATCGCTCAGAAATATGTTTAATAAAATTAAATATTTTTTAAATTAAGTTAAATATGCTTGCCCCTCAAGGGCTGCAGTCCGGAAATAGCTTCCAAATTCAACTGTCGGACGTTATTCAGGTTTGTAAAGGGTTAGCAGCTGGTAACTATTTCAGAGAAATAGTGCTAACACTATACAGAACTACTGTAACGAGTTATTTTATTAAAAAAGGATTTTTTAATGTTCTGGCTACATTTACATTTCACATGGTGTTGACAACATGAATATATTCCTTTCAGAGTCGTTAATTTTTCAAACACAGGTATTCTCGTCAAAGCGCTGTCTCCCAAACCTGACTTTGAAGTAAGGTTGAATAAATATGCGGGATTTTTTTCTTTCCTTTCGCTTATAAGGAATATCATCTTGACGTTTCTTGGAGAATCATGCCGCCTACGCGTTCCTCCAGGACTTGACACCTTGTCAAGGAGGAGAAGAGGAAGATGAGTGTGGCGGCGGAGAAGGAGGGGAATGATGTGGAAAGAAGTGGTGAATAGAGAAGAAACCACAAAAGGTAGGGCGGGGCGTTCCACCCCTGTTGCTGTAAGGGAACACAAAACTCGCGTCTTAAAGTGTAATCGATATTATAATATAGGAAACCTCGTCAGCAACTGCTTTATGGCCGCGGTTATTTCACAAAGCGGTTTATTAACTGCACACTTTTAACTTGGTAACGACAGTCACGATCGTCCTAAATACGTAGTTTCTAAAATAAGATGTTTAATGAGTAGTGAAATGACCACCCCTTGTTGTAAACCGGATCCCCGTCCCTACATTTATAGTTATTTTTACGTGTGACAGCTGTTTCACCTTTCGAAGGCATTGTCGGATAATATAAATAATGCCTCTGG
Source organism: Limnephilus rhombicus (assembly GCA_929108145.2). Lineage (NCBI taxonomy): Eukaryota > Metazoa > Arthropoda > Insecta > Trichoptera > Limnephilidae > Limnephilus > Limnephilus rhombicus. Next base: position 14,494,403 of record OV815270.1, read on the forward strand.
AACATGGGACAGCTGTCATGCGTACAAATAACTATACTTTAAAAAAATAGAACTTTTAAATAATTATATTACGTAACAACTAATAGAACCTTAAAAATATATGTTACGTATCATGGTAATGTTCAATATCAAAAAAAAAAAGAATTTTACAAAATTTTACTGCATCCCGAATGCCTAGTCTTTGAAGACATCTATAGGTATGTCTAATAAATACATACGAACAATTATGAAGATAGTTTAGCCTAATGCATAAAGAACAGCCTGATATTCTTTACATCCCTAGGTCCTTTTACATAAAGAAGAGCATGAAAAATAAGCAATTCAAATTAAAACAGCCGACTAAACGAAAAAAACATAAAAAATGAAATGATTGTTAACGAATTGTTTGGTTCATATTTTCTTTCCGGAAGTGTTTTACGGGAAATACGGCAATGTAGTTCTATCATATCATACTCGCAAGAGAACAAGTACCCGAGAATCATACAAATTCAGACCCTTGCTATAGGAGCTAGGGGCTAGGGGCTAGGGACCAGGGGTACATGAGGGTTCCTGCGGAAAGTCGCCCGTTGCGGTCCCGCCTGTAATAATCAAAAATATCCGGAAATATAAAAAGAAATTCGTTTGGGAGTGGTGACAACTTGCGTGCGTTGGTAAGAATAACAACAGATCTGCGTGAAAAATCTGCGTAATAAAGGATGATGCTTTAAAATTTTATAAAGCTTAATCATAGTTTAAACCTTGTTCATTTTATTATGGTTTACATTTTAATTGTTAAATTTTACGAAGAATATTGTAATTATTGTAACATGATTTATGGGGTGAGTTTATGTACGTCTTGGCAGTAAATGCGTTTGCCCAACTACTGCGTGGCGGACCGGATCGGGAAAGACTGGTTGAAGGAATCGTTATGATTTCTTCAGCTGGACTCTCTTGACCCATAACCTTGTACCGCAGTGGGATGGGTTGATTCATAGACCGTCACTCCTGGACACATTGACCCCAGATTCCTACCCACCCTACATACCTTTCACCTTCCCAGAACTTTCCCTCCTTCCTTTCAATAAAAAAGACCACACAAAGATGACATACTCGTACACCCTGAGGGAATTTTTTCCTTAGGAGCTAATGTAAAAAAAAAAACATCACGCCATTTCACTGCAAGGACAGGCAAAGGCTTAACCACCACACATTTCACTGCAAGGACAGGCAAAGGCTTAACCACCACACATTTCACTGCAAGGACAGGCAAAGGCTTAACCACCACACATTTCACTGCAAGGACAGGCAAAGGCTTAACCACCACACATTTCACTGCAAGGACAGGCAAAGGCTTAACCACCACACATTTCACTGCAAGGACAGGCAAAGGCTTAACCACCACACACCTCGGTTTTAGCACACATTATTTATTTAATTAATATTCATACGTACTTTTTTAATATACAGACTCTTGCCGTGAACTAACTCAAGGCTTAAATTCGCTTAATCGTGCCATAATTGACTTACTGGCAAGTACCTGATATCTTATTACTTGCGCGTCCTCTCTACTTATTATAAATTAAAGTCCTCCACAGCGTCTATCTGTCTGTCTGTTCGCGATAAACTCAAAAACTACAGAACGGATTTTCATGCGGTTTTCACCGACAGATAGTGATTCATGAGGAAAGTTTAGGTATGTAATTTGTCAAGGTTTTGTGTAAATTGCTTGAAATACCTAATACATAAAGGAGAATGTCTGTACGTGGTCGACGAGCGGGCTGGCAAGCGGCCGGTGTGGATTTGATTTGAAGGCAAAGAAAGGTCAATGTATACATTTAATTTCGAAAACTCTGTGTAAAGCCCGTGCATCGCCGGAGACTTCAGCTAGTAATATTATATATTTTTACGACATTAATTAAAATCACCGATATTTACGTTCAGTGTGCTTTATTCTTATTCCAATCGTCTCTTTCTTAACCTTACATGATTACACTTACATCGGCCTTGGATACTATTCGGATCACCACATTGCTAATACATTCGTTCAAGGCTTAACTCCACATACCCGTAATATACATAGTATGCAATGAATCTTTGTACTATGCATGTATGTGTAGTGACACAATGCTCGTACAAAGATCCAACAATAGAGTAGCAATAACTGATACTAGTAACCTTGAAACGACATTATTATTTTAATAACATATGATATTAACTTAATAATCGTCAATACATGGATATTTCCACGCAATCTTGTAGCGACATTCGTGGAAATCCACGAACCACGCGCTTTCCTGTACACCAAATCGGCGATTCCGTTTCATAACCTGAAAAAGTTCCGGCATTTCCCCATGGATCCTTCTAGCAAAGAAAAAGGCAATTTAACCAAATATTAAGTCCAACTGTAATCTAGAATAAATGTCTTCATCGAGATACTTTCAGATACAAAATCGAAATAAATCGGAGGTTTTTTGCCGGCCTGGCTTCAAAACACTGGCCAAATGCCTTCGATTCTTTGCTGAGCCTCCGGGGCTTAAAACGTCACCAACAAAACAGTACTGGCACTATGTTAAAATGATGAAATTCACATCTTTGTAGATTGTAGAATCGCGGTCGGTATTTAATATGGTTCACCCTTTTTACGTGTGGAGTAGTTTTGCTGGTGGATGTAAGCGAGTCCCGCGTCGCTATAATGCGCACGCGGAACAATACGTATCGATCGGAACGCGTCGCGACGCCAGCGCCGCCGGCAGGAAGTAGAAGCCGACGCCGCATTGACAAGCCGGCTAGCAGCTTCCCGCCAAACTTCAAACCCGCCCAGCAAACCAACCAACCATCCAACCTCCCAGCCCGTCTGATACATTATTATGCGAGAGCGGTTCTACATAGAATTCGCTGAATTGCAATGTGACGGGCTACATAAATGTTAGCCATTGCTATATCGTACAACTAGTAGTATCGTATTCAATAATAATTGAATGAACTAGTTTGGATATGATTATTATTACGTGAAATATGCGACAAAATCACAAAGGTTTATATAACAATAACCGAACTTCATAAATTGAGGACACTTTAAAAATACTTTATTTTAGCAGTTTTTTTTAAATTTATTTCATGTGCCTAAAGGTAATATAATATATTATATTTCTTGTGAGAAGATCAGAGTAGGTATATAAACCAAGTTTCATAGTTTGTCGCTGTTCTCACCCAAAAAGAGACTGGATTTCATATATTTATAATTTATACCAAATAACTATTTTACCAAATAACATACCTAACAAAAGGTACATAATATTGCATAAAAACAATTGAGAATACACGTTTAAAATGTAAAATAGCGCAAAACCATGAAAGATCACGGAAAACAAAAGAAAATGTGTTTTTTTAATAAAATATTAATATTTAAAATTTAAACCAGAATCGAACCCCGATCAACTGCTTAGAAGGCAAATATGCTGATCACATCGATGTATTAAGGCTGATCACCATACCACCAACGATTTTGAGAACGGCAATATAAATTCATTATTTTTATTTAATGAAAATAATATTTGAACATATGAGTAATTATGTAATTTTTTTAATATTTTAACGTTACGTTTACACAACCAACATTATATTGTGTACAAGTGCTATTTATTATGCCGAAGACTCGTAATGTCGACACTGGCCTGAATGGTACGAGTACAGTTCTGTATGGCGCAGATTGTCTTGATGAAGATTAATCTCCGATAGGAGAGGACTCCAGAAAAAGGCGGTAATGATGTCTACGGGTGTGCTAAAGCAGCAGAAAGTCTTGAACTGTGAACTTTGACCTAATGAAATATGCACAGCTTTTTCGTTTTGAAATGACTAAGTCAACGCAACTATTTTTAGCTCCCAATGGAATTTCGATCACGAGCTATCGAGCTTTGATATCATCAATTAGGGAAGCAATAGAAGCCACAGATCAATCCAAGTGGTTCGCTACGTTTCGTGACTTAGCAGGGGTGCCCGGGTTCTTGGGGTGAGGTTTGTCTAGATCTTGGCGGCGGATGCGTTTACCCTTTTACTGCGTGGCGGGCCGGAAAGATTGGTTGGAGATCTTTTAAACTCTCCAACCTCACTCTCTCGACCCATTGTCTTGCAGCTCAGTGGGAGGGATGGATTCATACAGACACTTTGGCACCCAAATTCCTACCACCCCTCATACCTGTTTCCTTTCCAGAACTTCGGCTTCTTCATTTCCCTAAAAAACCCTCCATACACGATCACCAAAGATGACAAAGGCCCTAAGGGAACGTATCCATACAACGTGACCAACTTTTCGCAATTTTTAACCCCCCCCCCCCCCACGGTGACTAAAAAACCTAAGCCCCCCATCGCTCATTTGTACCAAGCGTGGTATTTTGAAGACCCCCCCCCCTGAACGGGTCACGGAGTATGAGTACGTTCCCTAAGGGAAATTTTGCCTCCTGTGTGAAGATAACGTAAAAAAAAACTTAACGTAAAAATTTAATTGTCAAAATATAAGAAAAGATGGTAGACTCCCAACCCCTACTAAATTATTGTTCTACGATATGAAAAGCAGTACCTAAATGATTTAAAAAATTAGGTAGTCCACCTGGACTGTCAAAACCTTGTTCGGCTATAAAACAACAAACTTTAAGACACGATTTTAGATTTTCACGGCCAAAATTTATTTTGTTATTAGTTTTTGGGGTATTATGCCGTGTTGCGCTACCTCCTTCTTTAGCCAACGTTTCGGACAGCGTTGCAGTGTCCATCATCAGGGCAGATGTGTAATAGTTAGTGGTGATGTTAGTACTTATCTACTTAGGAGCGATACCGTGTCGCCAGCTCCACTCCTCTACGAGCTGGCGCTGCATGATGCACGATGATGGACAGTGCAACGCTGTCCGAAACGTTGGCTAAAGAAGGAGGCAGCGCAACACGGCATAATACCCCAAAAACTAATAACAAAACAAACTTTAATCACGTACAAAGGTTTTTATCATCCACCACAAGTATTGCACGTCGGCGTCGTATAATGTAGCATCTAAATATTATTCAAACTAAAATGTATTGGAAATAAGCGAGACCAGGAAACGAATATTATATCCCAGGAGACGACAAGAGAATACGTTTGCGTTTGCATACAAGTCTTGAGCTTATACTCTGTGAATATTATACAGGGGACGGACGGGCAAGAAGGATACACGCTAAGTTTTACGACATAAAAAATATTACACATAGAGTCTGTCAAATAAGAGTAGAAAATATAAAAAATGGAACTATAAAATTTGTAGGCTGGCAACACCAATTTACTTGTCAAATATTCTTTTGAAGTCCAAAGACAATGAAAAATCAGAACAATGTATAAACATTTACAAATACATGTTTTTGTTCTTAAAAAAAAATTAAATCGAAGAAGCACTGTTGTTACCTGCAATGACATAAATTTGAGTAAATTGTGTTTTACAATGTGATTGGCTTTCATTTAATTTAACATAAATTTGAATTTAACGTGAAGTTAGTATAAAGGAAGAATCATTAATGGTGAGTTTAGTTACACTACTTTTAGATATGAATGAGTTAAATATATTCAGATCTAAAATTAGAGACATGATCCAAAGCCTGGACAACGCTAGTAGGTACTTAAGCTAATATTAAATAAATGTGAGCAATTTCTAGAGTGTGCTTTATATTTTATTACAATATCGTTATTCTTCATTATGTTAACATAAAATTGCAAAGATATAATAATAATATACTTTTACGAAATTCTAATTTTGAGATCAGTGGAATGAATTTTTTTTTTTCACTTTTACGCCTTTGTAATTTTTAATAAAAATGTAGGTTACACAGCTTTAGATCACCATGATTATATTTTTAGCATTGCCATTTGAACAACAGTGGCGCCCTCCTATGTTTTCTACTCTTATTTGACAAACTGTAAGCATTATGAATATGAATAAATACTTTTGTCCATAAAAAACTCTAATCTTTCAAGAAAGGCTTACAATGGATTGAATCACCGACACAATGTTGTATTTATAAGCCATTCAAGACAGATTCGAGTTTTTTTATGGACAAAACTATTTATTCATATTGCATATATGTACGGGCGCGAACAATTAATGTATTTTAATATTTTAAAGCATAACTTGTAAAGTATTTTTCTTGAAATAATTAAACTAGCTAATCTATGAAAGAACAGATTAAGTGTAACCTTAATAAATCCCGTCCAACCCTATCTCACAACTCACAACGCTGCCCAACCGTGTGGCGATATAGTTCTCATGTCTTTACACTGTATAGTGTAGAGACAGTGGCGCCCTTGTGAGCTGTAGCATATATTTTTTTTGTATTTTCATAAACTGGCGTCATGTGTCCATTCTTGGCAGGCGGCACACTGGATTCAGTCCTCAATCGGTGGGTCTGTATACAGGGTGTTAAGGGACGTACTTGACTTACTTTAACCAGTGATTCCTGACAAAGAGATGCAAACTCCAACATTTTTTTCCCATACAAAAAGACGTACCTACTAAAAATCCTTAGTGTGAGGTACGATCTTACTTGCTGAGAGCCAACAAAAATATGAAAGAAATATATTGTAACACCCATTTATATATATGTGGCCAGCAATGGACCGGAATTAGCAGCCTAGCAACATTTGTATTTTTTAACTTTGTGAGAAAAATCTCAAATTATAATATTTAATTAAATGAAGACAATATTAGCGAAACTCAACCGAAAATCTGGAGACAGAAAAATCAGAATATTTTTTGTTTTTTTTTTTTTAACTAAATTTTTTTGATGTTTTAGATACAAAGACAACTTTTTATTACTAGCGTCATAAGGAATTCGGTTTGTAAGTCCTTTTAAAGACTTTTCAAAGGAGGTTGTGAGTTGATTTCATTCTGAATTGTTCGGTCACCGAATTTTCACTATTTTTCTTGCCATCGGTCTAATTTTATCTTGGTTCTGAAATATTATTTTGGGTATAGAAATGACACAATTATGTCCTTTGCGTGCGAACTCTAGAGACTATAAAATATCAATGCAAGATAGCTTTCATATTTCAAAGACAATAAAATGCGTTATTTCGTTCTCTTTCTGGTTAATGATTAAATAATCACTAACAATGTAGAGACTTTAGACCTTAGTTCCAGGAATTGCCGATCACCGAAGATTTCCGAATAGAACCGAAGTATTTTTATATTTTTTTTATATACGTAATACAAAACAATTGGTAAATTTTATAGGGATCAAATGCTGCGCTAGGTACCCGTGACCGTTCATGTTCGCTAGATTTAATTTTAATTTTCATTTGCCATAGTTTCAATCACTAACAAATTATTGCAGTGAACTAAAAAATGCTAAAAACTTAAATACCCACATCGAACTTTTCCGCAGAAACAAATGTTTGTAAGTCGCTGCGTACGTGTTCAAGCCCATAGCTCGCTCGCGGGACCATCCAGCACTAATGAGAGACATCAAGAGAAATTTTATTTATCCCTGTCATACCTTTATAGGGTTCAATATTGCAATTATTCGTTACGCCCGCCATCTCTGACTTGCCCGTCCATCCCCTATCTAGCATAGGTAGATTATTAATGCTATACAACTGAAAATATGAACCGATAGAAGTTTATCGCGGGTGTCTGGTGTGCCTAAGGTAAGATCAATCTTCGCTTACTTCGAGTGAAATTGATCAAATTTTATAAATGTCAAAATTATTTCTTGAACGATCTTCTTCGCTTACTTCAAGTCAAATTGATCAAACGTCAAAATTCTTTCTTGCACAGATAAAATCAATTTCATTAGCAAAATGTCTGGGACCCGCGTGCCGAGAGATCTTATGTAAATTGGAGAGATCAGTTTCCTTTCAAATCGATATAGATCACACTTGTAGCGACTTTCTGTTCGGTGTACAAGTTCGACAAAGTTCAAAAGGTACTCCGAGAATAATCAACTAATGGTGGTTTCTAATGGCGATCTCCTGAAATAACTTTCAGAGAATATTATTGAATCCCAGCAGAGTTACTGCCGAAATACGTAGAAATCTGATTGTATGAAGCCACGAACTGTGATCTCTGCGTCATGAAATTTAAGTCCTCCGCCACGTCTGTCTGTCTGTTCGCGATAAACTCAAAAATTACCCAATTTTCACCAATACATGGAGTGATTCATGAGAAAGGTTTATATTTTGTGGAGGTTTTGTGTAAATTGGTTAAAAATATTATTAAAGTAGAATGTCTGTATGTAGTGGACGAGCGGTCTGCCAAGCAGACGGTGTGGATTTGATTTATTTAAAAATTAACAGATGGCGGTATGAGTTAAAATGTTGGGTAACCACCCAGTAGATGGCGTTGTGTTTCGTTAGCCACCACAACGCGAGTCCGGGTCAGCTAGTTAGCTAGTCAGCTAGGTCAGCTAAGGAACTTTATGGAGGACGAAGAAACCTATTATGATTAACTAAACCAGGTACACATTTTTATTTAAAAATCACGATTGTGGAATGCAATCAAGTGACAACATGGTGCTACGGAAATAAATAGTATATCAGACACGATCATATACTTTTTCATTACCTTTTCGCCATTATAGGAAAAAGCCAGTCCGTCACTTTGGTTGGACAGGGTTCTAACTTCACTTTAACTTATTCTGAGACATGAAATGTCAAAGCTTGGAAAGACGATTTCTCAAACTATATACAGATTTCTAATTTTGAAATTGAATCTCGTGTAAAATATTTTAAAGTAATTTTTTATAAATATGACCTTTAAAATAAACGTGCAGATATAAACACATGCAACCAGATAGGGCATAGTAACGTATTGCAAGGTTCTAATTACATTTCCCTAATGCCATTTCAAGGTAGGGTCACGTTCTAATAAAATACTTTCCTTTTAAATATGTTTAACTAAAATACTTTACACAAGATTGAACCTTAAAATCAGAAAATGTTAAATAGAATATGAGAATTCGCCTTTGCAAACTTTGACACCTCAGAACCTGGTAAGTTAGAACGCTATCCAACTAAAGTGACGAACTATGCTGCGCCTCGTAAAATCAATCAACTGTCAGATACAAACAAAATGGCAATTGCAAAGGTTTAAAGTGATGTTAGAACCTTGTAAAATAAATTAAAGCTTTAAAAACTTGACGTTTGAGCATCATCATACCAGTATCTACGGAAATACAACACGGGTGGCTCTGAAAAATATTTTGGTTATAGAAATGAGGAAAAGAAATGGTTTTGCATTCAAAGGTCTTTTTTTAATGTCAGTTAGAACCATGTCGAGGCCGAGTCAGGCTAATCTTACTTCTTACTAATATTATAAACGTTATGGATGTATGTGTGTTTGTTACTCTTTAACTTTATAATAATATAGCTCAGAAATAACATATAGGCTATAATTTATAAAGCTAGCTAGGAAGGGGACACGGAAGGGGAACGGGGACGCACGGGAAAGGTGCATGATTCAGGGAGACACAGTGTATTTCTTTGAATATGGCATTGCACTGCCTGGAACCAGCTAGTTATTATAATACATCAGAATTATTCATCCAACAATGTGCACAGAATTCTGAATTTTTCAGATCTTAAACTTCAATACCAAGGTTAGAGTTCTATGTAGTAATGAGTGCAGGCCCTTCAAGGTTCTTCTGGCGACTGGCCGGGCCGGGTCGCCCGGGACACGTTACTGGATAGAGATAAACCTAAGTTTAGTACCAAATGTTTTAATCAAATTGTAATTGATAGAGTTTACAACAAAGCAAGTCAAAATAGACATAATCTTAGATGATTCAATATTATGACTATGACTGGGATTTGAACTGACAGTCGTAAAGTTCCGTAGGCCAAACTGCTTCCCACTCAGCCACCGCAGTTAGTCACCAGAAGTAGTTACCTTAGGCTCAATTATAATATTATTTGTGGGCAATTTTTTGCACGACACCATTTCGCGTCGTTAGTCACGGCGATAAAGACAACGATGACCTATTTTAAACAGGCTACCGAAAGTTGTGAAAACGCGTAAATATTTGGGGGCATCTTTATCTGTCATAACATGCACAGCCTATTAGTCACGGAGGAAAAATAAACAAAAATATTACAAAAAACAGGTTATCTTAGCATGACTCAACTCACAGCTTTGTTGGGTAAGAGATTTCAATATGCCCAAAACTGGGCATACTTTTTTAGATGGGCACGTTGATGTTACTTCATGCTTTGGTTAGGAGTAGGCTTGAGAGTGGATCTGTGGTTTGGAGCCCACACCAAGTGAAGAATTCCCTCATGTTGGAGAAGTTTCAGAAGAAATTTCTGAGATTTCTTTACCTGAGGCGGTATGGCTACTACCCGTGGCTCTATCCTACCCAGTTTCTCTTGGGCATGCTCGGTAAGAACCGTCTACGGGTGAGAAGGGATGTGCTCATTGTAATACATTTCGTAAGATTGATTCGTGGACGGTTCGAAAACTCGGCTATCATAGAGAGTATTAGTTTCTATGTTCCCGATGGTTATCTCCGTCACCAACAGCATAGACTGTTTTATCTCCCGGCTTGCAGAACTAACTTGCCAATGGTTATGCCAGTCAGGAGAGCAGTCTCGTTGTTAAATAGAATCACTTCAAATATACGAAGTGGCCCATATTTATCTCACCAAGGGTGGGGGGTCTAGATTAAAAAAAATCCCACGTAATTAATGTACCTATGCCCCCAGTCTTAATATTTTATCTATTTTAAAAACGCTCCGAAATTTTAATTTTGTAATGTTTTTAAAATGAATTGAATTGTAACGTTTTTATAAATATATAAATTTAACAAAACTTGGGCAGGCATTAGGTCAATAAAGCTGATGGGAAAATCAGTAACTTTGTGCATCACGTTATTGGGTTCAATGTTTTTCAAAATAAATTATTTGTTACTTGCGCAGACCCGCGAAGAGTCACGATGGTATCGGAATACATATTATAATTGTAGGATTGTGGAGGTGAAAGATTTATAAAATACTAGCGAGTACCCGAAAGAAATCGTTTCTTCCCCTGTTGTACCCTTCCACCTTACCTGCCTTCTCCCCTCCTTCTTCCCCCTTTCACATACCCCCCCCCATCTTTCCTTCGTTCCCCTCACCCCTCCAGGAATTTCCCCTTCCGCCTTCCCTCCCTACCGCTAAACTATATGAAATACACACATCTATCAAACAACTCACCTATTATTATTTTTCATACAAATCTCATAACGCCAGAGATCACCGTAATATATATACAAAAACCATCGTGGGCGTGCGCACAACAAATCGCCAAAGTATCAACGCAATTGAATGTGTGATATAGGAACCCTATGGGACAAACAAAGAAAACATTAATTTGTTATATACATGGACATTTGAATATATCTGGACCTGCCTTAAATTATGAAAGCGTATTATTTCCCCCTCCCCATAACGCTTCCATGGAGCCGGCTCGGCTTACGAGAGCCTCGCTTGAATCTAAAAAATGTGACGTCATCATTCTTGTCCTGACCAGCGCCGAGCACGCATCCTATATTTTACGAACAAAAATGAGAGCTTGTGCGATACATTATACCCTAATATATGTGGATATAGCGAATATGGGCGTTTCTCCAGTGAGCTCGTCGCTGGTTACAGGGGGAAATTAAATTATGAAACATTTGAAAAAGTGTCTTAACTAAATACGACAACAAAATATTCCTCTGTGAAAAGGGGCAAACTTTACTTTGCCGCATTTGGACTACGCAAATATGTTAATAACGTGGCGGGCAATTCGCGCTCCCATGTAAAAAGGTCTATTCATTCAAAAGCAGATTTTGCTTTTAAGAACTAAATGGTGAAATTATAATGCGAGATGCCTATATACTGTCAGATTGATTTTTTAACGAGTCACAGTCATCTTTCCCCTCTTCGCCCTCCATAGTTTGGTTTTACCCCTCATCTGTATCTTCTTGTCTATCCATTTGGATGTCTATGGTTATATACATATAAACATTTGCCACAGGATCGTTGCCTTTCAAAATCGTACATTAGAAGCGTCAGAAATTTACCTTTCTAATGAATACTGTTAATATACTTGAAATATCACACGTCGAAAATGTACAAAAAAAAAAACAAATTTGATTTAGAAAATTATTAATAAAATAAAATACTTAATTGTAAATTTAAAGTGATAAGAAGTTGGTACCTACGTTATCGCTTGTTCAATTCACGCAATCATCAGTTCCAATATTGAATATTTCAAATCAAATTTGTGTTAATTATGCAGGAATATTTGTATATCGCAGACTACCGAAATTAGTTAGCTTTTATGTACTTAATGTATCTGATAGTATCATCTTAATGTTTGGATTGTTGTAAACGGAATTGGCGTCCTCTGATATTTTCATAAAAGAACCGCTGAAGTTGAAAAATTTCCAAACTTCAAATAAAAAAAATCGTGAAGATTAAAAAAAATCCCCACCAATTTTAACTAAAATTTACCCATTTTCTCGGTAGAATTTTTTTCAGAATAAAATTTGTTATTACAAAACATTATAATACTTCACATAATATTCATAAGTCTTTAAAAAAATACCCCACTTGTACCAATTTTTCGATTTTCACGGAAGAAATTTTTTCAGAAAATTAAAATTTTCCACAATCCAAAATCTCCCAATATGAAAAATTTCCAAATCCAAACTTCAAATAACAAAATCAAAAAGACAAATTTCCAACCAAACCTAACGTTTTCTAAAATTAAATACAAAAATTGAAAAGAAAGAAATCCAACTCCATGTACGAAGATAATCCTGTCATGGTTTTTATGTCCCAGTTACTTTGCTGCCACTGGATCCCCAATATTATTTTTCCAAGGAACCGGCTATTGTTGGAATCGGTTCCATTGGGCGAAGCCCATCAAAAACCCAAAAATCACTTGGTTTTAACCCAATGATGTTGATTAATTTGACAAGAGCCTAATCTTGTGAGTAAATTTTCATTGCAAACAAATTCTTTTTTTTTTTTTTAAATAAAATGTTCAATTCTTTTAGGTTCTGAACTTATACCATTATATTTTAAGTTACCACATATTAGCACCCCGAACAGTCCACTTCGGAGTGACCGTGTCCCACGCCACTTCAGGCCTCTCTGCACAGAAAAGTAAAGACCGATAGGTTTACAGCGCAGTCACTGTGAGACTTTTCTGTGCAGTGGCTTGAAGTGGAGTGCAGGGTGCTATTATATTAAATCCAAAGTAAATCCACCTTTATATGTAGTAGGATTCGTAGCTCCATATTATATCTGTGCTCTCTTTGTAGGAAAATATTGACGTGCTAAGTCAATTTCCTTTGAAATACAAATAAAATTGATTGTGAACATCTTAGTTAGACTTAACGTTAAGTAATAATAATTATCAAATGTAAATAACATATAATAAAAATAAATAATTATAATGCAATATTTGTATAGCAGAGTTTACTGTTCTTTCACTTAAGTGCGCTAAACCAAATAAATACTACATAAATAAATAAAATTATTCCTGCATTACCGGTCCGCCAAATTTTTCTCTTATTTTCACCGGTCCGCGGGCTTTGAAAGGTTGGGAAACGCTGCACTAAACTATAATAAACTTAAAAATAATTAACAAAGTTATTTGTCTTAATAAAATAAATAATACCATCACAAAGTGAAACCTGTCAGATGAAGTTTTTTTCGAAAAATTAAAAATAATCCTACAATACTCCTTACAAAATATTTATCAAATGATATAAAATAAAGAATATACGGTATATACAATGCAATGCCAAGAGAACAAAAATTAACAATAACAGTGCTGTTATAGCACAGGACAATAACGCACAGGATAAAACAAGAATATTATACCAGAAACTAATGGAGGAAATAATCATACCAATTTAGTGGACATCTTCAATTCGTCACTAAACAAATACAAAACGTTGCTACTGAAGCAGTTCAGTTATGTACAATAGTTGGTGTATAATTTTAACTATTCGTGCATATGTAAAAGCCCCTAAAAGGGTGTTAATAAAAAAAATATATATATTATTTAAACCGTTGAGTTTATAATGCATAATGCAACTTGGTATCATAGTACATAATATTATAATGAATTTCCAGTGTCCTACTTTATACTCTTACAATAAATAATACTAAAAGTAGTTTTCAGATATCTACTTGCCTCACAAAAAATATAATAGAAGAGAGAATACATTTTGAAGGCAATACGAGTTATCTAAGCTACAATTTTATTGAGATCTATCAGTTGGCAATGCTCGAGACCATGGAGCGGAGTGATTATATTAATGCCTCGATGACACACGGGGAGTTACAAGCTACTATCTACTAAGTTTTAAAAGCGGGTAAATCGGGGAGTGAGATTGTCATGATGACACACAAAACTGTCCACTCGCTCAGAAGCGTAGGAAACTGAGGTCGCTTTTAGCGCCAGTAACAAGAATAACGACGCCTGCGTGAACTAAATTCTTCAGATTTTTGACAGTCGAAATCAGCTGTTTATCGGAAGCCATGTTGGAAACGTAAATAAACCAATCACGACCAAGCGGAGCAAGCGTGTAGGCGAGTAAAGTTGACGACCTTTCAACTTTTTTTCGTAGATTGTCAACAATCTACTAGATGCTGCTAGTTAGCAAGTGACACGATGACGCTGGGCGAGTTTACTAACAGATAGTGAATTTCCCAGATAGTAGCTTGTAAACTAGTCCTGTGTCATCGACGCTTTAAAGGATATGGTGAAAATTTTCTTGCATTCTAGCCACGTAATACAAAAAACAACGGAACAGAGACACTTCTAAAGTAGTCAAACCAGTAAAAAGTGGTATATGAGTTCGGGACAAGAAATATCTAACGTGAATTATGCAAATGTTACTAAAACCAAGAATATTAGTTAGAATGTAATAAACCCTGCGATACTTAACATTGGCAGAACTAACGGCAAACAAAGCAAATCTAAAATATTATATTCCTATTCATTCTTATAAGTCCACAAAAATAAAAAATAAAATTATAAGAACAAGATAAGGAATTTTATTAGAAACAATAGTAGGTATGTACATCTTTTCCAACTGTAACTACCGTAGAACCCAAACATCGTTGATATTCTGAAATGACGGGTAAGTTGTAAGAATTGTCTATTATGCTGATATATACCTAACCATTTAGTGTCATATTTTATCAAACAACATAAATCTAGTTGTGAGAAGAAAAAATTTGTGACATTATATATAATTATTGGGTAAATTTTGGGGATCGCTGGCAACGGTTAATATGCACTTTTAAAAAAAAAAATCTTTTGATTCACCTTAATTACATTAAAAGACAACTATTTGCATTGGGGGAAGTGGAAAATATTTTTGTGTAACATGGTTTGTGATACAAAAGAAAGTGCCCCTTTATAACGCCTACTCGCGTCAAGGCAAGAAAAACATCCCAGTTTTCAAGTAGTTTAGCGGCTACGCTAGGTTTGTGTAACATGGTTTGTGATTCTGGCGTACAATCTCACAAGACGAAAACTAATTTTAATTTTACGTAATGAAATTTAGAATGAAATATTTTCCACTTCCCCCAATGCAAATAGTTGCCTTTTAATGTAATTAAGGTGAATCAAAAGGTTTTTTTTTTTAAAAGTGCATATTAACCGTTGCCAGCGATCCCCAAAAATTAATAATTATTGTACCAATTCTTGCCACCGCTAAACAATCAATTTCAGCAATAATTTTAATGACATATACAGAAAAATTTGCTTTGATACAGCAATATCGAATCAGTGTTTATATTTGAAGGCGATAATGTGTTTGTAATATCATTTATTATTAAAAATACGAAATAGGATACAGAAAAAATATGATTCTAAGTATCTTGCAAAAACTTTAGCAGATTGTGAGTTATTATTATTGGTCTATAATTTGATAATAATTTATCGTTTCTGGGGTACAAGCAAAAATGAATACTCCAAAATTATATGGTGCAACAATGAAAATCATGTTTTGTTATTATTCCTACAGTTTTCAAAATGTCACAAATATTTAGTTATAATAGTCACTTGTATATCTATTACATTATTCTCTGTTGAATTCAAAACTGTATCAATAATGTTGTGACAGTTATATAAATAACATATCAAAAGATTCCATGCGAATTTAATATCTACAGAATGACATAAAGACCGTATTTATAACATTTTTTGACACATTGAGTACCTACATTGTTTTGCACAATTCAATTTTTCTACATAATCTGCAAATGTCGTACTACATTTAATATAGAAATTTAAAAAATAAGAAATTGAACATTGCGAAATTGCTGTACGTAGAACCAAAAAGTTGGTAATGGAATAAAATTTTATTGAAAAACATAAAAACTTAGAGCAATGCTGTCAAATTAAAGTAGTACATACATAATAAATATCGATGAGCACACGTTCCACGGTTAACGGCACAAGTCGAATAATACACACATTTATAATGGAAAAGTGATCATTTTACTCACCTAAAACATCATTCACACATTTATTGAAGACATAAAAGTAAATATCGCCGGAAAAACACTAATTATTGGACACACCGACGACACCGAAAAGGAAAAATACTTTTAATATGAAACCGAGATACCAACAGAACAAACAAACTCGATCATTTATTGTTCAGTTGGTTCAGTGTTTTCGGACCAAAAAAATATTTTACCGATATTTACGTGGCTAAGAACCAAGAACCTGGATCAAAAATAATATTGATAGGACCAAAGCAAATTGGAATTTTTGTTTACGTAAATCCAACACGAATAAATGGATTTTTGTTTTGAAATCCAATATGCATAAATGTACTTTAACGAGAAGTTTCGTATAAGTAATCGAGTTCGATTCAGTCGACAGTAGGGAATCGTAGTGATTACTATCAGTTGAAGTTTTTTTTATTCAATATCCCGCAAATAGAGGAAGGAATGTGTTACTTTCAACATGCTTTCAGCTCAAACCGATATAAATCTGCTGAACGACGCATTGAGCCAAAGCCGACTAATAAAGTTGACTTTTTTTGAGCACCCAGTTATATTTATTTAAGACTAGCTTTTTCCCGCGGCTTCGCTCGCATGGTATTAGGGGATTTCCACTCAGCCTCCTCCACCTTCCCTCTCCCCACTCCACTCCCCCCATCAATCCCCTCCCCTTCCACCCACTCCTCCCCCCTCCACCTTCCCTCTCCTCACACCACTCATCCATCAACCCACCTCTCCCTCCCCCTCCTCCACCCACCCCACCTCCTCCACTTTCCCTCTCTCTACTCTACTCCCCCCATCAACTCCCTCCACCCACCACTCCCCTCAACCACTACCCCTCCACATTCCCTTTCCCCACACCACTCCCCCTCATCAACCTCCTTCCCCCCACCCCCTCCTCCATCCTTTCCCTCCCTTCCCTAACCCCCTCTCACCACCCTCCTCCCCCCTCCCCTTCCCCCCCTCCACCAACACGATCCCAACACATTATTTCTAGACTAAACTCAACTAAAAAAAAAACATTTAATAAATTTCCCGTCCATAAGTAGTTGTTACCTCTACTGAATCTTAATTTTTAGGGTAGCAACCAAGGTTCGTGGAAAATAACCATGGGAAGGAACAATTTTTTTTAATTAGGTGGGTGGGGATCAGTGTGTCCAGGGGCGACGGTCGTCGACGATTGGTTTATTTATGGTTGTGTGATTCCATCACTTCCACTGCGGTGCAAGGCTATGGGTCGAGAGTCCATCTGGAGAGGTCTAGGTAAGGTCTCCCTCAACCAATCACTTCTGATTCAGCCCGCCACGCAGTAGGTGATCGTACGCAATGGCCGTCTAGACAAACCTCACCTCATGAACCCGGGTATGGGGTGACCATGGCTGGGGTGTTCATCATCCAATAAATGGTTCCCGGGGCGGCGGTAACTATACCCGCCTCCCAAATTGAGACGTATAAAGATTGTAGTTTCTCATAGACACCCTTTTCAAATGTTTCGTATCATTTTATAAAATAGTGAGTGACCAAATAAAAGAATTTTGAGAATTCCAATAACAAGATCATACCTTTATTCCATGATTACAAAAAAATTAACACAATACAGCCCAATAGTTCCGTTGTAACCTCTCTTTCTCATAAAGGTCGGTTTCCACAAACATGGGGCCAGGCCACAAATTTTTTTGTTTACTGTTGGCCATGTAAAGAAAAAACATTGTGGCCTATACCTAACCATCCACAAAGTGAGTATGTTTTTTTGTCTTCGGATGATAAGACGGAACAGTAGGATCAGTGACACCCCCAACCGCAGAGATAGTGTAAATCCTTGACCCGAAATGGGTGGCTCATCTGACATGTTCCCTATCTTAATGGATTTCAATTTTTAGCAGTCGTACGGTGGGAATGCTTTCCTCGTTCTACCGGTATCTCAATGGGAGATGCTCTAAGGAAAAATATATGCAAATACTGCACAAGAATCACAACTTCTCCCAGAACAAGTGAAAACTATGGCTCCCCCAGCAATAAGGGTTTGATGCAAGGCCGAAAGTATTGGGAAGAGGAAGGACATGAATAGCTTCGACTTCATTCTTGCATTCAGCTCAGCTGTGGAATGATTTTCTGACTTCTTTATTACCTCCCTCCTACAACATGGGCTTATTCAAGACAGGAATGCTGTGAAATTATTCTGAGAGAAATTATTTTCCTTAGGTTTTCCCGTATTGCGTCGATAATGTAAAAAATATTTGATGACCGCTGTGGCAGAGTGACAAGCTTCTAGGCTCAGGAGCATGCAGTTCGCAAGCTCGAAACCTGGCATAAGCAAAATATATTTGCACAAAAAAAACTAACACCTCATTCCAGATCAGACAACGCTCTCAGTATCGCCCTAAGAACCCAACTTGAAATGGCCTTCATATTCACTGACCAGATGTGAATATGGAAGCGCTTTCCAACCTACTTTTCTCCTCCACACTTCCTTCAACCTCAAAATATGTCCTAAATAGGGAATACCAGCCCCACTGGCTCCCCCGAGCAGTTAGAACCCAAACAGTATTTATTTTTTTAGAATCTGGCAGGGGAAATAGACAAAAACTTTTATTTTGCTTCAGGCGACATTGAGTTACCATCAACCTTATGAAATTGAAATGATCAAAATGTGATTCACCAGACAAAAATTATCAGGATACAAATAAATCATAACAAAGTTGTTTTAGATGGACTTGTTTATTTGAAAAATATTTCCTACAATTCCACTCTCAACAATACCTAACACACAATCATTCATTACGTTACAGCATCGACTCTGATTTAGACCCTAGTCAGACCTCCAAGCTGTGTACACATTTGAGACATATTATTTTATAGAAAGTTATCCTGAAAGATGAATACATTTCATCCGAATCAAAGCACATATAATTTACACAGAGCAACGAGGCACTTGCCAAATTACTTCCTCCCAATGTACCACACTCTATGAAAATGTACACAATGCAGCTGTAGTATACACTATATAAGGTGGTTTATTTACCCATGAAATTATCTTGGTTTATATAATATTCATATACCTTGATGCCACTTTAATGTTGTCCTATAGTAGAAGAAATAGATTATGTTTAGACATTCACAGGACTTAAATAAATTATAAAATCTAATGGAACATTTCACTGTTCTTTAGTAGGGGGCGTATCTTCGCGGGGGAGAAGGTCCCCTCAGTCCAGGTCTGGAATAAAACAAATACAATTATTGCGTGTGCCAATGACTTCACATCTCAGTTACATTGTAGACAAATAAAATAAAATGCTAAACTTTCGAAATCGCTTTATACGCTCAATATGAATATTTTTTTGAAAACACCTTTAGATTTACATAAATTACTATAAGACTACTATTGCATTTGGGGCGATGGAAAATACTGCATTCAAAATTTCAATTATGTAAAATGCGCAGCCGCGATTTCACACTAGAAAGCAAATTTCATTTTACTATAATTTAAATTTTGAATGCAGTATTTTCAATCACCCTGAATCCAAAAAGTTATCTTTTACTGTAATTAAGGTGAATTAAAAAGTTTTTTCTAAAAAATGTGTGTTAAGCGTGTCCAGTGATTTCGTAAGTTTACCAATAAAATGTGTTAGTGAAATAATACAAGTGATACCAATGAGAGATTTGTTAATCAGAAACCGCAGTATCAATACATTTTAAACTTGTTGATGTGGGAGTTTATCAAACAGCATGCATACATTTAATAACATATTTCCGCCTCAAATTAATAGAGATATCAAGATAAACATTTGGAACAGATTTCATGTTTGTACAAAACGTTGATGGCAGAAAGTAGTAAATAATAAAACCTTTCCCTCGGGTGGGTCATCAGCAATAGTGCATTTACCAACCCACGTCAACAGTTCATTAAGTATTATTACAACACAATTTTCAGTTCTTACATGCACCAATCAGGCCAATCTCTCAATGGTCATAATATAGATATTCATCCAAGTCACGATTATAATTTATCGAAGTCACAGGGTGTAGTAAAAAAAAAATCTTTAAAATTTATTAAAAATATTAGATTTACCTTCTATCATCGAAGGAATCACGGCTGAAATCCTCGAACATCCTGGAAAGATTATTAACAAATTAATTGAGAAAATTAATTTAAAAAAGCTTGTGATGGGTTTGTTTGATCGAATAATGGGGTATTTCCACCTCACATTAAAAAAACTAAGCAAAAAATTCGATGATTATGGCATTTTTATTTTATCTTTATGTTAACGAATAAATTTTCTACAGTGAGTCAAAGTTTCCCATTTTTGAATTACCGCTATAACAATATTTTGGGCGTGGCTATCGTGTGGCGTCATGAGCGTGGACGCTCACTGACAGTGTTTATTTATGCTGGCCCAGCTGAGCTTCGCTTTTGACGTCACAATCCGATTTGCCAACCACAGGCTTTTTTTAAATATTCCGTACATTTTCAACAGAATCCCTCGTTTGTGGAAATACCCCATTGCTCATCAATTATGAACTAAGAGGTTTTAGAACAAAAATTATGACCTTTAATCGCTTATTGAATAAAAACGGAATTCTTAGTCTTATGAATGAACAATCCAGTCTCTGTATTCAGAGCGGCGCAGTGGAGAATGCTGACCTACAGTAGAAAACACACCAAACGAAAAGACTAGACGTACCCTCTTGAGATCTGCGGTCCACGTGGTGGACTGCGGCGGCTAAACATGCCATCGTATGAGGATCTCATCCCACCCAGCGAGCGTGACATAGGCAGCGGGGGCAGGTGCAAGGGCTCACGGCGCAACGGGGGGGACATGAACTCCCCGCCACGGCCGCCACCGCGTTCACCGCCACCGCCTCCCAGCCCGCGGCCCATTCCAGAGTAGCGCCGCTCAAACATGTCACGGGATGAATCATAGCGATCATAGTAGCTGTCGTAAGCATCCTAAAAGTCAAACAATTATTATAACAGGAGAAAAACATAAGACAAAAATCGAATAATCCTTTTACGAAGGACGAAGGTACAACGAATACAAATAAGCAAATTCCTGGGAGTCAAACCCAAATTACAGTAGCCATAATAAGTATAAATGTTGTGAGATAATAAATCAACAGGAACAGCAGAAACCAGGCATCCTATACCATCTCTACAAGATAATCTCCAAAGATAAGTTCTAGTGGATGATGGCCATCTATCTGTATCTCCAAACAATGATGAATAAAGTATACATTAAAATAGTGGTATGATAAAAGGATGGCAGGATTATTTCCAAACTCGTTGACTCCTGACGAGATATTCAGTACGGACTGGTCCGCTTGAGGTTAATTGATAAAAGTGATAGTTGATGTCACATGGAAATGAGATAGATAGATAGACAAACGGTGTTGATGGCACTATGCCTAACCAATGGATGATGCAAGTTTTCGGTGAATGGATAAATAAATAAAAAATTATTTCTACCAAAATGTAGCGCACAAGAGTCTCGTATTTGACTGCGACACAAAAAAAAGTAAGGTGACTGTGTCACTATGCGACATGAAATAAGTTTTTATTTACGCGCCAGGCGAATCGTTTAGTTGGCAGAAGTAAGGTAAGGACAGTACCCCGAAGCCGCCCATGATGCGATCGCGGAGGAAGGGCGGGGGCGGCGGTGGCGGCGGCGGGTAGGGATCTCGGCCGAAGGCGCGCTCTCGGAAGCCGTTGCGGTCAGGACCCATCACCTTGGGGCACTCCTTGGACCAGTGGCCCCCGCGGCCACAGCGGTAGCACTGCTCGGGATCGCCCATGCCCGGCTTCTGCCTCACGCGGCTGGTCGACACCTGTACCTTCATGGGCTGTCCGTCCACCATCATGCCGTTGAGCTCTTTGATAGCCTCGTTAACGTCGCCCGAAGCATCCAGATGCACGAACCCGTAGTTGCGCACGATATCGCACTCGACGACGGTGCCGAACTTCTGGAACAGTTCGCGGACCTCCGGCGCGCGGGTTTTGTCCGTCAGGTTGCCGACGAAGATTTTGGTAGTCGGAGTGGAGGGCGCACGCCGGCTCTTGGCGGCCTCGCACTTGATCACCTGGCCGTGCACTTGCTGCCCGTTCAGGCCCTGGATAGCCTCGCGCCCGACGCTCTCATTTTCCATGTGAACGAACCCGTAATTTCTGACCACATCGCATTCCACGACGGTACCGTGTTTCTCGAAGAGCGGTCGAAGGTCATTTGCGGTCGTTTTTTCGGAAAGATTTCCGATGAAGATTTTGAACGTACCGGCACCCGGCATGTTTAGTCTGAAATATACAATCGAACACGTTCTTTGAGTTTGTCGGATAACAAGAATCCTAAGTAAAACAATTGAACGTAGTTATGACGCCATAGCGACATAACAATCGACAAACCACATAATATAACATAAAAGATAATAAACAAAAATAAAAAGGCAACATTAAAGTTGTACTTACATGGTGTATTCAGCTTATAACAAAACCTTATAATATACTAATTACCACTATATTTCAACAGTTACATGTATTTTAGGCGGCAGGCGAAAAAAAAGCGACGCCACCAAAGCCGATAGATAAAACCGCAAAATGGCGCACATGCCAAAGTAGCGACAGGAAACGGAAGGAAAAAAACATTGCCATCATTTAGAAAACAAATATAGTTCTGCCATGTAACAACGAACCTTGGGGCACTTTTGAAATTGAATTTGTAATTTTTTACCCTTATGGCTCGTTCAAACGGTTCAATTTTAACTCTCTGTTGAATTACACTTGAAAGCTTATTGACAAGTGTGAATAACAAAGTTGGTCAAGTTTTTAGTTGAGCAACTAAATTTTAAAGCCCGTCTACTTTTTCCGTTCAAGTATCATCGTTCGAGTTTCGCTCTTGTACACTTGAACACTAACTTGTTTCAACTCGCTTGCGAATTTTAGTGCCCCGCGGGGCCTGCAGGCGAAAATAGATGTTTACACACATCTACTGTCGTGGCATCTTTTTCGATGAAAAATATTTGAAATGGTCGGATGATATGATGTTTAGATTTATCGATCTCTACCAAAACCATCCCTGTCTTTGGGATCGAAAGCAAGATTTGTATAAAAACAGAAATGCCCGTGACAGCACATTAAATAATATATTTTCGAAATTGGTGTTGTGGGACCCCTAGACATAATTAAATAACCATGGATAAGAAAAAATTAGGATTAGTAAAATAAAAAACAGTGGATACTTGAAAATGAATCTCCCTTTGCCAAATATCTCATATCATTTGTAATTTTGTTTTTACAATGTTTTTAATGCTGCTCGCTTCAATATCTTGTTTATGAAATTTATCTTGAATTTTAGAAAGGCGAAATTTCATCAAACTTTTCTTCCGAAATTTGTAAATGATTTAGATACTTAGTTGATTTTTTGAAGGTGTGCAGTAGTATTGGTTATCAATACAATTTGAATACGGAAAGAATTCGTTCATTTAGTTTAACATTCGTTTAGTTTATTCGTTAATTGGTAAACCATATCGGCGACACCAGGAAGCGCAGTCCCACCCAGTAAAAACTGCGGATAGCACATCTCTTATATTTCAGTATCTTAGGTTCTAATATTTTAATACTAACTCTCTCAAAATAGTATAGGTCTCTCAAGTTAAGTTGACTTCATCACAGTACTCACACAGATGCAAAACTTTCATACAGCGTGTTTCGTTTTAGGCTTAAAAAAAAAAATAATGATTATTTCACAATTGAGAATACGAATCCAAAGCGTGTTGAAGTCGGTCACATAAAACTTATTTTGTTTTACAACATCGTTATTGAAATACTGAAGGTTATCAATTTTTTTTTTTAAACTAAATGTGATAATCTTCAGGATTGAATTCAAATGGGCATTGGGGGGAGGGGGGGGTCTTGTGACACATTACTGTGCGTTACGAGGGGGGGGGGGGGTTCGAACCATGCGTTACGTAACATGTTTTTCTTTATTTAGATTAAAAAAAACTAGGGAATTAAAATTTTCTAACCTTAAAATCTTGGAAACCCCTTTCGTTCTCGAAATCTCTTGTTTTATTTATTACCGCAAACGCGATTAAAACAAGAAAAAGGTATTTAAGCGACTTTCCAGTTTTGCGCAACTTAATTGTGACTTTCAGGTAAAAATTGTCACTTGGGCGTTATGTAACGTTTAGGGGGGGGGGGGGGGAACCCAACAACGTTACGGCGCTTTACTTGGGGGGGGGGAGGGGGGGGGTCAAAAATCTTATTGTGTTACGTAATACTTGAACGCCCCCTTGATTAACAAGTTCCGTTTGATTTAAATTGAAACATATGAATGAAATCTTATTCAATTTTTGTTGTTCAATAAAAGTTGTTCAATTAAAACTGAAACATGTTAGCCGGGTGGTTATAGCGCATTTTTTTTTTATTTAAAAAAAAATACATACATATACAGATTTATAGTAAAACATATGGTTCTTAAAACTAATTATAATATATACATTTCTTTTTAACGAAACTACCCAATTCAAAAGAGAAAAATTTCTCGTGCTTGAATTTTGGAGAGTGCCATTGTAAAATGCGAGTAGGTATAGGTACAGAGAGTATGTTATTACAAGTACTTACATTAAAAATATACATATATATACACGAAGACAAGTCGACATAATGAATTTGAAGTAAATAAGAGTTAAATTGGAATAGGATGCAATATAAGATAATACAGGCATAGATATATCAGAAATAAAAATAATATTATTGTATTTACTCAATAGGTAGATTGTAAGTAGGTAGTAGGTACATAGCGTTGGTTAAGAAACATTGATGTTTGAAATGGATGGGCAAAAATGTAAAAGTAGGTACATAATATTATAAAGTTGCAACAATTTGGTGCCTACAAATTGATATGCTGACAAAATATTTTTAGAGGATATGTTCTAGTTTTTTTGTTGTTATTATTGTGATGATGAATTTAAAACTTATAATTAGTGTCGGGTTGGTCTATTAGTTGTTTTATTTGGGATTTAAAAACTTTATAATTTTTTTCAGACTTGATTTTATATGGGAGAGCATTGAAAATTTTTATACCTTGATAAGCATAATGGTGTTGGGAAGCACTCGTTTTAAAATTTGGAATTTCTAAATAGCCACATGATCGTGGTCGGTTGTTTATGTTTGTGAATGTTGTGGTTGATGGATTGAAATGATCTTTATGAGTTTGTAATAATGAGTTCTTTTTGAAAATTTTATTTAGACTGAGAACCCTAAAAGAGTCAAATAGCTGTGTTGTTGGAAATACAGATGGTTTTCGTAAGATGACGTTTAAAATCAACCTCTGTACCCTTTCTACAGGTAAGAAGTTAGTTTTGAAGGTCCCACCCCATCCGATTATACCATATTGTAGAATAGATGGGGCAAGAGAGAAATAGATAGTTTAAATCATACTGGATGATAAGATGTTTCTCAGTCTAATAAATATGTATACTTATAAGTTTTCTTATTCTGGTTACTGTGTTTTGGACTTGTTGTTTCCATTTTAAGAGTATCTACTATGACACCCAGATACTTTATACTATTTTTGCATGTTATTGGTAGGCAATTGTCATCGTTGCATTCCTTTTTATTTTTGCACTGTGATGAATGGATTTTAATAGTTATATTGTTCTTGACATTTTTTTCTTTCAAAGAGAATGGAATAAAATAAGTTTTCTCTGTATTTAGTGAGAGACAATTTAGGTCAAACCATGTTTTGAGTATGTTTATATTGATATTTGCTATACTCTTTGTTTCCTCCCATGATTTCCCTTTAGTGATAACTACAGTGCAATACATTGGTCCTAGGGCCTAGACCGACATAGCATCTCCCACCCACGCTTCTCATACCTCCGCTCGGTGACCAAAGGGCAATGGACTAGAGGGTGAAGTTAACGGTAACCAATCCGTCAGGGGATCCCGAAAGTAGGGCTAAAGTGAGAAGCAGTGAGCAACAAAGTCTGACCCTCATGTTAGTGGCGGCTCACAAATGTTGGGTGTGGCAACTCAACTCGGGTACTATTCACCCACACCATATCTAACTCAATTCGGGTACTAGTCGCATACACCATATCTAATGGGTATCCAGGCTCATTAGTTTAATCTGATAATTAACCATAAATGGGCAATGATAGCGGATGCAGCCCTAGTTAGTTGGGTCACTCTGGTTCCACGTCTGAAGACCATCGGTGGATAAAAAACCATATAGTCAAATCAACCAAATTTCATGGAAAAACATATGCAAAGATGCACTATCCCAAAGATATTCAAATACAGAAGAGATATGCTATGGTGTCCGCGCAACTGTCGCCGGACTACGCGCTAATTAGCGTAGTTTTCATACAAAAAGAATTTGTTCATTTCGTTGATTTTTTGAAAATGTGCATTAATATTGGTTAACAATATATTTTGAATAAGGAAAGAATTCGTTCATTTAGTTAAACGTACGTTTGGTTTATTCGTTAATTATTTGATTTTTTTAGTTTATTTGTTAATTGGTAAACAATATCGGAGACACCCGGAAGCGCAGACCCACATAGTAAAAACAGCAGATAGCACATCTACTTATATTTAAATATCTTTGCACTATCCTGTCTGGCAGCGAGGGTGATTTTTTCCTTGGTGATCCAGAGACTGACATCGTGTCAGGGCCAGCTTGCGGGACTCCAGGGGCAAGCAAAATGAAGCGAAGAGGAAAGCCAGTCGTTCTGGGTTTGAAAAGGTAAGAGCCTTTGTACTTAAGAGCTATTACGAATTGATGAGAAGACGTGGGATTGATATTGCATGCGTTCAAGAAACCAAATGGAAAAATACAAATATAGACAAGTGCCGTTACTTAGAAACACAGTCATATGATTATAAACTATATTACTATCGGAGGAAGTAGTACCAGAAATGGAGTAGCCATTGTGTTACAGCAAAGTTTTATGAAAATGTGATAAAAGTAATAGCACCAAATGATAGAACTATAATGTTAAAGTTGGTATTATGTAACGCTATTTACAATATCATATGTGCATATGCACCACAAATGGAATGTGATAGAGAAGAAAGAGACAGTTTTTGGGACAAGCTGGAAGCATTAAATCAAAACATTCCAGAAAATGAAGCTATCATGATGGGGGCAGATAGGAATGGGCATGTGGGGATGTCAAATAGTGGCCTGATACTAGCCATGGCGGCTTTGGATATGGAGTACGAAACGAACGAGGAGATGAGCTACTTAATTTCTCAGATGCATATGGTTTCACTGTCGTCAACACATTCTACCGAAAGAAACCAGAACATCTCATAACCTACAAAAGTGGAAATTCTGCAACACAAATAGATTATTGGTTATGCAGAAACGAAATGAGAAAAATGCTCAGAAACTGTAAAGTTATCCCTCGTGAACACCTTGCGATACAACGTCGCCTACTATTGCTGGAATTACATGTAATGAGACATAAATTGTATATGTACGTATAAGGATAAGATAAAACCAACAACCAAAATTAAGTGGCTCAATATCTCAAAAGAAAACAGTAAACATCAGAACTCCAAAACTGGATGCTAGAAAATTTCCAAAACCCAACTGAAATGTGGAAAGTTTTGAACAGGTACGTTTACAGGAAGCCAAACGACATCTGGGAGTCTAAAGATGTAAACTGAAAATAAAGAAGGAATCACGGTGCTGGACAAATGAGGTGCAAAAATGTCTAAAAGAGAAGAAAACTGCTTTCAGAAACTTGTCAAACTGTAAGTGCGATACCAAGAAAAAGTAACTTCGGATATTATATAAGCAAGTAAAAAAGACAGCAAAGAAACTAGCTGAATGATGACCCAGAAACACCTAATGGGGTGCAAAGAATATACAAAATCGCAGCACACAGGAAAGAAAGGGCTATTAATCTATTAGAACATCCAAATACATAGAAGACACTGACGGTGAGTGGATCACAGACAAAATCAAAATATGCAAAAGATGGAAAGATTATTATTCTACATTGTTGAATGAAGAATTTCCAAGAACAACTCATGTGTCAGAGGAACCAGTGCTGGGGCCAGTTGAAAAAATCACTCCGGCAGAAGTTAAAGTAGCCATATCACAAATGAAAATGGGAAAAGCAGTAGGGCCAGACAATATTCCAGCCGAATTATGGAAAAAGTGTGGGGGCATAAATGGCCATAAAACCTGTATAATAAAGTACTGACTGGAGAATCAATGCCAGAAAGCTTTAGGAAGAGTTATCTCCTTCCATTTTTCAAAAATAAGGGAGACTATAGGATGTGTGACAATTAAAGAGGGATAAAGCTTATGACTCACACCAAAGGTGTTTACGACGAAGATATCTCAGAAAATTACAGACCACCCTCTTCCCTTGAGAGCATACATATTCCTGCCGTACACAATATAAACAATGTTAAAACTAAAATTAAATCTCTAGACAAAAATAAAAAGGCCGGACTTGATAATGTGCATCTCAATATCCTTATAAATTGCATTGCTTCACTGGCTGAGCCGATTTGTCTATTGTTTAATCAATCCCTTGACACAGGTTGCTTCCCTGACATTTGGAAACGTTTATAACGTTTTAAAAAAGGGTAATAAAAGTGATATCACTAACTATAGACCAATATGTAAATTATCTATAATTCCAAAATTTTTTTCATCCATATGAACTTAAGTTCATCAAGGAATTAAAATGCTTGCTTCATTCTTCGAAATTCCAGAGGTTTTAGGAATATATCAATATTATAAATTTTGTACACATCCTTAGTACGTAGTCAAGTCCAATATAATTCCTCGATCTGGTCCCCCCATTTTAAAATAAATTCAATTCAATTGAAAAAATTCAACATAAATTCCTAAGAGACATGAATTTTAAACTTGGTATTCAAACTGAAAACATGAACTTCAATTACTTGATGAAAGAATTAAATTTATTAAGACTTTCAGATCGAAGATTTTTACATATGTTCAAAATTGTAAATGGTACAATAGACAGTCCTGATTTAATTAACCTCATTGAATTCAATTTACCCACGAGAGCCACTAGTTCTAAAATCTTATTTAAATGCAACAATACCAGAACTGAGTATACGAAAGACTTGCTTGTACCTAGGTTGCATGAAGTTTCTAATAGATATGCAGATGTGGCAGACCTATTTAACTCATTGACGTAGATTTAACTGCACGGAAGGTAAGTACAAGAGGGCTATGCTAACAAAAAATTTTAACCGCTTAAGGATATTCGAGTATATTCGGGCGGCTATTACCTGCGAAAATGCGCACGCCCAAGGCAACTCGGGCAAGCTTTACCACAAGTTTTTTTTTTCCTTTTCTTTGAATTACGTGATTCAAATTTTTTTTCATAAAAAAGGTGTTTTTTTCCATTTTCTAATGATTACTGAAGGTATTAGTTTTATTTGTACTATAGATTTTTGTATGTAATTGTATCTCTGGTGTCATTTCTCAATCAAATGCCACAATTAACTGTGATACTTTTTTTTTCATTATTTCTAATATTTTTCTTATGATTTTCTGACATGTAATCAGTGTTTATGGTATATTTATACCGTTGATATTAAATAAATAAAAATATATGAGAGGATTATCAACACACGAATTAGGAATATTGTAGAAATTCCCGAAGATCAATGCGGCTTTGTGTCGGGGAAATCAACATTAGATGCTTTTCAAACAGTCAAAAAGAATCGTAGATGAAAAATATCGAAATGCAAAAAGACTTACACATGGTATTTATAGACTTGGAAAAAGCATTTGATAGGGTACCTCGAAGCCTGAAATGGACGGCATTGAGATCTCATAACGTGCCAGAAGGATATGTGCTCTCCATACAAATATGTATACAAACGTAGAAACACAAGTAAGACGCACATCAGAGACATCACCAAAATTTCCAATTAAAGTGGGGGTATACCGAGGATCTGTCTTCAGCCCACCGCTATTCATAATGGTCATGAATTATCTAACAATTCAAGAAAAGAACAACAGTATTCTCAAGACTATGCCTTATAATAATAATATTTGGATGATTTATATAGCGCCGTTTTTGTGAAAAATCACCTCAAGGGCGCTTATGCAGATGATGTGGTACTGATAGCAGATAATCATTGTGATAGAATAGCCTGGAAAGGTGGAGAAAGATTTCAAGATTTTGGAAATTAATTCAAGAACATTCACACACCTAAAATATGTATTTTTCATATGTTCGTAGTCATCTTGAATTCGCTGCTCAAATATGGAATCCTCAATATAATATTTACATTAAACACATTGAAGCCATCCAAAGGAAATTTGTCCATCATTTAAATTTCAGGCTTAATATTGGTTACAACAACGTAAACAGCTTGATGGACCTTTATGGACTTAAATCATTAAAAATTAGAAGAGACTCCGTAGATATAATATATCTACATAAAATTATCAATGGCGTTATTGATTGTTCACCCCTTTTGTCTGAGATTAATTTTCGAGTCCCGGGCGCAAGAACTAGAGACAAATCACTTTTTCATCTTCAAAAATGGTCTACCAATCTCAGACAAAATGCTTTTATATTCAGAGCATGCAATATATTTTATACGAATTTTAATGATATAGACGTATTCTCGTATAATTTAAGAACCTTAAAAAAATATGTCATAGCTAATGCTAAATACCCTTTACAAGTTTATTTTATTTTTTATTATTATTGTACAACAGAATAATTCCAATTACAGTACAATTTAGTTACCCTATCAGCATTTAGGCAAGTGACTCTTCAATAATATTTTTAAGGCATATAAAGAACAGTCACTTACATCCGAATGGTTTGCAATTTCATTTAACAGCACCACTCCCCTCGTCAATGCTTTGCCAAGACGACTGTACTTTAAATAAGTCATGATGTCGACTTCGGCTGTAGTGGTCTGGTAGATATAAATCATAGCATCCCAAGAGAAATGGGCTATCGATGAAATTGTTCCAAATTTTGAAAGATAGAATAGCAAGACTTGCTTTCCGTCTAGGTTCTAGACTCACAGAATCAGTTTCCTCAAGTAAGTCAATATGGTGCATGAACCTTGGATAAGTACCATGCATGGAAGATGCTCCGAGGAACTAGCATCATTGATCCCTTCGGCACCGGTGCATAGTCGGGAAACACGCCAAACGCGTGCCCAACATTTGTACACAGTTGACATTTGTCACATGAGAACGGGTCGTTTCTTCGACTCGTTCTTATGTTCAACAGCTCGGCTGTGGAATGATTTGCCGGCCTCTGTGTTTCCTCCTTCCTACAACATGGGTCTCTTCAAGACCAATGTTCATTCCTTCCTCTCCTCAAAAAGACCCTCCACACAGCATCCCAGATGACATAGGCCCTGAGGGAAATTATTTTCCTCAGGGCCTCCTGTGTGGAGTTAATGTAAAAAAAAAAAAAAAAAATGCTTCCGCATATAAACATACCTGAGGAATTTCTTCTGGATTTGCTCTAACATATCAATGTACTTCTGGTGGTACGGTGCCCAAACATCGCTCGCGTACTCCAGCTTGCTTCTCAGTATGCCATCGAATAACGCTAGCATAGCTTCTTGGTTATCAAACTGCTTACAAGTTCTGATGATGAACCCAAGAAGTTTGTAGCAAGACTGAGTGAGCTGCGATATATGGCAAGAGAATATCAGTTCGGGATCAAAGACGACACCAAGATCCTTCACGGATTTTACACATGATAACGTTTCGCCTTTTATTTTATAATCGTAAACTATAATGTTTTTACAACGAGTGAAGGATATTGTGACACATTTCTTTGTGTTAAAATCTAATTTGTTTGCCAACGACCATTCAGATAGTGCATCCAGATCAGTTTGCATTTTAAAGCAATCTTGTTGGCAGCTTATTTCCATCATAATTTTAAGGTCATCAGCAAATAGTAGACATTTGCCATTCCTAACACAGTTTTGGATGTCATCTATAAGTATTAGAAACAACATAGGTCCGAGGTTAGACCTTTGAGGAATTCCAGATTGCGCTTGGAATTTTTTTGAATTATGTCCATTTATCGAAACAAATTGGCTTCTGGATTTTAAATACGATGAGAAAAAGTTCAGTGTTGGTAGATCGAAGCCTATTTTAAACATTTTCCTCAAAAGTATATCATGGTTAACACGGTCAAATGCTTTGGCAAAGTCGGTGTAAACTACATCTGTTTGGTGCCTCGAGTCTAAACTGGTGGCTACCAACCGTGAAAAATTAAGCAGATTTGTGATTGTTGATTTCTTTGGAAGGAAACCGTGTTAATTTTCACCAATGAATGGCGCAATCTGGTGACTTAATTTGTCACAAATCAATTTTTCAAAAAGTTTGGGCAGCACTGATAATACGGCTACCGGTCGGTAGTTTTTGCCGTCTGTCTTATCTCCAGCCTTGAAAATAGGACTGACTCGGATCAGTTTCCATATTTGGGGGAACGTAGAAGTCAAAATACTAGAGTTAAATATATAACAAAGGGTTTCACTTATCATTGGCACTATGCTAATGATAATCCTGGAAGGAATTCCATCCGGTCCTGTAGCCTTGTCTGTCTTCAGTTTACGAATGTAGGCTTCTACCTCTTTCGGATTAGTTAATCCAAGAGATATGTCACCTAAGTTCCACGGAATTTCTGTTTTCGTAAATTCTGTACTGAGATCCGGGGTTTTACTATCATATACAGACCGAAAGTAGTCTGCGAACATCTGACAAATAGATTCTGAATCTGTTATAAATTCATCTCCACTCTTCAGGCCATTATGCGACCTGGAGTTTGCTTTCTGTGATTTTATGAAATCCCAGAAACATTTGACATCGTCTTTAATCCCGTCCTGAATTATTTTTAAATATTGCCATTTAGTTACGGCAATATCTTTTTGATCTCGGATCACACCGCAGAAAACAACAAGTAATCAGACTGCTTCTTGTGCAATCTATACCTTCTGCGATGCACTTCCTTGCTTTTTATTTTGTCAATAATTGATTTTGTGAACCATATCGGGGAGGTTACACTCACATTTATTGATTTCAATTGGTACACATAAATCAAAAACACTTGCTAAAACATTATAAAAATAATCTACCGCAACATCAACAGAGTGTATATTTTTAAGAAATGTCCAGTCAAAATGTGATAGAATGTTTTGACACAATTTTATATCAGCACGCTTAAAGTTATACTGCGAGTAGCAATATAACTTTAAGCGGTAGGTAGGTTGTGCAGACAAGGCGGGGCGAGTGCAGGCGTGGGGATTGTTGTGACCGTTACGTCGTGTGCGCGTGACTCGCCATGATGGCCAGTGTTGGATGATGACGATCTTCTTTGACGAACGGCTCCTCGCTTCTCGTCACATCACATACGGAAAGGTTACTTAGGACGAGGTCCAGCATATTGTCATAATTGTTAAGCACCTCACTATGCTCAGGGCTGGGCAAAATACATGCTTTGCTGTAATTAAAATACAAATTACAAAATACTTTTTCACATGTATTTAAAATACGAAATACTTTCAAGTCATGTATTTGAAATACAAAATACAGTATTTTAACGATTTTTTAATTTAAAATACAAAATACATTCGGTTTTGGTAGAACTTTTGGTTGCAATAAATTGTCATCTGCATTCTGCATGTCCTTTCCTGTGTGTCCCCGTTCCCCTCCCGTATCCCTTTCCCTTTAACTTTCCCCGCCTACCTTCTCCTCTCCCCCCTCTCCCGTCCCGCCAACCCCCCTCACGCATTCCATATATTCAGTCCCAGTACATTCAGTTTTCAGACAACTCGCGTGCCAGCTGTTACAATTTTTTTTATTCTAATTTTCATTTTTTATGTATTATAAATATTCATTTTTGTATATTATAAAAACAATCAATCAAATCTGGTACCTAACATAGATACCTATTTAAAATATCTATAATTTTAAAAATCCATGGACAATTCTTTTATTACAAAAAAAAAAACAGCTGCCTGCTAAATTCAATTTCATCAAACGCATGAACTGACAAAAGAGCGAAGTTAAAATAGTCGTTAAGTTTTCTGAAATTATACTATTTTCTGCGTAATTTTCTCAATTTTTCTTTCCGCAAGAACCTTCTACAAAATATGAGAAAACTTTTTAAAAAAATTAATGAAATAGATACGTTCTTAGATTTTCACGGCCAAAAGAATTTTCCTTATTTGCTTTTGGGGTGTTATGACGTGTTGCACTACCTTCTTCTTTAGCCAACGTTTCGGACGGCGTTGCAGTGTCCATCATCAGGGCAGATCCAGCAGATCCGGTAGATGTCCGGATCTGCCCTGATGATGGACACTGCAACGCTGTCCGAAACGTTAGCTAAAGAAGGAGGTAGCGCAACACAGCATAACACCCCAAAAACAAATAACAAAAATTAATGAAATGGGTTAAGTCGTTCTGAAGTTATGGCGTGACCAAAGTAAGGAAACAGAGATTCATTTGTATATATATATATATAGATGACATTTATAGATCGCAGTTTTGTGTTATTTCACTTCAAGTGCGCTCTACAGTAATTAACTTAAAAACAATCTAGTATTCAGTCAAGTTAATCCTATGGTACTATAGCGCTTGATCTAATACTACGATACAAACATGTACGATGCAAAGCAATGACAAGTACAAATTATAATATGATACAACATGTACAATAACAGTGCTATCAGTACAGCACAATAATAATAACTAGCATGATATAAAAAAATGTACGGTACATTGTAAAGCAATGATAAGAGAACTACAAATAATCATTAGTAAGAGTGCTATAGCACAGGACAATAGTACAGGATTCTAGCATTTTAGTCATTATTATCTATGTCAGTTTATTTTTCATTATCGTTATTAAGATCGCTAAATGTATTTTGAAGCCATGAGTATTTGAAATACAAATTACAAAATACCTCTGCATCAGGTAATTGAAATACCAATTACAAAATACAGTTTTTGGAAGTAATAGAAATACAAAATACGTATTTGTATTTCAATTACAAGTAATTCAAATACTGCCCAGCCCTGACTATGCTGTGTTAATCCATTTGAGCAACAAAAATGTTTGAAATCATTGAAAATATCTTCAGGTTTATTATTCAGGTTAAAATCACCCAGTAAAATAATATTTTTATTCAATAATAAATTCGAATTCGTATCTAAATGATCATAGAAGTTGCGTCTATTTTCACCATCATCTGTGCAATAAAAATAAATAACACATATAAGTACAGAAAAGTTATTTTTAAAAACCTTTACCCATAGATGTTCGCCGTTTGCTTCTAATTCCTTTAGGCGCATCGAAGCAAGCAGTTTACGAACAGCGAGAAGAAACCCTTCCCCTCGCTGCACGTCTTGATCACGCCGATGTATTGTATACTGATCGGTGAACAGTTCCTTATCAAAAATAGATTAAAAATTTGTAACCATGTTTCCGTCAACGCAATCACTTCTGAATTTTGAGAAATAATATTTCTTGAAAATTCATCAATTTTTGTGTTAAGGAACTGTAGTTATAATGTTATTGCCGTGAATCCTTTCCAGTTACTTGCCATTCGATTTACTGCTTTGTTCACTTTGAGTTGTAGGTACATATCGAACAGTTTTAATACCGTAGCGTCTGCGTGGTTGAATTTCAGAACCCAGCTACGAGTGCATGTCGGACACCACACCATACGCACCGCGCCACAAATGACATCTGTGTACATGGAATTTCACACAAAGCAACTGTTATAATTCTGTTTCAAATTCAAGAATTCGACACAAGATGTCGCTACTTGCGTCAGGTCGGACGGGGACGCCTCCCCCTAGGTATAACTGCTACGAATTTGTGGTATCTCTCCGGATATGAAAAGATTGACAGTAATACATGTTGTATCAAGTGGCTATAAATTACATATGACGTCATTGCTCTGTCTTGGTTTCTTTGTCCCGGTGACTAGCTACAGTGGATCCGAAGATCGGGCTGTTTTTGGAATCAGTTCGTATTGGATCTATAAAATGGTCACCAACATTAACTGGGCGAAGTCGAACCAAAAGCCACCCGCAGGGCCTAGCAGTAAAAACCTGCAGAGCGGGTTTTTAACAGCTAGTTATTATTATTGCTGTTGTGTAGTAAGAATAAGAATAAATTCTGAATACTTCATGTTTCTAAATTTATTAAGCAGGTTATTAGTTTATATTTGTGTTCTTACATCTTCTTTATTTATCATTATTTTCAATTATGTATTTTTCAGTAGCGAATAGGGGGGGGGGGGGGGGGCGGACCCCCCCGGCTGCCAGCCGACGGGGGGGGTGACACTACACCCGACCGTTAAAAAATTACGAAGGATATTGTCACAAAAATATTGAATACGGTGTTATTTATATTTTCATAGCTGGTTTGTCCGTGGAATGTCCCAAAATGGGGAGAATTTTGTGAAAAATTTGCTGGAAAAAGACTGAATATTTGTACTTGCCATTTGAAGACACAAGTGCTGTAACTCCTTTGATGCAACTGGATGGAGTAACATGCATCATCAGCATACAATAGGCAACATACATTCAGATTACTCAATTCCGTGCCCAATCCCATCTCTTTCAATTCTTGCATACAATTATCCATGAATAGATTGAATAATGTCTTTAACACCTTTTGTCAAATCAAACCAACCCCTAAAATCGCCGTACACTCTAATACATGCAACGCTTCCCTCATATAGACGCAATTGCCTGTACGAGTTTCGTATTCACTCCATACTTGGACAATACCTTCCATAGCTTTTTCCTGTCAACTCGGTCATATGCTTTTTGTAGATCTATAAAGGCACAGAAGAGTTTCTGTTTTATTGCAAGACCTTCTCAGTGAGCATACGCAATGAGAAAAGTGGTCCATGCACTCCCTTCCACTCATAAAGGCACCTTGCACATCCCATATTTAACCTTTCTTTCCATTCTTACCCTTTCAATCAATATTTTACCATACAGCTTGCCGACTGAACTAAGAAGGCTAATAGCCCTATGATTCCAACATTCCATATGTGACCCTTTACCTTTGTATAATGACATGATTAGAGCCATAAATGAACTAATACCCTCCAATCTAATGGGGTGTAACCCTCCTCTAAGCATTGGTTAAAAAGTCTGCACAACCGTGTGAGAATAATATGGCTATCTCCTTAAAAGTATTCGGCAGCAATATTGTCGAAACCCACAGCCTTACCAATCTTCATACATTTAATTGATCTTTTTATTTCATCCATGCTGATTTTGGTTGCAGTGTGGATCATCAGGGCAGATCCGGCACATCTGCCCTGATTATGGACACTGCAACGCTGTCCGAAACGTTGGCTAAAGGAGGTAGCACAACACCCCAAAAACAAATAACGAAAATACTTTTGGCCGTGAAAATCTAAAAACGAATAATTTTAAACATAACACAAAAAAAAAATTTACAATATAAATTATCATTTAACTTCTTGCACTTTACAAAATATACTTGATACCATAGAATAAATGAGGCGCTCAGCGGAAGAGTGACCGAACTCCCAAAAAAAGATCCTTTGAAATCAGTGAAAAGTAAAATTGGGCCCCTATGGCTTCATAGATATGACAAAAATATTATACATATAACACTATGATGTTTTCGCTGGTGTGGGTTGGGCCACTCTTCCGCTGAGCGCCTCAAATAATTGTATAATAAAAAGGATCATAAATATGTACATTACACACCCATTTTTTTAATGTGAATACTGCCTCAGTGTGCCTCAGTATGCTCACTAACTGCCTGGAGCCAGTGGGACCATGGCCTCACCAAATGGGGTATGTTATGAAGTTGAAGACGGAATGAGATAGGAAGAGGAAGGTGGGGAAGCACCTGACAATAGATCCGGTCACTAAACACAGCTATTGCCATTTCAATTATGTTTAGATTCTGGAAGGTGGTCTTTCATTAGGGTTGTATTTAAAGTATCTAATCTACAATCCAATTAACCTTTAGAAGAGTGTGGCCGTACTGTGCACATCCATAAAAAATAGTGCATAAAGGAGTATGGACATACATCATACAGTGGTGTTTGTAGAAATCCTCCTATTCATAATGTAATTTTTTTTTAAATAAATTTCTGATTAATTCAGTTATTTTGATTTTACACATAAATGTATTTTTAGAACAAAGTTTCGTTTTTTACAATACTTACTATAAATAGAATTTTTAAAGTCTTGAGCCTAAGAATCTCAATCTTTTGACCACTTTCTTTTCTCAAAAACTCACTCGCTATGTTGGTTGATAAAATTTTAAAAAAATCTGTTTTTTTATTAATGTCTATGTATATACTCGTACGATTTTTTTTTTAATATCATGACTGACTGCTTTGTAATGTGGTAGTTATTGGTTTCTCCTCTACCAGTTTAGTCCCCCATCATTGCAGAAGCCATATTTTCCACTTACAATGATGGGAAGTGGGTGGATTTTCAAGATTCTGAGATTATTTGTATGTGTGTGCTTACACACAGAAAAAGAAGCGCAGGTGAAAAAAATTCAGTATTCGCTACGTGTTTTCAAATACCATGACCAACCAGTTAATAGTGTAGTAATTATTGAATTCTACTCGGGCGTTGCAGTTTCTTCTCGGGATATGAAAAAAAAAAATGATTGTGACTGATGGTGTGCCCAAGTACGATGGGAAGAAATAATTGTCGGATCGGGGACTCTCCCTTCTGACCTTACGGGCCAGAAAGTATATATGTATTGATGCCTCTTCCTAAAGTTGGGTCTCCAGTGACAAAATGTTTTTCGAAAAATCCAACAAAACCAAAACGTTGGGGCAGGGCCACAATATTTTGGTTTTCCGTGGCCAATGAAAAACAAAAAATGTTGTGGACCCAACCTAAGCACCCACAAAAAAGGTAAGTGTACTTGTAGGAGACCCGTACCAGAGACGGCATGGTACTGACACCTAGTAAATGAAGTAACTAAAATGAAAATTGATTTTAAATTTACATTTCAAAGTCCTGCTCGGAATAATTACTAAATTTTGTTATACAAACCAGAGATCGATCAAATTTCATACTTGCCATAAAACTATTTTCAACTGGAGTCTGTAAGTGAAACACGTAGAATATAAAACTTCCTTTTTCAAACTTCAAATCACACCAGTCGAAAACTGCTCAGAGGTTTGTTTCACTGTCATTCTATCTAAGCACGAACAAAAGGTAATTTATGTATGTTTGGTAATAAGCAAGTGGCTGAGCCATAAAAAAAATTATTGCAAATCCATCTCCGCATGTCCAATTTGACCATAGTCCAGGAGACAAATCTGGCAGTAACTTAAAATACAGTTGTGATGGTGTTATCATTCTTTTAAGCGCCCTTGAGGCAATTTTTAGACAAAAACATCACACAGATATTATTATTTGAGAAACGTAACTCCACTTCTACTATCATGGCACGCCATTAAAAATAATGAGTTGCCGGATGATGAATTCACACTGATGAGATGATTACGAAAGGTACATAAAAATAACCTGCGATAATCCATTAAGACTGATGATTTCTTTGACATTAGTGCAGGTACTGTAGATTTAACACAAACATTTGAAACAGGTTGTGTAACTTCTAATTGTCCAGTGGACATCAGTGAGGTGCTAATAAATTCAAACTGCGTTATTTCATCAGTTGTCAATGGAGTAATAAAAAATACAAATTCAATAATTGCAGTGTGGCAGGTAAAGATGAATCTTAAAAATCAGTAGCCAGCTCAAACGGTTAATTATAACATCAACACTAGAGCAGATGCCCAAACATGTCATTCGAGCATTTCAGACAAATCAAGAAAGTGCACTGTATTCACAGCTTTTGCAAGGTGGTTTTGAACTGTCACTGGACTCTGACGAACTGTATTATAGTAACGTTCCATCGCATTACAGCCGAATCTTTGGCACAAACACATCATTTTGACAGGAAGCTAACCTACAAAAATGAAACTATTTCATAGGGCTTAAAAGATTTTATTATAGTCACTTACAAATCACTTCTTTTCTTTCTTAGGTTTAGCACTGCCTGCCTTCATAACTTTGACAACTATCTTTTGTTCCTCAATAAGGAAAGCCCGGACGATCCTTTCCTTGACGCACTTGTGGCACAGGACTCCGCCGTAAACCCTGGTGACGGTCTTCTTCCTCCTCGACATGCGGGAACGCTCCATGGGGCGTGCGGGGGTGATTCCTCTAAGGCGCTCCTTGCACTGACCGCATTTCGGCACCCTCTTCACCTTCTTCAGGTATTGATAAACCAATTTTCCACCAGGAGTGCGCACCCTGCAGCAGAAAAGATACAATTAATATTTCAGCATTATAAACTGTAATACGGGTTTTATTCGAGAAACCGGTGGACTGAAGATAATATATTTGACGTTTAGGGGGTTAGGAATGGAATGTAGGTACAGTATACAACTTTAGTGGAGAGATTAGACGATTCTTTGAGGCAGAGGGTGAAAAATACGATAAATAGTTCGTATTAAAGTAACACATCGGCTTATTAAATATTGTTGACAATTTATTTTTACTTACATGCGCCTCTGGTTGGATTTGGAGTTGTACGACAGTCGTCGTCTAAATGTTAGGCGTTGAACCATCTTGAACCTAAAATATTAAATAAAAATTAATCACAGCGTAACGGGCAAGATTATTAAATACATGAATCTTTAATTTAGTATTAAAATACAGCCGATGAATGAAGATTTTACGGAGATATTTTAAAAGAAATCACTCGCCTGTCAGATGGCGCACGGAAAAGGAAGTAAACAAGGGTGAGCAGCAGTCAGCAGTGGTGCCACTTGTAGTAAACTTTATTCCCAAATATTTGGTCGTATTTAGTACCTATTTTAATAATATAAAACCTACCATACACAGATGAACACTGTACAGTGAAAAAAATCTGTTTTTTTTTTAAAATAATTCTTGCCAAAAGTTTTACAAGTAAACCACAAACTATTTGTGAAACTTGAAACAGAATGATACGTTTTAAGATTTTCACGGCCAAAAGCATTTTGGTTATTTGTTTTTGGGGTGGTATGCCGTGTTGCGCTATCTCCTTCTTTAGCCAACGTTTCGGTCATCGTTGCAGTGTCCATCATCAGGGCAGATCCGGTAGATGTTAAATAAAATAAAATAAATTACACATCTACCGGATCTGCCGAAAATTGAAACAGAATAACTGAATTCGATAAAATTATTACAA
The DNA here is from genome assembly GCA_929108145.2 of Limnephilus rhombicus. NCBI lineage: Eukaryota > Metazoa > Arthropoda > Insecta > Trichoptera > Limnephilidae > Limnephilus > Limnephilus rhombicus. Next base: position 14,536,146 of record OV815270.1, read on the forward strand.
TTTTCATGAAAAAATTTTATGTTACGGACATTTGACAAATGTATTTTAATTGATCCTAACTGCTTTAACTTTATTCCCAAATTGGTTTCGACACAACTGTATCTTCGTCAGGGCAGATAATATAAGCGTAAGGCCGGTTACAGTGCTCGACCGACGGTCGGTGCGTACGTCGGTCGCGCTTGTCATTTGTATGAAAATCCATAAATCGTTCAGTGCAGTTGTGTTGAGTACCTCATACAAGACGCACCTCAATGTCCCATACAAACACGTAAAATGTCCCCCCACCTCACAAAATGTATTTGTACCAACTCTTTTTCTATGTCACGTTGTCGCGTATGGGACATATATGAAGGGGGGACAAATATGAGGTGTGAGGTGGTTGGTTTATTGGACTACATTCCTGTCATGTCACGTATGGGACAAATATGAGGTGTGAGGTGATTGGTTAGTCACGGTTTGATCATTACATGGACCTTTGGCTCCATATTTCGCAGTTTCTACATGTACTACTATGTCTACTGTTTTGGACTATTAACTGGACGTCTTCCTTCTGAAACTGTAGATAGAATATTCGACAATAGTCGTTTTGCTGGCAACCTGAACAACTGCCCGAGCCACCTTGTTAGTAATTTTTGCCGTCTTTTTCAATTACGCCTCTGTAACTCCGATTCAATGAACTCTATAACTATAGCTGTAGAAATAAAAATGTACACAATTTGTTAACGTTAATGAAACCAAAATGTTTGTATGTTAAGAAGTCGTGAATCATTTTCATTTAAACAATTAAATTTAATGTTTCCTCCTTCCATTTGAATATGTTTCTGACAACCCGTTATTTTAAAAATATTTTTGACGGCCAAAAATACACCTCGTCTAGATTTTATGTGTGAATGGAATACTTTACTGAAGAAGAGGTACTGCACAAATTTTGGAATCGGGCAACATTATTGTTTGTGTACAAAATGGCTACCGTTTTCTCTATTGTGAAGATTGATAATATTAAAAAAGTGCAGTAATTGCGCTGATTTTAAAGTATTATAAAAGTGTGTTTTATGGATTAACTTACCGGGGCCAACGTTTTCCTATGGGTGAGTACGTTTTTTATTGAAAATCCTTACCGATTAAAATTTTTCAACGTACATCCTTGTTATGGAAATGTCATACTATATTTTTAGTTTCACTGGCTATTATTTATTTACTAATCATTTAATACTATTAATATGACAAGGCAAAGGTTGACTATTTTTTTAGAATAATTTAATCTATCCCATCATCATTCAGTAAAATTCTGTTTTACGACAACAATATAACCTAAAACACATACACGAACGACAGATTCTTCACTTCAGAGACCTATCATTTACCGAACGTCCAATTATCCAATGACGTTACTAATGAGCTACTTATTGAATAAGATAATATTACTTATGTTTAGTATTTTTATTTTTTTTTTTAGTTACGTTCGTTTACAGTTTGATTTTGACTGTTAGTTTGTTTACATTTTTTGGAAATATATCAATCATCGAGGTCGTGTTTGTTAATTTAAGTTATTCCTATTGTAGATATATTGTAACAAACAATTCTACAATAAAGCAAGATGAATCTCGAGTTGTTGGAATCTTTCGGGCAGAACTACCCCGAGGAGTTTGATGGGACTTTGGACTCTATTTCGCTGGCAGCCACCTGCGCCTTCAACAAGCGTGGGACATTGCTTGCGGTAGGCTGCAATGATGGAAGGATATTCATTTGGGACTTTCTCACCCGAGGTATCGCCAAGTCTATTTCTGCCCACGTTCATCCGGTGTGCAGTCTCAGTTGGTCCCGTAACTGCCAGAAACTCCTCTCTGCCTCCACTGACCACAATGTCTGTATTTGGGACGTTCTAACTGGAGAATGTGAACAGCATTACAGATTCCCAACGCCCATACTTAGGGTGCAATTTGACCCACGAAATGATAAAAGATTCCTAGTGTGTCCCATGAAGCATGCGGCGCTCTTGCTAGACCTGGAAGGAGACTATAAGTTGCTACCTCTGGATGAAGATGGTGATGTTAACATTATAGCTTCTTTCGATAGAAGGGGGGACAATGTGTACACTGGTAATGCTAAGGGAAGAATACTTATATTAGATTCTCAATCTCTAGACATTAAGGCGAGTTTTAGAATAACTATTGGAACATCCAGCACAACAGGAATAAAAAGTATCGAGTTTGCCAGAAGAGGGGAATGCTTTTTAGTTAATACTTCTGATCGTGTTATCAGAGTTTACAATGCCCGGGAAGTCTTGAAATGTGGCAAGAATGGCGAGCCAGAGCCAATCCAAAAGTTGCAAGATTTAGTGAATAAGACCACTTGGAAGAAATGCTGTTTCTCTGGGGATGGAGAGTACATCTGTGCCGGGTCTGCTCGCCAGCATGCTCTATACATATGGGAAAAGTCCATTGGAAATTTAGTTAAAATATTACATGGCACAAAAGGTGAGCTTCTTCTGGACGTAGTGTGGCATCCTGTCAGACCTATCATCACAAGTATTAGTTCGGGAGTCGTGTCTATCTGGGCCCAGAATCAGGTTGAGAATTGGTCAGCTTTTGCTCCTGACTTTAAAGAATTGGATGAGAATGTAGAATATGAGGAGAGAGAATCAGAGTTTGACGTAACAGACGAAGATAAATCCATTAATTTGGAAGGGGAAAATGAACATGACGAAGAGACCGAAGTGGATGTAACGACTTGCGAACCTGTTGCAGCCTTCTGTAGTTCAGACGAGGAGGGCGACGGAGACAGTATGCTCCTTTTCCTTCCCATAGCACCCGAGATTGAAGATCCCGAAGACGGATGGGCCGCCACAGTAGACACTCAGGTAGCCGTAGTGGAATCTCCAGAAAAGTCTCCCCCACCCAAAAAGAAGAAGGTGAAGTTCTATGATATTCCCATCAAAATAAGTTCTACGGAATCTCATCCAATGCTTACTGGAAAAGATAAACCATCTGGCGGAGGAAAGAAAAATGCAGGCAGACCTAGAAAGTAAAATAAGTTTATAAAAAAGTTGTTACAGCTATTAATAATTTTAAGGTACAAAATATGCTTTTTATATCAATTTCAATACAATTTAGACTATGAAAATCTGTACATAAAACTCATTGGAAAATTGTACTAGTTAAAATGATTACAAAATAAAGCAATATTTAACATTTTGAATGCTGATACGTAATTTTTATTCCACATTATTATAATCAAGTGCTGCAGTGTTGAAGTCACATAATGTTCTTACATGTAGAGCGTTGAGTAACCAAGATAATTGCCACCAAGAGTAATTTGGTTAATATAAGTAATTTGATTTGTTTGGTTAACATAAGTAATTTGAAGAATGTGACTCCTGAATGGGGTTACGACATTTTAGTGTAAAATAAAGTGCACTTGAGGTGAAAATGCAACAGCACTTTGCTATAGATTTGCAACTAACTAACCATCACGCCATTTCTGTGCAGGGGTGGGCAGAGAGGATGGACTGCCAAACAACTCAGTTTTGGCAAACCCTCATTCTGCAATGCAATGTTAGTATTATGTTATCAGTTATCAACTATGTACTAGTATGTAGTACTTGAACTACTGTACTACATACTTTCTCTTTTTCATAATACATAATCAATATGTTGTATGGTTGATTGATTGAGTGGTCCAGGCCTAATTCTGGAATGTAACACTAACTTTTCAGAAAATTGTTGCGTGCCTGCGAGATCATAATATTACTATAGTCGTCCATCCCTCTGTCATCCATGGTGCATCATCATCATCCCATCATAATTGCTTATTCTCTCTACTCGCAAGAAATTAAATGTTGGCGTGTTTCATGAAAAACACTCTTTTTTTTATTTCAATCAAATGGGATGACGATATAAATATGATGTCCGTGTAAAAAGACAGTGCATGCTAAACAGGCTAAAGCCAAAATGTACTATGTCAGTGGCGACATTAGTTTCCATTCAAATCTATATGTAGTGTGTAGTATAAAATTTTAGGAATGAATAAATGAAAATACTGAGATATATTAAGATATCGAGATATGAGTGCCCTAACATATGAGATATTTGAGATAAGAGCCGTTGAGCAAGTGAAGTTTTGCTTCGAAATACGAGCAACATTTGAGATACGAGGAACGGCCGGCTAACTCACAGACGAGATTTTGGGGTCTGGAATGGATGGGGGGCTTTGGGGGATTTGGGAGCTGGCATTACAATTAATTTCAATGGGGAAAATTTCTTTGAGATACGAGCAAATTGACATGCGAGCAAGGTTACGGAACGAATTAAACTCTTATCTCGAGGTATCAGTGGCGTAAATAACGTGATGCCCCCCCCCCCCCAATTTCGACTTTACAAATGTGTAGAAAACTGGCCCATCCTGGGGGAGGGGGCTGGAAAATTTCAGAAATAGGCTATTTTTGTCAATAAAAAGACCGTCAGGCCCAAAATTGCCTGACGGTCATAGAGCTACGAAAATATAAATAACACCGTACTTAATATTTTTGCGACAATATCCTTCATAATTTTTTTAACGGTCGGGTGTCACCTCCCGTCGGGTGTAGTGTTACCCCCCCGTCGGGTGGCACCCGGGGCGGTCCGCCCCCCCTCGCTACGTTACTGCGAGCTATCACTGTACATAAGTATTTTACCGAGAAGATTATGTAGTACATCCCGATACATTTCATTTTAATCTAATTAAATTTCAACCATTGCCTTTTCGTATTATTTAATAATTTATTATTTATAACTATTATTTTACTAAAACCAAAGGTCGGGTTGTTTCACAGAATTTGAACAATTCATCAAATTTCAAAGCTAATTTTCAAGTTCTGTGAAAGTTCTATTCAAGTTATTATATCATTATGGGCCAGTTACTTCACAAAACTGAAATAATAACAGAACTTAAAAATTAACTTTTAAATTTGGTGAATTGTTCAAATTCTGTGAAACAACTGGCCTTAATATTTTATGAGTGTGAATACCCACTTGCCTACATAATTATGTGAAATAATAAATATAAATCGGTATGATGAACGGTACAGAAACAACTCCCATTTTAAGTACTTACCACACTAGATGTTTAAATTCAATTTTAATCTTCCATAGTTTTCAAACTTAGAAAGGCTCCATTGTCTGAATGAAAACTGCAAAATAATTCAAGTTTTTTCGGGACTTCTCTAAACTTCTATAGTATAGGAAAACTATAAATTTTTATTTATTTATGTATGTATATTAACAATTTTACATTTATAGTGTGTCATATTAATAATACTTAAGTACTTACCTTTCTACCTATCTTCAACCCTCCCCTAACAATTTTTTTAATGTGAGTACCCAAGTTCTCCCAATCGTCTGGAGCCAGTGGGATTGTGGCATCACCCTTTGGTGTATGCTGTGAGGATGAGGGTATTTAGATCTGGTAACTAAACACGTCTAAAGCCATTGTAAATTGTAAAGCGCTAAGAATCTAGGGAATTTCCGATGATTTTTCTCTTCATAATAATATATTAATTGAAAAGCACAGGTTTGTTATACACTATACAGGGTGTTAATTGTTAATAATAATAATAAAAATAAATATTGTCTTCCTTTCTTAGTAACATGTAGAGATAATGATATCCTCACTGGGATCTCCCGTGCTGAGGATTTCATTTACATATTATAATTTTATTTATTTTTCCCTAATCATCATTGAAGTGAGCTGCAACCCAATGTAATTAGCTTACTGGAATTACCAAAATATTTAGAAATTCGATAGTCTAAAACGACTTAGCAACAAATATAATTGATTAAAATCCTTGTAGACCACCCCTCTCCCCCTCCCCAATATGTTGTGTATATAAACCGTAGACTAAGAATTATTTGTACCACTCTGAAGATGGCTTTAACGAGCTGAAACCAGTTATGGTCAAATAAAATTAAGTGAAATAAAGTTTTATATTTGTTTTATTATAATATATATTATAATGGAGTTCCACCATGAATTATCACTCTCAAAAGTAGAAATATTATAATTTAATTATAATAAATTAATATGAATTAGTTATAAACATATATCATGTAGTATTTTTTTAAAATAATTATAAAGTAAATAAGATAGTGTGTATTTTTTTTTATTCAGTTCACTAGATTCGGTTTTAGTCTGAATTTGATATCAGTATATTTTCTATTTCTGATCTCCCTATATTTAGTATCCAGCTTTTTATTTGAAATTTAAATGTTATAATGTCGAGGTTTTTGAGTGAGAGTGGTATTTTCTTGTAGAGATGCTATAATATAAGAAGCTTTTTTGCCCAAATGTTGTGTTAGTAGTTACTTGTTGGATATGTTTTTGACCATGAGATCTAGTGTTTCTAACGTACGTGTTGTTATTTCTTGGGTTTTGTACTAATGAATGTAAATGAGTATAGTTTTAGAATATAGTTGTTTAATTGACATGATGTTAAGATTGTTGAAGATTTCGTCAGTGCTAGTTCTTACAGGAACGTTCAGTATAATTTTCATTATGGCTTTTTGAGTTTTAATTAGGGGATTTAGTATGTTTTTATTAATACCGATCCGATAATACCATATTCTAACAGTGATTGGCAGAGAGCCATGTAAATCTTGATTAAGTCTTTTAATGAGGACATTCCTGATAGTTTTGAAAAAATAACTTAGTTTTTTTAATTTTATTATTTAAATAGGTAATGTATTCGGTCCATTTTAAGTTTCGATCAATTTTTAGACCCAGATACGTTATATGGCCAACGTTTTCTAATGAGAGACAATTACAATTATGAATTTTCAAATTCAGGTTTTCTTCGGAGTTTTTCTTATTTTTTATTTTGAAAGTGATGAATTTGGTTTTATTAGTGTAGCAACCACGCATTGTTGCTACGTCACGTATTGGATTACGCCCGAAACGATCGATACGTGGCGAGTCAACTTAACTACCTGCGCTGTGAGAAGTACTTACTTGAGAAGTACTTACTTAAGAATTCAAATTCAAGCAATTCAAATTCCAATTCTTTTGAACAGCAAGCTGAAACAAATGGTACCTATTCTTATTTTATTTTTTAGGCTGTCACTCTCCATATGTTGATAACATTGTGAAAATTTTAATGGCACATAAAAAAACTATCAACCGATGATTCTAGAGTTTTCTTTTAACTGTATTTACGTAGCACGTACCATTGCTACATTGGTGACACCGACGTTCACATTAGTGACCACGAAGTTTACATTTGTGAATCCGACAGTGAGCACGACGCGTGCAAGTACGTCTACCGCGAGCACGTCGCGCACGAAATAAACTCTTTGGTGATAAATTTCGCGCACCAATAATCATCATGTCTCTTGTGAGCGGAACATCTGAGGACAGCCAGCAACCAAGTAACCAGCAACCCAACATCAGGAATCCACCGCCTGAGGTCAACCGAGTGGCAGTACGCATTCCGCCTTTTTGCCCTACTGACCCAGAATTATGGTTCGCTATGGTGGAGCGCAGCTTCGAGGCAGCAGGAGTGACCGTGGATGCCACAAAATTTGGTTTCATTCTCGGAGCCTTGGAGCCCGCCCACGCCCAAGAAGTCCGGGACATCATTGTGAAGCCCCCTGAGGTCGGTGCATATGCACTATTAAAATATGAACTAACCAGACGCCTCAGCTCCACGCAGGAGCAGAAGATAAGGAGACTTCTGGAACATGAAGAAATCGGAGACCGTAAACCCTCCCAATTCTTGAGACACCTGCGCACCCTCGCCGGCAGCGCTGTGCCCGATGAGGTTTTGAGAACCCTATGGATGGGTCGTCTTCCTAGAAGTATGCAGGTGGTTCTGGCTACGCAGCAAGACACTCCGCTTGACAAGTTGGCCAGCTTGGCCGACGCCATAGCAGACTATGCTGGTAGACCGGCAGTTAACTCAGTGGCTGTTCCATCGTCCGAAGATTCATTGGTTACACAGATGGCGCGGTTGATGCAGCCTCTCCAACAAGAGCTCGCTACCTTGAGGCGCGAAGTTTCGACACTACGCTCTGGCCAGCAGGGGAGGAGCGCCACCCCGCATCGTTGGAGCAATCGTTCCCGCAGTCGGTCCAGAGGTCGTCAGCCCGAGGGAACATGCTGGTACCACTGGAAGTATGGGACGAAGGCAAGCAAGTGCACCAAACCCTGCAACTTCCAGCAGGAAAACGCGCGGGGCCCAAACTGATGGCGACCAGCACTAGCCCCAACCAAGTCAGTCGCCTTTTTGTTACCGACAGGGTAACCCATACCCAATTTCTTATAGACACCGGCGCAGATCTCTGCGTTTTCCCACGACGCCTTGTCCAGGGACGCCCCACTAAAGCGACATACGAACTGGCAGCAGCAAATGGCAGCACAATCGCTACTTATGGCAGCCTAACGCTCAACCTGGATCTGGGATTGCGACGCGACTTTACTTGGAGCTTCGTCATTGCAGACGTCTCCAGGCCAATCATCGGGGCAGATTTTCTCGCCAAGTACGAGCTACTGGTGGATGTCCGAAATAAACGGCTGCTGGACCAGGTGACGAATTTGACCATCACGGGAAAACGAAGCGACAACAAGATCGCTTCCATTAAGACGGTCACAGGAACGTCCCCGTATCATAAGCTTCTTCAACAGTTTCCTGACATCACTCGCCCTGACGGCGCCAGGAGGGAAGTTCGTCACGCAACACTGCACCATATTAACACCACGCCAGGACCTCCAACAGTCGAACGCCCACGACGCCTTGCTCCTGACAAGTTAAAACGCGCCAAGAAGGAGTTCGAGGCCATGGTCCGTCTCGGAATCGCTCGACCTTCCGAGAGCTCTTGGGCATCTCCCTTGCACATGGTACCCAAGAAGGACGACCAGTGGAGACCATGTGGCGATTATAGAAGATTGAACGCCAGAACTATTCCGGACAGATACCCCGTACGCCACATCCAAGATTTTGCACAGGCACTGAGCGGCACCAAGATCTTCTCAACGATTGATCTGGTGCGGGCATATAATCAAATCCCTGTTGCTCCCGAGGACATTCCGAAAACAGCAATCACTACGCCATTCGGACTCTTCGAATTTCCGGTGATGTCTTTCGGCCTCCGCAACGCAGCCCAGTCCTTCCAACGCTTCATGGACGAGGTTACCAGAGGCTTAGATTTCTGTTACGCCTACATAGACGACATCCTTATTGCCTCAACGTCAGAGGAAGAGCACCTAGTCCACCTCAAGATATTATTCCAGCGCCTGCAGGAATATGGTGTTGTCATAAACACCGCCAAATGCCATTTCGGCCTGACTAAAGTCAAATTCCTAGGATACCTGGTGTCCGACGCTGGCACTTCACCCCTCCCAGATCGAGTGGAGGCCATCAACAACTACAGCCAACCAGCTTCCATCAAGGATCTCCGCCGTTTCCTGGGAGCAATAAATTTTTACAGAAGATTCATTCCCAACGCCGCGGGGACACAAGCTCCACTCAATGACCTCCTAAAAGGGAACCAAAAAGGCAAACAACTCGTGTCTTGGACTGCCGAAACAGTAGAAGCTTTCAGCAAGTGCAAGGAAGCTCTGGCCCAGGCAACCCTGCTCGTTCACCCGAAGTGCGACGCCCCACTCTATCGTCAGCGACGCGTCTGATACTACAGCCGGTGCCGCACTCCACCAATTCGTCGCAGGTCACTGGGAGCCTCTAGCATTCTTTTCGAAGAAGTTTTCGGCAGCTGAAAAGAAATATGGCGCATACGACAGAGAACTACTAGCCATCTATCTCGCTGTGAAATACTTTCGCCACATGGTGGAAGGCAGGTCGTTCACCATATTTACAGACCATAAGCCTATCACGTTCGCCTTCCAACAAAAAAGCAGACAAATGCTCACCAAGGCAATTCCGTCATCTGGACTATATCAGCCAGTTCACAACTGACATCCGACACGTCTCCGGAAAAGACAACATCGTCGCGGATGCTCTCTCCAGGGTCGAGACGATAGATACTCCTCTGGACTACGCAGCGCTGGCAGCTGACCAGATGTGCGACCCTGAACTGGAACAACACTTGCAAGGAAGTTCTAGCCTACAACTTAAAAAGATTAATATTCCGGGTACTGACGCGCATCTCTACTGTGACGTCTCAACTACCATAGCCAGACCCTTCGTCACGAAGAAGTTCAGACCTGCGGCATTCAATGCGGTCCATCAGCTGGCTCACCCTGGAATTAAGGCCACGGTTAAGCTCATAACTCAACGTTATGTCTGGCCGGCCATTAAAGCTGAGACTATTAAGCTCGCACGCAATTGCCTTCAATGCCAACGAAGCAAGATTACACGGCACGTGTCAGCACCCCTGGGAGCCTTTCCCAGACCCTCCGCTAGATTCGAGCACGTCCACATCGACATAATCATCATGCCTTCTTCAGAAGGATGCCGATACTGTCTCACGTGCGTAGACAGATTCACGAGATGGCCAGAGGCATTCCCGATCCCAGACCAAGAGGTTGAAACAGTGGCGCGTGTTTTCTACGAGGGCTGGATAACAAGATTCGGCACTCCACTCCGCATTACTACGGACCAAGGGAGACAATTTGAGTCGAGGTTGTTCAGGCAGTTGAATTTCCTGGCAGGCACGACGCAAATCCATACAACTGCATACCACCCCGCAGCAAATGGCATGGTGGAACGATTTCATCGTCAACTGAAAGCAGCGATCAAGTGCCATCAGAATAACCGTTGGACGGAAACACTTCCCACCGTACTCATGGGAATCAGAGCAGCTTGGAGAGATGACCTCGCTACAACCTCAGCCGAGCTAGTGTACGGCGAGCCGCTCCGCTTACCCGGCGAATTTCTATGTACAGCACGACCTAATGTTAACGACGACACCGGAAGCTTCCTAAAGGAACTACGGAAACATTTCAACGAGCTGAGACCAGTTGAAGGTACCCGCCATGGTTATGGACATCGTTTCGTCTTCCAAAATCTTCCCACAGCTTCTCACGTCTTTCTGAGGGACGACACAGTCAAGAGCCCGCTTCAACAACCCTACAGCGGCCCTCATAAAGTCGTTCGTCGGCACGAACGAACATATACCATACTGGTAAAAGGGAAGGAAATCACCGTGAGCATCGACCGCCTCAAACCAGCATACGTTGCTCAAGATCTTGAGAGTTTCACATCACACTCGCAAACCGCATCAGAGTCACCAGCCGCCACATCACAACCAACCCTTCCGTTGTTCGATGGCAGTAAGGATCGGACACACACAACCACTCGTTCTGGAAGGCGGGTTCGATTTCCCGATCACCTCGATATCTGACTATTCCTCTTTCCACCGCAGCCATGTCTGCGTTGTCTGGGGAGGGAGTCCTGTAGCAACCACGCATTGTTGCTACGTCACGTATTGGATTACGCCCGAAACGATCGATATGTGGCGAGTCAACTTAACTACCTGCGCTGTGAGAAGTACTTACTTGAGAAGTACTTACTTAAGAATTCAAATTCAAGCAATTCAAATTCCAATTCTTTTGAACAGCAAGCTGAAACAAATGGTACCTATTCTTATTTTATTTTTTAGGCTGTCACTCTCCATATGTTGATAACATTGTGAAAATTTTAATGGCACATAAAAAAACTATCAACCGATGATTCTAGAGTTTTCTTTTAACTGTATTTACGTAGCACGTACCATTGCTACATTAGCATTAAGTGTAAGAGAATGGTAGTCTAGCCATTTTTAATCCTATTGAGTGTATATTCTGCTTTCTTAAATGTTTCTGTCCAATTATTCCCATTTTTTAGGAGAACAGTATCATCCGCAAAACTGATGATTTCTCCTTCACATTAGATGTGGCATAGGTCATTAATGTAAATAAGGAACAGAATCGGACCCAGAATACTTCCTTGGGTCATCCCGAATTTGACATCAATACACTCACTGGTTATGTTGTCAAGTTTCACAGTTAACGTAAACGTACTTGACTTAGGTATAGGTACGTAAATCAGTGATTCCCGACATTTGGAGTAAAAATTGTTAATAAAATTTGGAGTGATCAGTGATGACATGTAGAAGAAACAAAATTGTTTGGTTTTGAAGAAAAAAAACGTCACCGGAGAACAATATTTCATTTACGTATAATACAATGTTTTAAGTATTTTTTTACTTCAAATAATGTCGGAATTAACCAATTAAAGTAAGTCAAGAACGTCCCTTAACACCCTGTACATTCTTAATCCTAACAGTCCCATCCATTATCCAGCCTTGTAGACCGTTTGAGAAATATTTACAGAATACGGATTAGAAATAAGTGAGATGAGCATAGATAGTAGATTGATACTAGCTGCGCATTTCGTTTTGGCGCCATGTGTCCCAGAAGCCAGAAGAAAGGGCCGATCTTTCAATGTTTACCCACGATTGCGCCATGGACGCAGCTGTCGCGTATCCAGCAAGCCTTTCTCAGCCATCGCCATGTGGACGGCCGGAACGTTGAAGGCCACAAGGAAAAACGCTTGCTAAATCTCACCAACTAACCAAAACAACCATTTCGTTTGCTACTCGCATTATCGGCTGCCCTGTAGTTTTAAACGTTTTTTTACCTGGTGGCGATTTTCTTCATCTGGTAATTGATGCGAGAAGTAATGAGTTTGGATTATGGTCTGTGGGCCATATACGGACTACGGACTCGTGGTCAACCGCTTTTGTGGGGTCGGCGAGTTGCTTTTCTGCAAGTTCTGAAATTATTCTGTTTCAGTGAGAATGCACATTCTGTTTGTCAATAAATAATAAGTTCTCGATATATAAAGAAAACCCACATGTTCATACATTTAACATAACATTTTGACAGAAAAACTGCAGAACTTACCTAGGGAAGTCAGGGGAAGTACCAATGACTCACCTCACAACATGATTAGTTACATAGGCATTTCATTTGGAAAATATTCATAGTTAATAAATGCCTACTGACCACTAAATCAGGTACCTAACACACCTACCCATTTACTCATAATCTAAAGAAAATTATTAATTCTTCTGATCTTAGATGCAACTAGGGAATGCAATCTCGTTCTCGCGAGATCTCGTTTTCGCGAAACGAGATCTCGGCCTTTTTAGCGAGATTGATCTCGGACGAAAAAATGGCGAGATCTCGTGAGTTTAACGAGATTGCACTCGACCATAAAAACGTCTCATTCGAAGCGCGGAAATGAGAAGCCGTGTAGCAGACGATTCTTTGGACATTTTGTGCTTCTTAAAGAGCTATTTTCAAAATACATAATTCGTAATAATGGCTCGTGATTTGAACTGAACAAATCTTTCATTTGATTCGTATATTTTGTTAATTAATCTGTAATTTCTAATAGTTTGACTAATTGGTATATTTTGTTAATTAATCTGTAACATCTGATGGATCTACTGAGTAGATATAGTTTTATTAAATTGATAATAATATCTCAGTTTATAGTCAACTCAACTTAGATAATAAGTTTAATTTTTTTTTACTTCTCGTTGTTTTGTTTGTTATAAAAGAACTGTTTTATTACTAAAAGATCTTTGTTTGATATTAGAAGAGAAGACTGGTTGTTTCTTTCATTTGTTATTTGATAGATACGTTCGTCAAAGTTTACTACTTAGAAGTTTATTAAAAAATTATAGACAAATACGTCAAACAATGTTTGATGCATAAAAGTCTGTTGAAAAATTCGTGAAAATAAATGTCTATCTTATAATACTTAAAGTTTTTATTAGTTTTTTCCTAATTTATTAAAATATTGTGATTATTTGAAAAAGAACACACAAAACTGCCAATGTCGCGAGATCTTGAAATTGGCGAGATCTTGCAGTATTGTTATTCATAAACTCGCGGGATCTCGCTTGAGCCCCAATCTCGCGAGATTTGCATTCCCTGGATGCAACACTGTTTTTTTCCATTAACCCCACATAACCCACAGGGAGTGTTGTGTCGAGGGTCTTTTTAATGAAAGGAAGGAACAAAGTTCCGGGAAGGAAAATGTATGAGAGGTGGGAGTAATAAGGGTTTAGTGTGTTCAGGAGTGACGGACGTATGAATTCACCCATCCCGTCGCGGTGCAAGACGATGTGTGTTCAGGAGTGACGGACGTATGAATTCACCCATCCCGTCGCGGTGCAAGACGATGTGTGTTCAGGAGTGACGGACGAATGAATTCACCCATCCCGTCGCGGTGCAAGACGATGGGTCGATAAATACCAGCTGGAGAGGTCAAAGGGTCTCCTAAACCGGCCTCTCCTGATCCAGCCTGCCACGCAGCTGGTGGGCAGGCGTATCCGCCGCCAAGGCCTGAACACACCTCACCCGTTGAACCCGGGCACCCCTGCTAAGTCACCAGACGTCGCTATCCACTTAGGGTGACTATGGCGGAGGTGTCAGTTATCTAATAACCCGCCTCCCAAAATGAAAACACGAGGCATAAAACCACGTCAAAAGGAAACCTAAAAAAAATATCTTAACAGGTACATATTACAGTATGTACATACATAATTACCCACCTGTATTTATAAGCATTGTGCTAAGACCTACGCTTTAGAATCCTTATACAATAGAATGTACATAATATGTGTTGTGCAACTCGAATGTATAGGTGTTTTTTTGGTCGAACGATCCACTAAGCCGGGAGGAGTGGCCTTAGCCGTATCTATAAACCCATCGTACTTTAAATCCTCTTATCTCATCCATCGGAACGTAAATCATCTCAAGTTCGGGGTGTTTGGGGATTACGGGATCGGATAAAAAAGTGTCTGGCCATAGTAGACAGTAGGTAGTTATAGCCCATTCACATGGTTCATTTATCTTTCATTTCGTGATTTCATTCCGCCTCTTTCCCTCGAAATGAACCGTGTGAACACGAAAGTGGAGAGAGACAATTCCAACAATGTTGGAATGCTTCCTTCTAGCCCATTCACATGGTTCATTTATCTTTCATTTCGTGATTTCATTCCGCCTCTTTCCCTCGAAATGAACCGTGTGAACACGAAAGTGAAGAGAGACAGTGCCGAATGAAGCATTCCAACAATTTTGGAATGCTTCCTTCGGCACTGTTCACTCGCAAGCGGAATTTAACATCACGTGACGCGAATGATGTGTGTGAACACTCAAGTGAACAGTCTTTCACTCGCGAGTCGGCCGAGAATGTTCTGGCGTGAGGACGAGTAGCCGGAGCGGCTTAAACGTCAAAATGCTCATTTTAGTTCGCTTTTCGAAATAACTCCTACACGTCTTATAGAAATCGTTGTTTCTCCCTTAATATCATAGTGAAAAATATGATCTAAACGGTATTGGAAAGAGAAAATAATGTTCTATATATTCAATATAACAATTAAACACAAAGTAATACGAATGTACACTTTTATGGAACCAAAATTTTTTCTGATTGAATTTGAAAAAAAATTTATGAAACATTGTGAATTTTTTATGAATTATTTTTATATGAAACGACAAAAAATTGAGGTGACAGAAACGTTTATAATTTATTTGTCTAACAAAATAAGTGTGTGTTTTTATATTTTTTTTGTTACCAGTAATTTTAGTTAGAATAAAAGCAAGGAGAGCCATTTTTTTAACTTTTAAAAGTTTACATTTAAAATTATTCTATTTAAAAAAATACTTGGTTATTTCTGATAATAAATTTTGGAAGCATATTTCATCACCTTTCCAAAACATTTTTATTTTTTGGATACGTTAATAAATATTCCATTTATATGGATTTTATTGCAAGCCGAGGCCTATTTTGGAATTAAAAAAAAATTCATGGTGCAAAAATACTGGTAGATATCAGTTCTCAGGTTATTATTTAACCATATGTTCATTTTATGGTGCTGAAATTTATTTACTGTTTACAAGAATCGCCAATTTCTCGTAATTTAGTTCGACGTTATCGGAAATGTCAATTGAAATCGTAAATATTCCCGAACTTAGCCGTCAGCGCCGGACGAATTCCAATGCGCGCCGCGACTACGCTCGACGACTTCGTAGCGAGAATGTCGAGTGAACTCTTCCTTCGAAGGAACCGTCTGAACACGCGGTGAAAAGAGAATGGAACATTTCATCGAGTAAACCTTCATCCGAGTGAACCATGTGACTTCAATTTTACCAGGCACCACGGGTAGGTATGCCGGGTATGCGCCATCGTTAAGGGAGAGGGGAAGCACGGAGGCATCACCTCCTCGCATTTTCCAAAACACCTTTGTTTCTACGACGACTAAGTACCTCGGTCCTCGGAGCACATCAGCCAAGGCAGTAGGTACCATAGGGGTACCTCTGATAGCTTTGGCGTATCCTCTCCTTTCCCACGACTTATTATGTTGCAAATAATGTGAATTTTGGTCACCGATGGGGGGGGGGGGGGGGGGGGGGGTGGTCACGTAGTATGGGTACGTTCCCTTATCGAAATGAGATTTTATAAAAGACTTACATTTAACCGAATTAGAAAAGTGATTAATCAGAAAGCGTTAGGAATCTGTTAGCGCACACTCGTGAAAAATCACGGGATAGTCATAGAGGCGCTATTGCGTACTATTAATATCTTTTGGAACGTGTTCCAATATTTTCACACGAAAAGCAGTGCGCGGGGACCGGCTTCGGTAGTTTCCGGTCGTTCGGCGTCAGAGCGTTGATGGATGACTAATTGGAGGTAAAAACGTAGAACCAATTGTTTCGCTTCACGTCGCATCTAATGTCAGCGGGCGTACATTAATCACGTGAGCATGTTTTCTTCCAATCTAGACCCCCCCCCCCCCTTTGTGGTATAATTTTGGGCCACTTCGTATATTATTTTGATGGACCCCCCCCCTTTTTGAACTCACGTAATTAATGTGTATGCCCCTTGAGGATAATCTGAATTCTTAACAAATCAGTTTTTCTTTTGAAAATGGCTATTAAAATAATTTTCTGTTAAAATATTATGTTATAGGTAGGTACTTTATTGAATTCTCCAAACAAACGCTTCCAATTTGAAAATAAAACTTCATAGCTAAAGTTATAGAGTTCATTGAATCGGAGTTACAGAGGCGTAACTGAAAAAGACGGCAAAAATTACTAATAAGGTGGCTCGGGCAGTTCAGGTTGCCAGCAAAACGACTATTGTCGAATATTCTATCTACAGTTTCAGAAGGAAGACGTCCAGTTAATAGTTCAAAACAATAGACATAGTAGTACATGTAGAAACTGCGAAATATGGAGCCAAAGGTCCATGTAATGATCAAACCGAGGACACCGAAGAAGCACAAGGCAGGGGCGTAGATGTGGAAGGACAACGACAAGGAAATGAAGACGATGAGGACTTGATGTCCTACACAGAAACTAGTAGAAAATAATTATGAACAAGCAAGTTGCTTAGCGTTAGGATTAATTATTCGATTGACAATAATGTTACTCAATGGATACTGCCAACATTGAGATGTATATCAGTAGCATTAGGTAGCCGGATAACTCTTCTGCCACAACTGGAGGTGTCTGGATTGAATCTTCGACTTTAGGTCTATAGGCAGTTTACCAAACCAGGCAGCAACCCAACCCGATGCTATAAATTATTATTATCTCGCCTCCACCAACACTTATTCTTCTTATTAGTTATTATTTCTAAATCGACCACAAAAAATCGTTTTGTAACTCCTTTTCTTTTTAGACGCAATTATAATTTATTACCCAAAGGGTTCTCGGTTCTCGGTTCTCAGAAAGCAGGATAAAAAGCTTATTCAAAAATAATATCGATACTCTTGTAAGATTGTAGAATATTACAACACGGCGGGAATGTTCGCTCAATACTTGGAATTCTTCAGGATTTTTCTATCTATAACTCATAGTTATCTACCATATTCATTATTTTGCAATCCTGTTTGAAATCGAGTGTCAATTTCAGTTTAATTTTAATCAAATCTTGATAAATTGTACGTCTCATCAATGAGGCCCGTTTTAGATTTAATTTTCTATATACAGCTTGTTTCAGGGTAGGTATATACATATATATGAGTTGTCTATGTATTGCTATGTTAACCATAGGAAATGTTTGAAACTTTCAAAATACCTTTTTTCAACCACTTGTCAATAAATCTGAAAAGTTTTTTAATCATTACAAAAACTCTTACAAAACTGTCAAAAATGCCTCATTTGAAAATGACATTTTACAAAAGAATGATTGTTCAATCAAAATTCAATAATTAAATTAAATATACTATAAGATATAGGTATATTTTATAACAAATTTATTTGAAATACTCGCCTATGGTACTAACCAAAATCGAATACTTGGAATCTAATAAATAATATTTTTATTTTAAAAAGGTACCTATGAGAGGTACCAAATTTGATTGATTGTTCTTATAATATGTATACATAAATGAATGTTTGTATTAGAAAATTTGTAAAAATAAATGCAATAGGTGGCACCCGAGCTGTTTGAAAGTCTGAACGAACCGAGACTGAATATTGAATGCGGGAGAGGGGAGGGGATCGCGGGAGAGGAAAGGCGGGGAAGGTGGAGGGAGAACGTGCGAGGGAAAGGGAAACGGGACAAATGGGTTTGACACGCAGGGAGAAACAATTTCTTCATTAGTGGCATTGCAACGCATGCCGGGAACTCGTTAGTGTATTATAAAACTCCTGAACACTTTTAAAAATTTATTTTAAATTTCTCCTACAAAGAAAACATTAGTTCAGATGACAAGACAACATTGTCTTGCTATTATTGAAATTTTATACGAAATTTGTTAATCATTTTTTTTTTGCTAGGAAGAATGAAACAAAAAACACAAAAGAACATTTTCGAATTTAACACGAGTCATTTAAACGGAATTGATAAACGTCAATAATAATATAATAATTGGACAATTTATAGAGTGGACAAATGACCGCACAAATCACCGCAGTACGCACCCAGTACCTTTGGGAATAGATATTCTAAACTAGTTCAATAACTTTTTGTAAACTTTCTATACTATCGGTGTTAAACATTAAAAAATGTCCTCTTTTAAATGGTTTGTCTGTAGGGTACTACTAGTGATGGGTATATATTTGCGAAATTCGTTTTAGAATGATTGGTAATAAATAATTAATTTTTTGAATAAATAATACTTGGATAAATAATAGTATTAATATTTTGAAAGGTGTCTGAACGACCAGATTTTTTTTCAGAGTTTCAGTATCCGATGTTTCGTCCACCACCACGATGTTACGATTTCTCATCACTAGTAGTAATAATAATAATAATAATTGGATAATTTATAAAGCGCCGTTTTTTTGAAAAATCACCTCAAGGGCGCTGTACAATTTATTAGGAATGCTTAGGTTCTTACTAATTTTACTATAGTACCTACGTAATGCCCTCAGAAACGAAGGTTTCTCATCCCTCAGGAGTGTGGTAGTTAAGCCTAGCTCGCTACAATCACAGGCACCTGCAGTGGATCGCTCACCAGTTTTTTCGTCGTTCCTTTTATCTGATCGTTTATCCCGACACACCTTGGGCTCGCTCTAGAGCCGTGCCCTTATTATTTTTTTTGGGGCGGTTCATCGTCTACCCTCTATTTATTTATTTTTTATTTTCATTGCATTCCTCAAAAACTTTGAAAAGTTTATGTTTACTACTTTATTGATTTTAGACTGTATATAACTAGATATTATTAGTGGGGGAGGGACCGGCGACATTGCCACGAAATCTGCCAAGCGAACACAAATGTTAAGCAACATTATTTGGGGATTGTTGGGGAGCTATATTTTTAATGGAAAAAAAATCAAGAAAAGCCAGTGTATGTGCATTTGAAGATAGCTAGAACTAACTAACTAACCATCACGCCGTTTCCCCGCAGGGGTAGGCAGAGAGGACGGACCGTCAAACAACTCGGTCTTGGCACACACTCTTTGCCTCACTCACATTCATACATCGTCTCATACATTCTCTTCTATTATTCCGACTTTTGACATGGCCCGACTCAAGTATCTGATTCACTTGATCGTGCCATCTCTTCCTCGGGCGTCCCCGACTTCTTCTACCATTCACATTCGCGTCGTATATTCCTTTTACATTACTTTCTTCGTTCATTCGCTCTACATGCCCAAACCATCTGAGGGTCCCTTTCTTAATCTTACTCATTATGCTTACATCATTATCTTACATTCTTTGCGGATATCCACATTTCTCACACGATCATAGCTAGAAAGATATTCATAATTTATCCCCCTAATCTTAATAAATCTATTCGTATAAGAAATCTATCGTAGTTTGAGGGAAATTATTACAATTATTCATGAGATTTCGCCGCAAGCTGTACAAAAATTATGGAACAGTACACACTTCTGTCATGGCACACGGTCCTTGCTTCACACACGTACCTTCACATAGTAAAATTAACTTTAATTCCTCTCTCAGATTTGTCGAATAAGTCTCAATGTATATAAGATTTTTTGTTAATTTCGTTTAACTTGTTAATTTTTATTTTATTTTACGTATTCCACGCACCTATTAACAATATTATTATAACGAGCGGAAACGTATTTAGATTAGGCGTGTATTAACAGTTCTATTGAAGTCTGTGATAAAACTGATAATGATGTATTATTTACCGATAAGAGAGTGTTATGGATTCCTTATCGCGACGACTATGGGTCTTTTACATACATCGAAGGTGCGTCCATTGTTTAATTTAATGTTTATTTTAGATTGTGAGACGCACTGGCAAGTTATAGACTAAACATGTTTATAAAACCTCAATATTTATAAATGACCTTTGAATTAGTATTTGTAAAATTAAATAACTTACCACCTTGCGAAATATGATATAAAAATATCGTTGCAAGAATGCCACCAGTATTCTGATAATGCGTCACAATTTCGCTGTTACCATAACCATAAACCGCTAACGTTTGTAATTTTTTTATGATTATATTGCAAGTAGGTAGGCTACATACCACAACAAATCATAGAATTTCATTGTTTCGGTTGTAACAGATTTTTTTTTTTTTTACATGAGCTCCACACAAAATAATTTCCCTCAGGACCTATATCATCTTTGGGGATGCTGTGTGGAGGGTTTTTTTAAGAAAGAAAGGAGAGGAGAGTTCTGGGAAGGAAAAGGGTTTAAGGGTGGGTAGGAATCTGGGGTTCAGTGTGTCCTGGTCATCCGCCTCCAGGACCTAGACAAACCTCACCCCATGAACCTCACTCTTTGAACTGGAATGACCAATAATCTATTTTTAACATCCATTGAATTATTTAAAGGGCGAAAGAAACGTCCGAAGGAGGAAGAGGAAATAAAAATAACCCATCGCTTCGAAAAAAACATTAAACTGTTTTGGAAAGAGGTCAAAAGGTCCCGGAACGGCCGAGAAAGCGAAAGTATGAAAGTTATCAAGCCAAAAGTTGAGAACATGATACCACACCAAACCTTATAATTTGCTAGTTTCAGTTGTAACAGATTTTTTAAAACCGGAATTACTAAAAATCTATTTTTAACATCCATTGAATTGTTGAAAGGACGAAAGAAACGTCCGAAAGAGGAAGAGAAAATAACATGTCGCTTCTAAGAAAACATTAAACTATTTTGGAAAGAGGTCAAACGGTCCTGGAACTGCCGAGAAAGCGAAAGTATGAAAGTTATCAAGCCAAAAGTTGGGAACATGATGACGATTTAGGGGGAAATAAAAAAAATGAAACATTTTGAGGAGTCATTCGAAAGTAACTTGATTACACACAAGTGGAAAGATGAATGAACACTCCAGGAAGACAAGCATGATCGAATCAAATATATTTCTTGAGTCGGGTCGACGAGTGTATGAAACAAGAGTGCCTGCAAAGATAAAGTTGTGTGGTGTTCCATTATCTCTGCTTATCCAGTGGAGGGTATTGTATGATAGTTAATAATATCCCACCTAGTTGCGTCTGTCCGAGTGTTTATAATAACACAATTGATGACAAACGAGTGCGTCCAGCAATTTCATAATAATTAGTCTCAGCATTTTGCCAAAGCTATGGCGGGATTCCTCGCCAAAGCGTTAGCTAACTTCTCTTGTCGTCTGCTCTCGTGATCTCATTGGGTTTAATGACGTCTGTCCAGACCGTCGCGGATCTATTCTGGTCTTCTATTCCCATCACTTTGGTCTGCGAACTGCGAACATGGAGAAAGAATTAAGTCTCGAGACGTACGTAGAACCCTAGATCTATACATATCAGGTGGAATTTGTCTGAATATGCGCTGCCATTTAGGTACCTACGCATTGGGCATGTAATGAGTTTTTTTGTTGTTGTCGGAAATTTACGTGTTCTTGTTTATCTGGACAGTCGAATATTTAAGAAGAAATATTGTGGCGACAACTACCAGATTACTAAAAAATGTTCTCATTAAAAGTTTTGAATTAAATGACCTCTTTACACAATATTCTACAATTCCATATTTTCGAAATTAGATGTATTTCGCTAGTACGATGAAAGAGGCTTTCTTTTTCCAACGTTACTTATATCTTTATTAATTGATTTTGCAATAGCTTTACTGTCAGTTTGGCTTTTCGATTTAATTTGATGCTTATGTACCGTGAAACTTCCAGCGATAATTATAGGTAGGTACTACGTTTTCAAGTAATCACGTAATAACATAATAATAATATTATTATGGTGTGTAACATGTGATTGCAAGTAATTTGCTCTGGAGATAATTTATTAGCAGTTAGATATCTATGCACGTCTTGCAAATTTCAACCCACCACCTACATATAATAACTCACGTAGGTATTTGATATGTTCTGTTTTGAACATCCACCCAATCACGCTGGAATTAATTTTATTATTGTTTTTATAAACAAGAATATCTAATTGTGAATATGCTCGTACTTATAATTCAGTATTGACTTTAAAATGTATTCACTTCATCTAAGTTTTTTTGATAAATGGGTTTTATTATATTATTAATGAGACGATTGAAGAAGGAAAATTTCCACAGTCATGGAAACTATCTACTATTATATCGGTTCAAAAGGTTAAAAATAATAAAAATACCAGAAAATGTGAAGAATTTCGACCAATCAACACCTTACCAAAATATGAGCAGATTCTTGAAGTGATAATAAAAGAACAAATTTTGCAATACCTAGATAAACACGATATTTTATACCAATAGCAGTCAGGGTTTAGATCTAATAACTCATGTGAAACAGCATTAAACGTAATTGTCGAAGAATGGAAGGAAGGAATGAAAAATAATAAATTTATCTTAGCAATAATTTTGGATTTTCAAAGGGCATTCGAAACTATAGATCGAGAAATACTAATAAGAAAGCTTAAAGAAATTGGTTTCTCATCTGTAGCCATTAAATTAATACAAGAGTAAGAGGTAACAAAAATAAATAATCATTTTTCAAAACCAATGGAAAATAAGTTAGGAGTACCACAGGGATCGGTCCTTGGACCTGTATTGTTCATACTCTATATTAAGGGCCCGCAACCCGAATTTCTATCGATTTCTTACATATTTCTCTTTAACACGGTAAGTTTTAAAGCCCTTAAAAAATATATGTTATTCTTGAAGATAATATCTAGACATTGCCCGCGCCGAAACGCAAATTATATAAAATTCCCTCGATAGAAAAAAATCGCAAAGTATGCTTCAAAATTTATTATAAACACGTTTGTTTCAGTTATTTTACAAGTTATATGTACGAAAAAATTCACAGTGTTTCTTTAAATGCTGTTTAAGACAATGCCCGCGAGATTTTTGCTCTATTTTAAACGAGTCGTGTTTTATTAAACATTTTCGCATTGATTTTGACGCTGTAAATATTAGCACTCTCCTCTAACATTCGTAATTTCGTATCTCTCCATCTTCTTCTTTTCGAGCCCGGTTGCAGAGCCTTGTGAAAATATTTTCAAAATGCAAAGTACGACTATTAGCCGATGATACACTAATATACTTAATTGGAGATAACTATGAAGAACTAATACACATTTTAAATAATGAACCAAATGACGTATCAAAATGGCTAAACATAAATAAGCTTAAATTAAGGGTCGGGTATCAAACCGCGCTGACACTGCAGTTAGGTATTTCTTGTACTTGTAGACAAACACGGCCGCAGCCGGCCGCCTGCGTTTGACTAGAGGAGATGTGGGTATACTAGACACTACGGACTTAGGAAATAAAAATACACTTGCCTTATAAAATTTAGTTCCTACTATAATAATGGATACAGCTTAACATACTAAGAATCATATGGTGGAATAGCGTGGATAGCTCATAGAGACATTTGCGCCTGGGTCAAACTGCCCATTCACTGCAGTTAGGTATTTTTGGTAGTTGCAAACAAGCTCGGCCGCCGCGATCTACTGTGTATTTCGGTTAGATTCAGGCACGGCTGCTCAGCATTTTGATAAAATACGAAATAAAAATACACTTGCTTTGTATAATTTTAATTTATTTCTAACATAATTGATACAGCTTGACAGACTATAAATCATATTATGCAAGGGCAAGGATACATAGACTTTTTTTAGTCCCTGGACCTTTACAGACGTCTTAGTTTTTGACTCAATGTGACATAGAATCTAATGGTGTTTTGATGTGGAAAAAATTTCTGGTTCATATATGGTTTGTATAATGTTATTAATTTTTTTATAATTTTACCAGAAAATAATGGGTGTGAATAAGTTACGACAACCAGTTTTTACTCTGTGCCTTAGAAATTAAAAAACAGGTAGTTTTGTTTTTGAAAGTTTATTTATATGCATACAGTTTTTTTTTAATACGTAGTAAGAAAGAATATATTTTACAATTTATCTTTGATATACATAAAGTAGAACGAAGCACATTTAGAAAAAAGACAGTAAAAAATATAAAGAAGTTCAGACAAATTTTTATAAAACAACTAAATGTTTTATTTTTATTTTTATGTAACTTACAAAGTCCCAACTGTTATCAATCGCCTGGGGCCAGTGATTGGGGTATGTTGTGAGGCTGAATAAGGTGTGAGGGGAATAATATAGGGGAAGTACCTGGCTATTCAGATTTGGTCACCACACACGGCTAAAGCCATTTCAAGCAGCTTTTCAATTCTGAATAGTGGTCTTACACCAGGGCGATACATAAAGTATCTTCCACTCTGTTTTTTTATAGAAGTCTATTGACAAGTTTTTTTTTCTTTGTATAAAACACGCTGTAACTCGTGTTGTGCGTGTTACAGGTAAAATTGCAAATGTTATATGTAAGTTCAAAATAAATTAATTATTACCCACAATTATTATAGTTATTTCACAGCATTATCCAAAAATAACAAAGTTACTATTATATACTTGTTTACTATTATATAATTTTACAATTGAAAAATGTCCTCCACAACACAGGTGAATTCCTAGCGTGGAGGACATTAGACTATACATTTGTAATGTAAACTTATTAATAAAAAAATACAAAACAATACAGAGTGATAAGTGTTAGCCCCTCATTTATTCACAAGACTGTCATTTTGTAATGACATCATCCTTTCTCCCGGTCTATTATCGATAATTCATACAGCGCCCTTGAGCTGATTTTTCACAAAAACGGCGATATATAAATCATCCAAATATTATTTATTAATTCTAAACATTCACAAAAAGTGTGGTAGATCATTCATTATAGCAAAAAGTTTATATGGAAGGCCATTACTCAGGCCGCTTATTTTTATTTAAAAAACTTACATGTTAACTGATAGTTTCTGTTATAACGACGTCATTTATGTTGCTTCTGCTGCTTTTCTAAAAAAAACATATAAAATAAATTTATTTGTAATAATACGACCCAGAATTTACCCAACATCGAAATTCATTCGATTTATCAATGGATCTGACAGTCGTTGTTTTCAATAAAACTTAGTGACAATTTGAACGGAATCGGTAGAGAACTCAAAATGGTCGTCGAAATTATGCATTTTGAAATTAAATTTTGTTAAATTAAATTTTGATATTAAGTTCGTTGAACCCCAAACTCCTTTAACCTGATTTTGAACCAAATCGTCAAAGTACTTAAGATATTCAAGATGGATGCCGAAATTTTGCATTTTGACATTAGATCCGAGTTCAGTGCACGTCCAAACGCCCTAATCCTGATTTTGAACCAAATCGGTAGATAACTAAAGAAATTCAAGATGGATGCCGAAATGTTGCATTTTGACATTAGATCCGATTTCAGTGCACTTCCAAACGCCCGAATGCTGATATTGAACCAAATCGGTAGATAACTAGAGAAATTCAAGATGGATGCCGAAATGTTGCATTTTGACATTAGATCCGAGTTCAGTGCACGTCCAAACGCCCTAATCCTGATTTTGAACCAAATCGGTAGATAACTAAAGAAATTCAAGATGGATGCCGAAATGTTGCATTTTGACATTAGATCCGATTTCAGTGCACTTCCAAACGCCCGAATGCTGATAATAATAATATTTGGCTGATTTATAAAGCGCCGTTTTCATGAAAAATCATCTCAAGGGCGCTGATATTGAACCAAATCGGTAGAAAACTAGAGAAATTCAAGATGGATGCCGAAATGTTGCATTTTGACATTAGATCCGAGTTCAGTGCACGTCCAAACGCCCTAATCCTGATTTTGAATCAAAAAGGTAGATAACTAGAGAAATTCAAGATGGATGCCGAAATGTTGCATTTGGACATTAGATCCGAGTTCAGTGCTCGCCAATACTCCCTAATACTGATTTTGAACCAGATCGGTAGAGAACACGAGAAATTCAAGATGGATGCCGAAATTTTGCATTTTGACATTAGATCCGAGTTCAGTGCACTTCTAAACGCCCGAATTCTGATATTGAACCAAATCGGTAGATAACTACAGATAAATTCAAGATGGATGCCGAAATTTTTAGATGTCAAAAAGCAAAATGACTTCAGTCTACCTTCAAACTACCCTTGATAGAAATCAGTAAAAAAATTAAATTTTGACTTTATTACCTTATTCTCCTATTCTTCCAGTGGGAGGGTCTATTTTTTATGGCACGGTAAGCAAGAATTCCTTTATTTTTACCCATTTTGAAGGTACCTGAAGTTTAAAAAAAAAATAATAATAAAATATGTAAAACTGTAAATCAAGTTAAAAATAATTTATTAGATAATAATAAATATATTTTATTTCTACTTACCCGGTTACAGTAACACCTATCTCCTCAATGATTCCTTCAAAAATCGAATAAACAGCGAACAAAATTGCTGCGAAAAAAATATGCGTGCTGTCGCCTTGACCACTATCTCACAACTGAATGAATTCTGTGAAATTCAACCGTTATATAAGACATCGCGCGGCGTAATATTTTGCCATACATTTTTGTATGGCGGAGAATAGTTGAAAAATTCAGAAAGTTTAGGCGAATTACAATAAAAATCTAGATACACTGAAGAGCTTTTAATTTAATAGCTTGATTTAACATAATGTTTACTCTGAGATTACGGAAGGATTTTTGGTAAAAATGTTTACAACAGGTTCAGGAGAGATAATCGCGAAGGCCTTTTTCAACGTTTTAACCCTTCAAAAATTTGGCATTTTTTTCGGATGGTCAAAATATTTTCGCTTTACAATAAAATGCAAATATTTGGAATATTTCTAAACACATTCAAGAACCAAAAACTGTTTTTGAAAAGTGATGAAATACGCTTTCAAATTATAGAATTCGAAATTTTTGTTTTTTTTTAAATTATAAAATTTTTGCATACAAACATAAAAAAGTTTTCAAAATGGCTCACCTTATGTTTTTTCTAACTAAAGTTACTGATAATAAAAAAAATTAAAAACACATACATATTTTATTAGACAAATGTATAACAAACACATATTGTAACCACATTTTTTTGTCGCTCTATGAAAAATAATTTATAAAAAATTCCCGAAGTTTCAAATTCTTTTTTCAATTTGCGATTCAAAACTTTATGTACATAAAAGTGTACATTTTACTTTTTTGGTGGCAATTTTTTAGATTGTAATATAAAGCATGATGTTTTTCCTTTCTAACACCGATTAGAACATATTTCTAACTATGATAGTAAGGGAGTTACGGCGTCTTATGTGAGACCTATGTGCGTTGGGACAAATATGGTCTCCTGTGATTAAACGGGTTAACTAAAGTTGCAGTATGTATAACTTATAGAATTTGTAAGATTACAGTAAAAAAAATTTAATCACTAGTAACTTTACACATTTTTCTAACTACCTGTATATAATTTTCTAGTATTGCTGCTACGAGACGCGGATGCTACTGCTAATGCGGAGCGATGTTTTCCAAACCCGACCCTTAAATACAAAAAAAAGTATGGTGATTGGATACAAGAAGACATCCAGTGAAAGCAAAATTAAAATTGATGGTGAAATTATTGAAAATCTTACCGGAATGAAATACTTAGGAGTTATATTAGATTCCAAACTAAACTTCAATAGACATGCTGAATACACCCAAAAGAAAATTGGCAAAAAGATATCTTTTTTTGGAAGAATTCGGCCAAAAATTTCTAAAAAAACTGCAATCACCATTTACAATTCAATTATTGCTCCACGCTTTAACTACTGCTCATGTATACCTTTCCTATGTAACGAAAGAGAACTAAATAAGTTACAAATTCTCCAAAACAGGGCAATGAGAATAATACTTCGACGAAATAGATTTTCAGAAATAATTAAAATGTTAAAGGAACTAAATTGGTTAACCGTGAAACAGATGCTGACCTTGAACACGATGGTATTTATCCACAAAATATTGAATAACATGTTACCAAAATACTTCTCAAATAAAATTGTATACAACAAGGACATTCACAGATATAACACAAGGACGTGCAAGGAAATTAAGCTACAAAAAAGGACAAAGCGAATACGCAGAACAGTATACTGTACAAGGGAATGAAGTTATATAACACACTACCAGAAACTTTAAAGTCCACACCAATTGGAAAGTTTAAGATGTAATTGTAGAAGCTTCATAAAACTAGAAAAAATTTTGTGAATATGAAATATTATAATTAATTAGCTGCAATATTAAATATTATAATTAATTAGAAATTTGTAATCTTAAATGTACAAATTACTAAAATAAAATAATAATTATTATTATAATATCTAATAGCTTTTAATAATCATTTATGGCGTTATGACACATTACTTATTTCATATTAATTACATACAACATATTATCTTAAGCAAGTAGGTACCAAATAATACTTTCAAGCTATGACTTAAATATTTATTCCAAAAACCTGTGTTTGTTCCCCCAGGCATAGATAATAATATTATATAATATGTTATTGTTTCCGGCATATTTAACGATTCATGACTATTAAATTTAATTAAAAATGGTTTATTACAACATAAATTAGTATGTAAGAAGATAAGAATACTTTTAACCACCACGCTAAACCGTACCATTTCAAGAAATTGAATCACCCCAACACTTTTTAGTGGAGGATTCGGTTAACCGCGCTCACGTCCTATCGTCCGTAGTTAATCCTGTATAAGCATTTTACATCATGAACCTCATAATTTCACGCTTCTCGGTATTATTTCTTACCTTTACCGCCTTTACCCGTCTACATGGTGGACCGTCGTACCTAGTGTTATGTACCCAACATTACTCCGATCCTCGTAAACCGTCGAAAAACTATGTAATTTATTCTTCAACCTGTTTTTTTTGTTGCTGGTGAGATCTGTGGCTCTGATTTTATGGCTTTTCGTAAACAACGTACAACTGTGAATTTATAAATTAGAGGTTATTATCCAACACATGATCTGGCTCGAGGAAAGCAATCATGGAATCATGCCCTCCTCGGATGCAGACACGGACGTGCTTTTGCTGGTTTAGTTTCTTTGTCTGGTAAAGTAAGCAAGTAAATAATCTTATTATAATTGACTACCTCCCCGGAAGAACGATCTACATGAAAAATCATTTTTATAGGAGAGGCAAAAAACGGACACATCTTCATATCAAAAAAATAAAAACAGTTATAATTTATTAATATTTTTTTGTAAAGATATTATTAGGGTTGAAAAAAAGCCGTATATGCTAACGGTGGAATAACGGTGTATAATATATGTTATATTTACATACATGAGACGTAAGAGCAATGTTTTCCCCCAAAATATTTTACATCACAGGTACGAAATAGGAAATAAACAAGATACAACACTTTATTATAAAATAATTACTGTTTTTTTTTTAAATGTAAGGTAAAATATACATACTAGATATGTATAAGTCATCGTGCATCGGAAGTGTCCTGCAGGTAAGTATGTTTCTGTATCTATTTGAAAATAATAAAATTAGATAGAGCCTTAGGATTCATAATAAATTGTAAAGCGTCCTTGAGGTGATTTTTTCACAAAAACGGCGCTATACAAATTATCCAATTATTATTATTATTATAACGTATATCATCATTCCACTTACCAATTTATGTGCGATTTTACTGTTAATTACATCTTTCCTGTAAACATATTCTTCCCATTGGTTCATCTTAATTGTTCATCTAATATTATCAACAAAGCCCTAAAGACTCTTGGTTTTGTTTTGAGAGCTGCAAAAGATTTCAATGATTTAGACACATTTATTATGTTATATAAAACCCTTGTCAGATGCCAACTTGAATATAACTCTACGTTATGGTCTCCCTTTTACAACATTCATTCAGACAACATTGAAAAGATTCAACGGAAGTTTCTAAGGTTTATAAACTATAAATTGTATATTCCTATTCTAAACATTGATTACAATTATCTCCTGGATAAAACGTCTCTATTGAAACTTTCAGAAAGAAGAATAAGCACAGATTTAATACTATTACATAAAATACTGCATTACAAAATTGACTGTTCTGAATTACTTCAATTTATCAATATCCATTTTCCCCAAAAATCATGTCGACATTTATTACCCTTCTACTTCAATAACACCAGGAGACTAGCTTATCAAAATTCTCCGTTTCCGAGGCTTCACAGTCTCTGAAATAAATATTCTAATCTAGGTGATATATTTCATCTTAAAACTAATCAGTATAAATATTGTATATTCTATCACTTTTATTCTTCTAGGCACAAATAGATTTACACAATTTCTTCAATTTTTGTTTATATTGAATATGAGACTTCTTATCATTTTTACATAATATGTATTTTTATTTTATTATTTGTTTTGTTGTTACATTGTATTGTGTATTTTCTTTTCTCATTGTATTATATTTTCTTCATTGTTTGTTACTCAACTTATAAATTATAATGTAAAAGCCCATCAGGGCGTTTAATAAATAAATAAATAAATAAATCTTAACCTTACCCACATCGCACAATATCCTTCCATGTTTTTTTTTATTGGATATCCGTTTTCTTTTTGATTAGGTCTCTGATAGCCGTTCGACCTTGTGATGGTCGACCATCTTGGGTAATATAAATCATTTTATGCGTAGAAAAAAAAATCAACCACACAAAGCAGTGTTTAAAAAAAAGATAAAATGTCCAGTACCTGCCTAATATTAGGTACTCAATATTTCATCAAAAAACCGTTTTTTGACCTAGTGTGCTATATAGATCCTTCTTCCCGAAGGTATTTAATTATTGTTGATGTTTGTCTGAAGCCTTATGCTGAAGGGACTCGTCTTAAAGTGTTCCGGGAAAGGAAAGGGTGACCTCGATTGACGTCGTATCATCGGAAACAAGCTTTTGATTATAATATTAATGTAACCTAAATGATTGTACTGAAGCCTACAAACATATAGGTAGGTATAGAGACAATTGTCCTGCGACAATATTTTTAAAGACATTAGTCACCAAAGTTGAATATCAATTTTCAGAAGTCAAATATATTTTGTTGAAACAATATTTAACCTTGCTACCATGAATGCGTACCATTGTGTACCCACTGTGGACAATCGACGGTGTTCTAAATGGTTATTAAAAAAAAACGAGTGTGCTTTAGACCACACGACTGAAGTAAAACTTCACTAACTTATACCTCCTTCTCAACTTCCGCCCGATCACACTTTTCATAACGCTCTCGTCACGCATTCACCAGCTTACTCCCCAAGTCAAGCGTGCGTAAAGGACCGACCGTTCGCCTCGCCCGATCACACTTTTCGTAACGCTCCCGTCACGCATTCACCAGCTTACTCCCCAAGTCAAGCGTGCGTAAAGGACCGACCGTTCGCCTCGCCCGATCACACTTTTCGTAACGCTCCCGTCACGCATTCACCAGCTTACTCCCCAAGTCAAGCGTGCGTAAAGGACCGACCGTTCGCCTCGCCCGATCACACTTTTCGTAACGCTCCCGTCACGCATTCACCAGCTTACTCCCCAAGTCAAGCGTGCGTAAAGGACCGACCGTTCGCCTCGCCCGATCACACTTTTCGTAACGCTCCCGTCACGCATTCACCAGCTTACTCCCCAAGTCAAGCGTGCGTAAAGAAGTTTTACTTCAATAATACACAAGTTTTACTTAATATAATCGTTTAGTAGCAACCAATAAAGATTGGTTATTCTGTAATTTCTCCTGGACAATTAAAAAATCTGCTACCGTACCAATAATTCATGTAAAAGTTGTAGGTATTTATTAATTCAGTTTTCACGATTGAAGCGAATTTAAAACGTTACGGGCACATCACGTTGATTAGTCAAATATTAATTAATTATGACTACAAATTTGTTTTGTAAACATCATTGAATCTGAAGTAAGTACTTTCAGCATATTTGTGAAAATTGTTTTGCTCGCTTTAGTAGGTCAGTGACATGTTCTAAGGCGCACGTTTCTTAATATATATTATTATTTACCTGTAAGAAGGTTTACGGTAGATCGATAGGTATGTTCAGTTCAAAGTGACGCGCGAAAATCATATGGACGAGCTTTGAGTTTCAATTTTCCAGAAACATCGAACCAAAAATATACCGGATTAAACGACTGTCTGCTTTGAAGTTATTCTGGATCCGTGTTGTTTATTCGTAATGACGACTGGAGACTGGATCCCAATCTCGGAAACTCGAGGCTGACTAGAATGCTGAGCACATCCATAGTGAGTTAATGAGCCAAGTGTTGACCGTTGTGGGCGATATCGAAGCATTAGATCGAATTTCCAGATCAATTGATAAAAACATAAATAGTCATGGACACCGCAGTCAGCTCGCAGGTCACAATAATATTATGTTTGGTTGACACTAACGAAGGCTGTGGGACACTTGACACTGGACCCTGTGGGTTGACTTGACTCTCCTCTCCAGACGAGGTGCAATCCACCCTATAAATCTTTGGAATCAAAGAGTGCCGAAGTGGGTGTTTTTTTGTGTCGTGTAGCGGCTGACGCATTCCGCTCTTCAACAGGTTTGGGGTCGCTTAGTTTCCAGCCCGCGACGAATGTAAGCAATTCGATACTTTTATTCCTCGGCCTTTTTGAATCCATTTTTCCACGCCGGCGTTCTGGTC
Organism: Limnephilus rhombicus; assembly: GCA_929108145.2. Lineage (NCBI taxonomy): Eukaryota > Metazoa > Arthropoda > Insecta > Trichoptera > Limnephilidae > Limnephilus > Limnephilus rhombicus. The sequence continues at coordinate 14,569,593 of OV815270.1, forward strand.
GGGGCAGGCTAGAGACTTCACGCGTACACATTTTCAGACGAAATGCATCAGGGCTGCTTTATCTGCTAATCTGATTTTATTTTTTGATAATGTTGTTGGGTATCCAACACAGGAGGCCCTGAGGAAAATAATTCCCCTCAGGGCCTATGTCATCTTTGAGGATGCTCTGTGGAGGATCTTTTTATTTTATTTTATTTATTTTAGGGAAAGTTGACAGCAAATCTGAGATTACATAATAAAACAATAATAAGTTAATTATGCCAATTATGAACTTTCCACTTATGATAGTGAATGAATAATAAATCTTTTTAGGAATAGGAAGGAGAGGATGTTCTGGGTAGGAAAAAAGGTATGAGGGGTGGGTAGGAATCCGAGGTCGATGTATCCAAGAGTGACGGACGTATGACGTATGACGTTCACAATAATGTCCTCTGCGTGCGAACTCTATCTAAATTTCTTTAAATGGACAATATACAGTGTTAATTTCAAGCGACCTCCCAGGTAAGTATGGTCCTGTTTTCATTAAATTTTAGGCAGCATCGCGTTCATTGGTCAAAATATTGTACACATATTTTCGTATCGGTGATCAATGAACCGATGTATGCAATTTTTAGCCATAAGTTGTTTATAATTGTTTGCCTAGCTTGTAGTTTTTTAGATTTTAGAAATGTATTTTAAGTTTGTACAGCGCCCTTGAGGTGATTTTTCACAAAAACGGCGCTATATAAATCATCCAAATATTATTATTATTATTATTATTATGAATCTATCCTTACCAGTACAAGGCAATGTTCCGAGAGCCCTGCTGGAATAGTGTTGAGTACCTCATACAAGAGGCACCTCAAATGTCTCATACAAACACGTAAAATGTACCCCCACCTCACAAAATGTATTTGTACCAAATCTTTTTCTATGTCACGTTATGAGGTGTGAGGTGGTTGGTTTATTGGACTACATTCCTGTCATGTCACGTATGGGACAAATATGAGGTGTGAGGTGATTGGTTTATGTCACGTATAGGACAAATATGAGGCGAGGTGTGAGGTGGTTGGTGTATTGGACTACATGTCATGTCACGTATCGTATGGGATGTATGAGGTAGTGAGGCGTGAGGTGTTTGTATATTGCATGACTCTTTTGTATTATAACCGTGAGGTGGTGTTGGGGTTAGCCATTCATATATTGAGAATACCGCACAAGCGTCCCAACTGCTCCATTTTTTTTTTAAAGTATATTTTTTATTGTAAATTATTGTTATGTGAATACCGCACAAGAGAATTTTTTTTTCTAAATAATTTTTATTGCAAATTATGTTTTTTTTAAAGAAAGACAAACATTCCCGGGTTACGAATAAACCAACAATTAGTGTCCGACCGAACTTTCGGTTTCGGCCAAAAAACGAGTTTCGGCTTAGTTTGGGTTTCGGCCGCCATCCGGCCGAAACTACGGCCGAAACCGAAACTGAATTCGGGAGATTTCGTTCTGCGATCGAACATGTTCGGTGCACTGAACTGCGAGCCACGAAGTGTCATTTTGCTGCGTCCGCGTTCATGGTCGTGTCAGGACTTGATTCACTTGTTTGTGTTCTCTCCGCGAACTTTACGGTTATTTGGTTTATTCATTGTGAAAATGGAGGTGTTTATACTTAACATTATTTCGAAATAGGTAAGTCTTATTTAACTATTGAAATGATTTAGTTCGTGATAGGGCCTGAGGAAAATAATTTCCCTGAGGGCCTGTGTCATCTTTGGGGATGCTGTGGAGGTATTAATCCATCCCTCTAGTGGTGCAAGGCGTAAGGTCGGAGAAGTCAAAGGGACTCCCTCAACCATTCTCTCCGAATCCGGCCCGCCTCACCCCATGAACCCATTGTGTTAACCCCATCCACCTCATTTCAACACTCCCTCAACCTCCCTCCCCATAACACATAACAATAATTTTAAATAAAAACATACTTTAAAAAATATTTTTTTTGGAGCAGTTGGAACTCTTGTGCAGTATTCACATAACAGTAATTCACAATAAAAAATAAATAAAATCAAAATAAAAACATTTTGGAGCAGTTGGGACTCTTGTGGTATTCACATAACAATAGATGACATAGTTCCTCAGGGCCTTATTTTCCGTGGATCTGACGTAAAAAAACACCTTCCTTGATTTTCTCTAGCCGCCACCCCCCCCCCCCCCCCCTCCCCCCCGTAAGCGAAAATATTTTGTAACACCTCACCTCAAATGAGGTGGGACACCTCAGCACCTCATTTCGATATTTGAGTACCTCATACAAACTCATCCTGATGTCGTGTCCTACCCAACACTATGCTGGAGAGGTCAAAAGATCTCCCTCAACCAGTCTCTCCCTTTCTTTTTTTACATTAACTCCACACAGGAGGCCCCGGGGAAAATAATTTCCCTCAGGGCCCATGTCATCTGGAATGCTGTGTGGAGGGTCTTTTTGAGGAGAGGAAGGAATGAACACTGGTCTTGAAGAGACCCATGTTGTAGGAAGGAGGAAACACAGAGGCCGGCAATTCATCTCCCTATCTGACTTGCAACGCAGTTGGTGGGCAGATGCATCCGCCGCCAAGATCCGGACAAACCTCACCACATAAACGCGACGAAATGAAGGGCGTAAGAAAAAAATGTGTTTGATCTACATCTACTGATACTTGGCGCTTTATTTTAATTCGAAATTGACACCGTTAATAATAGATACTTTTATAGGATAGTACACTGTTGTACTCGTTTTCTAGTTGCTTAAACCACCATAGACGTATGGATTAAAGGTTCTACAAAAATGGCTCTGTATATATTGTTATGTATTATTACTTTATTTCGTTAACCAAATTATTATCGCAATATGACCTAGTTCAAATAATGTAATTTTCAACACAACGTATAAATTATATCTACCATTGAATCAAAGACGTCAAAACCTGGTCTTCCAGACTTTCAACACAGTCGTATGTTTTCCTCAGTCAATTCAGCTAACAAGCAACCTATCATATAACTAATCAATTGTTTTCCTTGTTCAGTTCAATTCAGAGTGTAGTCAGTAGCGGTTCATTGAAACGAATTCATCGAAAATCAATTCATCGAAAGCAAATTCATCGAAAACGAGTTCATCGAAAACCAATTCATCGAAAATCAATTCATCGAATGATCAATTCATCGAATCGCCAATTCATCGAAAAAATATATTTTGTTGATATTTGAGAGAAATGCCGAGCGGACCGAGAAGTTAAAAAAGCATTGGTCAACCTAAACTAACCTAACTTCACCTATTTAACCAATTTTTAAATATTTTTTTATCATCACTCTTAATGACCTTTCTGAGTTGTTTATGAGTTGGTTTCATTATGAGTTGTCTGGTCACCGTTCCTTAGATATCCCTTTTTTGCAGTATCAGACAATCGGAAATCGAAGAGATAACCTATAAATTTTACATTGTCACTACGAAACTGACAGTTGCTAAACACATTTAACTCAGTTAAACAGACCTTTTTGGGTATTTAATTTTGACAGCTCTAATATCTACAAAAAAAAATGTTTTTCGATGAATTGATCATTCGATGAATTGATTTTCGGTGAACTCGTTTTCGATGAATTTGCTTTCGATGAATTGATTTTCGATGAACTCGTTTTCGATGAATTTGCTTTCGATGAATTGATTTTCGATGAACTCGTGTTCGATGAATTTGCTTTCGATGAATTGATTTTCGATGAACTCGTTTTCGATTAATTTGCTTTCGATGAATTGATTTTCGATGAACTCGTCGGTTACCGTCAGTTAGTAGCCAGCCCTGACCTATCTGCCGTCTGTGATCCAGTGATCATCACCTCCACTAACCTCCATTTCGGAATAACGACCAAGAATTTGGAAGGAAACACGAACCTCCATGACTGTCTTTATGCTCTTATTGGCCGCGAACATTATTCTCTTCTTTTTTCTCGACAGTTCTCGTCGTAACTCGAAACGGCACAAGAAAACAAGATGTCGAATTGACATGGTTTCAATTTCAGAACAATAACATTAAAACTCCTAATGTATTGTCCATGCACTGGACAGCAATTTTACTGCAGACTACATCTAATTCAGATCCTTAGAAAGATTATATCGAAATACATTTATATGTAATAGAAATATTTCCACATTAGTTTACGTTAAAGAATCAACTTACCTACTCCGATTTCAATTTATGGACACATAATAAAAAGTGTGTTTTCTCAACATTTTTAAATGAAATTTACTGTTTTGATTAGAAAAGTTGAACCGTTATTTTTAATTAGTATCGATAATCTTCTATCATTACATAAATTTCTAATCTGCTACGCTACTTTGTCGCTTGTCGGCAGGAGCATAAACACTAAACGTCTACCAATAAAACCTTAGATAACCTAATATATCCTCTGTGGTAGGTAAGTTTTAAAAGGTCACCTGGCACATAAGTTCTCACGAAAAATGGAAGCATAGTGAATTTTTGCAAATTCATTACGCTGAAATGAATCATTTGTAAATGGGTACACCAAAATCATACTGGGTGCCTTCGAGTTTTTATCTCGTCATTTTTTTGTTTCGTATTTATTTATGTATTTTAAATGGAGATTGAATATATGAGTCGTTTACCTGTTAATTTATTATTATTATTATTAAATATCTACAAATAAATTAACATTTTTCGTGTGAGACCATTTACGATCTCACCCACCATAAATCACCAGGGTACGTATTTTAATATTGAACGTGTTATGCGATAAAATCACACCCGCCCGCCACGCTGAGAGCTGAGAGGAAAGGATTTATGCAATAATGAGATCTGGAATCGAAAACATAATAATATTTCAAATTGCTTCGGAGTTTGCGGCTATTGTATTCTGGTTCTCGCGCCAGACCTTACCTGGACATTTATATGCGCATAACTCTGCGTAGCGATGATTTTGTATGGAGATCCCTTCGGAGCTTATTCGATTCGGAGTCCGCGCCGCGCATAATAGCTTTTTATTTTCATTCCGAGAAGTTTTTCACAAAGCTCGAAGCTTGGTCGCGGCCACGCTGATGCCAGATTACCGTCGGGGTTGGCTGGGGCCTTCGTGCTCCCTGCCATAGGAAATATTATTATTGTATTCGAGAAATAGAAATAATAACCGTCGAGAATCGTTCTTTCATGCTAGCCCTTTCAAAGGACGCGAACAAGATTTATCTTCAGAGAGCTCAAAGCTTTTGCTGGTTTGCGAAGATGATTAGAAGCCAGTCTTATTAACTTCAAGAGCGAAACGTCTTGATGGTGTAATTAGCCAGTTACTCGGCGTTTAAATATATTATTGCGTTAACTAGGTAATAATCACCGAAGGCGTAGAGTGCAATTATAATTAATCATTATTGCATTTATATACATACGTGCTCAAGAGTCTAGCCTACGAGTCAAACTACCCTTAGAGTTAGAGGTCCACAGGCTCTTTCGTATAGAGCCGTGGTCGTCAAACTGCGGCCCGCGGGCCGCATGCGGCCCGCGACGGATATTTGTGCGGCCCGCACAAATATCTGGCGTTTTCTTTTAAATTCTTTTTTCAAGTACAATTATAGTATCCGATTTTTTGCGGCTCGCACAAATATCTACCGTTTTCTTTTTAAATATATTTTTTTTCATGTACGAGTACAATTATACTATACGTTTTTTGCGGCCCGCACAAATATATGCTTTTTTTCATGTACAATTATAGTATCCGTTTTTTGCGGCCCGCGCAAATATCTGCCGTTTTCTTTTTTACTATATTTTTTTTCATGTACGAGTACAATAATTATACTATATCCGTTTTTTGCGGCCCGCACAAATATCTACCGTTTTCTTTTTAAACATATTTTTTTTCATGTACAATCATACTATCCGGTTTTTTGTGGCCCGAACAAATATCTGCCGTTTTCTTTTTACATATATTTTTTTCATGTACAAAATTGTACTATCCGTTTTTTTGGGGCCCGCACAAATATCCGCCGTTTTCTTTTTAAATATTTTTATTTCATGTGCGAGAACAAATATCATACTATATCCGTTTTTTGCGGCCCGCACAAATATCTGACGTTTTCTTTTTAAGTACATATTTTTTTCATATACAATTTTACCATCCGGTTTTTGGCGGCCCGCACAAATATCTGCCGTTTTCTTTTTAAATATATTTTTTTCATGTACAATAATTATACCATCCGGTTTTTTGCGCCCCACAATATCTGCCGTTATCTTTCTAAATATATTTTGTTCATATACAATTAAATATATTATCCGTTTTTTTACAATTAATTATACTGTCGTTTGAGACTTTCAGGGGGGCAGTAGAAGACCTAGAGAAAATTAGAGGGCCTAGATATGGCACAGTGAGGGTGTAGATAGGTATAACAAAATATGGTCAAAAAAGAACAAAAAAACACGCTTATCACGTACTAATAAAGCAAAATAAACTTTAATATTGGTTAATTTTTGTTATTGTATGTATTGTTATCATTTTTATCACGTGTGCGAAAATTCACACATTTTTTATATATAATATTATGGTTTTGCGTGAATTATTATTAAGAATTGACACTATATCATGAACACAAGAAGGAAGGAAGTAGCAATCCGGTACTTAAATACAAAATAATTGCTTTTTTAACTTGCTAAACAAAAAGGTACAACACCCCCCCCCCCCCCCCCCCCCGAAATCATAAGTGTGCGGCCCGCGGTGATACCTTACATTGTCCATGTGGCCCTTGACCAGAAAAGTGTGACGACCGCTGGTATAGAGCCTTTAGACAGTGGGCAATATCTAAGCATTTTCACTTGTCTTATGGATATTTAATACGATGTTTTTTTTTTCAAACCGATCCTCAAAATCTGGAAATTATATCGGGACCCATATGAAAAATCTTTATTTTCCTACTTACAATTTCATTCCGATAATTGTCAGAGAAGAAATAATGTTTTGGGACGGTATTAAATTGTCAAACAATGTCAACACCTTGAACATAACCATAGAAAGCATCTTCATCTTTCTCAATCAGTCATAAATACACCTGTTTATTATAATTCTGGATTCATGGGATGAGGTTTGTCTTAGTCTTGGCGGCGAATGCGTTTGCCCACCTAATCGCCTCGCAGACATAGATGTCCCCCTCTGACCCCCCACCATACGAAAGAAGAAGAAGGTACCAATATAGAACCACATTATGAAAAGATGAGCGATATGGAAACTGGAGAATAAAAACATCGCGTAAAATGGCCATTACACAATATCACAGGAATAGCCAGCAGTTAAAATACATAAATTCAATGATTTTAATTTTTTAACGACTTTAAATAATTGAAAGTATTAATAACTACAGGTCTGTGCGTAAGTCGGTTGCCGTTGGTGGGTAAAGATTTGCCTGAGGCCTGCAACGCTGAAGACGGCCCTGGCTGATACATAGGAATCCGCCAGGCTCCCCGCACTGGGTACATAGAAATCTATGTATGATATGGTTTAAAATAATGATTCAATGATTCTTTTTTTTATTTCATAAATTTTTTTATTAGTTACAGATATTTGTTTTTTTGGCTACCACACTATGCTAATGCGCGTGTTGTGGTAGTCGTACATTTAATATTTTAAATACGATTTAACTAAAATAGATGATTAAACATTCCAAAAAAAAAAGAAATACTTAAAAGTAAAGAGAAAAAAAGAACATATTTTAAAGAAAAGTAGAAATAAAAATGAAATGCAAATGAAAATTCAAATTTTGAAATACAAAAATTAATAATAAAGATTAATGTTAAGAACTCAAGTGTTCTATATAAATTAAAACATGTAAGTATATAAATCAAAATTAAAACATAAATAAAATTTAGTGCAAAACTAAGAGAAAAAAAAATTAGTAACAACATTTTAATGAAAAATGGAAATTAAAATTTTGAAATGCAAAAATTAATAAATAAAATGTAGTGTTAAAAACTCATGAATTCTTAAAGTACGTTCGTCCCCTTTCAAAAATCCAAATGTTGTACACGTGTTATAAAAAGAGAATTAGAATTACTTGACTTTATGTCAGTACTCAGAGCATTATATATTTTAGGAGCGATGAACCAGAATTGTCGTTGAGCGAATGAGATGTTAGTTTTTGGGACCACGCAACCCAGGTTTGATGAAAAGCGGGTGTGTGCCTGATGTTGTGGAGCGATTAGTAAATTATTTTTTCGTATATAACAAATGCTTGTTTTAGTAAATAGCTGTCGAATATCTAAGACCCTGATTTTTGCAAAGAGTTCATTTGAGGGATGGGTGGTAGGTTGACATTTAAATATAATTCTCAGAATTAGTTTTTGAGCTAAAGTAATTGGTCTAATAATGGATTCAGCACAACCACCCCATCCCACTATACCGTATGTTGCTATGGATTGGAAAAGGGCAAAGTAAACGCTTCTTAGAGTCTGTAAATCTAAGATAGACCTAATAATAATAAGCCTTTTTATTCTGGACTTCTGTTAGGTATGTATTAGACATGATCTTATTTGTTATAGTATATCCCGAAGCTCAGTTTGCCTCTTGGCATAGGCCTCCTCTAACATTTTCCATTGGGACCTGTCACGCGCTACTCTTCACCATTGATGTCCAGCAGTGAGTTTTATGTCATCTTCCCATCTCATGTGTTGACGTCCTCTACTTCTCTTGCCATCTCTGGGATACCAGTCAGTGACATTTTTGCACCATTTCTCTTGTGGATCGCGTATCATGTGTCCTGTCCATCTCCACTTTTGTTGGTCTATTCGGGTAACTACATCGGCAACTTTAGTTTTCTCCCTTATTGTGCTACCTCTCACTCTGTCATGTTTCCTTGTTCCTGTCAAACTTCTCTCCATGGCTCTCTGGCAGCGTTCCAACTTTTCTCTGTGGCGTTTGGTGAGTGCCCAAGTTTCACATCCATAGGTGATGACTGGAAGTATACACGTGTTGAAGACTTTCCTTTTTATTTGCATACTTAGCTCCTTAGATTTAAAGACTTCTTTCAAAGACCAGTATTTCTTCCATCCTTTTGCTACTCTTCTCTCGATTTCTTTAGTGGTTTGATCTTTGTGAGATATTATCTGTCCTAAATAGATGTAATCTGGCACATATTCGAGTGGTTGGTTGTCAATTTTTATAGTTACTGGTTCAGAGTTTGTAAGCAATTTTGTTTTGTCTTTGTTCATGCATAGGCCGACTTTCACACTTTCCTCGTTTAGTGATTCTATCATTCTAATTAGGTGCATTGGGTTTTCCTCGAATAGGACTATATCGTCCGCAAATCTTAGGTGGTTAAGTTTTACACCTTGTACGTTGATACCATATTTTTCCCAATCTAGTTTGCGGAAGATACTTTCCAGAGCAGCCGAGAACAATTTTGGTGATAGAGGGTCTCCCTGTCTTACTCCTCTCTCGATCTTGAACTTTTTTCCCAAGGTTTCTAGCTGGATCCTCGCTTCGCAATTCAAGTATATGTTTTTTATAATATTGATGTAGTTTAAAGGTATCCCCTGCTGTTCAAGGCTATCCCATATAGCTATGTGTCTTATGCTGTCGAAAGCTTTGGAGTAATCGATGAATGCCATGTATAGTTTCTTATTATACTCATTATATTTTTCTACTATTTGTTTCACCGTGTGTATGTGGTCCAGGGTAGAGTATTTTTTGTCTAAAGCCGGCTTGCTCCCGTGGTTGATTTTCGTCTAACTTTTTACTTATTCTTTCCAGGATAACTTTGGAAAATACTTTGTATATATTTGACATCAAACTTATAGGTCTGTAGTTCCCTATATCTTCCTTTTGTCCTTTCTTGAATATAAGAATAATGTTTGATGTTTTCCACTGTGTACGTATTAGACCAGTTATAAGTATATCATTGAATATTGAAGTTAGTATTGGTAGTAGTTCTTCCATGGTGCCTTTAAGAAGTTCGTTTGTCACTTTGTCTGGACCTGGGGCTTTTTCCATTTTCTGACTGTATATGGCTTTTTCTACTTCTCTGGAAAGTATTTTTGGTTCAGTTACAACGTTTTCCTGCTCTTTATTGACGTCTTTCTTCGGATCACGTTTTTGTTTGTCGTCTGGGCTTGAGTAGAGGTCCTGGTAAAATTTTGTGGCTATTTCGTTTATGTTTTTTCTATTTGAAGAAGTATTCCCCCTTTTGTTTAATTTTGGTATCCATTCTTTATTTGATTCTCTCAATTCTTTAAGCGCTTTTTTCACTCCCCCTGTTTTCACTATATGCTTTTCTAATGTTTGCAGCCTCTTGGTCTTCCTATCTTTCCTGATGTTCTCTCTGATATCTTTACTTAATTTTGTTAGAGTTTTAATGTTATCTTTTTTAGGATGTTTTGAAAATAGGTGTTTTCTTTCTTCTATAAGTTGCAGCGTTGTGTCACTTAGGTCGTACGTACTCAGCTTTTTCTTTAGTTAGTAGATTTTCTAGCTTTCCATATTTCGCACGAGCATCAGTGTTACTCAAAGTTAATTCTTCAGCTGATTCAATTAGGGATTGTGTTATTTTCCTTAAGGTTTCATCTCTGTGGTGTTTTGTAGTGTGTGAAGCGAAATGTTTTCTAGATTTATTTGGTGGTTCTATTCTTATATTGCTTCTTACCATACGATGATTTGTATTGAAATTGAATTTAGTTAGGACCGATGTATCCGTGAAGGCTTTTGGATAGTTTGTTGTTATTAAGTCAATTTCGTTTTTGGTTTTGCCATCGGGGGAGATCCATGTCCACTTATTCTTTTGGTTTTTCATGTATAAACTGTTCAAGAGCGTTAGATTGTGTTGTAATAATAATTCAACCAAAAATTCACCATGTGGACTTCTTCTACCTTGGCCAAACTTTCCCAAGACATATTCTTCCTTGCATTGCTTCGTCCCGACTTGAGCATTGAAGTCGCCCACTAGAATAATGTGGTTGTTTTGATACCTTGTTAATATCTTTGTTAATTCTTTATAGTAAAGTTTGATTTCTGTTTTTGTTGCTTGTTCTGTTGGAGAATAAATTTGTATAACTGACCATACTTTTTCGTATCCCGGTATGTCATGACCAGCCGAATTGGGAGATTTTTTGTTAATTGGTTTTGATTTTTAATTTTTGTTGGTATTAATATTGTTTGTTTCCGATTTTCCGAGTCAATTATTAGTTTTTTGCAGCATTTAGTTGGGAGTCAGAATTTGCCCGGTTGACATAGTTCAGTATGTTAGGTCTGGTGATCTCTTTCGTGCTAGTTTTGGGTAGAGGTTGTGGAGGATTGCTTAATATTTTGTTTGTATTTACTTTCTTTTGTGCTGTTGACTTGGGAGAGTCCGAAGTTCCTCTTTTCCTCTTTTCGCTAATGTTTTCCTGCGGTTTTAACACTATCAGTTTATCATATTTTATGTAAGCGATATTTCCCTTCTTTTTTTCATCTTCTAGTTGAGGTTGTAGCTGTTTTCGTTTTTCCAGGATTTCCTTCGAGTAATCTTCTTTCACATTAATACCTGACGGGAGGTTTGTCTTGTTCTTGAGTATAAGGTGTTTTTTCCATTGGGTCGTGATAGATGCTATAACCGGACGATTCTGGTTTTCGCTTTGTTTCCCTATCCTATACACGTTGCTAATTTCTTTAGTGTCCAAGTGTACTCCCGTGTCTACTATGAGGTCCGTGATGTAGTCTACTAGGTCTCCTTCAGATTTCCCCTTCTCTTCTATTCCAAAGAACACCAGATTATTTTTACGTTTTTCTCTATCTACCGCTTTAAGTTTTTGTTCTAGTTCTGATACTTTATTTTTAAGGATATTATTTTCCTCAATAATTGTTTTCATCTTCTCATCTAGCGCTTCCATCACATTTCTAGTTACCGAACGAGTTATTATTTCGGCTTGTTTCTCTAGTTTCTCGTCAAGTTTAAATAAAAATAACTCCATGTTCTTGTCCATTTTGTTTGTGTTCTATAAAATTGTTCAGATGAGGTGATTTGATTAATGTATATTTACGCCTGTTGGTGGGCAAAATTTCGGCACTTATGTAAGAACTTTCCGTACTTACGCCTGTTTGCAGTTTTAATTAATTTTCAGAATACGCATTTACTGCCCTCTATTGACTGGTAGGGTATCTCGTTAAATGATTTTTGGTTTAGTAGATAGACCTAGGGGAACAGAAAATATGGCAGAGTTTATTTAGGTTTTTTTTACTGTGTCACCGATGTGAGCTTCCCAACGTAGTTGGTTGTCTATGATTATTCCCAAATATTTAACTATTTTTGATGATTTGAGGGTCTAACACGTACAATTAATATCAGATGTGGTTTCTGGATTTTCTAAATTGAGTTGACACGAGTGGATTGGTTTTTTTTTTTTTTACATTAACTCCACACAGGAGGCCCTGAGGAAAATAATTTCCCTCAGGGCCTATGTCATCTGGGATGCTGTGTGGAGGGTCTTTTTGAGGAGAGGAAGGAAAGAACATTGGTCTTGAAGAGACCCATGTTGTAGGAAGGAGGAAACACAGAGGCCGGAAAATCATTCCACAGCCGAGCTGTTGAACACAAGAACGAGTCGAAGAAACGACCCGTTCTCATGTGACAAATGTCAACTGTGTACAAATGTTGGGCACGCGTTTGGCGTGTTTCCCGACTATGCACCGGTGCCGAAGGGATCAATGATGCTAGTTCCTCGGAGCATCTTCCTCTGTAATACCGGTAGAACAAGGATAGCATTCCCACCCGACACCTGTGCTCTAAAGATTGCAATCCGTCTGTTAAGATGGGAGAATCTATCAAACGGACCGCCCGTTTCTGCACAGAGTCGAGGGTATTTTTCAGGTATTTTGGAGCTCCAGACCAGAGGTGGCTGCCAAATTCAACCGTGGGGCGCACTTGCGATTTGTACAGGGTTAGCAGTTGTGTACTATTAAAGTATCTGCGGGCCCTGTACAGTACGCCCAGTTTTTGGGAGGCTAACTTTACTCTGGCTTCGATGGAGCCCCCATACCTGAGCTGGTCACTTAGGGTTACACCAAGCATATCAATGGAGGACCTGTTCGGAAGATTGCTTCCGTTGAAAGAGACTAGATTTTCATTGCGATCCCTTTTAGACGTAATCAGACAAGATTGGGTCTTTGAAACATTAAATTCAACGAGATTATTTTTACCCCAAGAGAAAACACTCTCGAGGTTTAGGGCAGTTGTTGGGTATATTGTATTTGCGTATGGAAAATGTCATATATTGTATTTTGTCGATGTTAAGTGTGAGGAGGTTTGTGTCAAGCCAATGCTTTACTTTCATTAGAGCATTATTAGTTTTGTTAATAACTAATTGCCATGTTTCATCTTCGAATATTAAGACCGTGTCATCAGCAAATGATAATATTTTTCCACCAATATTCATGGCACATAGTGAGTTAATGTATATAAGAAATAAAATTGGTCCTAGTATGCTATCTTGGGGTACACCACAGTGTCTTTGGTGCAAAACTTTAAAGCCCATTTACTTGTCACCTGACCGGTGGATCTTCAATCCATGAACCCTCAAATGGTAATATGTTTTATTGCTGGAAGCTGACACAATACCAAACACTGTGTCTTCTTCTTCCTTGCGCTGTCCCAACTCATTAGTAGGCTGTTGGGGTCGGCTCTTCTCGTTCTCAGGTTGTAATTTCTCCTGTTCTGGGTATCGCCTTCATCCAGGCCGTTTTTCTGAAGAATTTTGGCGCATTGAGTCATCCAGGAGTTCTTCGGTCTTCCTCTGGATGACTGTCGATGAAGCTCCATAGACATTGCCTGCCTCACTGTGTGGTCCGATGGTCTCCGTCTAGTGTGTCCATACCATCTCAACTGTCGTTCCTCCAGCTTACTATTTATGTCTGTGACGCCCAGGCTACCACGAATGCGTGAACTTTTGATCTTATCTTTTAGTAATACTCCTGCAGCATTCGCATTTCTGCTGTTTCGAGTTGCCTACAGTAGGAGTTGTACATAGTCCAGCATTCGGAGCCATACATTATTGCGGGTCTTACAATAGTCTGGTATATCTTTTCTTTAAGTTTTATAGGCATTTTGGAGTCACACAATATTCCTGTTACGGATCTGAATTTAATCCATCCCACACCTATTCTATGGATGACATCCGCTGCACATCCTCCGTCTCTGTGGATTAGTGAGCCCAGATACTTAAATGAATCACAGTTGGCTAATGTTACTCCATCCAGTTGCATCGAAGGAGTTACAGCTTACAGTTTCAATACCAAACACTGTGTGTACAATAAAATTCAACCACCCTCGCCAATTAAGGTGTATCACTAGGTACTTGTGCAAATAATAATTCTACAATAATTCGATATACTCGTTTAAGTGTTTATTTTATGCTGTCGGTTTTTCGAGTTAATGATGAATGTAAGTAAGTCTAAGGCCATGGTGTGAAAGAGAGAGTACGAAAACAGTGTGCAATATAGGTAGTTGTGAATGATGAATTCTTCGAGCGTGTGGATGAGTTTGTGTATCTGGGTAGTATGTTTACGAGAGATGTGAAGGCTGATAGAGATATTGAAAGAAGGTTAAATGCAGGTAATAAACTCAATTAATGGAGGACTGACTGTCGTTGGCGCTAATAAAAAAACTGTCAAAAGAAGCGAAGCTAGCAGTCCACAATGGAGTCCTGGTACCTACCCTGATGTATGGCAGTCAGGCATAGGCATGAGGAAGGATGAAAGTAAACTGAATGCTGTCGAAATGAGATCCCTAAGGCGGACCCCTAATGAAAGAAGAAAATAGTGTGAGAAGAATATATGACGGAAATGTGAATGGAATAAGAAGTGGGGACGCCCGAGAAAGACATGGCACGATCAAGTGAATCAGATACTTGAGTCGGGCCATGTCAAAAGTCAGAATAATACAAGAGTATCCATGAGACGATGTTTGAATGTGAACGAGGCAAGGAGTGTGTGCCAAGATAGAGTTGTTTGGCAGTCCGTCCTCTCTGCTTACGGAAACGGCGTGATGGTTAGTTAGTTAGTTTTTCATTCCAATATCAACCCTCATGTTCTGACTATAACGAACATAATATGTGCTCGCACTCCGTATTGAAAAGCATTGTTAGCCGAATGATGAAAGGAAGGATACATAAAAATATTATGTTTGTGTGCTATTGAAATTCACAATAGATTTACGTTCAACCAAGTCCTACCCCTTATTCGTATTGTAATATCGAATAGGGGTTTACTTCACGAAATTCTCAGCAATATCTTTGACCGTTGAGATATATTATTCCACCAGGATGCATCAAAAATATTGTTATCGACGCGTAGGTATTATTTTTTCTCTCCGATCCATAAAAAAAGCTTTCCTTTGTATTCTCTGGTTTAAAACGTGGACTCAAGTTCCTAACCTCTAATCGCATTAAAAGCTTTAATAGTATGCTATTATAAGTTTCTTTTATACACAATTTGTATAGAAAGCTGATTGACGGCGCGTGATTTAGCCGGGGATATTATTATTTTGTCGGGAAGTTGAAGAATGATACTCGGGCCTGACTCTAGGACTTTAAACTCTAAACTTAGTATCGGTGGGTGATATAATCTGTATCTGCTATCTGCCAGGGTATCACTCTCGATCCTAACAATTGGCCACTAATACCTCAGCTTGAACTGACTGATCGACAGGTCCATTGTGTGCCCTCTACACTCGATGGCCTGGGACTTGAGACTCCAGACAATCAGTTTGAGGCCATACCTTCGCTCTTTACTCATTTCTTTATTCGATCGGTTAAAGTTTTTTTTTTAGTAAAGGGGCGCCTGAGGTTTTGCGGTTACAATATTTTTTATGTGTCGTAATTTCAAAATCCTGTTATTTGTTGTGGGTAGCACTTGTATGGCTGCTGTTCGTTATTTAACTATGATTTACATAATTCGGTCGTTCGGTACTTATCTGTTTTCATAACGTTGCGTTCTTATGGTTTCGTAGAAAAAGATAATCTACTTGCTGCCCACTACTAACTCTGCTACCAACCGAACTGCTTTTTTCGATCGATTTTCTGGTAGGTACATAAGTTCAGAACATAACATATTTTTTTAAATCAACAATCTAGAGCGTTAAATTATACTGTAAGTTGTTCGCAAAGCTAAAAACCTTATAAATGTTTCATAGGTTTCAATAATACGTTATAGATTTTTCTACGCACCATATTATTCAGATAATAGGTTGCTTTTCTTAAGTGTAAATTTCTGTACGGAACAGTCGTACTTATGGATTATTGTTTTGCAGCGCACATAACAAATTCAACGAACGTCTTCTATAAATACTGAAAACAGGTTCAGATACCTCCTTAGCAGCTAGATTCCAGCTTGATCTAACAAATCGTTATCTACCTCTCATATACTGTTATAATATTATGACCTACAGCTGCAGAGGTTACGCGATCTATCATGGATGAGATTTTACAATATGGTTTGTTTGGTAGAGCAGGAACCTATTGCAGTTTCTTCAGCATATTTATCTTTCTGCCTCTTCACAATAATGGAGAATAATAAATTATTAGTCATTTTCGCATTGGCAATGTTATTCTGAATGTAAATATAGACACAGTGAAAAAAATGCGAATTAATTATCATGACTGAATTGATGAACAAACACATATCAGGATTATCAATGAATGCCTTTTTCAATCGATTTCTCATCTTTAAGTGTGTACATATTTAGTCACATTTATTTGATTTCGCCTTCTCACTCACACTGTCAAGCGTTGGCTTTTGAGAAAAGGTCAGCAAATGAGATATACACTCAATTCAATTCTTTTACATTTTGGTATAATAGTTCTAGACAATTTTCTAATTTTTCATGCAATATTCCACGAAAATTGTACCATGATTAGCCACGGACTATTAATATTCTACATTCAGGTTTTTTCACTTGAATATAAAATTTGTAATTCAAACGCATAACAATCTATCTACCTATTGGCACACCTTAACTTGGTAGTCCGCAATATGTAAATATCGGTCCTATTTCTTTTTTAAATATTTTTTAGCTTATTTCCATCGATAATAAATTGAAAATCTTCCTATGTAGATTTTCGGTGATTTTTATCAATGTTTAAATTTATTTTTGTAGATTTGTGTAGTCGATTAGTCAGACATCGCCTAAAAATCGAAATTTGAGTTGAGTATGCGATGTGTGTTTAGATAAATAATTAGATGTAAAGTTTACCCTCTATCTGGTACAATATTCATATATTGTTTTCCTCATTATCTCAAAACTTAGTATTGTCTTAGTGGATCTCTGAGTAATCAACTGGACGAAGGAATAATAGCTAAGCGTTTTTATTTTATTATTTTAAGTTCAAATACCTTCCTCGTTCATTTATTATGATTATTGTAGACAAGTATAAAACCCTCCCTAAAAACCTTTCCGACACTAAAATAGTAAAGTGCTAAATTAGTGCTGACCCTAAACTCCTCATTAGCATTAGGCGAACTTTATGTTCCTGCTTTCAATACAAAATTTTGAGTATAAATTGATTTCTGCATTCCGTTTTCCGTCCGTAATACAACAACCCTTGAAGATCTCAGGTAGAGCCATCTCTCGCTGAACACATTACATAAAGAAGGTTCCAAAACACGGCTTGAGGATGTATATAAAATACAAGCAACAGAAGACCAAGAGTAGAAACTGCCAACTGTATTATATTTTTAGGATTGTATTGTTTTGGGTTTTTTTGCTCGTGGGCAGGCTTGGTGGTTGTATTGCCTGTATTGGGACGATCCTTGCAGTGGCGCCTGAGATACTTGACGAGGGTTCCGATGGCTCGGGCGCCCGTCACCTCCACTTTGGATCCGTAATGAAAAATTTGGTCTATGCATTAGTTACAGCTCGCCTCCGATGGTGGCGTCAGCGCGGCGGCGGGCATCCACCACGAATTAGTCGTGTTTAATTGGTACACAGATGTATTATGTACCGAAAGCGGGAAGAATTAGAAAAAATCTGAGATGAAGGCTCTCGCGAGATAAATAATTACGCATCTGACGGGTAGGTATCCACGTAGTCTCAACTACCAGCAAAGAGAAAATGCTGTGTGAAGGTGTCGATGGTTTTGCGGAAACAATTCATAAACCCCATTATTTCATTTTTCAATACCTTGAAGTGAATATTTCAATAATAACGGGATAAATAACCGAGCATAATTTTCGTGAAAAATCACCCCTGGGCGTTTTGACTTAGTGTTTTTTTTGCCTCATGTTGATATTTGTCATATTTTGATGATCTCTCGGGCCGATAAGACAGAACGGAGAGAAAAGTTTGGCTCTGCGCCCAGGGTCGCGGGCAAAAAATTCGACGTAATTCAAATATAATATAATTTGAATACTGTGTGTTCAGTGGTAGGTAGTATTAAATTTGGGAGGCGGGTACCGCCGTCCTGGAAATCATTTATTGAATAACAAACACCCCAAGTGGTTCGCTACGTTTGGTGACTTAGCAGGGGTGCCCGAGTTCAAGAGGTGAGGTTTGTCTAGGTCTAGGATGCTTTTGCCCATCTACCCAGCCAGACTCTCGCCCCATTACTTTGCACCGTAGTGGGGGGGTGGATTCATATGTCCGTCACTCTTGAATGCATTGACCCCCAGATTCATACCCACCTCCCATATCTTTTTCCTTCCCAGAACTTCCTCTCCTTCCTAATTAACTAACTAACCATAATGCAGTTTCCCCGCAGGGGTAGGCAGAGAGGACGGACCGCCAAACAACTCGATCTTGGGACACACTCCTTGCCTCGTTCACATTCATACATCGTCTCGTACATGCTCTTCTATTATTCCGACTCTTCACATGGCCCGACTCAAGTATCTGATTCACTTGGTCGTGCCATGTCTTCCTCGAGCGTCCCTTACTTCTTCTACCATTCACATTTGCGTCATATATTCTCCTTAACTCCTTTCCTCGTTCATTCGCTCTACATGCCCAAACCATCTGAGCGTCCCTTTCCTAATCTTACTCATTATGCTTACATCAGCCTTGCATTCGTCATGCAGGGTAAGTACCAGCACTCCATTATGGACGGCTAACTTCGCTTCTTTGGGCAGTTTTTTTGTTGGCGCCAACGGCGTTCAGTCCTCCATTAATAGAGTTGCCTGCATTTACCGTTCTTTCGATATCTCTGTCGAGGGAGGGTGTTTTAGGACAACCCAGCATTCCCAAAGATTATGTAGGCTCTGAGGGATTTTTTTTACTAATATGGAGAAAATGTTTAAGAAAGGTCACAGAAGTAGAATGTACCTAAATACACAATTTTAAAAATCATCGATTTACTCAATGCAGGTGAGAAACCACCGGCGCCGTCTCGAACGTTTAACTTTTAAACTTTGCTTTAGGTGGATTTAGCTATGTTTATTAACTTGACTTGAAAAACCCGTTACCCACTACCAAAATTATCCCTTTTCTCCTCCCTACACCTAATATTATTCCGTCTTACACTGTGTTTTCACATTCATTCCTCAATACCAAAAAAGCTCGGTGTAATGGCGGATTTTGGATTCTATTTCACTACAAACTTGACGTTTACGATTAAATGAAAAAAACTATTTTTTTGTTTGATCTGAATTTTGTTGAGCTTTGTATGTTTCTTAGTTCAGGATAGAGTTTGTTCCAATCTTTAGGACCAGCTACCTACTTAAGCAGTTTTTGTTCTTTTAAAGTTCCGATAGCTGATGGCGTTGCTGATCTAAGTGTTGATTGTCGTTAATTGGTTCTTTTAGTGATGCAGAGTTCAGATATATAAGGCGGGACTATTACATTAATCTATTTTACTACTTACTACCATACAGCAAAGTTTGAACGATTCAGTAGGTACAACTGAGCCAGTGAAGATTTCAATGTTTCGAGGACAGACGTTCTGAAGAGTGCGAAAATTTTGATTTTTCGTCGGTTCAAATTTAGATAGTACATCAGCCGTGCTGATGCCTTATAAATTTGGGAGGCGGGTTCGGGTAACGCCGCCCGAGAATCATTTATTGGATAACCATCATCCCTACCATTGGTCACCCCAAATGGTTTGTTACGTTTGCGACCCAGTTGGGGTTGCCGGGTTCAACGGGTGAGATTTGTCCTGGTCTTGGCGGTGGGTGCGTCCACCCACCAGGCCGCATCGGGAGAGGCTGGCTGAGGGAGACATTATAATCTCTCCAGCAGGACACTCGAACACCGTCTTCCACCGCAGTAGAAGGAACGGTTATGTCCGTCTCTCCTGGACACTGACCTTCAGATTCATTCCCACCCCTCATACTTCCTTTTATAAAAATACACTCCACCCAACATCCCCAAAGATGATATAGGCCCTGAGGGAAGTTATTCGTGAGACGTCCATTAGTTGGCCAGTAATTTTGTCAACACTTGTTTGGAAGGTTTAATATCTTCGATCCTATTCTCTAACTTCAGAGCGATGGTTCGGCGTTTTGATTGACTCCTACAATAATAATATCAGTTTTAGAATTGGCAGATTTAGAGGTAGATATCGAGTATTCTATTATTGACAAGAAATAATCATAATCTGAAGTTAAAAATAATAAACACTTGGTACTGGTAGTATCATCACAAAACTGCGAGTAATCATCGACCTCCGTAGTCCAGTGGGTAAGACTCTTGACTCACAATCCGGAGGTCGCGGGTTCGAACCCGGCATGCGCAAATAAATTTTATTTGATTAATTTGTGTTATTACACAATTAATTAATTTAAAATAATATATAGTATATTTGCGGCATGTTCCAGAGTGGAAGATACTATCAGTATCGCCCTGGTGTAAGACCACCATTCAGAATTGAAACGTTGCTTGAAAATGGCTTTAGCCGTGTTTGGTGACCAGATCTGAATAGCCAGGTACTTCCCAACCTTCCTCTTCCCCGCCTCCTTCCCCTCCCCACTACCTTCAGCCTCACAACATACCCCAATTGGGGATGCCATAGTCTCACTGGCTCCAGACGGGAGCAGTTGAGATTCTTGTGCGGAATTCACTGTAAAAAAAAAAAAAAATCAATTACATCTCGTGGTAATTACATGTTGTGGTGATCACAATTCTGAAAGCTCTAAATGCTTCACAGTAATTATTTCAGCCGATTGTAAAATAAACCAGAGCCCAGAAAGATTACATTACCTACCTTTTTTAAGATAAACTTTGAATTCCAATAATGACAAATACTAACTAAGTGCATTTTTCGCAATGTCTTTGTGTCAATGAATCTTTATCGGAAGGTCAAAATATTTCCGCTTTGCAATAAAATCCAAATAAATGGAATATTTCTGAAAGTTCCTGAAAATTAAAAACTGTTTTTGAAAGGTGATGAAATACCCTTAAAATTTTATAATTCGAAATAAACAATCATAATAAATAAATAAACAATAAGCAATCTTCCGAACAGGCCCTCCATTGATATGCTTGGTGTAAGCCTAAGTGACCAGCTCAGGTATGGGGGCTCCATCGAAGCCAGAGTAAAGTTAGCCCCCCAAAAGCTGGGCGTACTGTACAGGGCCCGCAGATACTTTAATAGTACACAACTGCTAACCTTGTACAAATCACAAGTACGCCCCACGGTTGAATTTGGCAGCCATCTCTGGTCTGGTGCTCCAAAATACCTGAAAAATACCCTCGACTCTGCGCAGAAACGGGCGGTCCGTTTGATAGATTCTCCCATCTTAACAGACGGATTGCAATCTTTAGAGCACAGGCATCGGGTGGGAATGCTATCCTTGTTCTACCGGTATTACAATGGAAGATGCTCCGAGGAACTAGCATCATTGATCCCTTCGGCACCGGTGCATAGTCGAGAAACACGCCAAACGCGTGCCCAACATTTGTACACGGTTGACATTTGTCACATGAGAACGGGTCGTTTCTTCGACTCGTTCTTGTGTTTAACAGCTCGGCTGTGGAATGATTTGCCGGCCTCTGTGTTTCCTCCTTCCTACAACATGGGTCTCTTCAAGACCAATGTTCATTCCTTCCTCTCCTCAAAAAGACCCTCCACACAGCATCCCAGATGACATAGGCCCTGAGGGAAATTATTTTCCTCAGGGCCTCCTGTGTGGAGTTAATGTAAAAAAAAAAAAAATTGGCGTTAGCCGTGTTTGGTGAGCAGATCTGAACAGCCAGGTACTTCCCCATCTCCCTCTTCCCCATCTCCTTCCCTTCCCTATTACCTTCAGCCTCACAACATACCCCAATTGGGGATGCCATAGTCCCACTGGCTCTAGACAGGATCAGTTGGGACTCTTGTGCGGTATACATGTAAAAAAAAATGTTTTTCCAGAGGTCGTCAACTGCTAAACAGGTACACTAAAAAAAATATTTTTAACATACAAATTTTTTTAATGCAAACTTTAAAAAGTTTTAAAAATGGCTCACCCTCTGTTTCTCTTATTTATCTGTGGGCTCAGCTTACATTTTTTTAACTAAAATTACTGATTATGAAAATAAATTTTTAAAAAAACATATATTTTATAGGCAAATTTTATTAAAAACATTATCGTCATGTCTCTTTTTTGTTGTTTCATGAAAAATTAATTTTTAAAAAATTCCAAAGTTTCATAATTTTTTTCAAATTGCGTTTGAAAACTTTGGATTCATAAAGGTGCACATTTTAATTATTTTGCGGTTAACTTTTAGATTTGAATATAAAGCGTGGCGGTCTCTCTTTTTAACACATGATAGTAAGGGAGACACAACGATTTCTCTGAGACCTGTATGAAAACCGAACAAATTAGCCTGAGGGGTTAACGCAGTGCGCTACTTTCAGACAGAAATAACCATGAACAATAATGTTGGACACGAGAATTCGCGAAACCGTTTCACTCTGCGGCCATGTTGGATTACAAGGAAATAAATCTGTTCTTTCATCATTCAGTCCGCATCCCTTGGCAGACCGTTTTTACGATGCACATTTCATTTCTGATATCAATTCGTCCTTGTCGGGTTATGTGGCCTGAAATATTTGAGCGTACAAGACCACTGACCATTTAGTGGTCTTTATTTTCTTTTTACGTGTTTGTTGTTCGTTCAGTTTAATTTTGGGAAACGCGGAGAAATTTCTAACTAAAACTTTCCGTTTCCTCGCAGGGTTAGGCAGAGAGAACGGACCGCCAAACAATTCGGTTTTGGTACACACTCTTTGCCTCATTCACATCCATACATCGTCTCAAACATACTCGTCTTTTATTCTAACTTTTGACGTGACCCGACTTAAGTATCTGATTCACTTGATCGTGCCATGTCTTCCTCGGGCGTCCCCAACTTTTACATTCACATTGCATTCTCTTTACATTCCTGTCTTCGTTCATTCGCTCTACTTTCCCAAAATGGTGAAATTTCAATAACTAATTATGTTATTAAAATGTTAAAACGGAGACAGCGAGAAATTAGGGACTTTGCGAGTGTTTTTTATGATTAAGAAGATTCGAAAGGGGAATTATTCGTATTTGTCAGTAAGACTATGGCATCCCAATTCTTCTGGTATACTTAGGGAACGTACCCATACTACGTGACCAATTTTTTTGCAATTTTTAACCCCCCCCCCCCCCCCGGTGACCAAAACCCTAAGCAATCAAACCCAAGCTAGCATTTGTACCGAGCGTGGTATTTTGAAGACCCCCCCCCCCTGAACAGGTCACGTAGTATGGGTACGTTCCCTTACATATTGGGAAGCTGAAGGGAAGGGAGTTGTTTAAGTAGACGGGGAAGAAGAGGAAGGCTGGGAATAAAAGATCTTCGTTTTAACATTAAGTTTTTTCAATATTGTAACTGAGATTATTTCAATGTGTCTCAATGCGAATGCATTGCAGTAACAGTTGTTTGAATAAACAACTGTTTTATAAAATTGAAGGTTGGTTAATTTTGTAAGAATATCACAGAAAGAAATTTTTTGAGTTTCACACTCACACTGTCGCGGCCGAGTTTTAAATTAATTTGATCATTTACTAAGCTAAAATGTAACATTTACAATCCGCTCGGGAAATCGTTCCCATCCCAATCAGCATCCAGTTCAGCCATGATAGTTACCGATCAATCAATTTCAAGTATGGACCGTGACGTCATATCCTACTTCACTTATAGCTTACTGCATGAACTACAATAGGAATTATTGCTTGACGTCATCTGTAATGCTCTTTATTTATCACTTATTTCCCGTAGTTACTTTATAGACGAACATGCTTATTTTTAAGCCAGTAATATTAATTATTTTATGTATTATTTGTACAGCGCCCTTGAGGTGATTTTCCACGAAAACGGCGCTATATAAAGTAGCCAATTATTATTAATTATTATCTCTACAGGCGATTAAAAGAACGATAATTTTTATATTACTGATTTCTTCACAATAATTCACAATATCACCAATATTTTCTTGTCAATAATAAATTAGTCAGTCTAGTTAACTCGACCATTTGGAGTTTCGTCTCCCTGTTAATTTGTTTGTTACGTTCCGGTTCCGATTCAAGATGGTTGCGTTTTGAATACTACCTTTTTATCCCTTTTTGAGTTATCCCCAGAGTTCGCATGATCGAGCGGTTCCCCACTGCTGGCTGACAAATCGGGATAATCATATGGTATAGTACACGCCAAACTTTAAAACCGACCTGAACATCGTATGTTACATTCTCACGCAGTTATTGACTTGACAATGAACGTAAGCGAAAGAAATAGGTGCGTAAAAACACACGTGCGACAGATAACATATTGCGACGATTTCTGATCAACGTCAGGCCGGTCTTAAAGTTTGGCTTGTACTATACCTACTGGCCTGAAGAATGTATGAAAAAGCATTGTCTTTGATACAGTGAAATTTCTTTGGACAAATTAAATAATTCCTTATTTAAAAAATTACGTAAAATATGTATGGTTTACAATTAAAAATGTGGCTATATTTAGGTCCCTACCTACATACAAATCCTACGATTTCAGAAGGAATATTGGTTTTGATTTTTTAATAATAAATAAATAAAATAGAATCACATTTTTTAGGACGCGAAGTCAACTGTTCCCAGAACTACTAGTTATGGTTATGTAGGTAAAGATTCAACTCCGCATTGCTATCTTTTTAATCGATAATTCCTCAGCCTGAATTGCAAAACCCGTGAGTTACTGCAAAGAATTAGTGAATCATTTCATATTTTGCTGATATTGCCAAGTAAAAATTCCGATACCTTTGTTTTGGTTCCTCGATGAAATTGCTAACCGCTGAACTGTTGTGAAATTTCGGTCAATGCTTCGAGATTCCCGTCCAAATTAACGACACTGTGTTTTATACTTTCTGTTTTTTAAGTGAAAGCTTCTTTAGCACCGTTGTGATTTTAAACTCGATGAAACGAAAAATAGCGACACTAAAAAGAGACTTGGGAGGCGGGTATGGGTACCCCGCCCATTTATTGGATAACAAACACCTCTGACATAGATCACCCCAAGTGTTTCGCTACATTTGGTGACTAAGCAGGGGTCCCCGGTTTCATGGGGCCAGGTTTTTCCAGATCTTGGCGGCGGATGTGTCTGCCACCAACAGCGTGGTAGGCTGGGCCGGGAGAGACTGGTTGAGGGAGATCTTTTGACCTCTCCAGCAGGACTCTCGGAACATTGCCTTGCATCGCAGTGGAAAGAATGGATTCATCTTTTTCCTTCCCTGAATTTCCTTCCTTCCCCTAAAAGGACCCTCCTCACAGCATCCCCAAAGATGAAATAAGACCTGAGTGGAATTATTTTCCTTAGGGCCTCCTGTGTGGAGCTAATGTAAAAAAAAACTAACACGTACCTACATCTATTATGGGATTTAGCCTGCGAGAGAATGAGATAGTATAATCGGTCTCCTGTTCGTGCGGTGCTTCACAGTCTCCACACTCTTGTCTGCTTTAGTTTTCTGAAAGTTTCACTTCTACCGCGTGTGAACTGCACACTTGTATTTTTTTCTATGCTATACAGTTTTCTTGGTTTAAGGAAAGAATTCCCTGAGATTTTTTTTTTAAATTTCAATTTTGACTTTTTTCCTACAGTAAAACAAACATCTTCATTTTCGACAAAATCCAAATCTAACAAACATTCCGAGGCAATCATCCCAATAATTAATTCTCACGGCATCAAATATCTCCCGTGATTATTTTAATTGACCCACCTTGAGTCTCGTTATTTGTTTTCCCACCGTCCTTGCCACCTGCCTTACGCAGTCAGAAGCAGCCTGAACTCAGATAAGGCCGGGCCCAGGAGCCGGGTTCGGGTCCTCTGCTGTGATTCGGTTGGCAGACGCATTTTACATTTGGTAATACGGAAAATATCTCTGATGGCGCCTCACGGCTCGCTGCTCGCTGCTCGCTGCTCGCTGCATCCCGCATTCATTCTATTAAACCGGGGAGCACGATTATAGGGGACCTACTTTATTTACGAGAATTTCACGAACATTAGTATTTTTAATTTATTGAGCTATTTTAAAGATTATACATCTTAATTGAATATTGTATCTTCAATCTTTGGAGAAGATAACATGTATTCGTAAATCTAAACTAAACATAAAACAGAACAATGTAGGTACCTACCGAAAATCAAAATGGAATTGTCGGAACTGGGCATCGAACCAGGATAAACCACCATTCACTGAGTTATTGAGACGTGATTATTTTCCGTAATTTTTATCGGTTATTTAAAAATTACCAGTATCCGCAATAATTAATTCCTATATAAAAAGCAAAAAAAAAACGGAAATTAGTTTAGGATAGTATTGGTAATTCTTAAATTGAAATAACACGAAATCGATAAAAATGACTCGGCGAAGTAGATTATCTACGTCTTATTTTGTTTCATGTTTCGTTTATGTCCGGGTTAAATCTTCCCCACAGGAAAAACTAAACCCTTTCACACACTTTTCCACAAATGATCATCTAGTCAATTTACACTATGCAATTCCACTATATAAGTATAATAAATACAATACAAGAACAACTTGTCAACCTACCAGAGACCAAATGGGAAAATAATTCACCGACTCCAGATATTTTCATATCACAGGGTTCGGCTCGGTAGAACTCCTAATTGGACGTATAGATCCTACTGTACCCTCAATATAAATATTTAAAAAATCTTTTGTAATCCTACATGTATTTAAAGTGACTGATTTTTGCATTTTTATGTATAAATTCTTTGACAAATCTAATATGCCTAAATTTTGAATGAAAGAGCTAGGTATAATTAGTCGAAATAACAAGTGGTAATATTTTTATAGTCGAATGCTAAATTCTTTTTAAATATAAATAAGTATATTTTCTTATTTTTTCAGAAACAGAATTTTGGAATATTACAGGAATTTGGAATAGCGACACATCAATGATATAAGTTATTTTTTTAAATTTTGTCATGTAAAACTATATCAGGTCTATTATGACTAATTGTTCTGTCTGTTAGTATAGTTTTATCATAATATATTTTATAAAATTCATTTTCTAAAAATGAATTTGGTTCATATTCATAAATATGGTACTATATTACGGCAGTCAATCAAGTCATGTTAAATTACCAAACTTTGGTGAATTATTTTAAAAACCTGATTGTGCCTAAATGTACACTCGGACGGCGCTAATACAGAACATCCCGATATAATATGTTTTATAGTTTCCGGAAAAGCCGTTTGGTTTTTCGATTATAAAATAATTTAATTATTTTTTATTATTGTTCTTTTCTGCAAGTTAATTCAATAAAATTCTCGTTAAGATCTCTATTTAAACCATTTTTCATTTCACTGTTTTTCTAGGAAAAATTGCTTGAAAGTTGTGTTGTAATAAAAGCACAATAAAAAAGAAACCTAACGATTCCTTATCAATCCGACACGAACATATAGGTACATGTACCCAAATATTATTATTGTATTTATCTTATACTTAATCATAACCATTGAAAACCTGTAACCTATAACAACTTGTAAATGGTGACAGTAATTTATTTTACTAATTAGTCATTGCTAATAACTTATAATAAATTATAACTATTAAACGCAACTAATAACCCATCAATCATCGATAGAAAAGTATGCATTCATTATTATGAATATTGATTAAAGCGCATGATATTGTATACAATATGACACATTTGATATATATGTTTTTAAAAATGTATTATTAGTTTCTATTTACGCTATGTGTGCACATGATTATGACTCAAGGTATAAGACTATGCAATAAACATAAAGTAGCTAGCATTTTTGAGCAGCATTTATTAAATAGGCCAAACCACGAAAGTACAGCGTGGTCTGACGCAGGAATTAAGTGGTAATTATTGTAGATTATTTATTAGTAATAATAAATACATTTATTCATCAATAGATTTTTACGATTTTATACATTTTGTTTAGTTATCATTGATGCTATTGTCAAAAAGGTCAATTCTCAGCTGTACATTCAGGATTTCTCCTGGAATGCAGCTGATTTTCAGCAATGCCTGTGTTTTTGTGCAATGCCTATGTATCAACATATTAGTAAAGAACATGTGTAAGAATAATGTGATAGTATTCACAGTTCTCCTCACTAGGGTTTCCTGTGTTTAGAAGGCATGTAGTAGTTTAAAAATATATATTTTTATTCTTTTGAATGTAGCTATAAACTTTGTGGTTATCCATTATTATATTTTTGTAATTATTATTTAGATGTATTTACATTGTCTCCATAAAGTTTACAAGTTGCTTATCACTGATTTTTTTTGAAGCATATGTATGGCATTGCATAGTTTCATACCATGAAATTGAATATTTCTCTGTCCATAATAATAATAACCAGTAGGTACATTTGGCTTATTGGTATGGTTGAGTGTTAATGTTGGACTGTGGAGCATTCAGATCCGTTTTTTAACGGAGTTGTCTTAAGTACGTACCTACTCCTTTTTGGGCTACGTTGAATGGTCCAGTTATCCCTATAATCCATTCATAGAATTTCCAGGACTTTACTATTTACATAGTTATTACACCCGTACTTTTTAAACCAGTTGGATGTTTTCATTGTATGAATGAAATCTGGATAAGGGTTACTCCTTAAAATTTAAAGTTAATGCATTAGGATTTTTGTAAAGGAACAAAAGTTAACTTAAAAGAAGAAAAAACCTTCCGTAGTTCCTATAAATGTAGATATTTTTGAATAGGTATATATATTTTTATAGGTTGCTTATTTTTTCTTTTGAAAGACAAATCTAAACTTCTTAAAACTACAACTTTTTAACTTAGCCCCTCATAATCCTCAGCCGTCTCACATGTCTGGAGAGATAAGTGCGCAGGGCTACCGCTATTTAATACCGAAATTATTGAATATTGAATTGAAGAAACATCTCTAACAATAAATAAATCCCGAGCATTGAACAGTTGGCCAGCAAATTATTTTAATATCCAACTTTTTTGCCACTTAACTATAAATAATAATTAATTTTGGCTTTATCAGTATCCGGTTTTGGTTCTACGGATAGTTTACAAAAACTATAATATTTAATTGAGTTATTTCCCATAATATTAGTGATGCTATTAAAATTACCTTTCCTCAATGTTGCTTATGGTACCTATGTATGTAGGTATATTATGGAATTTAATATTCAATCACGGGAAATGAACTCTTGAACCTGATATTCCTAATTTTATGTGTTTTTGTCAATAGTTTTTTTTATTATTTTTATTTTACGGCCTTTCTAATATTAAAAAAAGCTTTGATCAAGATATGACCGATTAATAATAATTGTTTGCGCTTTCTGTGAACTTATATTTAATTACTTAGATTATTACACAGTATCAAGTAACATGCAGTAATATGAAAATAACTTGCACAGACCCGTAAAAAATCACTGGATATTTTAATTTGTGAAGCCTAGTATTTAAAAAAGTATATTTGCCTCAGGATCATTGATTTTCAAAAACTACTACATCAATAAAAAATTTAATTTATTTTGAATATACATAGAATTAATAAATAAAAATAAAATATTTTTTGTAGGTACCTACTTTTTCGCCTAGTAATAATATTAATAGGATAATTAATTGAGCGCCGTTTTTGTAAAAATCACCTCAAGGGCAATTGTCCGAATAGTTCCCATAATCATTTCCAATTTTTAAAATGACACATAAATTCAAAGCGAATCCAAGTTCTAGAGTTCATTGAACCGGAGTTACAGACAGAAACACAACCGAAAATATTATTTTTAATATTGTCCAACGTAAATAACACGAGAATAGCTGAGGCGTATAATAGGTACTATAGGTAGTAGGTATAGTCCTATATAGAAGCTATAAAGTACAGCATCAGAACTCTCAACGTAGTAAAGGAAAATAAATTAATGAAAAAGGGTTATTATTGGAAAATTATACCATCTTTTTCGTAATAATATTTCCCTTCTTCTTTTGTTGTACCCCCCCCCCCCCCCGCCCCCCGTCGGGGAAAACACTATAAATATACGTGGAAGTTATTTTAAGATAGTCTATTTTAAATAGTAATAGTATTATTTTAAAATAAATTTAACTTTGACAATCACCATTGCTGTGGAATGTGGAGCTTAAAGCGCCTAACGACACTGCATGTAGTGACTGCGGCAGTGACTGCAGATAGTGTGGGTTTGAGCGAACTAGCGCTGTCTTGTTCTAGCGGCCCTTTAACAAACGAGACAGCACTAGTTTGCTCAACTCCACGCTCTCTGCAGTCACTGCCGCAGTCACTACATGCAGTGTCGTGAGGAGAGCCCATTATTGTTTTCGGTGTCACTTTCTTCAGATGAAGAATGTCCTTGTTCATAAAATCACCTTTGAATTAATTATCGCAAAATATTATCGTAACGTACAAATTGCAAGTTGCAAACGCCACAGCTCCACTACTCCACTACTCCACTGTGTGTTGTGCGTTATGTTGTGTGTGCGTGTCGTGTGTCAGGTATTAGGATCAAATAATTATTCTCACAAGTAATGTTGTTTACCAACCTATTTCAGTGTCAGCAGCAAATCTTGCTTGGCCCCACGCAGAATGGAATACGTACTATGTAAGTAGACTAAGTACACAATATACTACCATTTATTTACTTTGGTGTTACTAACTTCTCAGTGTTTACTAATTTGTTTTGCGTCTCAACCTCAACAAAATCTGCAATAAACTAAATAAAGAAAAAGAAACCAACTAAATAAGTAAATAAAGAAATATACGAACGAACGTCAAATTTTTCGGTAGGTAGGTACCTACCATGCTGAATAACCCTTTCTGTATCTAAAATTAAATTCCTTGAAATTTGACAAATACTAATGCCACCTTACAAAACGCTTCAGATTTTATGTCCGGGTTAAATCGTTCTCGCAGGAAAAACTTAACCCTTTCACGCACTTTTCCACAAATTATCACCTAGTTAATCCACGTTATGCACTTGCTCTATATAAGTATAATAAATACAAAATAATACAGAACAACATGTCAAAGAGACCAAATGGGAAAATAATTCACCAGATATCCAGATATTTTCATATCAGAGGGTTCGGCTCGGTGGAACTCCTAATTGGATCTATAAATCCTACTGATCGCTCAATATAAATATTTAAAAAATCTTTTGTTATCCTACATGTATTTAAAATGACTGATTTTTTAAGATTTTGATTTCATTTCCAAATTATAATACATTTTGATCACTTGCTAAAGATTTAAATTAAAACGACTTATACAATTTAAATAATAAATTGTAGAGAAGTCTTCTTATGAGCTTTTTTATTTCAATTCGTAGGTGCCTACGCACTTCAACAGATAATATTTATTCACGATCTTCGACCAATATTAGGTACTTGATCGATGTTCACGATAGTAGAATTATTGTAACTAGATATCTGATTGTCCATTTACCATTTTTGCATGATAGTGTGATGATTTAACAATATTCGCAGTTATATTATATTATTATATTTTACAACATACTTTATTTTTACCAAAAAAATATTGATATCCATTTTTATGCGATGGTTAGGTATAATAAAATGTACGCTTTTCTGGTGAGATAAACTTAATATTAAATTAGTTCACTACTTACATTAAAAAAATCAGTAAAAATAGATGAAAAAGGTGTCCAATAAAATATTACCATATATTTAATTGAAATACATAAAATGTTCCAGCGGGGGGCTAGCGTCGCGCGTCGTTAGCGATTAGTAGTTTTTAGATAGTTCAGGATGTTACATAAGTTGGATTAATATCCTTTTAATTGCAAGTTTTACGGGAAATAAAAAATAGTCGGGTCTCTGTCATAGGGCATCCCAAGATACATCAGTTTGTCTCGGATGAAGGTTGTTGTGTAGCACTTCCATCTCCCATATACAGCGAGGGGTATTATGAATTCGTTGGGCTCAGCGACGAGAATCCTTCGGTCCAAAAGGGCCCACCTCGCTGTGCCTGGTTATACCCGCGTTCGACCTTTTTAAATAATTCATAGATTCGTTTTGTTCTGACCGTTTTTTCTCTTCATCCAGGCTTTGTGGCACCACGACTGACGGCTCGTCGAATTGAATGGACGCCGAAGGGGTTCTTTCATTTTTTGGGCATCAAGGTGTCAGAAATGGATTTGTAGTTTTTTATACTGTCTCGGTATTATTTTTTGTTTCTTTTTCAGTTGCGTCATTTATTTTGTTCGTCCAAGAACATATTTAACGTTCGAGGTAGGCTTCAGCATTACCGAGAAAACTCCTTGTAAGGAATCTCTGTCGACATTTTTATGTCGTTACATTTACACACTTTTTTCTAGATGCATTCATAGAGATGTATATATATCATTACATTTTTCCCATGGTTCTGATCAGCGATCAATAGTTGCAATTGGATAAGTCCAATTCCATTGAATTATTTCAACGAATGCGGTATATAATTTTCGCAATTAATTCTAGACATTGAGCTTGCAAGACAGGGGTCTGATTCTCTCGCCTACGCGTTTTAGATGTCTTTGACGAGTGCTCATTTGTGCTTTGGTCTGTCCAATGATTTGCGCTCACATGGGCCACAGACGACGCCGACGGTTGCCGACACGTTTCGATTCATCACTCTTACCTTTTGCCGCAAATGGCACGTTAGGTGTCCCGCATCGCGGATTATCATCAAAACGGTTGACTTTTAATTAAGGCGAATCGTGTTTCTGTCAATTCTATTTTAACAAGCCAGCTTTGATTAAGGTACAGCTTAATAATGATCATTCCAGCTTGGAATATGGCGATTATAGCGCCCGTCTATGGGCTGATGATTATTTTAACTAGAGGCGTTGGCAATAATAAAGATTATTTATTTGATCGAGAAGTTGGTTCGCCACGTACAGCTTGTTTACTTCTCTCTTTCGATCAATAAATTCATCGTCAATCTGAATATCGAATCGATTTGATTATTTAATCATATCCCTCGATTCATTATCGATCGCGATTGCAAATAAATTTACATGATACAGGATGGCCGGGTTTGTTTTTTCATCATGATGAGTCGTTTCCTAGCAAATATCATAATATTAGATATTCCAGTTGACTTGTGTGTATATTTGAAGAGCCGCTAACAAAGGTGGTACGGACTTTTTTCGACACAAACACTGATGTCACCTTATTACGCATCTATGTAAACGGTTAAACACACCCAAATAGAATGCATTCCACAGTATATAGCGCTACAAAATCTCTCAAAATAATTTGTATCAGTAATTCCTTCTCAAATAGATCGTGCGTTGATCTCCCGGAAGTGTTTTACGATTTCGATCTGTAATTATCTTTATTGGTCTAGGTATAAGGAGATAAGGTAGACGGGCTATGGTGGCAACGCTAGATTCCTTCTCCTTCATCTCCCAGACACCACCTGAACCCGAATATCTCGTCCATAAATTGACTTAATTGGATTGATGCTGTCTCGGTGTAGGTAAAGGATGAGCAGTTTAATTAAAAGTGATGTTTGCTTTGTTGTGTCATAGATTCCCACAGCAATGTAATCATAAGTAATGATCTTTTGCCCTATCTTCGAGAAGAAGGTAATTCTTACAATTGTTTTTTTAGGTCGTTCGTTGATCCAAAATTCCTTTGACTAAGATTTAATTTAATTTTGCTTCACTCTGACCAACAAATTGCTAAATTCACCGGGATTTAATTTCCACGACTTGTTGAACAGACTCGCTGCGGATGTCAACATATTTTATGTCGCGAGGAGAGATTTGACCGGGAAAACCTCGAGATTCTGGAAAGAATCTCTCTTCATTGGTATGACATTCACATTCTTACTTGTATCAAATGTTTTGTTGTGAATTTATTTGAAATGTTAAAAATAAATGCCACCATTCTTGGCTTCTTATATCTTTTTTAACATAATCGAAACGTTTGATTCCTAAACACTGAAATTCTCTAAGTAAACGAAAAAACTGCTTATATTTTGATCCTAAGCAACATTTTTTTTTTCAAAAAACAACGATTATTATTGATCAAAATTATTTTTACTTCGTTTCGATTATGCCCTTCACTACTCCAAACCAGTACTTTTCAGTTGAAGTAATTACGCACGTACTGTCATGTTCATGCTATTTACTGCCTCAGTATTGGAGATGGCTTATTTTGATATCAATTTACAATATCCGGATTTCCTGACACATTATTTTATTCCGTAGTATTTATTACTCACCGTGTTTATCTCCACTTTTTGTAAATACATAATACGACGCGACTGTCAATTTATTTTTATTTAAAACGTGTTCTTATCTAATTGACGTCCAGAGGTTAAGATTTAAAGATCCAATCTGCGTTTTAAGTTCACACACGAAATAATTAATATCTGACCAAAGAACTGCCGCCAAATTAGTTGCTGGCAAATAAATACATTTAAAAAAACCTTTGCAGATAGCTTATACCTACTTCTTAGAAGAAAACAAAATTGTTTGGAAAAGGAATCCACATTTATATTAGGTTTACTAGCTGGTTCCTGGCATCCGTTGCAATGCCATATTCAAAGTAATAAATTATTTCTCCCTGCATGTCCTTTCCCGTGCGTCCCCGTTCCCCTCCCGCGTCCCCTTCCTCTCCCGCCTTCCACCTTTCCCGCCTTCCCTCGTCCCTCTCCCGATCACCCGTCCCGCCAATCCCCCTCCCGCTTTCCATATATTTAGTCCCAGTACATTCAGTTTTCAAACAGTTCGCGTGACACCTATTAAAAATTTTTATTAAAAATTTCATTTTTTATATAGGTATTACAAATATTCATTTTTGTATATTATACCTAAGAACAATCAATTAAATTTGGTACTTAACATAGGTATCTAAAATATCGATAATATTCTTGACTCGATTCTAGGCGAGTAGGTACTTCAAAATGGCAGATTTTCGAAAATTGAATTTTGATTTGACAATCATTGTTTCGCAAAATGTCATTCTCCAATTTTGACATTTTTGACAGTTTCGCAAGATTTTTGTAATGCTTAAAAAACTTTTCAAATTCAGGTTTAAAATTTTGAAAGTTTCAAACATTTTCTATGTTGGATACGATTTTAGGTTTTCACAGCCAAAAATATTTTTGTTATTAGTTTTTGGGGTATTATGCCGTGTTGCGCTACCTCCCTCTTTAGCCAACGTTTCGGTCACACATCTGCCCTGATGATGGACACTGCAACGCTGTCCGAAACGTTGGCTAAAGAAGGAGGTAGCGCAACACGGCATAATACCCTAAAAACTAATAACAAAAATTTTCTATGCTTAATATAGCAAGACATCTCATATACCCATATATACACCCAAGCAAGCATACCTATTTCGATTTTTATATATATAGAAAGATGTTATTATTTATCATAAATTCTAACTCAATAATATTAAATTAAACTGGAATTGAGTAATGGCTTTGGTATGTATTTTAAGCTTGGCCTTTCGAAGCCGTGAGATACTTTCAGAGATTTATAAAGGACGACAGGTGAATAATGAAGGAATTATTTATGCCAGACCTTTCAGTCGTAACTTTTAACTTTATGCTTTTATTATACGTTTGTAAAATGCACGGAGAATAAAAGTTTTTGACGCGGGACCACGTATTTTATTCATTTTATGGAAGAAAATTCAAAACCTTTCGTAGGTGTTGTTACGTTTTAAATTTAACGTTTTACCTTTCTAAGTACCACATAAATAATTATACGTATCGATATATTAACGTTGATTATTTCGGATAACCTTGGTTGGAGGTAAAGGAGAATTAAAGATTATCGGTATTGTTATGATAGTTATAAAATTTTACGTTTGTTTTATAAAAAATAAAAAGCAAATTGTGTTGACCTGTCGTTGATACTATAATACACCAAGGTACGCAGTATTGATTAAATGCGGAATTTAATACTTTTACATAAACAGTCTTACCGTTATTATTGTTGTTTTTTTGTTTTTTCTGTGTTTTTTGTTTTTTGTTTTTTTTTTATTAATTTGTTTTTTTATTTTTTTTTTATTAATGTACATATTATTTCTCGATCCTACATCTAGTGTTTTTCAGTTTTCATCATTATTATTATATATTTATTTTTTCTACCTTCATTGTTTTTTATCTTATCTTATCTGTATCTTTTATATAACACACAGTATTAGACAGTATATATAGACTATGTTTAGATTGTTTATCTAGTTCCTATCTCTGTAATATTAGGCAAAAAAAAGTTAATAATTATTGACTTTTTATTTATTATTTGGGCATGATGTGAACATTTGTTATTGGCTTGTAACCTAATTATTATAATTTATTGTTTTGTTTAATGCATGTAATGTTATTAACCTGTAAATGTTCCTAATAAAATAAAATAAATAAAAATTATCAGTTATCTTTTTTTTTTAAATTTCATGTTAGCTCCACACGGGATGCCCTGAAGACAATAATTTCACTCAGTGCCTGTGTTATCTTTGGGTATGCTGTGTGGCGAGTCTTTTAAAGGAAAGGAAGTATATATCTACGAGGGGTAGGTAGAAATCTGGGGGTCAGTGGATAGTGGTATGAAGGAGGCGATGGGTCGCGAGAGACTAACTGGAGAGGCCAAATGGTTTCTCTTAACCAGTCTCTCCCGATCCGGCCCTCCTCGCAGTAAGTGGGCAGACGTATCCGCCGCACAAGACTTGACAATATTCTTTAATAACCAAACATTTGCGAACCACTTTGGGTGACCTATGGCAGAGGTGTTGGTTATCCAATATAAGGGTGGCGGTACCTATACCACCCTCCCAAATTGAGTATGAAATTAATATTCTGATTGCTTAGTAGTTGTCTGAATATTACAATGATTTAACTATCAATTTTCTTGAAATGTCATTATTTAAAAGTTTTAATTCATACGGTATGCGTCAAATCCGGAAAACCGGGAATTTCAATTTTCAAGCTAAATACGTCCCATTTTTATAAGAAAAACTCTCTTTTTATAACTTTTGAAGGTTCTGGGTTCGAGTCCCAGTTGTCTTTAGTCCCAGTAGTTTTGAGTAATCTTTTTCTGTTTTTCTGTGTCTTTTTCTCTTTCATATTTTCGTTTAGATTATTATTATTATCTTACAATAAAAACGCATACAAATTTGTTGTAGACCTCTTTTATTTTATGAACACTCTACCGGTTTCAGAAGCACCCTTCCTTCGTCAGGAGAATATTATAACTGTTATAGTATTCAGTTATAATATTCTCCTGACGAAGGAAGGGTGCTTCTGAAACCGGTAGAGTGTTTATAAAATAAAAGTGGTCTACAACAAATTTATATGTGTTTTTATTGTAAATTATGATAAGCCACAAAGTTAATGCTCTTTACAAATATGTATTATTATCTTCTTCTTCAGTGATATAAATACGTTCCATTCAGGAATCATTTTTGGTGTCAGGAAGGCTCGTAGGGTGTCAGATAGTATTTTTTTGAAGCCAATTTCGTTCGACATGGAAAATAATACCTCCTTTAATAATTAGAACCACGATTTTAAAGAACCGGTGTTTATTTTCCTCCATAATAAATTAAACTATAAATCTGTTTTCAGTGGTCAATGTAAGGAATAATCTCCTGACAATATCAAACGCTTGTATCGTCTGACAGCCTTGATGAATGTATAATGTAATAAACCTATATTGCGAAGCGTCGATAGCCGCCTGTTATCCGCTGGTTTGTTGAAATTTTGATAATCTTTTATTAGTTATTTTACAACACCAACAAAAGCGTGTTTACGTAAATTAAAATTTATCTATGCACTTTTCCGGGAATTGTAAAAGCCTACATACATATAAATACATTGATTGTAATTTATAATAATTGATTTATTGTGAATAGATAACGTAATATTAATATGAAATCATTAATTCTATTCATGATTGGACGCGATTAGAGTTAGTAGGCGTCAGTAGTGTCGGTACATTATT
Organism: Limnephilus rhombicus; assembly: GCA_929108145.2. Lineage (NCBI taxonomy): Eukaryota > Metazoa > Arthropoda > Insecta > Trichoptera > Limnephilidae > Limnephilus > Limnephilus rhombicus. The sequence continues at coordinate 14,607,955 of OV815270.1, forward strand.
TCATGTGAAATACTGAAAAACATTAATACATACCTAATTTTACAAAAGGTATGCGTATTAATTGAAACTGTGAAACGAAGTGAAACTTTTTTGGCCTCGTTGTGATTTGAAATTCGGATGAAACGATTTTATTATTTGACGGTCCTCGATTCTAATGTAATGCCTCCGAAAGCGCAGCGGTATAAAGCGCCTGACTGTCAGCGCCCAGAGAGACATCCAGCGAACGAAGGCTTGAATCCCATCAAATTAATTCATTAATTTTTGGGGCAGGAATGGGTACCGCCTTTATTGGATAACCAACACCTCTGCCATAGGTCCCAAGTGGTTCGCTAGGTTTGGTGATTTAGCGGGGGTGCCCGGATTCATTGGGTGAGGTTTGTCTAGGTCTTGGAGGCGTATGACCAGGACACACTGAACCCCAGCATCCCTAAAGGTGACATAGGTCCTTATTTCCCTCAGGGCCCCCTTTGTGGAGTTCGTGTAAAAAAATTCAAAAAATAAACACTTGTCTTTGTAAAATCAATATCCAATCTTCAAACCACTTTAAAATAAACAGGCAAAAGAAAAGAAAGCGATATCTAGCGACTTTCTTGTTTCACTTATACCGCGTGTGAATTGCACACTCTGATTTTTTTTGTTTGTTTTTGTTTTAACTAATGGTTTGATCAAAACTAAAGACTGCGCATCGCAAGCTCATAGTTTGCATCTTTCTCCTTGAATAAACATTCAAACGTAATACTCTTTCATCCCATAGAGATATAAGATATAATATATCAATGTTTGATCCTGAAATTTGCGAATTCCGATAAATGTAGGATTACTGCGTATATATGCAAATTATCGAAAATTGTAAGAATATGCGTTGATGTCTAATTCGAATTTATCTAAAATTTTGGTAATTACACTTACGACTCGTGACTCAATAATGGAATTCTTTTCTTTTGAATGCACTACAACGAAAATTATCGCAGCAAAATAACCAAGGTTTAATTATCCCTGCTTTTATTTTTTTTAATAAAAATAGGTTTTAGTTTTTTTACACGGATTAGAAGCGTTTAGATAAAGTTAAAGATGGAAAATAAATTTAAAATATTTTATAAGACGAATAACGATGTATTTATTGCAGGTAGCATTTATTCCACGCTCCGAGCGATTAGAACATTTCCCAGTGGTTGAAAACCTGCGCCCACAGTTAACTGTTATTTTTTGGTCAAAATTAGGTAGGTATCTTTTACGAAAAATGAGTCAAATTTTAACCGTATTGTAACGGTTACTTGGTTCATAACAGTATCCATGTATGTCGATCTTTATTCGTTATTAGTTTTGTTTTCTTTTTTGTTATTTTTTACTTATTTTATTACGATACTTACCTTTTGGATATTCAATGCTAAAAAATGACACCTCATCCTCCCAACTCAAGTTGCTTCCACGTCTTTTGTTCAATGCTTTATTATGAATAGATTTTGGTTTTTATTGGGCACTGCAGAGTGACGAAATTCGTCCATATGTTGTCCACAAACTTGTGTGTAGTACTTTGGTATTTTAATCTTTTTGACGTATTTAATTGCATATCTCAGTTACTCTTGTTTACTTCCTTATCAGTGGCGTAGCGAGGGGGGGGGGGTCCGCCCGGGTGGCACCCGATAGGGGGGTGACATTCGACCGTGAAAAAAAATTACGAAGGGTATTGTCACCAAAGTATTGTATACACGAACACGGTCTGTTATTCTCTTTCGTATGTTCCCCGTGGAGTGCCTCGAATTTTGTGTCTAGGTCTTTTTACAGGTGAACATAGCCTATATTTGTGAAGAAATCTGAAATTCTCTAGCCCCCCCCCCCTCCCCCCCCCCCACCCCCACACCCAGGATGGACCAATTTTATGAAGTCGAAATTAGCGTTTTGAATTTTTTCCAAGTCAAGGGGGGGGGGGGGGGGGTGACACCATGCCCCGGGGGGTGAAATCCGCCCCGGGTGCCACCCATGCTAGCTACGCCTCTGTTCCTTATCCATTCATTTATATTTCTCTATTATCTCTTCTGACGATTCCTAATATGCGTACGTTCAACCTATATTACGTTATGTTTACATTTATTTTAAATGTGTACAAAGATATCACATATTTACATATCAATAGGTAAATAATAAATTATAACCCAGGTATCTGCAGCCTATTTCAGAATTAGAAGGTAGTGCGTAGTGCGTGCCTGCTTCGGCGACAGTTTATTGTAAATTGTATTATTTCTTTTTACGATTTCATCGTTTAAAATGGTTAACGTCTCTCGTATTATTTATGTTTCATTTTTATGACGATTTGAATTTGTAATGGGAACCGAATTTCCAAATTCAAATATATCGAATATGGTCCTTGACACCCTCCCGCATTCCGCCCGCCATTGTTCCCTCCCCCTTCCCACCGCGCGATGCCCGCAGCTGGCATTGTACTCCCCCTGAGATGGAGATGACCCAAGGTTCCAGAGGTGTTAGGTCTTTTGTTAGGGCCAGGTATGGCGCGGCGGGGATGCCGGGGGGATTATGAGGTACGACAATCCACTGGGTAAAATGATGAAAGTAGTAATTTTTTTTAATTCTAGAAATATTTTATATTTGTATCGTCACGGTTTCAGTCATTAAGGTTTTGCTATTATATATGTTCGCTTTCTGGGGCGGCTACAAAGCAAACCAGTATTCTAGGAAACTCGGAAATTTAAACACAAATTTCGGAAGATTTCACTTTTTAAAAGTACACCTGCTTAATTCTTTATGTGATGTTATACTTATTTTTTTAGGGTACCTACCTCTAGGGTAGGGATTCAAATTTTCCTTATTTCATAATGAGTCATCTTTTTTCTCGGAAGATATTAACATACGTAATTTGAAGAATTTAGATTTGGCTAAAGTTTTGGATCGCCTAGGATCAATTTTATAATAATCAGGTAGTCACTTAAGAACTGTTCTGCAAATCTTAGAACTATCGGGAACTTTCGAAATCTGTTTTCTATGGCCATCCTGCTATCGCATTGTTTAATTTGTCACTGAATTATCTGCTTTGACCTCAATTATAGTAAAACACGACGCGCTTATGTGATGAAGTTAATGTATTCGTCAACAAACTGGTTTATCGAAACAGCGACTGCAATATTTTCGTTGCGGAACGTTCTTTGTTATCAAGCAGCATTAATCGATTATTTGTATAGTTATAATAAAAAATTATGTAACACTACTTAAATAAGTAATTTTCATTTCGATTTTCGTAGAATTACATGATTGTGGCAATAGTGGTCCTCAACCAACAAGCTAAATGAGTTCATATAATAATATTTCGAAATTTAATTAAATGTTTTTTTTTTTATTAATCTATGGATATCAATAATTAATTTGTTCCCACACCCTTCAATATCTTTAAAAAATCGTCATGAAATCCACCTTCTAACCACAAAACTACATAAATTTGAATGCCTTTTAAATTAATTTTTTTATAAGAACAACTCTCTCTTTTTATAACTTTTGAAGGTTTTCCTATCAATGTAATATGTCATTGAAGACGAAGATAACACTAATAATCTAAACAAAAATATGAAAGAGAACAAGACACAGAAAAAAGGTAATGGTCGCAACTGGGACATTATCGTCCATTATCGACATTATGTCCCAGTTGCGACCATTAACTTTTTCTATTTTTCTGTATCTTGTTCTTTTTCATGTTTTCTTAATTAATTAATTGTTTTGTGTTTAATTTAAGATGGTCTTGTAAATCGAAACAGCTGTAACAAAAATACATACTAAAATACTTGATAATAACATTATTAAATTTAATTTTAATTAAATTTTAAAAAAATATCGTATTTTTGTTTAGATTATATTATAAGTGTTATCTTCTTCTTCAATGATACCTTTTAAATTTATACTTGTCAAACATATAACATTACACGGCCTCTGCGAATTAACAGCATATATACAGCAATGATAACTTTTATAGTTAAATTTTATAACTTTATTTGGATTTTTATAGCTCTTTATGTAAGAGTTGGATATTTTGTTGTACGGCCTTTTTGGCCCATCTCCCCCGCGGGTTCCCGTCGCGGCCGTCTGGCCGAATTAACCAAGGCGCTGCCCCTTATCCCTTGGGACACATCTCGCGCTATAAATCTCCCCACACTCCTCCCCCCCAACTCTACCGATCCTCTCCTCTCTCTCCTGGTTTCCCGGCCTCTGCACTCTGCAGCCTCTCCAGTCAGCCCGGAGGCCCTCCGAACCTTCGAAGGTCCGCCACACCTTTACACTCACATACTTTCAGACCGACTGGCCCGACCGTCACGTTGGTCTTACTCATTCTCTTCTCTCTTTTGAACACTCCACCTCTGGCAGAATAATAAGTTTTTAAAATGAATTTGAACCGAAAATTATGGTTTCCAGTATCGACAATAAATCACATTGAAACCTTGCAGTTTGACAAAGCTCATAAAATGTACAAAGCTCGGACTTTTGGTTTGTTTTCCTTACTTGTTCTATGAGCTATTATGACCGAACATTCTATGGTCCATTTCAGATTGAGTAAAATAACTCCTAGAGTATTTATTAGCCAATAAAAACTGGATCTAAATTTATAATAAATTTGTGTATTTTGTAAAACGGTAGCAAATTCATGAATCAATTATAGTCATGGAACGCATAAGGTGCCGCAAATTTTCTCCGGCTGAAAAAAATGTCTTGTTCTCAAAATAATGAGAACAAGACAAGTTTGTTGCGATACCCTTTCATGTCTTGTATCAAAACGGAATAGTGCTACGAACATACAAGTAATTAAATATTTGGTTCATGGCACTCGCAAATCCGAAAATTTTCTAAATAAGTACGAAATACCTAAACTCACTACCATGTTTCAGAAACAAAATTGGTCGTCCTTTATAAAACTGTACTCATTCAAAATATACATCATCATAGTGCATACGAAGAAAGCGCCGCAGGCGATACTTTTTCCTGGCCCAAGGTTACACCAATAAATTAATGTACCTATTTTTATTTATTTTATTTAGCCAAGCGGGCCGCACAAAATGGGATATGTACGATATTCGCGGACCCCGCGGGTTGTGTTTTACTGTCTAATTTAACGTGTAAATATGAGTTCATGGAAAATAGCATTTTCTTCCGATGACATATGTGCATATCAAACATTACCTGCCACAAATGGCATCTTTGTTCCACAGTATGAACATTGTTCCGAGATCCATTACCAACATTATTAGATAATCAAATAATGTATTGTTCTTAAAATATCCGGATTGCTTATAATATTGTGACTGATAGGTCAGAACAAAGCGGTTTTCCGCCTCTTGGACAAAATATTTTTATAAAGAATCCACTATCAAAGTAATGTAATAAGTAATAACTTTCTTAGCTAATCCAAATTGCTTATACACACTTACACCGTCCATTCATGTGAATTATTTTACATCGGCAGTTCACCGATATAACAAAAACGGTAACCGGACAAATAAGAACACGTTTCAAAAGTCATGAAAAGTGATAAAAAATATGTTAAAAAACAACATCAACTTTACATATTGTTAATACCATAGATATGAATTGGATGTCTATGGTTAATACAGTTTAGGTATCGATTCCATTTTTGCTCGTATATCTACTAGGTTTTGTATTTCTATATTTTGTATCATGTGAATAGCAGTAGTCTTACAAATTTCTATATACCTATTCTCGTTTAGCTAATTGTATAGGTTAGTACACAGCCGCAAAAAGCCAAAGAGAACACAAAAACTGTTAACACTTCTCCCAAAAAGCCCGGTTTGCGATAGCCGTTAATAATTGAATTGACCCCCCGCAGAGAGCCAGAGGCTTTACAATGTTGTTTATTATTATTTTATTCGGTTATTGTTCGATATTCCGATCGATCAACGCTCACGAGGACCTCATTTCCAATACTGGTATACAGAAAAAAAACTGGGATAACGAAGGAACAAACGAATTTATTGTACTGATTTTAGGTCTATGTTGCCTGGATTCGAATTCAAGGCTTTGTATTGCTTAGAAACCCAAATATTATTATTACGATCTTGAGAAGAATTTTTTTCAGGTAAGTACTTTCCCATAAGATTTCAAATTTCATTTAATACAGTGATGATACTGATGACCAACCTTTTTAGTTGGAGAGCCAATTTATCCATTTTATATTTGATCACGGGCCGCAGGGAACAGGGTACCTTCAGCCCGACATTGTAATATTTGCATTCGGTGGTGTCGCTAACCTATTTTTGAAAATTTTGTGTCCTACGCTGAACCAAAAAATGTTTTATCATTCTGAAATATTAATAAACGCAATTTTGGGCCACTTTTGATTAGGGGCCATCCATAAATTACGTCACACAAATTTTATGATTTATAAACCGCCCCCCCCCCCTCCCCGTCACTGTCATACATCGTCACATTTGTGAGATCCCCTCGCCCCTGGTGTGACGTCACATATTTTGCAATTTTACATTAAAAAAAGTTTTGCATTTTGATAATTTAGATTTTTACACGTGACGTCACAGAGCTGATGACCCCCTCATACCCCTTAATAATAATAAATAATAATTGGCTAATTTATACAGCGCCGTTTTCATGGAAAATCACCTCAAGGGCGCTGTACAAATAAAACAATGTCACACTTCTCTATATTCTATAGCGAAAATGATAATTTTAAATATAAAAAACCCAAGATAGTCCTCCGGAAGGAATAAAAAAAACCTGCATACAGTCGCAGAATAGTTTTAATCTCACTTTCAAACCATCCATAATAATAAAATATCAGTAAAGTATCTATAGATAATCCATTATATAATTATGTTAGAGTCAGTAAACTCATGTTTAGGAACTCTGAAAAATAAATCTATCAAAAGTCAAAAAATTAAAAGTCTAAAAAATTACACATCTACCGGATCTGCCGGATCTGCCCTCATGATGGACACTGCAACGATGTCCGAAACGTTGGTTAAAGAAGGAGGTAGCGCAACACGGCATAACACCCCAAAAACAAATAACGAAAATGCTTTTGGCCGTGAAAATCTTAAAACTTATAAAATTCAGGCGGTTGTTTTGACAAATGCGTTATTGGAGGGAAATATGGTTAGGCGGGAAAATCAGCAGGAAAAGAGGGAGGTTAGAAAAAGTTTTGCGGTTGAAGTAATGACAAAATGGTGTAGAACAGGGTTTCCCAAACTTTTTCTGCAATGGAACACTTTGCAAACCCGTAAATTTTAACGGAACACTTGGCTCATTTATTAGATAGGGTAATTTCTAATAATAAAGTTTTAAAAAACATTTATCTGCGGACAAGGAAGTAACAACATTAATTACGCCGATGACATGGTGCTGCTTGCACCTTCGATTAAAGCGATGAGACGACTTGTGCAAATATGCGAAGAGTACGCAAACTCTCATAACCTGTTGTACAATTCTAAAAAGTCAGTCATCGTCGCTTTCAAACACAATAAGGAGCCATCACATATTCCTCCAATATATTTAGAAGGAATTGAACTGCTTGTGGCCTCACAGGTTAAGTATCTGGGACATATCCTAACCGAAGACATGAAGGATATAGAAGATATGGAACGACAAAGAAGAGCAATTAATATACGGGCCGGAATGCTCTCAAGGCGGTTCTACCACTGTAGCGAAGATGTCAGAAAATTACTATTCAAGACATACTGTACTGCCCTGTACACGTCAGAACTGTGGACACAATACCCAGCAGCGCAATGGGACAAACTGAGGGTGTGCTACAATAATGCATACAGGCAACTTATGCAACTACCGAGGTTCTGCAGTGCCTCCACGATGTTCACCGAGGGGAGGGTGCACTCATTCCCAGCCCTACTTCGCCACCGACTAGCCAGCTTCTGGAGCAGGATACGGACTTCAACCAATATCATTGTCGTGGCTGCATCCGAGTGGCTCAGTTCCCCATTAAATGAGCGGTGGATGCAGATGATGAGGCGACCTCCATGATGGACTATCCCAAAATATCTTTTTATTTTTAATTCTGTCTACTTATTATTTATTTTAATTTTATGCTTATTTTTTATTATTTGTGTGATGAATTTTGTTATCATTTTATGCTTTAATTAGGTACCTACCTAATATTTAAACTATTTTTTTTCTTTTCTTTTATAGTTGTTTATGTAATATGGCAGACTGGGATTGCACTACCCTCCCAGTCTTGCTGGAATAAAAACTTAAATAAATAAAAATAAATAAATAAAAATTTATAATAAAAAATGGAATATAAACAATAAATGGAATATAAGCAACAAAAAATGGAAAAAAAACAAAAATGAAATGTAAAAAATAAAAAATGGAATATAAATAAAAAAAAATTGAATATAAGCAACAAAAAATTGGAACATAAACAAAAAAATTATTATAGGTAAACAACAACAAAAAATGGAATAAATAAAACACCTAATTAATGACTTTGATGATTTTGAGTCCTTGAATTGCATATCTTCTTGATATCAGGCATAATATTGGTAAGTTGTATTCTAATATCTGGTGTGGCGTCTCGAGCCTGTTCCTGGACTTTGACTTGGTTGCAGCATAATTAGAAAATCCCACTTCGAATAAATAGTTCGCGGAAGTATAACAACAATAGCTTGTTTTAATAAATTGGGGTACTCTTCTGACAAACTCGCCCAGAAATCATTTAAATGAGAATAATATCAGCATTGTTGAAATATGAATATGTGTATAATATATTAAATTAAATTCTTCTGACAAATTGTCGCGGAACCCTAGGGTTCCGCGGAACACAGTTTGGGAAACCCTGGTGTAGAAATTTGAAGATAATAAAAGCAGAGTACCTTCATACTCGTATGCGGTAGGTATATTATTATATATTTTTTTTTACATTAGCTCCGCTCAGCAGGCCTTAAGGAAAACAATTTCCCACAGGGCCTATGTCATCCTTAGGGATGCTGCATGTGTGCAGGATATTTTTAGGCAAAGGAAGTTCTGGGAAGGAAAAAGGTATGAGAAGTGGGTAGGAAAGTGAATCCCCCCCACTGCGGTACAAGGCGACGGATTGAGAGTCCGGCTGGAGAGATAAAAAGGTCTCCCTCAACCAGTTTCTCCCGGATCCGGCCCGCCACGCAGTAGATGGGTAAACATATGTGCCGCCAATACCTTGACAAACCTCACCCCGTGAACCCGGGGCACCCCTGCAAAGTCACCAAACGTAGCGAACTACTTGGGGCGACCTTTGGCAGGGATGTTGGTTGATTATGATTCCCGGGGCGGCGGTACCCATACCCGCCTCCCAAAATTACTTGTTTTGAAATTTTTGAAAGTGTACTGTGTACATCCAGCCCTGACAACTCAACAACTGAAAGAACATGTTTCAGACAGGTTTTACACAATGCTCAATACCGACGAAAAGATTAATTATTTATTTTCTCTTTTCTCAATGTAGGTATGTTTTTTTATCACGGTAGTAGGTTAATTTATGTACGTAGTAAACTTGTCTGTTAATTTGCTTTATTACATTGTTACAATTATGTGGTCATAAATATGTTTTATTGTGTAGGCAGTCGTTGATTAATTCCACTAATAATTCTCATCCTCAACAATTCATTCCGTCTCGAAATATTGTTTACCCGCCTACGTACAGCGTGCCTACAAGACTGTAAAAAACTAACCATATATTTTATCACGACAACAAACAAGTGTCCATTGTTCTGCAAAACAAAATTATAATATTATCATTATTCTCTGTACATGTAATCTCATAGTTCTCTGTACTTAATTACTTCCTTTTCTTTATTCATCCGAACCATAACATCTTCATTTGTAACCCTGTCCATTCAGCTTATTTTAAGTATTCTTCTGTAGATCCACATCTCGAATGCCTCAAGTCGCCTAATTAGTTCTTCAGTAAGCGTCCATGCTTCCATTCCATAAAATAATATCGAAAACACGTAGCATCTGACCATTCGCATTCGTAATCCAAGGTTGAGATCATGACTGCAGAACATTTTTTTCATGCGGATAAAGGTTGCACGTGCTTGCTCAATGCGGCATTTGATTTCAACTGAAGAATCCCATCTATCATTTCCATTGCAGCCCAAGTATATAATACTCTGTACCTTCTCTAGTTTTGTTCCAGCAATAATGCGTTATTTTTGCTTATGAGCATGTATTTTGTTTTATTTATATTCAGTTCTAGCCCAAAATTCTCACAAAACTTGTACACTTACATTTAAATTATTTGATTGAAATCTGGGGAAACGCACGTGAAACATACATAAATGAATTACAGGTAATACAAAACAAGGTAATAAAAAAACTATTTCACTACAAGTCCAAAACATCCACAAAAAAATATACATGGAAACAAAACTATTAACTTATATACAAAACTAGCTGAACCCGACCACGCTTCGCTGTGGCTTTGTCTGATTTTAATTATTAGAGGAGTTAACAAAAATTGTCTAGCAACTGTGCATTTTCCAAGAAGACACATTGCTTGATTGAATATCTGCTGTGACTATGCTGTAGTGTAGAATATAAGGGAAGAAAAAAAACATTCGTAAATTTTTTTTAAATGATTTATTTATTCAGACCTTAAATGCTTTTACAATATCACTTTATTATAGATTAGCACCTATTAGTGTCAGCAATTCTTTGTAGTTGATCATTTGTGCGTTGCAAAACGATATCGCGAGGATGAAATTCTTCTCCAACCATGACAATTCCCACCTCATTAATTGTTGGTGCATTATATCGTCTGACATGCTCACTTGCTGGTGTTTGATCAGCACTAATGATAATTTTATGGCTGTTTGATGGCATGAGATCAATTGCATTTTTGAACATTCGAATTAAATTATTGTTATCATGTAACATTTTTTGCAACGACTCAACAATATATGACGTTGTTGAGATGAATGTGCTGCTCGTCTTCTTCGCGCTTCTACTCGTAAGCTTTTAAGTCTTTCTTCCCGACGATTCGCCAGTTCTTCTGCTCGCCTCTGAATAATTCTAACTCAAACATGTTCATTATCGTCTAAACGTTCTTGATCAGTGCGGTTTGATCTTCTCTGACGACCTGCGTTTGCGTGTCGAGTACGACAGCCTATGTTTGAAGGTGAGCGAGGCATCCCACGAATGGCGATCAACTTTGAAAAAACTTACACATCAATCAACTGGTCACAGTTACACTTTTTTGACCCTTTGAAAATTTGTCATATATAATTCGATTTGTTAATCTGATTTTTTGTAGGTTTTGCAAAGTTAAGAACTGACATTCAGTACAATTATGAGTAAATTTAAAACGCACAGAGAAAACAAATGAGTGAAAATAGTAATATAATTTGTTAGATATAATTCTACTTTTAAATCCGATTAAATTCTTTTAATTCCTAATAGAGAACTCCAGTCCAATTTTTTTTATTTTTTTTTTAATGAATAAAGACCTTCAAACTTAAATAACTGCATTTTTATTTTTATTTTTATAGTTAGTTTTAATAGTTAAAATAATTGTCAAAGTTTTAATTTTTAAAGACTCCCAGAAACGCACCGTATCTATGGTGGTCTTCACCCACCCATAGTTTTTTTACTTTTTAAGTTGTCATTTTGAATCAGTGATGTCATGTCGAGGGAAATTTCCCTAGATCTAGGGGAGAAAAATATTTTTTAGGGATAAGGGAAATCAGGACAAAATCTAGGGAAATTTCGAACTCTGGCAAAAATTTTATAACATATGACAATATTACTGGTAATATTACTGGTAAGATAAATATCCATTTTTAAATGAAAACAGAACTCGACTTAAACATGTTTTTCTATGCCCAAAACTAAATACGTCTTTTGCACAGCATCATTATACTTATCAGGGAAGAACTTTTTTCAATCGTCTACCAGAGGAAATCAGAAGCATCAATGATAAGGCCCGAATGCTGCTCTCTGTCAAGAGACATTTTAAAGATGTTCTTAAGAAAAGAACTACTGTCAACTAATCTTACAAATATCTTAGTTCTCCATAACATTCTTTCTTTAAAAAAAAAACACACACATCATTATCAAATAAATACTGCAGCTCACATATATTTATGTACAATTAATTATTTAAGTACTAACTTATTGTTACGCTGTAATTAAGCGTTGAGTATAATACTGTATGGTCTATGTTTTCACCACGAACTTTACGGTATTACCGAGCGCCAAAAAACTGCTTTGTGCAGAATTATGCCCGTGGTGAAATAAAAACATGAAACTACATCTCAGGAGGGGGCATAGGTATGTGATCTCCAGCGTGTTAGGGTATTAAATAAATACAAGTATCTCATTTCCAATTTAAATGTTAAAGAACTTTTATATTATTTTAATAATATCAGGTACAATAAAACGTAAAGTGACTCTACTCACCCTCAGGGACCGATTGAGGTTATACTATCTAGCTATTTCACTATATTCCTGACCGAACCGCGTCTCGTAGTTCGCCACAGGATGATGGGCAGGACCTCCAGCCGATTCTCATCTCGGCCAGTCCGCAACAGGATAATCGGCAGGACCTCCAGCCGATTCTCGTCTCCACAGATCGCATCAGGTTAAACGGCCAGTTCGCAACAGGATGATTGGCAAGACAGGGCTCTCAGCAAAGCCAGGGCTCCAAGAGAAGTGGAACTCCAAGGGAACGATGTTACGGGGCTTACGTAGCAAGCCAGCGGGACCGTTAGTATTCCCGCACGTGCATTTTCTCTCATACAAGCCGGTGAGCGGAATTATTCTTCTCCACGCGTTTAAATAGGCATTCTTATTGTCGGCACCCGACAAGTACATACCGGCGCGTCTCGTGTGGCGAAAATACTCATCCCGATCGCCTTGATAACTTTACGGTAAACTTCTCGTAATATAAGAACTACCGCGGAGAGCAATCTCGCGACATTATTCAATAAAACTTTGGTGCACTTTCGCATCCTGAATCAGAGATCGTTCCACATTAATTATTACGTGCCAATCGACTGAAATTTAAATCTTCGTCCCTTTTAATAACTTAATACTATCCGACTGTCACAGCCATGATCTGGCCCAAAAGATCATGCCGGCGAGAGTGGGTTCCATTGCCGGACCCGGAAAAGAAAAGAAACTCCCCCTTCCATAACGACTTGTGTTGCCAGTCCTCCTGTTGTAACTATCAACAATTAATTCACTCAATAGTTCGTGCCGCTAGGTTCGACGTTATAAAGCAGTGTTCATATTTTAAAATAAGAAAAGGTAATGATTTCAGCACTGCTTCATAACATTATACCTAACTAATAACTAATAGCATTTATGTACACTCCCCTTCCATACACAAGCAAATGCTTTTAATGGAAGGGTAGTAAAAAAAAAACCTGTAAAAAAAATATTTAGTTGTAAAATTGTAATTATAATAAATGTTTCAATAAATAATAATAATATATATATATATATTTTGGAATTCCTATGAATCTTAATTATTGTTCATGTACTTACATGCAATGTTATTTTTAACACTGACAACTCAAAATGATATTATGGAACGTACCCATACTACGTGACACGTTCGGGGGGGGGGGGGGGTCTTCAAAATACCACGCTTGGTACAAATGAGCGGCGGGTTGCTTATGATTTTTATTTTGCAAAGTGTTTTTTTTTATTTGGAATTCAGTTTCTAATTCAGTGGTGAGTGTATTCGTACTTTTAAATTATTACTTCACGTAGCAAAAAGTGTTTTATTTGGAAAATCACGGTATTATTAGTATATTTACCAAGTTCCGATATCTTTCCAATTAATTATCATATTAATGAACATATAACAGGATTAGTGTTACACAATCGGGTGGCTACGTAGGTAATTGCGTAAATGTGAAATTTCACTTCGAAATCTAGGGAAATAATTTTCTTGGGCTGAGCATCCCTGATTTTGAATTTAAGAAAATGGCGGAATAAAATTAATATAGGATGACTCAATGACTTTTGTGTGAGAAATTGAGGCGTTTTTATTTAAGATTAACTGCTTTTAATATAGAAAAACATTGGTAAAATGTCCACATTTCACCGCTACTGTTATTGTATTTTAACAAAGTGCAATATAAAAATAATAAATCATCTTTTTCATTGCAAATACAAGTGACATCATTCTTCAATTTTGTGTTCAGGCGTGATTTTGTGCATTGTTTTAAGTATAACACATACAGAAACACTGGTATTTATAATACACTGATCATGACGATTGTGTAGTAACTTGTATAAAAAGCCCTATACTAAAAACAATTTGAAAATACAATGTCAAATATGACACGACTTTAACCTCAAATAGGCAAAATTTATTGCAGATTGTCCGCAAATATAGCCCTTTTCGTTAATTGTTGAGGGCCTAAATTATGTTTCAATAAACACAATAACTATTATTTATCTAAATCTCTATAAACAGTATGAAAATAAACCAAACACACGAAATGTTGAATTGCATAGGTACGTGTGCACTTCAAGTCATTTCAAATGTCAACACACTATCACCAGGTGACAGGTTAAGTGTGACGTCACAGTTAACCATTTCAGTAATGCCAACTTAACGCTGTGTTTTGAAAGAGGTTTAAAAATGCACTTTTTAATATTTTTTTAAAAACTCTGCGTTTAATATTATGAAATAAAACTTATATATTCAGAATCAGCGTTTCTTGGTCTATATGAACATATTTTTTTAAAGCCATAATATTTTTCACTGGAGTTCCTTATTGTAGGTATCATAAATTTTTGTAACTTTTAACAAAATTAATAAAATGGCAACACTGTCTAGAACTGTCATTCCGTTGTTTACTATGACAAATTATGAGTCAATTTAAAACGCATAAAATTATCGTTTTCCTTTGGAACTTCCAAATAAAAAGTATTTATAAACGCTCTTCTGCTAAAATGTTCTGTAAAAATTTTGAGTCAATCCATCGATTACTTTCCGAGATTAGCGAACGCAAACATACGGAACCTAAATTTTTTATATATATACTTCTTATGGTTACCAATGTATTGATATTTTTATGTAAATTTTAGTTTTATATACTTAATATTTTGTTTTATAAAATTTTTGATCTCATACTCCTTTATTATAAATTTTATTATTTAAAATTTGTTATTATGCTGTTTAATCAGAGGCAAAGTCACATGGAGGAAATCCATAATTGGTTTTATTTTGGCTACACAAACATGTACATACTGGAAAAATGTAAACTGTTGATTTCCCGAAAATAAATAAATAAATATATAGCTAAACAATAAACAAACACAGAATTCATTCAAACGTCCCAAGTACACAAACGCTTTACTCGACGACACGATAACTTACATTTAAACACCATCCACATTAACTATGGTAAATATTCCACTGGTTACGAGGGGGGTAACTTATATAATTACCTCTCAAACGACATTAAAAACGAAAAAAGCTGGGTAAATTTTAAAAAATTATAAATTTTTATAAACATATTTAATAAACAAAGCAATGAAATAGAATAGCGCTGTATTGTACCCAATATTTACTTTAGTTTAATGTGTTTAATTATACCTAGATGAGTGAAAATGTATTTTTTTTTTAAATATCAATAATGGTGAGACAAAAGATGAAACACAATGCACATAATGTCTGTTTCCTCCAAAGAAAAAAGTAGTACGTTGGAGGAAACAGACATACGAACATTTTGTGTTTGATCTTTTGTCTCACCATTATTCAATATGTAAGAAAGAGCTGCCGCATTATTGAGATGAGGAACGTATGTTTGTTGCCTTTTTTGTATCGTTGTCGTTCCGTAAACGTGAGAATACTAAAGCGCCTATTCTGTCCCGCAGTAATAATACGATTTGTAAAGTTTAACATCACGCGTCACAGATCATTCTCTACGTGACGTCTAGAGAGTTTTAATAAATCAATTTTATTGGTCTGAATGAATAAATCAAATATAAATTGCTATTCAATGAACAAGAAGTTAAGTGTTAGGTTATACCTAGTACCTATGTTAACAAATCTTGCTTGAATTCATTAAAATGAAATAAATATTTAATTAACATCCACTCTCCGGTTCTATTCCACTCTCCGGTTACCGCTTGATTATTTTAAGGATGTCACCTGCCTGCTTTATAAAGCTTGTGATGAGTATGAATGTTTTTATACATATTTTTTATGTCTAATTTCCGGGAAAAGGTGTTTAAAATGCATATAAAGTATAAATTAATAAATTTAATTATAATATAATTTTTCGTTTTCTTGACATTTCCTCTGGAATTCTAATTTTCAATAACTATTAGGTACATATATACATAGCCGTAGGTAATAATTTGTTATTAATGAGAATGTTCAACATACATAAAAAATTTAACGATAAGTTATCAAGTTACTTAATTTTTTTCTCGTTGCGCCTTAGAAACTAAAATATTTTTAAGCTTGACATCATCAACTACTAATAATGAATCGCTGAGCAGTCTGAGCACATTATGGTAATAGGTATATATATATATATTATTACGCATCCATAATCCTGGCATTTCAATAAACTGAAAACGACGTATCTACTAGTTTTAGTCCATTCCTGGTTCCCTTTCGAAGTGGGGATACCTACGTCGAAAGCTGCTGTAAAAGGGCAAAGCCATACTGACATTTTTACACCCGGCATACAAGACGCAAGATCTCGGACCGCGGCTAACGTTATTTATTCGATATTTCCATCTGCGCGATGAATTTCCTTATTCACGAAGCGAACGCGTCTTTGCCTAATACGGTCTTGGCTTTGCGGGCATATCATTTTTATAAGGTGCAAGTCTCCGGGGACCGGGAGAGGCGGGCTGTTTGTGTGTTGAAAGCAGTCGCAGTAAGTTGCGGTATCGAGGACTCGAAGGCGAAGCTCGAAACTCGGAGGCTGTACATAAATCCCGTTTCACCATTGTCCTGTCGAGAGATGGATCTGCCCGCGCTGCCTGTTAGATATTCATGATGTCTGATGCTGATGTCTGTCCGACAGAATGGCGTCGGTTCGAGCGTTTTTTCTCGGATTATCACTTGTTTTTTGACACTATAAATAACTCTTTTTCCCAGAGACGATTCGTTCGTGTTTACGCGACTTCCTTTATCTTGCATTTTTGTTTTTATTGGCAATTCTCCGCACCTTCTAAATCTAGCAAATGCCGTGTGCTTGACACGCTGCTTGGTTTTTTGACACTTTGATTAGTTGTATGTGAGAAGTGAGAACCGAGAACACTTACTTCTTCTCCGACACCTATCTGAAAGTCATCGTGATCTTTATCACATCACGTTAGCAGTGTAATTAAACGTTACTCATTAGCTCTATGTTGGCTAAATGACTCACGAGTCCTCTTGGCTAAGCGTAAATCTGTCACGGCAGCAGTGTTGCTGGAGAGCTAAGCACTATGAAAGTTTTCCTATAAATGGCGTTTGTGCCTCTTCCTCCGTGACTTGCGCAGTTGGCCGTCCCACATAGCCATAAGATGCTCATAACTGTCAATCCTACTTCGCTAATCTTATTACTGCAGCCAACAGCCAACTGGTTTATTTACCCTCCTCCTTAGTGGGCAACGCGGGCCTCTCCTCCTGACCATCTGGTATCTCGTTACACGTCTTTCGGTTATTATTTAGCTTATGCCGCTGTTATCCGAGCTACAATACATCCCCTCGCCTTTCATGAAAGCCGCGCATTTTCCAACCGGGCTATCATTCTCTACATTTCCTGTATCTACTTGCAAGGCAAATTGAATTCCTAGACCCGTTTGTATTGTCTGAATTTGGTCAAATAACATTCCCATACACATAAGTGGCAGCTAACAATGTAATAATCGTATTGATATTTCACCTCCTTTGTCGCATTGATGGCCTCGCCGATGAATTGTGCGCAAATAAGGAAACTCATCATTTTCTTTGTGTTTATTACATAATTAATCGATTTAATTCTTGACTACACCTTTGTACCTACGTCTTATTCTATACATTCCAATCAATATGACTCCATGTAAGTAATAAACCAACAAGACAATTATTCAAGGGACCTTAGTTAGATATTGACCAATGGGTGATTTTAGATATTGACCAATGGGTGATTGCTGATAATCGGTTTTCTGTTGGGCTTCGTACATAATCCATATTTTAATTCTACTTCGTATAAAAACAAAATTTAGTGTGTCCAGGAGTCCCCAGTAACATAATGAATTTAATTTAGAATTTTGTCAAAAAATATACAATGAATCGGCTGGGTCCCTAATCTTTGTTATTTTAGCTACCTGCCTGTATTTTCAGATTAGTAAACTCGTATTATTGGAAACCTAAATTTCTGGATTTATTTTTACGGTTTGTCGGTATGTCATAGAACTTTGTTTTACGCATTTCTGATAATATAACAAATCACGAGAAGATCCGAATCTTCGAAAACAACTTGCGTGCTGGCAAATGAAAATAATTCCATATTAAAACATCGTCTATGGCCAATTATTGTAAGTCTCAATTTAACTGGGAACAGAATGTAGGCGAATCTAGGGATAAGGTCTTTGGAATTTCAACTCGCAAATCGTGTAATTATAATCTTTAGGCAGAAATTGTGAATAATAATTAGGTAGTCACAGTTCACAATAATTGTATTCATGTAAATATAATTATGTACTACCGCGATATTTCTCGTAACTCAATCGTAGGCAGTTCTCAAGTCATTTAACTATGAACATTTGATAATTTGGGCCCAGCGGGTGACTGTTTGAAATTTATACACGGTGTCCGGAAAATAGTGGGAAACTAGTGAATCTACATCTATCACATAAAGAACATATCGCTCATGTAATTCAAAAGAAAATCGTGATTTAAATATGCAGAAATATCCGTGAATTCAACAACTTCGTTTCTAATTTCACCGTTATTGTTAGATTTGTGACTTTGCAATTATTATACTTATTATATTATATTTTATATTATATGCAATTATTATATTATATTTTTATGTAAAACATATTTTTTACAAATATATTTTATTATACATATATAATATGTTTGATTTTTGATAAATATTTGGAAATTCGTCATAATCTTCATAGACACCGTATTCTCAAGAAATTAGAAATGCAGATACGTTTTTTTTAAATTGAGTGATATAGATCACATGCAAACTTCTATCTGTTCATTTCGATTTTTTTTGTTTTAACTTTTCTTCGTATTTTTCGGTAATTAAAGGTTAAAAAAAAATTTGGACCCGGGTTTACGCTTCGACGACATTTAACCCCCCCTGGTGACCGATTTTTTCATATTTGACCTAAAAAATACCAACTTTTGATTCGATACCTATCACAAAATCGATTCCAAATGTGATGAAGATTCTAGATTCACAGGATTCCCGCTTGTACAACGAGTTTCCGGACACCGAGTATAATTTTGATTCTTGCTAATTGCCCAATATGCCAGCCAGCACGCTAATGTTTTCAGATTCACTTATTATTTTTTATGACAATATTTATTTTATTGAATAAATAGGTAGGTATCTATTTTATATATTTTCCTGCTTATCCTCAGAGGAAGTGGCTGAGTTATATTGGATACCATTAAATTTAATTTTCAATTACAAATTATTAAGTTTGACTTGCGTTACACAGTTAAATTAAATTTAATAGTTAAATAATTTAATGTGATACGCACCAGTAGCGTAGCAATACATTTCCGGCCCGGATTCCGGACAACTTTGTTAACCAGACCTCCTATCTTTCAAATTGTACCTCAATTGTAATCAAATTTTCCATAGCTGGGTGCCAAAATGACACACCGGATTTGAAAAAAAAAGTTTTCTTCGTTCGGTTCCTTATTGCTGAGGAGCGTGACCCTCACCCAATTTTTATATAATAAGAAAATGTTTCTTACGCAAAGATGGATAACTGAAGATTGAACTCGCAAAGCCTGGGTAGGAAACCGACACATTTTTCCACTTGACTACTTTTTGTGTATATAACTGATACGTTTAAAGATTTTTTAAAGATACGTTAAAAAAAATGAATTTATATATTATGAATATATTCATTGCTTTGTAACATTGATATACTTTATAATTACAAATTCGCAGACTTTTTTACCACCTTGTTTAGGCACTTGCCCGTGTGTGGTGGTCGAAGATTTCCATTAAATAAAATACTAATATATATTGTTGGAATACTGACTTTCCGAAAAATAAAAATCGAAAGTATTTATTGGTTTGCCCTCCAAACTAGAAAAATTTTCGCCTGCGGCGCTTTTTACACGATTTTATGAATAAATATTCCACTTTCTTCACCATACCACATAGGTATCTAACCCAATTGGGGATTCCGTGGAAAAAAATCGCTTGTGGCGCTTTTCCGTGACTTCATACTTAATAATTTTCCACTACCTTCGCTCTCGTCACTTATCTAATCTTCAGAAGGGGATGTCATAGTTCCACAGATATTTTCACAGGACCTTTTTAAATACAAACGTACATAATTGTGTAATACACAATTCATCCCCCCCCCCCCTAGGGGGGGGGTGGGGGGGGTCTTGACTCTGTAAGTGCCTAGGGCCTCTGGACCTCCTAAGTCCGGGCATGGTAAAATTAAGTTAGGGCACATTTAAATTTGGTATTTGTTTCGAAGGTGTGCCAATATTTTGTATTGCAATATTCAGACTCGGGGCCCTGCCCCCTGGGAGACTGACGGATGATCGTTCCGCCACTGCCAGGCACGTTTATACAGCGTACTACATGACATTTCTCTGTGCGACGTAAATGGATACGACGTGATCATTTGCGATGCATTTAACATAAGCGATGGGTTTTTGTCGTGAACAGACTTCAGAAACAGGGATCTTATTGCCTCCCATAATACGGTACCTTACATTCACTGGGCACTATTCATTATTAACTCAGGACGCAGATGCTAATGCTCCTTTAGGAAAGGGATAGATAGAATAATTTATTAAAAACTTTTTAAAGTCGGTAGGTACATACTTTTCATGTCATTTCTGAAACTAGGTTCCTACCCACTCCACTACATTAGTATAATATTTATATAATGGGTAGGTTTGTAAACGCCGTTTATATGAAAATCACCTCAAGGGCGCTGAACAATGTACAATATTGCTTGCTAAGATTTATCTTATTATGTACAGATACAGAAACATACTTATTAAATAATTATCATTTATCAGTCTAATCAATTAAATAAATGAAAATATAGATAGAAATTTTTGAAAATGAATTGTTTCATATATTAAACATACAATTATTGTTACTCTGATATCAATTACGTTTATATTTTGTACAAATAATTAAAGCAAATAATTAGTTCCACGACAACTCAGAATCATCCACTTTCAACACTCCTTTGAAAAGTCATTAAAAGTTACGAAAAAAAATTGAAAAATGGTCCATAACCTAACAGGAGTCGGCAATTTGTCAAAGAAACAGGATTACAAATATATCAGAGAGCCATATTATAACGGGGCGGGTGGAGGGGTGTAACCGTACTGTGGTAAATGTGGTGGAACAATAATTACGAGTTGCTTTGTGTTATCTACATTCTTACTATAATGTCACACTTCTGCCCATTTAAATGTTTCTATAAACAGACTCATAGATTCCTTATTAAATTAAAACCAGTTTTGTGTTCGGAATGCAACAAAATAATTCATTGATGTCTGAAGAGCCGCAGAAGCCTATGCAGAGAGCCGCATACGGGTCGCGGGCCAACGTAACTTATAATAAAAAAAATGGAAAAATTTCCAATAACCTAACCCAACGTAACTAAGTTTTTAATTGTTTTTTCTTCACTTTTAACCTCTCAGGCTAATTTGTTGGGTTTGCGGAAAAACTCGTGTAGGTCTCTCAGAAATCGTTGTGCCTCCCTTACTATCATGGTTAGAAATATGATCTAAACTCTAAAAGGTGTAAGAAAAAAAAATCACACCACACTTATTATATGATTCGTATCTAAAAGTTAACCAAACAATAATTAAAATAAACACCTTTATGAATCCAAAGTTTCCCACCATAATTTTAAAAAATAAATTATGAATTTTTGAGAATTTTTTATTGATTATTTTTATATGAAACAAACAAGTGAGTTGACGATAACGTTTATAGTTAGTACATTTGCCTAATAAAATATGGTATGCGTTTTTATATTTTTTCGTTATCAGTAATTTTAGTTAGAAAAAAAAATTAAGGTGAGCCATTTTTATAACTTTTTTATGTTTGCATTAAAAAATTTTGTATTTTTATAATTGTGTTTCTTATGGTAAAATTTGAAAGCGTATTTCATCACCTTTCAAAAACAGTGTCTACTTTTCGGATACGTTTATAAATATTCCTTTATTTGGATTTTAGTGCAAAGCGGAAATATTCTGTCCTTTCGACTAAATAGGTTCGAGACCTGAGTGGTTAATGACTTTCAAAGGAGGCATTGAAGTTGCATGATTCTGAGTTATCCGGTAACCAAATAATTAGATAGAGCATATAAACGGTCTAACAGCGCGTTTCCGAAAGATTTTAAGCAGCTATTCATGAGGATAATTGGAGTAAAAAATGTGGATATCATTTTGCGGTCTCATGTTTTTTTCAATAAAAAATAAAACGGAGTGTGTAATTCACACGCGGTAAACGCGTGAAACCTTCAGCAAACTAAAGTAGACAAGAGTGGGGAGACTACGAAGCACCGCACAAAGAGGAGACCGATAACACTTTCTCATTCTCACAGGCTAAATACTATAGATGTATGTGTTTGTCTTTTTTTAGTGTCACTATTTTTCGTTTCATCAAGTTTCAAATCACAACGGTGCTAAAGAAGTCGTCACTTCAAAAAAAATGCTTTTCCATCATACGTTGTAACTAAGTAGTTGGGAGCAGCCAGCACGGGTCACGAGAGAGATACGGGTCAGAAAGGAGAGAGAACGCGTATCTCGTGATCCCGTCGCCACGCGTAGCAGTGACAACGTGTGATGGAAACATATTAACTTCTTTAGCACCGTTGTGGTTTGAAACTCGATGAAACGAAAAATAGCAACACTAAAAAGAGACAAACACATACATCTATATGATTTAGCCTGCGAGAGAATGAGTCTCATCTTTGTGCGTAGCCTCCCCTCTCTTATCTACTTTAGTTTTCTGAAGATTTCACTTCTACCGCGTGTGAATTGCACAATTGTTTTTTTTTGTTTTTAATAAAAAACAATATCATTGGACAGAAAAATGACATCTACTGTTTTTTACTCCAAATATTACCTACGTTTAGAAATTGCTGTTTAAAATCCTTCGGATACCTACGTGCTGTTACAACCTGTATAGGTAGGTATAGGATGTCATATTCTGCTCAAACTTTCTGATTAATTAACTTTTTTTTTATTTCAAATAAATTTGGAATTACAATTTATTTGTATTATCTCAACTACTCATATACTAGGCTCATTCCCGTATCGTGGTATAGTCGTGTAATTATGTGAATACTGCTCAAAATTCCCAACTATGCGGAGCCACCGAGACTTTGGCATCCCCAATCGGGGTATTCTGTGAGGCTGAAGAGAGTGTGGAGCAGTGGTTCCCAACCGGTGGTCCGTGGACCACAGGTGGTCCGCGAGATTTAAAATGTGGTCCCCGACACAATTATTCATTTACTACAAAACCGAATCGAAAGATATCCAAAAGCTGATTCGTAACCCTTTTGGTATTAATGATGGAGAGGTAGCTGAAGAAGTCCAAGAAGAGCACATTGAATTGCAAAATGATAGTAATTGCAAGAACGCGTTTAACTACGCGATTAACAGTTTATCATTGTTGTCCCGTGTGGTCCCTGTGAGAAAAAATAAATGTCATAGTGGTCCCTGGTCAAATAAGGTCGGGAACCACTGGTGTAGAAGGAAATAAGATGGGAAAGTCCCTATTCAGATCTGGTCACTAAACACAGCTAAAGCCATTTTATGGCTACCCATCCGCTGCGTGGCGGGCCGGATCGAGAGAGACTGGTCAAGGGAGGCCTTTTGACCTTTCCAGCATGACTATCTCGAAACATCGCCTTGCATCGCTGTTGGAGGTATGGATTCACACAGCCGTCGCCCCTGGACACACTGACCCCCAGATTCTTGCCCACCCCTCATACCCTTTTCCTTCCCAGAACTCCCCTCTCCTTCCTTTCCTTAAAAAAACTTCCACATAGCATCCCCAAAGATGACATTATTTTCCTCAGGGCCTCCTGTGTGGGGCTCACGTAAAAAAATAATTCTTACATATCTCCCTTAAACATTTGAAGTTTTTAAGCTCTTAAAAAAATATATGTTATTTTTTAAGATAACATCTAGACGCATTCCACGCCGAAACGCAAATTATATAAAATTCCCTCGATAGAAAAAAAAATCGCAAAGTATGCTCCGAAAATTATTATAAACACGTTTGTTTCAGTTATTTTACTAGTTGTAATTGTGAAAAAATTCACAATGTTTCTTTAAATGATACTCAAGATACCTTCCACGAGATTTTCGCTCTATTTTAAACGAGTCGTGTTTTATTAAACATTTTCACAATTTTCGCATCGATTTCGCCGCTTTAAATACTAGCGCACTCAGCTAACATTCGTAATTTCATATCTCTCCATCTTCTTCTTTTTGAGCCCGGTTGCAGCGCCTTAAGATGAAGTTATACGTGAAATCCTATTTAGATACTATTTAGATTAATCTTTACGACGAATCGGCTTACAGTATGAACATCAAAAAATATGCTACGGATAGATTGAAGCTTTTACTAGCTTTTCTATGTATTGGAATTACAATAAAATTATTATTGACATAACAAAAAACATAGGCGTAAACCACTAAAAAAAATAACTAATGTGGGCAATATTAAACTATAACTAATATGGGCAATATATTTTAAAATATATAACTAATATGGGCAATATATAACTAATATGGGCAATATAAAATTAAGCACAAAATAAATAAAAACCACTTTTTCCGCTTACTTGCCTCGTGCAAATAAGACGCTCGATTTTAAAATTTGCAGGCATGAGAATCGAAATATTTCTGGCGTTTATATTCCTCTTAAGCAACGTTTCTATCGAGAATGATGTTCTTTCACTGGGGCGAATCGTCCCTCTCACTAATAAGTTTTGATTAAATACAATACCTTCACACAGCTTCATCGAGTTGGCCTCTCCTACATTATGGACGTGTTTGTTGTGGCTGCGGTTTCCCTGACCGGTTTTTTATTATTCTTGTGGAAATCGTGACAGACATTATAACTGGAATACCTAATATGGGCAATATTAACATACATACATTGTCAAGAGGACCTACCTACTATCTACCAGGTACGCCATTTCCTTCTTCATTTTAAATCACAGCATGAACAAACATAAAAACGGTAATTTTTTAATTGGAAAATATGCTGTGTGGCCTTTTAAGTGGGTGAAATCGTAAAATTATGCTTCTCTCTGTGATAATTATTGTTTAATAATTTTGTATGTCTCTGTGATCTAATTTTGTCAATAATGGCCGCCATTGTCCCCGCTTAGGGTAACATTTTCCATTTTGGATAACAATAATCGTAATTTAAATAGTTTAGGGTTTTTTCGACCAACACTTTAAAATCTGGCGCCCATACCGGTAGCTATGTTTTGAGCTTAAGTGCGCATTTACTATAATGGCCGGCATTAGGGTGTTAGGTAACCCTCTATTAGCCGGGACGGGGATAACCTTAGGCACCATCCAGACGTTTTAAATTACGGCGGCCATCTTGAAACGCATCGTGGCAATTATCTGCCTACCTACATACTGCTTTCTACAAGGCTCTCACTACTTTAAAAAAAAAGAGATACTCTAAACGTAAATCTCAATATTTATATTACAGTCTACTTTCTGTACCTTACTTTGTCCAAGGTACTGACAGACCTTTTCAATAATTATAGTTTGTTTTGAAAAGGGAATAAGTCGGTAACCGCTGTGAGTATCGAATTCTTCAGCAAACTGCTAACCGGACGTTCAACCCTCCGGGTTATCGACCACTTCACATTATTATGTGAATCAAAGGTGACAATCACATCAATGGTGACAATCACATCAATGGTGACAATCACATCGATGGTGACAATCAAATCATTGGTGACAATCACATCAATGGTGACAATCACATCGATGGTGACAATCACATCTATGGTGACAATCACATCAATGGTGACAATCACATCAAGGGTGACCCGACATTTGATCCTCCGACAGTTGGCCCCCCGAATTTATAATTGTTATAAAATTATGATTTTTGTGCATTATTTACCAATTTCCAACTTAAATCCTGTGTATACAGTATTATAGACATGTAGCTTTATTCAAGATACATATGAATGAAAATCATAGAGATACGAGTATATATCATAATATCAATGATGAAAATATGTTTTATACTTTTGTTATTTGGCGATATATATTCTCTTACCTCTCTCTCTCTCTCACCCCTTCACACCATTTAGTTATATTTTGTGGAAGTAGGTACCTACACAATATTTTTACTAAACTGACATACTCGTACATTCACACTACATATTGTACAAGTATGCCGGGGAAAGTTAGGTATAAATTCAATAATAAACGTCAAAACGATATAACAATAACGGTTCCATGACAACTCAGAATCATATAACTTCAAAATCCCTTTGAAAAGTTGCGATTTTTTTTTAAATAGCCCATAGCCTAAACCTAACTTACCATGTTTAATCCCATCACTTTTAATTACTTTTCAAAGGAGGTGTGTGTTGAAGTTGCATGAGGTTGTCCGGTTACCAAAATAACAATAACCTTCAAAACGTGAACCTGCCGGCAAGAACTAAATATGTACCAGGAACAAAGAAATATAAACTCATTGAACATTCATTGCTTAGTGACAGTAATTATTAAAAATCGCGTAGCGAGGAAACCATTATTTATACTTTTTTTCTTCATTTCTGTTCTGTTCATTTCAGTTCTTCAATGCTGTTGAAATGAGATCCCTGAGACGTATGTGTGGTAAAACCATGTATGATCGTGTTAGAAATGTGGATATCCGCAAAGAATGTAAGGCTGATGTAAGTATAATGAGCAAAATTAAGAAGGGACCCTCAGATAGTGATGTAGACCCGGGAATATTCCCCGGGGAATATTCCCCGACCTGAAATAAATTCCCGAAAACGGGGAATTTATTTAATTTTTAATAAAATGGTTTCTACACTTCTCTTGGATGCTTTATTGAGAGTTGGCAGTTATCTAAGGGGACATCCCTTGATATAGGGACTTCCCTACCACTTATGCCCCCCCACCCCCCTTAGAGAAGTCCCTGCAGACCAGGGTATCCCATGTAGGGATTTCCTCAGGGTCCCATGTTTATCCCAGGACGATTTATTTTTATTTAAAGGAGTGTTAATTCACTCGCGAATTCACATTTCAGTATATTCACTATACCTTTGGTATTTATTTGAATATTATAAACCTTGATATTATTATTATCATATTATAGCGGGTTTTCAGTCAGCACAATATTTATTATTATTTAAAAATAATTTAATAAAATAAAAATGATTTTGACATCAATGACATCTGTGGTTGGTTAACATAATTTCATACTACTCAGATATATTTTAATATTTTGGTCGATACTAGTGCCATTCCCTTAAGGGAAGTCCCTTTGGGTTTCCTGGAAGGGAACTCCCTTAGACATGTGGGCCTTAGGGTATCCCATGTAGGGATTCCCTGAGAGTTCCCATGTTTAGGGACTTCCCTTAAGGGGTATCCCTTTGGGTTTCCTGGATGGGAACTCCCTTAGATTTGCTATATAACATACTGGATCCTGGTCTCTCTGCTCAGTGTTATTGTGTAGCTGCTGAAAGGTTGTGTGCACGAGTTTTGAGATTAATAATCTAAAAATTACTATAATATGGGCAGGGACAGGAGCAATGTTTGGAAATATTTTAGAAGTACTGGAGCTGGTGGATCGTGCAAATATTGCAATTTTGTCTACAAAATAAAAAATGCTACAAAAATGGTGAAACATATACAAAGTTGTGTGAAGTGTCCTGTTGAAGTGAAAAGGCTGTTGGCAGGAGATTCTGAAACTGATATTAGGAGCATGATGGTTAGTAGGCCTGCAAAACTATCTGAAAGTGCGCCTCTAGCTGAAAGTTCGACAGAATTAAACTCGACACCAAGCAGAGCTTCAAGTTTAAAATCAACTGGCCTTCGTTCGTTTATGGATCATATGGAAGTCGACGAACAGGTATGTTTCTTTCTGCAGTACCTTCAATTTATTTATTTTGTGTGTTGTTCATTAAAAAAGTAACTGAACTCACTTTTGTATCTTTTTAGGAAGTTTTAAATCAAAATCTGTGCCGAGCCATTTACGTCAGCGGAGCACCACTTAGCATGGTCGAGCACCCCCTGTGGAAGGAATACTTCAGCCGTCTTCGTCCTTCGAACAAGCTGCCAACTAGGGAAGCCGTTTCAACCTCATACTTAGACAAGGAATATAACCGTGTGCAAGCGAATACCAGTGTCATAATAGCCGACTCAAGAAACTTGGCTCTTCAGTGTGATGGGTGGAGCAATTTAAGAAATGAAGGAATACTGAACTTTGTGGTGAACACTCCTAAACCTATTTTCGTTGACTTTGTCAATACAAAAGACAATCGACACACATCCGAGTATTTGTGCCAGGAAATGAAAAAGATTTTGGAAAAGTTTGGCCCCAATAAATTTTTAGTTGTGATTGGAGACAATGCGGCCAATATGAAGAAAGCGTGCAAGCTTTTACAAAGTGAATATCCGCACATTGTACCCCTTGGGTGCATAGCTCATACAATGCACCTATTGGTGAATGACATTCTTTCAACCAAATCAGCAAACGTATTCATTCAAAGGGTTGTTAGTATCGTTAAAACCATCCGTCAATCACAAATACTGAGCGCATTACTAACTGAAATAAATACAGCAAAGAAATTGAATTCGACTCTACATCTTCCTGTCAAAACACGCTGGGGCAGTTATTTAAATTGCCTTGACAGCATGATGAAATGTAAAGTAAGCCTGCAAACTTTTGCAGTACACGAAGCTGCCTCATCTTTACCTCGTGATATGAAGAACAGCCTGTTAGACGATGATGTTTTCTGGACAAGAGTGACATCATTAGCCGATGTTCTGCGACCGATTGTTTCCTGGATTACAAAGCTAGAGGGGGACGAACCACTAACCCACAAAGCATTGTATGCTTTTGAGGATATTGACAGCAGTCTAAGTAAAACTCTTCCAGCATCTCTACTGTCAAATGCCGAAGAGAAGCAAATATTAGAAAAGGCGACGCAGCGCAAATAATTTGCTATTGCTCCAATACATCTGGCTGCTGCCCTACTAGATCCTGGTTCCCAAGGACATCTGCTAAGCCACGCTCAGCAACTTGAAGCACTTGAATTCATTGACCAAGTAGCAAGTCATATGGAGACTGTTGATAGTGCAAATGTTCTTGTTGATTTTGCCAATTATAGGGCTAAGGAAGAATCATGGAGCAAGGCATTCCTATGGAAGTGTGTCGATAAAATCACGCCAGTGACCTGGTGGAAGGGGATGTGCGGATGTTCAGATTTGTCACAGGTTGCCATAAGAATATTGACAGCTCCCATTACTCCCGCAGCCACGGAGAGATCTTTTAGCACGTTTAGTCGCATCCTACAAAACGGAGGAATCGTCTAACAACTCAAAGAGCAGGGAAAATAACATTTGTGGCACACAATTGGAAACTTCTTTCCTCTGAAAGTGGCTCTCAAGCTGCTTCCAAGAAAACCCTTTCTTCCACGGATGAGCAGATTGCGTCTGCTTCGCATCATAACGTTTCAAACTTATCTGGTACTCGCAAACGCAAACATCCAATTGACTGTGCCGAGGAAGAGGAAAACGTAGATAATCCTGAATCGGCAACAACTTCGTCCGGGTCGGATGAAGAAGAAGAAGAATATGAAGATGAAAGTGGAAGCGAAGTTGATAGTGTCCAATCAGTATCATCAGATGAACAGTAACGATCTGTGAAGTTGTGTCATTTTTACAGTTTTACGATTTTTTTGTTTTATGTAGCCTACCGTACACTAATAGGTAATAGCGTAAAGTGTATAGGCTACTAATACTGTACATACAATAGAGATACTACTCAATGTAAAATAATTTTGATCGGTGCTTTTTTTTTTTTTCTCTTGGATCCTATTCCCATATATATTGGAATAGATTTGACTTTTTATGGATCTATACTGCTAATATGTACCATATGTGTGTATTTTTTATATTTTAGTTAATAAATATTATTCTTTTTGAGGTATTATGTTGTTAAAATCAAAATTCCCAATATTCCCCGTCCAGGGGAATATTCCCCAAAAATAAATTCCCGGGAATTTATACATCACTACCCTCAGATGGTTTGGGCACGTAGAGCGAATGAACGAAGAAAGTAGTGTAAAAAGAATATATGACGCAAATGGAATGGTAGAAGAAGTCGGGGACGCCCGAGGAAGACATGGCACGATCAAGTGAATCGGATACTTGAGACGGGCCATGTCGAAAGTCAGAATAATAGAAGAGTATGTATGAGACGATGTATGAATGTGAGTGAGGCAAAGAGTGTGTGCCAAGACCGAGTTGTTTGGCGGGCCGTCCTCTCTGCCTACCCCTGCGGGGAAACGGCGTGATGGTTAGTTAGTTTTCTTCATTTCCAGCGATTTTCACGGCGCTAATAATAAAAAATGCTGAGAATAAAAACGTGACAAAACAGAGTGAAATGATGTAGTAACCTTTTCATTTGTTTGATTGTGGTTAACCAATTTTATTTATTTTCAAAAATCATTGAAAAATGTCTGGAATCTTTTGCGGCACTTTTACATAAATTTGACCCCATATAATATTATAATTATTTTATACGGACCATTAAAATTCAGTAATTATTTTTGAGTTGATAATACAAGCATAGTAAAATTCAGCAGTGAATGAATGAATTTGGCTCGCGATAATATTTATAGTAGGTACTTAATTTCCCATGCCTCGATCCACACCAGAAAGCAGAAGGTAATTAAATTTATCTACCGTCTGGAAGTTTTATAAATTACATTTCCAATTTACAAATGTGACAGCTGTTATAAATAATTTTTGCTATTCAGAGGCTGGGACGGCCTTCGGAGAGATGTGCTTACAAAAACGTATTCACTGCGCCCGACCGACTAAATATTATTATGTGTTTGTAAAAATAATTTTATTATCTAACCGAAAATATTTAATATTTCACCGAAATCATAAAGCCATCATCTGGACGTCGTTTTCAGGATTGGAATGCGTGTCTCTCCCGTCTGTGTGCGTTTACCGACGTTTGGGAACATCTTGCAGATTCCACCATCTGGGTGGATTTTTGTGGATTAGTTCATTTATTTTATATTTTACATTGTGTAGGTGTTTTAAGCTGTCAGACCATGCTTATAAAAACATTAATAGAAACTTATTTAGCTAAAATATTGACAGAAGAGTAAATGCAGGCAATAAATTAACACACGACTGAATGCAGCATGCCATAAATTAAAAAGAAGTAGGTAGTGGATATTGTCAAATCAAGTGAGGCTGGAAGACAATAATTACGGAGTTCTAATCATCCCTGGCAGGTAGGAAAGGCATGAATTTGCCAGATGCAAGACCGATGACCAAATGCAGTAGAAATGAGACCCTGAATTGGGTGTGGTACAACCAAGCATGGGCGTAGCCAGGGGGGGGGGGTTCAACCCCCCCCCCCCCCCCCCCCCCGAAAAGTGAAGATATCAACATCAATAATATTAAAATAAGGAGTGGCGAGCGGCATAACTTATTTTATAACTAATT
Organism: Limnephilus rhombicus; assembly: GCA_929108145.2. Classification (NCBI taxonomy): domain Eukaryota; kingdom Metazoa; phylum Arthropoda; class Insecta; order Trichoptera; family Limnephilidae; genus Limnephilus; species Limnephilus rhombicus. Next base: position 14,639,852 of record OV815270.1, read on the forward strand.
ATTACACTGATAATGTATTTTGGATTTGCCCTCCCTACCACCCGCCGCTGGCCGTCGTCGATTATCCGATCGCATTCGGTAACCTTCATATATTTTCGTGCCGTATCGGTATTGTTGTAATCTCTATTCTACAACCTTAATTAACTCATGATGAAAGAGAAAGGGGCCTCTTTGGCCCGGAGCTCTGCATACCAGTACATCAAAAGTCGGTATTGTTGTATATCCCCACACCAGTGATGGTATGTCTAGGGAAATTTGACTAGATCTAGAGGAGAAAAATATTTTTTAGGGAAAAGGGAAATCAGCACAAAATCTAGGGAAATTTCGAACTGGTAATTTTTTTATTACGTGTGACAATATTACTGGTATTATATACCTATATGTTTTTTGGAATTCCCATGAATCTTAAATATTGTTGATGTACTTACAAGCAATTTTGTCAAGCAATATTAATTTTAACACTGACAACTCAAAATTATATTATGTATCTAAAAAGATAAATGGGGACCCCTGAAGGGAAAAATTAATTTAACTTTCAAGTTCCGTTTTATCGGTGATTGCGGTTAATTTTTATTTTGCTAAGTGATTTTTATTTGGAATTCTGTTTTTAATCAGTGGTAAGTTTATACGTATTTCTCACAGCGCCCTTGAGGTGATTTTTCACAAAAACGGCGCTATATAAATCATCCAAGTATTATTATTTATTATTATTATTTCACTTACTTAGCAAAAAGTGTTCAATAAACAAATAACAGGATTAGTGTTACAGTCAGGTGAATACGTACTTGGGTAAATGTGATTATTTGAATAATTTGACTGCTTAACATGTACAACTAGCGTTTATTATGTATTTTGTTTTGAAACGTTTTATTTAATATACATATACATTTGTTACCTTAATTTTATTTTTAAAAAAGAAAAAAAAGAAGTAACCAATGAACATAGAAAGTTTTCAACATAAAATGTCTACAAATTGTTATAGTTAATGCCCAAGAAATACACTCCCCCCCCCCCCCCGTGCGAACCAAGTATGAATGAATTAGAAGATTCTTATACGGTGGAGGCCGATGTAAGCTTAGGATAAGAAAGCTCTTATGATTTGAACAATGTGTACAGCGAATGGTTGAAGAAAGTAGTAGGTTCAAGGAAAACGTATGACGTAAAAGTGATCGTAAAAAACCCCAAATTAAGGGTCAAATGAGGATAAAATAAAGTAAGTTGCATGAGACAGAACATGAAGTCCCTCAAGTATTCCCACCCGTGAAAACGCGTCCATCAAATACCTCGCCCAGTACAGTGAAAACATGAAAACTACTCACAAAAACCATAGACAAATACTTCATAAAGTCCAAATCTTCCCATATTGCAGCTATTTTCCTCTGCAAAACATTTTTAACACTGACTTCTATTTTTCCAACAACCATATTTTAAATCATGATGAAAGAGAAAGGGGCATTTTTGGTCCGGTCCTCTGTACGCTAGCATATCAATAGTCAAAGACATGAGACATGAGATACATACAACATATGGCGTTCTATCCTGTCTGTAGCATAATGTCTCCGCAAATGCATGATAGTTAGTTAGCTGGTTAACTGTAAAAAAATGTGGTCGCGATACTACATTTAAATTGAAAATATTCATTTCCTTATTAATCATTCATGCACGATGATGAATGGTTGGTGCATACTAGCACGAGTAGGTACATAGTTGTACCAAAGATGATTTGTTTGTCCGTTGGCTTTCCGGTCTGCCCACGGGTGTAAAATCTTCATGCTCCATGTGCGGAAGATCTTTGACTGCCTCTCGAAAGCCATTCGGATGATGAGACATGTGTTAATATGAACACGAATATAAATGTCGTCGTTAGCGACTGCACCACTTCACCGGCAACTAACTGGAGAGGGAGAGAGAAAGAGTAGGTAGGTATCTAGCAACCTACCTACCAGGTGTAGGTATGCGTGGGTCGTAGGCTGGACACCAAAACCAAACACTCAACATCCAAACACAAGATCGCCGAACGATAAACAGAAGAACATATCCGTATTACATACGCAGTTGTCTCGATCTTTTGATCCGATAGCGGCTTTGTTAGATTAGAAAATATATTTGAGAATACCTTTCTGGATACCTATTATCATTTGGATGGATTTGCTAACGGTTGATATTAACATATCTTTTAGCGTGGGTATTCTTTCTGAGATTATTGCATGAACATGAACCAGAACCGAGGCGGATCCTCGCAGAATGAAAAGGCAATGAACTTTTCTAAATGTGTGCTCACTTCCGAATCGGCCTGCCTTCCATCAAAATCTGATCTTCTGTAAATCACTGAACTGGGAATGTTCCGTGTACGTTTGTACATGGAACGTATGAGCCATTTTTTTTTTAAATTTACATTATTTTTCGGTCTAAACGTAAATAACTGCAAACTGATTATTGATTCCAAAATTCATAGGAAATACTTACGAAGGCGTAATCTTCGAGAACATAAAAATGACATTACAAACTAGAACATAATCGTCACAATTAGGTACTAATTTCAGTTGTCTTTGGCGTGCGTTAGTGATACTTGTCTGAATTTTGTTTTATTTTTTTTACATGAGCTCCACACAGGAGGCCCTGAGGAAAATAATTTCCCTCAGGGCCTATTTCATCTTTGAGGATGCTGTGTGGAGGGTTTTTTAAGGAAAGGAAGGAGAGGAGAGTTCTGGGAAGGAAAAGGGTTTAAGGGGTGGGTAGGAATCTGGGGTTCAGTATGTCCTGGTCATCCGCCTCCAAGACCTAGACAAACCTCACCCCATGAATCCGGGCACCCCTGCTAAATCACCAAACGTAGCGAACCACTTGGGGTGACCTATGGCAGAGGTGTTGGTTATCCAATAAAGGTTCCCGGGGCGGCGGTACCCATTCCCGCCTCCCAAATTGTAATTGTTATTGAACTCATTTTCAAAATTGGAACTGATTGTTTGAAGAATTCTAACAAGCGATAAAGTTCCTATCTATAATAGAATATTTTTAACAGAAAATTATTTTAATTGCCATTTTCAAAATTGGAATTGATTTATAAAGAATTCAGACAATCCCTTGATTTTTCACGGATCTGTACTAGTCAAAAAATACTAATGTCGGTTGCCTGTGATGTGCTTTTTTCCAATTTGTGTCATTTTCAAATTTGGAAGAGCTTTAATTTATTCAAAGTAGCGATAAAGAAGGTGTCTCCACAATAATATTAACAGAAAATTATTTTTATTGTCTTTTTCAAAATTGGGACCATAATGTCTCGTGATTTTTCGTGTGTCTGCGCTACTTTGTTATATTAAAATTTCCTTTGTCGCAATAAAAATATACACACCCGTAAAATTATCCGTATTTAAAAATGAATTGTGTGGAATAATATATTTTTTTAATTTTAATAATATAATCGTAATAATTGTTTCATAAAGCCTAAGTTTAATGAATTGTATTGATATTATACCTACTTGGGTTTTAAGTTGTTTGAAGAATACTACTTTTTTATAGGAACAAGAAGACATAAAAGGGTATGGAATAATTTACGATTTGCGGAAGATCAGTTTGAAGAAGTCTTTAAAATTTCGAAAGTGGTTTTTTAAAAGTTGGTCTACTTATTTTCCTTGTGACCATTGACGGACTGTCGCCTGCTTTTTCACATTACGTAGGCTACAGATATTATTTTTACTACGTACGTAGAGCTGAATTTACATTACGCAACTAGTTGCGCACAAGTTGTTTCATGACATTAGCTGCACTGCTAGTTGCACGTGTAAGTATACAGTTTCATCATGCATGCATTAGTTTTATACCACAAAATGACGGCACCGCTAGTGGTATCCAACTAAAAATGTGATACAACTAGTGTCGCGAAAGCATTTTAGCTGTGTGGGTTCCTTGAAACTGCGTGATAATGACAAATACCTACACTCTGGATTTCTGGAATGCTAAATAAAGTATTAAAAAGAGGTTCACTCATTCGAAAATAGTATTTATAGCTTTCAGGATCTTCATCTGCTAATTTGGAGATTAACTGCATTGTACCCACACGATTTCTTGATAACAAGATGCATGCAACTAAAAGTAGATATTGCTGCTCCATCATTCACTATACATGTCCACACTTTTAAAATTAGAATCAGATATTTATGATTTATCATTCATTATCTTCCGTCAATCAAAGCGTATTCACACCAAGTATCATCCATCAGGCTGTATGAAGCCTCAAGCGAGTTGTACAACCGCCCCCGTGTCAGGCTGGGCTGGCTGGTTTGCTGCAATCCGCCCCCGCCCTCCCCACTTCCTAGTCTCCTGGTACTTGGTACGGAGTAATTTCAGTACTTCAACTGGCAACGCGATCTGAGATCCCCGCAGTGGGCGGCTATGAACTCTGTATTCCGCCCACAGTGGGGCAGCCTCCGAGTTGGCACGATTAAATCTCGTGCCTCATGCTAGCGCTCGTATTGTATACGACTCTCAGTTTGTTTATGTTGTTTGTTTGATATCGATACAGATTTATCTGCGGTTCGCTGCTGCATGAGATCGTTAAATCACGCAAATAACTAACTGTACGTACTATACCAATCCAAATTGGAGTTCAAAAGGGAAAACTTGAGCTTTTAAGCTAAGTTTTAATGTTTCTTGAAGTTCTAAAGATAGGTACATTTTTATGTTGTTTTTATGCAAGTTTTTTATTATTATTTCCATATCGTAATAATAATAATAATCAAACATATGTAACTGCTAATTTCGGTTGTCTGTGACGATATGCGTTAGTTTTTTCCGCGTGAAATATTTCACGTTCAATGAATTCATATGTACATGCGTTGAAATTTTATGTATTGTAAAAATTGATTTAGCAGGGTGTCCTGGTTCATGACCGTCATGGGGTGAGTAGGAAATGCAATCTCGTTCTCGCGAGATCTCGGCCTTTTTAGGGAGATTGATCTCGGACGAAAAAAGGGCGAGATCTCGCGAGTTTAACGAGATTGCACTCGAGCATAAAAACATCTTATTCGAAGCGCGGACTGACACGGACGGAGTTGCGATCTGTAGGTTTCGTTCGGTGCGCGTGAGGCGCCGGCCTGAGGTAGCCTGAGATCTATGGTTCCAACTAGCGTTGAATCCGAAAGGGCCTTCTCAGCGGCTGGTTATCTGGTCAACAATATAAGAAACCGTTTAGCAGACGATTCTTTAGACATTTTGTGCTTCTTAAGGAGCTATTTTCAAAATAATTCGTAATAATGGCTTATGATTTGAACTGAACAAATCTTTCATTTGATTGGTATATTTTGTTAATTAATCTGTAATTTCTAATAGTCTGACTAATTGGTACATTTTGTTAATTAATCTGTAATATCTAATGGATCTACTTAGTAGATATAGTTTTATTTAATTGATTTAATTGGTAGAAGAAGTCGGGGACGCCCGAGGAAGACGTGGCACGACCAAGTGAATCAGATACTTGAGTCAGGCCATTTGAAAAGTCGGAATGATAGAAGAGCATGTATGAGACGATGTATGAATGTGAACGAGGCAAGGAGTGTGTGCCAAGATCGAGTTGTTTGGTGGTTCGTCCTCTCTGCCTACCCCTGCAGGGAAACGGCGTGATGGTTAGTTAGTTAGATTATATCAATATCCCAGTTAAATACTCAACTCAACTTAGATAATAAGTTTTTTTTTTTGACTTCTCGTTGTTTTGTTTGTTTTAAAAGAACTGTTTTATTACTAAAAGATTTTTGTTTGATATTAGAAGAGAAGACTGGTTGTTTCTTTCATTTGCTATTTGATACACAGATACGTTCGTCAAAGTTTACTACTTAGAAGTTTATTAAAAAATTATAGACAAATACGTCAAATAATGTTAGATGCATAAAAGTCTATTGAAAAATTCGTGAAAATAAAAGTTTATCTTATAATACTTATAATTTTTATTATTTTTTCCTAATTTATTCAAATATTGTGACAATTTGCAAAAAAAAACACACAAAACTGCCAATCTCGCGAGATTTCGAAATTGGCGAGATCTCGCAGTAATGTTATTCATAAACTCGCGAGATCTCGCTTGAGCCCCAATCTCGCGAGATTTGCACTCCCTAGGGGTGAGGTTTGTCTAGATCCGGTGATGACCGGTCAGTGGCATAGTTGGCATCGCGTTTGGGTCCCACCCGGACGTCGTTTATTCGATTCCTCGGGTAGCTCGAGAGTGTTTTCTCTTGGGGTAAAAATAATCTCGTTGAATTTAATGTTTCAAAGACCCAATCTTGTCTGATTACGTCTAAAAGGGATCGCAATGAAAATCTAGTCTCTTTCAACGGAAGCAATTTTCCGAACAGGCCCTCCATTGATATGCTTGGCGTAACCCTAAGTGACCAGCTCAGGTATGGGGGCTCCATCGAAGCCAGAGTAAAGTTAGCCTCCCAAAAACTGGGCGTACTGTACAGGGCCCGCAGATACTTTAATAGTACACAACTGCTAACCCTGTACAAATCGCAAGTGCGCCCCACGGTTGAATTTGGCAGCCACCTCTGGTCTGGAGCTCCAAAATACCTGAAAAATACCCTCGACTCTGTGCAGAAACGGGCGGTCCGTTTGATAGATTCTCCCATCTTAACAGACGGATTGCAATCTTTAGAGCACAGGCGTCGGGTGGGAATGCTATCCTTGTTCTACTGGTATTACAATGGAAGATGCTCCGAGGAACTAGCATCATTGATCCCTTCGGCACCGGTGCATAGTCGGGAAACACGCCAAACGCGTGCCCAACATTTGTACACAGTTGACATTTGTCACATGAGAACGGGTCGTTTCTTCGACTCGTTCTTGTGTTCAACAGCTCGGCTGTGGAATGATTTGCCGGCCTCTGTGTTTCCTCCTTCCTACAACATGGGTCTCTTCAAGACCAATGTTCATTCCTTCCTCTCCTCGAAAAGACCCTCCACACAGCATCCCAGATGACATAGGCCCTGAGGGAAATTATTTTCCTCAGGGCCTCCTGTGTGGAGTTAATGTAAAAAAAAGGTCAGTTGCATTCAATATTCCAAAAAATGTGTGGAGTTAATGTAAAAAAAAAAAAAAAGAAGCTAAATCCTCCATCACGACATAAGCAACATATTCCGCTTACTGTGGTGGTAGTAGGAGATTTTCAAATATTGTCAGGTTATTCGTAACGCGGGAATATTTGTCTTTCCTTTTAAAGAAACAAATATTGGCGGCGAATGCGTGGCGGACCGGATCGGGAGAGACTAATTGAGGGAGACTTTTTAGAACTCTCTAGGAACATCACCTTGCACTGCAATGGGAGGGATGGATTCATACGTCCGTCACTTCTGCACTGATCCACAGATTCCTACCCACCATTCATATCTTTTTCTTCTCAGAACTTCTTCTCCTTCCTTTCCCTAAAAATATCCTCCACACAGCATCCCCAAAGATGTCGCAGGTCCTGACAGATTTTTGACCTCAGGCGCTTCCGGTGTGGAGCTAATGTTAAAAAAAATCTAATTTGGAAGGAAGGCACTTCTAGTGTTATATTCTTTATGCTTGTTTCACACACAGCTATAAAAGATCATTTGGCTTGGTCTATTTCAGCATATCGCTCGCCATATATTCCCATTGGGAATGCACGGCGAGCGATATGCCGAAATACGCCAAGCCAAATGATCTTTTATAATAAGTAGTACTTGGCTAACTTATAAAGCACCATTTTCGTGAAAATAGTGATAGTGATAAATAGTGATGCAGAACGATAGAAACTGCTAGTTTTGTGTTGTGTCAATATCTCCTGAACATTTTTATTTTTTACTTTATTTCTTGCCTAAATTCGTTCGTTTTTCATAAGCCGGTAGTTTTAGAAATATATTTATATTTGTACATGTATACGTACACAAACCTTACATAACTCATCACTGGCGTATCTAAATATTCCCATATTTCTGAGCATCTCAAAAATCTGCACTGGCTCAAGTGCCCCGAGAGAATCCAGTTTAAGCTCTGCTGGATGGTATTCAAGTCCCTTAACAGAATGGCTCCGACTTACTTATAGCCCATTCACATGGTTCATTTATCTTTCATTTCGTGATTTCATTCCGCCTCTTTCCCTCGAAATGAACCGTGTGAACACGAAAGTGAAGAGAGACAGTGCCGAATGAAGCATTCCAACAATGTTGGAATGCTTCCTTCGGCACTGTTCACTCGCAACCGGAATTTAACATCACGTGACGCGAATGATGTGTGTGGACACTCAAGTGAACAGTCTTTCACTCGCGAAATAGTCGGCCGAGAATGTTCTGGCGTGAGGACGAGTAGCCGGAGCGGCTTAAACGTCAAAATGCTCCGTTTAGTTCGCTTTTCGAAATAACTCCTACACGTCTTATAGAAATCGTTGTTTCTCCCTTACTATCATAGTGAAAAATATGATCTAAACGGTATTGGAAAGAGAAAATAATTCTCTATATATTCAATATAACAATTAAACACAAAATAATACGAATGTACACTTTTATGGAACCAAAGTTTCTGATCGAATTTGAAAAAAAATTTATGAAACATTGTGATTTTTTTATGAATTATTTTTATATGAAACGACAAAAAAGTGAGGTGACAGAAACGTTTATAATTTATTTGTCTCACAAAATAAGTATGTGTTTTTCAATTTTTTTTTTGTTACCAGTAATTTTAGTTAGAATAAAAGCATGGAGTGCCATTTTTTTTACTTTTAAAAGTTTACATTACAAATTGTTCTATTTAAAAAATTACGTGGTTATTTCTAATAATAAATTTTGGAAGGATATTTCATCACCTTTCCAAAACAGTTTTTAGTTTTTGGATACGTTAATAAATATTCCATTTATATGGATTTTATTGCAAGCCGAGGCCTATTTTGGAATAAAAAAAATTTCACGGTGCAAAAATACTGGTAGATATCAGTTTTCAGGTTATTATTTAACCATATGTTCATTTTATGGTGCTGAAATTTATTTACTGTTTTTTTTTTTTTTTTTACATAAGCTCCACACAGGAGGCCCTGAGGCAAATAATTTCCCTGAGGGCCTATGTCATCTTTAGGGATGCTGTGTGGAGGGTCTTTTAGGGAAAGGAAGGAGAGGAGGGTTCTGGGAAGGAAAAGGGTTTAAGGGGTGGGTAGGAATCTGGGGTTCAGTGTGTCCTGGTCATCAGACCTAAACACACCTCATCCCATGAACCCGGGCACCTCTGCTAAATCACCAAACGTAGCGAACCACTTGGGGTGACCTATGGCAGAGGTGTTTACAAGAATCGCCAATTTCTCGTAATTTAGTTCGACGTTATCGGAAATGTCAATTGAAATCGTAAATATTCCCGAACTTAGCCGTCATCGCCGGACGACTTCCAATGCGCGCCGCGACTACGCTCGACGACTTCGTAGCGAGAATGTCGAGTGAACTCTTCCTTCGAAGGAACCGTCTGAACACGCGGTGAAAAGAGAATGGAACATTTCATCGAGTAAACCTTCATGCGAGTGAACCATGTGACTTCAGCATTATCGGAAATGTGTATTCCAGAAAACTCCAATTCTCGACAATCAACCCTCAGGTCAGCAACAACATCAGCGATCGGAAGGTTGAAGGAACCAAAGCGCACACCAGATACTAAATTCGGTGAGCGTGCTTTCGGAGTGTCAGGACCTAAAGCCTGGAATGGACTGCCACACGAGTTAAGAATGATCACAGATTCCATTGCCCACACTTAGAACACTGCACACCGATCTGGACTCCTTTCTACCAAGCCCACATTGTTAGGATCGAAAGAATTCAAAAAAAAAATTTTAAACACTTAAATTATAAACTTAACCTACACTTTCTAAATTACACCCATTCTATTAAATTTCATCACTTCAACTCCCTTCATACACGACGATTAATTTTTGATCAAATTTTATTATTTAAAATTTTAAACAATGGCCTGGACTCACCAGAGCTTACCAATTTAATAAAACTCCATATTCCTTCAAGATTAACCCGACAATCGAATTTACTTCATTTGCCCACTTGTAGAACAAACTTTAGAAAAAAATTCCCGATTCCTCGAATATGTGCGCAATACAATGAATTGTTTCACAACGTGGACATTTTTTATTTAAACCTTCAGAAGTATCGAATAGAAGTAACGCGTGTGATATTGGATTGATAAGGGGTGTGCAAAAGGTATCGGGAGCATCTCATATCCTTACCCTATATTCTCCCTCCCCTCCCCCTCCTCTCCCCTTCCTACGTCTAAATTTAGCTTAAGATAAATTAAAACTCCATCTAGAAACAATATTAGCATAAGAAACTCTTTTGGCTTCACTGCAGTTAACGTGTATATTTTTATGTCTATTATATGTATATAAAATAAATAGACTGTCAGTGATAATCTAACACCTCAATCTGTTTAATGTTGTGCGGTGAATCATCTTAATACGGTAAAGATTGGCGATTTATTTCAATAATTTATTTAAGACATCCATACGTTTTCGTAAATCCGATAATTTTTGCGTCCATGTCCTTAAAAAGTAATATTATGTAATAACTTCCTTCTTCTTCTGGCGCTGTGGATGATTCTGGCGAAAGTATAACATGTATAAGATGTGTAGAAGTATTTTTAATTGTAAATATTTATATGTTAGTTGTAAATCTCTAACTTTAAGTCATGATTGTAAACATGTATGTCATTGAGTTCAGTTTAGGTTAGCGTTTATATGTCTTAGTCATAAGCCACTAGCTATAAGTCTTAGATGTAAGTCACTAGTAATAATTGTAAATCTTAGTTGTAAGCCAGTAATTTTATTATTTTATGTATTTATTTGTACAGCGCCCTTGAGGTGATTTTTCACGAAAACGGCGCTATATAAATTAGCCAAATATTATTATTATTATAAGCTGTTTGTTTCTTACAAATAAAATAAAATTAAAAAAAATTCAACGGAATTTAGAGCCAAACTTAAACCTCATCTTTTCAGACAGTCGTATCCATAAGTTTAAAAATAAAGCAAATTCTTAAAATTCTCCAAACTTTCTAAATAAATATTAACTCAACTTTGGCATTAATCTTCTAACTAACTAACTAACTAACCATCACGCCATTTCCCCGCAGGGGTAGGCAGAGAGGACGGACCGCCAAACAACTCGGTCTTGGCACACACTCTTTGCCTCACTCACATTCATACATCGTCTCATACATTCTCTTCTATTATTCTGACTTTTGACATGACCCGACTCAAGTATCTGATTCACTTGATCGTGCCATGTCTTCCTCGGGCGTCCCCGACTTCTTCTACCATTCACACTCGCGTCGTATATTCTTCTTACACTACTTCCTTCGTTCATTCGCTCTACATGCCCAAACCATCTGAGGGTCCCTTTCTTAATCTTACTCATTATGCTTACATCAGCCTTACATTCTTTGCGGATATCCACATTTCTCACACGATCATACAATGTTTTACCACACATACGTCTCAGGGATCTCATTTCAACAGCATTCAGTTTACTTTCATCCTTCCTCTGCCAGTTCCATGCCTCACTGCCATACATCAGGGTAGGTACCAGGACTCCATTGTGGACTGCTAGCTTCGCTTTTTTTGACAGTTTTTTATTAGCGCCAACGGCATTCAGTCCACCATTAATGGAGTTACCGGCATTCACCCTTCTTTCAATATCTCTTTCAGCCTTCCCATCTCTCGTAAACATACTACCCAGATACACAAACTCATCCACCTGCTCCAAATATTCATCATTCACAACTATGTTGCATACTGTTTTCGTCCTCTCCCTTTCAAACACCATGACTTTAGACTTACTTCCATTCATCATTAGCTCATTCTTCATACATACTTCGTTCATTCTAGATACGAGAGACTGTAGATCTTCCATAGTGTTAGAAATCAGCACCGCATCATCAGCATACAACAGGCAACATACTTTCAGAATATTAATCTTCTAATAAATATAAATGCAAAACCAACACTGATGAGGGTAGCAAAGGTAAAGTCATGCATCGTCCAATGTTTTAAATATAATGTCATCCACGACACTCCACGTGCAAAGTCGTATCTTCCCCAAGCATAAACTTTCTAATAAAGTAAATTGCAAAGCGCCCTTGAGGTGATTTTTCACAAAAACGGCGCTCTACAAATTATCCAATTATTATTATTATTATCCCAGGAAGAACGCACTTTACGTCACTTTGTCCTATTTTTAATGTATGGGTTGGATGTAGTGCCTTTTTATGAAATAAAACCTCAAGAACACTTTAAATAAAAAATAAAATAAAAACATTAAGGTATCTTCTAACTTATGACTATGACTAACGATGTAAACCTTTACGATTTATAATTAGTTACATTACAATTATTTTTGACTATGACTTATGTATGGCCAAGACAATCGCATCTTGATACTTATGTGAATCATTTTTGTTAATCACTTTGGTACTACCCACAAAATTTTAGATGATTTTGATGAAGACAGAAAAAATATTTCGATCGCGATTGGATAAGAATAAATTTTAATTAATTATTTCCAAATGGACATCTCGGTTGTCCGCCATCACTACGACTACACGGACTACATAATATTACTCACAACTAGGTATATCATATAACTATGACAACTGACAACATCTCACGTAGGAAGATTCATATCTGATTAAAAAAATAATAACTCTACAAAATATTTTATTCTATTCCATATTTCTGGTAATATAATCAACCTAAGTCTTTGTTTGTTCGTGGGTGTCTTTCAAAATGTGAGTGAAAGTTATAACTCAAAAATGTTTTTCGTCTACCACGCAAGAACATAAAGCTGTTAATTAAAATGCTTCGTTAGCTCATTATTAGTAGTCGTATTCTATCTCGCAGAATGTTTAATTTAATGCCCACGCTTTGCCAATTGCCACCAGCGGGGGCTTCGGGTACCTACCTCTATTATGTTCTCTTAGGCACCTGGTATTGCACAATTTGCCTTTTCAGCCTCTTGAGATTTTTAAAAGAAAGAAAACTGTAGCTGTACCAGCTCAGGCACGGGGATCCATCGAAGCCAGAACTAAGGTAGCTTCTCAGAAGCTGGCCCGCAGATACCAATAGTATACACAACCTCGTACAAATCGCATGTGTGCCCCACTCTCGAATTTGGCAGCATCACCTCAGGTTTGGAACCCCAAAATTTATGAAAAATTCTTGACTCTTGTTTCCGGGCGCTCCGATAGCTTCTCATTGATGGACGATAAAAAAAAAAAAAAACAATATTTCTTTTTTAAATTTTAATTTCCGTTTTATTTTTGTTTAATTTTATTTTGTGATTATTTTTTATTATTATTATTTATGTTCGAATTTTATTTTCATTTTTTATGTAATATGGCAGACTGGGATTGCACTACCCTCCCAGCCCTGCTGGAATAAAAACTTAAATAAATAAATAAATTGCAATCTTTAGAGCACAATGCTGACCTGTTTGCTCGGTATTTCAATGGAAGGTGCTCAGAGTAACTAGCGTCATTGATCCCTTCGCACCGGTGCGCAGTCTGGAAACACGACAAACGTGCCCAATACACGTGCACATTTGTATTACATTTCTCAGTTGGTCACATGATAACGAATCGTTTCTACGACTCGTTCTTGAGTTTAAAAGTTCGGCTGTGGAATGATTTGCCCGCCTCGGAAATTTAAGTGCTTACTTAAAGCCTTTACTGTGCTTACTGTGCCTCCCTCCTACAACATGGGTCTCTTCAGGACCCAGGTTCACTCCTTCCTTTCCTTAGAAAGACCTTCACACAACGTCCCCAAAGATTATTTTCCTCGGGGTCTTTTTTGTTTACTCGATGAAAAAAAAATACAAATACAAATCATTGAAATATTAGTAATGTGGTTAAAAATAATAAATAATATAATGTGGTTCGATTAGGATGTTTAGTAAATCACCAGCAAATCCTGACTGCACTGACACGTGCACTGTACAGTGTGCGGGTGTACATTACCCGGTAGGTACATGCAGTATGCACACGGCAAATGCTCCTACTTTGGAGGCTCCCAGAGAGAAACCTCCAGATTCACCTACTTCCTACCTTACACTGGCCATGGTGAACGTACCTGCGTTTCCTCTCACAAATCTGTGTATTATAAAAAGTCAACTTATAGTAAAACAAATTGAACGCTCAATATTCAAAGGCTTGACCATAAAACAATAAAACGGAAGAAAAAGGCGGCGGGAACATTAATAAATAAACGTGTTTTTACGATATGTCTACAAGTAGGTATGTATTTTGGGAAGCGGAAGTGGCTTTAAATGCTCAATAAAGAATTCATTATTAAATTACCTAAAGAACTCAATGGCAAAAATAATCAGCAAAATTCAGCGCATCAAAAAGCTCAACCGAAACCATAATGCCATGCGTTTAACCAGCCAGCAGCCGAAAATCCACATTTCGTCGAAAGTTGTTCTGACGATCTTGCAGGGCGGTTCCAAAGAGAAAGATTAATTATTCTCCGTACCAGCTTTTTAAAATTATAACTCAATATCGATTTTATTTCATTCCAAATTTGCTTTAATTTATATCTGCATCCAAAAATGCTGAAAGGCGTGATAATAAAACTATTAAAATTATGTACTTTTTATAATTATTTTTTGATTATAAGTATTTATCATTTTTCAATAGTAAAATGTCTAAGTTAAATAAGAATGTTAAAAAATCTGAAATATATTAGTGTGTAAGTGCGCAAATAAATACACAAACGGACCAATTTTCGTCAAGAAACACATGTACGTATATATTTTTTAAATAAACTAAAATTAAAATTTTGAAACATGCGTTTCCCAGATAATGTATTGATTTATTTTACTGGATTTGAAATGGGTGTCGTATAAATACAAAATCTTTTTTGAAAATTTAGCAAATCTGCCAATCAATCACCTATGGTATAACCTTATTGTACTAAAAATAAACATTTTTTATCAAAATTTAAAACATGCGAATGCTAGATAAAAGAACAATCTTTCGAAATCAATTTATATTTTTTTGTGGAAAAGAGCAATACGTCTAAAATCTGATTTAAAAATGACATATTTCTGGTTTTCTCTGGTTGTACCCTCTTAAGCTCTCAGTTGAATGCGAACAAATCTTAAGCTAACAATTTCTGCGATAGATAAACGCAAGTGTTCTGTCGCACTACCTGTGCACAATCGGCCACAACTGCAATAAGTTCTAAAAGCGCATTCAGTCAGCTTTGTAAAGGCTTTCTTGAAAAGGCAAATAATAAATTGGTCCCGCAAAGAATAAAGCGTTTGAATGAATGCCTTAATAATACCTACGATATTTCATGTGCACTTGGCTAGCAAGTGGGACTGCGGAACAATGGAAGGTAGGTGTACTGTAGAATGACAGTATGGACTATGGAGTGCCGAGTGCGAGGTATAAGGAGGCGTGGGTCGGCCAGGTTACAGAGCAAAGCGGACATTAATCTCTTCGTCCATAAAGTCTCACAACACCTGTGAATGCTCCAAAGGAAACGCCAACAATAGAGCCTGGAATATTATAATGCTTTTTTTTCAATTCAGGCCTCTGAATCGTATTCTTGTTTTTCTTGTAAGTTCTCTTTGAATAATATCTACTATTGTGATTAATGTTTTGGCTCTCTTGGTCCATGGCCTGTTTAATACCTACCTGATGACAGATGGTCTATGAAGAATCCACACACAATTTTAATGGTGTCTTTAACTAACTAACTAACCATCACGCCGTTTCCCCGTAGGGGTAGGCAGAGAGCACTTGGTGTCTTTAACACAATACACAATCGCTGCAATTATCTTATAATTTATTATTAATGCTGTTACTTATCGAGTGTTCATTATAACGTCTTTATGATTAGGTATTCTTTTTTCGCAATATAATACAAACATAAATGAGAGTTCTAAAAACTACAATACCTACTACTACAAAAATATAAAGGATTGTTTTTTATTAGCACATAAGGGTCGTCCATTAATCACGTGAGGCTCGAAAGGGGGGGGGGGGGTGGGTCGGAAAAAAAATCACGAAATATCACAAGGAGGGGGGGGGGGGTATAATGAGATATCACGTGTATTGATTATACCTGTATTTAAAGATAATATTCTGAAAATTTCAATACACTTTGTACTAAAAAAAATACACGTGATTTTGGGTATGAGGGGTGGTAGTCTAAAACCTCACCACATATCACCAGAGGGGGGGAGGGGGTTAAAAAGTTGCTAAAAAAACATCACGTGATTAATGGACGACCCCATAAGATTACGAATGCACCATGAAATGAAAATATTTACGAAATAACCACACCTTTAATGAATACGAAACATTGACAAAATAGTCACAGAATTTATGAAAATGCCATTTTACGACGGTCAAAACAGCGTCATCAGAAACGTCACGAGTATTGCAATCATTAGCTCTGAAATGGCTTTTTAGGAGTAGCAGAACCAGAATTTAGATCGATACACAGAACTTGAATATTAACTTTGAAATTTGATTAATTGTGCAAATTCTGTGAAACAACCATTAGAAATCAATCGAAGATAACCAATCATTAGAAATCACCCCACATTAAAAAAAATCCTAGCAATTTAGGACTATTCCTATATATATTTTTTTTTCAATTCTCTCAGGTTTAGTATCTTTTACGAGGGTGGAATAACAATTTCAAGAATTCTGTACCTATTTCGCACGTTTAGTTTCCCACCACGTCACATGTAGCGCACATGTTCCGGAGTGGGTAAACAGACACCCAGCCAGCTTTCTAAAATTTATCACTGCGAAATACGCCCATACTGTGTCGCCTTGTCGCATCAGAGTGGGCTTTGCTTTGATGATAGGACTTATTTCTACAAAAAAAAATCGGGACAAACATATCACATAATTATAATTATTTATGATTACGAGTTTCCCTCACGATTCTAAAATTCGTCCCAATAAAGAAAAAATTCGCAATACGACACTGTGTAGAACGATAGAGACTGTGAGTTTTGTTATTGTCAATATTTCCAGAACATTATTTTTATTAAATTTCTTACCTAAATTGTATGGTTTTCATAAGCCGGTAGTTTTAGAAAGATGCACGTTTAATTGTATCTACAACCATGCTTAATCCCAGGAAGAACGTGCTTTACGCCACTTTGTGTTGTTTTTTTTAAATGGTCAATAACATTATTTCTGAAGCGGACTTATCTTTTTCGTCTTTCTGTGCACCTGGTTACTATTAGCTACATTAGTCCTGTGATTAACCTCTCTAATAGCGTTATTTGCACCATTTGTAACATAACTAAATTACTGTAATATTATAGGCATAGTTTTAATCTCCGAAAGAGATACCTGGCGGTAGTTGAATAAGACGAAATAATATTTTATTGCACTTAGTTTGAACCACGTTTGTGTTGATTTGCAAGGTGGCCCGTGGCTTTGTAATATTTAATGCCTTTTGCCATTTTGTTTGCATCTAATTACGTAAAATATTTCATGCACCGATAGGTATTTATTTGTTCCGTTAGCAATAATTTGGCGGTAAACTGGTTGTGTTGCGAAATAAAAGTTTAATTTTCGATTTGTAATCAACTAATCTTTGTTCTTATCGTTGTCGCGAGTCGCGAGTCACGAGATAAAAAATTGTGAATTGCAATTATTAAATTAATAGTAGATAATATTATTTTGCCTTTTTATTGGATTTAGGCATTGGGCTAATAGGCAGGCATTTTTAATAGAAAATATGACAAATCCGTGAATAATATTCAGAATACTTACCAAAATAAACACTTTCACCTAAGAGGTACAGAGTGTTGATAATTTGGTAAAAAAAAATCGCTGAACACTAGTGGACGCTGGGTGGGTAGCGCTGCAGGGTTTGGAATTAGGTACTGATGACAAATTGACGAGACGTTGTTAAATTGATATCAGTTATCAAAGCAGTCGATTGATTAATTTCCTACAGTTATTGTACACACAATTGACGATATTAGATTTTTATTTATTTCAAAGAAGCGGACCTAAAGTACGTCAACCTAGAAGGATACAAACACGAAGCATCTTGCCGGCCGCAGGGAGCTGGAGGCGGAGTCTCTATATTTATAAAAGATTCTTTAGAATACAATGTGATTAATAACACTAGTGACCCCGACAACAACTTTCTATGGCTTCATGTAAATAAGCTTAATCTAAAAATAGGTTTAGTGTATAAAAAACCAAATACTGTTTTCAAAGACTTCCTGGAAACACTATCCTCTCATCTAGGATCATATAAAAGAGGTATTGTATTTGGAGACTTCAACATAAATCTGCTTGACTCTGCCAATACACATACTTGTAAATATACGAACACAATTAGATTTAATAATTACACTATTTTGAACAAAATAAACAAAAAACACGCCACACGCATCACAGAAAATACAAACACAATTATAGATCATATACTCACAGATACAAAACTATCATACACACTAACGAACTGTGATAATTCCATTTCTGATCACAATATACTACTCCTTGACGTAATTCACACATACGTTAAAAGCACATCTTTAAAATCGTCCCAAAAATATACACACATTAATCTTGATAATCTAAAGAATGATATCTTGCAAAATCCCTTTCATCTAAATATGAATGACAATTCGGTATTAAATTATGACAATCTTGTGAACTACTTGAAAAATAAAATTAATTCTAACAGTATCTACCACTAAAATTAAAACAAAAAACATAAATAACCCAGACTGGATAACCAAAGACCTTATAAAATTAATCAATAAAAGAAATAAATTACATCTGAAACTAAAAAAACAACCAAATAACACATTATTAAAAGCAGAATTTGTAAAAATAAGAAATAATGTCACTACAAAAAAACGAAACTTAAAACAAACACACTACAGTAATCTTTTTAAAAAATGCGAAAATGACAGTAAAAAAACTTGGAACTTAATTAATAATATTATTAAGAACCAATCTTACGCCTCAAGAAATTTTTGTACTAAATTAATCATTAATGATAAAATAATCACTAACAATGTAGAGATATGCAACCAATTTAATAATTTCTTTTGCAACGTTGGCTCCTCCTTAGCCGCTAATATACATGGCAAAATCAAACACAATCCAGCCAATGAAATAACGTTAATGCATGATAGCATTGAATCTTTATATCTTCAGCCTACTACGGAGTTAGAAATAAGTCAAATATTAAAATCTCTAAAACAAAATGCAAGTGCTGGTTACGATTCACTCAAATGTAAGACAGTGCTAAGTCTCTCCACAGAATTGATTCCTACTTTAACAAAATTAATCAATCAATGTTTTAAAGAGGGAACTTTTCCGGATAGCTGTAAAATTGCTAAGGTGATACCAATTCACAAAGGTGGGTCCAAAACAAATACCTCAAACTACAGACCCATCTCAATCTTACCAATTTTATCTAAAATTTTTGAACGTGTAATTTACGATAGATTAAACAATTTTCTGCTAAAAAAAAAATTCTTATATAAAAAACAATACGGCTTTAGGAAAAAATCGAACACACTAGGAGCAATAAACGACTTAATCAGTAAACTTAGAAGTGGCATTGATGGTGGAAATTATATTTTATCAAAACAAGGTAATCAAAAAACTATTTAATTACAAGCCCAGAACATCCACAAAAAAATTATATATGGAAACAAAACTATTAACATTAAGAAAACTATATGAATACAATACATGTCTCCTTATATACAAAATACAAAATAATCTCGTACACACAAACACAGAATTCATTAAAACGTCCCAAATACACAAACACTTTACACGACAACGCGATAACATACATTTAAATACCATCCACACTAACTATGGTAAACAATCCATTGGTTACGAGGGGGGAAACTTATATAATTGCCTCCCAAATGACATTAAAAACGAAAAGAAGCTGGGTAAATTTAAAAAACAATTATTTATATTTATTCTTGATAAACAAAATAATGAAATAGAATAGCGCTGTATTGAAATATTTATTTATCTTAATGTGTATAATTATTTCTAGTTAAATGAGTGAAAATGTAATTTTCTTTTAACTGGAATAAAAAAAAAATAAAATAAAAAAAGATAAATGCTCGACAGAAGATCTACCACTTTAGCATCGGCTATGACGATATTGCTGCCTTCATTGCTCACAGAACTCTACATTTCTTATAATCATAGTCCTCGGCCGTTAGCTCCGTTGTAATCCCTCTTTGTGTAAAATGCATCGTTTATAAGAAGGAGGATAGATTACAACAGATTTACAATAAGAGGTAGATAACATGTTTATACTCACTTCATTGTGCATTCGTTTGCCGTTTATTTTCACCGACACCGGTCCATAAACGGCAATCGGACAGCTCCTGGCAGCTTCGCACCGAGCGAATCAGCAAATCGGCAAGTTGGCAATCAGCACCATCTGAGCTGAGCTGAGAGCACCACCGAGGCACTAGCAGCAAACAGTGAGCGGCCATCGCAATATCGCATCGGGTCGAGGAGATTTGATTGATCGCGCCGCGGAACTACAAAGCGGTGCCTCCGATCAGATCATGTGTGAACGCGATGTAATTAATGGAAACAAGAAACAAGTCATTCTCATTCACAACCGAGCTTCGGTGATTGGAGAATATATATTGCGCCGATTTTACTCCCATCTCTCTAGTGCCTTTTAGAGGAAAGCAGGTTTATTGGCCGAGAATACAAATGTTCGTTACTTACCGACCTTTCTTTAATTCATAACGGATTGTTTTTTCATTCTGTTTTATAGTGTAGGTATGTTCATTTAATGAAGCTAATCAATTTATTTAGGTTTTTTTTTCAATTTAAATAGCGTATAGTTTTCCATCGGGTAGTATAATAATGTTTTTTTGAGTGAATTGTGAAATACTATTTTGTTACAAGCGTCAAAAGATACATAGTTGCTAAACTGTTTGAAGTGACCTTGAAAATGTTGATTGAAATTGTTCGTCAAAGCAGAATTGAGTCTCTCTGTTGATTGACGTGTTCTGATAAGCAGAAGTCCTCGCTTTCGGAGTACCTATAAAGAAGTGCATGGGATCTCCCACGAGAGTACTTGAAAGGCGTGTATAAGCTAACGTCTTTCAAAATATGTGGATTAAGTATAATTCCATTTTAAAAAATGTTTATCTAAAAATATTTTTCGGTGGGCTTCTAAAGTGCTGAAATCAAGCATTCCCGATATGAACGAGGATGGATACAGGAATGGATAGTATGTGTATTGCCTCAAATATAGGTAACACAGAAACATCGCTCGTACTCTTTCTATTTCTAGGACATGGTTTTGTTCAGAAGGGACCCAAATAATGGGAGCTTTATTCCAGGATACTTCGAACCAGTGCTTCATATGTTCTCCGTTTTGCGATTTGATTACATTAGTAAATTATATCGCATTAAATACAACAATGATATTGATAAACATCTGTGATGATGTTGCCTCATAAATATTGTTTGGCAGAAATACCATTTAGGCACGTGGCAAGCCAATTTAAAAAAGCTATTTATCGTTATTGATGTGTATCTATACAATAGATTCTCAACCTTCTTTTGCCAACCGCCAACTTTGAGAATATTTTTATTTCTAGCGCCCCCTAAGTCGTGAATCCGAAACAGCAATTGTCGTCACGATTATATTTTCGCCCCCCTGAAAGTCTGAATCGCCCCCAAAATTTCCCTTAATCTTCTACCGCCCCCCTGAAGGTCTGAAACGCCCCCAAGGAGGCGTTATCGCCCACGTTGAGAACCTATGATCTATATCTATTCTATACGAAAGCATTGTACTAGACGTTTGTACATAAACTAAATATAATAGGGAGCTGGTCACAATGACATGCCAATGGAGTTTGGTACGCCAGTGGATTTTGGAACGCCACTGGTCTTTTAAATGAATTTACTACTTTGACAAAAAATGCTTCTAGGTATAATGGCAAAACTGATTTGAGTACTGGATTAAAATAAATATTTTTCACTTTGGAGACTGTGGGAGACTGGGGTTTTTAGGATTTTAGGTTACTGGGATACTGGGAGAGGTAAACTGAATCTAAGACTGATTAAAACACTTGAAAAGAGGTTTGAACTTGGAGACTGTTGGTATCTTGAGTATTGTTTCTTCTCGGCTGATAGTTTTGAACTGACTTCCTACCGGTTTTTTATTTTTTATTTTTTTTTTATTAGAGATAATATATTACAAAATAATACATTACTCCCAATGAGTTTAATAAAACTCATTTTGGGAAGGACAACATTATACATCTAAAGGAAAATTATTTTTACATAAGAACACGGAAATCAATGAACAATACATAGATTTTTAAATGGACTAGACACACTTGATACAGGTAATTGAAGAATATACAAGAGTTAGAAAGGAAGACAGATAAATTCGTCACTGGTTAATAAAGTTGCTGAGAAAATATCCTTTTAGAGCCTTTGCCAATATTTTTTTGTTTGATTCTGGTAGTTTTAGGACATTAGGTAATGCGTTGTATTGCGTATGTGCGATGTATTGTAAGGAGTTAATTCCAAATTTAGTTGTGTGTGTAGATGACGATAGGTGTATTTGATTTTGTGATCGTGTTTTGTGCTGGTGTATATCGGAATTATACACTTGACTTCTGTTTTTATAGGGCAAACTCAGGTCGGACTTTTGGGGGACAGAACGTCCTTAATTTTTCTAAGGTACTTGTTTTAGGTAATTTTCCTGGTCGCTACGATTGGAAGTCAGCTGTGTTAAAATTATGTGTGATAGTTTTTGCCAAGATTTTACCAACTCAGGATGCTAAAGCCTCACATCATTTTTATTGTGTTTACAAGAAAGGGTACAAGTATACATATGTGATATAAGCTACAATTTTAAACAGTAAATATTTTTCATAAAGTGCAACAATCACTGATAGACGTCAGTTTTTGGGTTGTTTTTGTAGCATATACTCATTTTTAGGTGATGATGTTTGTTTCTTGATCCAAATTATTCCCAATTTCTTGAAATTGAGCTCCAAATTTTTCGGAAGATGAATTCGATGTCGTAAATATTTACGATTCAGATTTTTCCTTTGTTCAGAATTGACCAATAGTGGCTCGGCTGGTCGCATGGTGGGGGTGACGTAAATAGTCAGCCATTTCCTTGGCGTTGATCATTGCTGTCTGGAGTCCCTTGTGGAAGCATTAGGTGGTTATTCAGATGTGTTTTCTAGTCCAATGAGGCTGCTGCATGTATTCATTATCAATTTCATTTATGTTTTCAATTGATTAGTTAGTTAACGGACATAATAGCGTTGTAGACAAATCATTTGGAAGGGGCACCACATGCACATTATTCCGCTAGCCAATAGCAGCTCTCAGATTGTCGTGCTGGCGGCATGGTACTCTGTGGGAGCGTAAATTCCATTATTGAATTTCCAGGGTTATCTATCATACGCTTTCGCGCACTCGTTTGATGCACACGGATTCCTACGACACGTTCGATACAAGCATATATGATAGGTTGGGTTAGCCTTAGTTGAAGAAACTACTGGAATGGTTGGTAATGGAAAGCCAATAACTGAAATTAGATTTGCAGGCGATAGCATACTAATTGCAGAATGTCAACGTTCTGCAACACATGGATAAGGTCAACGAATTATTCATGGGAAAACTGCAAACGGCAAATAGCCACAAGGATCTTTCCAAAGAAATACCTAATTAAAGTTCGCGTTGAAATGGCTAGGAGAGATTTTCAAATCGTGGCCTAAAATTAAATTTGAGAATTAGAATAGGTCATCAGCATAATATGTTCTGAATTTTAAGATATGGAAACTTGAGCTCTAACTGTAGGTATGGAAACCTGACAGAAGATGATAGAGAATAAAGATAGATAGGGTGTTGTACGCAATGGAGGTTTTTCGTCGTTGGTCACATCAGAGGAACACCAAATTTCCAACCGATAACCCAGGGGAAGATTGACCAAATACGTAGAAACTTCTAAACTTGCATGGTACGGGGGCAGTTCTGTCGAGTTGCAATCTGCCGAGTTACTCCTTGCTGCAGTCTTCCGAGTTACTTTGCAGGCGGTTACTGCCTTGACGATAGCCAATATGTGATAGGAGAGGACACCAGAAATGAAGATTAAAAGTTCAGAATGAAAGGGTTAGGTTAAGGAAATTGGCACGTCGCAACTCAAATAATCATATCACTGTTATCATTTTTGTCTACAGAGACAAAAAGACTAAAGACAACGTTAGTAACAAAGCTGAACTTTTCATTCTATATATAACAATGATAGCATTGATAACTGAGAATGATAACAGTGAAAATTGATAATGATAACAAATCAAGATTCAACAGGATGTCGACACCGCGATTTAAAGCACTAGACCAACTGGCATAAATTGGCACTACACAATAGTAACAGCTGACCAAGTAATTAGTATATAATCTTAACGTTTTCAATTCGTGACTTTCGTGAGAATACCTAGTATTCTTGTTTATTTCTACATTATGTCAAAAGATATTCTGAAATGAAATCGCAATGTTAGCTTCATAAAATCACAAATTTCTGCCTTTAAGTAATTCAAATAGAACAGGCATGTCCAAACTGCGTCCCAATTGAAGATTTTTTGGGGCCCAAAATGAAATTTTCAGCTTTCTATGTTTTGAATTTTGATTTTCATACAAAAAATTTAAAAAAAATGTTCTCGTAAATTTATCACATTTATATTATACTAGCAGACCCGGCCACACGTTGCTGTGGCTAACGAAACACAACGCCATTACCCAACCTTTATAAAATCCACACCACCCGCTTGCCAGCTGCCCGCTGCCCGCTGCCCGCTACCCGCTGCCTGAATTGAATGTTTGAATTTCTCGACTTTTCTTTACTATAATAACCTTCCTCTTGAATCACTCTATAAGTGAAAACCGCATGAATATCCGTTGCGTAGTTTAAAAGATCTATGCGCACATACATTTTGAGTGACTTCAGCAAATAAAATAATTCAAATCAAATACCTACTTACTCTAGGACATCTATTTTCCATATATTATTTTGACATATATTTATTTATAGTACGGCCCGCCAGCCGTTTTAAATCACACAAAAATAGGTTTTCTTTAAATTTCTCGGCTTTTCTCTAATATAATTTACATGTATTATACATATAAACATTCATCTTCAATCACTCTATCTATTGGTGAAAACCGTATGAAAATCCGTTGCGTAGTTTAAAAGATTAACGCGCACATACATTTTGAGCGACTTCATTTTATACTATGTAATGATAATGATGATGATGATTTAGCACTTTCTTGTTATTAAACCTCGGACTCTCGGTGGGGATTTTGATATATTGCTTGAAAAGTGCCATGCGCATGGCCTCCCTAGAAATTTATTTTCGAAGTCCCTTTTATTAATACCAGCATTTTGCGCACATTTTTTGGAATATTGAATGCAACTGACCTTTTTTTTACATTAACTCCACACACAATTTCCCTCAGGGCCTATGTCATCTGGGATGCTGTGTGGAGGGTCTTTTTGAGGAGAGGAAGGAATGAACATTGGTCTTGAAGAGACCCATGTTATAGGAAGGAGGAAACACAGAGGCCGGCAAATCATTCCACAGCCGAGCTGTTGAACACAAGAACGAGTCGAAGAAACGACCCGTTCTCATGTGACAAATGTCAACCGTGTACAAATGTTGGGCACGCGTTTGGCGTGTTTCCCGACTATGCACCGGTGCCGAAGGGATCAATGATGCTAGTTCCTCGGAGCATCTTCCATTGTAATACCGGTAGAACAAGGATAGCATTCCCACCCGACGCCTGTGCTCTAAAGATTGCAATCCGTCTGTTAAGATGGGATAATCTATTAAACGGACCGCCCGTTTCTGCACAGAGTCGAGGGTATTTTTCAGGTATTTTGGAGCTCCAGACCAGAGGTGGCTGCCAAATTCAACCGTGGGGCGCACTTGCGATTTTTACAGGGTTAGCAGTTGTGTACTATTAAAGTATCTGCGGG
This sequence comes from Limnephilus rhombicus, assembly GCA_929108145.2. Taxonomy (NCBI): domain Eukaryota; kingdom Metazoa; phylum Arthropoda; class Insecta; order Trichoptera; family Limnephilidae; genus Limnephilus; species Limnephilus rhombicus. The sequence goes on from OV815270.1 coordinate 14,665,899, forward strand.
CCCTGTACAGTACGCCCAGTTTCTGAGAGGCTAACTTTACTCTGGCTTCGATGGAGCCCCCATACCTGAGCTGGTCACTTAGGGTTACACCAAGCATATCAATGGAGGGCCTGTTCGGAAGATTGCTTCCGTTGAAGGATACTAGATATTCAATTCGATCCCTTTTTGACGTAATCAGACAAGATTGGGTCTTTGAAACATTAAATTCAACGAGATTATTTTTACCCCAAGAGAAAACACTCTCGAGGTAACCGTCCATTCTTTGCTTCAACGCCCTCCGAGCCGTTGGGGTTTGTGAGCCCTTTGGGGGCTTGTCAAACAAAAAGCTATCATGGACTGTACTGTCATCCGCGTTACAGCGAATTGGTGCACATGACAAAAGGTCGTTGATGTGCAACAAAAACAAAGTCGGAGACAGAACCGATCCCTGTGGGACGCCAGCATTTATCGAGTGTGAGGAAGAGATGAAACCATCGACTACCGTCTGAATCGACCTCTCCCTCAAAAAGTCGGCAATCCACATACACAAGGATGCGGGAAATCCGTAAGAAGGCAGTTTGTAGACAAGTCCTCGGTGCCAAACCCGGTCAAAGGCCTTGGAAATGTCCAGTGCAATCGTTTGGGTCTCACCAAAACGTTCCAGGCACCGCCCCCAAACATGCGTCATATACGCGTGAGAGAAGATCACCGCACGAGCGGTTCCGCCGGAATCCGAATTGACGGTCGTTAATAATTTTGTTCTTCTCGAGGTATGTGAGCAGTTTGTCGTTGATCACACGTTCCATCACCTTAGACAGAACTGATGTGATCGCTATGGGGCGGTAGTTGGCCGGGTTGGAGCGGTCACCCTTCTTTGGAATAGGATGGATAACCGCTTTTTTCCAACCAGAGGGCACAGAGCCAGTCTTCAGGGATATTTTAAAAAGCTTCGTCAAAATTGGAGCTATTTCTGCAGCGCACCTCTGCAGTACCAGGGCAGGTATTCCGTCAGGCCCACTAGCTTTATTAACATCTAGCCCTCGTAAAACATGGAGAACCTACTTCTCGATGCCGGATCCTCAGCTTTTTCATACGAAAACCGCAATGAGGAACCGACGTCGGGACAGCACCTTGGTCATCGAGGGTTGAGTTATCTGCAAACATTTTACCTAATAAGTTTGCCTTTTCGGTTGCGGTGTTTGCTAGACCTGATTTAAATAAGTGGAGGGTGAGTGCAAAGAACACACACAAGCGTATATGCCTTCTAGCTCTAGCATTGAAGGTCGCGATTTCACAATAATACCATTTTTGGACACCGAATTACCGGTAAAAATTAACGTTAATATCCGCCTTTTACACCTCTCCCCCCACTCGAGAAGTCCACCTATAGGGAACGTACCCATACTACGTGACCAATTTTTTGCAATTTTTAACCCCCCCCCCGGTGACCAAAAACCTAAGCAACCCGCCGCTCATTTGTATGGAGCGTGACATTTTGAAGACCCCCCCCCCCCTAAACGTGTCACGTAGTATGGGTACGTTCCCTAAGTTCAGTAATTATATTTTTGGCCCACCAAAAGAATAGCGTTGGGCACCCTTGTTCTGGAATACCATTGTAATTATTTGATAATCTTTAAATAAATGAAGACAATATAAGCGAAACTCAATCGAAAATCTGGAAACAGAAAAATCAGAAAAACATATTGACACCTCTGGGACTCGGTTGTCAATATGTTTTTCTGATTTTTCTGTTTCCAGATTTTCGATTGAGTTTCGCTTATATTGTCTTCATTTATTTAAATATTACAATTTGAGGTTTTACTCATAAAGTTAAAATAAAAAAATAATTTGATAATCAATCGTTTTCGACAACTTTTAGCGCTGGTTATCTGCAAGCAAATCGTGAGGTCTGTTGTATTAAACCAGGGTTTCCCAACCAGTGGTCCGCGAGAGGCTAGACGATGGTCCGCCAATCAATAAGCCAGCCAGCGCGCGGGCGATCCCGGTCGAGAAAAGTCTGAATAAAAAAAATCGGGACTATATTCAGTTTATCATTATTGTACCTTGTGGTCAGTGGCCATTATGGAATTCCGTTTAGCCCCAACCCATCCTACCCCGTTCTACCCCCTCCGTTGTGGTAAATATTCTGCTAGAACCCGTCCCACCCTATCCCATTCCGCCCCCTCCGTTGTGATAAATATTCTGCTATAACCCGGACCCTATCCCATTATAGGGCGGACAACGTGGTGTAATCCCCCCCCCCCATTACAGTTGACACAAACACAAATTTCGACTTGGGGGGGGGGGTGGCTAGAGAGTTGTGGTCTTGGGGGGTTAAACTCGCCGCCCCCCTCGCTACGCCACTGCTTGTGGCCCTGTCGGAAAAATAAACGTACAAGTGGTCCCGGGTCAAAAAAGGTTGGGAACCACTGTATTAAACGGAACAACTTTCATTCTGGTTTTGTTGAATGCTATAAATTTTATCTACATCGATTAGGGCCGATTGTAATTAAATAGCTGCTAAAGATATACGAATAATTTGCGCGGGTTTAGCGAGGTGTTACAGAAACCATTAATTTAGCTACCTAACACACCTAATGTGACGCCATTCCACACTGATTCATAATAATATTTAGCCTATTTAATTAAAGTCACTGTGGTTAGTTTCAGTTCAGCTTTTACAGTTTTCTGAAACTATGTTTTGGTACTTTTCTGTAATCGTGAAGGCCGCAGCTAGTAGCTGCTTTATACCTACCATAGAACAAAGAAGTGGCCAACTGGCCCGGCAGGTTACTTGAGAATGTACGTAAGTAGGGACTTTTATAATATTTTCATTAGAATATTATTAATTATTATGATAATATATAACGAAAAGGAGTTGAGTATGAAACGAACATGTCTTGCGCGTAACTCTACTGTAAAATAAGCATAATCTTTCAGAGTCGGGAGAAGAGTGGGGTAACCGGGACACAAGCCCCAGGCGCCGCATCCGAAAGGCGCCTAAAACGACTGGCAAAAATAAAAAAATTTAAAAATAATTTATGAAAACTATTTCACTAACTAATAGTGTACATAGTTACTTCCAAATAAGCCTCTGTTCTAGCGAGTAACTACGTTGTCGCATAGGTAGGTATTACATTTATTTTGTAATATGCACCTGTGTAACACACATTGATCAATTGATCACGCATTACGATTTATGCAAATATGCGGTTTAAATCTTAAAGTACATCACATGTTATATTTTAAAGGGGAAGATTTACATCAGTTTTACGATTCCCAAAACGCCAAAGTACTTCGTTCTGACTCTTCTATCTCTAAATAATTTATCCTGCTTAATATATTTTTTTTTAAATGTGCCGAACTTCGAGACGCTCATCGTAAAAAATGTTGCCTGCGATTTCCATTTCAGGCCGGCCTTTGGGCCCCCTTACAATAAATCGCACTCTGTGTGGTGTTTATTCTCACTCACCTAACATGGTATGTTATGTGTGCAATATGTGCATGTACATAATTGTAGTAGGTAGGTGGTACCTACTAGGTACCCAAGCTCACGTTACATGCTTGCTCGCATGTACATACATCACTTTATATGTAACGTCAATCGATTCAATGATTTTCTACAATATTGCAACTTTTCCCACGTAGGTAGGTATTAACAAGAAAACAACACACTTTGGCAGTCGTCGCTCATCGAATAATACTGTTTTATGAAATAACTAGCCCCCGGCGTTGCTCTGACTTAACACAGAGTTTTTCAAAATCGGACGATGTTACTTTTTTTTACATTAGCTCCACACTGGAAGCCCGAGGCAAATAATTTCCTTCGGGGCCTATGTCATCTTTGGGGACGCTTCGTGAAAGAAAATTATTTTGAAGCACAGGAAGCAGATTAAGATCTGGGAAGGAAAAGACATGAGGGGAGGATGGGAATCTGGCGTTCATCGTGTCCGGGAGAGACGGATATACGAAGCCATCCCTCCCACTGCGGTGCAAATCGATGGGTCGAGAGAGACCGGCTAGAGAGGTTAAAAGGTCTCCGTTAATCAATCTCTCTCGATCCGGCTCGCCACGCAGTGGGTGGGCAGACGCATCCGACGCCAAGACCTAGACAAACAGGCACCCCTGCTTTGTCACCAAACTTAGTGAACCACTCGGGGTGACCTAAGGCAGAGGTGTTGGTTATCCAATAAATGGTTCCCGGGGCGGCTGTACCCATACCCGCCTCCCAATTGTTTTGAAGATCAAGTGAGCAAAGTTTAATCAATCTCGGAATAAAACTGTAGTTTCATATCAAATACACCCGGCCCGCCAGCCAGCCCTCCCGCCACAAATTTATCAGATTTATTTTCGTTACTTGTTTTTGGGGTGTTATGCCGTGTTGCGCTACCTCCTTCTTTAGCCAACGTTTCGGACAGCGTTACAGTGTACATAACACCCTAAAAACCAATAACGAAAATACTTTAGGCCGTCAAATCTAAAACGTATCTCAATCAGATTTATGTATTAGATAAACGTAGATTGCATTTCTGTATCTACATATTTATCTAAAAAGAAAATTATGGTCATTTTTTAAATTTGTATACGCATTCTTAAAAAAAATATAGGGATGTGCAGAAATATCGATTCATCGTGCATCTAATAATTCCCAAAACTATAGTCACAGTAGTAGCGTTTAGCAAGCGTTTGGGGCGCATTGGGCGACCTCTCCAGCCGGACTCTCCCTGCCCATCGCCTTGCACCGCAGTGGGTGGGTTGGATACATACGTCCGTCACTCCTGGAAACTCTGAACCCCAGCATCCTACCCACCCCTTATACCTTTTCCCTCCCAGACCCTCCTTCCTCTCATATAAAAAAAACCAACAATTAAAATCATGAACTTGCAACCTACAATAATTAACGTCATTACAGCGGCGAGACGTAGGCGTCCCCGGTGCGGGCCAAAACTGTTGGTGAATTACACCAACATTCGCGGCCTGCACACCAATTTAAACTCTGTCCACCACCACCTTTTTTCTCAACGCCCAAACCTACTTTTCCTGTCTGAAACTCAGATAGCTGAGCCTGTAGACACCTCCTATCTGGACTGCCCGGGCTTCACCCTCGCAGGCAAGTTCAGACCTAAAGGAGGTGTCTGTCTCTATAGTCGAGCTGACGTCAACTGTGTGCGACTGTTGAATCTGGAAAACTCCAGATTCGACGTAATGTGGGTACGCGTCAATCTTGCCAGTACGGTAAGATTCTACGCGTGTTTATACCGCTCACCGAACCTTAGCGAATCAGACACGTCCGAGCTCTTCAAACACTTAAGCGACACTATTGATGACCTCTTGCCCCGCTACCCTACGGCAGAGTTTGTGGTCCTGGGGGACTTCAATGTTCATAACGAACCTTGGTTGAAGTTCTCAGGATCAACAGACTCGGCTGGACGCCAAGTGGAATCCTTTGCCCTTTGCTACGGACTGGAGCAAATGGTTCAGGAGCCTACAAGGGTTCCTGATGTCCAGACTCACCGTTCCAATCTGTTACACCTATTTTTAACTACTGTGCCACACGGTTACAGGATTGAAGTCACAGCGCCTTTAGGATCGTCCGACCACTGCCTGGTGACGACATCAATCCCTGTAAACTTCAGACCACCAAACGAGAGGCTGAAGAGAAAAGTGTGGCACTATAGGTCAGCAGATTGGTTCGGTCTGCGGGCACATTTTAATGCTTTTCCGTGGTCAGCTGTCTGTTTTCGGACTTCGGATCCCTCAAGTGTGCCCAGGAAATTGGTGAAGTCATCACATCCGCGATGGATGGCTTCATCCAATCTACTGTTAATGAAACTGGTGTAGGCTCAAAGCCGTGGTTCAGTCGACAATGCGCTGAAGCAGTGCGACGAAAAAACGCGGCTTACCGAGCCTACAACACATCTAGAACATCCGAAGACAGAACAGCTTACAACAAAATGGCGAAGGAAACCAAGAGAATCATAAATAGGTCAAAATTCGGGCACGACCAGCAGATCAGCAGAAAGCTGACTGCATGCCCGCATGGCAGCAGGCAATTCCGGTCGCTTGCGGGCTCAATAGGTCGCAATTTCTGCAAATCCAGTCTGCCACCTCTTACCAGACCTGACGGCTCACTAGCAAACACCGCCACCGAAAAGGCTAACTTACTAGGTAAAATGTTTGCAGATAACTCAACCCTCGATGACCAAGGTGCTGTCCCGACGTCGGTTCCTCACTGCGGTTTTCGTATGAAAAAGCTGAGGATCCGGCATCGGGAAGTACTCCATGTTTTACGAGGGCTTGATGTTAATAAAGCTAGTGGGCCTGACGGAATACCTGCCCTGGTACTACAGAGGTGCGCTGCAGAAATAGCTCCAATTTTGACGAAGCTTTTTAAAATGTCCCTGAAGACTGGCTCTGTGCCCTCTGGTTGGAAAAAAGCGGTTATCCATCCTATTCCAAAGAAGGGTGACCGCTCCAACCCGGCCAACTACCGTCCCATAGCGATCACATCAGTTCTGTCTAAGGTGATGGAACGTGTGATCAACGACAAACTGCTCACATACCTCGAGAAGAACAAAATTATTAACGACCGTCAATACGGATTCCGGCGGAACCGCTCGTGCGGTGATCTTCTCGCGTATGTGACGCATGTTTGGGGGCGATGCCTGGAACGTTTCGGTGAGACCCAAACGGTTGCACTGGACATCTCCAAGGCCTTTGACCGGGTTTGGCACCGAGGACTTCTCAACAAACTGCATTCTTACGGACTTCCCGCATCCTTGTGTTCGTGGATTGCCGACTTCTTGAGGGAGAGGTCGATTCAGACGGTAGTCGATGGTTTCTCCTCTTCCTCACACTCGATAAATGCTGGCGTCGCACAGGGATCGGTTCTGTCTCCGACTTTGTTTTTGTTGCACATCAACGACCTTTTGTCATGTGCACCAATTCACTGTTACTCGGATGACAGTACAGTCCATGATAGCTTTTTGTTTGACAAGCCCCCAAAGGGCTCACAAACCCCAACAGCTCGGAGGGCTTTGAAGCAAAGAATGGACGGTTACCTCGAGAGTGTTTTCTCCTGGGGTAAAAATAATCTCGTTGAATTAAATGTTTCAAAGACACAATCTTCTCTGATTACGTCTAAAAGGGATCGAAATGAAAATCTTGTCTCTTTCAACGGAAGCAATCTTCCGAACAGGCCCTCCATTGATATGCTTGGTGTAACCCTAAGTGACCAGCTCAGGTATGGGGGCTCCATCGAAGCCAGAGTAAAGTTAGCCTCCCAAAAACTGGGCGTACTGTACAGGTCCCGCAGATACTTTAATAGTACACAACTGCTTACCTTGTACAAATCACAAGTACGCCCCACGCTTGAATTTGGCAGCCATCTCTGGTCTGGAGCTCCAAAATACCTGAAAAATACCCTCGACTCTGTGCAGAAACGGGCGGTCCGTTTGATAGATTCTCCTATCTTAACAGACGGATTGCAATCTTTAGAGCACAGGCGTCGGGTGGGAATGCTATCCTTGTTCTACCGGTATTACAATGGAAGATGCTCCGAGGAACTAGCATCATTGATCCCTTCGGCACCGGTGCATAGTCGGGAAACACGCCGTCAAATGAGAACGGGTCGTTTCTTCGACTCGTTCTTGTGTTCAACAGCTCGGCTGTGGAATGATTTGCCGGCCTCTGTGTTTCCTCCTTCCTACAACATGGGTCTTTTCAAGACCAATGTTCATTCCTTCCTCTCCTCAAAAAGACCCTCCACACAGCATCCCAGATGACATAGGCCCTGAGGGAAATTATTTTCCTCAGGGCCTCCTGTGTGGAGTTAATGTAAAAAAAAAGTCACTCACTCACCAAACTGATTAATTTCTTCGATCTATGTGTAAATAATAGGATAACTAATGTACTGTAAAAAAACTATATCTTCGAAAATTACCATTTTTCCAAAAATACTTAGGGGGCATACATTAATTACGTGAGCAGTTTTTCTTCCAATCTAGACCCCTCCCCCCCCCCCCCTTGGTGAGATAAATTTGGGTCACTTCGTATATTCTTTTCAAGTGACATGAGATTTTTCTGGAACCCCCCCCCATTTTGAGCTCACGTAATTCATGTATGCCCCCTTACATAATTTCAACATGTTTTGATCGAAAGAGATCCAAAAGGATTCTGAATTCTGAACAGTGTATTTTTTATTCAAATCCTGCAGTAGATTTTTTATCTCTGAATGTTAGTATTAGCGAATAGTCACCCAGTGGAATGCGGCATGTAGCATCTACACATTGTACACCCATAAATAAATATAGAATAGTGTAATCAGTCACTCCCCTTATCGTTGTTTATATTCAATGTTTTCAATGAGCTCGGGCCACGGGTGATCAGTAATCCCCTGGTCACCTACCTACCTGGATTTATGGTACCTCCATTATTTTATTAACACATACAGTCTGTCAAATAAGAGTAGAAAACATAGGAGGGCGCCACTGTTGGCATATTTTTATTGCAATTTCGATACCTACTCTCAAAATTAGATTTGCATATAGGTATATTATACCTTTGCAATTTTTGTTAATACAATGAGGAATAACAATATTATCTCTACATATTATAAATTAAAGTCCTCCGCGTCGTCTGTCTGTCTGTCTGTTCGCGATAAACTCAAAAACTCCTGCTCGGATTTTCATGCGGTTTTCACCAATAGATAGAGTGTTTCGTGAGGAAGGTTTATGTATGTAATTTGTCAAGGATTTGTGTAAATTGGTTGAAACATAACGATAATTGTTAGAAGTGTCGGAAAAAGTCAAGCCGCCTGGTAGCTTTCATCGAAAACACTGCCTAATCCTTTTGGGATATAACAAAACAATGCATGGTGGGATATTCCTCTTTTATAGATCTACAAAAAAGTCCGCGAAGGCATATATCTATCTTTTACGGATAGCTTACTATACCCATTCTATCTTCTAAAAAAATGGTCACTTACATTGCGGTAATTGAAAAGTTATTTAGACGGATACAGTATTGATCCTTACTAACTTAAATACGTTAGTTACCCCAAGCATTTCATGCACATTATTATAATCTTTCACACCTTCACTACGTATTATAAATTAAAGTCCTCCGCGGCATCTGTCTGTCTCTTCGCGATAAACTCAAAGACGGCGGTGGTTATAAAGGTTGGATAACCATCCAGTAGATGACGTTGTATTTTATTAGCCGAAGCAACGCGTGGACGGGTCAGCTAGTAGTAAATAAAAAGCACAGTTAGAAATTAATCACATGTATTTAATACTAGCCTAAGTACCCAGCGTTGCTCAGGTGTTAGATCATAAATATCTCTAATTTTAGGTCTGAATATATTTAACTCATTCAGACCTAAAAGTAGTGTAACTAAACTCACCATTATTGATTCTTCCTTTTTATCTAATGTTAAATTCAAATTTATGAAAGCAAATCACTTTATAAAACACCATTTAATCAATTTTATGAGGTACCTTTACAACAGTGCTAAGTGCTTCTTCGAATATATTTTTTTTCTTTAAGAACCAAAAAGTTTTTTTTTAAATGTGACTTACAGTGTTTTATACATTCAGTGGCATTGCGATTTGAAAGAATATTTGACAGTTAAATCGGTGCTGCCTGCCTACAAATTTAGTAGTTCCATTTTTATTATTTTCTACTCTTAATTGACAGACTATACTTACTAAGTTTAGAAAAAAATATGTATATTGTGCACTTTTTTACTTTATCGAATTTAAAAATGACTTTTCTATTGTGAGATCGGATTTGGAAGTGGTAATCGTGGGATATCCGGACGATAAGATGCTGGGTGCATAAAACTCAGTCAAGTAGAACTTAACCCTTTGACCATCCATCAGTCAATCAGTGGATCCCTGGGTGCACTTCGGGTACACGCTGGCTGGCTGACTAACTGGCCGGGACGGGTACGGAGTACAGCAGACTCCGCGGACAGAGGACCGGAGGAGAGCGGGGTAACCGCGGCGCTGCGCACTGTGTCGCCGGACGGGCGGCCTCTCGCGCCAGTCGCCAGTCCAGTCGGCCGCCCGCTGTCGGCCGTGCAGTTGTTTACCGTGTGTCTGCGCGCGCTCATCCAAACTTTAAAATAACAAACCAAATTCCATCTTCTAATCCGCTGTGTCAACCAAAGCGAACATTGTTGAATAGTGCAGTTTTAAATCGATAATTTTCCAATCGACTGTGTGTATAATGGCGGAATACGGCTAAAGATCTTTCGAGGAAGGCGCCGAGATTTGAGTAATTTGTTAATGTGGCGGTGGTTGTGTCTACTCTCCGTGCTCCATACAGGCCCAGGCGGTTCTCTGGTGTAGACCGCGATGAAACCCGGTATGTACGTAGGCGTGTGACTTGTTTGTGTGTATATAAAGTCAGATCTCGTGCAGTACAATTGACAACTGCGCTCATTTATGAATGATATTTAAATGTAATGCACAGACGCGGCGACCTTTTAGCTGGAATATTTGCGCGCTCAGAAATACTTCAGTTCTTTCTCTCTCAGACATCAATGATCAACAACTGCTAATATTGCAGGAATATCAGTTCAGTGGTTCCTTTGAAATGTTCAGAAATGTGTGTTGTAGATTTACTGTTTTTATAAATTAATGATTATATGTTTTTTGTTATAATTTAACGTGACTACCAGAATTATGTAAATTGGTGTATGTTAAGTTATGATTTGATTACCTTGCAATATTTTACCATACTGATAATAAACCAGGGTGAATGATTTATATGATGGTTTATAGTTTTTATAATGATTCACACATTCTAGTTTAATAACATTAATTGGAATCGGTTCAATTACATTTTTCCTAATAATCGCATGATAAGATAAAAAAAATAACAATAAACAATGCAATATCGTAATTGGACATAAAATAGCACATTTTCGCGATCAGATGAACTAAAGAGTTGATAATATCTTATAATTTTATATTCTTCATTTACATACTATCAGATTCAAAATGAACTTAATTTCGTCATAATCCATTACGCGATCTTCTATTTTATAAAGGAACTTACGATTGTCCCGAAATCCTTTTTGCTGATAATAATTATGGTAATTTTTGGAGATCGCTGGCAACGGTTAATATGCACTTTTTTTTAAAAAAGCCTTTTGATTCACCTTAATTACATTAAAAGGCAACTATTTGCACTGGGGGAAGTGAAACATATTTCATTCTAAATTTCGATTACGTAAAATTAGCTTTCGTCTTGTGAGATTGTACGCCATTAGCTATAAATATCGGACAAACCTGCCCATCCTAATAGCCCCGAATGGCCCTACGTTCTTTCAAATAGCACCCCATCCCTAAACCTTCACTTTGATTTTGTCTATGCATCTTATGTCAAAAGTCAAAATAGGAGTTGCCTTGCGTCGCAGGCCTGTTTAGAAAAATAATATTTATAAAGTTATACATAAATAAACTGTAACCGCCGACCATCTGGTGTTTACATAGTTTAAACAAATCAAATGTTTTTTCAATCCTTTGGTAAGAATATAATCAATAGTGTAAATGTGCTATGCAGATTGCATAATAAATATTCATGTAAATTGTTTATCTTGCTAAATTTTAATTTGTACAGCTCGTCAGTTTATTGTTATAAGTTTTATTTACATTACCGTTTAGTGAGGTAAACACCCTACTCAATAATTAACATCATTAAGGCAAACAAACATCACGTTTTGTCCACAAGAATATTGGCTGATAATTAGATTGTTTTGAGATGAGTTTGTCTTTAAAATACCGATATTAATGCTAGTATTTAAATGGTTTTACATCGAGGCCACTATATTGCAATACATTCTTGAGGTGATTTTTCACAAAATCGGCGCTATATAAATCATCCATAAAAATATTATATTTGGCTTTCACTCTAAACTCATGGTATCAATTGCATTCACAATTTGAATCTGGTTTGCAAGCAAATATTAGTAGTGTTTATTTTTCTACAAATAAAATTTGTGCAATGTCATTCTACAGCACAAACTGTCTTTACTGTAAGATATAATTAATAAGATTTTAAAAACATTACGCATTATGTAAGGACGATGTTCAGATAATTTGTGATTTTTTTGAGAATTGGAAGAGAAATATGCAAACGATTCTTATGCATTTATGAAACCCTCACCCCCGGTTGGATACTTCCTTTTCCATGTTCAATAGGAAGCAGTACCGCCTTCAAACAAGCACGGGTTTGTTAAGTACTGCCTCCTATTGAACACGGAAAATGTCTTATTTATGTCTTATTTAACTCTATTTTGAAAGGAGTAAAAATTTTGAAATCAATGGTGGGAGTTATCACTTGGCAATTCACACAAGTAATGTTTGAAAAACAATAGGTCATTTTTTTTTTTTTTCCTTTAAAAAGAAAGACAAACATTCCCGGGTTACGAATAACCCAAAAATGATTGAAAATCTCCTACTACCACCACAGAAAGCCGAAAATGTTGCTTGTGTTGCGATGGAGGATTTAGCCAGCCGAGGAATCGAACACGCGGCGCTCGGGTGGGACCCAAGCGCTATGCCCACTCAACCACTGACCAGTCATGAACTGCAACCTCTGCAGTCTTCAGGCTCTGTAGTTTTTATTTGCCGCCTGAGCAAAATTGCTGTGTTATAACTTCCGTGCAGACTCTTTATGTTCCATTCAATATATGAATGATGAAATAAATAATTTTATTTTTCTTAATATTGTATTTCTGTAATATTTGTCCAAAATAATTTAATGCCAAGTTCTTTCACAAATTGTTTCTTTACGTTTTTTTTTCTCTCAATCTTGATGGATTGATAGTATTTGAATAAAACCTCAAATGAAGTACTTATTCACATAAAATAACCGAAATCTGTTGAAATCATTGATTTATTTATATGCCTAAAAAGGCTTTTCTATAAAACGAAGTGAGAATACACTGAATTATGTATTATAATCATCCTCTTTGATTTACTGAATACTATTATTAACTCTGAATGTATTGGGTTGTTGTTGCAGCCGGTGGTTTGGTTTGCTACTGTGACGGGCACTGCCCACATGGCGCGGGCAATGGGACGTGTGTGGCGCGGCCGGGAGGCGCCTGCTTCGCCGCTGTGGAGGAGGTGCCCGACACACAGGACATCAGCGCGTGGGAGCTGGAGCGCTCCTATGGCTGCTTGCCCCCCGACGAAGCGGGCTTCATGCAGGTAATTCAGAATCAGTTTTTCTCTGATGACGAATAGACCCCTAATTAGTTTCCAAATGCTAGAGATATTAATAAGTAATCATTATCTAATGATTTACCTAAAAAAATTATATACCCACTTTAACTGGGTCTAGAAACAAACACAATGTGTTACTTAATTCTTAACTAATAATTTATTTATTTTGTTTCCAGTGTAAGGGTTCTCAGGTTCCCCACGTAAAAGGAAAATCAATATTGTGCTGCAACACAGAACTGTGTAACAAGGACATGTTACCAAAGCTTAGTGAACAAACTACTGCAGTTCCGGAAGTGGTGAATCTTCACGCCGGAGCTTCAGCCCTCATCATCAGTGTTGGACTCCTGGCAGCCTTCACAGCCATCCTGGTAGTGGTGGTGCTGTACCTCCTAAGACGCTGCCGAATGCAGCGAAGGAAGCAGAGACTCCTGGAGGGACTGGGGCCCCCGTTGCCATCCATCACCGATCAGTCCTCCGGTTCCGGCTCGGGACTGCCTCTGCTGGTCCAACGCACAATTGCCAAACAGATTCAGATGGTTGCGTCTGTGGGAAAGGGCCGCTATGGAGAAGTATGGCTCGCTCGCTGGAGAGGAGAGAAAGTTGCAGTGAAGGTGTTCTTCACCACAGAAGAAGCTTCCTGGTTCAGAGAAACAGAGATTTATCAAACAGTTCTTATGAGACACGAAAATATCCTTGGCTTCATTGCTGCTGACATAAAGGGTACTGGCTCCTGGACTCAAATGCTTCTGATAACAGATTACCACGAGATGGGATCCCTCCATGACTATTTACAAATGACAGTATTAGACCCCGCCTCATTGATGCTCATGGCATACTCCGTATCTAGCGGACTCTCGCACCTTCACATAGAAATATTTGGCACCAGAGGAAAGCCCGCAATATCTCATAGAGATATTAAAAGCAAAAATATTCTCGTCAAGCGCAACGGCGAGTGTGTGATAGCTGATTTTGGATTGGCCGTGAGATACGTGGCTGAAAGAAACGAAGTGGACATAGCTCCCAACACTCGAGTAGGAACCAGGAGATACATGGCACCAGAAGTTCTGGATGAAACACTCAACATCACTCACTTTGATGCCTTCAAGATGGCAGACATGTATTCCTTCGGGCTCGTGCTCTGGGAGATGTGCAGGAGATGTGCAACAGGAGACAAAATTCAATGTGCAGAGGATTATGCCCTGCCTTATCATGACTGTGTGCCGAATGATCCGTCCTTTGAAGATATGCACCTGGTGGTGTGTGTGAAGCAAATCCGGCCTCAGATCCCTCTGCGCTGGGAGTCCACTGACATCCTGTGCACATTGGCCAAGGTGATGCAGGAGTGCTGGCACCCCAACCCCCCTGTCAGGCTAACCGCCCTCAGGGTCAAAAAGACACTTTCCAAGCTGAACACAGATTCCCCCGTGAAGTTGGTGTAACCGAGTGTATTAAGTGATGAAACTGAGCCTAACGAGCTTGTATATAAGACAGTGCCTGTGGAGGTTGTGTACATAGTTTCCTTTAATTATATAACATAAGTTTAATACAGTGCAAAAAGTGTATATAAACTTTAATTTAAAACTATTTTAGTCATTATCTCACTCCTGGTGATTTTTTTGTTTGTTAACGAACTGTGTTTCCGTTTGGGTATTCTTCACTGGAAAATTTGGATATCAGTTAATCTTTCTATATTTTAACAAGTTTTATTTCTCAGGGTGATTGAAAGTGTTATATATTTATAATTCAATCCAGTTCCAACCACAAGTTTTACACAACCAATTTTTTGGCAGCTTCCAATATTGCACTTCAGCATTTAATAAATAATATTATACTAGTTTTGTGACAAAATGCAATCAGAAAATGTATGATATTATAAACAAAACTTCTTAGTTGTGTCGTGTACATTTTATTAATAAATTAAAAATATATTTTAAGTCATCTTTAAACAAAATACTGAACCAAATGAAATATAACTCTTAATACACCTAATGGAAAAATAATGTTATTCTATTTGTCGTTTACAGAAATTGCCTTATTTTTCGCTATGATTGTGGTAGAAAGATGCCTTAGAAAACAAAGATAAAATAGTATTAATAACTTAGATACCTACTGCATACACATGCCTGTACTGACCATTTCATTTCTACTGTAGATATTTTACATTTATTACCCAATGAAATTGCCCCAGAATTCCTTATAAATGGTCTTAGTTTAACGAGTTGTTTTGTATTTTTGTTGACTATGATGAAATTTCCTCGACAGTAACATGTTATCGGATGCTTTTTGAGAAGAAATGGTGCCATTTGTAATATAAATGACTGACTACATATTATATATTTACGTACACCTGGAAAATATAAGTTTTTTTTAAAAGATGTTTTGTTTTACTCTTAGAAAAATCTTCTAGCGGTGTTTCTATTTTGTATTGGATTATAAATTTATTATGCATCTGCTGAGTTGTAGACGGCTCTCTCATGGGCCGATAAGGAATCCACATAAACCATGTGTAGTAAGAAAACATGATACCAAGAGCACTCCGTTCCATAAATATATGACTATTGGTGCCCGTGCACGGTTAGGTGTGGCACGGTCACACGGTTGTTTCTACTTCCACTGTCTGAATTATTACTGCAACTAGTTTACGTCGATTCCTTACCGACCCGTGAGGAAGTGGGATAAGTATTATAAGGTGAATTGAAAAACCTCTCAATTATTTTGAAGATAAAATACCATGCCATAAGAAAAAATACTAATATGAATATTTTAGATCAGAAAATGGGGTGTTACTTTTAGATGTTTTAATAAACTGCAAGCAAAAACATTGTTTTTAATCTATAAAAGACTGCCATGCAATAAAGGCATGTAAACAAACTTGATGTCAGCACACCCCATACATACCCCTTCATATTCCAGGTAAGTTAAGTCGCTAGCAGACTGCAGCAATTCTCTCCGGCCGGCGCTGATGTTTATGGCAATATGCGCAGGGTAGCACGCCACAATAGCTCCCGCCAGGGACAGTCCCAGCAAAAAATAAACCGAGAGCAAAGCCAGCGCTGGCTTGCGCAGGTGGACCCGGCTTGTGGTGGGAAGGTGTTACTTTAAAATTCAACTATTGCGTGTTGATGAAGTGGCAATTGAAATGATAACAATTGCTTAAAAATATAAAATCTTATTCAAAATGATAAGGTGACAAACACTTGTTAAAAAATATATACAAATTATATCAATCCTATAGGTTACAAAGGAATTCTTCTTCGATGGCGCTACAGCCCATTTCGAGCCTTGGTCTCCTTTAAGATAAGCCTCCACTGCCCTCTGTCCTCGGCCGTCGTCTTCCAATCTGTAACACGGAGTAGTCCTCTAGCATTCTTCCTGACATCATCCTCCCATCTCAGTCTAGGTCTGCCCGCCTTTCGTTTACCTCCCGGGTGTCCTGTCAGAACCTTCTTTGATACTCGTGTGCTTGGCATTCGGTGCACATGTCCGGACCATCTTAATCTTTGGAGTCTTAAATGGGTAGACCCTGGGAGCTTGGTAGATATCAAAGGGCTCATTATTGTGGCGGATTCTCCATGCCTCTCCCTCTCGCACCTCTCCTAGTGTTCCCGCCTCACATCCGTAGGCCAAGACTGTTCTAATAATTGTTTTATATAAGGTTATTTTGGTTTTCCTATGGACATTTCGGGATTTGAACACTGGCAGCAATGCGAAGTAAGTGTTGTTAGCGGCTGTGATACGCTTTCTTACTTCTTCTAGGTCTTCGACCACTTCAAAGTTATAGGTGTCTTTAAATTTAACTTTTTCTTTTATTCTGCTGCGTGGGGTTTAGGTTTGCATCATGATTTTAGTTTTATTCTCATTGATTTGCAAACCCACCTCTCTTGCCACGGTCTCCAATGGCAGTTGTAGCTTGTTTATTAGAGGGATCGATATTCATATGCATATAGTTTATTTCTTTTTCTGTTAGGGGCCGTTCAAGTATTACGTAACGCACTTTGGGGGGGGTCTTGTAAAATGTTATTGTGTGTTACGGGGCGGGAGGGGGGGGGTTCGAACAACGCGTTAAGTAACATGTTTTTTAAATTTAAATAAAAATAAGGGAATTAAAATCTTTCAAGTTGGCAATCCTTTTCGTTTATGTTACGGGGAATCCGTCGACTGTATTGTATGTCATTTTTATTTTGCAACTTTCCATTACTTTGCGCAACTTAATTGTGACTTTTAGGTAAAAATAGTCACTTGGGTGTTACGTAACGTTTAGGTGGGGGGGGTCAAAAATCGCATTACGTAATACTTGAACGCCCCCTTAGAAATAACAGTCAATATTCCATTAAAAATATATGTTCAAATTTGGGTGCAAACCAGTGTTGCCATGTCCCAAAATTGAAAAACCATGTTTCAGGGCTGAAAAAACCATGTTTTTGAAGGAAAAGAAACGTGTTTAGTAAGCTTTTTATTGAGAATACAAATAATAATAAATATAAAGCTTTATTAAAAACAATCAATTTAGAATTTTTCTTTGAATAAAAGGAAAAAAACATTATTTTGAAAAAAAAAAACTGCAGAAATATATGTATATTTTTAAAGGGTTTTTTAAATACCATGAATATTATTAATAATTAAATTAAATAAATAAATTTTTCAGGTCGATGAGATGAGGGATTTTTTTTTCTAAATTTTAGAGTAACTGTTGTAGGTACCTAATTAAAAGAAATTAATATACACAACATGTATGGAATGGTTATGAAGTACCTGACTATTCAGAACTATTTTAAGAGAGCTAAAGTAGGTGATCGACGTACGAGCCTATACCGCGGTTTTAAAAACCGTCAGTTTTACTCGCGGCTCGTTGGTGCTGATCGACTAGCGAGTAAAACAGTCGTATCGTAGTCGAATTGAGGTTAACATGTCTTGTTCGGAGTCTGAAGCTTTGTGTTATCTTGGTATTATAGCATACCACGAATTATTATTAAATAAAAAATTTTAAATAAAATAAATTAAGAATTTTTATTAATAATTTTTTTTAATAATTTTTTTTAATTAATTATTTCCCTTGTTGTTGTATTCGCTTGATTTAATTTGCCATAAACAGGGATACTCTCGGAAGCCATTTATGAATTCTACGATGAAATCGTCACTGTGAATTCGCAGATTCATTATTACATGACGTCCGTCCTTATCCGTCCTCTAGCGCTGTCGCCGATAACTGGCGGCTTGGCTCGCCGGCCGTGATCGACACGCAGTTTTGAACGACGAGCCGAGTAAAAAATCAAGCAAACATGACGAGCCAGGCTCGTCAACTCACAAAACCGCGGTTTTGCAATGATAGACCGCGGTTTTACTCGCCTGTCGATCAGGGCCTTAAGATCAAATATATTGTTTCGGTTTTTAATAATAATTCACCAGGGCAATACTGAGTTTTTCTTTGACCCTGGAGAACGAAGTTAGGTAAATATTCCACTAACTCCCCCCAACCCCAACCCATTTTTATTTGGCACAGATTTTGGAAATTACACTACTTTTCAACAACTATTGCAAGCACCAACTAATTATGTTCAAATAGATGGTAAAAGATCAAAATTTCCCACATAAAACGATTCCTTTTTTTGCATGGATTGATCTTTGCGTGAGATTTGTTTCAACCTAAATATGCATGAATTACTTAGTTAACCCAAACTAATTAAACTATTTTGCGCATGCAAAAAGTTGTTTCTTGTAGTAATTGTTGAAACGAAGTGTAATTTTCTTAAACTGTGGTTAAAAGTGCGGTGGTTAGGGGAATAATTACCCGACGATCACTGTATTATGATTTCGAGTGTGAAAAAAAATAAAATTATTAATTATGTAGAGCAGAGTATGTATATTGTATAACCATGCATAAAAAAATTTCGGTATTTATTTTTGGATTTTAACACCCCAAAAATAAATAACGAAAATACAAAATGGTAGTGGGGCGTTTTTTAAAAAATTTGTACATTGGTAGAAGTCAGTGTCCGATCACTTTCAGGATCAATAACTTATATTGTGTCGGTTTTAATGACCACCCATATATTTTTTCCAATATAATAACAAATAAATACCTTTATGGACTAAAAATAATGAATGAATCTATTAAAATTCTATATTATTTTAAAATAATTAAGACTACAGGTCACTGTTTTTGGTATGTCCTACACCTACCGCTACCAGTTAGAGTTAAAAAATTTAACGTTATTTAATGTTATCCTAGTATTTATTTCTAATTATACTAATACGATAATATTGTATTTTCGATTTGCGACCTTATTATAGATTAATTATTGTCCAAAATAATTTAAAAACCAGATTTTAAGTTGTTCTGCGATATTACGTAAATATTCCAGACCAAATATTGCCAAATCGATGCATATTTTCGAAAATAGTAACATTATTTAGTGTATGAGGGCGATCATGTTTGATTTTCGACAGCCAGTTTGCCAAGAATTTGCAACAGAAGTGGTCGCTCTCAGTTGTGCTAAAAAAATATTCCACCAACGATTCCATATTTCTCCAGGTAAATTAACAACATGTATTAGACTCTATTTTTTACTAAATTTATTAATTTATTGTTTTGCAAAATATTCAGTTAGAATAAACAGAAGTTTCATATATTTCAAGACCGAGTTGTTTGGCGGTCCGTCCTCTCTGCCTACCCCTGCGGGAAACGGCGTGATCGTTAGTTAGTTAGTTAGTTAGTTCATAATTTATTGATAAATACATTTTGAAAAATTATTGATGAGATTACGTTACTTCTATTACGCTACTGTCTCATGAATGGAACATAAAAGTAACGTAATGGAATTCTAAAGGTCGGTTCACCTGATGGCTCTCTACCTGTATTTTAGTGTATTTTTAAGAGCGTTACAATTTTGTAATAATTTATATTTTGTATGTATCTACATAATGTAACGTATTGCCTTTAGGTATGTAGGTTGAGTGATATAGCATTGAACAAAAAAATGTAAAAAGAAAAAATTCTTCTATGACATACACATACATATAACAATAAATAAATAAAAATAAAATCCGCTGGTTCATACAACTTTGATCGAGTTAGTATAAAATGTAGTATGGAGCAGTTGATTTTTGTTCCTGTGTGTTTTTAGTTGGTCCTGTAATTAAAGTTGTGTGTATTAATTTAAGGTTCAAATATGCCGTTGACAGCTGCAGAAAAATCAAAAAAGGTAGAGAGACAAAATTAAAAACTATCCTGAAAAATATGAAACCTTTCAAAAAAAGAGTTACAAAGACAAAAAAAACACCAAAAGAAAATCAAAGAGCTAACCGAAGAAGATAAAATAGAAAAAAAGAAGACGTTGAAGAGAACAGAAACGAAAACAAAAAAAAGAACAAGTGGATTCTCAACCGCGACAATCACGAAATAAAGTGTCCGATACTTATCATTCGTTAAAAATTAGATACAGAAAACTTTTAACAATTTATAATAAGATTTTAAATACATCTGAACGCTGCCTTAGAGTTCCTAAATGTTACCAAGTATTTCTTTTTACGCCACTGTCCTGTTATTGCTGTGATTTATTTGATAAGATTAATTAACTCTACTAACATTTATGAAGTTACAAAAGTGATACATGAATTAAAAATGTCTTTTTCCTGTGGTATTGATGGCTTAAGTACAATGGTGTGTATACAAAACTTTTCTGTATTGGCTGGTCCCATATCACATATTGTTAACATTAGTTTTAAAAATGGCGTGTTTCCCTCTCATTATAAGATTGCTAAGGTTATACCTCTTTTCAAAGGTGGAGATCAGCTAGATGTTAACAATTATCGACCCATATCCATGCTCAATACTCTCTCAAAAGTAATAGAGAGATTGATAAAGTCAAGATTAGTTTCATTCTTAGAAAAGCACAAAATACTCTCCGACAATCAATTCGGTTTCAGAGAGAATAAAGGTACGAGTGATGCTGTATTGAAGGTACTGATTAAAGTTATAAGCTCGCTGGATTATGGCAACAAAGCTTTAGCGGTGTTTTTGGACTTATCAAAAGCATTTGATACAGTTTCCCATGAATTGCTCCTTAAAAAATTATCATCTCTAGGCATTGATAGTACAGCAATGGGTTGGTTCAGATCTTATCTTGGTGATAGAACGCAGCAAGTAGAGATAAATAAAATATTAAGCAATGGTAAATCAATCTCCTTTGGAGTCCCGCAAGGTAGTGTGCTTGGGCCAATATTGTTTCTAATATATATAAATGATTTATGTAATCTGAATATTCCTGGTAACATCGTTAGTTTTGCAGATGATACTACCTTAATATTTGAGGGTAAAACTTGGGATGAAACATTTAACAAATGTAATACAGGTTTAAGAGTGGTAAATAGTTGGTTAAATAAAAGTATTTTAACTTTGAACATACAAAAAACCAAATATATCACTTTTAGCATTTCAAGTAAAAGTCAACCTTCCGCCACTCATAATTTAATAATACACAATTGTTTGCAAACCTGTAACTGCAACCCTTTAGAAAATGTAGTCAGCATCAAATAAATTAAATTTTTAAGATGGAACGATCATGTTAATATGTTGGTAAATAATACTAGGAGACTTACCTATATCTTTAAAGAACTCAGACATATACTAGACAAGGAAAAATTGAAGATGGTTTATTTTGCAATAATCCAGTCTCTACTTTCTTATAATATAGTTTGCTGGGGATCTTGCCAAAAGACTTATATAGAACCACTTAACATTGCCCAAAAACTGATCCTTAAAGTTATGTTCAAGAAAAAGTTTAGATATCCAACTCATATACTTTATAAGGAATGTAATGTCATGAATGTAAAACAGCTGTATATTACACAAACACTTTGTAATTTTTTTAATAATATTAATATTGCAGAAAGAACTCAGCAAATTCGTACTACTAGAATTGGTTCTGGTCTTAACTTTTTGGCAATTCAAACTAAGTCTTCTTTTGGTCAAAGAAATTACTTCTATCAGGCTCCACTCATATTTAATAGCCTTCCAGAACATATTAAGTCATCTAATTCCTTGTGCACTTTTAAAAAAATGGTTAAATTATTCGTATTAGCCGACGATTGCCAATTGATTTTTTCTACATTGTCATTTCTAAATTAATAGCATATTGATTATTTATTACAGTATATTTACTGTTAATATATTATTTTTTTTATTTTCTTATTAACTTACCATTACATATTAATTTTCTAACCGAACCTAATTTTAAATATTATAGATTAAACAACTTGCAAAAAAAAAGTTATTTCAAAGCTAATTTCAACATATGGTCACTCTACATGTTTTACATTATAATGTATTTGTTCTTATAGTGCAGTAGAGGCCCATTCTGTGAGAAATATTATTGTAACAATATTGTCTTTCAACACATTATTTTGTGTACTCTATAAAATTGTTAATCTCAAGTCAAAATGAAGTTCAAAATTTCAATTTAAACAATAACACCTAAATTAAAAAGGTAAAGAAACAATAAATATATATGGGTTATCGTATCCCATAACTTTGTCAAAACTAAAAGATCACTATAAAATACAATCATATTTTAATGAAAACGGTCACTTAAATGGAATGAAAACAATAATGTTGTGATCAAAACGGTTTCTTTCATATTTATTTCATAATTATTTGATAGTCACTTTAATATTGCATTAGAAAGATTCGCTCTAATGTAATCGCTTATAAATCATTGTTTTGTTTCATTTTTTTTTATTTTTTACACACATTTAAAAAAAAAAACCTAAGGACATATATTTTTTTAAATTTTATCTATTGTTGAAAATGGTATGAACTAATGATATAATGAATGAGAACATTTTGTCTGATCTCTTAACACTTTGTTATTAATTCATATATTTTTATCACTTATTATTTTCTCTGTTTATCATTTTATTTTTAAATTTTATTATTTTGCTTTTACTTAACTGTTTTGCATGACCGATATTTGCGTGTGTTATTTTTATTAAATTGTGAAATTATTAACCCCGATACAGGCGAACCCTAGTGGGGTTAATAATTACATGCTAAAAATATATGTACATAAATTGTGAAGAAGCAATAAATAAATAAAAAATAAATAAATTAATATATCTCAAAGAAATTTGTTCTATTTTTTATAGATATAGTTTATGGTTCATTTTAAATTTGTTATAATTAAACATTCGTAAAACAAAAACCCACATTTGTCTTTCTAGAACGAATAATATACAGTACAAACAAAGTACCAAAAAGTAGCGTAAAAGAATGTTTTTATTTAAAAACTTAATATTTAATTTCTTCATTCGAGATGTGGATCTATAGAAGAATACTTAAAATAAGCTGGATGGACAGGGTTACAAACGAAGATGTTATGGTTCGGATGAATAAAGAAAAGGAAGTAATTAAAACTATAAAAATCCGAAAACTTCAATATCTTGGACATGTGATGAGACATCCAGAGAAGTATGAGATCCTGCATCTCATAATGCAGGGAAAGATTGCCGGAAGAAGAAGAACCTCATGGTTGAAAAACCTGAGACAGTGGTATGGCCAGTCTACCGTGGAGCTGTTCCGGGCTGCAGTAAACAAAGTCCGCATAGCCAACATGATAGCCAACGTCCGTTGAACGGACAGCGCACAAGAAGAAGAAGAATATTTATTCAATGAGCGTAATTATTAACATTTTTTAGAAGACTGGTTGTGTTTTCAATTCGTAAATAAAATTCTTAAATAATGAATTTCTTTTAAATTTTTTTATAAACTTTATAATATAAGTGACGTAAAAGAATTTTTTACCAACAGTATTAAACTTAAATTACAATTATTTTAAAAGTTTATTGATATTTTCCATTTTAAATACTGATGTCATGAAGTTCACACTTTCTTTAATAAATTGACGTATATTTTTAATCGAAGTGTAACAACTCACATAAGTGGAATTCCTATTACGTCACCGACATCTTTTTTGGAAAACGCCCAGTGGTAATGGTAGTGAAAATCTAAAATCAATAAAGTTGTGTGAAACCGTTTCCGGTTACAATTTACGTAATCTAGCCGTCGGTTTCTGGGCTGCAAGCCTAAATTATGTTATTTCCAATTTCGAGTGCATTGGGAAAATGAATATTATATTTTTCAATTCGGGAAAATGTTTTTTAACATGGTATCATTCAATATGTCGTCCTTTAGATTAAGATGACTGACGTGGATATTTACCTCTCTAATTTTTCATTGATCTTCAAATATAGGCCCAAAGGAAAATTCAAAAATTTGTTTATCGCCTAGGGAATAATTTTCAAAATGGAATATTTTAAAAGCGGCTTGAAAAGCGTCCTGGGTGCTACAGAACCCGGGGCTCTACCTACTGGTGCCGAAACTGTAAGTTTCAAATTAAAAACATAATACAAATATCGTTGCTGTAGTCAAATGATATAACTTCCATAATTAACATACGCTTTTGTGCAATATTTAAAGTGTGTTATGATTTTTATTTTAGGTTGAAAGACTAATCGACCGCGTAAATAATTCCACATTACTGGACGACCGAAGAGATGCTTGTCGAGCCCTAAAAGCCCTCTCAAGGAAGTACAGGGTAGAAGTTGGGGCCCAAGGTTTAGATACGCTTAGACAGGCATATTTATTTTCTTAAAATTTTGGTATTTTTATAGAAATAATTCCTCTCTGCTCGATTTTTCAACGATAGATTTTATGTACATTTTACAATAACACAAAAATGACATTCGCCTTTCTAATCTCCTTTATCTATATTATTTGACATCTATCCCTTATCAATTACCGTGTAACTACAACATCAGTTCAAGTGTTATTATGGCTGAATCTGTCTTTGAATAAGCTTGCACATTACCCTGAAAGTTAGAATATTGATAAAACCGATTTTCGGGTACCACTGGACAATCTTGTGTGCATATTATTGTGTGCCTGGTTCGGAATGGCACTAATACTCGCCGAACTTTTGAAGTGGGAGTCGTTTTTACATTCACAAGAGCACTTGTCAAATTGACAGCACCACAAACATCATGTCAATTTGACATTTACATTTCATCCCTTAGCTCACAAGGGGGCATACATAGGGGGGAGGGGGGGGGGGGGGGTGTCTAGATTGGAAGAAAAACTGCTCACGTAATTAATGTATGCCCCCATAAGTTATAAATCTCGAAATTAGGCTCTACCTAATGAATTGTAATTCTCCCATGTATGTTTACCACAGAGGGTGGTTAAATTTATTATAATGAAATGGTGGTAAATATCGGTTCGGACTGGCCACGCTTATTACGAATAATTTTTAGAAAAAAACTTTAGATTCGCCTTAATTACTATAAAAGGAAACTTTTTGGCTTTGGGGCGGCGGAAAATAATGCATTTTAATTTTCAATTGCATTAAACCAAAATTCGCTTCGCGACCAACACAGCGAAAATCCGCGGCCGTACCTGTCACTGTTATGTTGGTATCCTTGATAAATTAACAAGAGCTAATACGACTGTAGCCGACTTCGTGGGATAAGGCGCGTAATTATGAAATTTGTCTAGCGGGCTTGTTTGTGTAACATGGTTTGTGATACAAAAGAAAGTGCCCCTTTATAACGCCTACTCGCGTCAAGGCAAGAAAAACGTCCCAGTTTTCAAGTGGTTTAGCGGCTACGCTAGGTTTGTGTAACATGGTTTGTGATTCGCGGTATTTCATGTAGGTATCCCGCGAAGTCGGCTACAGTCGTATTAGCTCTTGTTAATTTATAAAGGATACCAACATCACAGTGACAGGTACGGCCGCGGATTTTCGATGTCGGTTTGCGAAGAGAATTTTGGTTTTATGCAATTGAAAATTAAAATGCATTATTTGCTGCCGCCCCAAAGCCAAAAAGTTTCCTTTTATAGTAATTAAGGCGAATCTAAAGTTTTTTTCTAAAAATTATTCGTAATAAGCGTGGCCAGTCCGAACCGATAATTACCGAAATGGTTTTATAGGAAGCACCTTAATTTAGTAATTGATTTATGAACATAATATGTACTATATTGTTTTCATTACATCATTCTAAAGTTTAAAATTTTTCCAGGTTTTAGAATTGGATAGAGCAGATTGTGAAATAGTCAGCTATGCTTTGGATACACTATGCAACATAACATCCCAAGAACAATTTGATGAAGAGAGAGACAATCCTTCTATTCCCTCAAACATTGGGGAGCAGTTTACCGAAATGTTTCTGAAAAATCCACAAAATGTAAAACTCATTTTAGAAATGCTGGAAGAGTATGACTTCCGAGTGCGACTTCCCACGGTGCGACTGCTCATTTCCCTTTTAGAAAACAAACCCAAAGATATTCAAGAAATAATTCTCGTTAGTCCTATGGGGGTTTCTAAACTAATGGATTTATTAAGTGACAGTCGAGAAGTCATCAGAAATGATGCGCTTCTGTTATTGATTCAACTTACCAAGGGAAATGCAAATATACAAAAAATTGTCGCATTCGAAAATGCATTTGACCGACTTTTTGACGTAATTGCAGCGGAAGGATTCTCTGACGGAGGTATAGTCGTAGAAGACTGTTTACTTCTGATGCTTAATCTACTGAAAAATAATGCAAGCAACCAAAACTTTTTCAAAGAAGGAAGTTACATTCAACGCATGCTGCCTATGTTCAGTACCCCCGATACAATGGACGAACTGGGATGGTCTCCGCAGAAGGCCTCCAATGTCCACTGCATGCTCCAGCTTGTCAGGACCCTGGTCTCGCCACTGAACTCGGCGGTGATCGTGTCCAGTTCGCAGAAGATAATGCGAAATGTCCACCTGCTGGAGATGCTGTGCAACACGCTGATGGTGAGCGGAGTGCCGGCGGATATCCTGACGGAGACCATCAATGCTGTTGGGGAAGTGATTCGGGGCAACGCCAGCAACCAGGAGTATTTAAGTAATGTTTTGGCTCCCTCCAATCCACCAAGACCAGCCATAGTGGTGCTGTTGATGTCCATGGTTAATGAAAAACAACCATTCTCTCTAAGGTATAAACACATTATTATCTAATAAATCACATCTTGTGGATTTAACACTACAAAGTAAATACTCCATAATAATACGCCAAATAATAATATATTTTATTTGGTGTTGAAGCATTGCTGCTTCCTTTGGTTATAAATTCATTCTTATTCATACTTATGTCACGGTTTAATATTTGATATGACACAGGAAATGCCGAGTTTGCTATAAACACATTCAAGTGAAACCTTCAGAAAACTAAAATAGGCAAGAGTGGGGAGTCTACGAAGCGCCACAAAAAGAGGAGACCGATTATACTATATACTATCTCATTCTCTCGCAGGCTAAATCCTGTAGTATGTGTTTGTCTCTTTTTAGTGTCGTTATTTTCATTTCATCGAGTTTTAAATCGCAACAATGCTAAAGAAATTTTCACTTCAATAACATTTATTTTTATCATGTTGTCCGAAGTAATTGGTAAAAAAATTATCTTGCAGATGTGCGGTGGTATACTGCTTTGAATGCTTCCTGTACAAGAACGAGATAGGGCAGGCGCACTTGGTGCAGACGCTGCTACCCTCCACGGCCGAGGTGTCTACGCTGACCACGGGGCAGCTGCTGTGCGGCGGCCTGTTCAGCACGGATGCCCTGTCCAACTGGTTCTCGGCCGTGTCGCTGATGCACGGCCTCCTGGACAACCCGGCGCAGAAGGAACAACTGCTCCGTGTCTTGCTGGCCACCAATGTGGGCTCGTCGCCCGTTTCTCTGCTGCATCAGTGCACCATTTTACTGCAGCAAGGCACAAAGCTGCACTCTAAGGTTAGTTTGCAGCTTTCATCAAATCTATACATTAAATTGACAACCTTAAATTGACAAACGTTAAATCGACAAACCTTTTAGGGCAACAGCTTGACTTCTATTTTTAATGTAACAAGAGAACCATCCGAGAAGATTTCCACTTATACCAACTTTTTCGAGTTTATTTGAAAGTGTAGGGTGAATGTGCTAGTAGTCAGCCTTTTTTTAATAAAATCGTGTTTGGCAAATTACTTAATGTTTTTGCCGATAAATGTCAGTGAAATGAAGTTTTAATATTTTAATAAATGAAGTTTTGTATGTTTTTTGCGAAATTGTGGCAGATTTCAAGCATTCAAAAATCATATTGAAGTTTATTGAGAGTGTCAATTTTATTCAAATTAAAATCGTTTTTGGCCGACTACTGGCGGTGGCCGGAGGACTGGCGGAGTCACTCTTATCATGATTCATTCACCTTGTCGAAAGCGTTTGAAAAATCAGTGTAGATAGAGTCAACCTTTTTCATTTTATCCATAGAATTAAAAACAAAATCAGTCCCAAATTTGACTCAACAGATCTGCCTTGAAAAAACGGTATTGTTGGGGGTTGATAATTGTGTTTTTACATAAATTAACCTATCTGGGAGTATGACCGTACAAGTACGGTAGGAGACCGTATAAGTCCGGAAGGAGTATGACAGTTATCACCTACTGGATTACTAGATTTCTTCAAGAAAACCGAAGATACCGACATCTCTAATCAATTCACCATAACTTGTCAAAGTTTTTAGCGATATAGCTATCGTACCGGCGGAGTTATTCACGATTTAAATATTCTGTGACGTCACCGTGCGGCCGCCCGGAATGATAAACATTCTATTGCAAGTGGCGCACGATGCTTCCTTTCTAAAGATTAAATCGTTGACATTTCTTTGTGTTTTACATTGCAACTTATTCATGTCGTATTTTTTCGCATTGAAAAATTAACCCACACATTTGGATGTGTATACTTAATATGTGATTGTGCCGATTCTGTGTATCATCTTCCTCAGCATAAATAGATGTATATTTCTCTATTTACTCATATTGGGTGGTTTCATTACTAATGTTTATGTCACACAAATAAATAATAGACTATTTTAAGATATAACATAGTAGACGTATTTCTGTCAAATGTCGTGAAGATTATTATTAATGTATAGTATTTTGTTAAATTAAAATTAATAATCTTAGTTTTCTTTTCAAGGTTGCCTTACTAATGCTCCTCTCTATGTGGGTGAGCCACAGTCCTCCGGGAGTGAGTGCCTTCCTAAACGTCCCCTCCAGCGTCTCCTATCTGGTGGCACAGATCTGCTCCAACGAACATGACGACAACGAATACCTCCTGCAGGGCATGTGCGCCTTCCTGCTGGCCCTGTGTGTCCACTTCAATGATGACTCGGTGGAGGCCTACTCCAAGGACAATCTGAAGCAACTGCTGGTGAAGAGGATTGGGCTGGAAACATTCATCGGGAAGCTGGGGGAAGTGTCCAAGCACGAGATGTACAGTAGAGCTGCCAAACAACCACAGATCAGAGCTAAAAGCATGGGAGAATTGCTGCTGGACTATGAATTCTGTAAACTGTTCAAAGGGTTAGAAAGCGTAATCATTGGCACATTGTCAATGGTTCAGCAGCCATCTGATTCAACGGAGGCCAACCCAACAGGCGCGGAGGATGCCCCTCTGTTGCAACAGTACAAGACTCTCATCAGACAACAGGACACCAAGTTACAAGAACTAACCACACAGATAGAACAGATTGCCAAGAAAAATTTAGATCTCGAGGCAAAGTTAAATGAAAGTATGTTATCCAACACACAGCTGAAGGATGAAAACACATTGTTGAGAGCGCAGATGGCAACTTCACTGTCAATGCACAATTTTGAGCCGGCTACACAAAATGTATATGAAATGCAAAATATAGGCGAATCACACTCGTTGGTTGCAAAAGAAATCGAAATTGACACAATAATCCAGAGTTATGAACAGAAAATCAGTGTGCTTAAAGAAAAAAATTCAGAATTAGAAATGAAGCTGAATGAATCTAACACAGCTCGGGGGGAGCAGAATTCTGAACTGGAGAGATTAAAGAGTGACCAAGATGACCTCTTGGAATTATTGGCTGACCAGGTGCAGTAAAAACTACTTTTTATTCATTTTGTTGCACAGTTTCTAATTCGTATTATGTCCACAGTACTGCACATATTGTATAGCTTTCAATTTTCCTTTCACTCCTGAAGAAAGCTAGTCAATATGGGATAGTTTTTTATCTTACCTGGTCCTAAATTTATTATATTTTTTTAGGACTCCAAATTGAATGTTTACAAGATGAAGCTGTGTTCATTGGGAGAAAAACCAGATGACGTGAGTCCCGAAGAGACATGAGAACGCACTTTACCTATCGATTGTATTTATATAGTATGACTTTATCAATAATGTGATTCAATTATCTTATTAACATTTAGCAGATTATATTGCCATTTCTCTAAATTCTAATCCCCTTACTAATAAACATGTTTTAAATTTTATAGAACGTAACAACCATATACAGTCAAACTTGGTTATAACGAGCACGAGGGGACTGACTAAATTTGCTCCTTATAGCCATTACTCCTTATATCCAAAATAGGTTTTTTGAAAGTCGTATTACCTACCTACCTGCCTTTACTCTAATATAATCGCAAATGTATAGTATATTTGAAAATTCCAGTAAGTATTATACATTTCAAAAATATATTAGAAAAATACACTGATTAATAAATTATTGTTTTAATCAATGATTGTTTTAAATATTTCATTTTTATGCTTCTCAATTTCCTTCAATAAAAAGCAACGCATCTAACATTACCCGGTTGCCATTTGATAAAGAGGCAGAGCCCCTCCTTAAGCTAAAAAGGTTGTACATCACTATCACAAATTTACCCCAAGTAGGTACTCGTAGCTCGGTACCTTCATAAACACTTTTATTGGTTTTTAAAACCAAATTGACAATGAGGCATAATGCAAAAGAAGATGTAAAAAGGGAACAAATTTGCAAACTGAAAATTCGTTGACTTTAGCAGATTTCATGACAATTTTACATATTGCCCGATGGTTAACAATGTTTCACACAGCTGACAATCTTACACAGGTAGTGCCATAAAAATACGAATCTGTCCCTAACCCCTAACGGGACAGGAAATTCCCGCCAGCCGCCACTGTTGCACGCCGGGCATATGTCCCTTCATGGTCGCCACCTTTGATAGGTATATCTTCTTAGTAGGAGAATAATTCCCAATTTTTTTTTTTTAAACCATTTAGAAATTGTGTTGACAAAATTATTTGCGAGTTATTTCAGTGAATCGTCCTCGTTATAACAGTCAACATTTATATGAAAATAAGTGTGAACTAAAATATCATTTGGTAATTGCTCATTATAGCCATGATCTCGCTATAGCCATGATCATTATAACCAAGTTCGACTGTATATATTAATAGTTGTTTATCAGTTGTGTAAAATTTGAAACACTTATATTAGTTAGGACCTTAAGCTCCGAGCAAGGAAAGAAATAATGAATTGAAAGTAGTGATTATTTATGTATGTAATGCATTGTGTTGATAATTAATATATTTATGTAGCTATTTTTATTAATAAAGAACACATGAAACCTTAGCGAAAATGTTTTAAATTGAGTCATCCAAAAATTAGGCTTACATTTTCTAGACTATCTCAAAATATTTATTGAGGGGAGCGTGAAAACCAAATTAAATGTACAATGTGCTTATTTAAAATGTATGTATGCAGTTTTGAAAATATATTATGAAATAAAAATACACATTTTAAATTTATTTTCCTATTTATTTAAATTTTATAGATGCTTTTATTAGCATATTTTATGTACATAATTTGCTAAGACATAACATGGATGTGGCATTTTGACAGTCCTTTTTACAAGCAAGCCAAGGCAATTTCAATGAAGACTGGCTTTGGAAATTGCACAAACATTGTCTTTAAGGAACAAACAAACCTAATAAAAACATGATTATCTCCTCTTGTGATTAAGTGTAATGTCTTCATTGGGACTCCTCGTCTACACAGACCACTTATTATCTTGTTCTATGCCGCTTAGTTGGTTATTTTGTCATTAAAACTACTTATACACAACAATATTATATTTATTTGCTTGATTTTTATTAAATACATACAAGTAGATTATCTTTGTATTCCACACTTCAGTCATGTTTTGCACAATATTTTAATTGGGTCATAGCTGTGTCAACATTTTTACTGAAATTATTATAATTTGTGACTTAAATTCAATAAATGTGACGAGTCAATACATAAGTAAAAATAAAATTTGTGTCAATTTATTTTTTAAATTGTAGGCCAATTATATTCAAGTAGGAATTGCCATTCAAATGATAGCCAAGATTTTTTTTTATTTCACAGAAAAATATATTGAAAAACCTATAATGATAACAATTAAAAGGATGAATGCAATCAAAACAAATTTTTGCTGCATTGTTCTCATTATCATGCTGTTCATAATTCTTGAGGATCTACTCAGCTGCTCATCAGTTTCTCGGAGCTGTAAAAAGAAAACAAGTCATGGAAAACTTAAAAAAAAACTTAGTTGAATATTGATATGTGAATTCCTTCTGCTATTGACGCACACTTTAGCATTTGTAGTGTTGCTTGTCTACCAATTACCAAAATAATAGCATAGTGGTCTATACGTTAGATCTGGAGTCATGAGGGCCCAGATTTGATTCCGCGCAGTACAAAATAATATATTTATGTATGAGGGGAGGTTTTTAAGTTCGCGGAATGGGAAGGTAGGTGATTAGTGGGGGTGTTGCTGAATTAGATACTAATTGAACAACTCATTATTAGTATCGCAATTAGGTCATTAGTCTTTAAGCTATCGTCGACCCAACAAGTCAATCAGGAAGAAATGTGAAATATGAAAAAAAATTGAGTTCCGCGCTGTTATTATTACCAAGCAAGGAAAATCAGTTCAGACCATACTTAAAGAGATGACATCCGTTTACGGGACTCTTATCCATTTAAAACTATGTTTTACAAGTGGCATACCCTCTTTAAACAAGGCAGGGAGTCACTTGAAGACGACCCACGGCCAGGAAGGCCCCTCGAGGTGACCACTCCGGAAACAAAAAGTAAAAAAATAAATATTAGAAGATCCCGACTAAAGAAGAAACAGCTCGCAGAAATGGTTGGAGTATCAAATACAACCATTTTCAAAATTCTTCACGACCATCTTGGCATGATTAAAGTCAGCGCAAGATGGGTGCCGGGAACGCTCACGCTGCCTCAAAAACAATAGCGCGTGGAGTGTTATCGTGCTTTTTCAGACCTCTGTAGGAAAGACAAAGAAGGAGTGTTGGCTTAAATTGTTACTGGTGGTGAAATTTGGGTTCATCATTATGAACCTGAGTCTAAACAGGACTCAATGCAATGGCACAGAAAGGCACATCACCACCCAAGAAATTTTTCAACTGGGAAAATCATGGCGATAGTCTTTTGGGACTCGGAAGGAATCCTGTTGATCGATTACAAAGATAAAGGTGTTTCCATAACCGGAGATTGCTATGCTTCAATCCTAGAGCAATTAAAGGAAGCCATCAAGGAGAAAATAAGGGGAAAATTGACCAAAGGTGTCCTGCATGACAAGAGCCATTTTGTGATGGCTGCCCTGCAGAAAGTGGGCTTCGAATTTTTGCCACGCCCACCCTATAGTCCTGACATGGCTCCCAGTGATTATTACCTATTTCCAAACTTGAAAAAAGAACTTCATGGGAAAAAGTTTTCAAGTGGTGAAGAAGCGAAGGATGCAATTTCGGCATATTTTTTAGACAAAGACAAATATGTTTTTTTTAGGGTTTACATAAGTTAATTGAAAGATCCGAAAAATGTATTAGGGTAGCAGGTGAATATATTGAAAAGGAAAAATAATTTTGGATTTTTATTTCCATTCCTTATCCCCCATTCCGCGAACTTAACGCACCTTCGTATGTCAAGTTTGAATGTTTGGATTTTGTAGTGTTAAGTCTAATAAATCTTACAAAAAGGGGTTAAGATACTTTAATAAATAAATAATCAAACAAAATAGGAATGCTTACCCTATTTCTGGAGCGCTGGATGGTTTCTCTCTGCAAATTAAGATCATTGAGGACAGTTGCCCCAATTTGTTCAGCTTCCAACAGAACGCTGTATCCCTCGGTCAACTTTTTCCCTGTCTTCTCAATTCGGTCAGAATTGTCCAAAAGTTTGGTCTTCTGTTCTTGGGATACGTTCCATTCGTCATAATAATCATTTCCATCTCCGGACTGCACTGCAATGTGCAAATAATTACTTATTATAGATTTTGTAAAGGTTAGATGTTAATAAAATACTTATACATAATTAGGACGGAGAGAGAGACACAGGCAAGTTGAATTTATACTAATAGCTTTATTGCCAGTATTGGGTCGGCAGACTTACTAGTGAGAGGAGCCAAATACTAAGCAAACAGAATCCCAACATTTTCAAAGAGCCGAAACATAATAATAATAAATGTTTTATTATCTTTCTTTTTTCGTTACAAGTAGAGAGAATGATAAATTTTCAGTGGTGAAAAATACTAATAAAGGACATAAATAAAAAGTGCTAAAACAATACGTAATTATTGTGATATTTTTTTTGGAATATTATGCCATGTTACGATTCCTCTTCTTTAGTCAACATTTCGGATGGTATTATAGTATCCATCATCAGGGCAGATGTGACATCGCAACAAGGCAGAATATTCAAAAAAATATTCAAGACAATACTTTTGGCCGAGAAAATCTCAAATCATAATCAATACTTAGAAGTTGTAATATGAAGGCATTGTTTTGTGTTGAATAATATTCATAGTGGTATTTCAAACAAATCCAACACTATTAATGAAAAACTTGGGATGTTGACGGCATTCATATTATTTCCAATGCCTGTTTATATATTGATACAGTACAAGTGCAAGCATGCAGTACTGGTGCAAATAGATAATACACATTGCGATCGTGCTGTTTGAGTTCGTTTGGTGGCCGTGAATCATGCTCTTCCAATGAGGCTGTGGAGTGGAAGTGAAATTGAAGTTGAAGAATCGCAAAGCCTATAAGAAAGAGCCGCAGTCTGCCGACCCCTGTGTAATGGATTGTGATAACATTAAAATAAATAATAATATTGTTATATATATAATTGGTTGTACATAATAAACATACATGAAATACCGTCCATGTTGCTCTGTTTGGCGGTGTGAAATTCAGTTTTGATCCTTGCTAATTCGGCACGATAACATGGCACTCGAGTCATCAGGTGACTCTGTCCCGACCCTCGTACCTCGATCTCTAATTGCTCCAACTGAACATACATCAAAAACTATTCATTAGCACATTTAAAGAGGAAGGATCTTTAGACACACGATAATTAAAATGAACCGGGAACTCGACAGTATATATAATATTGAGTATAAGATTCTATAGGTCCAAGAGTACGAAGGGCTGGACATGTTGAAAGAATACCCAGTGACTAGAGGAAGAGGTGGACAGACATGCAAGACAAGTCGTGGAAAGGATTATGGCAGGAAGAATGGAGAGGGACCACGGCTAGAGGAGCGCATTATTTATGTAAAAGTCACATCCCTAGTCATTAGTAACATTAAATTGAGTGTTATAAGTAACATTAGAGTGTGTTCACACACAGCTATAATATGCGTGGGATGGCATAATTCAGCATATCGCTCGCCTTATATTCCAATTTGGAATGTTCGGTGAGCGATAGGCCGAAATAAGCCATGCTCTTAAATCATCTGTTATTTCCAAGAATCAATAAAATGACCAAACAATCGACACAGGATTAATACTGTTTCGGATATTATGATTTCTTCTAATTCTCGACATTACAAAACACATCTTACGCAAATGTGTGAGACGCAGATAGAATATATCGATGCTGGAAAGGATAAATGGCTAAAGCGCCATACAACTGGAAAAAACAGCTTTATGGCGCTCCAGCCACTCTTCCTTTTGAGCTGCGTGGCGCTTTAGCCATTTATCCTTTCCAGGTCGATATATTCGTATAGAAAATCTGAAAAACAACATTATTTAGACATAAGTAGGTTATGATAATTGAAGTATCAAATAAAATATTCAGTACCAAATCATTTGCTTCTTCAAAATGATCCTCAATACCAGCGATAAGCCTTCTTCGGTCATCTGTGAACAAAAAGTAAAAACGTTACAATGCTCGAGTTAACTTGCAACTTAATAGTGAACATACTGAAGCAAATAAACAACCATATGTTTGAAATAATACATAATTATATTATTAATTCAAAGTTTAATGGATAATCTAGGTGCAATATGTGAATATTGCACTTCTACAGATTGGACTAGAAAATATAAATAAACAAAATCAAAATTAGAAATAATTTTAAAGATGTATGTTAAATAAGGTTAGTAAAAGTTTGTTAGAATTTTTTAACCAGATTTCGAAAGCTTCAACGTCCCAATTTGTGCGGTAATGTCAGCGGTTAAGTTGGAATATTGCTGTTCATACGAC
Organism: Limnephilus rhombicus; assembly: GCA_929108145.2. Lineage (NCBI taxonomy): Eukaryota > Metazoa > Arthropoda > Insecta > Trichoptera > Limnephilidae > Limnephilus > Limnephilus rhombicus. Next base: position 14,702,523 of record OV815270.1, read on the forward strand.
TCGATTAGGGTAGTCATCTCTGCTAGTGTTGTTGAACTTTAACTAAAGTAAACCGTGATTGATTGAATTTATGCAGTTGGGATGAAATTTCAAAAGCTGTAGGGAATTTATTTGAGCACTCAGTATACTAAAATCTCATATTGATTCTAAATTCGCAATTCGCAGCTTATTTTCATGACAAGTTTATCAATTCAGCGTCTTTTCTTTTTGACACTGACAGCACCATGACCATAGATGACAGAATTGAAAGTATTATCCGAAGTCACGTTTCGAAAACAATTATTAAAACATTCAACGGCGAGCGCTCTTGATCAGAAAAAAGAGTTTTTTGACACCGTTTTCACGACACAAAAAAAAATCAATCAAATAGTAGTCAAAAGCTCTATCCTGAAAAATGATAATATTTTAAATGCTATGATTTTTTTTCTGAACGCTGTTAAAAATACTGTCAATATCGTGATACTGCCCACCGCATTTAGGAAGTTTCTAATTTTACTTTGTGAAACGCAAAGATAGGGACAAAAACAAATATAGTTAATACAGTGACAATTTATTCAAAAATACACGTTGATGAACCCATCAGCATTGTAGCATTAGAGCTAATGTTAAGTGAGGTACGATATTTTTAATGTATCTAACATGAATTTCTAAAAGTTAGAGATTCGAGTTGCTTATTTCGGCTTTTAGTTTTCATTTTACGCAAATATCTTTGATCTTCTCGATCTGATGATTATCTAAGGTCCATCATTCCTGATTGAGAGCAAAGATGCATCACGCGGTAGGTAGGTAGAGGCAACGGTCTATTTGGCTGATCTCCAAAGGGTGGCGACCAGTATCATCCTGTGCAGAAGCGGCCTGATCGAAGCAGCTCCGAGCGGTTTTTTCCGAGGGGTGGCGATAACTACTAAACTGCCGGAGTCGTGGGGTCGCGAAACCAACTGGTAGTGCCGGGTCGGGTAGGTTATTATAACCATTATAGTTCTTTATTATTCCATCTCCTGTGCGATTATTTCATCTCCTTGACGCTTTGACGAAGTATATCCTTGACGTAATATAAAGGAGCTAGGTGCTGCTAATAAGCTCGTTCCGTAGTGTTCCATCCATGAAGTCGTGAATTTAAAAAGCCCTAGGTTCATGGCTCATGGTTCCATTCTCAGATCATTTCTGTAATCTGAGGTTCCAACGCATTATTTCGAACTTTCGAAAAATATTCGATTTATGTCCATCACTAAAATGATATTTTATCTATGATTCAACTTCAATAGAAATGTCAAATGTCATTTTTCTGATAATATAAATTCGGAATCGTTCAGATCAATTCGGAATTCAGATTTTCAGAATTCTGTCCGCTGCCTAGCTCGAAGGACGCGTCGTGCGTATTTTTTTTTTTGGACACAAAAATATAATAAATTTTTGTAGCTTGAAAATGGATACGTTAAAGTAAGTTCTTAAAATTAAAATTCTTTTCATGAAAACAATTTTAGTCTTAGAATCTGTGATATAATAACACACGTGTGTACATTATTTTATAACCCCTTCAGAACTGTCCCTCGATAAATAGTCTCAATTTTTATAAATATTATTTTCTTTCATGAATGAAGTAAAATGCCAAAAATTCAGTTTCATTAGTTTTTTTTTAAACTAAAAAACGACTGAAACACGTGTTTTTAACATAATGTCTCTTTTCGTAGTATTTTGTATCTTGAACAACTTGTGTCACGGAAAATTAAACTGATAAAAATAAAGTAGTGTGTCGCAACGAAATGTTTCATCTTGAGAACTTGATATGTTTGATTATTGATAATAATAAGTTAGATTAGTATTTATAATGTCAATGGGATAGCTAATGCTATTATTGTGCCTCGATAAGCTTAACCATTCGGCTTTTTTTAAGTCCTATTTAATTATATTTTTATTATTTTAATTTTACATGGTAAACTATAGAATAAAAAGATTATATTTTAAACAAAAACGTATCTTTATTAAGTTTTAAGCACTACTTTTTTGAGATAAATTTCACATTTGAACTTAACAATTTGAACTTTAACTCTAGACACCTAACGTTCGTGTGTACCCTAATAAACCTAACCATTCGTCGAATCGACTAAAAATTTTTTCATCAGTATTTTATCTATTTAATACTTTAAAAAAATATATTATTTTCAAAAAATATGAAACATAGGTTATATTGATAAATAAAACTATTTATTTAAATGTAATTGGAAAATATATTTGTTTTTAAATTTTTTTAGTAAGGCACTATATATTAATCAGACTAAAGTGACATCATACTTAGAAAATTAATAATAAAAAAATAAAAATGAAAACAGCCTCTTTTCTTTGGCAAAACAAAATAAAAAGATCACGATCACTTATGTGAAAAAATAAAAACTAGTTTTTTGAAGCGCAATTAGTGCAAAAATCAATTTTATGTTCACCACAAATTGCAGTGCTGCACTTTGAGCAATAAGTCTTCATCATACGCCTTTTTTTATACAGACATAATCCACAAATTTTTCTTTTTCGCAAAGTCAGTCGGCAGTCTCTGTCGATCGAGGGTCATTTCTGGAGGTAGACTGACCACTTTGACCTTGAACTTCAGTGCTGACACGTAATATATCTTGTATTTTACTCTTTATATGTGTTGGCATTGTACGAAACATCATCAACCTCCACATTGTCTTCTTGTTCACTGAGAGATGACTCCTCCGATGAATTTGTATCCTCTTCCATCAATAAACATTGAATATTTGCAACAGACAGCGGTTTTTGCGAAGCCATAGCGAAAAAACTGCAAAAAAACAACCACAACAATAAAAAAGTCACAAACCCTAACCATTCGTTGAAAAATACTGTACTTACCTGCCGAACACGGCCACTCCCCGTAAGAGTTTTATGAGCACTGAGTTGACAAGGAACGACATGATCATCCGCGCACGCTTTAAAAAAGGACAGCCTATTTTGTGTCGCGTATTCGTCGAATCGACGAAGGTTAGGTGTCTAGGGTTAACAATGGACCTTTCAATTTTTATTTTAGTTTTCTAAATACAGAACAGTAAAATTAGAAAAAATGTCCTTTTCTTTGACATTGTAAAGAGAAATGATCAAAAAATAAATCAAAAATGACAATTGAATTACTTTTATTTTTTTGGCGTAAGTTGGACAAAATCACCTAAACCAGTGGTCTTCAACCCTTTTGAGCCGGCATACCCCTTGCCTCTCACTACAAATTTGTTGTTCCCCATACCCTCTATCTATCGTTTTTACACTTGTAATGAAAGACGTGTTTCATTTGTCATTTTTAATACTCTGATTATTACAAGAATTTAACAATCAAGTCACACAAATACAATTAAGTAATGCAATTTTATACAGAGTGTAACACGACTTCAAGCATTTTAACCAGTGATCCTTCATGCGTGCCACGTTATTGGGTACCCCCAATTCGGCTTTGCGTACCCACAGGGGTACGCATACCACAGGTTGAAAACCACTAACATTGAAACAAAATGATGAGTAGTTAGGTACCTGTTGAGGTATCCTGAAACAAAAAATAACTTACCAACTAACATTAAAACTTGCTTGGTGTTGTATTTTATTTTATTTAAAAAGTGTATTTTTATTTTATTGATTTTTTTGTTGTATTACAACACATAGGCAGCATTGGTGGTCCATGCGTTTTCAGTGAGCTAGCCCTTCAAAAATTAGGCTTTTTTTTCGGATCATCAAAATATTTTCGTTTTACAATAAAATGCAAATATTTGGAATATTTCTGAACACATTCAAAAACCAAAAACTGTTTTAGAATGGTGATGAAATACGCTTTCAAATTATAGAATTCGAAAAATATATATTTTTTTTAAATTATAAAATTTTTGCATACAAACATAAAAAAGTTTTCAAAATGGGTCACCTTATGTTTTTTCTAACTAAAGTTACTCATAATAAAAAAAATTAAAAACAGATGCACATTTTATGAGACAAATGTATAACAAACACATTATTGTAACCTCAATTTTTTGTCGCTCTATGAAATTTTTTTTTTTTAAATTCCCGAAGTTTCAAATTCTTTTTTCAATTTGCGATTCAAAACTTTGTGTACATAAAAGTGTACATTTTATTTTTTTGGTGGCTATTTTTTAGATTGGAATATAAAGCATGATGTTTTTCCTTTCTAACACCGATTAGAACATATTTCTAACTATGATAGTAAAGGAGTTAAGGCGTCTTATGTGAGACCTATGTGCGTTGGGACAAATCTGGTCTCCTGTGATTAAACGGGCTAGAGTGCTAAGATTGAAAAATAAGACCTTATTGATGTTGTTGTAGATGAAAACGATTTTTTTTTTCAAAATTTCAACTTTTTGTATAAAGACATGTTGAAATGTACCTGCGGCGCATCCCCAAACTGAAAGAATCCTGAAAATCTTCATACAAGATATAGAAATGTAAAAAAATATCATTTTCTTATAAAAATCATTCTGGAATAAAAACCATTATTATTATTATTATTATTAGCACTCTAGCTGACTGAAAACTCACGTACCGCCACTGACAGTGCCTGGGTTCCAATTACTTTATTTAAACATATGTAATTTTTTTTTAAATGTATGCACTTATGTTGTAAAATTATTGGGAAAAAAAAGAAAAAAAAATGCTTAAGGTTAAACATAAAGTACGTTATAATCTACGCATTCACAGATGGCGCCAATTAAAATATTTTAGGTTTTTAATACTTTTTGCAAATTACATTTTAAAATATTGAGGTGAATTAATTGTTTGCGCCCGTACATATTTAATACGAATATAAACAAATAGTTTTGTCCATAAACAAACCCAAATCTTTCAAGAAAGGCTGAAAAATACAATATTGGATTGAGTCACCGATACAATATTGTATTTTTCAGCCTTTCTTGAAAGATTTGGGTTTGTTTATGGACAAAACTATTTATTTATATTCATATTATACAGGGTGTAACAGGACGTACCCGAGGGATTTTAACCAGCGGTTCCTGAGCATATTTGGAGTAAAAAATGTAGATTTCATTTTGCTCTCCGGTGATATTTTTTTTTCTATTAAAAACAAAAATTATGTTTTTAAATCACGCGTCGCCAATGGCATGATCATTGGTCTACTCGGGAGACAACGTCGCAATTTCACACGTGCACACAGTGGAAGGGAGGCGACAACGACCAGCGCGCTTCAAGGCAGGACCATATTATATGCTCCAATACCAAACAAGTAATATTTAATATTGCGTAAATAATTATTATGCTTATTTTACTCAGATATTATTGCTAGCTTTAAGTAAAGACTTTAAGTACCGAAAATTCCTGATGGAATTCTAATTTAAATAATTTGTGGTTAGAAGACGGGTGGGTTTCTTCATTTACCGAGAATGCTAAATGGAATGCTAATTGTAAAAGTAAACGATCGAAATTTAAAAATGTCTATGCATTTGACCGTTTACTTTTACAATTAGCATTGCATTTAGCATTCTCGGTAAATGAAGAAACCCACCATTAAATAACTTTTAAACAAAAAAAAAATGTAGTTCTACGAATTAAACACAAAAACAGTAATTAAATAACTTATTTGTTGACAATAATTGAGAATAATTTCCAATGGTCCTTTTATCATAAATATTAAGAAATAAGATAAGATAAATATTTAACCACCTTTAAAAACACAATCTCCCTTGCACTTGCTTAATTAGGTATCCAGAATCACCAAAACGAAACGCGCATTATAATCGCGAAATTATTGTCAATAAAATCAATGCTCATATAAAACGAACTTGTCAACAGCTGCAAATGCGTAACCGTGACCTTGACCCACAGAATTTAAAATAATATGAAATACATACATGTATAGGTAGAATACGATGTTATTTTAAAATTAGAATGCTGCCAGGTGCTGAAGTATTTGAATAAGAAAAATATTTAATTTTATAAATGAATTTAAAAATAAATCAATTACATATTGGAACAATTTTAAAACCGTGTGAAATATTTTGTTCAAAAGATTTATTAAACATCACGCGGTAGGTAGAGAGGATGAACTGCCAAACAACTCGGTCTTAGCATACTCCTCGCAATTCCACGTAGTAGGTAATTGTGTATTCTTGGAAGTACCTAGTCATGATTCAAATTCCAATTCAAATTCCCCATTTATTTTTACCTAACTACACAATGTAGGTACTAATATTTTTCAGTTATGTAGGTACTCAGAATAAGGGTTACAATCAATAAACTATTGGTTTTACCGATCTATTAATACGTATTATGAAGAACAGGATACCTAACACAATTCTTAGAAAGTTCTCGACTTATAATGTGGCCTAACCAGTGTTTTGAAACAATAAACTATTGGTTTTACCAACCCATCAATAAGTATGTTGACAAAGTTCTTAGAAAATAAGTTGATCTAGCAATGTTTTGAATGTAATAGCATACATTTGGATTACAAGGAACTATCCAGAATAAGGATTGCAATAATAACCTGTTTTACCGATACAAATAATATTATCATTTTACAGAAGGGAACGTACCCATACTACGTGACCATTTTTTTTTGCAATTTTTAACCCCCCCCCCCCCCCCTCCCCCTCCCGGTGACCAAAATCCTAAGCAAATCGCCGCTCATTTGTACCAAGCGTGACATTTTGAAGACCCCCCCCCCCCCGAAGAGGTTACGTAGTATGAGTACGTTCCCTAAGGTAATGGTGCCGATTTAAAGAAAAAAAAAATCAAGTCAATAAGTTGACTGTATTCAGCCTTACCAATAAAATACAAACTAACCACAAACAGTCCGATTATGAAGGATTGGAATGTTTCATAATTTTGACACAAAATGTGAGTTCTTATAGAAGTTTCAAATAAATTAATCGTGGTGGTTCGATCATAAGCTTTGAAAACATTTTAGTATCTACTGTTTAAGTGTAATGTTGACTGAACTTACAATACTTAAAAATACTATTTGCGAAAGTTATAATTAAATAATACCTCTAAAAATAATTTAAAAACCCACCCGGCAATGTTTTGTTCGCGTTTGTGTCTGTCATCTGTCACAGATACGAACATAATATTATGAATGACATGTAAGAATAAAAATGCTGACATTTGGTTATAATATTTTTTTTATTATTATTATAAAAGTTGCTCGAAGTGGCCGCCATCGGCTTCAATGCATGCATGCAATCTTAACACATTATGGATGCTTAAATTAGCAGGATTCGCCTTCAGTTCGTCTGCTGCCTCCATGATCAGTTGGATCAATTGCTCTCTCGTCGCTATCGGCTTCGAATCACCTTTTCCTTCAGAGTTCCCCAGAGGTAGTAATCCAACGGTGTTAGGTCGGGTGATCTCGGTGGCCATGCAATGTTAGGACTACCTCGGCCTATCCACCGTCCAGGAAACTCTACATTCAGGTAGTTCCGCACGGCAACGGAATAATGGGGTGGAGCTCCATCGTGCTGGAACCACATCCTTCGCAGTGCTTGTAAGTTTACTTCGTCCAGAATGTCGCCCAGCTGCCCTTGCAGGAACTCCAGATACATCGGTCCATTTAACCTGGGAGGCAACTCGATCGGACCAATTATTTTGTTACCCAAAATACCCGCCCACATATTTACTGAGAATCTCTCTTGGCTCGACGATTCCCGGACAAGCTTAGGATTTTCTTCGGCCCAATGATGCAGGTTGTGGATATTTAATATTCCTGTTTTCGTAAATTGGGCTTCGTCTGTGAATAGAATATTTTTCATAAAATCTCCATTTCTCAACACATTTCGTAGCATCCGTCTACAGTAAATTAGTCTTGAGAAATGGTCGTTCTCCAGTAGACCTTGGCAGCGCCTGTAGTGGAAAGGTTTCAGGCGATGTTTTTTTAGGATTCTCCATACCGTCGTGTGTGTTATGTCTCCAACGATCATGGCGACGCGACGCACGGAAAGCGTCGGGTCTTCTGTCATCATGTTGAGGATCCTCTCTTCAACACGAACTGGAACATCATTATTTCCTCCGCCCTGAACCCGTACGATTCCATGGTCGCGCAGGCGTTGATACATCTGCAAACAAAAATACAATTGCTAACATTATTCTGTTATAAAATATCAGTAAAAATGAATGACGGGTGCGTTTTATATCAGTTTATTTCTGAGAACATAGAAATATTTGATTAACATAGAAAACGTTCCGTAAGTACGAATTAATTTATTTTGTGAGTGAAACTATTTAAAACAAGCTTTCTTGGAACCGATTTTGATTAGCAACTATTTACGTTGGGGGACAAGCACAAAATATGATTATTTAGTTCTTAATTTGGGTTATAAATAAGTGTTAATAACAATTTCAAAATGACGCGACGGCTTGATATTTTTTTCACAAGAATTTCGAACTTTAATTGTAATGAAAATGGAACTTTAAAGCATCTTTTACCAATTAACCTACGTAAATTATTCTTGTTTCTGTTGTATTATTATTCATTTTTTACATCAACTCCACACATTTTCGGGGATGCTGTGAGGAGGATATTAAGTTAAATGAAGTGTTATTTAAATAATTTGAGCTTAAAGAATTAGCCAAGTTGGGAAACATTACCCTATTTTTTTTACTTGGCACGTTTGATAGGTATTATCTTGGATTTCCGAGAGTGAAACATAAAATTTTGGAAAGTTTTGTAAATAAACATACGTAGTGATAACCTTTTTCCGTAACATTACAAGACACAATTAGGCGGATTTTTGGGAGCCTTTACAATGAGATGGCGGCATTAAATGTGTGTCTAGCTCTACGATAATAAATAGGTAGTTAGGTACAAACCTGTACGAAAGTTGTATGGTGTGGTAGACGTCGTTCTGGATATATTCTGCGATACTCTCTTACAGCTTCCACTGAATTTCCTCGGCAAATTCCATAAACAAACACTATATCTGCTTCATGGGCAGGTGGATAATTTTGAGGCATCTTTTAGAATAAACACTAATAATAACAGTAAAACAAAAACAAATTTCAAAGCAACTACGCACGACCCCGTTCACCGTCAAACTCCAAACACAACTGACCGAGCGGTATTCGGAAAGGGGTAGCTTCGCCGCGGTATGGGAGTGAGGGAGCGTGCTGCCGATAACTGTAGGGTTGGCTAGCGGATAGGGGGAGGGGTTATCGCGAGGTTGCCATATCCTTTACTCGAAATATGAGATCAGTGAAGGTGTGTAGAAAAAACAAAAAAAAATGTTTTTAATTGAAAAAAAATGTCACCGTACAGCAAAATGATATACAAATTTTTTTCTCCAAATAAGCTCAGGAATCGCTGGTTAAAATCCCTCGGGTACGTCCTGTTACACTATTTAAAAATACTGTATGCGAAAGTTATGTTAAATATTATCTCCAAAAAAATATCTATTTAAAAAACCACCTGGCAATATGTTTATTCGCGTTACGAGGAGGCGCGCAGTAGAGAGTGAAAGAGTACGCTGCCAACAACGGGGTTCGGGTTGGCTAGCGGATATGGGGGAGGGGTTTGCGCGGAGTTGCCGTATCCTTTACTCGAAATATGAGATCAGTGACGGCGTGTGGAAAAAAACCAAAAAAATGATTTTATTTGAAATAAAAATTTCACCGGAGACGAAAATTTCATTTACATTTTTTACTCCAAATATGCTCAGGAATCACTGGTTAAAATCCCTCGGGTACGTCCTGTTACACCCTGTATATGTACGGGCGCAAATAATTAATTTACCTTAATATTTTAAAGCGTTATGTGAAAAAAGTATTAAAAACCTAAAATAATTTGATTGGCGCCATCTGTGAATGCGTAGATTATAACGTACGTAACGTTTAACCTTAACCGCCATGCGCAGGCGTCTAGTAGCCAATAAGTTGACTCGTGACAGCTATATTCTCGGTAGAAGCATTCAAAAGATACAGGCAGAGTTGTATTTGTTGCTTGCCATTTTGACAAACGTTAGGGGGCATTCATTAATTACGTGAGCTCAAAAGGGGTGGGGGGGGGGTTCACCAAAATCTCACGTTACTTGAAAAGAATATACGAAGTGGCCCAAATTTATCTCACCAAGGGGGGGGAGGGGTCTAGATTGGAAGAAAAACTGCTCATGTAATTAATGTATGCCCCCTTGGCTCCGCAACCGGGCTCGAAAAGAAGAAGATGGAGAGATACGAAATTATGAATGTTAGAGGAGAGCGCTAACATTTACAGCGACAAAATCGATGCGAAAATTGTGAAAATGTTTAATAAAACACAACTCGTTTAAAATAGAGCAAAAATCTTGCGGGCATTGTCTTAAACAGCATTTAAAGAAACACTGTAAATTTTTTCATACATATAACCTGTAAAATAACTGAAACAAACGTGTTTATATTAATTTTTGGAGCATACTTTGCGATTTTTTTCTATCGAGGGAATTTTACATAATTTGCGTTTCGGCATGGGCAATGTCTAGATATTAGATTCAAGAATAACATATTTTTTTAGAGCTTTAAAACTTACCGTGTTTAAGGTAGATATGTTCTTACATCGGTAGAAATTTGGGTTGCGGGCCCTTAAGTATCCAGGGTTAAATAACACCTTCGTAATTCTGAATATGCCTTCACTATTGCCGCCGTATCTAATAGGAACATAATAATTATTTCTTTAAGCTATTCTGGAGCTACTTATGGTAGAGTATAAACTATTTATATAAATACATATGTTACTAACACATTGGTAAGATGGTACAATTTACGAAAATCATAAGTTGGCATAAAACAAGTTATTATGAAAATAGAATAAGCTGGCAGGTGGCTAATTTGCATCAGCACACACACACAGTCATAAGGATGTAGATTTCATTAAGTTTTTAATCAAATTCATTAATTTATTTGCTTTAAAAGTTTTTAGATTTATGGATTTTTTTTTCAATGAGCAGTATCTTCAAAGGCTCATCTCTTACAACAGTTTTAACCCCCCAGGCTAATTCGCTTTTCGGAACAACACATATACATAGGTCTCGTGGAAATCGTTGTATCCCCCTTACTATCGTGGTTAGAAATATATGATTTAAACGGTGTTAGAAAGAGAAAACACCACAATTTATATTCAAATGTAAAAGTTAACCACAAAATTTATGAATCCAAAGTTTCTGAGCCAAATTTAAAAAAAATTATGAAACTTTGGGTTTTTTTTGTTGTTAATAATTTTACATTAGGGGCATACATTAATTATGTGAGAAGTTTTTCTTCCAATCTAGACCCCTCCCCCCCTTGATGAAATAATTTGGGCCACTTTGTATATTCTTTTCAAGTAACGTGAGACCCTCCCCCCCCTTTTGAGCTCACGTAATTAATGTATGCCCCTTAAATGACAAAAAAGTGAGTTGACTTTACATTTTCCTAATAAAATATTTGTGTTTTAAATTTTTTTATTATCAGTAATTTTAATTAGAAATAACGTAAAGTGAGCCATTTTTAAAACTTTTTTATGTTTGTATTTAAAAATTTTATATTTAAAAAATTAAATGTTTTTTTCGAATTATAAAATTTGAAATCGTATTTCATCACCCTTCCAAACAGTTTTTAGTTTTTGGATGTGTTCAGAAATATTCCATTTATTTGGATTGTATTACAAAGCGGAAATATTTTGAACTATCTGCAAAATAGGTCTGAGGTCTGAGGGGTTAAATAGCATTCAATGTAAACAATGTATTTTTGTCCAGGGAAGGACTTCTTCTGGGGATTGGCAACCCTCTCCTAGACATCTCCGCAATTGTGGACAAGGATCTCCTCAGCAAGTACAATATGAAGCCTGACGACGCCATCATGGCAGAACCCCAGCACCAGCCCCTCTATCCCGAGCTGATTGAGAAATACAATGCCGAGTTCATCGCCGGAGGAAGTGTTCAGAACTCGCTCCGAGTAGCGCAATGGTTCCTCGAGAAGCCAAAAGTGACGACCTACTTCGGCTGCGTGGGAAAAGATAACTACTCGGCAATCTTGAAAGAACGAGCAAGGTATTTTATGAACAATTTAATGAATTTGAGATAGCAGTGGGCCGATAAAAACTGCACTGTTTTTAAGCTTTGTAACAGTAGGTGTTAGAGGTACATAATATGTATATTTGATTGCACATATTTGCACTTCTTCATTAGTTATAAAACCCCCAACTCGTGGAAGCCTTCTGGAATCTGATGTTTTCAAGTCATAAGCGTGCGACTTTTCGGTGCTGAACTTTTGAAACTATTCTACTACATGTCGGTTTTATAATAGTTGTGTATTTATGGTGTTGATGCTGTTTATTTGGGGTTTGCGTAGTAATGCTTAGTGCATAGCACAGCCACAGGAAAAGGATAAAATATTTGTAAGCCTTATTATCATAGTTTATATTTTATTCTACTTAACAAAGTGGAGATATCCAATGAAGCACTGACTGTGTATTTAGATAGCTTTGATCAATATTTATAGTTGCTAGTAGCCACACAAAGCCAATGTTGCCACAATAATTATTGTTGATTAAACAACTATTGTATTCATTAGTGGTAATTAGAGGTAGTGGGTCCCAGATTATCAAACACTTGATACTCCACATTGAACCACAAAGCTCTTCTAATCACTATGTGCTAAATACATAATATAATTACATACTCATATTAAACAATTGAGTAAGATGAACCTCCAATGTAATAAGGAAGTTGAGTCCATTTTTATTTTTTTTTATCTATGTTCACATTCAAACTTAAATACTAGTATTTTTTTTAAAGGGGGCATACATTAATTACGTGAGCAGTTTTTCTTTCACTCTATAAATTTGGGCCACTTCGTATATTCTTTTCAAGTAACCGAGATTTTCCTGGACCCCCCCCTTTTGTAATTAATGTACGCCCCCAAAGTTCATTTTCATAATTAAATTAATTCTCCAAGTTTTATTTTACTAAGCCCGCCAAAACGAGCGGAAGCCGAGCAGTAAGAGGCGGGGTGTGTGTGTGTGACGTCATTTGGGCCCTGGAAAACACATCATTTTGTAAGGAGATTTTCTTAATTCTTCAATAAGGAATTCCAGTAATTTTTTTATTGATATTAACCGTCTATCAGAATTAATTGTGTTTATAAAGAAAAAAATTGATCAAGATTTCATTTTTAAAGTTACGATTTTTATTTCTCCCGCCTATTCTGATGACATCTTTTAGAAAATTTAAAATCGCAGGTAGCACCACACGCTAGCCAGTAGCGACTCCCGTGTGAGCTAATTCTGACTGTAACGAAATCAGCTGTTCGTGGACTGCCATCTTAAACTTAGGCAAATGCCAGTTGTGGTAGGGGAGCCCAAGAGGCTAAAGGGGTAGTAACTCGAGCGTTGTGGGGACCTATTGGATTGCGAAGATTAGATGCTAAAAAGAAAAAAGTTTATATGATGTATGCCCTTTCACTGGTGGGGGGGGCGAGTATAAATTTTCAAAAATGTAAAAAAATAGTCACAATGAGATACTAGAGCACGTCAGATATTAAAAGTGTATACGCCCTACGTGTTTCTGGTAACGGAGAGATATTAATCTAACGACTTTCTACCTCTTCGTACGGCCACACCCACCAAGTGTGGCCGTACGAAGAGGTAGAAAATTGAAAAAAATAAAATTATTGGAGCTTGCCAGATATTCAGTAGGAATGTTAAGTGGACCCTAAAATATGTCATATTCAAAAGACTGACGATTTGGACGTAACCAAAACACTGGCTGATTTTTAAAAATGTAAAAAAAAAAAGTGACCTTGAAATACTCGAGCCCACCAGATTTTTATACAGACGGTTCAGCTTGATGTCCTTGTTGTGCCGACCTATAATCAGACAATTTAATTATTTTTATTTTTTATTACTGAATAGAATTACAACAAACAAAAAATAAAATATAATGATAAAAAAAGTATATACATGTAAAATTTGTATTTGTAAGAAAATTGCTTAATGAAAAAAAAGATTAAGAATGAGTTTTTTAATTGTTGTCATCATCAGTGGAATCGTCTTCCTGTTGCAAATTCAAATCGATTTGGTCACCGTCATCAACGTCTTGCGTATCTGTGATCAGAAATGGTTATGATGAATAACAACTTTTTATTTATTTCGTGATATTATTATTGTATTAAAAATAAAACATACCTGAATCTGGAGTATCCCCTAGAGCAGTATTCCGCAAAGTGTGTGCCGCGGCACAGTGGTGTACCGTGGTCGGTAAACGGAGTGCCTTGTCAAATCCCATCGGTGGCTCAAAAAGACATAGGCTTTTTCAACAAATGAAAGACCAGTCTAAGAAACAGGTTCATGAGTTCGTCTTTCAAAACATCAAAAAAAGCAAGCTACGTGATCGCTAATATGCTAGTTAAATTCAAGTAGCCTCATTTTCCATCAAGAATCCATTCTCAGGTAGCTTTTCCCTTGGACACTTAACCGATAAACGAGCAGGAAGAATTCATGGAGCTAAAATTTGATCGGACATTAAAACTAAAATTTTCTGAAACAGAGCTAGCACATTTGGCTGCGCTTAAAAAATGGGTATCCACTGCTTTCAAAGTGTGCTATTGCAATTCTCTTACCATTTCCCACAACCAACTTACGCGAAGTGGGGTTTTCGACTCTCACTACAATTAAATTTAAAAAAAAGAGAACTCCCTGAGGACCATCGACGAATAGATGAGAGCAGCATTATCAACGATTGCTCCAAATTTTGATTGTCTATGCTTATAAGCAGGTTCACATTTCTGCTTAAACATCTTTTCATATTATATTGATTTTGATAATTAATATTAAATAAGCATTGGTTTTTTCTTTGGTGTGCCTCTAAAATTTATTAATTTGGTAGGTGTACCTAGAACATAAAAAGTTAGCGGAACACTTCCCTAGAGTGTCAGGTGTTGTGATAATATCTTGATATAGTAGGAAATACGAAGTTCTCAGCAGCAGCTACTTCGGCTTGTAGAAATCGTCAGATTATAATATTTCCGTTACCCTTACATGATTTCCTTTAAAATAAAATAAAAATGAACCGCGCACGAGTATTTCCACGTGACGTTTTTTTTTTGCAACTTTGTGACTCGCCATTTTTTTTATGTCACATTCAAGTCGTCAGATTATTGAAATGTAAACTTTTCTGCATGTAATTAACTCATTTACCTAAATCTGACACGCTCAAGTATTTTTGGTGATCGATTTTTTTTTACTAATCTGATCGATTGTCCTTGATGCACCCCCCTATACATATATAGGGTTCATATATGGTCTTAGTTCATAACAGGGTGCAAGGTATCTCCCCTTAGTTATCCTGTCGCGTTTGAGTAAATCCCAAAATCCCCGCTTAAGCTCCCCTATTTTTTTTTTTTTTTTTACATGTGCCCCACGCAGGAGGCCCTGAGGAAAATAATTTCCCTCAGGGCCTATGTCATCTTTAGGGATGCTGTGTGGAGGGTGTTTTTAAGGAAAGGAAGGAGAGGAGAGTTCTAGGAAGGAAAAGGGTTTAAGTAGGAATCTGGGGTTCAGTGTGTCCTGGTCATCCGCCTCCAAAACCTAGACAAACCTCACCCCCTGAACCCGGGCACCCCTGCTAAATCACCAAATGTAGCGAACCACTTGGGGTGACCTACCACCTTGACTACCTTTCAAATTTTTTCTTAGACTGTCCACAATTTGCTAGTAGTTAGCTAGTGATACGATTACACATGCCTCGATGTGTTGTGTCATCGAGGCTTTACTTAAACTAAAAATACTAATAACAAGATAGCATGCGAAACTGTTTGGTCTATACCTCTCTCATCATAAACAAACCATCTCTCATGTAATAGAAAGAGATGCACGATCATGATTCAATGATCGTACAAACTGGCTTACAGATGATGTCAGAATTCTTTTGACCAATCATGAAGCGTTTTTAAGAATGTTTAATTAATTCTCAGAATAATAATATATTAGGTCCTTACATATGAAATTGACGTTTTGTATGGGAGGAACATAAAGTCGATTTTTTTAATATAATATATTTATTTAATCAAAGTATGTACCATTGCCATCTATGCACTTTTGCCATCTCATAGGTAGTTCATCGATCCCTTTACTAAAAAAACCATTCGGACGGGAATCAATAAAATCTTTGAAGGCGGTTTGGACTGCCCCATCGGAGTTGAATTGTTCCCTTGCAAGAAGTTATCCAAATTTCGAAAAAAATGGTAATCTGTTGGGGCAAGGTCCGGAGAGTACGGTGGATGTCTTAGACATTCCAATTGAAGCTCCTCTAATTTGGTAGCCGTCTGTTGTGTAGTGTGTGGTCTAGCGGTCAACGCGCGTTTGTTGATTTGCTTCACTCAATTCGTGAGGTACCCCCCTTTCAAGCTTTTTCACCTTCCCAATTTGCTTCAAGTGGATTAAAACAGTTTTATCACTAACACCGCAGCCTGCAGCTAACTCGGACGTGGTTTGCGATGAATCCGCTTCCACAATAGCCTTCAATTCTTCATTATCAACTTTGGTCTCCGACTGTCCACGGGGCTTGTTCTGCAGGTCGAAATTTCCAGAACGAAAACGTTGGAACCAAAAACGCACTGTGTTTTCTTTTGCGGCACCGTCGCAATACACATCATTAATCCTTCGAGTCGTTTCTGCAGCACGGTGGAACTCGTACTCGTAAATAACGCGATATTTCAAGTTTTCCATTTTGTAAACTAAGTGACGCAATGAAAAAAAAAAATTAATGAAAAAACAAATGAATTATAATTTTCGAAACACAAATGCATGAGTGAATAGCTGTATAAATTTGAATTTGGAATTCCTAACCTAAGAGAAGATATTATATTATTAATTGTTTTTGTGTTTAATTCGTAGAACTCCATTTTAATTTTTAGAAATTTAATTAAAATTAAATTTGATAATGTTATTATCGAATTCTGCAAGTTTTTTGGTTAGTGTTTTAGTTACAGCTGTTTCGACTTGTAAGGTCATTTTCAAACTGTCAGTTTGACCTTAAAGACCTTAAATGACCTTACAAGTCGAAACAGCTGTAACTAAAACACTAACCAAAAAACTTGCAGAACTCGATAATAACATTATCAAATTTAATTTTAAGAGAAGATATTTGAGATCAAAGTTGCCAGTACCGCAAAACGCCAATTTCATATGTAAGGACCTAATAGAAATATATTTATATACAATAAAAAAACACATAAATTTGTTTAAGACCACTTTTATTTTAAAACACTACCGGTTTCAGAAGCACCCTTCCTTCGTCAGGAGAATATTATAACTAAACTATGATACAGAATTTTAGGTGTTTGAGTGGGAGGTGAGCAAAGGGGTGGGGGTAATTGCTAATCACCTAATTTCTACAGATCACACTTTTAACCTTTCCTGGTCTGTAATGCGTAAATACTACACATTGCTTCTAATAACTTTTATATCTCTATAAATATAATGAATTCTGGGTTCAGATTTTAGGTATTCCTCCGTTATACATTTACACACTGAATTAAAAAATAATATTTTAAATAATTAGCAAATTTAATTCAAAATCAGAGATATTTTGTTAAATATCGGGAATAAACCACAAATACAATCAACCGTGTGCCAGTGTGGACCGTGATACGCGAAGAGTGTGCGGGGGGAGATGACATGCTATGTGACGTCTCGCTCTACTATGCTATACGGGAACACGAGAAACAGAGACCGCCGTGTTGTGTTTCGACCGTCGATACCTATGACCGCGTAGTAGCTAAACATACATAGCTGTATATATGTATTGGGTAGCAGCCCAGCGCCTCAGTCGTTCGCGGGCAATCCTTTGAGATGGACTCCTCGCCTGTTTTTTGAGCAACGGACGATGGTTTTTTCATGTTTTCAGCAATTAAATTACAATTATTATCACTTGTAACACAAATTACGAAAAACAAAAGCGATTAGCTATGAATGTTCATATATTTCCGACATAAAATCGATGATTTTAACACGTGAATTGATTACACAGCACCGGAGCGCGTATATATTTTTTTAGCACAGTAAGGGAAAGGTTAATAAGGACACAGGGGTTAAAATTCTTCACCGTAACAATAAAAGCAAAAAATTAGATAATTTAGAAGCACTAGAAATCAGAAAATCCCTAAATAATAATGCTAGTATTTTGAATAACCAAATTAAGTTAACTTTCAGTCCCATTCTAAATATTTTTCCAATTAACCGCTCTGTTCTTTCCGGAAATCCCGCAATTACCCCCACCCCTTTGCTCACCTCCCACTCAAACACCTAACATTCTGTATCATAGTTTAGTTATAATATTCTCCTGACGAAGGAAGGGTGCTTCTGAAACCGGTAGTGTTTTAAAATAAAAGTGGTCTTAACCTTTCCTGGTCTGTAATGCGTAAATACTACACATTGCTTCTAATAACTTTTATATCTCTATAAATATAATGAATTCTGGGTTCAGATTTTAGGTATTCCTCCGTTATACATTTACACACTGAATTAAAAAATAATATTTTAAATTATTAGCAAATTTAATTAAAAATCAGAGATATTTTGTTAAATATCGGGAATAAACCACAAATACAATCAACCGTGTGACAGTGTGGACCGTGATACGCGAAGAGTGTGCGGGGGGAGATGACACGCTATGTGACGTCTCGCTCTACTTTGCTATACGGGAACACGAGAAACAGAGACCGCCGTGTTGTGTTTCGACCGTCGATACCTACGATCGCGTAGTAGCTAAACATACATAGCTGTATGTATGTATTGGGTAGCAGCCCAGCGGCCAGCGCCTCAGTCGTTCGCGGACAATCCTTTGAGATGGTCTCCTCGCCCGTTTTTTGAGCAACGGACGATGGTTTTTTCATGTTTTCAGCAATTAAATTACAATTATTATCACTTGTAACACAAATTACGAAAAACAAAAGCGATTAGCTATGAATGTTCATATATTTCCGATATAAAATCGATGATTTTAACACGTGAATTGATTACACAGCACCGGAGCGCGCGTATTTTTTTAGCACAGTAAGGGAAAGGTTAAACAAATTTATGTGTTTTTTTATTGTAAATTATGGCGAGCCACAAAGTTAGTGCTTTTTACAAATATCTAATATATAAAATTCTCGTGTCACGGTGTTTTTTATCATACTCCTCCGAAACGGCTGGACCAATTTTGATGAAATTTTGTGTGCTTATCTGGTAGGTCTGAGAATCGACCAACATCTATTTTTCATACCCCTAAAAGTAAAGGGTGTTCCACTCCGAATTTTTTTTTTTTTTTGGACAAATTTTTTATTTTTTTTTTATGGTGAGGCATTAAAAAATACATGCAACCCTAAATTTTCACCCTTCTACCATTAACCCCTATTTTTTAAAAGTGATATTAGTAATTCAAACCGGTGTCACTTCTGACCCGATGAGAACGAAGCCGGCCTCTTTTCTCTAATTTTAAATTTTTTACTAATCAATTACTGTTTGATATTGTTACTACAAACATGATTCACGGTCCATGCGGTAATTTGAATCGTTCATCGACTTGCATGGTAGACGGAAATTGTACAAAGGGTTTTATTAAAGATTTCACCAACGATACGGTCACACATGTTGAAGGATATGCAATATATCGTTGAAGAAATACCGATAATGGCGGACAATCATTAATTAAAAATATCAGTAACGTAGACATTGACATTGACAATCGTCGGGTGGTACCATATGCACCTCTGTTGAGTAAAAAAGTGGGAAGGAAAAAGGCATGAGGGGTGGGTAGGAATCTGGAGGTCATTGTATCCGGGAGTGAATCCATCCCTCCAACTGCGGTATTTTTCATACCCCTAAAAGTAAATGGTGTTCCACTCCGAATTTTTATTTTATTTTTTTTGGACAAATTTTTTATTTTTTTTATGGTGAGGCATTAAAAAATACATGCAACCCTAAATTTTCACCCTTATACAATTAACACCTATTTTTTAAAAGTGATATTAGTAATTCAAACCGGTGGCACTTCTGACCCGATGAGAATGAAGCCGGCCTCTTTTCTCTAATTTTAAATTTTTTACTAATCAATTACTGTTTGATAATGTTACTAAAAAAATGATTCAAGGTCCAATCAAGGAAAATCGTTGGGTGGTAAAATATGAACCTCTGTTGAGTAAAAAAGTGGGAAGGAAAAAGGCATGAGGGGTGGGTAGGAATCTGGAGGTCATTGTATCCGGGAGTGAATCCATCCCTCCAACTGCGGTGCAAGACCATTGCCTTGAGCGGAATTGACCTTTTACCTTGACCTTTCCAGCCAGACACTTTCTAGAAAGGTCAAAAGGCATCCCTCAACCAGTCTCTCTCGATCCGGTCCGCCACGCAGCAGGTGGGCAGACGCATCCGCCGCCAAGACCCGCACAAAGGTCACCCTTGCTAAATCACCAAACGTAGCGAACCGCTTGGGGTGACCTATGACAGAGGTGTTCGTTATCCAATAAATGGTTCCCGGGGCGGCGGCACCCGTACCCGCTTCCTTTCATAAATTCCCGTAAGTAAGTGGAAAAGTAAGAAAATCACAAAAAATATAAATTCATACACAACGCCATCTCTGATACTGACAAAAACAAAGCACGGACAGTTGGGCATCGATAATTGCTTCATTGTGTAATTTTTAACTTAATAAAAATACTTAATTTAATTCAACAGTTATTGATTCTGAGGCGGTACGAAGTTCGTCGGGTCAGCTAGTATATTTATATATTTAGAATCGATATTTTTTATTCTACATGAACACATTTTTTATAAGTCAAAATATTTTTCACTCAATACATTTCATCTCATTATTAAATATTTCCTTAATACATTTCATCTCATTATTATTAAATATTTTAATTACCTACCACTTTGCATGTTTTATTCATTCTAAACTGTAGATGTTTTCAATATTTTAAAGGAATACATTTTTTTCATATCAAAAAAATGTTCTTACTAATCCTCTAAAGAAGACAATATTTTTAGTTTCATTTAACTAAAATATATATTTACCTCTCGTAATAAAAATAATATATTTTTGCAATAATATGCATACAGCTACCTTGAATTTCAATTAGAAACGCTTTTCGAAAAATAATTGCCTTGAACAACCTTGGAAATGTTAAATGCTTTAGCACACTTCAACGAATTTACTTGACCGTTGATAATTTTTTAACATTAAAAATAGATTTCTATCTAAATTGCCAAATAATTGTAATAGGAAATTGTGCAAGTGTGGTCTTAAGGAATTATTGGACTCTATCTGCCGGTTCAGTGAATTCTAGAACTTTTACTGAAACTAAATGCTCTTATTATATAAATAATAACGTAAAAAAGTGAACCTGTCTACACGAACAAAATACCAGGAGCTCAGTAATATGATTGGGTTTTTCCATTTGGTTATTATTATAAATATATAGGGTGTCCCAATAGAAAGTTGATATTTAGTGGATCGATTTAAACAAAAGTAAGGGTTCTATTGAAAAAATGTTTATTAAATACTAAAATACACCATTTGGGAATTTATTTCTGAAAAATAATATTGTCCAAATGTAAACCCTCACGTTCACGGCATTCATTTAATCGAAGAGTAAAATTTCTTATGACGGCTCGCCAGGTAGGCTTCGTGATGGCTGCCATTTTGTGACCGATATTTTCTTTTAATTGCCTCAGGGAAGTCGGATTTTTGGCGTACACTTTAGATTTGAGATAACCCCACAGGAAAAGTCCATAGGGGTTAGGTCAGGACTAGACGTGGGCAAAATTGAATGACCGAATTAAATGAATAAATTCAATCTTGTGACACACTCAATCTAATTCTCAATTTCAAAAGGAATTGATCCTTCATTCCTTATCTTTGGCCTTGCATCCTACGATTTCTAATGACACCATACATTTTTAATTTCCATTTATTTTACTGTTAAATTATTTCAATGAATAATGTGTTCTGTAAACGATTTAAATATTATATTGTTTCATAGGTATTTAAATATTATTAAACGGGCCGCGCGCCGCGAAGTGGTCGACGGACGGTATTGTGAACGACTCGCCTATTACGATTGTATTCCGCTACCGCCGTGCCGCCATTCTAAAAACACCCGAACATCATCAAAGTCCATGTCCCAAAATGGCCAAAACGCGGCCGCGATTCATCCGGGTTGCCCGAGCATCTCTTTCACGCAATGAATTAATCATTCATCCTAATCAATAGTCCTGAGATTGTCATAAGGTCCCCGCCGTCCCAGGTCCGTGTTCAATGTCCGCGTCCCAGGTATCTAGTCTGTCGAAATCGAGATTGTCCGATTCCGACAGACAGAGGAATTAAAACAAAAGTCTTTTTCACTTGTGACGTCATGGTCTTTTGTAAATCTCAGACCTAGAAATGACGTCAGGCGTCATCGTCACGTCAATGTCACGATATGTCCCAAACGCATCCCAGTCCTAGGTCCGCAGCTCGCGAGTAAATCAAGTCACTGCTAGGTAAGACACAAAACATTCGTCAAAAGTTACTAATTCATTCCGCAATGCCAGCCCTTAATCCGTCCGCGCGGTTCATTTATTCCCCCGCGCGCCAAGCCGTCAATTTCATTACATAGTTAGTCGAAAACTTTCGACTTTGAATCTGAACATCAGCAGTGAGAAGCTAAAATGATGCTTATCTGTTTTTTGGTACGTACGGAAGATATTGTACCTACCTACTTTTAGACGTAGATCTTGGGTCGATATAATATGTAAATTTGCAGATATTATAAGGCCAATTAGCTGTTGTTAGCTGTCATAAAATACTCATCTTAATGTTAAATGTATGTTTATATTAGATCACGTGAAATGGAACAAAATTATAAGTTTAATAAATAAAATAAAATCAATAAAATTTTAAGGGTGAAACGAAAACTTGTATAATTTTAAGATATAATTGCTAGCAATAAATACATTTTACATACGAAAAATTACGACACTAAAAAAAGACAAACAATATAGGATTTAAATGTTCGGTCTCCTCTTTGTGTGGTGTTTCGTAGCCTATTGGTCTCCTCTTTGTGCGGTGCTTCGTAGCCTCCCCACTCATTGTGATTTGAAAACCGATGAAACGAAAAAGTGACACTAAAAAGAGTCAAACACATTAATCTATAGGTTTTAGCGAGATAATCAGATAGAATAATCGGTCTCCTCTTTGTGCGATGCTTGGTAGCCTATCAGTCTCCTCTTTCGCGGTACTCCGGGTACTCCGTGGCCTCCCGGTCTCGTGTGCGGTGTTAGCCTCCCCATTCATTTAATTTTCAATTATTATTATTATTTTTTTTTTTTCTTTTTTTTTTTTTTTTGGGATTTAATTGAATTAAAGGAATCAATTCAAAAGGCCATGGGAATCAGACTGAATCGATTCACTCCTGGAAATCATTCTGCCCACGTCTAGTCAGGACCACGAGGAGGCCAATTTATGTCACCTCTCCTGGAGATCGATTTGCCAGGGAAAATTTCACGAACTCATGGCAGAGACGTATTGAACGTATGTAATGTTGCTCCGTCTTGCTGGAACCATGTTCTTTCGTTGTAGCCAGTAAGTTTGTAGGGGTCCAGCATTAGGTCTTTGTGCAAAATGCTGTGTAACGATGATCTATGCACATTTAAAGCACTTGCGCGCTTCCGAATCGAAAATTTTGAGTCGTCACGAAAAGACTGATAAACACTCTTTACGTTTTCTACTGTTCTCGATGACCTTGGTCGCCCGGATTTTGGTTTTGCCAGTGTTGTACCGATCTCTTCAAACTTTTTGACCCATTTTCGAATGAGAGGAATGCTTGGCGCATCATTGAATTGGCGAAAACCTCAAATATTGCAGAATCTTCTACGTGCTACAGTCGCCGAATAACCATTTTTGTAAAACTCACGCACGCACAACGCGCGGTCGCTCCCGAGAAATGCTAAATAGGGACTAAATTCCCAAGAGCCTGACTACTGATTGACATAACCCCGCGCCCCTCGGAAAAGTTGCGTTCACACAGAAAGCAAAACAAATATCAACTTTCTTTTGGGACACCCTGTATATTGTTCAATAATAGTAGTTCAAAATCACATGACAAGTTTTTTAAAATTTTCCTCAGATTTTTTAAGGTTTGAAAATTAATTCGCTTAGAAATATTTTAGACACTTTAATCATAAATAATAATAATCATAAATACTGCGAGTAATACACTTATTTGCCTTTGAAATAGTACATATATCGATCGACTATTTTTTTATTAGTCTTTTTATAGACTAAGAAAAAAATTAAGTATCAGGCCTATAAAACTGTTTTAAAAATCTCCTACTTACGAATCCCTTTTCGGTTATGGTTACGTTGTAAATGTGGAAAATTAAATTCGTCAGAAAATGTTTGTAAAACATTTAAATATTTGTGCATGAGCATCACAAAATAAAACATGCTTTCAATGTTCTTTTGTGAATAAATCAAAACAAGCGGCTAGTGTTAAACGAGAATCTAAACCTTATCGCCATCTACATAAGGAGTGTTATTGTTAGTAGCCTGATCACGAATTTTACATGATGTGGTGCATCACCTTAAACGTAGAAGCTAAATCCGTTGTATATTAATCTGTTTTCTATTTACTTTATTTTGTACAATGGGGATTTTTTTAAATAGAATGTTTTCATAAAAGACAAAGTTAACAATAGGCAGGTGACATGTCACCTCAACCATCATCTCATATATCTTATTGTTCTCTCTTAGGAGTATATTTGTATGTAAGCTAATATTTGTATGGATAATATAATGGCGTTTTACGATTCTATTTAAAATAAGATAACAATAAGATCCAGTGACAAGAACATAAATTCAAGAATATTATTTGAATTATTATTTATGTTCTAATAAACTTGCAGTAAATATTGTTTAGTACTACTAAATAATAATATTAATTAATTAAACCCGGACATTTAAATCTGGTGCGTATAATAATACCTAGGTCTCTCATTCAAAATTTAGGCATATTAGATTTGTCAAAGAATTTATATATAAAAATGCAAAAATCAGTCATTTTAAATACATGTAGGATTACAAAAGATTTTTTAAATATTTATATTGAGGGATCAGTAAGATTTATAGGTTCAGTTAGGAATTCCACAGAGCCGAACCCTCTCATATGAAAATATCTGGAGTCGGTGAATTTTTTTTCCCATTTGGTCTCTGGTAGGTTGACATGTTGTTCTTGTATTGTTTTGTATTTATAATACTTATATAGTGCAATTGCATAGCGTGGATTGACTAGATGATCATTTGGGAAGTGTGTGAAAGGGTTTAGTTTTAACCCGCATATTTAAATCTGGTGCGTAAAAACTCAGGTATGCCTCATACATCACACCTATGTCTAGTAATTTTACATTGTCGTGTAAAGAAGCTTATGGGTTCGAGTGGATAAACCTTATTATTATTGCTAAGGAACAAATTGTTTTTTTTATTGATGTGTAGAGAAGGTAGTAAAATATTATTATTAATACTATGCTTTTGTTTGAATAGGTAGAGCAAAAAATAAAACTTTAAAATTAATTGTGATACTGTAACGGGACATATAAATGCACAATCTTAACGTCGAACACAATTACTCTTTATTTTGCGGTACAATGTACGAGGCATGTTCAGAAAGTAAGTGTACTGAATTTTTTTATAAGAAAAAAAGTAAATTAGAAAAAAAATTAGAGGATATTGTTGATACACTTATTGGCTATTTTTCCAAATAAGCCGACCCGTTCAATGCATATGGTGAGCCGTGGCACAAGTTTATTTATGCCCTCCTCGAAGAATTATCCCGCCAGCTCCTTCCCCCACTTCAGGACCACTTTCTGCACCTGCTCGTCGGTTGAAAATTTATTTTCATCCATACATGCCTTCAGGAAGGTGAAAAGATAGTAATCTAAAGACGCCAAGTCAGGTGATTACGGGGGGTGGTTCAAAATATCCCAACTAAATGAGTCCAGAAGCGAATTGGTGGCTAAAGCTGTGTGAGGACAGACGTTTTCGTGAAAAAAGCACATTTCTCTGGTCAGCATTCCCCTCCTTTTGTTTTGAATGCTCCTTTTGAGTTTTTTTCCTTTTTTTTATCACAATATTGTTGTGCATTGTGATCTCAATATGAGGCAGAAAAACAAAACACCGAGGCCATGATTTTTTTGCCCGAAATTGTGGTTTTCAATTTTTTGACAAATGCGGAATTGGTGTGATGCCATTTTGACGACTGTTTTTTTTCCAAAGGTGTGTAATAAGTCACCTACTATCATCTCCGGTCACAATAGAGCTTCAGAAATCCTCACCTTTTTTTCTTATAGGTGTTATTCCTTCCGTGAATAAAAAGCGGTTCACAGCACTTGGCGGGATTTTTTGCTGACATCTTTCACGCAACCTGATACTACAACAGTTTACGTACTACAATGTTCCTGCCATGCTCGTTCTAGTCAGGAGACCCCCTCTACCACTCAGTGTTGCCAACCCTTAAAAAACTAAAAACCACTACCCGCTATGGTCACAGTACACTTACTTTCTGAATATGCTAAGTATTTGCAAATATTTACAGCTGTTTAATAATAATAATACAGTGTAATGAATCTTAACAACCACTTTATGGGTTCACTTTATTTTGGAAGAACGACACATTACACCTGTGTCGGTCTTCCAATGGAAACGTAGCTGGTTTTCACGAGTATGGTTTCGATGAGTATATTATCCCTCTGGGTTAGCTGAACTTTGAAGTAAACGGTTTACGAAGCGTCTCTTGGGTCAGACCT
Source organism: Limnephilus rhombicus (assembly GCA_929108145.2). Classification (NCBI taxonomy): domain Eukaryota; kingdom Metazoa; phylum Arthropoda; class Insecta; order Trichoptera; family Limnephilidae; genus Limnephilus; species Limnephilus rhombicus. The sequence continues at coordinate 14,729,299 of OV815270.1, forward strand.
GCCAGAGATTCACTGAAGTAGCGCGGTAGGCACCGGGAAGCAACTTGCTCTCTGGAACTGAAAGATGACTTATAACGGGTCATCACAACTGTGACATCCCTTCCAGGGATCACATCTGTAAACCTGAGCGGTGGGGCGAAAAAGTAACCTATAGCCTCCCTCGTCCTAATTAGTAAGAGACAAAGTGATTCGGGAACGAGAAAGTATTCGAGATCGAATAACTGATAAGTTTGCGCTTGGAAATCGACATATTAATTAGATTATTTGTTACAATACAAAAATAATTTTGGAAATTTAAAAATAAATTAAAATTTGCTCTGAAACCAGGTTATTTTTGATAATATATATACATACATTATTCCAAAATTCATACAAATTCAAAAAAAGTCTCCCAACTAAAAGTTTCTCGTGTGCGCATCTCCATATACCGTAATGGATTTTTATGCCCGCAACTGTTACAACACAACTGTCTCCGCAACTAAAGTCTCTCGTCGGCAAACGCCCTTATTCTCTTTATTATTTTTTAAAAGTTCATTACATAAATAACTTCACAATTATACCGTAATATTATAATTATAAATGACAGTGTTCTCTCTCTTAAAATGACAATATTTGATAGGTGGATGATACATATAAACAATTGGCTGAAAGTCGTTATTGAGTTTGTGTTTTTACTTGTCTTTTAATATTAAATTTACGCTATATCTTTTAATATTACTAGGTAACTGTAATAAATATTACGTAAGAATTCTATTATCATTGGTCCTTAACATTGATTTTAGTGTTAAAGGTTAAAGGTTATCTACTGAATAAACTAAGTACATAGAACTGTTTAATATCGTAACATAATTTTATCTTCTTTATGAATTTTATAATTTATTTTTAATTTTCCAGAATTGAATAATTTTAAACATTTTTATAATAAACAGATTGAAAAAGATGAAAAATGATTTATAACAAAAATATTTCTTATTTTTAATGACAAAGTTCGTCACATATTTAGCTGCTGTATCGGTTTGCTGTAAAACCTGTTTATCTAGTCACTGCGGTTAGTTTGTTAAGAGGTAAAGTATTACATTATACCTACTATACAGATATAAAAAGGGATATAATTAATATTAATATGGCAAAATGTTACAAGGAAAAATAAAAAAAATTAAAATTATAGTTTTATAGTCAATGCATTTAGTATGTATAAAAGTGTATATTTTTTTCATAGATAAAGGTATATAAAATAAATAAAACTGGTATGTGTAATCTGAAACTGAAACTGCAATAGAAATACATAATATCACACTGGCTATTCAATTCAAAATAATTAATTGTTCATCTGTAAAATTGACATACAAATAAGTTATAAATACAGGGCGTTAAGGGACGTACTTGACTTACTTTAACCAGTGATTCCTGACATTATTTGGAGTAAAAAATGTAAATAAAATTTTGGTCTCTGGTGTCATTTTTGATGTTTTTTTTTTTACAAAAACATAAAAAAATGGTAGGCGTTGGACAGTTGGAGGTGGAGTAAGGGGTGGGTCGGCTACTCGGCTACTCGGCTGAGGGACCAATGACGACATGCGGAAGAAATTTTTTTTTGTTTGCTTTGTAAAAAAAAAAAAAAAGTCGCCAAAAAAGTCACCGGAGACCAAAATTTCATAAATATTTTTTTACTCCAAATAATGTCAGGAATCGCTGGTTAAAGTAAGTCAAGTACGTCCCTCAACACCCTGTATAAATAATATGATTTAGAATTGTTGGACAATGAGCCATTTGTGTCAATTTTTCATTGGCTTAGAAAAAACCTTGTGAATAATTTTTTATAAGGATATATTTTTAAGAATAACAAGGCTTCACTATTAACTAATAGGTATAACATAAGTAATAATAATAAAAATAAGGAAGAAAGTGTGCGGGAGAACATGTAAAGAAGTATAGAGAAAATGACGTAAAGAATTATATATTCATGAATTTGTGTTCGAACATTGTGCAAGCCGCTCATTATAACTCAACTGTTGCAATTTCCAGCGCAGATGGAGTAAATGTGCAGTACCAAGTGTCAGACGAGCAGGCCACGGGAACATGTGCAGTTTTGATCACCGGCACGCAACGTTCGCTGTGCGCAAACCTCGCGGCGGCACAGGTCTTCACTGAGAACCATCTCGATATACCCAGTAACCAGGAACTCATCAAACAGGCGAAGATTATCTATACTTCAGTAAGTATATTATTTATACACGGTGCTGCGCTGCATGCAGAGTCAAGAACACCCATATTCCAGATGTCTGTGATAGTTGATCAGTCCAACTTCTAAATGGTTAAATATGGGTGGAATGGTTTTAAACCGCAGTTCCGTATTAATATTTGGAGGTATGATATTAATTAAATCGAATGGCTGAATCAAACGCTGAACACCCGGAAATATCAATCGCTGGAGTAGTTAATAATGTTGCTCTTCATAATAATGATCTGTTAAGCTATTCTTGTACATGCGGGGGCTCAAGAATAAGTACTTGTGATCCTAAGCCCCCGCATGGTATCTAAGTAGGCAACTACTTACATACTTTGTAGTGCTAAAGGCAACTACTTACATACTTTGTAGTGCTAAATTGCAAGGTTATATTATTATATTAATGGTGATTATTTTAATTTGCAGGGTTTCTTCCTAGCTGTCAGTCCACCCTCCATCATAAGGCTGGCCCAACATGCCCATGACAATAACTACACCATGGTCATGAACATTAGTGCTCCTTTTGTATCCCAGTTCTATAAGGACCCCTTAATGGAGACCATGCCCTATGTGGATATCCTGTTTGGAAATGAAACTGTATGCATTATTTTACTATCGTAAAATTCAAACGTGAAATATTTGAAGATTATTTTCACAAATAATATAATATAATAATGTTGTTGCAGGAAATGTCAACTTTTGCCCAAGAAATGAAATGGGACGAAGTGTCATTGAAGGAAATTGCTCTAAAAGCTTGTTTGCTCCCCAAGAAGAACCAGAAACGAGCCCGCGTAGTCATAATAACCCAAGGACGAGAACCCGTCCTCCTTGCCTCTAACGGAGTAGTTACCGAGATCCCCGTTATTGCCCTGCCCAAAGAAAAGATTGTCGACACCAATGGAGCCGGAGACGCCTTTTCCGGAGGTTTCCTCGCCCAGCTGGTTTTAGGAAAGCCTTTTGAAGTCTGCGTAAAGTGCGGGATATACGCCGCTTCAGAAATTATAAAAAGGTCTGGCTGTACCTTCTCTGGAAAACCTGACTTCTCTTTTTAAACGACTTATTAGAACTAATCAATTATTAGCAATCATGTTTATATCTGTGGAGGGATACAAACTCACATTCATAGCCGGACATTATTATTTGTTAGCATATTGTTCAGCAAGCAATAACTTATTGTGTGGCATTTACAATCTCTGTACTTATTTGATAGTGTATAAAATGTACCTGAAGACGATACTGTTTAGCAATTACCCTCGATTTTAACTGTTACCATAGGTTATTTTCAACTTTTACAAGCACAAATATTTGGGTTTAAAGGAGTATGCAATAATAAAAACATTAATTATTAAAACATAATATCACAATTTTCTGAAGCTTACAAGCTCTAAAAAGTAAATTTTAATAATGAAAACATAATAAGATTAATGGAATGCATAATACATACTGGGATAGTGGCCTTATTATTTATAAAATAGACTGCAGCTTTAAAAGCGCTCCAAATTCCTGACTTCCCATCTTGATAATATACAAGAAAACAAAAACAATTAATTGTAAACAGTAAATTACATTATGTTTTCTGCTTTATTTTCCGATAATATACAAGAAAACAAAAACAATAAATTATGAACAGTAAATTACATTAGGTTTTCTGCTTTATTTTCCTTTTCCTCAACAAGTTCCTACACCAACTTGCAGCTGAATAGGTACACCAATTTGTAGTAATGACTACACCAATTTGCACCCAGGCAGCATCATGGGTATGGGTCAGTCTTAAGCAGTCAAAAGCCAAGTCTTCCATCATTGCACAATTTTAGTTTTTATGTTATGATTTAAAGCTGGGGTGGAGAAACAGTTGGTCGCGAGGCCAATCAGTGTGGCCCGCTAGCCTTTTGGTGCGGCCTGCTGAAAAATTTCAAATAAAATTTTAAAATAACATCAAGAATGGCTGATGGCATCATGGTGTGTCAGATACTTTTTTATGTTAGTTAAAGTTAAATAAATATAAAATCACCTTCATGAAGCGTAATAATCATAAAAATCTAGTTTCCCAGTGGTGGTTCTTCAAGAGGGACAGGGGCAGTCCTCACCAGTTGCACTCGAAACCTTCTAAAGTAAATAACAGTCCATGCTTTGTCTTCACCAAATCTAGTTTCCCAGTGGCGGTTCTTCAAGAGGGACAGGGACAGTCCTCACCAGTTACACTCGAAACCTTCTAAAGTAAATAACAGTCGATGTACGGCGCATTATGGTTCGTTCCTTGCGTTGTTTCGCTATCGTATGCAACTGCGCAAGCGCACTCGTATGTGAATTCAAATACTGTGGAGACAATTCTTTGGATCCCCGCTGAACCATTTGTTTGCGCAGTTATGGGCGGGAATCGCTCGCGTTCAAATTAAGTTGGATAATAATCTTCAAAGATAAAGCTTTATCTTTATTATACTATATTGTAAATTGGTTTAATAATAAATAATTGGTATTATTTTGTGTTTAGATATCCTATTAGCATGATTAGACCATACATTTTTTTAAATGTAATTTTATATTTATTATAAGCAATAATTGTTACCCTTTGTGCTATGCATAAAAATCTTGTCTTAAACGTTAGTTTAACAATTAAAAATAATAAGTAATTTTATATAATATTCTACGAGTGATTACAGTACGTAAAAAATGTGATCCTCACCACGAAAGAAGTGCTCGAGCCGCCACTGTAGTTTCCCATTGTGTGCGCTATTGTAAATATGCTGCAAAATGCAGGAAAAGCATTCACGTTGTCCAAGTGCAATTGTAATTTAAACTGGTGGACTCATACGCAGGTTCATTATTGTGAATTCGAGTGCTAATGCATTTCATAGGAAAACATTCTCATGCTGGCACCAAGTGCAGTTATAAAATTCTAGTTTCCAGACTGTATACTGCAAAATTCAGAAGAATACTATTTTCATGTTCTCTGGGTTTGTTTTAATTAACTATTGGTGTGCTGATGCAAAATTTTCACCGTACGCCATCTGATTTTATTTTCATAATAACTTACTTGTTTTATGCCAAATTATATTTATGTAAATTGAATCCTATAATTTCAGTACCCGCTATAGGTATCCGATTTTTTGACAAAATGATCTGTGTATGACCATCTTGTTCACATTTTTATGAGGAACCTAACATTGAGTTTCAAAACCTCCCTTATCTTGACCAAAAACCGTGCTAAAACTGCGAGTGAGAAACAAGATCCGCCATATCATTCGTGATGTTACTGTCAAAACCTGCTATATCGGATTCAACCAATCACGAGCAGTTATTTAGCAAAAATACAATATGACCGCCGCTCTGACGCCATGCTCGAGCATTGTGTTTACATAGGTCGGGCGAGTATTTAGCTGTCCCGTTTTTTTATAATTTTACCATGATATAATGATAATGATTTGTGTGAAAATGTTGTGCTATCACTTAATAACAAAGCCAGGAAACAAATTCGAATGCCTGAAACCTGGAAAGTTAATAAGAATCGCCATAAAATGTAAGTTGAATAAGCCCTTTTTGTTGAGTTGAGTTTCAAAACCTCTTCAACAAGAAGTGAGTATCAAAATCTGCTATATCCATTTTATTTATCGAAATTACTTAAATATTGCTAGACATACATGGAAAAATGAACACTTGTCGAATTTATATATTACTCCAATTCATTATATAAAAAATTGAAATGCAATTAATTAATAAAGTTTTTTGCAGTTTTCTCCAAATCAGTGAATGTTGATATAGCAGATATAGAAATTACACAACTCAATTGTACCATCTTAACAGATACTGTGTTATTTATGCGGATAATGTGGTGTCACCCCCCTCCCCGGGTGCCACCCGACGGGGGGTCACATCCGACCGTGGAAAAAAAATTACGAAGGATAATGTCACAAAAATATTGAACACGGTCTGCAGGGCTGGGCAGTATTTGAAATACTTGTAATTGAAATACATATTTGAAATACAAATATGTATTTTGTATTTGTATTTCAATTACTTCCTAAAAATGTATTTTGTAATTGGTATTTCAATTACCTGCTGCTGAGGTATTTTGTAATTTGTATTTCAAATACTTATGGCTTCAAAATACTTTTTCAAATACATTTAGCGATCTTTTTTTATTTTTTAAAAATTTATTTATTGTTTTGGAACATTTACAGAATATTAACATTAAAAAAGTCATTAGATTAGCATTGTAAAAAGCGTAGATGTTAATAGTCCACTTAAAAATGTTCACAGAATGCACAGTTTAATAATTGTTTTTCACTATGTATACATAGAAGTTAACAGAAATTAGAAATAGCAAAATATAAACAGAGGTATAAAAAGAGATAACAAAAATAGTGATGATAAAATATAGAGATGACAAAGATAAAAAAAGATCGATATACGATTTAAAAAACAGAAAAACAAAAAAAAGTAAAGTACAAATAGAGTAAGAAACAGCCATTCAAGTTCAAGATCAAATTTAAGTATTTTCAATTACTTGTTAGGTTAGTCTATTGTTAATTTGCTTTTTAAAGCAAGCGAGACTATTTGCATAGATGTCTATATGGTTACATTCAATGGAATTATACAGACGACACATTCGAGACAGTGGATTGAAGTATGCAATATTGTTTTTAAATAATTCGAGATGAAATATATTCTGACTCCTTAAATTACGTCTATTGGGGACCTTAATAAGAATTTTGCTCAGACAATGAGTTGTTTCAAGCTTATCATGAATGATTTTGTATATTGATAATAATGATAATGAAAAATAAAAACACAATAGATAATATGTACATAGACTAAAAACGCTAGAATCCTGTAGATACTATAGCCTAGTAGTCCTTTGCTATAGCACTCTTACTAATGATTATTTGTAGTTCTCTTAGGGAGCATACATTAATTACATGAGCTCAAAAAGGTAGGGGGGGGGGGGGCAGCAAAATCTCACGTTACTTGAAAAGAATAAACGAAGTGGCCCAAATTTATCTCGTCACCAAGGGGCGGGGGGGTCTAGTTTGTAAAAAAAACTGCTCACGTAATTAATGTATGCCCCGTTATCATTGCTTTATAATGTAATGTACATTTTTTTTACGTCATGCTAGTTATTATAATTGTCTTGTGCTACAATAGCACTGTTATTGTACATTTTATATCTTATTATATTATACTTGTCATTGCTTTGTATTGTACATTTTTGTATCATAGTATTAGATCAAGCACTATAGGAATAATTTGACTGAATACTAGATTATTTTTAAGTTAATTACTGTAGAGCGCACTTGATGTGAAATAAGACAAAACTTCGCTATACAAATGTCATCCATTTATATATAAAAATGAATCCTTGCTTCCCTTGGTCACGCCATAACTTCAGAATGACTTTACCGATTTCATTAATTTTTTTTAAAGTTTTCTAATACTTTGTAGGAGGTTCTTACGGAAAGAAAAATTAAGAAAATTACGCAGAAAATTGGATAATTTCAGAAAACTTAATGACTATTTTAACTTTGCGGGTTTGACAGTTCGCGCGTTTGATGAAATTGAATTTAGCAGGCAGCTGTGTTTTTTTTTAACAAAAGAATTGTCTATGGATTTTTTAAATTATAGATATTTTAAATAGGTATCAGATTTGATTGATTGTTCTTATAATATAGAAAAATGAATATTTGTAATATGTGAAAAATTAAAATTTGAATAAAAAAATTGTAATAGCTGGCACGCGAGTTATTTGAAAACTGAATGTACTGGGACCTAATATATGGAACGCGGGAGGGCGGTTGGTAGGATGGTGGAGCGGGTGAGGGGAGAGGGTAGGCAGGGAAGGTGGAATGGGAATGCAAGAGGGGTAGGGGATGCAGGAGGTGAACGGGGACGCACGGAAAAGGACATGCAGGGAGAAACAATTTATTTCTTTGAATATGGCAGTGCAACGCATGCCGGGAACCAGCTAGTGTTATTATAATAATAAATATTATTAATAATAATTATTATTATAATCTAACACCTAAGTCCTATACCACAAAACTTTACAAGTGGAGGATGTGTCTTCTGAGCAATATGAATAGTCAATTTTAGCACGTCTCTGTTTCACTCTGCTCAGCTTTGCTTCTATGGAAACGCACCCTTAGATATGGGCACTTACGACAATTTATTGCAACCAAAGGTTCTACCAAAACCAAATGTATTTTGTAATTTGTATTTTGTGTTTGAAATTAAAAAATGGTTAAAACACTGTATTTTGTATTTCAAATACACGACATGAAAGTATTTTGTATTTCGTATTTTAAATACATGCGATAAAGTATTTTGTAATTTGTACTTTAATTACAGCAAAGCATGTATTTTGCCCAGCCCTGACGGTCTGTTAGCTAATCTAGGCACCCCCCCCCTTGTTTTCATTTTTATGAAGTCGAAATTGGGGGGGGGGGAGTGACACCACGCCATCCATGCTAGCTACGCCACTGCCCCTCCTCATTAAAGTTGACGAATGCAAATTTCGACTTCATAAAAAATTGATCCGTCTTGGGGGGGGGAGGGTGGCAGCAGGGAGAATTGTGCTCTTGGGAGGGCCCCCCCTCGCTACGTCTCTGCATGCACCACTCCTTTTGTGTTCCGATAGTAGTAATAAAATTCCAGTTGCAGATTATCTGTTCCGAGTGGAGTACAAATTCTAATTGCATGCCATATGCTGCAAAATTCAGAGGAAAATCCATTAGCTTGTTCCACGTATAACCTTAATTTTTGATGGGGACTCGAATATATGTAGATTCAACTAGTCTTGTATTCTGAACGCAACTTAAAATTCGAGTTCAGACTCATCTGCTGATGCAATTCAAGGGAAACCATTATCACATTCTGAGCGCAATTAGAAATTTCTAGATGCAACTCAATTGTGAGAATGAAGCTTGCATGCATTTATTCATTTTTTATCTGAAGAATCTTCGTCGGATGTGATATAAAAAAGAAAATCAGAACTTGTAAAATGGTTGGTGAATCGAGGATTTATTCCCCATTATTATTGATTCCCCCACCCCTTTGCTTGAAAATCTGACCAAACCAAAATAATATGATCTTCTGTAATCCCTTTCGTGATAAAGTTATATTGTATTGAAATGAAACTAGAAAATGCCCAAGCGTAACGTCAGGGTACGTGAAGATGAAGTTTTTTTATGTGTCATGTTAAACAATTATTATATATAAATTGAATAAAATTATTATAAAATAAGAATTAATTGTTTTTGTGTTTAATTTGTAGAAATCCATCTGATTTTTCTTTTAAATTAATGTAAATATAATTTAACTAGCCGGTACCCGCCATGCGTTACTATGCCAAACAACAACAAAAAAAGAACTATCCAGTTTGGTGCAGTCGTTCGGAAGTTATGCGCATGCATACATTTCGGCGATTCATTTTTATAGATAGATAATAACTACGACGCCAACAAAGCACTCTTTTTAGGGTGAATTGCCTAATTAAAAAAAAAAAATGTTTCCAAGGCAACAATTTGTTTGCTTTTCTTCTGACGTTTGCAATTCTGTTATTCTGAAGAAACCAACAATGACAACCATCAAAATATTAAAATTTAAATACGCGATAATCCGAGTAATGTGGATATATGTTGTCGATTCAAAACCCATAATTTAATACGTGCTTCAATTTGAGTTGACTCGAGTCTACCATACTGAAGGGACGAACGTCAAATGATTGACAGGAAAGTAGGTAGAACAGTTTGTATGGGAAAATAAAATTGTTGATTTTACTATCTTCCCCGCGATTTTTCACCTTCCCTGGACTACGGTAACAAACAGTTCAAAACCAAAATCGGCCCAGCCGTTCTCGAGTTTTAGCGAGACAAACGAACAGCAATAGATTTTTTATATATATATATATATATATATATATATATATATATCTATATATATATATACATCCCGCTATCATTTCTGCGTCCTTTCATCAGATCGACATTACTGCGTCTACCTGAAGGACTTGATTTTACATAGTTCTAACTAAAGTATATACTATCTTTTCAGTGTTTGATTGTAGTTAGGTATTTAAATTTTTGAAAAACATTAATTTAAAAATATACAAAACGATAAAAACGCCCTTTAGCGTTCCACCAATCTGAACTCCTTTCATATTCAATGCAGAGAGGCATCCTGCGTATATTTACTTTAATTTGGTCCACAATGAAGCGTCCAATTATATATTCATTTTCATGTTGACGACAAACCGACGTCTTGCGACGTTGCCGCTTATTTGTTCAAGTTTTTGGTTGAACGACTGTATAGGTATTTATAGAATATGAAGGCGACAATATGTCTGGCCCATACGTCGCGGACTCTAATCAACCCGGCGCGGCGGCAATGCCCACGTAAAATTTATTAAATTGGTATGAGATTTTTTGAGACTTATCATTCAGAATTAAAACGTTGCTTGAAGTGTGATTTGTTATTTTTAGTGACTAGATCTATATTGCTGGGATCTTCCTTTGCTTCCTCTTTTCTCCATTTTGATTTCGCATCAGACAGTGATTACCATATTTTGGCTATATCAGTGGACTCCTGTATGGTTTTCTCATCAAAAACAGTTTTTTCATGTTAATTTTAAAGAATGAACTCTAGATATAAGTGCTTAATTATTACTACAACACGATAATCAGTAGAAATATTATGTGACCTATTAATTATAAAGAAGCCGCAGACTTCGCAAAGAGTCAAATTGGGAGGCGGTATGGGTACCGCTGCCCCGGGAACCATTTATTGGATAACCAACACCTCTGCCATAGGTCACCCCAAGTGGTTCGCTACGTTTGGTGAATTAGCGAGGGTGCCCTATAATGTGTAATGCTCATGTGGTGAGGTTTGTCTGGGTCTTGGCAACGGATGCGTCTGCCCACCAGCTACATAGAAGGCCGGTTCGGGAGAAAATGGTTGAGGGAGTCCCTTTGATTTTCCAGCCGTATTCTCTCGAAACATCGCTTTGCACCGCAGTGGGAGGGATGGATTCATACCCGTCACTCCTATTATGTCCGTCACTCCTGGACATACTGATCCCCAGATTCCTACCCACCGCTAGTATCCTTTTCCTTCCCAGAACTTCCTCTCCTTCTTCACCTAAAAAGTCCCTCCCAACAGCATCCCCAAAAATGACATAGGCCCTGAGAGGAATTATGTTAATAATTAATGAAAAATTAAATTAGAATTATAATTAGTTAAATATATATAGCGTCCCACCGAAACAGACCTTTCCACCGAAACCGAATCTTCGGTGTCTGTCTCAGTTTCGGCCGAAACCGAAACTTTTTTAGAATTGTTAAAAATCGATTGAATACTGTTATTTGGCTTATTTTTTTATAAATTTGGTTTGTTTTATAGAAGTAATTCTTTTTTCACATACTTAAATTATTGTTTTTATTTATTTATTTAATTTAACACGTGTTAACTGTCGGAATAAGTGTACAAAATAAGCCAAATAACAGTAAACAACCGATTTTTAACATGTCTAAAAAAGTTTCGGTTTCTAAAACCGAAACTGATGCCAAAACTAGATTTTTTTGCCAAAACTTGCCGAAACCGAAACCGAACCTTCGGTCGGTCACTAATTATTTATATTTTTTTTATTATTTTGAATAATATTATAGACCGGTCAGTGGTTGAGTGGGCATCGCGTTTGGGTCCCACCCAGGCGTTTCGTGTTTGATTCCTCGGTTGACTAAGTCCTCCGTCGTGACTCAAGCAACATTTTCGGCTTACTGTGGTGGTAGTGGGAGATTTTCAAATATTGTCGGGTTATTCGTTAACCCGGAAATGTTTATCTTTCTTTACAAAAAAAATTAATGCTTATCATGATTGACGATGCATTTTCGTTCACGGGAGAAACAATTTTAGGGGTTTTAGTGGCTTAGGTTTTTAACAACTAAATTATATGATAAATCCTTTAAAGGAAAGGGGAAAATAGAAAAGCGAAAGCATAAAACTGTCTAAACAAATAATATAATATGACTTCGGATAATAAGTAAATATTATGTAATAATAAATGACACTGTCCTTTGCAGAGGACCGCCAAAGAACTCGATCTTGGCACACACTCCTTGCCTCAATCACGTTAACTTTTAAAGCTCTCTAAAAAATATATATTATTCTTGAATATAATATCTAGACATTCCCCGTGCTGAAAAAAAAATAAATAAAATTCCCTCCATGGAAAAAAATCAGAAAATATGCTCCAAAAATTATTATAAACACATTGTTTTCAGTTATTTTACAAATTATATGTATGAAAAAATTCACAGTGTTTTTTTTAAATGCTGTTTAAGACAACCCCCATGACAGTTTTGCTCTATTTTAAACGAGTCGTGTTTTATTAAACATTTTCACAATTTTTGCATCGACTTCGTCGCTTTAAATAAAAGCGCGCTCCTCTAGCACTCGTAATTTCATATCTCTCCATCTTCTTCTTTTTGAGCCCGGTTGCGGCTCCTTACGTGCTAACTTTTGAGTGTCTGATTGTAGCCAGTCTATTTATGCCAGTTCTGAAGAATGAATTCTAAACATAAGAGGATTGAAAAAAAAATTGTCCAATGCTATCAGATAATAATTAAAAGGGTTAATATTACTTCAACATTTTATCGGATGTACCATCAAGAGTTGTACGGTGTACACTTAGTGTACTGGTTCATGAACTTGACCTAATAATGAAAATTTTGTTTGTATTATATATATTATAAACAAATACATCACATCCAAACACTTGAAATGTGGTTCCTAGAACTCTATAATGGATTAGGAGGCCCGTTACGTAACAAGGGATTCATTCATTAATTTTGTCTTCTGGAATATTGCCGATTACTCTAATGAACGGTTCATGCCATTAAAAAGATAACGTTTTTAATCTACATTTTTGACAGCAGTGCAATATCTCTCAACGACAGCGGATACCTACTTATCGAGGACATCAATCGCACCTACTGTGAAATTCATCGTGTTCTACATTGCCGGTATCCGTGGTCGAGGTGTAAGGCTCTCGAATTGCAATCAGGAGGACACGGGTTCAAATCTCAAAGTCTTTCAAATCTACCTTCAATCCCGCAGCATGAATAGGTACCCCAATTGGGGATGCCATAGACTCACTGGCTCCATTGGATGAATGGTGGTCTTACACCAGAACGAACTGAAATTATCATCTTCTCTAGAAGAAGTCACAAATATAGCTACTAATACAATAACATATTTTAATTAATAAATTTTTGTAATAATATACGTATTAAATCAAATAAAATTTTATGAGCTCACGCCGGGATTTGAACCCGAAACCTCCGGATTGCTAATAGAGAGCTTTGCCCTCGACCGCGGAGGTCGTTATTTCCTGTCTTTAGGTTTTCTTGCACGTCTAAATTAAATGGAACCGGGTCTTTTCCCTATCATTACACACTTCACGTTAAAAAAATGTACCAATATTTTTAGTTGATTAAAATCGCCAATAGCCAATTCTAGTAGTTTTTCTCGATTAGTCTCTGAAGTTCACCTGAACGTTTTCGGTTAAGTAGGAGAACTTTGAAAAATACAATTTCTATCATTAGAAATATGCCAGAATACAGCATCACGTGCCTTGATTTTTAAATGTTAATCTAGCAATGAATTTCAACACGTTTTTCGAGTAAGAAGAAAAGTAACGTGTCACATAGCACTCTCCTTAGGGTGAATTGCCATAAACAAAAAAAAAGAAAAGTAACAGTTTTCAAATTACTTGCAGCTTTGGCAGATTGGGTAATTATTACTACAACACTATTATCGGTAGAAATATTACGTGTTTTGCGAATCTTATAACAAAATTATAATTAATTCAATTTGGGAGGCGGGTGTGGGAACAGCCGCCGCAGGAACCTTTTATAGGATAACAAACACCTCTGCCACAGGTCATCCCAAGTGGTTAACTACGTTTGGTGACTTAGCAGGGGTGCCCGGGTTAATGGGGTGAGGTTTGTCCGGATCTTGTTAGCGGATGCGTCTGCCCACCAGCTGCATGGCAGGCCAAGTCGGGAGAGATCGGTTGAGAGAGCGTCTTTGACTGTCACTCCTAGACACATTGACCCCTAGATTCCTACCCAACCCCAATACCATTTTCCTTCCCAGAACTTCCTCTCCTTCTTTTTCTAAGAAGGCCTCTGTGTTTCCTCCTTCCTACAACATGGGTCTCTTCAAGACCAATGTTCATTCCTTCCTCTCCTCAAAAAGACCCTCCACACAGCATTCCAGATGACATAGACCCTGAGGGAAATTATTTTCCTCAGGGCCTCCTGTATGGAGTTAATGTAAAAAAAGACCCTCCACACAGCATCCCCAAAGATGACATAGGTCCTGAGGGGAATTATTTTCCTCCCAGGGCCTCCTGTGTTGTGCTAATGTAAAATTATATGTTAAATCTCTCAAAAGGAAAATCGAAAGCATAAAACTGTGTAAACAAATAAAATAACATGCCTTTAATAATAAATAAATATTATCTCACAAAAACTAACCAACCCGCTGTTTCCTCGCAGGGGTTCGCAGAGACGACCGCCAAACAACTCGGTCTGTGCATATGTCATAGTCAAAGGTCTGTATGCAGTCTCTTCGCGGAATGACTGGTATATCGGGCTAACCCCGAAATAAATTCCAATGTCGGCCTTTGATTAAAGTATTTTTAGCCAAACCTAGAAGTTCCTAACTTTTTCACTTTTTCGTCAAACATCGAAATTTCATTAAATTGAGTTTTGACGTTTGCCTGACCAAATTAGTTTCTCCTAGGTTTGACGAAAATTCCTTAGTCAGTGGCCGAAAAACTTCATTTGTTTGGGCTTTGACTAAGACTTCAAGTCAGACCTGAGGATTGACTAGTCAAATCTAGGAGCGCCGGAGCTTCGAGAATTGACTATATCATACACACTCTTTGCCTCATTCACATCCATACATCGCTCTTTCATTCTGTCTTTCGACATTACTCGAGAATTCGGTTTACTCAATCATGCCATGTCTTTCTCGGGCATCCCCGAATTTTTCTACCATTCAAGTTCACGTCATATGTACATATAATCTCCTTACAACCTATCTTTAGATCATTGGCTCTACATGCCCAAACCATCTAAGATTCCTATTATTATCTCATTACACTCATCAGTCTTGCATTCTCTGTGAATCTCCAAATATTTCACATATATTTTTTACTGTCAAATCAGTCATAAATTGAAGAAAAAATTGTTTTATTTATTCTAGTTATTTGTAGTAAGTTTTCAAATTACTAATATATTAAGAACATTGATTTTATCTTGTTTAATAATAATAGAGTGGCTTGGCACACGATTAAGCATTGTAGGAATTTATAATCATGGATAAGAAAATATCTAATATTTGTTTAAAAATAGTAATATAAAAAAAATTAAGTTGCTGATATATTTGCCGTACAATAATAATATAATCAAAAGCTAAATTTGAATGAAATCATTTCTTTTGTTATCCTGATTGCAATGTGCGATGTTTTTACTGTGAATGATCTGAATCAGAAGAAACGCTATTAAAAAGCGATGTTGCCAAATGTAGGAGTTGCGATACGCGAGTCAATAAAAGCCAATAAAAACGTATATTATGCTAAAAATATACGCTGGTCTACTACAGCGCCACGGCTCGCCGCTCGGTGACAAAACACTGAACTAAAATAGCATATTTCAGTTGATTTAGGTACCAAAACTGCGTCTGGCTTATTTTCGTTTTTGGACTGTATGAGGGTAGAGGAGTGGGGAAAACTTGAAATTACATGTGTTCGATCCTGCGTCCGTATACCGGACGCAGAATGACGGTCGGACGCAGGATTGAATGAAAGTGGACCATTAGAAGACGCAGCAATGATAGCGGGATGTATATATATATATACATCCCGCTATCATTTCTGCGTCCTTTCATCAGATCGACATTACTGCGTCTACCTGAAGGACTTGATTTTACATAGTTCTAACTAAAGTATATACTATCTTTTCAGTGTTTGATTGTAGTTAGGTATTTAAATTTTTGAAAAACATTAATTTAAAAATATACAAAACGATAAAAACGCCCTTTAGCGTTCCACCAATCTGAACTCCTTTCATATTCAATGCAGAGAGGCATCCTGCGTATATTTACTTTAATTTGGTCCACAATGAAGCGTCCAATTATATATTCATTTTCATGTTGACGACAAACCGACGTCTTGCGACGTTGCCGCTTATTTGTTCAAGTTTTTGGTTGAACGACTGTATAGGTATTTATAGAATATGAAGGCGACAATATGTCTGGCCCATACGTCGCGGACTCTAATCAACCCGGCGCGGCGGCAATGCCCACGTAAAATTTATTAAATTGGTATGAGATTTTTTGAGACTTATCATTCAGAATTAAAACGTTGCTTGAAGTGTGATTTGTTATTTTTAGTGACTAGATCTATATTGCTGGGATCTTCCTTTGCTTCCTCTTTTCTCCATTTTGATTTCGCATCAGACAGTGATTACCATATTTTGGCTATATCAGTGGACTCCTGTATGGTTTTCTCATCAAAAACAGTTTTTTCATGTTAATTTTAAAGAATGAACTCTAGATATAAGTGCTTAATTATTACTACAACACGATTATCAGTAGAAATTTTATGTGACCTATTAATTATAAAGAAGCCGCAGACTTCGCAAAGAGTCAAATTGGGAGGCGGTATGGGTACCGCTGCCCCGGGAACCATTTATTGGATAACCAACACCTCTGCCATAGGTCACCCCAAGTGGTTCGCTACGTTTGGTGAATTAGCGAGGGTGCCCTATAATGTGTAATGCTCATGTGGTGAGGTTTGTCTGGGTCTTGGCAACGGATGCGTCTGCCCACCAGCTACATAGAAGGCCGGTTCGGGAGAGAATGGTTGAGGGAGTCCCTTTGATTTTCCAGCCGTATTCTCTCGAAACATCGCTTTGCACCGCAGTGGGAGGGATGGATTCATACCCGTCACTCCTATTATGTCCGTCACTCCTGGACATACTGATCCCCAGATTCCTACCCACCGCTAGTATCCTTTTCCTTCCCAGAACTTCCTCTCCTTCTTCACCTAAAAAGTCCCTCCCAACAGCATCCCCAAAAATGACATAGGCCCTGAGAGGAATTATGTTAATAATTAATGAAAAATTAAATTAGAATTATAATTAGTTAAATATATATAGCGTCCCACCGAAACAGACCTTTCCACCGAAACCGAATCTTCGGTGTCTGTCTCAGTTTCGGCCGAAACCGAAACTTTTTTAGAATTGTTAAAAATCGATTGAATACTGTTATTTGGCTTATTTTTTTATAAATTTGGTTTGTTTTATAGAAGTAATTCTTTTTTCACATACTTAAATTATTGTTTTTATTTATTTATTTAATTTAACACGTGTTAACTGTCGGAATAAGTGTACAAAATAAGCCAAATAACAGTAAACAACCGATTTTTAACATGTCTAAAAAAGTTTCAGTTTCTAAAACCGAAACTGATGCCAAAACTAGATTTTTTTGCCAAAACTTGCCGAAACCGAAACCGAACCTTCGGTCGGTCACTAATTATTTATATTTTTTTTATTATTTTGAATAATATTATAGACCGGTCAGTGGTTGAGTGGGCATCGCGTTTGGGTCCCACCCAGGCGTTTCGTGTTTGATTCCTCGGTTGACTAAGTCCTCCGTCGTGACTCAAGCAACATTTTCGGCTTACTGTGGTGGTAGTGGGAGATTTTCAAATATTGTCGGGTTATTCGTTAACCCGGAAATGTTTATCTTTCTTTACAAAAAAAATTAATGCTTATCATGATTGACGATGCATTTTCGTTCACGGGAGAAACAATTTTAGGGGTTTTAGTGGCTTAGGTTTTTAACAACTAAATTATATGATAAATCCTTTAAAGGAAAGGGGAAAATAGAAAAGCGAAAGCATAAAACTGTCTAAACAAATAATATAATATGACTTCGGATAATAAGTAAATATTATGTAATAATAAATGACACTGTCCTTTGCAGAGAGGACCGCCACAGAACTCGATCTTGGCACACACTCCTTGCCTCAATCACGTTAAGTTTTAAAGCTCTCTAAAAATATATATATTATTCTTGAATATAATATCTAGACATTCCCCGTGCTGAAAAAAAAATAAAATAAAATTCCCTCCATGGAAAAAAATCAGAAAATATGCTCCAAAAATTATTATAAACACATTGTTTTCAGTTATTTTACAAATTATATGTATGAAAAAATTCACAGTGTTTTTTTTAAATGCTGTTTAAGACAACCCCCATGACATTTTTGCTCTATTTTAAACGAGTCGTGTTTTATTAAACATTTTCACAATTTTTGCATCGACTTCGTCGCTTTAAATAAAAGCGCGCTCCTCTAGCACTCGTAATTTCATATCTCTCCATCTTCTTCTTTTTGAGCCCGGTTGCGGCTCCTTACGTGCTAACTTTTGAGTGTCTGATTGTAGCCAGTCTATTTATGCCAGTTCTGAAGAATGAATTCTAAACATAAGAGGATTGAAAAAAAAAATGTCCAATGATATCAGATAATAATTAAAAGGGTTAATATTACTTCAACATTTTATCGGATGTACCATCAAGAGTTGTACGGTGTACACTTAGTGTACTGGTTCATGAACTTGACCTAATAATGAAAATTTTGTTTGTATTATATATATTATAAACAAATACATCACATCCAAACACTTGAAATGTGGTTCCTAGAACTCTATAATGGATTAGGAGGCCCGTTACGTAACAAGGGATTCATTCATTAATTTTGTCTTCTGGAATATTGCCGATTACTCTAATGAACGGTTCATGCCATTAAAAAGATAACGTTTTTAATCTACATTTTTGACAGCAGTGCAATATCTCTCAACGACAGCGGATACCTACTTATCGAGGACATCAATCGCACCTACTGTGAAATTCATCGTGTTCTACATTGCCGGTATCCGTGGTCGAGGTGTAAGGCTCTCGAATTGCAATCAGGAGGACACGGGTTCAAATCTCAAAGTCTTTCAAATCTACCTTCAATCCCGCAGCATGAATAGGTACCCCAATTGGGGATGCCATAGACTCACTGGCTCCATTGGATGAATGGTGGTCTTACACCAGAACGAACTGAAATTATCATCTTCTCTAGAAGAAGTCACAAATATAGCTACTAATACAATAACATATTTTAATAAATAAATTTTTGTAATAATATACGTATTAAATCAAATAAAATTTTATGAGCTCACGCCGGGATTTGAACCCGAAACCTCCGGATTGCTAATAGAGAGCTTTGCCCTCGACCGCGGAGGTCGTTATTTCCTGTCTTTAGGTTTTCTTGCACGTCTAAATTAAATGGAACCGGGTCTTTTCCCTATCATTACACACTTCACGTTAAAAAAATGTACCAATATTTTTAGTTGATTAAAATCGCCAATAGCCAATTCTAGTAGTTTTTCTCGATTAGTCTCTGAAGTTCACCTGAACGTTTTCGGTTAAGTAGGAGAACTTTGAAAAATACAATCTCTATCATTAGAAATATGCCAGAATACAGCATCACCGTGCCTTGATTTTTAAATGTTAATCTAGCTATGAATTTCAACACGTTTTTCGAGTAAGAAGAAAAGTAACGTGTCACATAGCACTCTCCTTAGGGTGAATTGCCATAAACAAAAAAAAAGAAAAGTAACAGTTTTCAAATTACTTGCAGCTTTGGCAGATTGGGTAATTATTACTACAACACCATTATCGGTAGAAATATTACGTCTTTTGCGAATCTTATAACAAAATTATAATTAATTCAATTTGGGAGGCGGGTGTGGGAACAGCCGCCGCAGGAACCTTTTATAGGATAACAAACACCTCTGCCACAGGTCATCCCAAGTGGTTAACTACGTTTGGTGACTTAGCAGGGGTGCCCGGGTTAATGGGGTGAGGTTTGTCCGGATCTTGTTAGCGGATGCGTCTGCCCACCAGCTGCATGGCAGGCCAAGTCGGGAGAGATCGGTTGAGAGAGCGTCTTTGACTGTCACTCCTAGACACATTGACCCCTAGATTCCTACCCAACCCCAATACCATTTTCCTTCCCAGAACTTCCTCTCCTTCTTTTTCTAAGAAGGCCTCTGTGTTTCCTCCTTCCTACAACATGGGTCTCTTCAAGACCAATGTTCATTCCTTCCTCTCCTCAAAAAGACCCTCCACACAGCATTCCAGATGACATAGACCCTGAGGGAAATTATTTTCCTCAGGGCCTCCTGTATGGAGTTAATGTAAAAAAAGACCCTCCACACAGCATCCCCAAAGATGACATAGGTCCTGAGGGGAATTATTTTCCTCCCAGGGCCTCCTGTGTTGTGCTAATGTAAAATTATATGTTAAATCTCTCAAAATCGAAAGCATAAAACTGTGTAAACAAATAAAATAACATGCCTTTAATAATAAATAAATATTATCTCACAAAAACTAACCAACCCGCTGTTTCCTCGCAGGGGTTCGCAGAGACGACCGCCAAACAACTCGGTCTGTGCATATGTCATAGTCAAAGGTCTGTATGCAGTCTCTTCGCGGAATGACTGGTATATCGGGCTAACCCCGAAATAAATTCCAATGTCGGCCTTTGATTAAAGTATTTTTAGCCAAACCTAGAAGTTCCTAACTTTTTCACTTTTTCGTCAAACATCGAAATTTCATTAAATTGAGTTTTGACGTTTGCCTGACCAAATTAGTTTCTCCTAGGTTTGACGAAAATTCCTTAGTCAGTGGCCGAAAAACTTCATTTGTTTGGGCTTTGACTAAGACTTCAAGTCAGACCTGAGGATTGACTAGTCAAATCTAGGAGCGCCGGAGCTTCGAGAATTGACTATATCATACACACTCCTTGCCTCATTCACATCCATACATCGCTCTTTCATTCTGTCTTTCGACATTACTCGAGAATTCGGTTTACTCAATCATGCCATGTCTTTCTCGGGCATCCCCGAATTTTTCTACCATTCAAGTTCACGTCATATGTACATATAATCTCCTTACAACCTATCTTTAGATCATTGGCTCTACATGCCCAAACCATCTAAGATTCCTATTATTATCTCATTACACTCATCAGTCTTGCATTCTCTGTGAATCTCCAAATATTTCACATATATTTTTTACTGTCAAATCAGTCATAAATTGAAGAAAAAATTGTTTTATTTATTCTAGTTATTTGTAGTAAGTTTTCAAATTACTAATATATTAAGAACATTGATTTTATCTTGTTTAATAATAATAGAGTGGCTTGGCACACGATTAAGCATTGTAGGAATTTATAATCATGGATAAGAAAATATCTAATATTTGTTTAAAAATAGTAATATAAAAAAATTAAGTTGCTGATATATTTGCCGTACAATAATAATATAATCAAAAGCTAAATTTGAATGAAATCATTTCTTTTGTTATCCTGATTGCAATGTGCGATGTTTTTACTGTGAATGATCTGTATCAGAAGAAACGCTATTAAAAAGCGATGTTGCCAAATGTAGGAGTTGCGATACGCGAGTCAATAAAAGCCAATAAAAACGTATATTATGCTAAAAATATACGCTGGTCTACTACAGCGCCACGGCTCGCCGCTCGGTGACAAAACACTGAACTAAAATAGCATATTTCAGTTGATTTAGGTACCAAAACTGCGTCTGGCTTATTTTCGTTTTTGGACTGTATGAGGGTAGAGGAGTGGGGAAAACTTGAAATTACATGTGTTCGATCCTGCGTCCGTATACCGGACGCAGAATGACGGTCGGACGCAGGATTGAATGAAAGTGGACCATTAGAAGACGCAGCAATGATAGCGGGATGTATATATATATATATAAACATTATCTATATGTATATAAATTATCTAAACATTATCTATATGTATATATATATATACATCCCGCTATCATTGCTGCGTCTTCTAATGGTCCACTTTCATTCAATCCTGCGTCCGACCGTCATTCTGCGTCCGGTATACGGACGCAGGATTGAACACATGTAATTTCAAGTTTTCCCCACTCCTGTACCCTCATACAGTCCAAAAACGAAAATAAGCCAGACGCGGTATTGGTACCTAAATCAACTGAAATATGCTATTTTAGTTCAGTGCTTTGTCACCGAGCGGCAAGCCGCGGCGCTGCAGTAGACGAGCGTATATTTTTGGCAAAATATACGTTACATTGACTCGCGTATCGCAGCTCCTACATTTGGCAACATCGCTTTTTAATAGCGTTTCGACTGATACAGATCAATCACAGTAAAAACATCGCACATTGCAATTAAGATAAGAAAAAACAAGATTTCATTCAAATTCAGCTTGTCATTATGTTATTATTGTACAGCAAATATTTCAGCAACTTTATTTTTTTATATGACTATTTTTAAACAAATGTTGGTTATTTTCTTATCCACGATTATAAATTCCTAGAATGCTTAATCGTGTGCCACGCCACTATATTATTATTAAACAAGATAAAATCAATGTGCTTAATATATTAGTAACTTGAAAACTTACTTACTACAAATAAAACAATTTTCTCTTCAATTTATTACTGATTTGACAGTAAAAAATATATGTGAGATACTTTGAGATTCCCGGAGAATATAAGACTGATGAGTGTAATGAGATAAGAATAGGACTCTTAGATGGTTTGGGCATGTAGAGCCAATTATCTAAAGAAAGGTTGTAAGAAGAATATATGACGTGAACTTGAATGGTAGAAAAAGTCGGGGATGCCCGAGAAAGACATTGCATGATTGAGTAAACCGAATTCTTGAGTCATGTCAAAAGACAGACGAAAAGAGCGATATATGGATGTGAATGAGGCAAGGAGTGTATGCACAGACCGAGTTGTTTGGCGGTCCTCTCTGCGAACCCCTGCGAGGAAACAGCGGGATGGTTAGTTATTGTGAGATAATGTTTATTTATTATTAAAGGCATGTTATTTTATTTGTTAACACAGTTTTATGCTTTCGATTTTCCTTTTAAGAGATTTAACATATATTTTCCTCCCAGGAGGCCCTGGGAGGAAAATAATTCCCCTCAGGACCTATGTCATCTTTGGGAATGATGTGTGGAGGATCATTTTAGGAGAAGAAGGAGAGGAAGTGCTGGGAAGGAAAATGGTATTGGGGGGTGGGTAGGAATCTGGGTGTCAATGTGTCCAGGAGTGACAGTCAAGGAGGCTCTCTCAACCGATCTCTCCCGACTTGGCCTGCCATGCAGCTGGTGGGCAGACGCATCCGCTACCAAGACCCGGACAAATCTCACCCCATTAACCCCGGAACCCCTGCTATGTCACCAAACGTATCGAACCACTTGGGATGACCTATGGCAGAGGTGTTGGTTATCCTATAAATGGTTCCTGCGGCGGCTGTACCCACACCCTCCTCCCAAATTAAATTAATTATAATTTTGTTATAAGATTCGCAAAAGACGTAATATTTCTGTTGATAATCGTGTTGTAGTAATAATTCACAATAATGTCCTCTGCGTGCAAACTCTATCTAAATTTCCTTAAATGGACAATATACAGAGTTAATTTCAAGCGACCTCCCAGGTAAGTATGGTCCTGTTTTCATTAAATTTTAGGCAGCATCGCGTTCATTGGTCAAAATATTGTACACATATTTTCGTATCGGTGATCAATGAACCGATGTATGCAATTTTTAGCCATAAGTTGTTTATAATTGTTTGCCTAGCTTGTAGTTTTTTAGATTTTAGAAATGTATTATAAGTTTGTACAGCGCCCTTGAGGTGATTTTTCACAAAAACAGCGCTATATAAATTATCCAAATATTATTATTAATTACCCAATCTGCCAAAGCTGCAAGTAATTTGAAAACTATGACTTTTCTTCTTATTCGCAAAACGTGTTGAAATTCATTGTTATATTAACATTTAAAAATCAAGGCAAGTGATGCTGTATTCCGGCTTATTTCTAATGATAGAAATAGTATTTTTCCTTTTTAATTTTTAGAAAATTAATTAAAATTAAATTTGATAATGTTATTATCGAGTTCTGCAAGTTTTTGGTTAGTGTTTTAGTTACAGCTGTTTCGACTTGTAAGGTCATTTTCAAACTGTGGTGAAGCCACGTACGGACGACTTATTTATAAGATTTTAAATGTCAATTTTTGAAGGTGTCTAAGTTGATTTATTACCGGTTAAACCAATTTGTAGAGACACTAATTGAGATTGAGAGAGTGCTAATGTGGGATTCGGAGTATTTCCCTTTGGTTTGCCTTGCACTAATTGTAAGGGTTTTCTTAATTGATTTAGAATGACGTTATTGCTGTGACTCATTTAAGTGCATTATATTTTTTAGGTTTGGTAAACATACTAAGTAGTGGGGAATAAATAATTTTCCTTACTTTATTAATTAGCGTTATGTTGGGGTCATTCGTTCGTTTATTGATTTCTAATTGTTCAAGTAAATTTAATCTAAGACCCTTTCGTTCTATATGTAATGGTTTTGGCTGGTTATTTTTAAGTGGAACGTGATTATTCACTAAGAGATGTTCGGCTAATTTTGAAGAGGTGTTTTTATTTTTATAACATCTGGTGTTTTTATTTTTATAACAGCATACGTAAAAGAAAAAGAAACTATTAAAACAATCGCGATTAATAACGGCTACGAGGCAAAAAACATTGAAAAAATAATAAAAAACAAGAAATACAAAAATAAAATTAATTTAATATATCCGGTACATAACAAAAAATAGAACAATTTGCATGTCTCGAATTCCTCGGCCCAATATCTTTAAAAATTGCAAAAGAAATTAAAAAATGTGGTTTAAATATAGCCTTTAGAACCAATAATAATATGGGAACAAGCCTTAAAAACTCAAAAAGTAGAAATCCTAAACTCAATAACGGTGGCATATATGAATTAAAATGTGACCACGCCGACTGTAACGCTACGTACATCGGACAAACAGGTAGGGCATTCTCAACTAGATTCAAAGAACATATAAGATGTTATAAAAATAAAAACACCTCTTCAAAATTCGCCGAACATCTCTTAGTGAATAATCACGTTCCACTTAAAAATAACCAGCCAAAACCATTACATATAGAACGAAAGGGTCTTAGATTAAATTTGCTTGAACAATTAGAAATCAATAAACGAACGAATGACCCCAACATAACGCTAATTAATAAAGTAAGGAAAATTATTTATTCCCCACTACTTAGTATGTTTACCAAACCTAAAAAATATAATGCACTTAAATGAGTCACAGCAATAACGTCATTCTAAATCAATTAAGAAAACCCTTACAATTAGTGCAAGGCAAACCAAAGGGAAATACTCCGAATCCCACATTAGCACTCTCTCAATCTCAATTAGTGTCTCTACAAATTGGTTTAACCGGTAATAAATCAACTTAGACACCTTCAAAAATTGACATTTAAAATCTTATAAATAAGTCGTCCGTACGTGGCTTCACCATAGTTTGAAAATGACCTTACAAGTCGAAACAGCTGTAACTAAAACACTAACCAAAAACTTGCAGAACTCGATAATAACATTATCAAATTTAATTTTAATTAAATTTCTAAAAATTAAAATGGAGTTCTACGAATTAAACACAAAAACAATTAATAAGTATTTTTCCAAGTTCTCCTACTAAACTGAAAACGTTCATGCGAACTTCAGAGACTAATCGAGAAAAACTACTAAGAATTGGCTATTGGCGATTTTAACCAACTGAAAAATATTATTACATTTTTTAACGTGAAGTGTGTAATCATTGGGAAAAGACCCGGTTCCATTTAATTTAGACATGCAAGAAAACCCAAGGACAGGAAATAACGACCTCCGTGGTCGAGGGCAAAGCTCTCTATTAGCAATCCGGAGGTCTCGGATTCAAATCCCCGCGTGAGCTCATAAAATTTTATTTGATTAATACGTGTATTATTACAAAATTTATTCATTAAAAATAATTGTACTAGTAGCTATATTTGTGACTCCTTCTAGAGAAGATGATAATTTCAGTTTCGTCCTGGTGTAAGACCACCATTCAACCAATGGAGCCATTGAGTCTATGGCATCCCCAATTGGGGTACCCATGTTGCGGGATTGAAGGTAGTGGGACGAGGAGAAGATGGGAAAGAGGTAGGTGGGGAAGAACCTGGTTATATAAATCTGGTCACCAAACATGGCTAAAGCCATTTCAAGCAACGTTTCAATTCTGAATGGTGGTCTTACACCGGGGATTTCAATTCTTTTTATTTTTTTTTAAAGAAAGACAAACATTCCCGGTCTATGAATAACCCAACAATGTTTGAAAATCTCCTACTACCACCACACTAAGCAGAAAATGTTACCTGTGTCGTGATGGAGGACTTAGCCAGCCGAGGAATTGAACAAGCGTCCCCCGGTTGGGACCCAAATGCGATGCCCTCTCAGTCACTGACCGTTCAATTCTGAATGGTGATCTTACGCCAGGGCGATTCTGAGAGTATCTTACACTTTGAAACGTGCCGCAAATATACCTTATTTTATTTTAAGTGATTAAATTGTGAAATAATACAGATTAATCAAATAAAAAAACTGCGTGGAGCTCCGTAAAAAAAATATTAGCTCACATTGCGATTTGAACCCGTGACCTCCTGATTGCAATTCGAGAGCCTTACACCTCGACCACGGATACCGGCACGGTAGAATACGATGAATTTCAAAGCAGGTGCGGTTGATGTCCTCGATAAGTAGGTATCCGCTGTCGTTGAGAGATACTGTACTGCTGTCAAAATGTCGATTAAAATCGTTATCTTTTTAATGGCATGAACCGTTCATTAGAGTAATCGGCAATATTCCAGAAGACAAAATTAATTAATGAATCTCTTGTTACTTAACGGGCCTCCTAATCCATTATCGAGTTCTAGGAACCACATTTCAAGTGTTTGGATGTGATGTATTTGTTTATAATATTTATAATACAAAGAATTTTTTCATTATTAGGTCAAGTTCGTGAACCAGTACACTAAGTGTACACCGTACAAGTCTTGATGGTACATCCGATACAATGTTGAAGTAATAATTAACGTTTTTAATTATCATCTGATATCAATGAACTAAATGTTTTTCAATCCTATTATATTTAGAATTCATTCTTCAGAGCTGGCATAAATAGACTGGCTACAATCAGATACTCAAAAGTTAGCACGTAAGGAGCCGCAACCGGGCTCAAAAAAAAGATGGAGATATGAAATTACGAGTGCTAGAGGAGCGCGCTTGTATTTAAAGCGACGAAGTCGATGCAAAAATTGTGAAAATATTTAATATAACACGACTCGTTTAAAATAGAGCAAAAATCTTGTGGGGGTTGTCTTAAACAGCATTTAAAAAAACACTGTGAATTTTTTCATACATGTAACTTGTAAAATAACAGAAACAAATGTGTTTAAAATAATTTTTGGAGCATACTTTCCGATTTTTTTTCCGTGGAGGGAATTGTATATAATTTGCTTTTTTGCACGGGAAATGTCTAAATATTATCTTCAAGAATAACATAT
Source organism: Limnephilus rhombicus (assembly GCA_929108145.2). Lineage (NCBI taxonomy): Eukaryota > Metazoa > Arthropoda > Insecta > Trichoptera > Limnephilidae > Limnephilus > Limnephilus rhombicus. Next base: position 14,757,102 of record OV815270.1, read on the forward strand.
ATTTTTTAAAGAGCTTTAAAACTTAACGCGATTGAGGCAAGGAGTGTGTGCCAAGATCGAGTTCTTTGGCGGTCCTCTCTGCAAAGAACAGTCTCATTGTTAGATATTGTTAATAATATTTACTTATTATCCGAAGTCATATTATATTATTTGTTTAGACTTTAGACAGTTTTATGCTTTAGCTTTTCTATTTTCCCCTTTTCCTTTTAAAAGGATTTATCATATAATTTAGTTGTTAAAAACCTAAGCCCCTAAAATTGTTTCTCCCGTGAACGAAAATGCATCGTCAAGCATAATAAGCATTTTTTTTTAAAGAAAGACAAACATTCCCGGGTTAACGAATAACCCGACAATATTTGAAAATCTCCCACTACCACCACAGTAAGCCTAAAATGTTGCTTGAGTCGCGATGGAGGACTTAGTCAACCGAGGAATCGAACACGAAACGCCTGGGTGGGACCCAAACGCGATGCCCACTCAACCACTGACCGGTCTATAATATAATTCAAAATAATAATATATATATAATTAGTGACGTTGAGTTTTGGCAAGAGTACGGCTGGAGAATCAAAGGAACTCCCTCAACCATTCCGTCCCGAACCGGCCTTCTATGCAGCTGGTGGGCAGACGCATCCGCAGCCAAGACCCATACAAACCTCACCATATGAGCATAACATATTATAGGGCACCCTCGCTAATTCACCAAACGTAGCGAACCATTTTGGGTGACCTACGGCAGAGGTGTTGGTTAGTTGGTTCCCGGGGCAGTGGTACCCATACCGCCTCCCAAATCGACTCTTACCAAAGTCTGCGGTTTCTTTATAATTTATAGGTCACATAATATTTCTACTGATAATCGTGTTGTAGTAATAATTAGGCACTTATATCTAGAGTGCATTTTTTAAAATTAACATGAAAAAACTGTTTTTGATGAGAAAACCATACAGGAGTCCACTGATATATTCATAATATGGTAATCACTGTCGTGATCCGAAATCGAAATGGAGAGAAGGAGAAAAGGAAGCATAAGAAGATCCCAGCAATATAGATCTAGTCACTAAAAATAACAAATCACACTTCAAGAAACGTTTTAATTCTGAATGATGTCTCAAAAAATCTCATACCAATTTAATAAATTTTACGTGGGCATTGCCGCCGGGTTGATTAGAGTCCGCGACGTATGGGCCAGTCATCTTGGCGCCTTCATATTCTATAAATACCTATACAGTCGTCCAACCAAAAACTTGAACAAATAAGCGGCAACGTCGCAAGACGTCGGTTTGTCGTCAACATGAAAATGAATATATAATTGGACGCTTCATTGTGGACCAAATTAAAGTAAATATACGCAGGATGCCTCACTGCCTTGAAAATGAAAGGAGTTCAGATTGGTGGAACGTTAAAGGCCGTTTTTTTCGTTTTGTATATTTTTAAATTAATGTTTTTCGAAAATTTAAATACCTAGCTACAATCGAACACTGAAAAGATAGTATATACTTTAATTAGAACTATGTAAAATCAAGTCCTTCCGATAGACGCAGTAATGTCGATCTGATGAAAGGACGCAGAAATGATAGCGGGATGTATATATATATATATATATATAGATAATGTTATTATGAAGTTCTGCAAGTATTTTATTTTTTTGTTATATTGTTGTTTAATAATAATGTAACTCTGCTGTTGACTGATTTAAATGTGTTATATTGTTTAGGTACCTATTGCGAACATCTGAGAAATGGGGAATAAATAATTTTCCCTACTTTATTAATTAATTAATGTTTATTTATTTTATTTGTAAGAAACAAACAGCTTATATACATATAATAGACAGATAAATATACATGTGAATTGCAGTGAAGCCAGAAGAGTTTCTTATGCTTATACTGTTTGGAGATGGGAGTTTTAATTTACCTTTAACTAAATTTTAGGAGGGGGAGAGGAGGGAGGGGAGGGAGAATATAGGATAAGGATATGAGATGCTCTCGATACCTTCCACACCCCTGTATCAATCCAATATCCCACGCATTAGATTATAACATTTATTCATTATTATTAATTCGAGGGTGCGAGGATGAATAGCGCACATATATTTTAGTTCTTGCAAATCCATTCCACTGGCCAAAAACCTCAATGTTATAGACAATCTTTGTTGATTAACTGGGATAGATTGTCTCATGTGAGTATCTGTTTTTTATAAGAGGTCCAACCATCTCCAACAACGCTTCGTAAGTACGGCTTTCCGTTCAGAGAAAATGTAGCCTGAAATACATTTTGCAAATGCTCACGAGGAAAGCGAGATCTCAACTTGTACCATTCTGGACAAAAAAATTCGTTTATTTTTTTGTTTTTATTCAAACTCAAAGCTAACGCGAGAGGTAAGAAAGCTTTGTATCTGTTTGATTCCATTTCATTCCAGCCGCACAAAATTCACTTCCAACTATCGAAAATCACGCAAAGGCATAGGCAAATGCTTGCCAGAACGCTTGGAGATTATCAAGCAGCTTAATGGCAAGCACGTAAATTTATTGTCTATGGATGTTTGCCACAACGGCTTGACGGGCGCTTCAAGCCGTTATGACAAGCCTTTGTGTATGCCTAGATGCGATTTCTCTCGAGAGATATTTGAACATATTACTCCTTTGTCTATGCCTTCCTGTCATTTTCGGTAGTCGAAAGTGATTTTTGTGCGAGATGGAATCTAGTAAAGAAAGAGCATATATTTGTTATGTTATAATAAATGTTATATATTAATATTTTAATATAACATTAACGTAATAACATTATTAATTATATTTACATTAATTTAAAAGAAAAATCAGATGGATTTCTACAAATTAAACACAAAAACAATTAATACCTATTTTGTAATAATCTTAATATATAAAACAAAGTCGGGTTAGTTACACTATTTATAACTCGAGAACGGCTGAACCGATTTTGATGATCTTTGATTTGTTGGATTTGTCTCCGCCTCGGATAACATAATAACTATTAAAACATCGCAAAAATTCACGAAAAAGAAAGTTATGACAAAAATTCATTTCCTCATACATTTAATATGGAACGAATTTTCATCTTTTGAAAGAGCTGCAGGAATATTGTGGTAGGTAGGTATAATATTGAAGTTTGCTTGAATTCCAAAAATTCAAAAACGTCAAATGTCAATGTGCTGATTGTTTTTCTTTTGTTCTTAAACATATAATGCTGCCTCTCTTTCTTACACACTAAATGTCAACAGTCGTAAATGGGACAAATGGTGAACGTATGTCTGCACAACTCCAGGAAAACAGCCACTTCTTTTCAAAACATTCAAGGCGCATTGTGACGTGGAGTACCTATTGCAATTCGGTGAAGTCAATCAAATACACCTGCAAATTTGTCACAAAAGTCAGCGATATGGCCGTTTTAGGCGTTAACTACAAATAAAAAACGATGAAATCACACGCTATCAAGTTTGTGAGCTACAATTAGGCGATTTGGGGTATATTCTCATTCCCCATTCATGAACGACATTCCATTATTGTATATTTGGCGATGCATCTGGAGAATGATCAACGAGTTTATTTCATTACATCGATTGTTGCCAAACGTGCTGAAACACCTCCAACAACAACATTGACCAGTTTCTTTTCGATTTGCCAATGCGATCTGTTTGCCCGGACGTTGCTCTACTCTGAGATGCCACGTTATTACACTTTGTCGAAGAGATTTCCACGTCGGAAGCACGGCGATGTGGTTACTGATCATCCGGTTGGCATTTTGCCAATCGATCTGGAAATCAGGGAAGTGCTCACTAAGCAGAAATTAACCAGAGGAACCCCGGCCACTCACCTAGGCGTTGTTCTGACACCGGGCGGGCCGGGGACTCTCCCTGGGCTGCTTCGTCAAATGAGGGATCTGTCGCTCCAAGAGTGGCAGGTCCGTTGGGATAGAACGAATATGGGAAGATGGACTTTCTCCTTCTTCCCATCAGTTAAAGTCAGAATGGAAGGGGTCTTTCTCAATGTGAAATTACATTTCTTAATTCATTTTTAGTATTATTATTAACTTAAAAAAAATTAAATTAATTCAGCTAATAAGTTAACACAACAGTTATTGATTCTTATGCGGTACGAAGTTCGCCGGGTCAGCTAGTTTAATATAATTTTTATAAACGTTTTACGTGATACGTAATATCTAAAATCACCACTCGGGTACTTATATGTCTGATTTGTTATCTACGCCCAAAAATATAAATTCACTTCAAGCATGCTACCAGCACGTAGATTATTGCGCAATGCTTGGGTCAAGCCACAAGCTTCCTCTGGAGACGGTCAAAACTCTAGCCATAGGCAAAAAACTATGTGCTTGTCACAAGTGGCTTGATAGTCTCGCTAGCCCTTTACAATAATACTGGGGGGGGGGGGGGGAGATTTACAGGGCCCTATATAGTTCTAGGGTTTCTAAGGCTCACAAATTAAAATATGTATTAATATTTTTTTCTTTATTGAAGCTGTGGGCCTGCGACTAATAAATACTCAGAATAGTTATTTCGTAAACAGAGTTCATGTTCCCTTATTCTACTTTTAAAATTTCTAGTAATCATGCCTACATACTGTGCGTTTCATTCATTACATTCTAAACAATGACGTTATATAAATAGACTCGCCATAGTCTCACATACTCGCAAAATAATGTGGCAAGTAAGCAACACTTTTTTATTTTCAGCAGTTTTCAGTAATTTCTTAATTCAAAAGTTATTCATGTATTAAAAAGATACTTCCACACCAACGCCAAACTTCCAACGCACAAAGTACCCTTCTACACAATCATCCGAAAGTTTGAAGTTGGCCTCAGTGTGGCCGTACCATAAAACAATCAAAGAATGTGGTTTTTTCTCTAATGAAGCACAAAATTTGCGGACGGGGAGCATGAAAATTAATTGTATTGCTTATAATAATCGATGAAGGATGCAAGAGGATTACTCCATGTTGCAGATTGGAAGACGACGGCCGAGGACAGAGGGCGGTGGAGGCATATTTTGAAGGAGGCCAAGGCTCGAAATGGGCTGTAGCGCCATTGAAGAAGAAGAAGAAGCTTATAATAATCGATAATAATAAGTAATTTGTGTATATATATAAATGAAATGTTATTTCTTCACTTTTACTACTGCTTGCCATGTAATGGAAACATTTTCTCATCACAAGGAGGGCATTTTGGCAGTTTTTAAATTCAATTTTCCTGCTGGTAAGACACAACCTTACTCGAGGAGTGACAGTTTACAACTAAAGTACTGGAAATCGAGACCAGTGCAATTGCCTTGCTTTTGGCTTCCCACTTTGAGATTTCTTCACCACGTCTACAGTATTATAACGTCTGTGATTCTAAAGTATAAAAATATCCTTATTAAATAATTTTTTTTAAACTTGTATTTAATGTAGAAAGCTGGAGAAATGTGATCTGGTGTATAATTTTGAAGTTAGTTTTAAGATTGCTAGTGAATGACACGGATGTATCGAAACCAAATAAATAAAAAAAAAAAAAACAAAAACAAAATGACAAAGATATTTATTTAACTCTGGTGATATTTTTAAACAATGTCTCTGGTTAATGCTTACCTCGAGCTAGGGAATGCAATCTCGCAAGACCATCTCAATCCAGGTATATGCGGGACTGAACAATCTTAGTCCCGCTGGATCCAGGTATTTGCGGGATCCAGCAGGGTGGACTTAGATATCTAATCAATCGTATAATAAAGACCTAATACCTCGATCTACCAACCTTGTTTTTAGAGTTTTAAATTTATACCTAACCAAACTAGTTCTTTGGGACATTTTAAATGGTTTATTAATATACCTTTAGTTAGACGTAGGTAAAGTTTTAGTCATAAATTGGCATAGAATAAGATAAGACATAAATTTACATAAAAACTAAAATTTAAATAATATTCTACACGATAAACAATATTCTTGTACAATAAGCATCATAAGTTTTAACATTATTTTGGAAATAGCTTCGTAAAAAAGTTAAAGTATTAATTGTGTCGTCTGATAAACGGCTTCTGACATTGGACACAAGATAGCCAGCGGCTGAAAAAGCTCGTTCAGCTTCCACGCTGGTTGGCACAATAGTCATTAGCACATTGTAAGTGAATTGAAGGTATGTGCCTTTAAATCCACCGGACTCAAAGTAATTCATTTCCTTCTTTATCAAAACCTCAAGGTTGCTCATATTGCCAGATCTAGGTTGTTGGGCTGTTGATCTCGAACTCTTCATACTAATCAAAGTAAGTTCGAGTTCGTCTTGAAGTGACATTGCTGCTGCTGCGTATGTCTCCAGATTACTGAGAGGAGTGTCGTCATCGTCATCGTAAGGATCATCAGCGTCAGCAGGAGCAGTGGCTACTGCGTTGTTACCCGTGTCCGTGTACTCTAGCCTTTCGACTATAGTTTTGATTGCCTTGCGTATTACACTTTTTGAAGGTAGACTAAATGTGTCATCAACGTTAATAAATTGATTTCTGTCTTCTTCGCACTTATATGGATCATGTAAGTATAATAAAACCGCTGTCAAGTTAGTTCGCCGCTCTAAAATCCGTATGAACTACGCTTCTCTGTAATCCCGCCAGTCCAGCGGGATCCCGCAAAATTTTCGACCGAGATTAGTCCCGCAAAATGTCTGCGGGATCTAGGTATTTCGGGATCCCGGTATACCGGGATTGCATTCCCTACCTCGAGCTAACAGCGGGAACTAGTGTTGGGTAGGACACGATATCAGGATGAGTTTGTATGAGGTACTCAAATATCGAAAAGAGGTGTCCCACCTCATTTGAGGTGAGGTATTACAAAATATTTTCGCTTACGGGGGGCGGGAGGTGGGGGGGGGGGGATGGCAAGAGAATTTCAGGGAAGTTGTTTTTTTCCTTCAGCTTGATTTTCTTGGTTCAGAGGTGTTGGTTTCTAATAAATACCGGGGTGGCGGTACCCATACCCACTTCCCTTGTGTTATTCTTGTAATACGAAAAATGGATATAAAAAAGGCCTACCCCCACCCTCCTCCCTTCACCCCCTCTGATCCCCCCCCCCCAGCACCCCCCCTCTTATCCCTCCCCCTCCTCAGCAACCCCCTCCACCTCATCTCAACACTGCCTCATCCTCCCTCCCTTGAGAGCAGTTGGAACTCTTGTGCGGTATTCACATAACAATAATTTACAATAAAAAAATTTTTTTTTTTTTTTGAGCAGCTTGAACTCTTGTGCGGGATTGACATAACAATAGTTTACAATAAAAAATAATAAAAACATTTTGGAGCAGTTGGGACTCTTGTGCAGTATTCACATAACAATAATTTACAATAAAAAAATATTTTAAAAAATTTTTTGAGCAGTTGGTACTGTTGTGCGGCATTCACTTATCAATACATAATTTACAATAAAAAATATTTAGAATTAAAAAAATATATTTAAGCAGTTGGGACTCTTGTGCTCATAAATTATTGTTATGTGTATTCACATAACAATAATTTACAATAAAAAATTATTTAAAAAAAAAAAAATTTGGAACAGTTGGGACTATTGTGCCCATAAATTATTGTTTTGTGTATTCAAATAACAATAATTTACAATAAAAAATATTTAAAAAAATAAAAAAATTTGGAGCAGTTGGGACTCTTGTGCTCATAAATTATTGCTATGTGTATTCACATAACAATAATTTACAATAAAAAAAATTTAAAAAAAAAAAATAATTGGAGCAGTTGGTACTCTTGTGCGGTATTCACTTAACAATAATTTAGAATAAAAAATTCGAAGCAGTTGGGACGCTTCTGCGGTATTCACAATATATTAATGGCTTACCCCATCACCACCTCACGGTTCTAATACAAAAATGTCATAGAATATACAAACACTTCAAGCCTCACCACCTCATACATTTGTCCCAAACTATGCGTGACATGACATCTAGTTTAATACATCAACCACCTCACACCTCACCTCATATTTGTCCCATACGTGACATGACATGTAGTCCAATACACCAACCACCTCACACCTCACCTCATATTTGTCCCGTACATGACATGAATGTAGTCCAACAAAACAAACCACCTCACACCTCATATTTGTCCCTCCTTCATATTTGTCCCCCCTCATAGACACATGAATATTACTAGACCTGCCGCCCTAAGTGATAAAAGCGTATTATTTCCCCCTCCCCATACCAGTTCCATTGGAACCGGCTGGGATCGAGTATGGCTTCGCGTGAATCTAAAAAATGTGACGTCATCATTCTTCTGCGAACCAGCGTCGAGCACTTATCGGTGCATTTTACGAAATAACACGGCAAAAATAGTGGCTGTGTTTCGAAAACGTGTAAAAATAGAAGTGAACAAGAGAATAAACCCAATTGTCGTATTACATTTCATAGGCAAGCATTATTTTACTTTATTTTAAGCTAATTCAGATCACATAATATGATCGTTTTTGTATCACTCGAGATACATGGCGTGTGCTCGTCGATGTTTACTGGGGTAAGTAAATTATGACACATTTGTAAAAGTGTCCCAACTAAATACGGCAATAAAATATTGAACTATGAAAATAGGCGAACTTTACTTTGCCGTGTTTGGACTTTTGTTCATTACGCAGCGAGCAATTCGCGCTCCTATGTAAAAAGGTCAATTCATTCAAAAGCAGAGTTCACTTTTAAGAACTAAATGGTGATATTATAATGCGAGATGCCTATATACTGTCAGATTGAGTTATTGACGAATCACATATCACCAAAGTCATCTTCGCACTCTGCGTCCCGGTGTAGTTGGTTTCTACCCCTCACCTTTCTGCTCTGGTCTAGTAATATTCATATGTCTATGTCCCCCCTTCATATTTGTAGTAATACAAAGAAAAAGAGTTGGTACTAGACGTGGGCAAAATTGAATGACTGAATTAAATGAATAAATTCAATCTTGTAACACACTCGATCTGATTCTCATTTTCAAAAGGAATTAAATCTTTATTCCTTACCCTTGGCCTTGCATCTTACGATTTTTTAACAGCACCATATTTATTTTTATTTCGATTAATTTATTTTACAGTTAAATATTTCATGTTATATTGAGGTAAGAAAATAATAATGTACTCTATAAATATTGTAGTGTTTCGTAGGAATTAAATTAAATATTATTCTGGATATTTGTTGCGCGGATAGGTACACCTACTACAGGCGATGCGCGCCGCGAAATTAAATTGCCTATCACGTGTGATGAGTAGTATCCCGCGCAGTAAATCTTATACCTACAAAAAACCCCGTAGGCCAGAGTCCCCGTCCCCAATCCAAATGACAAAACCGCCAACAGACAAGCGAGTCAGCCAAGATCCAAATAATTCCGAGCTCCGAGAGTCGCGTCTGTTTCACAGTTGTCCCGCCAGTCATAGTCACGGAGGAATCGTTCCTCCGTGGTCATAATCCTACAAGCTGTTCGGTCTGTGCGAACTCAATCCGCAACCCCAATCTCTGTTTCACTTATTCAAGGAATCAAAACATTTATTTCTTATTCATTTGTGACGTCGTAGTCCCACGGGTCCCGGGTCCCACGTGTCGAGTCGATCCGGCCGGTCCGCGGAATGCAAGTTATTCAAGTCACAGCAAGACAAAAGACACTTATTAGTCAGAAGTTCCTAATTCATTTCTTGATGCCCGCCGAGAATCGGTTCGTCGTTAGTCTCGGCGCGGCCAAGCCGTCATCTTAGGGTGAAACTTCCCACTTCGGACCCTGAACGTTAATAAAAATCTAAAAGCGAAAGTTAATCCTATGTTTTTTCTCCCTCACACGTGCGTAAATTGTGATACAATGCTTGTAGAAACAAAACGATGTTTATCTATATTATTATTATTTTTTTATGGTATCTGTCTCTGTCTACTCTAGCCGTAAACAATACATCAGTCGCTATCGAACCGTGATACTGATAAATGATAATCGAGCGGTTTGTTCCTTTATATTTTGGTAACAAATTATATGACGCGTGTCGCCAGGGCTTTTAATTAGATTTTATTCGGCGCGTGGCGTTACGCGGCGCGTTAACTTCACCATTGAGGTAGGTGCATTTAAAATATATATATATATATATTTGAGTGAAGCTTATTCCAGGTGACCGGTCCGGATATACCTACGAAAGCGCGATAATAGTATGGCTTTTATGTGAATTCCGCCCAAGTCCCGTCTGGAGCTAATGAAACTATGGAATCCCCAATTGGGATATTTTGCGAGGCTAAAGGTAGTGGGAAGTTTAGATCACGCGAAGTGAAACAATTTTAAGATTAATAAATAAATAAAAATTAGTAAAACTTTAGGGGTTAACCACAAAAACTGTTTAATTTTAAGATTTAATTGATAGCCTAATATAAACACATTTTTCTTGTCAAAAATTTGTCTTTTGGGCAAAATAATATCTAAGTACACATTGAAATATTTCATTAACCTCGTCGCGCGTCGTTTTTAGTACCTACGATTTTTCAGAACAACATAATTTACCCTAAGAAGAGTGCTTTGCGTAGTGAAAACTTCTTTATCACCGTTGTGATTTGAAACTCGATGAAACGAAAAATAACGACACTAAAAAGAGCAAACACATGCATCTAAAGGAGAACTAAGAAATAAAGTAGTCTGCGAGAGAATGAGATAGCATTATTGTTCTCCTCTTTGGCTTCGTAGCCTCATAAAATATAAGCGAGGGTTTTTTTTTTTTTTTTGGAATTAAAGGAATGAATAAAATGAATCAATTCAAAAGGCCGAGGGAATCACAATGAATCGATTCACTCCTGGGAATGAGTCTGCCCATGTCTAGTTGGTACAAATACATATTGTGAGGTGGGGGGACATTTTACGTGTTTGTATGGGACATTTGAGGTGCCTCTTGTATGAGGTACTCAACACTAGCGGGAACCTGTGTGTGTTATTATATATTAGTATTTTGTCAGTAAGGGTTCACAATATGATGACATTTTTAAACAATGTCTCTAGTTAATGCTTACCTCGAAATAACAGCGGGAACCTGTGTATTATGAATTGATATTTTGCCAGTAAGGGTTCAGAAGTTTTGACATTTTTAAACAATGTCTCTAATTAAAAATAGTTACCTCGAGATAACAGCGGGAACCTGTGTAAATATCCATTGGTATTTTGCCAGTAAGGGTTCACAATGCGATGACATTTTTAAACAATGTCTCTAGTTAATGCTTACCTCGAGCCAACAGCGGGAACCTGTGTATATTAAGTAGGTATGCACGGCCCATTTCTGCATGTTTCATACAAATCTTAGATTTGGATTTGAGATCAAAATATCCAACCAAACTGAAAAATTATTTTTGTAATCAAAAGGTATCTCAAATATCTAGTTAGGATGTGAGCTACTTTATTTATTTATGCTTTAAATTAAAAGATATAGGCTATTTCTGGCTTTTCTTGGCTATTCTTGCCCCTTCTTGGATCTTATCATCTGTTCTTGACTTTCCTTGTATCTTGTTCTCCTTTACTCTTCTTGCTTCTTCTCGTCTATTCTCGGCTCTTTGCGGGATTTTCTTGTATCTTTTTGCTTGTTCTCTTCTCTTCTAGGATCTTTTTTCTCTATTTCTGGCAGTTCTGGCTTTTTTCGCTTTTCTTGCTCCTACTTCGATCTGTTGTCCCTTCTTGACCTTTCTTGTCTCTCCTTGGATCTTCTTGAATCTCCTCATCTCTTCTTGGCTCTGGTCTCTCCTTGGATCTTGTCGTTTCTTCTCGGCTCTTCTTGCCTCTTCGTGACTTTTCATGACTCTTCTTGTCTTTTCTTGCTTCTTCTTGTCTCTTCTGGGACCTTCTCATCTCTTTCTGGATCTATTTCTAGCAGTTCTATCTTGTCCCTTCTTGACTCTACTTGTCTCTAGTCTTTTCTTACTTCTTTTGGATCTTCTCGCATCTTTTTAGCTCTTCTTGAATCTTCCCGTCTCTTCTCAGCTCTTCTTGCTTCTTATTATCTCTTTTCTATTATTGTCTCTTTTTGGCATTTCTTGCTTCTTCTGGGGTATTCTTGCCTCTTCTTTCATCATCTTGTTTCTTCTTGGCTCTTCTCATCTTTTCTTGTCTCTGCTTATCTATTCTTGGCTTTTCTTGCTTCTTCTTGGATGCTCTCATCTCTTATTGGCTCTTCTTATCTCTTCTTCCCTCTTCTTGGCTCTTCTTAATTAACTTTTGTTATTATTGCATCTTCTTTCAACTACTCTCCCATTTTTGGTTCGTTTTGATTCTTTCTGCATTTTCTTGTGTCGTATTTTAGTTTTTTCTATTTCTATATTCTATATCTATTTCTAGTTTCTTCTGGTCTCTTCTGGCCTCTACTTGTCTCTTCTAGCTACTTCTCAGCTCTTCTTGATGTTTCTCGCGACTTCTTGCAGAGTTTAATCGACCGGTTATTAATATTTAATTACCGAAGTTTAATCGATGTGGCAACATGGGCATTAATAAAGATTTTGATTGGGAGGTGTTTTCCGAGTTTCGTCATTTTCTTGCCTTTCTAGTTCCTCTTCATGGTTCTTCGGGCTTCAGCTTGTTTCTTCTTGTTTTTTTTTTTCGCTTCTTCTTGGCTCTCCTAGTCTTTGCTTGCATCTTATTGGTTCTCCTAGTCTCTGCAGGCATCTTATTGCGTCGTCTTGGCTTTTCTTGTCTCTTCTTGCATCTTCTTCCCCCATAGAAAGGGGGTGGGATAGACCCTGTCCATGCACATTGCCAGGCGAACATACAACAGAGCGGTCTTCCCGCGATCCGCCCGCGCCTCCCCCATCGACATGCGTTGGCCTGAGGCGTAACCGTGCGGTCTCGATGTCCTTCCGTCCCCCCTCCGGTAACCCGACGCTCATCTTTCCTCAAGGTCTTCAAAAACTTCCCCTTCTCTCCCAAGTACATTTCTTCGAGGCAAAATCGGGGAACCGGCTAAAGGACGCGGACTTCGAGCATCGTCTGCGGTTGGGCCGATAGCTATACGCATTCTCATTGGGACTGCCCGGTGGTCTATGGAATACTTTCTCTGGCTTTTTTTTTAAATATATTTTATTTTATTTCCGCTACTATAGTAATTACTTACATTATAACATAATCATATAACTGTTTTTTCCTCATTACTTATTTTATTCACAGAAGGTTTCTTCGACTGGTCATAGCCGTTATTTTTATTTTTCTTTTTCTTTTACTAACACTATTATCTCTTTTTGATGTTACCTATTTCAGAAGAATTATTCCACGGGCTGCTACTTCTATTTATCTTTTGTATAATGTTAATGTAAGTACTTGCATACTGCTTACTAACCCCGTATGCATGGACATTGGAGGGTCTAGAGTCGTTCAAATAAATGTAGCTTCGTTCAAAAAAAAGTAGAGTCTTGACGTGTGCGGTGAAGGAGGAAACCATATGTTTCCTTATAACGCCGTTGGGAAAGTGGTGGGTCCCCTCCAATGCATCTTCTTCCTCGAAGAGGCTAGACTCTTCCTGGCTTTCCTTGGTTCTTCACACTCTCCTTGCCTATTTTAATTCGTCTTAGCTCTTTTTGGCTTTACTTGGCTCTTCTTATTTCTTCTTGCATCTTCTGTCTTCTTCTTGAATATTCAAATCAGATAATCAAAAGTTGAACAAATGAGAATCCTCGATATGTGATAACCGACTACATTAACATAAACAATATTTTGAGATAAATATAAAAGGTGTAATTGAAAACAACTTTTTTAATTTTTTCCCTTTGTTATCTTCTGCAGGTCAAGATAAATATTATAAGACGAGTATGGTGCCAGTTGTGATCTCGGTGAAACTAAATTACTTTTTATTCAATGTTGTTTACCGGTCAATGACCGACACTTGAAAACTGTTGTACCTCAACGTGAGATTTTTATGGACTCTATATCAAACTATATCTCTTCATTTGATCCATGTCAATCATCACAACGCCTTCAGTTTATTCAAGTTCAATGCTACAAAACATTTTCTTGCCCGGCGTATGCGCGAAATATTGCAAACTGACATATAATCTTTGATAAAATGAAAAAATATAGGTAATTCTTCGATATGACAATTGTCAAAATAAACAATGTCAGGTAAGTATTACTCGTTGTAAATAAACTACATCTGCACTATGTCTCGTGGTCCGACGGTTTTACACCTCTGACTGGGAGTCTAGAGCGTTAACATAAACAAAAATATTAAAACAACAAACAAATTAATATTCTCTTTGTTCGATGTATTTGCCATCTGAAACAAGAAGGTAAAAATATTAAATAAAATATGGCTTATCTGTTTTATGGACCTCCGTAGTCCAGTGGGTAAGACTCTTGACTCACAATCCGGAGGTCGCGGGTTCGAACCCGGCATGCGCAAATAAATTTTATTTGATTAATTTGTGTTATTTCACAATTAATTCATTTAAAATAATATATAGTATATTTGCGGCATGTTCCAGAGTGGAAGATACTATCAGTATCGCCCTGGTGTAAGACCACCATTCAGAATTGAAACGTTGCTTGAAAATGGCTTTAGCCGTGTTTAGTGACCAGATCTGAATAGCCAGGTACTTCCCAACCTTCCTCTTCCCCACCTCCTTCCCCTCCCCACTACCTTGCCTCACAACATACCCCAATTGGGGATGCCATAGTCTCACTGGCTCCAGACGGGAGCAGTTGAGATTCTTGTGCGGTATTCACTGTAAAAAAAAAAAAAAAATGGATGAGGCGGTTCCATTCCACTTGACTGAATCCCAAAACTATGATACTTGACTGAAGGCCGTATACACAATTCGGCTGCAACTCGAGTCTTTGTTTGATTATTCAAATTTAATGGGTTTAAAACTTTATAAAAATCGTAATTTGTGGCTAAACTACTAATGTTACACACATTTTGCGAAGTGAAAAGGAAAGCACTATATAAAACACGTATGTTGAAGAATTTTCAGCAATCTCTTAACCAGGGAAACCCTGTAAAATATTAAAACAAAATTACAAAAATAATTTTTCAGTTTGGTTGGGTATTTTGATCTCAAATCCAAATCTAAGATTTGTATGAAACGGGCGGAAATGGGCCGCGCATGCGTTCCCCTTAATATCCATTGGTATTTTGCCAGTGAGGGTTCACAAGTTATGACTTTATAAAACAATGTTTCTAATTAAAAATGGTTACCTCGAGATAACAGCGGGAACCTGTGTAAATATCCATTGGTATTATGCCAGTAAGGGTTCACAATGTGATTACATTTTTAAACAATGTCTCTAGTTAATGCTTACCTCGAGATAACAGCGGGAACCCTTGTCTGTTATTATCCATTGGTATTATGCCAGCCAGTAAGGGCTCATAATGTGATGACATTTTTAAACAATGTCCCCGGTTATTCCTCGAGCTAGCAGTGGGAACCATATGTTTGTTATTATCCATTGGTAATATGAAGCACATATGTGTGTGCGCCGGGTATGTTAGAACAATGGTTTACAATATGAAATAAAAGAGGAGATTAATTTTCACAAAATTATATTTTGTGTAATAACACCGGCTACAGCTAGACTTATATACAATAGATTTTACAGATATTTTCATAAGTAACAATTAACTTTATACTCTGTCGGCAGATCTTGTACAATAGTTACATCAATGTGAAAAGGGGGACCCAATAAATAAGATATTAGATTCACCAGAGCTGCACTGCTATAAAGAAACATTGCTTTAAACAACTAAATGGTGTGACATGTCAGGGTACAACAGGGTTAAAACTGATTTGGTTACAAAATATTATATTAACATATTCCAAATTAACTTAGGTACAGACATTTCCACCCTTCAAACTGGGAAAATTATCATGATTAGAAATTATAAAAATCACAAACGTAAGTATGAAATACTGAGTTCAATTATAATATATTAGCTTCTTATAAAATAAAATAATGTAATAAATAAAACATCCCAAGGTATTATTGATCATTTGTTCTGATTCTATTAGGCACCTAACAAGTGAATGACTCTCTTCATTAACAACAAACACTAAACAAAACATTATGTAGTACATTTCTTTTTTACCATATGCAAACACTATGTGTAGTAAAAAAATGTAAAAAATATTCATTTCACTTTTTTTCATAAATTTTACATTAACAACAGATATATTATTATAAACATCTTATTGGCTATATTAAAGTAATGTGATGCGATAGTCTTACATAAAAAAAAAAGATTAACGTTTATACAATAATATGAGATTGGTATATTCGGTAAAAAAAAACTAAGAACAATGTTATGATTTAAATTAAAAATGACACTTATAAAAACTAGAACCAATCACAACTGCTGAGATGTATTTTGGTAGAGTAACTAGGTTTTTAATGTAATTAACATAACTTGCCACTCAATTCAGTTCACAAACACAATTCACTATCATTGTACATACTGGAGGGTTCCACGTTCGGTGAATCAAATAATAATTACTATGGCTTTGTGCAACACTGTTCCAAAGTACGTATTATATGACACGAGCAGGGTTGTCCCACCTTTATTCTATGCCTTCGAGTATTTTTATTAATTATTTACCACCTCAATGACATTATATCACTTGGGCTTAACAGACATTCCTTCAACCATTCAATTATTTTAATTATTATTATTTATCGACTTTAAAGTGGTTCTTCGAGATACACTTATTGTGTTTTTATTGTCCAAACAGAGAGAAAATAGCTGAAAGTAGACCGTTGCGCAAGAAACGGTATGACGCAGGTATTGTGTGTAAAATTAGGTCTCCCTCTGAGTAAATTGTTCCATCTAAGTCTCCAGTCAAAATCATGAATGCGTAATTTAAAGTTTCCTTGCTTCATCTTACTACATATTCACAGTCATTCAATTTTCCATAATAGTCTATTATTGAAAATTTATTAGTAAAGTCTTAATTTCACATTATGCAAGTCTAAATACATAATATCACTCGAATTGATTTATTTTTCCAGTGTTAATGTATGTATTTATTATTCATGGTCGCTTACGGCGGGCCTAAGTCAACATAAAACGAGCCAAGGTCACAAGGAGGTGCCTTGTGGGTGCCATGGAGTCACAAAAACAACACGACGGAATGCTTCAACACTCAATCATGTCAAGGTCATGCTTTAGGATCTTCTCATGGTGGTGTTCAGTGACTGCATCAGTCCCGTGTTGATATATCCGTAAGACACGGCATTCTGCTGTTGGACCGTGGCTCTGGGGTCTTGATACTGGTATTGTCCCATCATCTGCACGGCACTGGGCAACTGCGTGGGTGCGTTGAACTGTGCGGGCGGAGCTCCGGGGAAGGGGCCCCCTTGTTGGGGACCCATGCGGTAGCCGTTGAGCGGGGAGCCGTATGCACTGATAAGGTTGGGGTTGATGGGGCTCATTCGCGAAGAGGCGTGCGATGCGGCAGCCATCTGCATGTGCTGCTGCATACTGGCCACGTTCCCTGCAAAATCACCTATTTTATTTGATGAGTTCGTCCGTACAAATGATTTACAAGATTATGGCGAAAATAAAAACACTGTATTTACACAGCTATATTTTATATAACATTCTATATTTTAAGGAATGGTGTATAGTTTTTGTAATCTGAACCACCAGGTGACAGGGGTGGTGTGGGTGGAAGGAAAACACAAGACGTTAAGGCCAAGTGTAATCATTTATTAATTTTAAATAATGATAATATTATTACGCAAATCGATAAAAATAAAGTTTTTAATATGAAAAATATTTTTTATAAATTTTTAAAATTTACATAGGCTTAGCATTTATCAAAACCAAATCAGAAATCCGACCTTATTCTGACCGTTTTTCGTAAATTTTACAAAATATTTTTAACTGCTGAATATCCTCAAAGTATACCTTTAGGGGTTTTCTTTAAAACCTCGAAAAGAAATTTAAAATAAATAGATAAATAAGTTTTTAGTTAAATTTTTTCATAAACACCAATTTTCGTGTTTTTTTAAACGCTGAGTACAAAACTTTGGATTCGTTTATTTACCAAAACGTTACGAGAAATTGTTGGTATTATATTTCTTCAATTTTTAAAGACAATTTTAAAATTTTAATCTTCAAATTAAGAATGAAATATAGGATTTTTAATTACTCGCAAAAGCCCTCTGTCGTGTGGCGCCCATTTATCTTTCTCTACACGGTACAATTTTGAACTAAAACCCTTTTTCAAAATTTTTTAAAAGATGGCAGTAATCAATTACTGTGAGAATCTAAGATATTATTATATTTATTTTTGGAAACGATGATACTTATATCATCTATCTACCTATACATTGTAGGTACCTATTCGTTTTAATATAATAACCTGACTACTGTTTTATGTCGACGTCAAGCTAGTAGAGTGCAGCTGTGCCTAATTTTAAATGGTTATTATATTATTAAAATAATACTTTCGTAAATACAATAAAATAACACGGAAGTGAGTGGTAGAAGAACTCGGTGATGCCCGGTGGGTAAGAACTTGGGTCACCCAACACGGCTGACGCCTTTTTTTTAAATATATTTCTTATCTATTTTTTTTAAATAGAAGCACTAATAATCTAAACGAAATTATTTAAAAATAATATATTGTGGAATAACACAAATTAATCGCATAAAATGTTGATAGGTACTTGCGCACGCCGGAATTTTAACTCGCGACCTCCGGATTCGTCTCCTTCCCCTCCCCACTACCTACAATGAAGCACAAAACATAGGTACGACTGCCATGTGTCATGTTTTGTGCATGGTGAGCCAGCGTCATCACGAAACGTCCATGTGGATAGGTAGGTAGGTATTATGCATGTGTTTGTGAGTTAAAGACTGCGTTTGTCAAAAAATGAAGGGAAGGAGATGGGGAAGAGGAAGGTGGGTAAGTACCTGGCTCTTCAGATCCGGTCACCCAAAACGGCTAAAGCCATTTCGCGCAACGTTCCAATTTTTTTTTAAATATATTTCTTTAAAAAATATGTAGTTACCAATTTTCAATTTTTTACAAGAATAACGCTCTTTTTATAACTTTTGAAGTTTGTTCCCACCAATGTTATATATCATTAAAAAAGAAGATAGCACTAATAATCTAAACGAAATAATTTAAAAATAATATATTGTTGGATAACACAAATTAATCGCATAAAATGTTGATGGGTACTTGCGCACGCCGGAATTTTAACTCGTGACCTCCGGATTCGTAGCTAACGATCGTAACCGTTCAACCACCGAGATCTGGAATATCGATGCGCTTTAAAATGTTCTAGTATTATTATTATTCGTGATTACGGTTGCTTACCCTTGGTCGGAATCTGCCACGTGTAGACATGTATACTTGTATGCAATACGTCTCAATGGAAACATCAAATGTTTTTATGGTCGTTTTTTATTTCAGTTATCTGCTAGTAGAAGTGTCGACTGGCGTTCAAATTTGAGCGAGAGGTTCAAATCCCATGCCATCCAATTTCTTTTCTAAGTTTTTAAACGTTTTTGAAAGTAGATGGTAAAAACCTTTTTTACGGTTTTTTGTAGGTTTTAACATCAAAGAAAAAAAATATTTTGTGGACTGATTTTATAAAGTTTCTTGAAATGTAATTTATTTATTTACGCCTTGAAGGCTTTTGCATGTAACATCGGTAAGTTGTACAGTAGCATCATAACATAACAGTTTTTCTCTAAAACGATGTTTGTAACTTTTTTTTAAAAATTGAATCAATCACATATGTTGGTAAATGAGAGTTAAATTTATTTACATTTTCTCCTAATTTTATTTGCTTTGGTATAATAAAAATAGTGATGAACGGGACGTAGTAGGTAGTTACTCTCATTATCGTCCTGGTGTAAGACCACCAAACCCAATTATTGAAACGTTACTTGAAATAGCTTTAGCCGTGTTCGGTTACCAGAACTAAATCACTAGGTACTTCCCCACCTTCCTTTTTCCCATCTCCTTCCCTTCCCCGCTACCTTTAGCCTCACAACATACCCCAAATACCAAACACACAACATACCAAAATATAAAACTATTATAATGACTTCAGGCATTGAGCTTCAGCTAGTTTTTCTGAAAACATTGCCTAGTGTACACGTGCGTGCATGGCACCCCCTGAGGGCACCCCTAGCCGGCCGAATTTCGACAAACGACCAGATGCGACATTGTCATGTTGAAATAAATACACATAATATTTATTTTTCTAGTGGCATCTTTCGGATTTTAACGAAACTTTTTGAAAACAAAATAATCTCAAAATGAATGATAGAGACCATTTTGTCCGCCAGAGTGCTCTGATGCTGTTTTGTACTAATATTATACCTATTCCTCTTCGCGTTAACCGTTGAAGATAAAAAGTGTAATTTACACAGAAAATTACATAAATTGCCTACTTTTATCAGTGTGGACTTAGATGATTAACCGAGCGATGAGGAATGTCGATAATATTCAATGGTACTCAATCTTAAATATTCTGGTAAGGGGCCATCCATAAATTACGTCATACCTTAACCCCTCCGCAACGTAAGCAGATATATGCGTTAAAAATACGACAGCAGTCAAGTACAATAAGCGTGTTTACACGTCAGCGCGTGTGTCTCCATAGAAACCGTTAAAACTCCGTTATTGTTTTAGTTACATCCGTAAAATAAAAAGTGAAAGGTCGATAGTGAATCATGCTGCACATCTCTATTCAAGTTGTCCATAGAAATACATAAAAAGAACATTCTGTCAGACGCGCAGTCTGACACATAATTTATCCAGCCAAATTTCCTACGGGCGCCCGACAATGTTAATTTCTATTAAATATTTTTATATGAAATGATAAAAAAAGTGAGGTGACAAAAGTGTTTATTACACATTTATACAATTGAATAAGTATTGTTGTTTACATAATCTGTGATTTTAGTACCGTTTTCACATAAAAACATCACGTGAGTCATTTTCACATTTTTTTAATGTTTGCATTCTAAATTTTAATATTTACAAATGTTAATATTTATTTGTAATATAATAATTCGAAAGCTTATTTTGTATCTAAAACAGTTTTTACTATTCGGCTACGTTCAGAAATGTTTCATTTATAGAGCTTTAATTGCGAAGCGGTAATAATACAAAGTTTTCGTAAAATGTCATTTCGTTAAAGACATTAAAAGTGCACATTGGCGATTTTCTGAGGGGTTAAAAAAAACACGGAAATTTCCTAACAAAGCACCACTTTTAATTTTGAATTGAATGTTTTGTAGGTTAATTTTGAGCTATCGTATATTTTATTGACCGAAATACATTCCTAGAACAATAAACTATGTACCAAAACAACATTACTTGCGTTAATTGATAGGTTTTACAATGTTTTTGTCAAGTAACACGCATCGACTTTGACAGAAAGAATCGCGGCAAATTTGACATTTTGATGCCACAGATAAAATCATTTAAAAATATTCTGGGGTTGCCAGGTGAATGAAATTTATGCCCATCTTATGGGTAAATGTTGGCGCAAGCGATTCTGACCTTGTCCTTCATACAAATTCTTTACATAAAAGGGTCAAAATCGCAGACAACCGCGCGCATCCTGCAAATAACCGGTTAAACGCAAAACGTTTTTAGATGTAAAATTGCAAAATATGTGACGTCACACTAGGGGGTCTCACAAATGAGACGATGTGTGACAGTGACGGGGGAGGGAGGGGGATAAAAAAATTATGAAATTCGTGACGTAATTTATGGATGCCCTTAGATATAAGAAGAATTTTAAAAATTCCAATGTGAGAACAAAATGTTTTCAACGGTCACTTTGTCATAATTTCACGAAAAGTGCACTGGCTCCCGCAAAACAAATACTATTTAAAATGATGCACAGCACCATGATGATTGAAGTGGGAACTGAAACTAAAACCTGCGTAAAATAAACTGCGGTTGCTGACATTTCGAAACACCGTGATGGCAGCAGTTTGGTTTTGCAAAGAAAAACTTTCCTCTATTAACCTGTAATCGGCCGGAGACGCGTGAGAGCGCGCAGCTTGTGCACATGCGCGAAAAAAATATTTCAAAATAAATAGGTTTGTCTGTGATTTTGACCCTTCTATGTACAGAATTTGAATGAAGAACAAGGTCAGAATCGCTTGTGCCAACATTACCCCATAAGACAATTAATTATCTGTCAAAATTAATGCGTGTTCCTCAACTAAAACATCGTAAAACCTATTAATTTACGTGTAATTAACGCAAGTAATGTTGTTTTGGTACATAGTTTATTGTTCTAGGAATGTGTTTAATGAATAACTCAAAATTAATCCACAAAACATTCAATTCAAAATTCAAAGTCATGCTTTGTTAGGGAATTTCCGTGTTTTTTACGGCTTGTGACAGGTTAAAACCATTGACAAAACTCGAAATATTGGTGATATTTATGCTTACAAGCCTGTATACGGATTTATATGGTTTTTAGCATCTACGTTAAAAGGTTCTAGATAAAAAAACAAACTCTTGGCCACAAACCCATTAATTAATTTAGTGGCGAGGGCCAATTTTCTTAGCTTACAATTCTGTGGCCAATGGGTTAAATGTTCCGAAAAACCAGCTATTTCCAGAAATTTGAAAATTCATTAAACCGAACAGGCTCGGTTTTTAATTGTTCCGATTATAGAGACTGTACTACTAAAAAAGATACTTTGAATATACGTATTTACTTATGCTAGTTATTTTTGCCTTGTACTTTCAAGGATTTATTAAATGTATATTATGCTAAAAAGTTTCTTGTTTATTATTTTTTTATAAGTGATGGGCTGACGAATTGGAAAGAATTGCTATGGGTGAGTCTCCAAGAATTGGCAAAACTGGAGAAATTTGAGGGAAACTTGTCTGAGGTTGGATCAGTAAGAGTTCATTGATTACAGAAGGTTCAGTAAGAGTTCATTGAGTATCATAATATGACAATTACCGGGAATGTTTCTAGAGTTGCGGCCCGAGTCGGGTGGGGCCTGTGCATAATACTTGTGGTAGTGAGGGGTGGTGGGCGGGGCAGGGGGCGTGGGGCCCTGGTGGGGTGGGGTGCCCCCTTCGCCCCCTCCCCCTGTGCCTCCCTCCGCCATCTGCTGCAGGCGGGCTAGGGAGCACGACGGACCTCCGGCACCCTGGAACAAACATTCAAATATTTGTAAAAATAATGAATAATCTCACAAACACACAAATATCTCTTTATAGCTCCACACAGGACGCCCTGAGGAAAATAATTTTCCCTAGGGACTATGCCATCTAGGGGGATGCTGTCTTTTAAAGGGAAGGAGAGGAAGTCAGGGAAGGAAAAGGTGGGAGAGGTGGGTAGGAATCTAGGGATTAGAGCTGCGGTCGTCACATTTTTCGGGCCACATAGGACAATGTGGGGTATAACTGCGGGCCACACACTTATGAATTGGATAATATGTACTTTAGAAATGCAGGCCTACTTTTATGTAAATGGGTGGGGAAATATGTATGTAAATGGAAAAAAAATGGTAATATGATTTATATGTTTTTATTACATACATTTTATTTATGTTTTATACTACAATGTAATTTAGGTTTTATGGTGTTGTACTTTAGTTAACTTTGTATGCAAAATCAGTTTTGGCAGTCATTGATTACTAAAATTGTTGTCGCGGGCCGCATGTGGCCCGCAGTTTGACGACCACGGGGTTAGTGTCCAGGAGTAACTGGCATATAAATCCATCCCTCCAACTGCGGTGCAAGGTGATGGATCAAGAGTCCGGCTGGAGAGATCAAAAGGCTTCCCTCAACTAGTCTCTCTCGATCTGGCCGGAGCAAATTTTGACAAAATGTATGTGTTATCCATCCGCATACGGCGATATCCGATAGATCATGTAATAAAAACCACTGGAGTGCTATATACCCCCAAAGCGGGTAGATAGCTTTCGCACTTGAATACCAGGTGCCTACTTTTCAAAATGAATTAGAATATATTTGAACCTGCCTGCAGCCCGTTATGTTGGTTAGTTGCAAGCTGAAATAATGCTTTCACCGTTAAGCAAGAGATGGCAATAATCCATTTCCAATGAAGATAACCATAGATTTTATAACGGTAGCAATTGCAATAGTTAAAGAGTTATTTTGTCTATTTGTGGTGTGGTGTCGCGTTTAAAAATCCTGTGGATGTATATTTTGGGCGGATTAATAATAATAATATAGTATTTATATAGCGCAGTTTGTGATATTTCACTTCAAGTGCGCTTATTTATAGTGTTCCTTACGAGTTTACCAATATTGATTAAAGAATGTGAAACAAAGAATATACAGTGTATAGAAAGCAATTCCTAAAGAACAATATTAACAACAATAGTGAGTGCCGTTTTGGCACAGGACAATATATAATGTTACGATGCACGGAATACGCCCCTACAAATTACTAGGCTACACCACTGTGAATTCAAGCGTCCTCCACCCCTCCCCGTGTCCCCGCGTCCACGCGCCAAGCAACCGCCAATCTACGGTAGCTACACGGTGTGAGCGCACGCTCTGCCGCGAATCGTTCCGATTTTGTTCTGGAATATTCCAACGGAAACGCAATGGCGAAGTTCGCCTGTAGATACCTGTGGGAACGCCAGCCCCGCCTGAATACCTCTCACCTTGCTGTTCTCAAGGCACCAGCCAGCGGATGTGAGTACCCGAACCACTAATTTCCCCTTTTTTGCGTGTGTCCCTTCCAATTTACGCGTAATTATGACCGGTCTCAGAGGGACTCGTTGGAGAGAGATTTGTTAGGCCCTATGACCCCTGAAATAGATAGGATATTGATTCTGCCTGTGCTCTATAATTGACTGTGAAATGTACCACTGTTGTATTCTAAACGGATTCTTGTCAATACACATCATGTTTACTGCAGCTGATTGTTTCATTGCCCTCACCGGGCCGTAGGCTGAGTTTATTTCAGGAATACCACACTTGCACCTAAGAGATCCTACAACCCTGGTGATGATAGCCTCTATCGCTCTGCTGCCAAATGAGCTAGTCCGACGGCAGAAGGTAGACACCCCCAGCAAGGTGTGCTAACAATAATGATAAACCATAATGGTGCCATTCAACAAGAATCATTAAAACTAAAATATAATATAGAATAGGAGGCAGTTTACATTTAGAAATAATACAAATTCAGAGTGCACATAAAACTATAGTAAGGAGGTAATCGAAACCAAACAATTACCGGACACTTGAAGAACATGGCTTATTATAGTAGATTGAAAAGGAGTTAAAATTCATGAAAGGTATGATTTTTTAAATAAGTTTGTTTTTAAAGCACTTTTGAATTCGGCCAAGTTCTGGATATTAGTAAGAGCTGAGGTAAATACGAAAAGATCGATCATAGTAAACGGCTCGATTTGACCTAGAATTCTGTTATGTATTATTATATCAATGCATTCGCTACTGAATTCTCTGCTTTTTTAAAGTTTTTTTGCCTGAAATTAAAAATAAGGTGCGAAAGTGTGGTTTTGTTTGCACCTGACAGACAATTGCTGTTTTCGGAGTGGCATGTTTTATCATTACAATCAATAGACATAAATTACATGGGCATAGACAAGTTTTGATTTAGGGTGGGGCATAAAAAAATCTAGAGTAGGTACCGAAAAAGTAGGCTTCTACAACATATTCATCCTTTAATCTCTATGAATACAAAGAATATGAACAGAAGAAGGAAAAACTATCCTATGAAGTGCTGTAAATTTGAAAACACGACTCGGTCGACAATCCATCCAAAGTCGAGGTCATGCATCGACCAGCCAGAGTGGGGCAACCGCCCCACCTTGCCCCACCGTACCTACGCCCATGATCCTAGGTGTAATAAAGTAATGTGTGTGGTTTTTAATATTAATTCAATTAGTTATTCATAGCAAAGAAACACATATAATTTTTATTATTCAAGGATAATTTTTAGTCTGATTAATTGCAGTTGAAAACTGATATGTCAAAGTGAAGAAATGAACAACAAACTAAATATACCTTTAAAAGAATGTTAGACGTTATAATGATATATATATATATTAATACACAGTTTTACGACCGCGCACTCTTCGACTTTACGCGAAAACCGACCAATCTGCCCCTCGCGTTTCACCAACCTTAAGATTCACTATCGCTCAAAGTCACATTCAGCCACCCTCAGTACTTTGATTTTGTGAGGTCAATTTTTTTCGACAAAATTAGCGCTCTATTCGCAGAAAAACTGACGCGAATCAACGGCGAAAACTAGAACTAATAGTAAAATTATACTCAATTCGGCCAGGTTACATTTCCCGCCGACAGGTTCGCGTTTCCAAAATAAAGATGTCATTTTGGCCATCAGTTTCAACGCAAATGAAAATGCTAGGAACGTTGAGTCAGGTCAGGGATCTCAGACGTCAAATTTTTAGCCTAACAAAACAGACTTTTCACAGTTTTCGGTAGTGGTTTTACGGTACGCGGCATTGCGGCCCCAAAACCGATCCCGACTCGGATGTTTTTCAAAAATCTAATACAGTAGAGAATTCCGCAACTTTTAATACCAAAATTACACGCCCATCCAATACAAAAAAGTTCAGGAGATGCTGACAAAACTCGACATTTTCCGAAAGAAAATCACCAAAACACGCGCTTAAATATTCCATCGGAAGTTTATATTTTGCTGGCCAGTTCAAATTAAAAACGTATTCATACAGGGTAGGTACCTACTTATTTCGGTAGTATTACAAATATGATAAAAAAGCAAAGAGATTGCCGGAATTTTTGAAATGTGCAGGTACCTACCTGAATGGGTATCTACACAACGAATTAGGTTTTAATGCAATAAATACCAAGGTAAGGTTGTTTCGATGATATATTGAATAATTCAACTTTTTTTTAAAGTTAATTTTTTACGTTCTGTATTGGTTCTATTCAAGTCCTGTTTTTTATCATTAAAGGCCAGTTGCATCACAAAACTGAAATAATTACAGAACTTTCTTGAACTGAAAATTGATTCTATCTGTATAAAATAGTAAGCTCTGCCATCATGAAATTATGCATTGCTAAACCATTAATCCGATTGCGACGAAACTTTGGGGGAGCGTCCGACTACCTGTTCCCCTTTGTAGGCGCTCGCTTCATCCGCATTCAGACATCGTTTTTTCTTCATATATTTAATTTAACACACACTCCTCCTCGCTTCATCACCGTTCACACGTCAAATCGCATAGTGTTTTAACCCGTTAGTTGCCTCTGCAACGGGCAAAACCTAGTATATATTATACTATATATTTATATTATATTATTACTAGTTAGTTTTGGAAAACTCACTTTTTTTTCAGTCATTTCTGACACCGGTTTCATATAAAAACGACTGATACAGAATTGAAGTGCAACCCTGGCGACGGAAACTGTAATCTCTCACTATTCGACGAAGAAATTCGGCCGGGGTTATGTTTTCCGCCGACAGGTTCGCCAGTCGAAAATCCATTTCGGAAGGAAACGTGTCAAAAAGTCCATACAATCGACCGTTCCAGTCTTGGTGACGCGATAACGGACTCTTCTCCCCCACATTGCGTACCACCTTATGGCGTATTTTCGCTTGAAAATGCAAAGACGCTTAAGCCCTTTTACTTTCCAGCCCCGCCTCGGCCCCGCAGGCGATAGTAGAAAGTCGCTTCCTCGAGTTTGGAACGTGTCAAGGTCCATTTTGGCTTGACGGCGAGTCAGATAATGTTAAGATAGGTCAGAATCTCGAGTAGTGTCAAAAATTTAGCCTAAATAATACAGACTTTTAAGAGTTTTCGGTAGTGGTTTTACGGTACGCGGCATTGCGGCCCGAAAACCGATCCCCGCTTGGATGTTTTTAAAAAGTATTATACAGTAGAGAATTCCGCAACTTTTAATACAAATATTACATACGATTCTCATATAAAATATGTTAGGAGCAGCCGACAAAAAACAAATATTTCCTGAAAAATTCATGTCAAAAACGTGTTCATAAATTACCCAAGAGTATGAACATTGCTAGCCATCTGAAAAGAACACAATTTATAACGCGGTAGGTACCTACCGTTCCATCGAATTATTGCAAATTCGCTAAGTATTTATTGAGAAAACGCATAGGTACCTACACCAATATTATTTTTCCCGGTATGTTCGAGGTAGGTACCGGCTTATGAAAGATGTTCTTTCATTTAAATATTAAAAGAAATCACTCAAGATGGTAAAAATATCAAGAAAATAAAGGCGCCAAAGAATGTTATTTATTACAGGATAGGTAGGTACTTAATGCGTTCTTACTAAAATAATACCAATTTTCGTTGCCTGCCAGTTTACGAATGTAAGTGCAGGGTGATAAAAAAAATATTGTTGGAAATATATTCATTAATTTTTTAATAGTATTAATAATGTTTTCTTAATTTTTTTTTTAGAAAATGGTGTCGGGTCGTTGCGACTAAGATTTGCGCAGCGTATAATTTTTTTTCAAAATAAGATACATAGTTTTTTTTTAAATTTCAATACATTTTTCGTTATGAATAATTATTTATTACGAAAAGAGTATTGGCGTTGGTAAATTTGAAAGGTGGACACTTGATAGATGACATTTTCAAAAAATAAAATCAAAGGGTCGATTTAAAAAAAAAAATTTTTTGTTCATCAAATTGTGTTTGTTAAAAATGAGTAAGGAAATATTGGCGGAACCAATCTTTTTTAGCTTTCAGCCAATCAGGAGAGAGATTAGAGTTCTATTCCGGTGGCCAATCAGAGTGGCCGCATAGAGACGTTAATGCTGATTAATTCAAATGACGATATTCACTATGAGTAGGAACTTATTTACTTTAAAATTATGAAATAAAATAAAAGGAAGTAATCAAAGATGGAATTTTGCAAAAATGCCTCAGTACCTACGTGTATTGGAACTATTTATTCTGTA
This sequence comes from Limnephilus rhombicus, assembly GCA_929108145.2. Taxonomy (NCBI): domain Eukaryota; kingdom Metazoa; phylum Arthropoda; class Insecta; order Trichoptera; family Limnephilidae; genus Limnephilus; species Limnephilus rhombicus. The sequence goes on from OV815270.1 coordinate 14,785,995, forward strand.
CATTTAACTGAAATTAAATTACATGCGTATTGGTTGTTGCAATTATTTTTTTAATAAAAATACGTAGGTAACTAGGAACACAGATATATTATTATGTGTGTTAGTAGGTACTAGGTATGAGAGAACTTTTATCTTATTTTCTGTCCAAATGAAATGCTAAAGTTTTTGTTTTACGCATCGGAAAAAAGCATAGATAATGCTTCATTTACATTCGGATATACTGGATTTCACAAATTTTTAATAACTTTTTTTTACAGAATCTGAGTAGGCTACTGCACATAACGACTCAGAATCTTCTGATGATATTGGGTATGTTTTTTTTTGTAAATATGTGATGAAATTACTAGAAGTTGAATGGAATCATTTTTTTTCAAAAATATTACATTTACATAGCGATGTTTTGTATTTCGCAACTTTATGATAATCATTCAACGTAGAGGCGGGCATTGGTACCGCCGCCCTGAAACCATTCATTGGATGACCAACATCTCAACAACATGTGAACCCGAGTAGATCCGTTGATTTGAAAATCACTAAAAGTGTGATCTATACGATTGATAAAAACTGTTTCTCAGTGACGTTTTGCATCAATCATTATATGCACCAATGCACACAATTCTAAAACCCTGTTTTTCGTACGAAGGTTGATGCTTTTTTAACCCTTACTAGGTACCTACCTATTCGATTACTGTATTCGAACACTAAATTATAATTTGGGAGGCGGGAATGGGTACCGCCGCCCCGGGAACCATTATTGGTTCGCTACATAAGTGGTTCGCTACGTTTAGATTATGTAGGGGTGCCCGGGTTCATGGGGTGAGGTTTGTCTAGGTCTTGGAGGCGGATGACCAGGACACACTGAACCCCAGATTCCTACCCACCCCTTAAACCCTTTTCCTTCCCAGAACTCTCCTCCCCTTATTTCCCTTAAAAAAACCCTCCACCCAGCATCTCCAAAGATGACATGGCCCTAAGGGAAATTATTTTCCTCAGGGTCTCCTGTTTGGAGCTCATGTAAAAAAAGGATAAATGCCAGGAGTGCAGAACTTAGCAAGGGAAAATATATTAAGAACATGTTTTTTTTTCAATTGTTTCTGGCTTTCACGCTCCAAGGGTATTCTAGGTCATCATTTAAGACTGACAGAGAAAGGAACGGTGAATTTATATGCATTTAATTAAATAAAAATGAAGGTTGAATAGATTTATTTTTCTTTTCAATAGTACGTAATTTTTATCAGTGTCAGATTTCTCGCTTCATACACATTCAAACATCATTTTAAACACTACTTTTAATAATAAATAACAAAATTCAAAAAATTATAAAATCCAAAAAATTTAAATTTCAAAATCCAAAAAATATTATCTTTCAAAAATTTCCATTTTCAAAATATTTTGATTTTCAAAAAAATGTTAAAAATGATATACCTACCAGATTTAAAATTTTTCAAATAAATTTAAATTACTTGTCGTTATTGGTACCTGTTCGGACATTTTACATCAGAATAGTTTGATGAGCTTAGTGGGTAGGTACTGAAAGTAGGAAAAATATTTAATTCATACGAGTATCCAAAAGGGATATCAAATTACACGTCTCGACCTGCAAATTCCGAAGAGCTGTGCGAAAAAATTGAGCGGTAAACTCATTGGCCGCTTTTTGAGAAAAGGCTCTATTGGTTTTTCTAAATTAAATTAAATGATAAACTATACGTTCACCTCGCTTAATCCACATTCAAACATGAATTTTTCTTCATATATTTAATTAAACACCCGCTCCTCGCTTCCTCGTCAAATCGCATAGTGTTTTAACCCGTCAGTTGCTTTTGCAACGCGCCCAGCTAGTAATATATTAATACTTTAATTTAAAAACAGATGATTATGTGAATCAGAAGCCTCGATATATACATACAGGTTAAAAATAATAGAAAAAACCAACATTCTTGTATTGTAAATAAAAAAATTATTATGTAACGTTATAAAATTTTATTTATATGAGGGTCAGTCAAAACTTATGCCTCCTATCTTTTTCTACGTAAATAAAGTTAGTTAACCTGTCAAAGGCCCGCAAATTCCAGGAAAAATACGGAAATTTCGTAACAAAACACGATTTTGAATTTTGAATTAAATGTTTTGTTGATTAATTTTGAGCTATCGTATATTTCATTGACTGAAATACGTTCCTAGAACAATAAACTATGCACCAAAACAACATTACTTGCGTTAATTACGTAAATTAATAGGTTTTATGATGTTTTAGTCGAGGAACACGCGTCAAAACTGACAGCTTCAATTTGCGCCAAAAATGACATTTCGATTCCACAGATAAAAATCATTTAAAAATAATCTGGTGTTGTCAGATGGATGAAACTAGTGGCTATATCATCAATGATGTTGGCGCAAGCGATTCTAACCTTGTTTTCATACAAATTCTGTACATAGAAGGGTCAAAATCGCGGTCAAACTTTTTTATTTCGAAATATTTTTTTCGCGCATGCGCAAAAGCTGCGCGCAAGTCCGCGTTTCCGGCCGTTTAGAGGTTAAGTGAAAAATTTGAATTTTGCTGTATTCCTCAAACCTGCTTCTACAATCTACTACAGTAGTAACTTTCTGCATCATTAGGTGCAGTCGCTTGCAAAATGGCCAACACTGATATTCTTTGATTGAATTCTTGAATGCAGAAGGTGAAACGCCCATTCGCATTCAAGAAAGACTGAAAAATGTATACGGTGATGCAACAGTGGATGTCAGTACTGTTCGACGATGGGTTCGTCATTGTAACGAAACTGAAGGACAAACAACTTTGGCTGACGAAAAGCGGAGCGGCAGGCCGTTGACTGCAGTAACTCCACGCAACATTCAACGAGTCGATGCATCATTCGTGGTGACCGCCGGACAAATACAGATGAATTGTGTCGTGTTCTCTCCCTCAGTAAAGGCATTGTGATAATAATTATTCAGCAACTGGGGTACTCAAAAGTTTGTGCAAGGTGGGTACCAAGAATGTTAACTTAGCCGGGTCCATTGCTTGTCATTTGCCTTGACAGTCCCATAACAAGTCAATGTTTGTCATCAAATATTGTCAACTTTTGTTGTGTTTCGAGTTTTGTTGTGCTTCCCATGTTCGACGGAAAACATTTCCTAAACACTCCATCCCGGGTGAAAACATTTGCAGCGCTTCCGTTTGGAGGAAGAGGAGGCTGTGGAAAAAATAGTGACTGGAGACGAAATATGGCTTAATTTTTTTAAACCTGAATCAAAGAGGCGGTCAATGGAATGGCATCACACAAACTCACAGAGGATGAAAAAATTCAAAACTGTGTGATCGGCAGGGAAAGTTATGGCGACAGTGTTCTGGGATGCAGAGGGTGTGATTATGGTTTATTTTTTGTAGCAGGGATGTCACCCCCCCGTCGGGTGTGGTGTCACCCCCCGTCGGGTGTGGTGTCACCCCCCGTCGGGTGTGGTGTCACCCCCCGTCGGGTGTGGTGTCACCCCCCGTCAGGTGTGGTGTCACCCCCCCGTCGGGTGTGGTGTCACCCCCCATCAGGTGGCATCCGGGGCGGACCGCCCTCCCTCGCTACGCCACTGCACCATTGTAAGCCGGAGATAATTTCCTTAAATTAATTATACGCTGTGATATACAGGGGTGTATCAGCACGTACCCGAAGAATTACGCCCTCCGTTCATGGATATACTTACAAACTATGTGATTGTGAAGCAACCACAAGTAGCCTACAAATTTAAAGCTGGTTTCCATACACGGCTCTACCCGAAATATACTGTACTTGACCAATTTTCACGTGGAGATAGATGTCAAGAGACTAGCGATGAAGACAATATTCTCGTTTACTTATTACAAGAATTAAAAACGATCTAATAGAAGATTTTGGGCTCACCCATATATCGAAAGAAATACTGCAGGGCATTCGTTGCCGCCAGGGAATTGCATGAGATGATGACAACAAGATTCATTCCTTCTACAGAATGTTAAAGGATTCTTATTTAAATTTGGTGCACTTATTAACTCCTAGAATTCATACGAAATATACACTTTTTTCCAACATCAATCTTTGCCTTCTCCACTAAATTCTTTCTTACGTATTCTGGTAACGTGTAGTTATATAAACGGGAATTTTTTTTCCATTTCCAGAACAAATTTAACATTCCATTCAAGATCGATCACCATTTCAGTCAAACGGATAGTAGTAGACATGAATGTACCCAGCGTTGCGCGATACCAACACCGTTGGTAGCGTGCAACTGACGTCAAACCCGTAGACGGCGCGTAGCATCGTGTACGAACACTAGTAAAATAGTATGATGGGTACTCACGAGCAGTGCGTGTGCTACGTGCATCAAAGTCAAGTCGCTTGTAAGTATCACCGTGTACGAAGACACTTATAATCAGCGATTCTTGAGCATATATTTTTTTTTACATTAACTCCACACAGGAGGCCCTGAGGAAAATAATTTCCCTCAGGGCCTATGTCATCTGGGATGCTGTGTGGAGGGTCTTTTTGAGGAGAGGAAGGAATGAACATTGGTCTTGAAGAGACCCATGTTGTAGGAAGGAGGAAACACAGAGGCCGGCAAATCATTCCACAGCCGAGCTGTTGAACACAAGAACGAGTCGAAGAAACGACCCGTTCTCATGTGACAAATGTCAACCGTGTACAAATGTTGGGCACGCGTTTGGCGTGTTTCCTATGCACCGGTGCCGAAGGGATCAATGATGCTAGTTCCTAAACTAAACCTACCTCGGAACAGACTATGTCTAGTGAGGTGGGTAAAATAAAACTTTGTAAATAAATGAAAAATAAATAAACGCCCGGGTTGCCGGCACTGAAACTGAACTGAGTTCCTCGGAGCATCTTCCATTGTAATACCGGTAGAACAAGGATAGCATTCCCACCCGACGCCTGTGCTCTAAAGATTGCAATCCGTCTGTTAAGATGGGAGAATCTATCAAACGGACCGCCCGTTTCTTCACAGAGTCAAGGGTATTTTTCAGGTATTTTGGAGCTCCAGACCAGAGATGGCTGCCAAATTCAACCGTGGGGCGTACATGTGATTTGTACAAGGTTAGAAGTTGTGTACTATTAAAGTATCTGCGGGCCCTGTACAGTACGCCCAGTTTTTGGGAGGCTAACTTTACTCTGGCTTCGATGGAGCCCCCATACCTGAGCTGATCACTTAGGGTTACACCAAGCGTATCAATGGAGGGCCTGTTCGGAAGATTGCTTCCGTTGAAAGAGACTAGATTTTCATTTCGATCCCTTTTAGACGTAATCAGACAAGATTGGGTCTTTGAAACATTAATTCAACGAGATTATTTTTACCCCAAGAGAAACACTCTCGAGGTAACCGTCCATTCTTTGCTTCAAAGCCCTACGAGCTGTTGGGAGTTTGTGAGCCCTTTGGGGGCTTGTCAAACAAAAAGCTATCATGAACTGTACTGTCATCCGCATAACAGTGAATTGGTGCACATGACAAAAGGTCGTTGATGTGCAACAAAAACAAAGTCGGAGACAGAACCGATCCCTGCGGGACGCCACCATTTATCGAGTGCGAGGAAGAGGTGAAACCATTGACTACCGTCTGAATCGACCTCTCGCTCAAGAAGTCGGCAATCCACGTACACAAGGATGCGGGAAGTCCGTAAGAATGCAGTTTGTTGACAAGTCCTCGGTGCCAAACCCGGTCAAAGGCCTTGGAGATGTCCAGTGCAACCGTTTGGGTCTCACCGAAACGTTCCAGGCATCGCCCCCAAACATGCGTCACATACGCGAGAAGATCACCGCACGAGCGGTTCCGCCGGAATCGGTATTGACGGTCGTTAATAATTTTGTTCTTCTCGAGGTATGTGAGCAGTTTGTCGTTGATCACACGTTCCATCACCTTAGACAGAACTGATGTGATCGCTATGGGGCGGTAGTTGGCCGGGTGGAGCGGTCACCCTTCTTTGGAATAGGATGGATAACCGCTTTTTTCCAACCGCAGGGCACAGAGCCAGTCTTCAGGGACATTTTAAAAAGCTTCGTCAAAATTGGAGCTATTTCTGTAGCGCACCTCTGCAGTACCAGGGCAGGTATTCCGTCAGGCCCACTAGCTTTATTAACATCGAGCTTTCGTAAAACATGGAGTACTTCCCGATGCCGGATCCTCAGCTTTTTCATACGAAAACCGCAGTGAGGAACCGACGTCGGGACAGCACCTTGGTCATCGAGGGTTGAGTTATCCGCAAACATTTTACCTAGTAAGTTAGCCTTTTCGGTGGCGGTGTTTGCTAGTGAGCCGTCAGGTCTGGTAAGAGGTGGCAGACTGGATTTGCAGAAATTGCGACCTATTGAGCCCGCAAGCGACCAGAATTGCCTGCTGCCATGCGGGCATGCAGTCAGCTTTCTGCTGATCTGCTGGTCGTGCTCGAATTTTGTCCTATTTATGATTCTCTTGGTTTCATTTGCCATTTTGTTGTAAGTTGTTCTGTCTTCGGATGTTCTAGATGTGTTGTAGGCTCGGTAAGCTGCGTTTTTTCGTCGCACTGCTTCAGCGCATTGTCGACTGAACCACGGCTTTGAGCCTACACCAGTTTCCTTAACAGTAGATTGGATGAAGCCATCCATCGCGGATGTGATGACTTCACCAATTTCCTGGGCACATCTTGAGGGATCCGAAGTCCGAAAACAGAAAGCTGACCACGGAAAAGCATTAAAATGTGCCCGCAGACCGAACCAATCTGCTGACCTATAGTGCCACACCTTTCTCTTCAGCCTCTCGTTAGGTGGTCTGAAGTTTACAGGGATTGATGTCATCACCAGGCAGTGGTCGGACGATCCTAAAGGCGCTGTGACTTCAATCCTGTAACCGTGTGGCACAGTAGTTAAAAATAGGTCTAACAGATTGGAACGGTGAGTCTGGACATCAGGAACCCTTGTAGGCTCCTGAACCATTTGCTCCAATCCGTAGCAAAGGGCAAAGGATTCCGCTTGACGTCCAGCCGAGTCTGTTGATCCTGAGAAATTCAACCAAGGTTCGTTATGAACATTGAAGTCCCCCAGGACCACAAACTCTGCCGTAGGGTAGCGGGGCAAGAGGTCATCAATAGTGTCGCTTAAGTGTTTGAAGAGCTCGGACGTGTCTGATTCGCTAAGGTTCGGTGAGCGGTATAAACACGCGTAGAATCTGTTTACAGTAGAATCGTCACGCATAGAATTGGTGTAATTTACCAACAGTTTTGGCCCGCACCGGGGACGCCTACGTCTCGCCGCTGTAATGACGTTAATTATTGTAGGTTGCAAGTTCATGATTTTAATTGTTGGTTTTTTTTTTTTTTTTTTGATTTTTTGATATGAAAGGAAGGAAGGTCTGGGAGGGAAAAGGTATAAGGGGTGGGTAGGATGCTGGGGTTCAGAGTTTCCAGGAGTGACGGACGTATGTATCCAACCCACCCACTGTGGTGCAAGGCGATGGGCAGGGAGAGTCCGGCTGGAGAGGTCGCCCAATGCGCCCCAAACGCTACTGCTGGTTCCCCTCCGGTCACGAACCGTCACAACAGCAGCGGCGGGGTTTTTACACTCGTTGTCGGGCCCCTGTACTACCGAGCGGCCCGGACAGCGGTAACCGGTTGTAAAGGGTCTCCCTCAACTAGCATCTCCCAATCCGACCCGCCACGCAGAAGGTGGGCCGACGCACCCACCATCAAGACCTGGCAAACATTACCCCAAGAACCCGGGCACCCCTGCTAAGTCACCAAACGTAACGAACCACTTGGGGTGACCTGTGGCAGAGGTGTTGGTCATCCAATAAATGGTTCCCAGGGCGGCGGTACCCATACCCGCCTACCAAATATTGAAAAAGATGTCATTTTGCTGTCTGATATTTTTAATTAAAAACAAAAGATTCCATCACACGTCGTCACTCCTTCTCATTCCAGCAGCACGGTAGCAGGCGAAACATAGCGCATATCACGTGATCCGTCATGACGAAATAAAAATATATTTAGTTTTTAATTGAAAAAATGACATCTATATTTATTTTTTGAAATATGGTTAGGAATCGCTGTTTTAAAATCTTTCGGGTACGTGATGTTACAGACTGTATACAAACCCTATTCCAATTGAGAGGAATATAATGAAATATTATATAATGGAATTTATGGAACATGAAGTCTAAATGAATGTTTAATTTTCTACCACACTACATACATAATTCAGAAGTGAAGTGACGACCTTCTGAAAGTTCAGAACAGACAAATGTGTCAAATTGTCAAGTTATCAAGTAAGATCAAAGCCTTACATTGAAAATGCCATCTTATAGTGCTTAAGGTCGTGAGAACTGACCACACAGAGTTAACTTCTTTAGTAGAATTAAAAGGTTTCAGTTTTAGGCTATAATGTTGGCGACATACCTGTTGGTAGAAGGGTTGTCCAGCGCACGCCTGCCGCTGGCCCTGATAGACCTGAGCCGCGGTGGCAGAGCCCTGCTGGAAACTCTGCTGGCCCTGCAGGTAGCCCATAGCCTGATAGGCCATGGCGCCGCCCTGGATGCTTTGCTGCGATACTACGCCCACTGAAAAATACAAATCAGCATATTGAAAAGATTAACAGTAGGCTGGGTCTCTTAATGTCATTTTGATTTGTAAATAACTCACCATGATGTTGGTGTGACATGGGTGGTGTGGTACGGTGCCTAGCGGGTGGTGTTGCCGTACCCCTCATGGTGTTGTTCTTCTGGGCATTCTCTTGCACGGTGTTGCCAGTGGAGGCATTCACTTGGTTGCTGTTCTGGCTGTTGTTGGCGTTGCCCCTGAACAAAAGATATAACATTACAGAAATCATGATGCGGAAACATGTCCAAACACCAAATGGCAACCCTTGGGGACTGTAAAGGGTCTGGACTACTGCCAAAAGTACAATATATGGTGAAACATGGGAGATGGCTCAATGCCCTATCGGAGCTATGCAGACTTGTGCGCAAGCTTGACTTGACTCACCTATTCCGATTGTGCACATTCTTCTGTTTGGGCTGGTTCCCCGTCATGATGGGCGGAATATGTATCGAAGCGTGCAGAGGGTGAGGGGCATGTTGCGGGCTGGGGTGCATGTGCATCATGGAGCAGGGGGAAGCCAGATCCGAGGCTATGCTGGTGGGGGACTCCAAGCCCAATTGACTAACGTCCAGCTCGCAAGCTCCATACTGCACACTGTGAACCGAGTTGCTGGTCGAGTCAGGTGTGTACACTCCTAGTGAGGGTAAGGCTGGACTAACAGACTGGCAGATCTCTTCTTTCTGTGTCATCTGCTGCTGCGTGTCCTTATTGCTAATGTCTTCTTTCTTGCAAGTCAGATGGGAGGTCTTCTTCTCGCACATGTCCCCTCGGGCCTTGTTCTCTGGAATGCCACACTGGTTGGTGTTGGTGTTCCCGTGATGCGGCACATTGTTGTGGTTGAACTGATTGTGGTCCAAAGTGTTCTTGCACTGGTTGTTGATTATGTTGGCAGCTATCATCTGGTTCTGCTGTCTGTCATAGTTCTGTGCGAGGTTGTTACAGATTGTGTTGTTCACTTCGTTGGATTGCTTATTATTGTTCACTTGCTGCTGTTCTTTGGAATACGCATTTGTATTGGGTACTTTATTTTTGTCATTTTGGGTTTGGCATGATGAATTTTTTGATTGTCTGGAATTAACTTTGCAGGAATCTGTCTTTTGATTGCACTCGGGTTGCTTTACTTGGGCCGGTTTGGATTCCTTGTAATGCTGAGCCAATCCGGTGGGTTGGTAGAGTGGCGACGCAGATAAAGCAGTGTAGGCCGCGATATTGTGGAAATCTTTCTGGTCGTATTTGTGATGAAGTTTTTGTGGGGATTTTGGCATATTTTCCAAGTGAGGTAAATTAAAGCCTTGATATTTATCAAAGTAGGGATTTTTCTCAGGATTCTTTGATTGAATATGTTCTAAGAATCTACTCTGTTCCCAAGTCCCATGCAGCCTAGTTGGATCCCAGTGAGGGGGCCATTGATATTGTGGGTGGCTCGTATGATAATTGGGAATCTGATTTATGGTATATTCAGCCTTTCCAACTAAGTCATTTTCATATTTCAACTTTGGTAAAAGCTTATTGACTTCATTCTGATCTTGCTTGGGGCAGTTTTTGTCATGTTTTAAAGCATTCTTTTCAGCCACTTTTGGAGGCGCTTTTTCTTTCTTGTAGAAGTCTTGCTTTTTAGGCGGCTCATGTGTTTTTGTTTCTCCTTTGCAACTTGTTGGTATGGCAGTTGGAATGTTGATTATATTGGAAACTGGCACAGCTTCTGGTATATTCTTTACTTCATCTTGTTCAGGAAAGTAACTTTTGCTTTGGCAATTACTTTGTACAGGAGTTTCAGGCTTGGTTACTTTCTTCTGATCATGTTTGTCTATTTTATTATGCAAGGAGCTGACTCTGACATCTCTTAATTTACTTTTGGTTGGTTTTGAAACATTCTGAGGGTCACTTTTGTGTTCTTCAGCAAGAGGATTCAGCAAGTTGGGATTCACTACAAAATGGAGCCCATCACGATTCACTTGCACTGGTAGATTATTGGCTAAAGTCGAGTGAGATATCATAGGATCGTTGGCTTGGGAGCAGCTGGATATGGGTGTGGAAACTTTCTGCCCGTAGTCTACACAATAGCGGTTGTTGGCGATGGCCCCGCCCTGGGGCTCAGGGACCACATTGATGTGCGGGGTAACCACGGGAGATGTTATGGGCATCGGTACATCCATTTTAGGAATGATCTTGTTCACTAGGGGTGCGGGGTCAGAATGAAATGTCCCACTAATTTTTAAAACACCCATTTGATTTTCTGATTTATCTGGTCCCTTTGACTCAATGAAATTTTGTTTAGACACATTCGGAGTCTGCAACTTTATGCAGGAACTCTGCACTTCTTGGGGGGGATAGCTGAACTTGGAAATCACTTCTGGAGATGTCCTCATTGAAGATTGAAATGAATCTACAACATTTTTACGATGATCAACATTGTCCGGGATAGTTTTTACTGGCTCCGTGTGAAATGATGGCTTATTGCCAAGGTTACCATTGTCTATGTATGAAGATTGTTCAGTTACAGATTCACATTTTGTCTGGGTCCGAAATTCCTTGGTAACTTGAGGAGTATTTTGAGGAGGTAGAGAAATTTCAGGTCTCGCATTTGGATTTCCTTGGTCAGTGGATGGATTTCCGGGCAATTTGCAAACATCCATGACTTGATCATAATCAGGTATGAAATCTGAATGCCTCTGTTCTTTCATTTGATCTTTTTTAGGAATTTCATTTGTGATGCTATTTTCAGGAAACATCTTCTGTTGATTTATGCTGGACTGAAAAAAATTCTTCTGCGCATCCACATTCAGAACTTCCTTTGGAATTTCACTAGACAAACAAGTGGAGGGCAAAGTCAAGCTGCCTGTCTTGTCTTCTAGTGGGGACTCGATGTTCTTTGGAGCAGGTGTATTATCCACACTACTTACTTCATTCTCCAATAACACGGGAGCTTTATAGTTTTGATTCACCGCATCACAATCAATTACTTCAGAGAGAACTGATCCTCCGTCATCTTTCTTGGCTGAGGGTGTTTCCTTATCGGGAATATTGCTTATTTTTTCAGGAGAACTATCACTAATTTGAAAAGTGGGTAATTTGGCCAATTCCATGGCAATATTGGACTGCGACAGTGGAGAGGATAACCTCTTCTCTGATAGGTAACTTCCAGATTTCTCTGGAGTAACAATCACACTAGAATCCGAGGGTTTGGATATTTGGAATTCTGATTGACTATTACTGCAATCCTCCGACTCCGATATCACTATTGTTTCCCTCTCATCTAGTAAGTGTGTTTTTGCCTCTGGTGTAATCAATACTGGGCTTTTTGCAACAATGATATTTTCAGCAGATTCTTGTAACTCTGTAGTTTTTTCAGGAGTTTTGGGTGAATCACCACTAGGAGAATCAGTGATGTCTTCTTTTGATGTCTCTAACTGAGTGGGTACAATGTCACTGGTGTCCGCCTCAGTCTTATTAGTGTCTTCTGTCGGATCAGCTTTCTCCGGGGTTTCATTGTTGCATTCATCCTCTTGATCTTCCAGGTTTTTTGAAGTATCGCCGGTAGAGTCTTTGTCAACTTCAACTGCTTTATTACATTCCTGTGGTGAAGGAACTTGGATTTCGGGAGTGAGTTCTTTTTCGAATTTGGATTTTTCCTGATACTCTGGCTCATCAATTTCCATTTCATCATCAGCCTCAGCTGATGAATCTTCCGTACTCTCATTACCAGACTTCCTCCTTTTGAATGCCTTTTTCTTCTTGGCAGACTCTGATTGAGAATTCTTTGGTTTAAGTCCTACATCTTCGATAGAGAGATATAGTTGGCGCTGCTTCTCAATATCTACTTTGACTGGTTCCTTATCGATGACCTTATCTTCAGGGGCACTTTCCACATCTCTATCATTAGATTCACTAAGATCAGATCGCGTATCATTTGCTTCTTTACTATCAATTTTATCAGTAACTTTCTTCTTCTTGAACATTTCTGTCAAGGTTGTTTGTTTTTTCTTGTCGTATGAAGTCTTCAACTTCTTTCTGGGTTTCCCTCTTATCCAACCACGCTTACGTTTAGGAATAACATTTTTAGTATTGACAATTGATTTTTGCTCCGAATGATGACTGCTATCCTGACTATCAGAAAAGACTTCTTCAGCAACAGCTTTCACCTCGGGAATTACCTTCTTTTCAATCTGTCTTACCGGCGAAACCTTCATCTTTGCAGGTGTTTTAGCTTTGGTCTTTTCTTTCGGAACTTCTTTTTCTTTTCCAACATCCTTTTCTTTTGCATTTTCAACACTAACACTGGTTCTTTGTGATACACGTCTAGCCAAGCTCTTACTTCGACTACTTCTCATATCGCTGACAGGAGGATCGACTACTGTCTCGCTTTGTGTGGGGGGAACGGATGCAGGAGGAGGTGCTTCAATGGCTGCTGCTGCTGCTACTGCCGCTGCCGCTGCTGCTGCTGCTACTACTACTGCTGGCTTGACAACCTCACCATTAGGCACTTCCTCCGTCGCAAGGGAATTGTCTTTCCTTTTTCTTTTTCCTACAGGTTCCGAGATTGGGTTAATAACTGTTGCTGCAGGGGTCGGGGTGAATGTGGTCTCATTATATTTACTGGGTCTGGTTCTTCTTCTGCCTGAAGATGTTAATTCTATAACAGAGTTTTGGTCAATTTTGGGCGTTAATGTTGTTTCCTGGAGCACAATTTTGGCAGCACACTGAATCGGTTTTTTAGGCAAGATTATTTCCTCTTTAACCTCTTCCTCAGATTTGACAGCTTCTTTGATTTCTTTTTCAGAAGTTTCTATTGAAACATCCATATCAGATCTGAAGGGGTTGACGGTGGGTATCAGAAGAGGAGTCCAGCGTAAACACTCGGGATCAATATTCAATCTAAGAGCCCCCTCTATCTTCTTCATGTGCATATCCACCCTCGACCAGTTGATACACAGACCTAGCCTGTAACCGTCATCCATTGGAATATGTCTAATGAAACCCAGAATTTGAAAAGTGGTGGCTATGTCGTGGCTATACATTCCTGAGTCACGACCAATATCGCCGATTACTATTTCTTCGTGTCTATGAGCATGAAGGTACTCTAAAACAATAGATTTCCAATAAGCGTGATATGAAACCCTGCCAAGGTCTGATAATGGTTTTTCAGGGGTGCCGGGTTGTCCTTCTTCTTTTGAAAGTAAGTAGCCTAGAAAGAAAAAGGGTACCATTTAATTATATGTATGTAAATAAGAAGAAGATGCATTTTTGAAGTATGCTTAAATATGTATGTACCAATATTACAAAGAAATCTGTAAATACTAGAAGTATACTTACTGAAGTGAATAAGAAATCGTCCATATCCTTGTCTCTGGTATTGCGGCATGGTCATAATGCAGGACACGTTATACTTCTGCTGGCAATGTTTCTCCTTGGAGAAGTATCCCACCAAGTGGCAGCCCTTCTCATCATTCTGGGTGAGGACATAAAACAGAAAGGGCTCCACGTCATAGTAGAGGGTCTTGTGGTCCAGGAACAGCTTGGCCAGCAGGCAGAGGTTTTGGCAGTAGATCTTGTTGGCATTGCCGTCCACCTCAAACACGGAGATGTCGCCGCAGCGGTAGATCTCGGTGGCAGGCGGGTGGCGCCACGAGCACTTGTCCAGGTGGCGCGACAGCACCGCCCGACTCTTCGCGTACTTCAAGCAGAACTCGCACAGAAAGAGTTTGGGTAATCTGAAACAGTAACAGTAGTAAGTTCTAAAAGTTTCTGCTGCAATAATATTATTTTTAACGTTTATTATTTGCAAAAAATATATAATTGTAGATATGGCAGTAATGTGTTAAATGAGGTGATTTTCAAAACATTGTTTCTGTTAGAATAAATAAAAGATAATTTTTGATTTATTATGATAAGAGTAATTGAAACAAGTTTTATTATGTTTTGTAGGTCGATATTATTTACCAATCTAGCCACCCTACCATCTAGGAACCCTTAAAACAGTGGTGGGGAACCTTTTTGCCGACGGGGACCATTTGGATATTTTTAGTAGCACCCGCGGGCTGCACATAGATTTTCAGGCACCGGGAGGGGGAGGGGGGGTAGAAATCCACATTTTTTTTAGAAATCTCGTCTTGCTGAAAAAGTCCTCTCAGAAAGCGAGAATGAATTGAATTGCGTCAGCAGAGGACTTCATATCTCGAATTTTTACATTGTGCTCAGAACACGAGGCAGGTTTTACCTGATTTTGCGTAAGAGTTCACAAGCTTAACCGGTCAAAGGCCGTGACATTTAGCGGAAATTCGCGGAACTTCGCAAAAAAACACTAAAAAACCACAACTTTGAATTTTGAATTGAATGTTTTGTTGATAAATTTTGAGCTATTGTATATTTTATTAACTGAAACACGTTCACAACACAATAAGCTATCTACTAAAACCACATTACTTGCATTTATTACGTAAATTAATAGGTTTTATGATCGTTTTATTCGCGATACACCCATTAATTGCGACCGTTAAATTCGCGACAAATTCTGACAGCCGATTGTCATAGAAGAAATCGTTTTTAAAATATTCCAGGGTGACTAGGTTAATGAAACTTGTAGCGTCTCCGAGAGTAATGACAGCGCAAGCGATTCTGACACTGTTCTCCATACAAATTGTGTACATAGAAGGGCCAAAATCGTGGACCAAAAGTTTTTTGTCGGATGTATTATTCAAATATTTGAATTATTTTCTCGCGCATGCGCATATGACGCGCGCGCCGGCGCGTCTCCGGCCTGTCAGAGGTTAAATAATAGTTACACACGGATAAGTCTTTCTCAGAATCTTGCAGCAAATAGTATGCAACCCAAATGTAAAGCTTCACACTGTAATGAGAAAGGCTTCCTTCAATGAATCTGCAACTTGTTTTTTTAATTTATCATTACAGTAACACTCGCTAAGTTTTGATTTTCGGTCCCTTGAAAATTCCATACAAAAAACACGATTTTTACCCACTTAACCGGTCAAAGGCCAGGCTATTTCACTAAAATTCACTAAAAAAGCACCATTTTGAACTTTGAATTGAATGTTTTGTTGATTAATTTTGAGCTATTGTATATTTTATTGACTGAAACACGTTCGCAACACAATAAACTATCTACCAAAACAACATTACTTGCATTTATTACGTAAATTAATAGGTTTTACAATGTTTTAGTCGCAGAACATGTGTCAGTTGCGACGGTTAAAATCGCGGCAAATTTTGACAGGTGATTGTCATAGAAGAAATCGTTTTAAAAATATTCTGGTGTTGCAAGGTGAATGAAACTTCAAGGCGTATCATAGAGTACTGTTGGCGCAAGCGATTCTGACACTGTTCTTCATACAAATTATGTACATAGAAGGGCCAAAATCGCAGACCAAAAGTTTTTTGACGAAAATATTATTCAAATATTTGAATTATTTTCTCGCGCATGCGCATGTGACGCGTGCGCCGGCGCGTCTCCGGCCTGTCACCGCTTAAGAAGTTTTAGAGTTAAAACTGCTTTTCGCTTATCAACACAACACAAACAAAATTGAATTGACGTTGACAAACTGATATCAATCAGTATAACGGGACTTAATTTAAAAATGTAAAAAAAAACTGTAAATAAATAATAAAGGAATGTTATTAATAAAAAATAAAATAAACATTGAAAATGAATTAAATCTGTGCGCGGGAATTAAAACTACACTCAGAACATGAAAATGGTTTTTCTTTGATTCTGGCAGCAATCACATAATTTGCAACTAGAGGAGAACTCCACTACTAATCAGAGAATGGTTTCCTACAAACTGTGTGAGCGACGATTCCGTTTATAATTAATTCAGAATTTGATCATTACATTATGAACGCAAAAATGGTTTTAAATTCAGAGTGAATCTATAAGCAAGTTCCCAGCTGTGATTAGTATTGCTCTCATAATATGCGTACGATTTTCCTATGAATTGCGAATTTTGCAGAATACGCTTTGAAACAAAAAAATTATCTCAACTTGAAATATTAAAACGTTTTTCTTCGAAATGCGTCAGCAGATTAATCCGCAACTGAAATTTTGACAGATCATTCGGAACATGAAACTGGTTTTAACTTAACCCCTCGGCAACGTAAGCAGATATAAGCGTTAGAAATAGGACAGCAGTCAAGTACAATAAGCGTGTTTATATGTCAGCATGTGTGTTTCCATAGAAATCGTTCTAACTCCGTTTTTGGTTTAGTTACATCCCTAAAACAAAAAGTAAAAGGTCGATAGTAGATCAAGCTGCACATCCCTATCAAGTTGTCTATGGAAATACATAACAGGAATCAGGTGTCAGTCGTGTAGTTGACAAAAATATTTACCCGCGCAAATTTGCTACGGGCGGCTCCACATTTTAAATTTTTATTAAATATTTTTATATGAAATGATAAAAAAGTGAGGTGACAAAAGTGTTTATTACACATATATACAATAGAATAAGTATTGTTGTTTACATAATCTGTGATTTTAGTACCGTTTTCACATAAAAACATCACATGTGTGATTTTTACCTATTTTTAATGTTTGCGTTCTAAATTTTAATATTTACAAATGCTAATGTTTATTTGTAATATAATAATTTGAGAGCCTATTTTGTAACCTTTCTAAAACAGTTTTTACTATTCGGCTTTGTTCAGAAATGTTTCATTTATAGAACTTTAATTGTGAAGCAGTAATAACAAAAAGTTTTCGTAAAATGTCATTTTGTTAGAGACACCAAAAGCGAATTTTCGAAAATTCGGAGGGGTTAAGATTTAATCTGCATGTGAGTCCCCAGCTTTAATTGGTACTACACACAGAACACGAAAATGGTTTTCCTCCGATTTTGGCACTTGGTATACATGGATGGTTTCCTTCGATATGTGTCAGTAGATGAATTCGCAATTGGAAGAGTGGTACAAAATTTAAGATTTATGTATATTAGGGAACGTACCCATACTACGTGACACACTTTTTGCAATTTTTTACCCCCCCCCCCGGTGACCACGTGTAGTATATTCCAAGACCCCCCCCCCTACAGTTTTCACGTAGTATTTCATAAATATGGTTTCGAATTATTTTTTACTAACAAAAAAAAAAAGCATTATTTGGCTTATATTTGTCTTTATTAATACGGCGCTTGCTGCGTGACAGCAAGAGTGCATGCATTACAAGTGGAAAAAATATTATCAAGATAAAACTTATGTCAAAATATATTGAAACCAGAACGTAATTTATGGAAATGAAATTCTTGTTATTTTTATAAACATTTTTCATCTCAATCATCTTCAACAAACACGTTCCCTGAACTTTTTCACTTATTTGAATTTACGAGGGTATTTGAATGTAGGAGTGGAAATAAAAACCAAAATTATTTTTCCTTCTCAACATATTCACCTACTACCCTAATACATTTTTCCGATCTTTAAATTAACTTAACCCCTCCGAATTTTCGAGAATATTAGCTTTTGATGTCTTAAACGAAATGACATTTTACGAAAACTTTGTATTATTACAGCTTCACAATTAAAGCTCTATAAATGAAACATTTCTGAACGTAGCCGAATAGTAAAAACAGAGACAAAATAAGAAAATAATTAGACAGGTTACAAAATAAGCTTTCGAATTATTATATTACAAATAAATATTAACATTTGTAAATATTAAAATTTAGAATGTAAACATTAAAAAAATGTGAAAATGACTCACGTGATGTTTTTATGTGAAAACGGTACTAAAGTCACAGATTATGTAAACAACAATACTTATTCTATTGTATAAATGTGTAATAAACACTTTTGTTAGCTCACTTTTTTATCATTTCATATAAAAATATTTAATAGAAATTAACAATGTCGGGCGCCCGTAAGAAATTTGGCGGGATAAATTATGTGTCAGACTGCGCGTCTGACAGAATGTTCTTTTTATGTATTTCTATGGACAACTTGAATAGAGATGTGCAGCATGATTCACTATCGACATTTCACTTTTTATTTTACGGATGTAACTAAAACAATAACGGAATTATAACGGTTTCTATGGAGACACACGCGCTGACGTGTAAACACGCTTATTGTACTTGACTGCTGTCGTATTTTTAACGCATATATCTGCTTACGTTGTGGAGGGGTTAAAGGAACTTTATAACAGCGCGGAACTCAATTTTCTCCACATTTCACAATTTCTTCCCGATTGAAGTGTTTGGTCGACGATAGCTCAAAGACTAATGACCTAATTACGATAAAACCCGGTGTTTATCCTAAAAATGAGTTGTTCAATTAGTACCTAATTCAGCGGTACCCCCATTAATCACTTACCTTCCCATTCCGCGAACTTAAAAACCTCCCCTCGTAGCTCGAAAAAAAAACGCGAGATTTCTAGATTGACTACGTGATAAAAACCTAAGCCCCCCCCCCCGTTGTGACCAAGCGTGGTATTTTGATGACCCCCCCCCCCCTGAACAGGTCACGTAGTATGGGTACGTTCCCTTATACAATAATTTACATGGAATGATTTTATTTTTATTAAACTATTTTTTACGGCAAGATGTGTGGCAATTTTTAAAGAAAGCACATAATTTTTTATCCTTTCTGAATAGAGTTGACATTTTTTTTCAATATTAATTTTACTGTCGTATAAAAAAATAAATAAAACTAAAAAGAGATGTCGGATAGCGTATTTAGCCACTCGAGCGACAGCGCGATTAAGCTGTGTACACACACAGCTGTATAATGTGTGACTTGTCCTATTTCAGCATATTGCTCGCCATATATTCCCATTGGGGATGTACGGTGAGCAATATGCCGAAATACGTCAAGCCACATATATTATAGCTGTGTGTGAATCAAGCATTAAAACTTTCTCCTCCGATTGCTCGTGATTTTTTAGAGAACATTTTGAATATTTTCCGCCACATATCTGAAACATGGCGAAAGAAAACCATTCTCGATTTTTGACTGTAATTTTTTGTGGTACTTTCAGCAGGCAGCACCAAAAGTGCTCGCGGACCGCCAAGTTTTTTGTAGGCACCAAAAAACTTGGCGGGCTGCAGTTTCCCCACCCCTGCCTTAAAACAAGGAAGTCTTGTGTCTTGCCATTTGATTCTAAGGAACCAAATGCTCGTTAAAATATCAACAATTTATTCTGTAAAAAAAAATGCTTTTTTAAAAATTATGTATATGTTTTCTTTTACGAATAACCTGACAATAATTTTGAAAAACTAGCTGAGGAATTGAACTCACAACGCCTGTTTGGGAACCAGACGCAATGTCAACTCAGTAGACGTGGGCAAAATTGAAGGACTGAATTAAATGAATAAACTCAATCTTGTGACGCACTCGATCTTATTCTCAATTTTAAAAGAAATTGATTCTTCATTCCTCATCTTTGGCCTTGCATCCTACGATTTTTAATGGCACCATAAGTTTTTATTTTCCATTTATTTTACTGTTAAATTATTTCAATGAATGATGTGTACCGTAAACGATTTAAATATTATAATGATTCGTAAATATTATTCTATGGGCGGGCGCGCCCATAGAATAATATTTAAATAATAGTGCAAAATACGTAAAGTATCCCGTTCCCGCGCGCCATTCGTAAAACAGCCGTAGGTACCAACTTCATCGTGGTCAGCCCAAGCGAAATACGATCACGTATCGGCCGAGTTACTAGTTCCGAATCTGTCTATTTCACAGTGCAAAGAATTAATACATTGGTTCTATTCAGTACATGATCCCGTCATAGTCCGCCGCGTCGCGTCGTCCCAGTCTCGTACCCGTCCCGCATACAATAGTCTCTAGTTTATAGTCTGTCGATAACGAATTTGTCAGGACCGCGGTGAATTTTTCACTAATTCAGGAATTAAATCTCAATTCAGTTGTGACGTCATCGTCTCCATGATCTCGTCAATCCCAACAGGACCGAAATGCAGTTCCTGCTAGGTCCGCAGCTCCCGAGTTTTTAAGTCACTGCGAGGCAAGAGGCAAGACACTAGCCAAAAGTTACTAATTCATTCCTCAATGCTCGCCGCGAATCTGTCCGTGCGGTTCACTCATTCCTCTCTGTTGGCCAAGCCGTCAATTTCATTACATAGTTGATTGAAAACTTCCGACTTTGAATCCGAACTTAACTAGAAATCCGGGAATGATTTATTATAGTTATTTTTTGGTACGTATCAAAGCTATTGGAATACAAGTACCTATCTACTTTGAGACACAGAACTTCGGCAATCGGCTGTGGTCAGCTGTCATAAAATAATGTCTTTAAATGATAAAATGTTTGTTTTTATTAGATCACGTGAAGTGGAACAATTTTAAGTTTAATAAATAAAATAAAATTAGTAAAAATTTAGGGGTGAAACAAAACACTGTTTAATTTTAAGATTTTATTGCTAGTCTAATGTAAATACATTTTTCTTGTCAATTTTTTTTTTGTTAAAATATTACATTAACCCCGTAGTACAATTTTTCAGAATGACATAATTCGTAAAAAAAAATTTAAAGTGAAATAGGCAAAATTCACCCTAGGAAGAGTGCTTTGTGAAGTGAAAACTTCCTTAGCACCGTTATGTTTTGAAACTCGATGAAACGAAAAAGAACGACATTAAAAAGACTATAGGATTTAGTCTAATCGGTCTCTTCTTTGTGCGGTGCTTTGTAACCTCCCCACTTATGTTTTCTGAATTTTTTGAAATTAATTGAATTAAAGGAATGAATAGAAGGAATCAATTCAAAAGGCCAGGAGAATCAGACTGAATCAATTCACTCCTGGGAATAAATCTGCCCATGTCTACAACTCACGTCACTGACCATTCATTACTTCATAAATTTATACAAGGGTTAATTCGAGATTCAGATTTTTCACAAATATGCCAAAATTATCCAAAATATTGTTTACTATATAGGCATGTCGAAGGTTAATGTTACGATGACGATTTATGAATCATTCCTTATTTAGGTAAGTATTTAGATAATTTACCTAGCATACTCCTGCGGGAAGGGACTGGAGTACCAGGTGTCTATGTGCCACTTGCCAAACTGTATGGCAGCCGGGCAACGTGGCTGGGGGGCGGGGGGTCCTGGGAGTCCCGGGGTTGCGGGGGTAGGCGGGGGCGGTGCGGAGGTGGTGGCGGTGGTGGCGGCAGGGGCGGGGGCGGCCGGGGGAGTTGCGGGCGCCGCCAGGGCCCGGGCCTCCTTGAACTGCTCCACATCCTTCTCCGTCACGCCGGGGGGTAATGTAGCGCGCTCTGCACGCAAGTCAAATGTTCTTATAATCAAATGCCATATCACCGTGACCCATAACTCCGTATAGATCACGGTGATTTTTATTTTGTACAAAGTTTTCTACTGCACATATATTTCTAACAATACGATTCATACTCTCAAAACAATATGTTGCTTTTTAAAAATACAGATATTATTCAATTAGACAATCTTTTACCATAAGTTTTAGTCAATATTTTGATGAGTATCATCCGTGGGTGTGATTTTACATTTACGTATGGAAGCATGATTGTGGATTAAAAATTATTCATGCAACTTGCAGATAAAGCATGTTCATTACATGAAGAGCCATCAATTTAGTGAAGAAATATTGCATTTAAAAAAAATGAGTTTGCAATTTATTTTAGCAATTTGTACATAGATTTTAAACTACGGTTCGATAATCAGGGTGGCTGCAGTAAAATGTTTCAATATTTAAAAAATGATATTTTACGACACAAAATTAATATAAGCATTTTCCACTTTTCCTTGACTGGAATTAAATTTATCTTTAAAAAATTGCTAATCATTAATTTACTACATAACAAACTCTTAGGAACGGTTGTTTCACAGAATTTGAACAACTCATCAAATTTTATAGTTCTGAAAAGGTTCTATTCAAGTTCTGTTATTACTCTAATTATGTGTAAAAAGTGGTCAAAAATTATATAATAACAGAACTTGTATAGAACCTTTATAGAAATTGGATTCTGTGAAGCAACTCATCCTAAGGATAGAATTTGAACAATTCATCAAATTTCATAGTTAAAATTCAAAATTAACATATTAATAATTAATTAACTAGAAAATTAACTTTGAAACGATGGCCCTTATCATATAAGAATAAAAAAGAAGGATTTTCCTAAATACGTATTTATAAATATGTAATTAGGAAAAAAAAATACTGGCCACCCTGCAATTTAGCAACATTATTTCAAATTTCAATCACAAACATCGTTGAATGTTCCTTCACTAAACACACAAAACAAGGTGAGAGTAGTCTACAAAACTGTCTCTCTCATTAACACCAATTTGTCATATTATTTCATTCAGTATTAGTTTATTATTTCCATGCACCGGAATTATAGTACATACATAAATGATATCACAAGCTTCATTGAAATAAAAGAAAATAATAATAGTCTATTCTCGGGATGGTTAATTATGACTAATATAAAATTTGAAAGAAATGAATATGCATTTCTTTAGCATTAATGAGACATGACAACAATACATCAACATTGTAAAAATATTATTGTGATATCGTAGCACTGCTGAAGTTAGACTTTTACAATATGTATATTATGTTTATATATAATGAATACAACGGAGTTGAATGTATGTAATTGCGACACCTGAGCAGTGCTACCAACATAAGCGAGGAAAGGTGAGTGTGTGGATACTGTTACAGTCCAGTTACCATCACAAGGAATCTAAAGAATGAAACCACAAGAATAATCATACAAGTTTTAGAAAATCAATCTGTATCAACATAACATATATGGCTCTAGTCAGACCAGGCATGAGAAATTTGAACAAAATAACTGGAATGTGATCAAACTACGAGTTATGTATATTTTGTTCCAGTCAGCCATCAATCAGAACAGAATGTAAGAACAGATCCCCCAAAAGTGTTAGCAATGATGGGACGATTTGGTACCGGACTTATCCACCACACAATTACCTTTTCATGCCAAGGGAGGGGAGGGGAAGGCAGTGCGGACTCAACAATACAGGTACGGTTGCCTTGTGCTGTGTTGTGCACCAAGCAACTAGTCCAACTGTTGAATACTGCACCAACCCATGTTAGCTAGCAAAACACAGGGCAACACATCAGGAAGAGCATTTCATCAAATAGCACAGAGACGTTACCAGCTGAATGTTACAATGAATCAACACTCGAATCAATACTCCTGGACACTGCAGTTACAATTACAGTTACGGTTACGGTATCTCTGCGAGGGTGGGCGAGCATACTTCTGCACTTTGTATCTTGAATGGGATTTCCATGGTTTGGGGAATCAAATTATATTCCAACTTGTAAAATAATATGTTAACAAAAGAGTGATTATAAAATGAACCAAAGCCTGTGGGATGGAATGGGGAGGGAAGGTGAAGGAGCGAGTGGCGGATGAACTGTCCTTACCCGTCCGATTGGTGGATGGCTGCACAAGCGTTAATGGAGACTTGATCGTGCTCACGTCAGCTATTAGCTGCTGTTTTCTCAATTCAAAGGTGGTTGGCAAATTATAGTCACTCCCTAACCCCGAACCCAAATACTTGTGACCCTCTAGCAAGGGAGAGTCGCTCATTCCAAAGTTGAGGTGATTGAATGTCTTGAGCATATCACTTCGTCCGAACTCGTGGCGCTTGGCATAAACGGCAGCCTTCACCAGGCCCGAGGGGCACATATCTATTCTGTCTTCCAGCGCCCCTGGCGGGGTAGAGTCGCATCTCAAGTCTGCCGGGTCTTGGGAAATTACTAGCTCATTCTCCTTGAGGCTGTACACCCCTGGTGCCGGGGTGCGGCTTAAGTATTCATCCTTAGTGGGCACTAACTTGTACTGCAAACTGACATTGTTCAACTCCGTTTGTTTACTAGGAGAATTATCCGCACTTTTGAGGGAGTCATTTAAATTCTTTAAAGTACTTCTGGTCTCTTTCAACACTTCCCGACACGGAGGAGGAGGAGGGAGTCGTTCCGCAATAGTTTGCTCAACTTTACTGCTGGAGCGCACCCTGCAGCCGTGCCGGACGGCATAGAACTCTGAGAGACCGTCAAACAGTGTGGTGAGCAGACGGTCCCTGTTGCGAGGTTGTGCTTGGAAACTGCCAAAGGTTCGAGTTGTCAGAATGTCAACACTTGGCAGTGCTGGCAGCTGTAGATTGGCAGATTCCAGTTTGCGCGGCACCAGCGAGCACTCCTTCTGCGCCTCGGCTGCGAAGCCCCACTTGTCACCCCCCGTGGCCCCGAGGCGGTGAAAGGTGGTGTTGTAGGTTACGGCGGCCAGGGGCTTGCTGAGAACGGGGGAGCTGTGGGGGGAGCTGAGGCGAGAGCTGGCACTGCTGCAGGAATCGGAACTCTCGTCGCAAGAGCTCTCACTGCTCCAACTGCTGGTGCTCACCTTGCGGGGTATTAACAGTTTATCACATTTCTTTAACGATGCACTACCGGTCAACTTAAAATTACTACGGGGAACATTGAATTTAGTATCTTGGACGAGAGTCTGCAGGGTTGGGGCAGGGGGTTTGGGCACGGTGGCACTAGGGACTGACTTACTGGGCGAAGGAAGCCTCTCGTCGTCCGACGAATCCGAGTCCGACGAGAGTGCACATTTATTATTGTTTCTACCTATCCTAAGAGCGACATTATCGGAGCTATCCAAAGTGGCCAAAGCCGCATCTTTATTACGCTTCCTTTTCTCAGGATTGAAAGCCGATAGTCTGAAAAACTTTTGTTTCTCTTTGGACATGCGCTGGTCTGACTCGATGATGGCAGTGGATGGGATATTTGTATCATTACCCTCGGATATCTCATCTTCCGTCTCTGGAGAACTCTCGAGGACCTGTTTGCTCCTTCTTGCCTTCGGCGTAGTCGTCGACAATCTAAACAAATACACATTCATTTTACAAATAATATTTACAAAGTAAAATACATTTAACCTCTTACTTGCCGCAGACGTGCGGAACAAATTTCGAAAAAAATATTTTTGAATGCGATTTTGACTCTTCTGTGTACAGAATTTGTATGAAGGACAAGGTCAGAATCGCTTCCGCCAACATCATTGATGTTATAGCCACAAGTTTCATTCACCTGGCAACACCAGAATATATTTAAATGATTCATCTGTGGAATCGAAATGTCAAATTTGCCGCGATTCAAACTGTCGAAGTCCGATGCGTGATACTTGACAAAAACATCGTAAAACCTATCAATTTACCAAATTAACCCCTCAAGGGTCAGCGTTTTTTGGAAAAATCGCGTGGTTATTACCTTAAGAACAAGAATGGAGGAAGCTATTCTGACCTTTTCCTTGGTACAGTTTCATTATACAAAAAAATTAAAATCGCATCCAAATTATTTGAATCAATATTCTTTTTTGAAATTTGATCCGCCCGCAATTCCGCGTCTCGGGCAAATGACAGGTTAATGCAAGTAATGTTGTTTAGATACATAGTTTATTGTTCTAGGAATGTGTTTCGGTAAATAAAATATTCGATAGCTCAAAATTAATCCACAAAACATTCAATTCAAAATTTAAAGTGATGCTTTGCATAATTTCCTTGTTTCAGGGCTGCCCGTGACAGGTTAAAGGTGTAATCATGATAATCATAGAGTTGGTTGAATTTGTACATGAAAAGGGAGTTTTCATATTTTACTCTGGCCTTAACCGCTGGGAGGCCGGAGACGCGCAGGCGCGCGCGTCATATGCGCATGCGCGAGAAAATAATTCAAATATTTGAATAATACTTCCGACAAAACCTTTTGGTCTACGATTTTGGCCCTTCTATGTACACAATTTGTATGAAGAACAGTGTCAGAATCGCTTGCGCCGTCATTACTCTCGGAGACGCTGCAAGTTTCATTCACCTTGTCACCCTGGAATATTTTTAAAACGATTTCTTCTATGACAATCGGCTGTCAGAATTTGCCGCGAATTTAACGGTCGCAATTAATGCGTGTATCGCGAATAAAACGATCATAAAACCTATTAATTTACGTAATAAATGCAAGTAATGTGGTTTTGGTAGATAGTTTATTGTGATGTGAACGTGTTTCAGTTAATAAAATATACAATAGCTCAAAATTTATCAACAAAACATTCAATTCAAAATTCAAAGTGGTGGTTTTTTAGTGTTTTTTTGCGAACTTCCGCGAATTTCCGCGAAATGTCATGGCCTTTGACCGGTTAATGGAAAAAGGACTTCAGACTTTGAGCTATGGGCTCAACACCCTTGGAACCTGGAAGACTAATTTGCCCGTTTAAAAATAAAATATATCATCGCTCAAATAGTTTATTACATTATCGGGAAAAAATAATTCCATACCCCATGGTTTCACGTCAGACGATTTTCGGTATATTTTGAATGAATAGTTGTCAAGTACCTGCGCTTGATTGTCTTCTGTTTGGTGGTGGGTGTAGATGGCGGGTGTGGGGCAGGGGAAGGGTGGTGCTCGAGGCAGTGGCGGCAGCGCCAGGGGCGGCGGGGCGCGCGCTTCTCGGGCTGCGGGGCGGCACAGGCGGCGTGCCAGTGTCGCGCACATGACGAGCATCCCAGGGTCCAGCCCGAGGGTGGTGCGGGCGCAGGCGGGCAGGCGGAACAGCGGTCGCACTCGGCACACGACCAGGATACGGCCTAAGGCAAGTACACAACATTATTAAACAGGAATAGTAAGGTGGTATTTCACCAACTCTGAGTAACTTTAATCATAAAATTGACACAGCGGTAAAAACAGGCTAACTTGACGGATAGTGGTAACAACAGATAATAATATATGCTAAATGACAGTTGTGCTGAGATGCCTGCGATTCCGTATTTTTTGTGGGACCGTTATTATTATTATTGGACATTATCTCCTGTCAGATTTGTGTGGTCTTTACTGTCACATATTTAGTTTAGATCGATTTAAACACGAATTCCTGCGAGTACGCTTGATTATTTATTCATTTAATGTACGTTGTACATAGAAAAAGCAAATAACAGCCATAAAAATCACACAAATCTGACAGGAGATAACGTCTGTTATCCAATAACGATCTCACAAAAAATACAGAATCGCTTGGCTGAATACATGAAATATTTGATGAGTAGCTGGTATAAGATGAAATAAGGCGGAACTTTATTCAACACTGCACACAGTGATTGACAATACTGATCGCTTAGGTAAGTTGCTTTCCCTGAGGGATAGGCAGAGAATGGACCGCTGCACAATGTCCAGCACAAGCTCCTTATTTCATTCGATTCATACACACTTTTTTTTTTTTTAATATGAATACCGCACAAGAGTCCCAACTGCTCCCGTCTGAAGCCAGTGAGACTATGGCATCCCTAATTGGGGTACGTTGGGAGGCTGAAGGTAGTGGGGAGGGGAAGGATATAGGGAAGAGGAAGGTGGGGAAGTACCTGGCTATTCAGATCTGGTCACCAAACACGGCTAATGCCATTTCAAGCAACATTTCAATTCAGAGTGGTGGTCTTACACCAGGGCGATACTGAGAGTATGTTCTACTCTGGAACGTGCCACAAATATACTTTGTATTATTTTAAATGAATAAATTGTGAAATGACACAAATTAATCAAATGAAATTTATTTGCCATGCCGGAATTCTATCCTGCAACCTTCGGTGTGCGAGTCAAGAGCCTTAACGCTGGACTACGCCGGCCGTCAGCTCTGACTTCTGACTCTTGACATGATCCAAGCCAAGTATACAATATCAGATACAACTGTAGAAATTGTGAGTTCACTACTTTGGGACAAATAGCCATATTTATGATTTTTCTTTATTACAAAATATAGAAGATAGCTCTGCGCAATAAAATAAAAAAATTATAATTTTTAAGTTTGTTTTAAATTTAATCAGCCTTACTTATAAAAAATACATTTCACGACCGTTAACCTGCAATCGGCCGGAAACGCTCATTTGCGCGCAGCTTTTGCGCATGCGCGAAAAAAATATTTCGAAATAAAAAAGTTTGTCTGCGATTTTGACCCTTCTATGTACAGAATTTGTATGAAAACAAGGTCAGAATCGCTTGCGCCAACATCATTGATGATATAGCCACTAGTTTCATTCGCCTGACAACACCAGATTATTTTTAAATGATTTTTATCTGTGGAATCGAAATGTCATTTTTGGCGCAAATTGAAGCTGTCAATATTGACGCGTGTTCCTCGACTAAAACCTATTAATTTACGTAATTAACGCAAGTAATGTTGTTTTGGTGGATAGTTTATTGTTCTAGGAACGTGTTTCAGTCAATGAAATATACGATAGCTCAAAATTAATCAACAAAACATTCAATTCAAAATCGTGTTTTGTTACGAAATTTCCGTATTTTTCCTGGAATTTGCGGGCCTTTGACAGGTTAAATGGTGTTTTTGTTACAAATTGTATAAAGACTGCACATTTTCTTTTTTGGAGCATTACTAATAAAAAAAAGGTCATTATGTTGGCAACATTGAACTTCGGTAGATAGAATATAGATACACGGATCGGCCATGTTTTTATCACACTTGGCAAAATTAGAGTTTTGACGTGTGATATTTTACGCGCGATTCATTTTTGGTACATAATTTTAATTCCAATGACCAATTCAATATAGTTCAACATAATTAGTATTATTTGTGTTATTTTTCGCCAGTTTTAATCCTTTAAATCAGTGGTCAAAAAGGTTGGGGACCCCTGGTTTAAATAATGTCATGTTGTTAATTTAATTTTGTTAACAGAAAAATACGGGTTACTTCTTAATTATTTTTTAATTGACTTTTTCCGTTAGAATTTAATAAAACTTCCATGAAAGTAATGGTATTTAATAATATAAATGCTTTACACGTATGTAAAAAATACAAATTCGAGAAATCAATTTTTAAATTGCAAAAATGAATCCAAAACAGGGTTGAGATGATTTAAATCGCGATTAAAATGAAGTGATTAAAAAAATCGATTATTTAAATCACTACTTTTTAATACAACCAAATCATCCGCCTTAACCGGTGACAGGCCGGAGACGCGCCGGCGCGCGCGTCATATGCGCATGCGCGAGAAAATAATTCAAATATTTGAATAATACTTCCGACAAAAAACTTTTGGTCTACGATTTCGGCCCTTCTACGTACACAATTTGTATGAAGAACAGTGTCAGAATCGCTTGCGCCATCATTACTCTCGGAGACGCTACAAGTTTCATTCATTCATTTCTTCTATGACAATCGGCTGTCAGAATTTGCCGCGAATTTAACGGTCGCAATTAATGCGTGTATCGCGAATAAAACATCATAAAACCTATTAATTTACGTAATAAATGCAAGTAATGTGGTTTTGGTAGACAGTTTATTGTGTTGTGAACGTGTTTCAGTTAATAAAATATACAATAGCTCAAAATTTATCAACAAAACATTCAATTCAAAATTCAAAGTGGTGGTTTTTTAGTGTTTTTTTGCGAAGTTCCGCGAATTTCCGCGAAATGGCATGGCCTTTGACCGGTTAAGTGCTAAGGGACTTCCTGGGATCGAAAGAATATTTTCGGCATTCAATTTAATGCACAGTAAAATAAGAAACAGATTAGGCAATGAGAAGGCAGGCAAATTAGTCTTCCTTTTGAAAAGACTAAATTTGGACAAAACCAATATAAACAAGACACCCAAATGGTTTAATTTCATTGTTAACCGGTCAGCAACGTAAGCAGATATATGCGTTAAAAATACGACAGCAGTCAAGTACAATAAGCGTGTTTACACGTCTGCGCGTGTGTCTCCATAAAAACCGTTATAACTCCGTTATTGTTTTAGTTACATCCGTAAAATAAAAAGTGAAAGGTCGATAGTGAATCATGCTGCACATCTCTATTCAAGTTGTCCATAGAAAAACATAAAAAGAACATTCTGTCAGACGCGCAGTCTGACACATAATTTATACCGCCGAATTTCCTACGGGCGCCCGACATTGTTAATTTCTATTAAATATTTTTATATGAAATGATAAAAAAGTGAGGTGACAAAAGTGTTTATTACACATTTATACAATAGAATACGTATTGTTGTTTACATAATCTGTGATTTTAATACCGTTTTCACATAAAAACATCACGTGAGTCATTTTCACATTTTTTTAATGTTTGCATTCTAAATTTTAATATTTACAAATGTTAATATTTATTTGTAATATAATAATTCGAAAGCTTATTTTGTAACCTGTCTAAAACAGTTTTTACTATTCGGCTACGTTCAGAAATGTTTCATTTATAGAGCTATTGTGAAGCGGTTATAACTAAAAGTTTGCGTAAAATGTCATTTCGTTTAAGACACCAAAAGCTAATATTCTCGAAAATTCGGAGGGGTTAATATTCTTACTTTAATTTTCTTAGTGGTCGATTTTTTATTGAAGATGCTAGTGTTAAAATAGTGTTGAATACATTGCTAGTGGTAAAAAAATAATTTCTATAAGCACTTTTCCTATCGCAGGTGGGTTGGAAGAAATTTCTTTAAAAAACAAACCCCTACCTTTTGTTCTCTTTTTTTGTTACGTTGTGTTAATTTTTTAATGTTCAAAAATGTTTGTGTACGGTAAAATGTTAAATAAATAAATAAAAATAAAGACATTTTGGAAAAGACTGGTATTTTGATTTTGAAAATTATAAATTAATAATTATAATGAAAAACATTTGTTTTTTTTTTTAAATAGACCGACATTCGAGTTAAAATAGATGAAATATTAAAAAAATCAAATAATCAAATTTAAATCAAATAAATACGTTAGTTACCCCGAGCATTTCGTGCACATTATTATAACCTTTCACACCATCTCTACGTATTATAAATTAAAATCCTCCGCGGCATCTGTCTATCTCTTCGCGATAAACTCAAAGACGGCGGTGGTTATAAAGGTTGGATAACCATCCAGTAGATGACGTTGTGTAGCCACAGCAACGCGTGGCCGGGTCAGCTAGTAGTACATATTTATTTACTTTAACCTGTTTAATCACAGGAGACCCTAGTTGTCCCAATACATCATATGCCGTTATAATCACAGGAGACCCAGATTGTCCCTGAGCGACCGTGCATTATTAAAAGCTAGATATCTCTCTTTCTCTCATTCGAACGTATGTATTTTTTTTTGTGTTAGAAAGAGAAATAAATAATGCTTCTCATTGCCTTTCGGATATATGAGCTAACTTGGTCAGATATTGAAATATCCCGATCGTAAATGACGGTTTTATTTCGCGCCAATTTGTGACTCACGCTGACTTTGACAGCGCGGCACCACCCAACGAAAAACAGTTTTTATCATAAAACAAACCGAAATGTCCAGATAAGCTAACTTGTATTTGTTAATTAATATATTGTCTATATGATCTTGTTAAATTTTGTTGGTTTTGGTAATATAATAATGTTCTAATCTCATTTAGAAAATCAAAAATCATTGCAAATCCATTTTTAAATTCATCGTTACTAATTGAATTTCCTGTATTTGATGGATATTTTTAAGCATATCATAGAAGCATATATTTCTTTTCTATATTCAAGAAAAACAAGTGTGCCTTTTCAACGTATTTTTAAAGATTTCTTTGTTTTTAACATGTCGAACATCAAAATTTACCAATGTTTCAAACGAACTTGACATTCAGGAATCGTAAACACTAGTGATGGGATCACCAAATAAATTGAAGCGAGATAATTCGAATAATTATATGTATTTATTTTGTGGAACTAAATTTTAATTTTATAATTAATTTAAATTTAAATTTTATTATCACTTGACAAAATATTTATTTTATTTTATAAATATTATTATTATTGTATATAATAAATACGTGGAAAAAATTTATATTTTGAATTTTATAACTATATAGATATAAATTCGTAAAAAAAATTTTGCTACCAAAATTCAGCGATGGAATATAAAACTTGTTATTGTTATAATTACATTAGGAATATTTGGAAATGCGATGACGACGCACCTCCGCCGACCGATTTATTAGATTTTATAATGGAAGGCAATGACTATTACGCTACCAGCAGCGAAGACGATGTTTGTTCGAGATAAACTCCAAAACTACTTTTTCGTTATTTGTTTTTGGGGTGTTATGCCGTGTTGCGCTACCTCCTTCTTTAGCCAACGTTTCGGACATCGTTGCAGTGTCCATCATCAGGGCAGATCCGGCAGATCCGGTAGGCACATCTACCGGATCTGCCCTGATGATGGACACTGCAACGATGTCCGAAACGTTGGCTAAAGAAGGAGGTAGCGCAACACGGCATAACACCCCAAAAACAAATAACGAAAATGCTTTTGGCCGTGAAAATCTTAAAACTTATCTCCAAAACTACTTAATCGATTTTGATGAAATTTGGCTTACTGTGTGTAATTTGGTCCAACATAAAGGATAGGATTGTTTTTATCTCAATTATTGACCTTCTTTCATTGAAAGATGGTTGTTCATTGCTCACTGTTCGTTATTCATTAGCTTCACATTTATGTGTTAACATAATTATTTTTATTTTTTAATTGGGTCAAAATAATCTGCGTATCTACAAAATATGTAATAATCTGTAACCATTGTTGCTTTGATATAATTTATGGGTAATCTATTTCTATCTCATTAATTTTTTGTGTTATTTTAAATTGTCTCCCTCTTTATGTTTTTCTTTTTAAATATACTATGCTTGCACAATTATTATTTATTTACAGTTAAATGTTTTACCAGTTCATTAAAAAAAAAATTCCATGGCTCTGAACAAAGTTATTGTTTTATTTCATTAAATAAAAAAAATATATAATTTTTACTGAATAACGCTTTTGTTTGAAGCAAGTAGTGTGTGCCATGATACAAGTTAATTCAATTCTTCTCTGCCTACACCCGTAGCGAAACGGCAATAACATTTGTTAGGCAATAACTCCGAAATGACCGTTGAAGTATGTCGTATTCAAATTAAAATTAAATACCATTTTATTTTATTAATATTACGTAAGTACTTATTTATTCTTATCAAGTTTAATTTGTAGAACTTCATAAACTTAAATAACATACATTTTAAGCGAATAAATATCAACTGACCCCGTTTTCGCTCGAGAATCGATTCATGTTTCGAATAAAAACATCGCACATCCTCACCAGAGCGTATTTGAAATTAGATTTTGTTGCCAAAACATGATACTAATTGGAATGTTTTTATTGAATTTAATTGTTATTTCTGTCCCTTTTTAACACTGTGATCGAGTATGTTCTATATACTATTGAATTTGCGAAAGATAACGATAGCATATTCATTTTTTTACGCGAATAGTTGAGATCAAAATGAAGTTTTTTTTTGGAGGTTATTTTGTCGATTCTCGTGCGTTCGTGTAAAATACATTAAATTTTGCAAGAATTTTACAAAAGTGATATAAATTCATTATATAATTGCCTAAGGCATACGTCAATCGTGATTTTTTTTCGGAAAGACATTGTAAAATTCAAAAAATAAACTTTAAAAAAATAAACAATTTACTTTAACTTTTGCGACACTCAACCAAAACAACAATGTTTAACATTTATTTTTAAAATATATGAATGTGATAAAAAGTAAACTGACAATTCTATTGCAAATTTACTTGAGAAAAGGAATCTGTATTTAAAATTTCAAGTGATTTTTATTTTACGTACTTTTTTCGAGAAAAACCGCAGGTATGTATTTTTTAAGCCAATTTACATTTTCAATATCAAAATTTAAATATTAAGAAACAAAATTGTTGATTTCTAATATACACATTAGAAAGATTATTTTATCTAGATTTTAGAACAATTTTTTTTTTCGCAGAGGGATGAAAAATAACCAATATAATAATGGTATAATTACAATATACGGGAAGAATCGGAAATTTTGCGCGCCAACCGAGTCTGGCAATAGGTTATGGATATATTTTTTTCATTATTCGAAGGGTTAACCCTTCAAAAATTAGGCTTTTTTTTCGGATGGTCAAAATATTTTCGCTTTACAATAAAATGCAAATATTTGGAATATTTCTGAACACATTCAAAAACCAAAAACTGTTTTAGAATGGCGACGAAATACGCTTTCAAATTATAGAATTCGAATAATATATATTTTTTTAAAATTATAAAATTTTTGCATACAAACATAAAAAAGTTTTCAAAATGGGTCACCTTATGTTTTTTCTAACTAAAGTTACTGATAATAAAAAATAATAAAAACAGATGCACATTTTATTAGACAAATGTATAACAAACACATTATTGTAACCTCAATTTTTTGTCGCTCTATGAAAATTTTTTTAAAAAAATTCCCGAAGTTTCAAATTCTTTTTTCAATTTGTGATTCAAAATTTTATGTACATAAAAGTGTACATTTTATTTTTTTGGTGGCTATTTTTTAGATTGGAATATAAAGCATGATGTTTTTCCTTTCTAACACCGATTAGAACATATTTCTAACTATGATAGTAAGGGAGTTACGGCGTCTTATGTGAGACCTATGTGCGTTGGGACAAATCTGGTCTCCTGTGATTAAACGGGTTAAGGTCTACATAATGAAGTGTATACTATGTTGTTGAAAGTGCAATAAGCTATATAATAGACTTTCCATGCAAAACAACAATAAATTGAGTAAAAGCAGTAATAGCACTCAGTCCCTACTGCAATTCAGATTCTATATTTGGTAAATCTACAGAGAAAGTGGTTATGAGAATGGCTACCAACTTATTGGATATTAATAAGTTATAATATATACACCCACAATAATATAGTATGTTTTCATTATTGTATAGTGGTACAGCAGAAGTCCATTAGTCCGGCATCCAACAGTCCGGAATGCCCGATAGTCCGGCATCGGAGCTATTCGGAAGTTTTCGGGATAGTTCGGGATCATCCGGAAGCGCTCGGTATTGTTCGGAAACAATTAGCAGTCAGCTAGTCTCAGCTGTCACCACAAATTCGAAGCGTCTTCGCCATTTTTTTGTGCATTGTTGTTTTGTTCGCATCGCAGTAAACGTAACTTTTCAAACTGTTTATAAAAAAAGTGATTTTCGTTCTAACTGTACAGTGACCATGTTAAAACTTAACGTTAACTACAGTGCTTCAGAAATTATTGATTTCCATATCATTAGAAATAAATTTTATACTAAACGCCAAAAGTCAAGAAAACAAAAAGCCAGTCGTGACTTTTTTAAATCTAAATGAAATATGTTTTACAGTACGTGTACATACATTGACATTTGATGGACCGGAATTTTCGATAATCCGGCACCGAGCCGGTCCCGAACGTGCCGGATTATCGGACTTCTACTGTATATAATATTATTAACTACCAACATACCGGTGACGAGAAATAGGTGACCCCACGTAAATTTTTTTAAACTTGGCCACGAGCCCAATTTTAATGCAAACTAATGAAAAAGTATCGAACAAAGAAAAGTATCATCATTATGAATATCTTCTAGAATGTTTTACATATATTATTCTACTTTTTAAAATGTTACTCTTGATTTCATTAACCAACTCCCAAATAGAAGAGCGAATAACTTTTTATTTAGGGAGGAGATTAATCTTTCACAAATGAATAATCGATCAGTGGTGTCTCCATAATTAATACAGCCGATTCCGCTTAATTGGGACACATCAGGCCCAAACATTTTATCCCAAATAAACAAAATTTAAAGGAGGTAGGTAAAAATAATAAATATTTTTACATGCTTCTGTGGGTTTTTTGCTGCCAGGCCCTGCAGGGCAGCTTTTCGATGTTTCCAATTAGTAATGTTCCACGATAGTATGGTTTTGCCCTTTTGTATGTACAACAGCAAATATTAGAATTTGTGCAAAAATTTATTTATCACATAAGTAAGTACCTGTTCATTTTAACCCATTGGCCCCGGCAGCCTGTCGGGTGTGCAACTCGGGTACTTAACCACAAACCCCGGCGCGCTGACGGGCTAGTGTAGGTTCTCCAAAAAACGCAAAATGCGCACGACAGTGACATTTAAAAAAAAAAATTTTAATGCCGAACACTCTGTTGTAATTAATCATTCATTTCGTATAATTGGCAATAATATGTTTCTTATGTTTTTTCCCTGAAATTTGTGTTCCAAATTTTGTGTACAGCCAGCCGCCATTTATTTATTTCAAAATTGCGAGTGGTTCTAGGCTTTTGGCGTGACCCTGCACGTCCCTGATTACTTTGAGGACCATCTTATAAGTTATCAGTATACATGAATGTAAAAAAACAAAAATTATTAATGTTCGATTTATGAATATTATGTTTTTTTGTAACTTTATGAATAAAAATGTTAAAAAAACTTACGAAAAAAGAGAAAGTTATATTTGTATCCTTATTTACAAATATTTTAATATTTTTTGAATTTTTATTTTTAAAGTTTTTCTTTACTTTAATCCTATATGTAAACAAATTTGAACACATGGTTCAAAAGTTACAATAGATTTAGTAAACCAATGCAGGTTTTCAATTTTTGGTACAAAATTAATTCAGTGGTGAGAGCCAATTTTTTAACTCTTTAATTCTGTGGCCAATGGGTTAATATCCAAATAAAAAGCAAAAGTGAATATGTATGTCATATAACTTTGTTCATTTGAAATTCACTGACAAAAAAAAAACAAATTTTTACAGGTTTTTACTAAGAAACTCCCATTAATTAAGAAATTTGCTGCTAATCAGAACTCAAGAAATTAAAGAACTCCGCCAAAATTGTGTATTTTAAGAAAAAATTCCAGATTCTCCCCCTTCCGCCCCTACAGCAATTTTTAAGCAAATCGGTTTGGGAGCTCTAAAATTTCAAGATTACCATTTATGTAAATTTTTATTGTTGATAGGCTTATCTCAAATTTTTGAATTGAATAACAGCCAAAAGGAACAGATTCTAAAAATAGCCGGTTCCATAGAAAAATAATATCGGGTGATCCAGTGGCAGCAAAGTCACTGGGACAAAAAACCGTGACAGAAATATCGTCATACATGAAGTTGGGTTTAAGTTAGATTTTTTTTCTTTTCAATTTTTATATTTGATTTTGGAAAACGGTATGTTTGGTTAGACATTTTTTGTTTTCATCGAGAAAAATTTTTCTTCGGGGCATTTTCTCATGGGGGAAGCTATTTAAAAAAAAAAAAAAAATTTAATTTAAAAAAATTAAAATCCTTTTAAAACAGTCCTTTTTGAAAATAACAGAGGGCACCACTTCGGTTTACAAAATCCAAAACTCTACTCTAAAAAATCGTCATCGAGATAATAATTCTAACACATTTATTGAGATCTCTCGAATGTGTTGTTAAACTTTATAAAAAATATTTAATTACAGAAAGATAAATATGTAAGGGGGTATGAATTAATTACGTGAGCTCAAAAGGTGGTGGGGGGGTCCAGCAAAATCTCACGTGGGTGTGGGTACTGCCGCACCACATTTATTGGTTAACCATAAGCTCTGCCATAGGTCACCCCAAGTGGTTCGGTACGTTTGGTGACTTACCAGGGGTGCCCGGGTTTATGAGGTGAAGTTTGTCTAGGTTTTGGCGTAGCTTATTGCGTAGCGGGTCGGATCAGAAGAGACTGATTAACCTCTTACTTGCCAGAAACGCGAGGATGCGCGCGGTGCGTGCGGAACAAATTCCGAAAAAATATTTTTTAATGCGATTTTGACCCTTCTGTGTACAGAATTTGTATGAAGGACAAGGTCAGAATCGCTTGCGCCAACATCATTGACGATATAGCCACAAGTTTCATTCACATGGCGACACAGAATATTTTTAAATGATTTATCTGTGGAATCGAAATGTCCAATGCGTGATACTTGACAAAAACATCGTAAAACCTATCAATTTACAATATTAACTCAAGTAATGTTGTTTCGATACATAAGGAATGTGTTTCGGTAAATAAAATATACGATAGCTCAAAATTAATCCACAAAACATTCAATTCAAAGTGATGCTTTGCATAATTTACTTGTTTCAGGGCGGCCCGTCACAGGTTAAGAGAGAACATTTGACTTCTCCAGCAGACTCTCCGACCCAACACATTGCACCACAGTAAGAGGGATGGATTCATACGTCCATCATTCCTGGACCCACAGAACCCCAGATTCCTATTTTTTTTTCCCTATTATTTCCAAATTTTTTTGACAATAAGGAACTCCAGTGAAAAATATTATGGCTTTAAAAAAATATGTTCATATAGACCAAGAAACGCTGATTCTGAATATATAAGTTTTATTTCATAATATTAAATGCAGAGTTTTTAATAAATTATTAAAAAGTGCATTTTTAAACCTCTTCCCAAAACACAGCGTTAAGTTGGCATTACTGAAATGGTTAACCGTGACGTCACAGTTAACCTGTCACCTGTGTATTGTATTGTATTGACATTTGAAATGACTTGAAGTGCACACGTACCTATGCAATTCAACATTTCGTGTTTTTGGTTTATTTTCATACTGTTTATAGAGATTTAGATAAATAATAGTTATTGTGTTTATTGAAACATAATTTACGCCCTCAACAATTTACGAAAAGGGCTATATTTGCGGACAATCTGCAATAAATGTTGTCTATTTGAGGTTAAAGTCGTGTCATATTTTGACGTTTGTTTTTATGTATTTTCAAATTGTTTTTAGTATAGGGCTTTTTATACAAGTTGTTACACACTCGTCATGATCAGTGTATTATAAATACCAGTGTTTCTGTATGTATTATACATAAAACAATGTACCTACAAAGTAACACCTGACACAAAACATGACGTCACATGTATTTGCAATGAAAGAGATGATTTATTGTTTTTATATTGCACTTTGATTAAATACAATAACAGTAGCGGTGAAATGTGGACATTTTACCAATGTTTTTCTATATTAAAAGCAGTTAATCTTGAATTAAAAACACACCTCACACCTAAAAGTCATTGCAAAGCATTCCGCCATGATTCTTCACAGTGTTGCCAACAGTTAGAAGTGAAATTTCCCTAGAATTTCACATTTACGCAATTACCTACGTAGCCACCTGATTGTGTAACACTAATCCTGTTATATGTTAATTAATATGATAATTAATTGGAAAGATATCGGAACTTGGTAAATATACTAATAATACCGTGATTTTCCAAATAAAACACTTTTTGCTACGTGAAGTAATAATTTAAAAGTACGAATACACTCACCACTGAATTAGAAACTGAATTCCAAATTAAAAAAAAAACACTTTGCAAAATAAAAATCATAAGCAACCCGCCGCTCATTTGTACCAAGCGTGGTATTTTGAAGACCCCCCCCCCCCCCCGAACGTGTCACGTAGTATGGGTACGTTCCCTAATATCATTTTGAGTTGTCAGTGTTAAAAATAACATGGCATGTAAGTACATGAAAAATAATTAAGATTCATAGGAATTCCAAAAAATATATATACGTATATATATAAATAATACCAGTAATACTGTCATATGTAATAAAAATTTTGCCAGAGTTCGAAATTTCCCTAGATTTTGTCCTGATTTCCCTTATCCCTAAAAAATATTTTTCTCCCCTAGATCTAGGGAAATTTCCCTCGACATGACATCACTGATTCAAAATGACAACTTAAAAAGTAAAAAAATTAGACCACCATAGATACGGTGCGTTTCTGGGAGTCTTTAAAAATTAAAACTTTGACAATTATTTTAACTATTAAAACTAACTATAAAAATAAAAATAATAATGCAGTTATTTAAGTTTGAAGGTCTTTATTCATTAAAAAAAATAAAAAAATTGGACTGGAGTTCTCTATTGTATACTTTAAAAATAAATTTCTGTGCTAAGAAAATCAACATAAGTATTTTGGAAAACAATTTTTTGGTGATGGTAACCAACTAACCGAGGTTTTGGCAGAGAGGATAGACAGCCACACAATTGTCTCGGCACACTTTATTCACATTCATGCATTGTCTCACACATGCTCTACGTGTTTTCTGTTTACAACACAAACAAATAAAATAATTAAAATGATTACCCTGTAAATAGGGGCATTCTGCTGGAAGTCCTTGAGGTTGAGGCAGGAGAGGTGGACGTTAGCCTTGCACTGGCTGCAGGAGCTCAGCACCTCAGGCACTCCGGCGGGGTTCCTGGCCTCCGTGCCCAGACACTCGGAGCAGATGGGCATGGCGCGTTGCAGGGGGGCCACCGCCGCCTAGACATCAGATTATTAGTAATATTGTTCCATTACAGTACAGAACATCAAAGAAAACAAATAAATAAACAAACAATTTTTTTTTATGATGTTCTGTTTTGTTACTACAGTAGAACCCCGTAAATTCGAAATCCAAGGGACATCAAAAATAAAATTTCGAATTAACGAATTTCCACATAAGTAATTCAAAACTTATTAAAACGAATCGTCAAAAATTGAGGTCCCCCGCCGCAATTTTAAAAACAAAAGATAAAAAAGAAGATCTCGTTCAATATCGCCACCCATGTAGGTATTTACGCTGTCTTACTTTGTTTGATTGACTCAAAATATATTTTGAAGAATTTAATATTTGTGTGCGCATAACCTTCAAGCAGCCCCAGGGGTATGCCATACCCCTAATTGGGAACTATTGATATAGGCTAGTGGTTGTCAACCTTTTTGAGGCTGCCTAACCTTGACCCTTACTACAAATTTGTTGTACCTCGTACCCTCTATCTATCCTGTGTGCATGTGTAATAACAGACATGTTTCAGTTTTAATACTCTCATTATTACATGAATTTAACAATCAAGACACACTTTTGTACAGAGTGTAACACGACTTGGACATTTTTACCCAGTGATTCTTCATCCGAAATTGAACAAATTTTGTTCTGCATCTTTTTATACCACAGGTTGAAAACCGTTGATATAGACTATTCACAACATTTTAACAAGGTGATATGATCGTGCCACTGGGAACTCAGTCTTTTTGTTGCGTGCGTCGTTTGTGAGAAAGATGGGGAGGTTAAAATGGTGCTATCAGCGGTTCGCTTTTAGAATAGAATCCACTCATTAAATTTGCCCCTTGTCTGATAAGATTTGTTCATGATTATAGGTACTCAATGGTACAGGATAATAATAATATTTGGATGATTTTTATGGGCAGTTTTTGAAAAATTACCTCACAGATACATTATACACATACAAAATATAAAACATTATATAATTATACAAGGGGACTAAAGATATTGTCTATGTAATTTCAATACCGCACATGGGTCAATAATTTCAAAATACGTTTTTTGGCACTTTCAGCTGAACAGCATAAGCCGCATTAATTGGTGCTTTCAAATTTAGAAATTTAACACAATGCTTGTACTCTGTTAACCTCTCACCAAAAAGGCTTTGTTTTTTTTTTTTTAAATGCGATTTTAACCCGTACGTATAAAGAAACTGTATGAAGGACAAGGTCAGAATCGCTTGCGCCAATATCAATCTAGGGCCTAGGTACCGTTTGATTATTGCAGCTACTCTAAATTATTTTTAAAGAATTTTCTATGAAATTTACTGACATTTTTTCGAAATACCATCCAACGTTCAACAAGTTAATACTGTCAATGAACCATCCCTCCTCAAATAAATAGGAAAACAAGAGCGGGTATATCTCTAGAGAGTGTTCATCCCTCTTGAATATTTTTACTTTTAAAACAGTTCTTCCGCGGCATGGACATACATCGACAATATTATGATATTCAACACTGCTCTATTCTACGGTATATAAACTGCTCATAATCAAAAATTTATGTACACTGGATTTGTTCAAATAAAACATTTTATTTAAATTCCAGACTAAAGAACCTAAATACCTAAGAACCTAAACCAATCTCAACAAAACTACGTCTTTACTGTTTTTAATTTTTATACAGCAATTTGTTTATTTTGATTTAGAATACAATAATAAATTATTCTAAAGGCCCATGCAGACGATCGAACTTGTTTGTCAAATTTTAAGTTTGCTCATCACGGATTTGACACAAGACAGAAGACGTTCAAACAAAGTTTGTCAAGCATCAGTTCATTTATTTACAGTTTTTGCCGGGGATCCTTGTATCCTGCCTTAAGTGAAGAGTGAATTTTGCATTTACGTTTTTACGTTGCATGTAATTTGTATTTTTTCACGTCCTGTCAGTGATGTATAGACAGCGTATTTTTAATAAATTTGTAATTTTTTTCAAAGCAGTGTTTCCT
Organism: Limnephilus rhombicus; assembly: GCA_929108145.2. NCBI lineage: Eukaryota > Metazoa > Arthropoda > Insecta > Trichoptera > Limnephilidae > Limnephilus > Limnephilus rhombicus. Next base: position 14,828,753 of record OV815270.1, read on the forward strand.
TTATTTTTATCCATATATTCATTAGATTTAATCCTCCCATAACTGTGGTAAATCTCGATATAATGAGAAAATATAAAAGAAACTCTTTCTCGCTCAAATTAGATTATGACGTAGTTACACTCCATGGTGGTGTCAAACACGAAAGTGACATTAACCTAAACATAAACCTTCAAACATGGTCAAACTTGCTGTCAATTAAACATTTCCGGCAAACACGACAAACATGTCAAACAAAGCCGCAGACGTTCAAATAATTTGAAAAAACATGTTAAGTTTGTCGAATTGTTTGATCGTCTACAAGGGCCTTTAGGTGGTAAGCTCCTAATTTCACTAGGTAAACAAACACATAGGGCATTACTAATAAAGGTATTTGAAATTTTACATGCCTGAGAAACAACAATTAATGTACGATAAACGGTTGTCTATCAGTTGTGCAAAACTTAAAACACGTTTGTTAGTAAGGCTCCCGTAAACCCAATTGTAAATGGTTCAGATACTTATGGGTTAATCAAGGTCAATTCATATTCCATAAAGGTTACAGAACAAAAATAAATAAAAATGACCGTGAAATTATCAGACCTGCAGACAGATTGCAAGTAGTTAAGGTAAGTAATCATATAACATACAACAGTTTGATAACTTGCATTAACCCGGCTCCTGCCGCTCGTGCACCGGTGTGTCATGAGATTTTACACGCGATTTTGACCCTTATGTATAAAGAAAGTGTATGAAGAATACGGTCAGAATCGCTTGCTCTATTATCGCCCTTTACCATAGGGAAACCTGCGATGCGCCTAGTCACTCCAAATAATTTATATTAATAATTTTCCGGAGCGCGAGGATGTGCAAAGTTCTTGCGCATGCGCGGGGAAAAATACGTTTATCTACGATTTTGACCCTTCTATGTACAAAATTTGTAAAGGACAGTGTCAGAATTGCTGGACACGAAATGTCATTTCTGCCGCCGGGTGCCGCGTCATAATTTATGCGTCTTACTCGACTAAAACATCGTAAAACCAATTAATTTACGTAATTAACGCAAATAATGTTGTTTTAGTAGATAGTTTATTGTTCTAGGAACGTGTTTCAGTCAATAAAATATACAATAGCTCAAAATTAGGGCACAAAACATTCATTTCAAAATTCAAAGTGGTGCTTTTTGCTGGCCTCCCTGGCAAGCAAGGGGTTTTAAGTACGCAATTATAAACAATGCTGGTTAGGGAAATTTTATAGCTAATAATCTTTCTTTTTTTATATTGTTTATCAATACAACAACATGATTATCTAGACCTTCTCAAAACATTAGCCACAAACTTAGCACAATTATTGTTATTGTATTAAGTACTTTAAATTAGTATACTAGAATGAAAATTTAGTCATCAAAATCTTGAGTACGAGGTAAAGTTTACTTTAGTATTGTCGACCTATATCAGGGTGGCCACAAAAAACGGATTTCAAAATTCCCTGATAATTCCAGGTTTTCAAGGGCAGTTTCTACATTTTTCCCTGATACATTTAATTTGATATAAGGGGATATCGTTCGTTATGGCGAAATTACACACGTCAACCACATTGATGCGATTTGGTTGAACTTCGTATAATTGAAAGGGTGTACTGTTTACACGTACTTGACAGAAGTGGACCATTCAATCACATTGCTGTCATAGATTTTAGAATGTCTTCGAAACAGGTCGTGCGCGCGGGAATTAAGTTAATGTGTGATCATTTAATTAACGAGTTAATGAGAGGCGTATGCACTTCCCTCCATTTAAAAACCATTTTCTATGTTGACAACTCACTACAAAATAAACAGTCACAGTTTGGCACTTCAATACGCGCGCAATGTGCTGCGCGCGCATGCAACGCCGCATTCGCGCATGCGCACGAAGGACAACAGAACCAATCGCATTGAAAATATTAAACAAGTTGAATATTTTCAATGCGGTGGAAAGATGACGCGCAATGACATGGAAACATGCAATGTCTTGTTTACACGGTGCAATTTGGTATCTACAACCTAATTGCGCAGCAGAATTGAAAGGTCTAATATGCCCATTAGATAAATAATAAAGGGAATAGGCCACTTGCATGGACTTCCTAACGACTTGGAAAAAATCGTGTGTATAGATTTTTTTACTAAGATTACGAAAATGTTAGTAAAATTTTATAGAAATGTAGTTTTTTTTTATTTTTAAATAAATAAATCCATTATTTGGGCTTGTGACGTCACTACATGAAAATGTCCCGTCTCCGAAAATGTTCCTATTAATTTTATAAAATTCCACACTGATTTATTTTTTTTAAATGGTATCACTTTGATTTCAGGTGAATTTTTGAATTTGACATTTAACGTTCAGTAGATTTATTGTTTGTTCTCTGCGAACGTATCATTTGGTTTGATTTTTTGACAGATGTTATGAAGAAAACCCCGTACAATTTACAATGAGACGATGTATGAATGTGAGTGAGGCAAAGAGTGTGTGCCAAGACCGAGTTGTTTGGCGGTCCGTCCTCTCTGCCTACCCCTGCGGAGAAACAGCGTGATGGTTAGTTAGTTAGTTAGTTCGTGTTTTAGAGGTAAAATGATAATGGTGCGGATTTTAGCAAAATCAAATTTTATAATGTTCTTACTATTATTATAATTTACAAGTACAAGTATATTACATTTGATTTAGTAATATAGACGTTGAACATTATAATGATTTATGATCAATAAGATGGATCAAGGAAAAAATATTTATGAGATTTAATATTTTTGGTATGCCCCGGTATTCTCCTGTGCTATTCGTGTGGAAAACGTTCTTTTTTTTAAAAATGATTTTCGGCTATGTAATTATCGTTTTTTCGCACCTATAAAATTATGTCCCGTCTTTCCAGTTTATAAAAAATGGTCTGATTTTTCGGATTGAAATTTTCAAAAAATCGTCAGGGTTTCAAATACGATAAAAAAAAAATACAGAATGTCTTAGAATATTTGCCTAAACCGGAATTTTTTTTTTTTTTAAATGTGATGCAAGTGGCCTATTCCGTCATCTATAGCATTTATTATTTCTTTGCATCACAATAATCTATTAAAAACAAAATACACTTGTTACAAATTTATGATATTTCGCCTGAAGATTTTTTTCAAGCTTGTGAAACGATAGATATAATCATTAAAAAACTATCTAAAAATGGAATAAAAGGAAAGGCATGGAAATGGTTCAAGGATTATTTAACTAATAGATATCAAACCACAAAAGTGCGTGAGAGAATCTCCGAACCAATGAAGATTACATTGGGAGTACCACAAGGGTCTGTTCTCGGACCTATTCTTTTTATAATGTACATTATAGTAGGGGAGGCATTGACGCTAAATGGGTAGTTACTCGAGCGTCGTGGGGACCTATTGGATTGCAAAGATTAGATGCTAAAAAGAAAAAAAGTTTATATGATGTATGCCATTCCAGTGGTGGGGAGAGCGAGTATAAATTTTCAAACATGTAAAAAAAAATCGTCACCATGACATACTCGAGCTCGTCAGATTTTAATAGCGTATACGCCCTACGTGTTTTTGGTAACGGGGAGATATTAATCTGACGACTTGAGTGGTGGGGGTGGCCGTATGAAGAGGTAGAAAATTGAAAAAAAATAGATTTATTCGAGCGTGTCAGATTAAGGTAATGTGAGTTAATTACATGCAGAAAAGTTTACATTCCAATAATCTGACGATTTGGACGTAACCTAAACTCATGGCTGATTTTTAAAGATGTAAAAAAAAATCGTGACCTTGACTTACTCGAGCTCGTCAGATTTTTATACAGAAGGTTCAGCGTGATGTCCTTGTTGTGCTGACCAATAATCTGACGATTATGTGGAGGGATTTTCTTAATCTGACGGTTTAAAAAAAAAAAAAATTTTTTGTTGTTTTTATTACTGAATAGAACAATGAACAAAAAATAAATACAATGAACAAAAAATAATATTTTGTATTTCACTTATTAAGCTTCTTTACAAAATTAATTAACCAAATCGTTGTAAATCTACGAATGCGAACGCGCGACCCAACGGTTAAATAGGCTCTGGCTGCGACCATTGACGTAATGGCTGCGACAGAATATATCTACCTAGAGAACAAGCGCCCTAAAGAAGGGAACCAAAGCGCGGAGGGGGAAATACAAAGTTTAGCCATTTCGGCATGTGGAAATCGTCAGATTATATAATTTCCGTGATCCTTACATTATTTCCTTCAAAATAAAAAAAAAATTAACCGCGCTCGAGTAAATCCACGTGACGTTTTTTTTTTTGCAACTTTGTGACTCGCTAACTTTCTTACGTTACGTTCAAATCGTCAGATTATTGAAATGTAAACTTTTCTGCATGTAATTAACTCACATTACCTTAATCTGACACGCTCGAGTAACTACAGGTATCGATTTTTTTTTACTAATCTGATCGGTTGTCCTAGCCGCACCCACCAATATTATGGGTTCATATATGGTGGTAGTCCATAACAAGGTCGTGAGGTATCTCCCCTTAGTTAATCTGACGCGCTTGAGTAAATCCCAAAATCCCTGCTTCGCCTCCCCTACTATTAATGATATGGTAAAAGTATTGAAACATTGTAAAATAAGATTATTTGCAGACGACACATTGATGTAGGTATATAGCAGGAAAAGTTTATAAACTCATAATAATGAATCATTTAAATAAAGACCTACATAATGATCAATATGGCTGAAGAAAAATAAACTAAAATTGAATATAAACAAAACTAAATTTATGAACATTGGAAAACGAGTAACGCAAACAAAAAAAAAACATATTGATAGACGGTGAAGTTTTAAAAGAAGAATTTGAAATTAAATATTTGGGAGTAATAATTGACTCCAAATTGACTTTGGGTAAAGTTCGGTTTATGGGCGAAATTCCTAAAAAATAAAACTAGTTATTTTTATACTAATTTGGGGTCGGGGAATCCGAATCTGAAAGAATTAGGCGACGGCAAGCAATATTAACTGAATTACACGACTTTAAAATTTTCTATACACACACACATGAAAATAATCATTTCGGAAGTATTTTGACACACGTAGTACAAAGATCATAGAAAAACAAGATAACATAGATGTTTTTACCACACAAAATTAAGTGTTGCCATTAAGCAGTAATATTAATAAGGTAAAATAACATGTTTATATTTTAAGTACTTATTTATTATAAATTTTACTCACTTTTGTATCACAAACCATGTTACATAAACCCGGCGTAGCTGCTAAACTACTTGAAAACAGGGATGTTTTTTTGCCGTGACGCGAGCAGGCGGTATAAAGGGGCACAAACCATGTTACACAAACCTAGCGTAGCCGTTAAACTACTCGAAAACAGGGATGTTTTTTTGCCGTGACGCGAGCAGGCGGTATAAAGGGGCACAAACCATGTTACACAAACCTAGCGTAGCCGCTAAACTACTTGAAAACAGGGATGTTTTTTTGCCGTGACGCGAGCAGGCGGTATAAAGGGGCACAAACCATGTTACACAAACCTAGCGTTAGGTTAGGTTACGGATTTTTAAGACTACGAATTTTCATATCTTTGGTTTAAGAATACGGCCGTTGAGATAGTCGTAATTCATCAGGTTAATGTGTTATGTGAGGAATTATCGTGTCGGAAATTATTGATATAGGGATAAATATTTTTGAGAGCTGGTAACACTGCCGGCACATGTTTTTGTATATTCCTTGTTTTTCTATGATCTTTGTACTACGTGTGTCAAAATACTTCCGAAATGATTATTTTCATGTGTGTGTGTATAGAAAATTTTAAAGTCGTGTAATTCAGTTAATATTGCTTGCCGCCGCCTAATTCTTTCAGATTCGGATTCCCCGGCCCATAGTTAGTATAAAAATAACTAGTTTTATTTTTTAGGAATTTCGCCCATAAACCGAACTTTTTCCTTGACTTTCGCTCAAAATACAAAACCAATTATTCAAAAGATAGTAAAAAAAAATTCGCTGTTGGGAAGAATAAGAAGATTCCTTGACACAGTCTCCAGTAAAAATGTGTAAAACGCAATCATTGTACCACACATAAATTACTGTAGCAGCATTCTATTCTTAGCCAACGACGGATAAATGAAATAAATGAAAATTCTACAAAACAGAGCTATGAGAACTATATTGAAGAAAAATAGGTACACTTCAGTAAAGAAAATGTTGAAGGAGTTAAATACCTATCTTGTCATTTAAACTAATTATTTACTTCAATACTATATTGTTAATCTACAAAATAATCAATGGCCATACGTCTATTGAATTCCTTAGAAAAATTGATAAACTACAAAGCAAACATACACATGAGACGAGGAAAAGAAATGAACTAAGACTCCCCTTCAGGAAAAAAAACACAGTCAAAGTCATTGATGTACGGAGCATTGAAGATATTTGGAGAATTACCAGAAGAAATAAAATGGAAGAGAGCATAAAGGCATTTAAAATTAAATTGCGAAGAAATATGATTGATTTGGTATAGATGTGTTATTTTAAGTGTATGTATATATATAAGAATTGTATTAGGACATAGATAACTATGTACCTATTTAAAATACCGCAATAAAACAATAATAACACAACTTTGGGGTTTCACAAATCGCAAAATAACAAATTTAGTTTTATTTTTGGAATTCCCTGATATTATACATTTTTTTTGAAATTCCCTGACAATTCCCTGATAATTCCAGGATCGGTAAAATTCCCCGATAATTCCAGGTTTTCCAGGTCTGTGGCCACCCTGTATATCTATGATTGAAATCAAAATGCACTGTCTGACAGCAGATATGTTGTGCACTAAACACTGTTTATGTTTTTAATATTTACATTACTTTTGTATAAACCGTTGAAAAGAGATTCAAAAAGAAAAATAAAACATCCCTAAAGCTCATCAATTAGATGAAAACATAAATAATACTCTAAATTGGATTGCAAACAGGTAAAGAGAAATTATGAAGCTAATATATAATGACACCAAAGTTTTCATCAATTTATCATGGTAACTCATAAATATAATAAATAATAGTGAATGTTAAATGATTGTTATACCTTAGATTCAGGGCTTTCCATAGTCGCCCGTTTCTTTTCCTTTTTAAGTTTAGCTGTTGGGGTGGAAACAGGCGACATCCCAGTGAGCGGGCGATCCGTGGACTTGTATAGCTTCCCATGCTGGGTCACAAAGCCTCGGGCGATGGCCCGCTTGGAAGCTATCCGCAGCAGTTGTTTCAGATCGACGCCTTCCTCCAGCACCACACTGTAAGTCTGATACAAGTACTTCTCCACTGACTTGACATTGGAGCCGTCTCTCTCCCCCAGTTCCCGCACTGACCGAGAGAATATTTTGCACAGATCCACTCCCTTGCCAATCCTCAATGTTTTGCTCTGACAGCCTCCGGGATCTTTGTAAGAACTCTGCCCTTTGTTATACACTTTTAATACGGAACCAGCTTTAACGGCGTAGTCCAGGTTTTCGCCTACAACGTCCTCGTGAAAGTTATGGTGCTGGCGAATCGCGTGACATATCCTTTCAACACTGGGACGTTGTTTTTGGGAGCGTATTTTTCTTATGGCTTCTAGAATCCATTTCGTCCACTCTTCACGGCCGACGACGGCCGGTTCTCCCATTGTAACACCCTTTTAGCGGGTCATACAGGAAAGTGCTACGAACTTCAAATGTCAAAAGTCATAATGAAACTTCCCCACCACACTTTGCGGCACATCATATTGTTTGTTGACATAAACTATTTAGTCTTGGTATTGTCATCGAACATTTAGTCTAGCGAAACATTGGATAATATTAAAATACGCACTTCAATCAGTATCCTATCACAAACCAGTATGACGAATTTACTGTAATTTCATAACGGGCATGTAAGCATCCGTCGGCAGCCATCTTGTGGATTCTACATTTTACGTTGTACAATGTATTCGCGCTCATAACAACTCCAAATCATAATATAAACCCAAACACTGATTCAGCATCATAAAAAACTAAAAAAATATTTAGAATCATCGATTTTGCACTTAAATGAAAAGTAAAACAATGTGTAATTCCATATAACGTATCCCGGATCACGTACTTTTTCCCGGTAATACCGATTACAAGGTGCCACTTCAAGCAGGGAAAACCTGTCGTCAGTTAACAAATTGTCACACAATAAAAAACGCTTGTAATAAATCAACGAATAAATTTGTTCGATTAAAACTAACTAACTGGTCACTATCGGATATTATCTAAGAAAACATATTCAGAAAACACTAACAAAAGGCTGAATTAAGATGGCCATATTGACAGTGATGCCAAGAATTAATAAGAAATTCCCGATATTAGTTAATAGGCCACTTTATGGTATTTTAAAACAACGCCAAACTGCGCATGTGAATGCTCATGAAGTTCGCAATGTAACAAACAATGAAACAATCAGTAACAATTGCAGCAACTAAACGAACAGGTTGTTTTACTTTATTCCTATTCTGTATTCTCTGAAGTTAATGCAGACAGTCACTATTGTAATTATTTATTTTTTGTAAGACTACATCAAATGCGCGATTTATATTTTTTTGTACATTTGAATTCATCTAATTTTCATTTTATTCTGACGAAGAAGTCATTGGTTTCGAAACATGTTGATAATTTTTATATAAGTGGTTTATACAAAATGATTTGTTTTAATTTAATCATAACTAAATAATTAACAATCATCTTGGTCTGTTAAGGTTATTGGTAAAAAAAACACTTTGTAGTAGTTGGATAATAATGAGAAGTAGGTTTGTCAGTTCCCAGAAAAGAAAATAATGCATTTTAATACTTAGTTCGTAATTAAAATTGATTGTTCACTTAGCATTAGCAACCACTGTAGGTAATTGTAGGTTAGTTTTTCTTCTCCCATTTAATCCAAAATATGATTCTAAAATAGGTTTTTAGTTTGGATTTAATTTTAAAATAAATAAAACAGCCCAAAAAACTATCAACAATAAGTTTTTTAAACGATAGCTAATAAATTGCATTATTTTCAATTTCCGGACACCGAAATAATTCTTATTATTATCTAACCGACGCAAAGTGTTTTTAAAATAAAAATTTGCTTAAAACGTGTCCCCATTTTCTGAATACGTATATTATTTATCAATATTTTTTATAATATAATTGATTATACTACGTTTTTCGATTCTGTCTATACATCTAACACGAATGTATATTCTGGTGTGTTTAAAATAAATAAAAATTCGTGATGTTTATTTATTTTATTTTCCGATTTTGTATTATTAAATATTGTGATCGAAACACCATTATTTACATCTGATACTGGTAAACAAAATTTATCACGTATTTTTAAACATGAATGTGTTGGACATTACTATTAATCCTACTTTTAAACATTGCGTTAAGGATAGTGGCCTTATCGTATATTATTTATTTTTTATTATTAAGAGGACCCTAGAACAATCTCAGGAAACAACATCAGACATGAGTATATTTTTATAAAACAATTTTTATTGGACTTTTTCAGAAACAGGGGTTCGAATTAACGGGAATAAAAAAAAAGTTTAGAGATTAATCTACACTTATGGTGTTATTCAGAAGTTACCTAAGTGATTAACACCAACTTTGTGGATTCTTTAAAATAATGTGATGTTCGCAAGATATGTAGATAAAAAAATCAATATCTTTAATGTAACGATATTGAATTTTCAAACTTATTAAAAATTGGTTTAAAATAAAAGTTCTGATTCGAAATTTGATTGATTCATGCGGTATTTATATATACACATCAACGAACTTTTCATGATAATCTACACATCTGCACTAATGCTGGACACTGCAAGACCACCGTTAGCTTCTGGAGGAGGAAACCCAACACGACAGACGGCATAATATCCCCGAAATTTAATTACGATAATTATTTGGCCGTAAGAATATTAAATCACGTCTAATTCGAAAGCGTTTAGTTATGAAACATGAATCACATCTAGACGATTCGAAAAAAATAGTCAAATGGTAAGAGTTGGATGTTATTTTACGAGCAGTTAAAAGTGTGCCAGGACGCGCAAGAAAACAATGGTCACCCTTTTTTCCCTTGTAATAATTTCCTCTACAATAATAAAATTTGTAATCTATGACCGGATATCCTAATCGGTATATCTAATGATCTATGTCTTCATCTATGCAAATGACATTGAAAACGACAGCGATGACAGCTGTCTCGGCTGTCATTCTGAATATCAATAAACATGATTTTGTTTATGATGAAAGTGACTAAGAAATGCTAAATATTACTGTAGGGGATGCCGAATAACGCATGGCATTGATATCCATAAAAAGAATACACGGGAGGAAAGAGATGAATATCAAAAGTGTTGTATTGGGGTGTATGGATTAATATAAGTGCGGATATTTTCTATTCTTCTATCGTTCCGCTTTTATTCCTCAAGGATGGGTAAAGAAATCAGCTTGTTAGACATCCCATGGAATGATATATTTGTACCCATTATTATGCCCATGCTTAAGTTAAAAGATTACTTTAACTTGAGGTGTGTATCGAAAGACTTTTTAGCATTGATTGACATGTATTTTAATAACATGAAAATATTGAAAATTATTAACAATCATTCCTTCCCTACCAAATCTTTCAAGGTGAGCACTTTCATTGATTATTGAATGTTTATAAAAACAAAAAGTGTGCCACGTGAAACAATTCCTAGTAAAAAAATGCACAAAGAATCAGAATTCATTGATGAATCTCCAAGGCTGTATCAGTTCTTATTCTTTTATCTATTAACTCATCATACCTATTTTTGTATCTGAGAGCAAATCATCTCTCAAAATATTGTGTTATAAAATAATAATACTTTGTTTAAATGCATTCATAAACATTTTTTTACTCTCATATATGTTGAATTAATTTCAGGTGTTATCATCTTCCTGCTACAATTTAAGAGTTTTAAATTTTGTCAAGAGTAGTTTTTTAACAAATGAACTTCTGGTACCACTGTTGGATATAAACAGTCACTTGGTGAATGTTAATTTAAGCCAATGCAAGAATCTCACCTCCACCTCACTGCAGCCTATTATATTAAACAGTCTCAACCTGAAAGTGTTAAAGTTAGAGAAATGCAATTGGCTGACAACGGGGGCTTTGGAAACATTAACACTACATCAGAATTCTTTAGAAGAAGTTGATCTATCGCATTGTACGCTTTTATCAGATTCATGCATAATACTTTTATTGAAAAAGTTTCAAAACTTAAGGAAGATTTCCTTGCAAGGTATTCCACAAGTGGGTGATACTTGCATGCTAGCTATTTCAAAATCCAATAAATTGCTGCAGCATCTAAATATAGCAGGATGCGTGGAAATAACCGATAAAGGAATAAGGCAAGTTGAGAATGGTTAACTTCAAATATATTAAAATATAAGAGATGTGCTCTCCGCAGTTTTTACTGGGTGGGAGTGTGTTTCTTGGCATCGCCGATATTGTTAATCAATACTACTGCACACCTTCAAAAAATCAACTAAATGAATGAATCCTTTCCATATTCAAACTATGCCCATTAGGTAGTAGTCCGCAGACGGTCGGGCGGCCATCATAGCATATCTCTTGTATTTCAATATCTGTGGTTAACTTACTATAGAAGTAGCAGATTTTTATACCAATTATTCTTTAGATGTTATGATTCTAAAATAAAGCACTTTTTAATATGATTGGTTTTCCTTTACAGAGCAGTAACTGCGAGCTGCGCACATCTAGAATGTATTGCGTGCCGAAATTGTCTCAATGTTACGGAGAAGAGTTTATCACCCATTCGAGGCAGAATAATGTTAGATCGGAACCGTCCGCGTATGCACTGAATTCCACATTTTATCATCATACTTCTTTGAAACGTATTCCTTTTATAAAAATAATGTTTTGTTGTAAAGAAAATAAGGCTTTTATTTTATACAATTTGTCCCGCTTTCTTTTGTAGGTGTGAAGATAATAATAATAACTAGTGATTCTATGAACAGTTAGACCTCGCACCCAAAAAAGTATGTTTCTTATTTTCTCTTATAATAAATGTAAATCTAAATTTCCTCTGAAATCAAAGATTTGTAATAGGTTACCCACATGTTTTATGTACTTAACATTTTTTTAAAATATCAAATAAGGAATTACATCAAACATCACTACAGAAACAACAATGACAATTTTTTTCTTTCAAACTTTCTTGAGGTAGGTAGTTACTATAATAATACTATGTAATGTTGAAAAAATGCGAATAAGAAAGTATACCTAAACAATGTTTTCACATTTCCAAAATTTGTCTTCACTGAACCATTAAAACGCCAACCATCTTAAAACGGAAACGGAGTGTAAACCAAAAAATACAGCCAGATAAAATGAAAAACGGTTGGGTTAAAACAGGACCTCGCTACGCTTAGTCAATAATGAACAATGAATATAGTAAATATTGACAAAAACAATTTGTCATTGTTATCTTTCCAGAGAGAGTATGAAAACAATGTGCAACATAGTTGTGAATGATGAGTATTTGGAGCAGGTGGATGAGTTTGTGTACTTAGGAAGTATGTTTACGGGAGATGGGAAGGCTGATAGAGATATCGAAAGAAGGGTAAATGCAGACAACTCTATTAATGTAGGACTGAACGCCGTTGGCGCCAACAAAAAACTGTCCATAGAAGCGAAGTTAGCCGTCCATAATGGAGTGCTGGTACCTACCCTGATGTATAGCAGTGAGGCATGGAACTGGCAGAGGAAGGATGAAAGTAGACTGAATACTACAGAAATGAGATCCCTGAGGCGTATGTGTGGTAAAACCATGTGCGATCGTGTGAGAAATGCGGAGATCCGCAAAGAATGCAAGGCTGATATAAGCGTAACGAGTAAGATTAAAAGGGACGCTCAGATGGTTTGGGCATGTAGAGCAAATGTGGATGGTAGAAGAAGTTGGGGACGTCCGAGGAAGACATGGCACGACCAAGTGAAACAGATACTTGAGTCAGGCCATGTGAAGAGTCAGAATAATAGAAGAGCATGTATGAAACGATGTATGAATGTGAACGAGGCAAGGAGTGTGTGCCAAGATCGAGTTGTTTAGCGGTCTGTGCCTAACCCTGCGGGGAAACGGCGTGATGTTAATTAGTTAGTTATCTTTCCAAAGAGTTGTTTTGGAGCAGACTTTTTTTATTAATTTTTGGGGATCGCTGGCAACGGTTAATATGCACTTTTTTTTTTAAAAACCTTTTGATTCACCTTAATTACATTAAAAGGCAACTATTTGCATTGGGGGAAGTGGAAAATATTTCATTCTAAATTTCATTACGTAAAATTAGCTTTCGTCTTGTGAGATTGTACGCCAGAATCACAAACCATGTTACACAAACCTAGCGTAGCCGCTAAACTACTTGAAAACTGGGATGTTTTTCTTGCCTTGACGCGAGTAGGCGTTATAAAGGGGCACTTTCTTTTGTTTCACAAACCATGTTACACAAAAATATTTTCCACTTCCCCCAATGCAAATAGTTGTCTTTTAATGTAATTAAGGTGAATCAAAAGATTTTTTCAAAAAAAGTGCGTATTAACCGTTGCCAGCGATCCCCAAAATTTACCCTTTTTTTTCTAATTATGCAAGCAATTTTATTTAGTTTTTTCCCGAAATATTTCGATTTACAAAGATTACGATTTTGTGATTTTTTAGATGTTTTCATTTCTGTGTCCGAGAGATTTATTTCGAAACGGATATATTTATCGAACCGAATATTTCGAATATTGACATCACTAGGCTTTTTAGCGCGCAATGGCGCAATGTCAAAATCGTTTATTGGTTTATCCAGTATTTTATGATTTTATCTATGTAAATGAAAATAATGACAGTGATGGGATGGTGATGGGATTAGTGATTAGCATTAGTATTTAGTATATTTATGGTGATCTTGTCTTGCTGTTTGTTTTTTTTTTTAAATATAATAAAACTAATAAAGTCACGACTAATTCAGAAAATATCACACTTCGTACAAAAATGTTTCAATCTGATGACTTCGATGATGTAAGTAACAAATACTTAGCATTTGTGATATTTTTTTAGTTCTAGGACAGTTACATTATAATTATTTTATGAGTATTTGTTTAGGTCTGAAAAATATGGCACAATGGTAAATATTCCACAAGTCGCTGCACTTTTAATATGCCCAGATTTAGGAAAATGTCACTACGTTTCAACTTAATTACTTCAAGAAACAACTAAATTTTGATAGATTACAAATGGATTACTTTGGATAGATTACAAAGGTAAAAGATGCAATCCATTTTTATTCAATCAAAGTTCAAAATTTCCCGTATAAAACGATATTTTAAAAATAAATTTGACATTTGCGATGTTTCATTTCAATCTAATTAGTTTACCCAAACCAAGAAACTAATTTTGTTCATGTAAATAGTTGTTTCTTGTAGTGATTGTTGAAATGAAGTGTACTTTTCATAATCTGCGCTTAAAATAGCGGCGGTTAGCGGAATAATTAATAAAACATTTTATGTGGTGTTGTTCATCACAAACAAATATTTTCGTGTATACAGGGTGTCCGGGGGTAAAGTGCATTAACTTCGGGAGGTGATTCTACATTATGGTAGGAGTAAAAAAGATAAATAACTTTTTCTGAAATTCCAACTTTTTTTTATAGATTCAGTTTTCAATCTTGAAATTGTGCTTTTTTGTGTAATTGACCTGCAATTTGCAATTGTTTGAAAGTTTTAATCCGATTAAATTGGAACTTGGTTTGCAAGTGTTTCCATAGCACACAAAGGAGGACACATATACACGAAGGCATCAATTAAGATAAGACTCACTTACTTTAACATTTTATTTATAGCTTTTTACGATTTGTTTATTTTAACCTAAGTATGTTCCCAACTTTAGCGGTCTATGACAGCGGTGTTCAACCTGGCCCACTTAATTTGAGGTGGTACGGTAAGGGGATGTTGCTATTTAAAAAGGTTGCGAGGCACTGCATCTTTGAGGTATTGACAGACATCGGTCATATTCGTTTTATTTAATTACTGTTTTGGTGTCGCACACACCAACGGAACAGAATTAAAAGGGGACAAAGGTTGGAGAAGGGACCTTACAATTTTGATTTTAAAATATTTACTTCAAATGTTTATGTTTATTAGTCGTTTGTTGGCGTGTTTCGTTTCACACGAGGTCTTTTCTCAATCTCAAGTGGGTCTTCGATAATTACATTTCAAAGGATGTCCTTCATATGTGCATGGAATTTGTGTACAAACAATAAAATTTTAGAACCAATTACAGGTATTTAATTAACTTTTTTATTGATTAATTTTTTACTTTAATTTTCATGGTTGGGTGTTAATGTTTTTTGAACAGAATGCATAAATTTGGTGGTTGGTCCTGGAGTTCCTGCGCTGAAGTAGATCCCGCACAGCTAACTAACTAACTAACTAACCATCACGCCGTTTCCCCGCAGGGGTAGGCTGAGAGGACGGACCGCCAAACATCCCGGTCTTGGCACACATTCCTTGCCTCTTTTACATTCATACAACGTCTCATACATTCTCTTCTATTATTCTGACTCTTGACATGGCCTGACTCAAGTATCTGATTCACTTGGTCGTGCCATGTCTTTCTTGGGCGTAGATCCCGCACAGCATTAAGTGCAAGCCGAAAGCTTATCTTTGCAAGCAATTCTGGACTCTCAACTACATCATTTAATATTTTATGTAGAAGTGCCAATCAGCGAAAGTCTTTTTGTCTGACAATTCAAGCAAATGCATATCGTTTAAAGAGATAAATATGTCTTGACGAACTTACCGACATGCATACGATAAATAAAAGAAAAAAAAATTGAGAGAAGATATTTTCAAAACCTATTTGATGATCTGATTCGAATATTCAAGAATAAGAAAGAAGAAATAGTGACAGGAAACCCAAGAAGAGCCATAAAGCAGGAATAGGCAGGGGAAAGTATGAAGAACCAAGAATATCAATAAGATGCAAGAAGAGACGAGAAAGGCCACGATAAAAAAAGGTCGAGAGGAACCAAGAAGTTTGCAAGACTGCAAGCTGAGATTAGAAGAGCCAAGAAGAAGTAATATGAAGCCAGAAGAACCAAGAAAAAAAAATGGTTGGTGAAAGCAAGATAAAGCTAGAAGTGGAAAGAAAATAAAAAATAAAAAAATCACGAAAGAACCAATAAGAGCCGCGACAAAAAAATAATAAACGAGAAGAGACTGGTAGAGGCGCAAATTTAAATAAAGGAGTAGTTGGAAGCAGAAGAAGTAGGAAGCATAAAGAAGTGGGAAGCGAGAAACCAACGTTCAATCATCTCCTTTATTCTTGTACCTACATACTTGTCGATTAAACTCCGCAAGAAGACGCAAAAAAAAACAGACGAGGCGAACCAAGAAGGGGGAAAAAATGCAATAAGAGCCAAAGTGAGACAAGAATACACAAGAATATTCGGTAAGAAGATTTAAGAAGAGCTAAGAAGGGGGAGAAGATGCAAGAAAAGGAAAGAAGATGCAAGAGGAGCCAAGAAGAGATGATGGAGTCCAAGAGGTTCCAAGAAGAGGCAAGAAGAGTCAAGAAGAGTCGAGAAGAAACAAGAGGATTCAAGAAGAGAAGATTCAAGAAGAGACAAGCCAAACCAAAAAAGGGCTAGAAGATGCAAGAGGAAGTAAGAAGAGCCTAGAAGAGACTACAAAATCCCAGAAGAGACAGGAAGAAGTAAGAAGAGACAAGAAAAGCCACGAAGAGCCATCCAGAGCCGAGAAGAGACGGAAGATTCAAGAAGTGGCAAGAAGAGACAAGACGAAACAAGCAGAGGCGAGAAGAACCAAGAAGATTCGTGAAGATACAAGAAGAGTCAAAACGAGACGATAAGATCCCAGAAGAGACGAGAAGAAGCAAGAAGAGACAAGAAAACTGAGAAGAGGTAAGAAGAAGGAAGGCATAAAGAAAAGGAAAGGAAAAAGAGAAAAAAAAGAAGAAAAAAAATCATAACGCTCAAGAAGAGTAAAGGAGAACAAGATACAAGGAAAGTCAAGAGCAGATGGAAAGATCCAAGAAGGGGCAAGAATAGCCAAGAACATCCAGAAATAGTCAGGAATATCCAAGAAGAGCCGAGAAGAGGAACGAAAAAGGAAAGGAAAAAAATAACGCTCAATCCATTCCTTTGTTCCTGCCCATCCTAAATTCCAATATTGGCTTATTAGGTTGCCATGTACACCGGTCGATTAAACTCCAATCTCCTCCCTATCCTCAGAGCACGTGTTCCTAGTCCTAACAAATCAGTGCCCCCTGGTGTACCAGTCTTACCGGGACAGGAGTGCTCCTGGCTGGGGTGGTACAATCGTATCGTATATACAAAAAGAGATACCTACTAAAAATCCTTAGTGTAAGGTAGCACTTACCCAAGTTAGCTTGCCGGGCGCATTTATTGCAACGATGCTTGGTGTGATTTGGCCTGTATCCATGGAAACCGTTTGTAAACAATAACAAGACCGAGAATTTGACGTTTATACAGATCGTATGTTTTTAACAATTGAAGACACGCTTTTAACGATTAAATTGTAATAAACTATAAAATGAAACAATACAACTTTGTATAAACCACTTATAAAATGTGCAAATCCGACCGGTTTCGGAACAAACGTTCCTTCGTCAGGGAAAGCTTATACACATAAGTATAAGCTTTCCCTGACGAAGGAACATTTGTTCCGAAACCGGTCGGATTTGCACATTTTATAAGTGGTTTATACAAAGTTGTATTGTTTCATTTTATTATAATGGATAACCACAAAGTAATAGCTACATTCAAAAATATGTAATAAACTAATTGAACACTTGACTAATGTCATCGCTTTTAACTGGTTTAACAAATTTTCAAAATGTCAACCTTCAGCTTGTAAGCATGCATGTAAATGTAAAGTAATATTATTATCAATTCGTACGTTGTGGCGTATTTCATTAATGAATGTCTGCCCGTTCTTTGTTGGTAAAGTAAGGCATTGACCTAATAATTCAACAACAAAATTACGCAGTATTGGCACAATAAATCAATGATAAAATTACGCACAAATAAACACCATTTTTACAGCTAGGCAGGTTAGGCATGTCTACAACTAAGTAAACAAAAGTAAGTCTGAAAAAACCATGCACTGAATGAAGTTGTTCCTTTAAGTCAGTCTTAATAAATACACACTAGATAAAGACACATTAAATCAACAAGTTTTGACTAACAACAATAAAGTTTTTTAAGTGAAACACTACTACGCGAATAAAATTGTTACATTCGAATTCAACACTGACACTGAGCGCTCGGAGCGGGGATTCGGCAACAGTGTAAAATAATAATGCCGCCCGCACACGCCGGTCTAATTTTATCATTTTACCAGAAAACTACCCCTAAAAGTTGGAATTTCGAAAAAAGTTATTTATCTTTTTTACTTGTACTATCATCTAGGATCACCTCCCGAAGTTAATGCACTTTACCCCCGGACACCCGGCATACAGGGTGTTAAGGGACGTACTTGATTTACTTTAACCAGTGATTCCTGACATTATTTGGAGTAAAAAATGTAAATGAAATTTTGGTCTCCGGTGACTTTTTTGACGACTTTTTTTTTTTTTCAAAATTTTTTTCTTCAAAATCAAACAAAAAAAAATTTCTTCCACAC
Organism: Limnephilus rhombicus; assembly: GCA_929108145.2. Classification (NCBI taxonomy): domain Eukaryota; kingdom Metazoa; phylum Arthropoda; class Insecta; order Trichoptera; family Limnephilidae; genus Limnephilus; species Limnephilus rhombicus. Next base: position 14,847,471 of record OV815270.1, read on the forward strand.
ATCGTCACTGGTCACTCAGCCGGGTGTCTGACGAACCCCTTACCCCGCCTCCAACTGTTAAACAACTACCATTTTTTTATGTTTTTGTAGAAAAAAAAAAAAAAAAAAAAAACATCAAAAATGTCACCGGAGACCAAAATTTCATTTACATTTTTTACTCCAAATAATGTCAGGAATCACTGGTTAAAGTAAGTCAAGTAGGTCCCTTAACACCCTGTATGTGTTTTGAGACAAAAATTATAAAATTGCAAGGGGTGATACCATATTTCATTCTAATATTCATTTGAATTTTTCAACAGATATTGGATGAGAATCTTTCCATAATTGAGAGCGACATTATATGTATGAATGCAAAAGCATTAAAAACACCTGCAGTTGTGGAAAAGAAAGCAAATGTTTTAATTGAAAAGTTGAATGGTCAATTTGTCAGTAGTCCTATCAAACAACCATTGCCATGTCCTGCTAATAGTATGACAAATGCCTTTCATCAGCCTGCAACAGAAATTGAAACTCCCAACAGAATCAAAAGAAAAAGAAAATTTCCTGGTCCTGCGGGACTTTTGCCAGATTCTTCAAGGGAACGGGAGTTAGAAAATCAAGGCGACAAGATTCAATCCTCACAGGTAATGTTTTAATTAATTACTTGCTCCATCAGACTACATTGCTGATAACATGGTTATGTCGCTAAGAGCTCCGTTGTAATCTCTCTTCAAGAGAAAGATGGAGAGATTATAACAGAGCTCATTGGTAACCCTATATCATCAGGTTTCATGCTATGAATTGTAATGTATAACATGCTATGAATTGTAATATATAACATATTTATATGCATGACAAAGATTCAAATATTCAAAGATTCAACTCAATTCAAAAAACCACAAATACCGATATATTTTTTGATTCCCTCCCTCTATTTAAGAAAAATATTTCTAGCACACTGAATTCGCACACATAACATACACATCCACACCCTTGTTTGTCCAATCCCTATTTCGAGGACTTCAACTGGCTACCCGAATTCGAGGTCCTGTTATATTATATAAAGTAGACATGTATTCTACACTTATACGTATACTCAAGTTAATCGTGATCGTTGCTGTCTATTCGGTTTCATCATACACCCGGTAAGCACCTAGAAAACGGTCCTCAAAAAACCGGAATACACACCCGGTAACTCTGGACTTCCCATATCCGAGGCCTGTCCACTTATTCAGGATTACACTTACGTAAAATACACGGATCTCGGAAGGTCCTCGTTTTAGTGGTCTGTAGTTTTTGGAGGTCTTGGGTCCTCGAAATAGGAACAATTTCTTACACGTATCTTGGAAGCAGGCGCGGCTCGTCCTAACGTTCACTTGTGCGGTGAACAGGCAACAAAATTATACACCTCATCGTATTCCTTAATATTTTATTTAAAATATAAATTTGCACAAAACTTGAAAAAGGTTCAAAATAAAATTGGATTGCCTATCTAAATATTTGTATTTGGTAAGAGATCATTACGGCTGACACCCGACAGGCAGTGCACCCCTCCACCCGCGCGCCCGGTGCAACAGCAGATCGGCTAGTAATCGGCGTTTGTAATACGGAAAGTACTGTAAACTTCCGAACTGTTCCGACGACAGGTCTCCAGCGAAATAGTATTCTTACTTATAGACTAGGAGGCGAGATAGGTAAACCCTACGTCATCGACTACAGACTACACGGATGAAACTACTTTTAAGTGATTATGGGCATTTAGAAAACCTTTAAAAAGCCGGTGCGCCTCTTGGCAGGAGCCGCGCAGTTATGGAAATAGTCAGCGATTTTTTTTGAAAAAATTACGTCATCGACTACACGAACGGGAATGGTTTCATATGATAAAGGTCGATTAGAAAATGAGAATAAAGCAGGTCTGTCAACCGGCAGCCTGGCAAGTTCGCAGGCAGCCGGCGTCAAAGTGGGGTAAAAACTAAAAAAATTTACGTCATCGACTACACGAATAAAACCAATGAATAAGTATAGTCCAGAAGTCCAGATCATTCCATATAAGAATTTCGCGGTCTGCCGACCAGCAGCCTGGAAAATTTTTGTGAACGATTTAAAAAAAAAAAAAAAATTAATTGTTCGTTTATCTTTATTATTATTTTTATTTCATTATAGTTTTAAAAACTTAGATTGCCATATTTAAAAAAAATAAGCGACAACGATAAAAAAAATATAATTTGAGAGTTCCGAGTGTACCCATCTGTCGGGCGAGCCGTTCGATGCCAAATCACTTACGAAACCTGCTGCGGTGCCCCTCACCGCTGTCGCGTTTCCATATTGTTATACAAATTTATAATAATAATTAATAGTCCTTTTAAGATTGCCTAATAGTCCATAGTAGGTTGAAAGTTCGAAAAACCAACGCACCGTTGCTGTAAGAGCTGCGTTCATCCGTAAAACGAACGGTTCAATAATTTTAATTATAAACGACTTTGTTGTCTTAATTTTTGTGTCAGACTACCTAAAAAAAACATTTTTTTTTTAACGATTTTGTATGTTTTATTTGATGATAATGTTACTCTGCGTTTAGTAATTTTTTTAGTCATTATTTCCGACTCTTCAAGATCCGCATTACTAAAACCCTTCCTACAGCTAGCTCCTCCTTAACCCGCTTGACAACATCACCCATCCAGGTGGCGATATTCTTCCCTTGTCCTTAATTCAAAAAGAGGCGTTTTTGTGAGGTGTAGGCAGGGCTGGGCAGTATTTGAAATACAAATTCGTATTTTGTATTTGAATTTCAATTACTTCCTAAAAATGTATTTTGTAATTGGTATTTCATTTACCTGATGCTGAGGTATTTTGTAATTTATATTTCAAATACTTATGGCTTCAAAATACATTTTAAAATACATTTAGCGATCTTAATAATGATAATGAATAAAATAAATTGATATAGATAATACATAGACTAAAAACGCTAGAATCCAGAGCAAGATATGTTAATATTTATTTGTCGTTTTCATCGTTCACGGTATTTATTCATGAATACGTGAGTTTATTGATAATGGATGAAAAAGATTATTTTTAATATTTAATTAAATGAAGACAATATTAGCGAAACTTAATCGAAAATCTGGAGACAGAAAAATCAGAAAAAGATATTGGTTCCACTGGGGCTCAAACCCAGGGCCCTTTGCTTACATAGCAAGTGCTCTATCAACTGAGCTATGGAACCCATTTCCGATTCGGTCACTTTTAATTGTATCATAGGTACTTCGACTAAGAATTACCAACATTATCTTCATTTTCTAAACGCACATATTGCGCATTATTGGTTGCTATCTTTATATATGATACTCAATTTGGGAACCTTTATTGGATAATCAACACCTCTGCCATAGGTCACCCCAAGTGGTTCGCTACGTTTGGTGACTTAGCAGGGGTGCCCGGGTTCATGGGGTGAGGTTTGTCTAGGTCTTGGAGGCGGATGACCAGGACACAACCCCAGATTCCTACCCACCCATTTAACCCTTTTCCTTCCCAGAACTCTCCTCTTCTTCCTTTCCTTAAAAAACCCTTCACACAAAATCCCCAAAGATGAAATAGGCCCTGATTGAAATTATTTTCCTCAGGGCCTTCTGTGTGGAGCTCATGTAAAAAAAATGATTGCAAGATTCAACCCGAACTAAATGCTATCTAGATTTTTAATAAGTGACATCGACATTTAATACATACAATTTGGGATGCGTAATTAGGGTACCACCGACCCAGGAACCTTTATTGGATAATCAACACCTCTGCCATAGGTCACCCCAAGTGGTTCGCTACGTTTGGTGATTTATCAGGGGTTCCCGGGTTCATGGGGTGAGGTTTGTCTAGGTCTTAGAGGCGGATGATCAGGACACATCGAACCCCAGATTCCTTCCCACCCCTTAAACCCTTTTCCTTCCAAGAACTCTCCTCTCCTTCCTTTCCTTAAAAAAACCTCCACACAGCATCCCCAAAGATGACATAAGCCCTGAGGGAAATTATTTTCCTCATGGCCCTCCTGTTCGAAACTCATATAAAAGAAAAAAAAATCTATTGACCTTTTCTGCAAGTCTAGGATGAATATTTTTATTTTTATTCACAAAGTTAAAAAAAAAAAAAAATTTTAAGTTAATCACAGTAGAGCGCACTTGTAGTGAAATAATAAAAAACTGCGCACAAATGTCATATTATTATTATTATCTAACACCTGGGTCCTATACCTTTACAAGTGGAGCGGAGGTGAGATGCATCTTTTGAGCAATATGATTGGTCAATTTTTGCAATTCTCTGTTTCACTCTGCTCAGCTTTGCTTCTATGAAAACGCACTCTTATACCTATAATACACGACACCTTTTTTCAGACCGATTCCCGCATAGAGACTAGACCATAGACAAAATTTTTCGCTTTTCGCGACCGCTATTTTCATCTCTATTTTCATATCTATGATTTCAAACAGCACATGCACCATATTGTTGCTGTGATGCCAACTAAAATCGCAGATATGAAAATAGCGATCGCGTAAAATTTTTTTGTCTTAGGTCTCTATATGGGAATCGGGCTTAAAAAAGTTGTTGTGTATTGTAGGCTTTGGATAAGGGCACTTATGTCAATTTATTGCAACCAAAGGTTCTACCAAAACCAAATGTATTTTGTATTTTGTAACTTGTATTTTGTATTTGAAATAAAAAAAATGGTTAAAATACTGTATTTTGTATTTCAAATACACGTCTCGATAGTATTTTGTATTTCGTATTTTAAATACATGCGAAAACGTATTTTGTAATTTGTATTTCAATTACAGCAAAGCATGTATTTTGTCCAGCCTTGGGTGTAGGTAATAGGGTCATAGAGCGGATTAACGAAGAATGGAGTGAAAGAAGAATATATGACGCGGATTAATCAAATAGTTGAGCAGGTGTCCTAATTTTTTTATTGTAATATTTAATAACTTTCAATAATTAAATATTACAATACCGTACAGCGAATTAAACAGTATTAGAGAACATAGTTCACAATACGAACTAAACGCAATATTGAATTTTGTTTTAACTGTCAAAAATTGAAAAGTTGACATTTAGTGCGTAAGAAAGAGGGGTAGCATTATATGTTTGAGAACAAAAGCACAACAATCAGCGCATTGATATTTGACGCTTTTGAATTTTTGGAACTCTCTCACTACCTACTTAATAGTATAGGTACTTACCACAATATTCCTGCAGCACTTTGAAAATATGAGAATTCGTTCCATACAAAATGTATGGTGAAAAGAATTTTCATAATAACTATTTTTTTCGTTAATTTTTGTGATGTTTTAATAGTTATTATTCTCTCCGGGGCGGAGACAAATCCAACAAATCAAAGATCATCAAAATCAGCCCAGCCGTTCTCGAGTTATAAATAGTGTAACTAACCCGACTTTGTTTTATATATTAAGATATACAGCCTTACTAAAAAACCCAGTGAAAATTTTATTCAATTGACAAACGGCCGCGGATGTGAAAACATTACTAATTAAAAATTTGTTCTTTGAAAGAAATACACATGGTTTCCACGGCCTGAGAGGGTAGTTTATCTCTGTTTTAACCATTGATGTCCGAACGATATTTGTAATTTTTCCATAGTATTTTGAATGTTCTATATATTTCTTATTTTTGAAGGTGTCGTAAAAACAAATACCATTTATGAAAACTAGATAAAATTACCTTTTAGATTTGAGTATTTGAAATACACTTTAGCTTTCAAAAACTGCCATATTTTATGATTCAAACTCGGAAAAACATGGAAAAAAATTTCCTCCCACAACATTTTTGACCAAAATGTAGAGAAATTTAAATAAAATCAAAATTTAAAAAACACAGTCCTTTTATGTAATAAATTTGGAACGAAACTATCACCTCACTTTTTTATCGTGTATACAATAAAAAAATAATAAAAAATTTCAAAGTTTTTTTTATTGCCAAAAAAATAACTTAGAAATAATACCGAAATTTAAAACAGATTTCTTGCATCTCTAAAGACGTTAATTTTTTTGATACGTTTACGAACACATGTATTAGATTTTAATATTATAAAAAATTATCACTTTTAACAAATTCTCTTAAAATAAAGATCTAAAATGAAAATTTTATCTTAAGTAACCTATAAAAAACAATATTCTGACAGTTCAACTTTGAAAGTACGGCGTTTGTACAATAACTTGATTAAACTGATGTAAACCACACAAATAATATGGTAAATATATCAATTATGTGAACAGAAGAGTAAATTCGTCACTACAATAGAAATTATTTAGTAAAATCTCAACATTTAGGCACTAACAAAATTTTCCATATCCCGCCATAAACACACCGAACTGTTTTGTCATCGCGGGCCGATATGCACAGGTGCACCAATAATGCCCCTAGCGGAGAAGAATTAAAACAACATTGTTTCCTTGTAAATTAAAACCATATACAACGTTGTCACATCTTCAATGCGTTTTAACAGCGTGACCACGAAAGAAACGTTATTGGTAATAAAACGTCTTTTAGTGTATACGAGCTCTATTTATGTTATTGCAATAACACAGTTAATCGGTCGCGCTGTGGTTTTTTTTTAGTAAGGCTGATAATGTTTTAAAGATATTTTTCTCATGAGATTTGCGAATGAATATAATTTTTTTTTTACAGTAATTATTTTATTCCGAAAATTAATAAGGTACATATAACCTAATTTTACCCAAATAACTAATAACCTAATTTAAGTACTACCAAAGTATATATAGGTACGTACACCTGCCAAAATATGTAGGCAGGTACATTTATACGTATTTTATGAAAATGTTACGAGTAAATGCTGCAACTTTTCCTACAGTGTTTTATCATAACCATGCACATGGCATCTTTTCAAAGATACATTTTTATTTTTTCTTTATTCATTGCATTGTTAATCAACATAAGGTGAGGATTTTTCGACCACCATACTAGGTACATGCCCGTGTTGTGGTGGTCAACCTTTGTTACGACCATGTCCAGTATCAGGTTGTTACAAGGTTTTGTTATAATAAATACTCTTCCAAACAAGTCGCGTTGCAACATGAGCGCGTATATCAAAAGACAGGTGGCTTCTTGCTGCTAAACTCATCTTCAATCGCGTCTTGACTTGAGCGTGTGTATAGACTGGTGGCTGCCTGCTGGAGTTCATTATTTCCTGCACCAAATAAATCAAGTCGAGTCGGGACCTGAGCGTAAGTATTCCTATATAAAAGATGTCTTAAGCGCTCATCATTCATTTATATTCGCATGCCGTACCTATTGGTTTAGTAATTTGAAACAACAAAGTTGCGAGAATATCAGATAGATTCAGTCAGTCAATATCAGTCAGTTCAGTGAGAAGTGAGTCTCAAGTCACGCTTTGAGGAATAAGCTTCGAGTGATATCCCTCCTCGAACCAACAAAAGTTACTTGATTATTGTGTGGCTTATAAAAATGCATTGCAATATTTGTGGAATTAAAGTGGACGGCAGGGGAAAGCTTTTACAACATATGCCTGTTTGTAGTGGTAAAACCGAAGATACGACCGTTTTACAAATCGAGGTAAGCTACGTTTATTTTTGTTATAAATCATATAGTTAGTTGTTAATTAATAGTTATCTACCTGTTTTCATAATTGTATTATTAAAAACAAAATCACCGATGTTTAACCTATATTGTATAATCATTTATTTTTCATTTAAAATCCGAATTCGAAATTATTGCGATGTTATTTGTTATACTGAACTATCATTATCTTATTTCTTTATTATTATTATTTATAACCAAAAATTGCACAAATTTTAACATCACAATGAATTAAAAGTAAAAGCAAATATTAGTATATATTATGGATGCAAATGGTATAAATCACCTCCCTAGGCTGGGCCTGTTCCGAGGTGGTAGTAGTTTTATTATTAAAAGGATAGATTTACATTATATTACATTTTTCGGTTAAAACGAAAAGGAGTCCACTCTCAATAATAATTATGATTTGAAATAAAATCAGATCGGGACAGACATAATTACAGTTAAATTCCTGCCGAAAACGAGACTAGCTTCTTAAAAGTTCCATTAGTTCCAGTTAGTTGTTAATTAATAGTTATCTATCTGTTTTCATAATTGTATTATTAAAAACAAAATCACCGATGTTTAACCTATATTGTATAATCATTTATTTTTCATTAAAAATCCGAATTCGAAATTATTGCAATGTTATTTGTTGTACTGAACTATCATTATCTTATTTTTTTATTATTATTATTTATAACAAAAAATTACACAAATTTTAACATCACAATGAATTAAAAGTAAAAGCAAATATTAGTAAACATTATGAATGCAAATGGTATAAATCACCTCCCTAGGCTGGGCCTGTTCCGAGGTGGTAGTAGTTTTATTATTAAGGGGATAGATTTACATTATATTACATTTTTCGGTTAAAACGAAAAGGAGTCCACTCTCAATAATAATTAACTAACTAACTAACTAACTAACCATCACGCCGTTTCGCCGCAGGGGTAGGCAGAGAGGACGGACCGCCAAACAACTCGGTCTTGGCACACACTCTTTGCCTCACTCACATTCATACATCGTCTCATACATACTCTTCTATTATTCTGACTTTTGACATGGCCCGTCTCAAGTATCTGATTTACTTGATCGTGCCATGTCTTCCTCGGGCGTCCCCGACTTCTTCTACCATTCACATTTGCATCATATATTCTTTTAACACTACTTTCTTCGTTCATTCGCTCTACGTGCCCAAACCATCTGAGGGTCCCTTTCTTAATTTTGCTAATTATACTTACATCAGCCTTACATTCTTTGCGGATATCCACATTTCTAACACGATCATACCTGGTTTTACCACACATACGTCTCAGAGATCTCATTTCAACAGCATTCAGTTTACTTTCATCCTTCCTCTGCCAGTTCCATGCCTCACTGCCATACATCAGGGTAGGTACCAGGACTCCATTGTGGACTGCTAGTTTCGCTTTTATTGAAAGTTTTTTATTAGCTCCAACGGCATTCAGTCCTCCATTAATGGAGTTACCGGCATTTACCCTCCTTTCAATATCTCTATCAGCCTTCCCATCTCTCGTAAACATACTACCCAGATAAACAAACTCATCCACCTGCTCCAAGTATTCATCATTCACTACTATATCGCACACTGTTTTCGTACTCTCTCTTTCAAACACCATGACTTTAGACTTACTTACATTCATCATTAACTCATTCTTCATACATACTTCGTTCATCCTAGATATTAGAGACTGTAGATCTTCCATAGTGTTAGAAATCAGCACCGCGTCATCAGCATACAACAGGCAACATACTTTCAGACTATTCAATTTCGCGCCCAATCCCACATCTTTCAATTCTTGCATACAATTATCCATGTATAGATTGAATAACCATGGTGACATTACGCAGCCTTGCTTAACACCTTTTGTGATGTCAAACCACCCCGTAAAATCACCGTTCACCCTAACACATGCAACGCTTCCCTCGTACAGAGACGCAATTGCCTGTATGAGATTTGTATTCACTCCATACTTGGACAACACCTTCCATAGCTTTTTCCTGTCGACTCGGTCGTACGCTTTTTGAAGATCTACAAAGGCGCAGAAAAGTTTCTGGTTTTTCGCCAGAAACTTCTCAGTGAGCATACGCAAGGAGAAAATCTGGTCCATGCATCCCCTTCCACTCATAAAGGCACCTTGCACATCCCATATTTTATCCTTTGTTTTCGTTCTTACCCTTTCAATCAATATTCTTCCATACAGCTTGCCGACAGCACTTAGCAGGCTAATAGCCCTATGATTCCCACATTCCATGCGTGACCCTTTACCTTTGTACAACGGCATGATTACAGCCCTTCTCCAATCTAATGGCGTGTAACCCTCCTCTAAACATTGGTTAAAAAGTTTGCACAACCATGTGAGAATAATATGGTTATCTCCTTTAAAGTATTCGGCAGCAATATTGTCGAAACCAACAGCCTTACCATTCTTCATGCATTTAATCGATTTTTTATTTCATCCATACTGATTTTGATAACATTCACTCCGTCATCGTTCATAACCGATTCGACGCTGGACTCACTATCACCCGGGTTGTTTTCGAAGACTTCCTCAAAATATTTCATCCATCTTTCTTTTATTTCTTCTTCATTCGTCAACATTCTTCCATCTTTCGATTTTATCACTTTCATTCTTCCGTTCTCTGGGCCACTCCGGGACCTTTTGACTTCCTTCCAAAACAGTTTGATGTTTTCTTGGAAGTGTTTTGTCATTTTTATTCCCTCTTCATCTTCCAGGCGTTTCTTTCGTTCTTTCACTCCAACACTTACTCTTTTCTTGCTTTCCTTGTATACTTCTTTCGCTCTATCTCTCTCTTCGCTTGAAGCACTGTCAGTCGCTATCAGACGTAACCAAGCTTTCTTCTTCTCTGAGACCAGTGCTTTGATCTCGTCATCCCACCATGCATCACCTTTCTTCCTACCTTGCTTACTTATTCCACACACGTCTCTAGCAGATTCACACAGACTAACCTTTATGTGGTTCCATGTTTCCTCTATGCTTAGACCATCCATTTCTTTCGCATTCAATCTCATTTCTGCACAATTCTCATACTCACTTCTCACATAATCGTTTTGCAGTTTTTCTATTTTGACTCTTGTTGGAGCTGATACCGTTTTCACTTTAGAGCGCCATCCGCGAAAGAGGTTTACTCTTGATACCACCAGAAAGTGATCAGTTTCAACCTCAGCCCCTCTGAAAACTCTTGTGTCCTCGGTAACGGCTCTCAACCTGGAGTCAATTACTACAAAATCAATTATTGATCTTTCATTTCCTCTTTCCCACGTATATTGGTGGATACCTTTATGATCGAAAAAGGTATTCGATACAAATAGGTTCCACTCTAAACATACTTCAAGTATTCTGTTCCCATTTTCATTCGTCCTTTTATCCCCGAACTTACCTAAGGCTGAATCAAATCCGTCATGTCCAATTCCCACCCACCCATTCAAATCGCCCGCCATTATAATCCTTTCATTCAAGTTTTTTAATCTCATTACGTCGTTCACACCAGTCCAAAAATCATCTTTCACTTCGTTGCTTTCAGAATTAACAGGAGCGTAGCAAATAACAAGAAACACCCTTGTCAACCCAATTTTGAAACGGATCCACATTATTCTCGGACTTACACATTCATACTGCAACATACATTCAACCATTCTGGGAGACAGTAGCGCTGCAACACCCTGACAAGCCCTCTGGTCTCCCAGACCAGATGACGAGCCTATCGTTATGCTGCATTGTACCGCTCACTTTTTTCATACTCTCTGTCACACAAAGTACGTCCAAACATTTACTATCCATTGTATCGCATAATTCATTCATCTTTCTGTCCATCCCTCCTCTGATATTCCATGTACCAATTCTACATTGTTCACGTTCCGTCCTCCTCTTTGCGCAACCGAAGGGTTGGCGATGTGATGGGTAGCGAGCCTCATCGACACCTGTGTCGGCCATTCCCTTCCAAGCACTACATATAAAAACTACCTTAACATCGCGAAAATACCGTTACACATATTCAATCTACTTCTAATAAATACTCATAACAAACAATAGTAAAAGTCAATATAAATAACTTACTTCACTAACAACTTAATTAACTACGTAACACTAAATACAAAATATATAATGTCTTATCACTGTAAAATATTTATATCGTCTTAAATGTTTATATATGTGTAAAGTTCTTATATTATTGCAAAAATTCACCGTAAATGTTTATAATATCACTCAGGCTCAGATAATAATTATGGTTTGAAATAAAATCAGATCGGGACAGACATAATTACAGTTAAATTCCTGCCGAAAACGAGACTAGCTTCTTAAAAGTTCCATCCTTTTCAAATATATTTTAGTTGGTATATAATATGTACCTGTAGACCTGCAGCTGTGGAAAATTATTTTTAAATGTTTTCCTTCTTTTCTGCTGGCAACCAAACTAGGTACTTCATTGGTTATTGCTGACCGAAAGAAGTTTATGATGTTCCAAGTGCATATTCAAGGATACCTAGACCACAATGATATATTATCTAGACCCTCACAAATATGCTAGAAATCATTATTACTTAATTCAAATAATAAATCATATATTGAGGGTGCACTGAAAAGTTTTAGCATGAAATTTAATACATTTTATAATTTAACATTTACAAATATTTGAAAATTTTGATTATTTTTCTTCTGTTTTAGGAAACTAAAGAGTCTGACGATTCTTTTACTGGTCCAAGATTGCTTTCAAATAAAGAAGCAATTAGGGTTGAAGAAACGTCTACCGATGAAATTTCATGTAGCGATGTTGACCTGACACCACTCGTTAATGTTGGCCTTGTTAACAGTAGAAGATCGTATGACGATCCACATGGTAAGTTCAACTTATGATTTTTATTATAATAGTCAAACTTGGTTATAACGATCACGCGGGGACTGACAAAATTTGCTCTTTATAGCCGTTACTAGATCAGAAATACGTATTTGTTTTTTTATCCTTACGTACTTACCTAGCGTATATCGTATACCTACTTTAACTATCTATATATTCAGCAATGTATGATGTGTTTTCAAATTACAAAAAAAAATTACAAAACATACCCACATTTATTTTTAAAATATTGTAATAATTAAAGACTGTTATAAGGATTTCGTTTTCATGTGTAACCTTTCCCTTACTGTGCTAAAAAAATACGCGCGCTCCGGTGCTGTGTAATCAATTCACGTGTTAAAATCATCGATTTTATATCGGAAATATATGAACATTCATAGCTAATCGCTTTTGTTTTTCGTAATTTGTGTTACAAGTGATAATAATTGTAATTTAATTGCTGAAAACATGAAAAAACCATCGTCCGTTGCTCAAAAAACGGGCGAGGAGACCATCTCAAAGGATTGCCCGCGAACGACTGAGGCGCTGGGCGCTGGGCTGCTACCCAATACATAAATACAGCTATGTATGTTTAGCTACTATGCGGTCGTAGGTATCGACGGTCGAAACACAACACGGCGGTCTCTGTTTCTCGTGTTCCCGTATAGCAAAGTAGAGCAAGACGTCACATAGCGTGTCATCTCCCCCCGCATACTCTTCGCGTATCACGGTTCACACTGGCACACGGTTGATTGTATTTATGGTTTATTCCCGATATTTAACAAAATATCTCTGATTTTGAATTAAATTTGCTAATTATTTAAAATATTATTTTTTAATTCAGTGTGTAAATGTATAACGGAGGAATACCTAAAATCTGAACCCAAAATTCATTATATTTATAGAGATATAAAAGTTATTAGAAGCAATGTGTAGTACTTACGCATTACAGACCAGGAAAGGTTAACAATGTTCTCCTCAAAACAAGTACCTACCTAGCATTTCAAACTCTTTTTTTTTGTGTTTGCGAACAAAATTGACAACGAGTACTAATAAAGAAGACACTGTAAAAAGTACAAATTGTACATATTTTGCAAAACCTTATTTTCATATTATGACTTAAATTTAACACGGCATCTTTATTCAGTTCTTTATCCATATCCCAATATGGATAAAGAATTTATGGGCAGAAATATTTCACAGAGCAGACAAGTTATGTAGTGTCATAAATATTTTGTCCTTAACGGGGTTTAAAGAAATTTTCGCCGGCTGGATCACCGCCACCTTTGCCTTTATTACTTATTTCGAGAACAGAACAGACCCCACGCTGCATTTAGAAATTATGTTGAAAATATTATTTGTTTATCAATGAAGCAAATTTGTTATAACCGCACACGGTCGAACGAAGATAAACCCGAACTAAAATATCATTGAGTAATTGATTAAAAACAATAACTTTGTAAAACATCACCTTTATTATATACAATATTTATTATATACTTCATGTTTCGTGGACGATGTCAACTTCTTCAGGTATATTAGCAATATTGTTCAATACTTTTATTATATGCAATAATACTACATGTGTACAACGAAACATGTAGTATTATTGTATTTGACAAAAGTGATGCTTTACATAGTTATTGTTTTAATCAATTTAAATAACGCCATCGCAAAGTTACCATCCAGAAGAAATTTTCTTCCAAAAATTAAAAATAGAGTAATTGCTCAATATATCCGTGAACTCACTTATTCGTGATCGTTATAACCAAGTTCGATTGGATAGTTCCATATTCCATATTTGGGAAAAAGGCATAGTTTGTTTTATCAATTACATATAACCGATTCTCAAATCCTGCATACAATATAAATTATGCATACAATATAAAATATTTGTGTGTTTTTTTTTTTAATTTTACAGACTTTTACGACTTAAAACTAATCGGAATGGAAGACGACATTATTTCCGATACTGAGAGCAGTTGTAATGGATCTGAAGTAATCAAAATAATGAAGCCGATTACAGTAGATGAGAAAACATGTTTGGATATGAATTATGAAAGCTGTACTTCACCTGAACCATTTTCAGATAGTGGCTCTGACTATGAACCGAGCAGCTCTGGTGAAGAACTGCTCCAAAAAATTAGAAAAGTAGGCAATACTGCACTGAAAGAAAAAGGTGACGAACACATTGAAATGTCTCCTGCCACAATAACAAAAGACTTGCCTCAGAAATTAATTGATTATACTAATGGCACGGAAAAAAAAACAGACTCGTGTGACATTTTGATGGCAAGCAATGTTTTGGGTCAACGGAAATGGGACAAGAAACATTGCTGTATATTTTGCAATACATTGGTGTCCAAATTGCCACGACATTTGGAAGCAAAACATCAAGAAGAGAGAGAAGTAATAGAGTTTCTTAATACACCTAAAAATTCCGTGGAGAGAAAAAGACTCATAGAAACTCTAAGACAACTAGGCAATTATTCGCATAATTCCAAGGTAATAAAAACTGGCACTGGTTCAATAATTCCAAAAAAACGATCATTGAACCAGAGGAAATTAGAATTGTTTTCTCCATGCGGCTCTTGCATGGGGTTGTACCTGAAGAAAGATCTGTACTTGCATTACAGGAAATGTAATACTGGTGTGCATAGTGGGCCTTCGCGCAAGTGTGCAGCACCATTCCCGGCAGGGGGCGCGGCCTCCCAAGGATTGCAAGACCACGTCCTGCCGACCATGAACCAAGACAAAATATACCATGTGATTCGAAATGATCAGTTAATATTGAAATTTGGTTCTAGTCTGTACAGTCGCCACAGTGCACACCCCCATTTAATATCTTACATAACGCAAAGAATGCGCCAACTTGGAAGTCTGGTTTTAAATCTCCGGGATATTAATAAGGAAATTATCTACTTAGAAGACATGATCCAGCCCAAATTTTATAACACCTTCATACTAGCCGTCAAGACTGTAGCCTTATTTAACAAGGACACTAACAAGTATGGCATACCAAGTCTAGCCTTAAAACTTCGGACGTCCGTTAAATGCTGTGCGGACATACTCAAATCCCAGTACATAATGACAGGAGAAATAGCTCGTCGTAAGACAGTTGACGATTTTGTCGAATTGATAGGCATGAATTTCACGAACGAAGTGTCTACTCATGCCCTGAACACGTCCTATACCCAGAAATGGAATAAGCCGGTCATATTGCCCTTGGCTGAAGACATTAAGACGTTAACGGAGTATTTAAAACTAAAAGCACTACAAGTTGTCAGCGGAATAAAGGTCGCTTGTGACCCTTCTCTATGGATCAAGTTGAGTGAAATCACGTTGACTCAAACATTGCTTTTTAATCGCCGCCGGCCAGGAGAGGTCGACAGGATACATTTAAAAACATATGAGTTACGTGATCAAACCGCGATGAATATAAGAAGAAGTACTCAACACTCTTAGTGAACTTGAAAAAAAAATCGCTAGCAACTTGACTCGATTTGAAACAAGAGGGAAAAGAGGAAGAAAGGTTCCTATTTTACTCACCAACGATCTTAAACTACAAATTGATTTGCTTTGCGAAAAGAGGTCGTCTGTGGGAATTTTAGATAGAAACGTATACCTATTTGCTAAAATAAATTCGCTTATGTTCTTGAGATCAGACACATCATTACGACAATTCGCTTTGGATTGTGGTGCTAAAGATCCCAACGCTCTGACATCCACAAAATTACGGAAGCAAGTGGCAACTGCATCTCAGCTATTGAACCTCAAAAATAACGAAATGGACCAACTGGCAACATACATGGGCCATGACATTCGGGTTCATAGAGAGTATTACCGTCATGACATTCGGGTTCATAGAGAGTATTACCGTCTTCCTGAAAGTACCATACAATTGAGCAAGGTGAGTAAACTTTTGCTGGCCATGGATGGCGGAAAGTTGGCCGAAAATAAAGGTAAAAATCTAGATACTATCGACCTCCAAGAAAAATCTGTGTCCGTGAAAATATTACCGTCTTCGGTATCCATTCCTCCGATTCCCAATGGTACAAACGTGGAAAATGAAGATTGGGATTCAGATGACCACGGAGTAGGTACGGATGAAATTCCAACAATAAATGCACATGTCACAAGACAAAAGAAAATAACAGCAAGGAAAATGTGGACTTCTGCTGAGAAGGATGCCGTATCAAGGCAAATGGCTGCCTTCTGGATAAGAAAAAAAATTCCAAACAAGAAAGAGTGCGAAGAATGTTTGACCAATGAACCAGATTTAAGACACAGAACATGGAAAAACATTAAATTTTATGTGCACAATATCATAAAAAAGAACGCAAAGAAATAAAATATAAAGGATCATGCCTGGAAGGAAAGAATATAGGCTCAATTATTTTAATTATAAACGACTTTATTGTCTTAATTTTTTTGTAAATCTAATCTAAAAAACAATAAATTTTTTTTTTAACGATTTGTATGTTTTATTTGATGATAATGTTACTCTGCGTTTGGTAATTTTTTCAGTAATTTTTTCCGACTCTTCAAGATCTGCATTAATAAAACCCTTCCGCTCCTCCTTAACCCGCTTGACAACATCACCCATCCAGGTGGCAATATCAATCCCTTGTCCTTAAGAGCGCGCAGGAGCGCCGAGAAATTTTAACGATAGGTATTTGTAAAAATTATTTCTATTTCGTTCATCTCAGCGGGGACAGCAAAAGCGCTATCGGTGTATTGGTGAACCCCAATGCGTGTGTGTGCGTGGCTGCAGGTGTTGGAAGCACGAATCGCCGCGCCGCGCCCGCCAGCGACTTCGCGTTCTTATTATTTCATTTACTGTTATTCATTTATTCCAAAAATTAAGTAGGTGCCTAGGTACATATTCGTAATAAAATAGCGAGGTCTACATTATTTAATATTGTATTGTACTTAACTTTATTATTATTATTACTTACTACAAATACATGTGACTGCCTGCTCCGAGCTCATCTTCTGCACACGCACAAGTCAATGAGACTTGTGGGTGCGTGTATACAGGTTGCTGCCTGCTGCAACAGATAAGTCAATACGCGTCGCGACTTGAGCGTGCGTATTCCTATATAATAGATATCTTCTGCGCTCATAGTTCATTCATCTTGTTACTATTAGTAAAGTAAGATGCACGCTGTTTTGGTTTAGTAATATCGGGAGATTCATACCATCTTTTTTTATAAAACGGCAGCATAGGCGCAGTAGGTACATCACGTACTTTGTGATTGTATAGTGTTTTTATTTTTCGCTGGCTGCATCACTCTACTGTTTTTGACTAGCCTTTTTACTGGAAACTATTCTACGTCAAATTCAGACCTTCGAATTTTGACCCTGAAACCCCCTTGAATATTGAAATCTGTTTGGTCATTTCTCACGATTTACACATATAGGACATATGGTGAGTAGATACCTACTAAACTATTCATAAATTATTCATAAACTATTATTATAAACATAAACTATTCATTCATAAAAACTCAATATTACAACACAATTTCCTTTTTTAATTAAACATATAAATATCGCTAAAAATGTTGTTGTTTTTTGGCTCTCCCTGAATAACGTAAATTCATCAGTTTTGACTGTATGCATAAAGTGCATTAGTGCAAGTCGGTACATTTGTTAACATATCTAGTAACCTATAATAAATATTATTCTACGTCTTAGGCTGCATATACACACGCCAGCCGAACAACGGATTATGGGAAAGGAACGAAGCAAAAGCAAACTGCCCGAAACGCTGCGCCGCTTGCGGTTGCTTCGTACCTTTACCATAATTCGTGGTTCGGCTCGCGTCTCTGTCCGCAAAGAGTGGCGTGCACTGATTTTTCAGTGGGCTAGAATCCTAAGATTGAAAATACGACATTAATGATGTTGTCGAAGCTGAAAATTATTTTTTTTCCGAAATTTCATTTTTCAAATTCTGTGCACGCCACTATTCGCAAATATATACGTAGCATAAGATATGTGTATTTAGAAATTGAGTTACATAAAATCGACTACTATATTACCTACCTTCAACTCAAAAAATTTTTTCTTACAGATAAATAATGGGTAAAAGAAATGGAAACAAAGCGCGTTTGTTTTTATCTGCTAGACGAAAAAAACCGATTATTAGTATCAAACGACAGATTCATGTTGCACCACGTTCGACATCTAGGTAAGTCGAAATATCGCTTTCCTGTCACTCTTACTACTGAACCTTCCTAAGGTTACCTTTACGTACGTAAAGTTTTTTTTCCCGTAAGTTGCTCACATAAGAGAGTTATGGCAAAATTACCAATGGGTATCGTTTACATTGATAATTTTGCCATAACTCTCTTACGTGAGCGACTTACGAGAAAAACCTAAAGATTTATGCTATGAGAGCCGTGTATTATGTAGCATGTATAACGGGAAAATGGGATGGACAAATTTAAATAAATAAATCATTTGCATTTACAGGGATATGGATGTCATCGATACTACTTTTGGAAACTTAACTACATCTTCACTAATGCATGAAACTTCCATGGATGAATCATTTGCTCCAAATATAGACGAAAACGCAAGTTCATCATCATCAACAACGCTTGATGATTTGGTGATAGAACCAGACCATATTGATGAAAGCGATAATTTCGAAGGTCGCAGAATTGTGGATATAAAATATTTGTTTTCGGAGATATCAAATATAAAGCACGAACACACCAACTGCACATTTTCCGATTTAAAATTTATGAAGGAACGACGAAATGGTCTTCTAAGCCAGTATGTTTTCGAGTGCAAAATGTGCAAGAAAATAGAATACATTCACTCCGAAGACCTGAAACGGAAAATGTCTATAAATACTGCTGTCGTCGAAGGAGTGATGTGTACAGGAAATGGGTATTCACAATGGAATGAAATTTGTGGGGTTTTAAATATGCCAAATATGGATTGTAAGACTTACACGAACATAGAACAATGTTTAGCGCCAACAATTGAAGAATGTGCCTTAGAAGAAATGATCGCAGCTGGTGAAGAAGAAAAAAGGCTAGCCATTTTAAACGGTGACGTAGACGAGGGTGGCTATCCTTTGGTAACGGTGGTTGCAGATGGCTCCTGGGCAAAGAGGTCGTACAAAAGTGGATTTAGCTCCTCATCTGGCGCAGGGTGCATAGTTGGACTACGAACTAAAAAGGTTTTATTTCTGGGAGTGCGAAACTCATACTGCTGCATATGTGCTAGAGCTACTAAACTACACATAGTTGCTTCTGAGCACAGGTGCTTCATAAACTGGCGTGACAGTGCTAATGCCATGGAAGCCCACATTATAGCAGAAGGGTTCTCGAGAAGCATGGAAATGCATGGATTGAAATTTAACAAACTAGTTGGTGATGGCGACTCCAGCATCATGAAAAAAATAATGCAACAAATGCCATATGGTCCTAACCTTATAGTACAAAAAATAGAGTGCAAAAATCACTTACTCCGCAATTTTTGCAACAAAATGAAAGCACTTGGAAAAAAAACCAACAACGCTAAAGGCTTTGTACCAGTTCATATAAGGAAAAAGGTTGAAGCAAACGTTTTACGCATGAGAAGAGCTGTAGTTGGAGCAATAAATTACAGGAAAGAGCAAGAAAACACAGTACAAAGTGATAAAATAAAAAATTTGAAAATGGACATAAAAAATACCGCAAATCATGTGTTTGGTGATCATAAAAATTGTGCATCGTACTATTGCAAGCCGGAGAAGTATACTGATGATCCAAATTTAGTAAGCGATCTTCGAGATTGTGGAATATGGACTGATATCCAACAATTCTTATTGTCTCTAATAGCAAATGCAGAAAGTCTTATTATTGACGTGACAAATAACACTGTGGAGCAATTCAACAACGTTATCGCCAAATTTATAGGTGGAAAAAGGGTAAATTTTACTACAAGAGGATCTTACCAAGCAAGATGTTTTGGAGCAGTAACTTCGTGGAATAGTGAATTGGCAACCCATTCAAGAATACAAAAGAAAATCCAAGGCCACAGTCCCGGCAAATACACGAAGCACTTTATAGAGAGAAAACGACGTTCGAAGGAGAATAAACAAATGTGTCGAAAAAAAAAACTAAAGTATAATGAAAATACGACAGAAAAAAGAAAAAAAGTTACAGGGCCCGATGAAAATTATGGTCAATTGGAATTAGAACCAGATATGCCACCTGAAATATTTGAAACGAAAAAAGAGGAATTTCTCAAAGAATTATCTTCAACCAATAAGGAAGAGCTCGAACGGAATACGGTAGGCCAAAGCAATAACAATCTGTGGGCAATTGAAAGACGTAAGCGGATAACGGCGTCTAACTTTGGAAAAATATATAAGCTTCGGCAAAAAACTTCAGTTACGGGAGTACTAAACTCTTTACTGTACTCACAATTCAAAGGAACTATGGCCACAAATTATGGAAAAGAAAATGAAAGCCTAGCAATAGAGCAATTTTCAAAAAAAACAAGTTTTCAGGTATCCGCTTGTGGGCTATTTATCGATAAAACCAAAAACTTTTTAGCGGCAAGTCCGGATGGCCTTATCGGTGAGGATTCTATAATTGAAATTAAATGCCCTTATAGTATAGCAAATATGTCACCAGAAGAGGGAATTGCACAAAAGATAATTGATTACTGTAAATTGGAAGACCATTCTTTAACATTAAAACGGAATCATAATTACTTCTACCAAGTACAAGGCCAGTTACATATTACTCGTCGTAATTATTGTTATTTTGTTGTGTGGAGTCCAAAAGGTTTGCTGTATGAAAAAATTGAGAGGGACGATGAAATCTGGCAAAAAATCGTTCCACTGTTAGAAAATTTCTACCACCAATGCCTTTTACCAGAAATAATTGACGGTCGCATACCAAGAAATTTACCGGCGAGGGAAAGGTCTGGACCATAAATTGTTTTAATTTCATTGTGTAGATGTTAAACAGTAATTTTTTTTACAATAAAGCGTTTAAAAACAAAAAATATTAGATCATTGAAGAAGATTGAAAATGTCAAGTGATGTAGGAGGTATTCCCAAAAGTGCATTTTTCTGTAATAATATAACGTATTAAAAAAGTTAAATAAAAACTAAACTAGTTATGTGTATGTACCTAATATGTAGCACAATAAACAATATGGTGCCTCTTATACATAGATTTCAATATTCATTTGTATAATATGATATTATAATAACATAATCGATTCAACAACATGTGGTAGATGCATGTACCACTGAACATACGCTGTACCAGCATTCCATCAAACGATCAGTGGTGTATGTACTTACCATCACACATTTTCTTGTAAAATATAATTTTTTTGAAAAAAAAATCTAGAACAATATATTTAGTCAAATATAAAAGTTTTTTTTTGGTTCGGTAGTTGTATCTTAAAAAAAGTGTCCTATAAAGGGATAATATTATGTTGAGTACAACCTTCAAAAGTTATCAAAAAATATTTTAATTAATTTTTGTGTTCCATATCCAACTCGGCAATACGGAACGGAATCATCTCGGGGTCTGTCTGTAACAGGTGTTTTTTTTTTCAATTTTTTTCCATTAATTTATTTGACATAAACAAATT
The DNA here is from genome assembly GCA_929108145.2 of Limnephilus rhombicus. Lineage (NCBI taxonomy): Eukaryota > Metazoa > Arthropoda > Insecta > Trichoptera > Limnephilidae > Limnephilus > Limnephilus rhombicus. The sequence continues at coordinate 14,869,545 of OV815270.1, forward strand.
AAATTTGTCACAATAACTTTAGTAAATAAGCTCGGTAAGTATTGGCACACTCAAAATAAGTCACCAAACAGAAAAATAATTTTAAAAAAACATCGATAACTCGGGACATGACAACACTAGTGGACTAGTGTATCGATATAATTATTGAGAATGTCACATCACTTCGTTGACTGTATACGTATTCAACAAAACCCTCTCCGCCCCCCCTCACCCCCGAATACTGAGAGAAAGGGACACATGCACCTCAGCCTGATAATACCCAAATAAAATTGTCAAAATCGAGGTTTTGTAGTCCTCATTTTTCTACTCCAAAACTGAACCAATTTCCAAGATTTTTTTACCAAATGTATTGGAAGAAAACATTCTATGTCTGTACCTTTTGCTTTTTTTAAAAATACATCGTCTAATTTGTATACTGAACGTTTGTTGATGGCGTTAAAAAAAGGCAATTTTAACAATTTTTGAAGGGTTATAACTCCTATAAAAAGTAACTTATCAAAAAAATCAAAACGTACCGACACGCTTGCGGTCAATATTCATATTATGTAAAAAAAATATTTTCTCTAGTGTCAAAATTCAGAGAGGGAAATGAGGAATACGTTTGTATGGAAAAAACACCACCCGGTTTCCTCTTAATTCAGACAGAGGCGTTTTTGTGAGGTGTAGGTAATAGGGTCATAGAGCGGATTAACGAAGAATGGAGTGAAAGAAGAATATATGACGCGGATTAATCAAATACTTGAACAGGTGTCCTAATTACTTATTAAATATTACAATACCGTACAGCGAATTAAACAGTATTACAGAACATAGTTCACAATACGAACTAAACGCAATAATGAATTTTGTTTTAACTGTCAAAAACTGAATTCCTTGTCGGCACAATCTTAATACTCGTAGTGCAATACTTATTATATTCACATGCACGTAAGAATTTCGAACGACGGGTCCTCGGTTTAGGGCGTAGGTGAGATTTCTTGACACTCGAGCTTGCAGCGCCTCCTGGTGTTCACATTCCGGTGATCGGCACCTTTTAACACGAAACCGAGGACTTTGAGAGAGTCCTCGGTTTAGGGTCTGTGTGTGATTTCCAGCATTAGCGGCGCTGCCCTGGTGGTCACACACCCGTACTAATGAAACACTAGTCAAATTAAACACGATATCTTTCACCACGAAAATGAGGACTCTCTCCGATTGGCCCAAAATTTCGACAGTTGACCAATCAGAATGCATAGATTATGGGTACATATTCAGTTTTTCGCATTTCAAATCCGAGGACGTCCTCGGATTCGTGCGAGTCCTCGGATTCTGGGTCTTAAGTCCTGTGAAGGTCCTCGAATAAAGGTGCATACCAACTCACCCTCTCACGCGCATACACACACACCCCTCTCCTTCAATAATTTACTAACTTAATTTAGGTAAAATGTATAATTTATCACATAAAAACATATGTATATAACAGCGACATGTCATTGGTACCAATTATTGTGTTAAATTCTATAACTTTGGAACTATTTTTTGCTATGTAATTATGTACTGTTTGTTTCTGCAAAAAAAAATGAGGAATGCTGTATTGGTGTGGCATTGAACAAGTTAATTCACACTGTAGGTCTGAACATCTTTTCATGTGCAGCAAATATAGATATTTTGTCTTTATTTTAGAATTATACATGTTCCCAAAATCAACTGCCCACCACAGTGTTCGAGGAAGGCCCATGGCTAGCGATGCAGAATGATACAAAATTCAACCCAGCCCACTCCCGATTTCTGTCGCAGTATACAATAGCCTACGTCAAAGCCCAGGCTCTGGCGCATCAGCTCGAGGGGCGGAAGGTTCCTCTGCTGACCGGAGTGGTCCAGAGTATCGACCGCACCCTGCAGGATCCTCTCATCATACTACGAGACAAGACTGGTAAGACAGGGGAAGACAACCAACTCAAGAGTATTGTCTGGTTATATTGCATTGTGATTCCTATTTTTATAGCCAAAGTTTTAGGCAACATTTTCTCACCAGTGCTGATGCAATTGCAAGAATGCAAAACAAAACAAATTTTTATGGTTCTGCCACCGAAAGATCACTTGTAACCTCTCTTTCTGTTACACATGTCGTTTATGAAAAAGAGGGAGAGGTAACAACTAAGAGGGATCTATCAGCGGCATTCCTATTTCTTACAACTGGTTGTGTGAACTAGAGATGAGTAAGTTCTGCATTTTGCCGGAGGCCTCCGAGAAGTGCTTCCTTATAAAAGTACTTGAGTTCTTGGAGCAGGTTACGGGTCCAAGTTCTTGGGTGCGGACTGGGTACTGGATGCTGTTGCGGCTACCGAGGCGCACGGGTTCGGCCGGAACCAGAACCCGCAAAAACACTCGAACCCGGGACCTGCTCCCGACTGACGAGTGGCTCGGACCGCCGAGTTCCGGGTTTGGCTCCTGGACTGCGTTCTTTGGGAGTAGTCGATTATAAAAAGGAGTAGGATCCACTTCCCGCGGAGAACCCGAGTTCAAGAGCTCACTCCAGCTGAACCTGTGAACCTGAAATTTTTCCACAAAAGCCATTATTTTTATTTGTGCTTAAACTTAACAACTATCTTTAGAAAAATTGGAAAAAAATCGTAAATATGTCATTTTTTTTTTTTTTACATGAGCTCCACACAGGAGGCGCTGAGGAAAATAATTTTCCTCAGGGCCTATGTCATCTTTGGGGATGTTGTGTGGAGGGATTTTATAGGAAAAGGAAGGAGAGGAGAGTTCTGGGAAAGAAAAGGGTTTAAGGGGTGGGTAGGAATCTGGGGTTCAGTGTGTCTTGGTCATCCGCCTCCAAGACCTAGACAAACCTCACCCCATGAACCCGGGCACCCCTGCTAAGTCACCAAACGTAGCGAACCACTTGGGGTGACCTATGGCAGAGGTGTTGGTTATCCAATAAAGGTTCCCGGGGCGGCGGTACCCATTCCCGCCTCCCAAATTGTCATGGTACTTTTATTGATCCTGCAAGAATCAACTTTAGGTACATGGTATTTTATAATGGCTTACGAGTACTTTACTTGTTTCAGGCGAAATCCAATGCACACTTCACCGAGACGCCTGGGAGCAACTGGGCCCGTACTTGGCCCCTCAGTATTCTGTCATGCTTCTAAAAAACACCTCCGTCTTTACAACGGGCACAGCGTCAAAAAAGATTATTTTGAATATCACAAATAATAATATACTCAGCTTATATAGCGACGAGGAAAATCAATATACCAAAAATGGTAACACCTTACGAATTTCTTGTGAAGGGGTGTTGGCAAAAATATTTTCTATGGAAACAATCTCTTTAGGATCAGAGACTGTAACAGTCTTGAGGAATTCTTCTATAAGTCCACAAATGGAGAGTACTCATGCAGGTAGTTAGTTGCGATTATTTCAGTTTACGTATTTTATGCAACTCAAGATTACTGTAAGTATAATTTGATAAAATAAAAATAGATATTTTTGTGTTATGAATATTGAGACAATTTTTAAAAAGCTGTCAGTGACTATCATTACCAGCTAATACATTATTTTTTTTTTAAACCCTGAAGAAGTGAGCGTTGCTCACGAAACATGTTGGTTTTGTGAACAACCAAAGTGGTAAAAACTAAGTATTTTATTAATTTAAACTTTATTTTTTATTTTAGGTTCCGCATCGCTTAAAAGTTTAAAGGAACAGAATAATCCAGATGAAACTTTGGATGATGATATTATAGCGCAAACACTCTTGGAAGGAATCAATACAGAATTTTTGGATGATTTTGAACTTTAAATTCTATGAAAAATATATACATAATTGGTTTTGTAAATATTTACAGATATAAAAATATATATTTACTCTCTTTGCTTATTTTGTTGTATTTTATTATAATATTGTTATTAGTGTTCGACCAAAACAGGACTTTCTACCAGTTTCGGCTAAAACCGAAACTGAAACTTTTTTAGACATGTTAAAATCTATTGCTTACTGAAATTTGGTTTATTTTTTCACTTATACTAACAGTTAACATGTGTTAAATGAAATAAAAAAACAAAAATTGAAGTATGTGAAATTTTTTTTTTTTTTATATTACTAAAAATTAACAAACATGTTAACTACTTCTTGGAATAATAATTTGTCAATAATCAACACTTATGTACATTATAAAGGAAGGACCTCGTTAAGGGCCTGCAACCATTTAAAGCGTCAAAATCGATGCGAAAATATTTTATAAAACACGACAAAAATCTCGTGGAACGTATCTTAAGTATCATTTAATGAAACATTGTGAATTTTTTCACAACTATGACTTGTAAAATAACTGAAACAAACGTGTTTATAATAATTTTCGGAACATACTTTGCGATTTTTTTTCTATTGACGGAATTTAAGAATTTATTTAATTTAATTTAACTACAATTTGTGTTTCAGCATGAAAAAATATTATCTTCAAAAATAACATGTATTTTTTTAAGAGCTTAAAAACTTCAAATGTTTAAGGGAGATATGTAAGAAATCGGTAGAAATGCGGGTAGCGGCGCCTTAATTGAGTATTTTAATTTAAATTGCGTTTACAATCACTAAATTCTTAAGACTTAATTTACCATTTATTGAGATCTTTTGCAGAGTTTCGATGCAGCCGAAGGTTCGGCAGACAATCTGCCAAAACTAGATTTTTTTGTCGAAACTTTCCGAAACCAAACCTTCGGTCGGTCACTAATTATTATCTATAGCCAGTGGGGTAGCTAGGGGGGTGGGCGGCTGGGCGGCAAGGGGGATTGCCCCGGGTGATACCTGACTGTGGAAAAAAATTATGAAGAATATTGTCATAAAAATATTTTACCCATGATCACAGTCTGTTATTTATATTTTTGTTCCCAGCTCTTACTATTGTTCTGATTGTTGAAAAATGTTATTCTGTTTCTGTTAGTATTCAAAAAACAAGGTAAGTGGATTGAATAGTTAATATTTTTGGAGGGGGGTGACACCACGTTATCCGCCCCGGATGCCACCCATGCTAGCTACGCCACTGTCTATAGCCCCTTTATTTCAATAAGGAACAAACACGCCTTAAATTACATGGAAAGGCCTGCGCGAGCAAAATGCTTGTGCAATTTCAAATGTAATTTATTACCTAATTGTACTGTATAATGACGAATAGATAGAACGAACACCTGTTTAGTAAGAAAAAATGCATTTTAAAATTAAGTCGTAAATGCAGTTTTCAACACAATCAAAAATTCTTCTAAACTTTTGAACATCATTTTTGGCAACCTTTAGGAAAAAACGATATTAAAAAAAAAATCACATAAATTGAAAAAAAAAAAATTATTCCACGAGAACTTGTTGAATGTGTCTTTCAGATCACTTATGACATATGAACTTCAGGTGTTTGGTGGAGTAATTGACGGCATGAAGTACATGCGTTTTTAGAGTGTCTATTTTTCCTTCTGGGACACTTGGCACACAATCCTCGAAGACCAGGCTCTGCTTGAGTATTAGGAATTGGTTGAGTTATCGTCTGCAGTTTTGTCCGAATTGCTCTGTATCAGATTCGTGAAGGCTGTCACAAAACGATGGTAGAGTCGCTTCCAGAGTCATCTACATCTACAGGATCTTGGTTTCCATCCTCAGGATCTAATGACAAATCGTCAGAAGACTTTTCTAGCAACTTTTCCCAACATTTGTACACAGTTGAGATTTGTCACATGAGAACAGGTCGTTTCTTCGACTTGTTCTTGTGTTCAACAGCTCGGCTGTGGAATGATTTGCCGGCCTCTGTGTTTCCTCCTTCCTACAACATGGGTCTCTTCAAGACCAATGTTCATTCCTTCCTCTCCTCAAAAAGACCCTCCACACAGCATCCCAGATGACATAGGCCCTGAGGGAAATTATTTTCCTCAGGGCCTCCTGTGTGGAGTTAATGTAAAAAAAAAGCCATTACCTTTGATGCCTGTCGACCGTTTTATATGTATTTGGCTAGCAAATTTTTTTTTCTTCTTTTTATTAATATATGTTATATGATTATAAATTTGCTTTAAAAAACATTATCACCCCCACACGGACACTTCGCAGCGACCGTGCCAAGCTCGACTTCAGGCTGCCGCGCAGAAAAACCGTTATCTTACTTTTGGTCTTGACTTTTCTGCGCGGCGCCTTGAAGTGTTTGAAGTGTCCGTGTGGGGATTGCTATTAGCATCTAAATTCAAATAATTACATAAAAATATATAATTCATCAAGAAAAAAATACTTTTATAAATTTCGGCAAAGAGGGAGATCAATAACTGTCTGGTGCAATTTGATAGGAGCACCCTCCCCAATAAAGACTCCATTAAAATGCTTGGAGTAAATACCAGACCGGTGGTAGTATCTGGGCTCCGTAGAAGCCTGAGTAAATCTGGCTTCGAAAAAACTGGGCGTCTAGCAGCTGCAAGTGTGACCATCAATTGAATTTGGGAGCCACCTCTGGGCTGGAGCCACAATTTTTTTTATTCTTTTTTTTTAAGAAAGAAACATTCCCGGGTTACAAATAACCCGACAATATTTGAAAATCTCGTACGACCACAGTAAGTGGAAAATATTGCTTGTGTCATGATGAAGGACTTAGACAGCCGAGGAATCGAACATGCGACGCCTAGGTGGGACCCAAACGCGATACCATCTCAGCCACTGACTGGTAAACTGACATGATAAATCTACTTGGTCATGTGCGAAGGGGGACGGTCTTCGACGGTACCGTCTCATTGACATTCCGTTTTTAACAGACCAATTGCCATCTTTAATACACAGACTCAATGTAGGCATGCTGTGTCTCTTCTGCAGGAATTTTAATGGAGCCTGCTCTACGGAACTAGCAGCATTGATTCGCGGTGCACATGAGTGAAACTCTAGGGACACAAGCGGAACACCATTTCACATTTGATGTTGGCTTAATGAGAAGGGGTCGTTTCATCGACTCGTTTTTGTATAAGTCGGCTCGTACGTGGAACGAGCTACCATCTGTTTTTCCTCCTACATGTAATCTGGATCTCTTCAAGGCCAGAATTAATAAATCCCTTCCTACAGGCCCTACCTTAACCCGCCTCTCAACGCTGCCCCAACCGGCGACATAGTTCCCCTGTCTTTACATTTGTTCAGATAGGGGCGCTCTTGTGAGGTATCACATAAAAAAGGCGCGCGAAGATTATCGGTCCTCGAAAGCCCTTCACTATGCGGTCCACGAGATGTCCACGAGGTAGCACTGAGCGGGGCATGAGTTGCACCAGAGGAGAGAGGGTGAACAGTAAGGCTACGTCCGCATCGGCAGGCGGCTTGCTTAGCGCCTAGAGCCTAGCGAGTCACCTAGCGAGTAGCTTAGTAAAACGAATTTTCGCGACCGGCCGCACTGCGCGCTTGGCGCCTAGATAGGTGGTAGATAGCCGCTTAGCGTGTATCCAGGTAAACCAACGTGTTGGTTTTTTGCTACTAGGCACGAGGCATTTTAGAAGAAAAAATTGGATGAAATATTATTCAGTTGTCAGAAACTATGGGAAGATGTAGCAATCTAAGTAGAAAAAGATGGTTAGTACTAAAAAGTGATTTATTTATGATGAGATTTTTTTTTTACATTGAGAAGTTAATTGTGGTTATGAATTTTCGTGATTTGTTTTTTGGGGTGTTATGCCATGTTGCAGCTCATCTGCCCTGATGATAGTGATGATGGACACTGCAACGCTGTCCGAAACTTTGGCTAAAGGAGGTAGCGTAACACAGCATAACACCCCAAAAACAAATAACGAAAATACTTTTGGCCGTGAAAATCTAAAAACGTACATGGTTATGAATGTACATTATGGTTATGGCGTTGGATTATGTTTTCAGGCAATGAGTTGTTCTGCCAGGTAATCAGTCCAATTCCGTTGAAATAATTCAACAAAATTTCTCTGGTTTGTAATGCACTGTTTAAAAATCTATATCGTTTATACAGAACATTTAACTCCCCATGACTTGACCGTGACTAAGACCGTGAAATGGAATATTTTAAATATGTATTTTCTGTAAGTAGCAGTTTTAGAACTATTTTTGAAAGTGACATCTCGTCAACGTGCCAACAAGCAAATGACCAAGGCACCTAGCGACCCACCACGCAAACCACCTTCAGTGCGGCCACCATGTATCCTAGCAAGTAGCCAGAGTGCAAGCCACTAGGCTCTAGGCGCTAAGCCAGCCGCCTGCCTGTGCGGACGTAGCCTTAGGAAGGCACCTTTACTTTTGAGGCATTGTGTTATCGCTAGCAGCGAAAAATAGCACATTATTTTTTTGCGTGAGCAAAATGCTCATAGCGCGCCTTCCCACAGGTTAAAAATACATTTCAATGGAATTTTTTGATGTTCACTTTAATGAGGTTAAATACACATAAATAATGATGAATACAGGAAAATGGTGAATCACTCCCTTCTTCCATTATTTAGATTTTAGATGGAATGGTAAAATTAGTACATTCTCGTGTGTTCAGATATTCGTGCCTAGTTGTTGGTGGTTGCTAATTAATTTCTTTTTATTTCTTATGAGATTCTCGCACATTATTGATTTTTAGTCCAAAGGAAGAAGTATAATACAAATATTTTTTTCAATCCTTGAAATTCGAAAAAAAAATCCTTTTCTTACAGGTTTCAGGTTCTTACTTTAATTTTATTGACATTCTTGCGCCATTTTATAAATAACGCTGACATTTCCTATCTGTTGTTTGATGTCGTCTATGGAATGGTTATACGGGCGGCGTAAAAACAGTCATTTTTACTGAAAAAAAATGTACAACGATGTTGTATTTACATTTTCAGCAATTAGTTCTTTGTTGACACATGAAAAGTGGGTGAAATAATTGTGTTGGTGTATAATAGCAAGGTGTTTTCGAAGTGATGGTGGTTCAAAGCATGAGCACATTTTTTATCTGTCACTGTTTTTCATGAGACGTATTTTCAGTGCGTGTCTGCGTTATTTCGGTATTTGGATACTATTTATCAGTAATGCTAAACGATTGTCTGGCACTCAAAACAGTTTTGCTAAATAAATTTGCGTGACATCATAAGAGTGTTGAAATGCTTTCTGTTGTAATAAATTATTGTTTTGTTCATCCGTCTGAAATGGACCTTGCTGATCGTTTATCCAACACGCAATTAAGTTATTGCGAGTGCGTAATATAATTTTATCGAGTATAATCGATCAAGTTATGTTTTCGTGTTTGTCGTCTAATGTGGATATTGCCAGTTTGCTCATTTTCACAGTTTGAAAAATAGTAAAGCGTGACTTTCATGTAGCAATGTTTTGCACGTACATTAGTACGTCTGTCTGGCCGTCTACGTGTACTACTATCTCACTTCTACTCACGCGAGGGGCCGACGTAAAAGAGTGAGAGAGATATCATTCACTTACGTATTGAGAGTATGATGACTGTTTCCTGGCTTTCATTGACCTGGAATGTGCTTGTTTTGGTCGATCGTTACGTATGAAGGAATGCGCGTATAATAATAATTAGTAAATGCGCGTCCTAGACCCTACACACGGGATCATTTAACGACGTGTCCGAGTGATTTGCCTTTAGTGGTGATCGACGAGTGGGTTGTTTGACATTTGCTAGGTCCGCGGGGCTCCGAGTGGCGCCGTTGTTTGTAAACAATAGACCCCGGACGATGAAACAGAACCCTGGCGGCCGCAGTGTGTTCCCGAGGTGAAGTGAGGAGCGTCGCCATGTCCGCCGCGGAGCGCGCGCCGCCCACGGCGGCAGTCTTCAAGAGGGGCTACCTCAAGAAGCTGAAGACCATGAAAAAGAAGTACTTTGTGCTGCGGCGGGAGAGCCCGGAGAACTCGGCCCGCCTGGAGTACTACGACTCTGAGAAGAAGTGGAGGTCGCACGGCCAGCCCAAGAAGTTGATCCCGCTCAACAGTTGCTTCAACATAACACGGCGCCTGGACACGCGCCAGAAGCACGTGATCGCCATGTACACGCGGGAGGAGTGTCTGTGCGTGGTGGCGGATGACGAGGAGACCCTGACAGACTGGCTGTCGGCTCTGCTGGAGCTGCTGCACCCTGGTTCCACGCAGGAGAACCTACCGCACCCCAGGCGTGAGTACTGTTCCCGTTCCCTCTCTCTGTCTCCCCCCCCCTCTCTCTCAACTGACAGCCAATCCAGTGTTATGATAACAAACAACAACAACAATGCATTTCTTATCTGATTATAGCATGAATGGGATGGTCAAGGCCGACTTTATGCCTTGCACATACTTATTACAACACCATAATTATCTACAAATAGGTAGACCTAGAATGTTAGACATTCATTTTTATTATTTTAAATAGATATGACATTTTCACAATGTTCCTTACTTATTAATCTGACATTTTGTTTTTCAAATCATTTGCACAATAATTTATACTTAAAGACAACCAATCAACAATTTAACCTATCAGTTTCATCATTATGCTATGTTTTTGGAACATCAATTCCTTATGTGGTGTAAACTCTTTCATCTTCCATAAAAAAACCGTTAGTTCATTATGTGATGTGATTCCAATTATTTATTTGCAGATTACGGTTAATTTTCGGGATTAGTGTCCATGGTTATTACGAATAATTTTTAGAAAAAAACTTTAGATTCGCCTTAATCACTATAAAAGGAAACTTTTTGCATCACGGCTGGCGGAAAATAATGCATTTTAATTTTCAATGTCGTTAAATAAAATTTCACTTTGCGAACCGACACTACGACAGCCCGCCCGCTGCCGCCCGCCATTTTGTCACTGTTAAAATACGTTTTTGAATGGTTTGTTTGGCTACGCAGGGTTTGTGTAGCGGGCTTGTGTATGTGACAAAATGGCGGGTGGCAGCAGGCGGGCTGTCGCAGTGTCGGTTCGCGAAGTGAAATTTTATTTAACGACATTGAAAATCAAAATGCATTATTTTCCGCCAGCTGTGATGCAAAAAGTTTCCTTTTATAGTGATTAAGGCGAATCTAAAGTTTTTTTCTAAAAATTATTGGACACTAATCCCGAAAAATTACCCAGATTACAAATCAAATTAAAAAAGTAATTTTTTTAACTATGAACCGAGTAAGTGTACCCAACATTATAATGGGTGTTCAAATAATATATAGCGCTTCAAGGTCCGAAGATTTTTCCATTTTTCCAGGTGCATTTAGCTGATGATGTTTCATAGAAAAATTTTCTGCAATGTTAGCTAGATAGTGAGCAGAAAATTCAGCAACAATTGGCTTTCCAGTTAGAATTTTTTTGTGGGGAATTAATATCCACTTGATGGGTGAAATTAATACATATACTACCTATATGTATGTGTAATATATAATATATATGTTTTTTTTTTAACCCTTTGACTTTGGATACATGCCCGGACGGGAGAGGATTGTGTAGGACCACTGTGGGTCTCGATTGTAGCTTATTTACATATTTTATCTTACAATATCAAAATTAAGCAATAAGTGTGAATAATTACTATAGTGTTTTAAAGTATTCTTGAAAACTTGTAACAAATTACATTATGTACTATACAACTGAACAATGGACGTAATATGTATATTGTCACGGAAAGTGATACTGCTCTAATCGCCAAAAATATAATTTAACATTGGAGTCACTGCACCCAGATATTATAAAATTTTCCTGTTGAGTATTTATATGTAGTGGCTGATATAACAGTATCACTTTTCTGTGACAATATTAGATTGTGTTAATTGTCCCAATTTGGGAACCACCGCCCCGGAAACCATTTGTTGAATAACCAACACCCCTGCCATATGTCACCCTAAGTGGTTCACTACGTTTGGTGATTTAGCAGGGGTGCCCAGGTTCAGGGGGTGAGGTTTATCCAGGTCTTGGTGGCGAATACGTTTGCCCACCTACTGCGTGGCGGGCTGGATCGGGAGAGAATGGTTGAGGGAGAACTAACCTTGACCTATCCAGCCGGTCTCTCTCGACCCATCGCCTTTCGCCGCAGTGGTAGGGATGGATTCATACGTCCGTAACTCCTGGACACATTGACCCACAGATTCCTACCTACCCCTCATACCCTTTTCCTTTCCAGAACTTCCTCTCTTCCCTTTCCCTAAAAAGATCCCCAAACATCCCCAAAAATAACACAGAGGAAATTCCTGAGGGAATTTTTCCTCAAGACCTCCTGCGCGGAGCTATTATAAAAAAAAATATCAGAAAAATTTATAATACTATTTCCCTGGCAGAGCATATCTGGCAGGTGCACGTGCAGAAGAAGGGTCTGGGGGCCTCGCGGGGCATCCTAGGCCTCTACAACCTGTGCCTGAGGGACAAGTCGCTGTCTCTCGTGAAGATACGCACCAACCCCCGCTACATCACCCCCCATGACATGAGGGCGGCCGACACCATTGAATACTCTCTCGCCAGCATACGGAGGTATTTTTCTCACGCTATTTTCAATACTTACAATCCTGCTAATATAATAATTCTGATGCTATTTAAAATCATCTCCATTTTACCAATGTATTCTCATACTGTTTTCAATAATCTCCAACTTACCAATAATTGTGCATTTCGTCACCAGCATGCAGATGTATAATTCTCATACTATTTTAAATAACTCAACAAATTTCCAACATGTAATTTTGGTACTATTTTCGATACTCATCAACTTATGCCCGAGAAAGATATGGCACGACCAAGTGAATCCGGCCAACTACCGCCCCATAGCGATCACATCAGTTCTATCTAAGGTGATGGAACGTGTGATCAACGACAAACTGCTCACATACCTTGAGAAGAACAAAATTATTAACGACCGTCAATACGGATTCCGGCGGAACCGCTCGTGCGGTGATCTTCTCGCGTATGTGACGCATGTTTGGGGGCGATGCCTGGAACGTTTCGGTGAGACCCAAACGGTTGCACTGGACATTTCCAAGGCCTTTGACCGGGTTTGGCACCGAGGACTTGTCAACAAACTGCCTTCTTACGGACTTCCCGCTTCCTTGTGTACGTGGATTGCCGACTTCTTGAGGGAGAGGTCGATTCAGACGGTAGTCGATGGTTTCACCTCTTCCTCACACTCGATAAATGCTTGCGTCCCACAGGGATCGGTTCTGTCTCCGACTTTGTTTTTGTTGAACATGGGTCTCTTCACGACCATTGGAGGACCCACCACTTACCCGCCCTGGTATAGGTAACAGATGGTTACCCCTTCAAGGCTCTTGCAAGGACTCTAATTTTTTTGGTAAAAACGACTCTACATTTGAAAACGAAACTAAACCTCCAATGTCCCTGCATACGTTGTTAATAAGCAGCATGCAAGTGCTTAGCAGGAAATACAGATACAATATGTGTTAGTATGACAAAATATAGACAAGACAGTGGGACAGGTTGGTGAAAGTCCACGAGGTGGCAAGCGCTGGGTGATTGTATCCAGCGTATCCTACAAGCACCTGTTTGGGAGGAAGACACAGTAGATAAGTAATAAGGGCATGGCAAACGGTTGGGAGTCCTCTCCAATCGATTGGCAGTCCCAGCAAGAATGCGCATGACGTTCGGTCTAGTCGTGAACCACACTCAGCTTCCGCGCCCCTTAGCCGGTTCCTCAGTGATGCCTCAAAGAAAAGTAAATGGGAGATTGGGGGGAAATACCCGACGACCCTAAGGAATTCAGCGTCGAGTAGCCGGAGGCAAGGCGAAAGAGAGCCGAGGTCGCCCCCCCAAACCTAAAGCCTGCACATGTTGCTGGGGGTGGCGCAACTGATTTTAGAGGGCACCGTGCCATCGTCGACCGACTCCTGTTGATGCAAGGACGAGGTCTAGCGCACCCCCAGAAGGGGAAAAAGAAACATAACAAAATAGATAGATGCAGTTCAGTTCAGCCTTCTGAGCGAAGCAAAGTAGCATTGTGAGACTAAAAAGAAAAAGAGAACAAAGAAACCAAAACAAACTAAAAAAACAAAGTCGAGTATGTTAGTTGTTTCAATAGTGTTCCTTGGAATATGAAGCTGGAAAAAAAATAAAATCACACAAAAATGATGAAAAATAATAAAAATAATAAACAGGTATCTCGATAAAACATCGTCTAGCATAGCTTGGTTAAATCTAAAAGAAACCATGTGAAAAGAAATAAAATAGGCAAAAAAAAAGATAGTCACACAACCGACCAATGTTCATTCCTTCCTCTCCTCAAAAAGACCCTCCACACAGCATCCTAGATGACATAGGCCCTGAGGGAAATTATTTTCCTCAGGGCCTCCTGTGTGGAGTTAATGTAAAAAAAAAATCAGTTACTTGAGTCGGGTCATGTCAAGAGTCAGAATAATAGACGAGCATGTATGAGACAATGTATGAATGTGAACGAGGCAAGGAGTGTGTGCCAAGACCGAGTTGTTTGGCGGTCCGTCCTGCCTACCCCTGCGGGGAAACGGCGTGATGGTTAGTAGTTAGTTACCAACTTACCAGTCCATAATTATCGAACTATTTTCAATGCTTGCCAAATTATGAGTTTATAATTCTCGTACTTTTTTACTCTGGATTTTTCAATATTGATGACCATGAGTAACGTTCCTCTAATTTTTTCATTGTTTGCGGCCCATCAACTGGACTGTGCAAGATATTAAAGAAAGAAAGAGGCGAGTGTGCAAATATATGCACATTCATGCACGATTATTTGTGTAGCCACTGTTATATAAAAAATATTTATTTATTCAGGTTTATGTCGATTCCTTACCTTTATGAAAGAACGGGGTAAGGTTTATGTGAAGTACTTGCGCCCATTCATGTTCGACGGTTTGGCTCATCGACTTAGAACTATGCTCGCCTTTGCGTTCACACGTTCGAGTGTTGCGCATCTTGTCGAGCAGCTCGACAAGAGACGCCTCTCAGTCGGCTCAGATATCTAAGGTTAAATGTGAGTAGTTTATTTATCTTTAAATGTCAAATCTGCTGACTTCTTATTCCATAAGCACTCTTCACGATATAATAATCAATATATATTATAAAAGAAAGTCCAAAAAAACGTGCGGAATGCAAAAACTCAGAAACGAGTGCCGGTACGATTAAGAGAGTTATATGGTATGGTAGATCTCTTTCCCCCCTATGGAATAAGGGTATTCGTTTTTACCTAAAGGGCTTGCTTTTGAAGATATAAGGGCTGAAAGTTCTAAGAAGAGTCTGGAAGATTCCAGAAACTTCTAGAAAATATGATTAGACTCTGGAATGTTCTGGAAGAAATGGAGGAGTATGTCAGCGAGTCTACAAGGTTCCGGAAAGTTCAAGAAGGTTCGATAAAGCTGTAGAAGTTCTGAAAGGAGTGGAGGAGTGTGTCGGTGTGTCTAGAAGGTTCTGGAAAATTCTAGAAGGTTCCATAGGAAGTCCTAGAAGGTTCAATAGGGCTGTACAAATGGAAGGAGTGGCGGAGTATGTCGGTAAGTCTAGATCGTTCCGGAAAGTTCTAGAAGGTTCGATAAAGCTGTAGAAAGTTCTGGAAGGAGTGGCGGAGTAAGTCGGTGAGTCTAGAAGGATCTGATGGTTCACAAATGCTTAGAAAATTGTGGATGGAGAAAGTTCTAGAAGCTTTCAGAAATAAATGACAGTGAGTCTAGAAGATTCCGAAAGTTCTAGAAGGTTCGATAGAGTTACACAAAGTTCTGAAAGGAAAGGAGGACTGTGTCGGTGTGTCTAGAAGGTTCCAGAAAATTCTAGAAGGTTACATAAAGCTGTGGAAGTTCTAGAAGGTTCTATAGGGCTGTACAACGTGCAGGAAGTAGTGGCGGAGTATGTCGGTGAGTATAGAAGGTTCCGAAAAGATCTAAAAGGATCGATAAAGCTGTAGAAAATTTTGGAAGCAGTGGCGGAGTAAATCGGTGTGTCTAGAAGGTTCCAAAAAGTTCTACAAGGTTCAATAAAGCTGTAGAAAGTTCTAGAAGGAGTGGCGGAGTATGTCGGTGAGGCCAGAAGGATCCGGAAAATTCCAGAGGATTCGATAAAGTTTTATAGGTTTCGATAAAGCTGCAACAAGTTCTGAAAGGAGTGGCGGAATTTGTCGGTGGATCTAGAAGATTCCGGAAAGCTCTAAAAGGTTCGATAAAGCCGTAGAAAGTTCTGGAAGGCACGATGGAGTATGTCAGTAGGTCTAGAGGGTTCCAGAAAGTTCTACAAGGTTCGATAAAGCTATAGAAAGTTTTGGAAGGAGTTACGGAATACGTCAGTGAGTTTAGAAGGTTCCGGAAAGTTCTACAAGGTTCTGTAAAGCTTGCCAAAGTTCTGGAAGGAGTGGCATGAGTCTAGAAGTTTCCGAAAAGTTCTACAAGGGTCGATAAAGCTGTAG
This sequence comes from Limnephilus rhombicus, assembly GCA_929108145.2. Taxonomy (NCBI): domain Eukaryota; kingdom Metazoa; phylum Arthropoda; class Insecta; order Trichoptera; family Limnephilidae; genus Limnephilus; species Limnephilus rhombicus. Next base: position 14,885,856 of record OV815270.1, read on the forward strand.
AAAATTCTATAAGGAGTGGCGAAGTATGTCAGTGAATCTAGAACCGAAAGTTCTAAAAATGTCGATAAAGCTGCAGAAAGTTCGGGAAGGAGTGGCGGAGTACGTCGGTGAGACTACAAAGTTCCTGAGTTCCAGACGTTTCGATAAAGCTGTAGAAAGTTCTGAAAGGCATGATGGAATATGTCTGTAGGTCTAGAAGGTTCTAAAAAGTTCTATAAGGTTCGATAAAGCTATAGAAAGTTCTGGAAGCAGTAACGGAATACGTGAGTGAGTTTAGAAGGTTCCGGAAAGTTCTACAAGGTTCAGTTAAGCTGTACAAAGTTCTGGGAGGAGTGGCGGAGTATCTCGGTGAGTCTAGAAGTTTCCGAAAAGTTCTACAAGGTGTGATAAAGCTGTAGAAAAATCTATAAGGAGTGGCGAAGTATGTCGGTGAGTCTAGAAGGTTCCGAAAAGTTGAAGAAAGTTTGGGAAGGAGTGGCGGAGTACGTCGGTGAGTCTACAAAGTTCCTGAGTTCTAGACGGTTCGATACAGCTGTATAAAGTACTGGAAGGAGTGGCGGAGTACGTTGGTGAGTCTAGAAGGTTCCAAAAAGTTCTAGAAGGTTCGATAAAGCTTTAGAAAGTTCTGGAAGGCGCGTTGGAGTATGTCGGTGAGTCTAGAAGGTTCTAGATAGTTCTGGAAGGTTCCCTTACCCTTTAGGATGTTACGAAAGGAGAAAGTACAAGAGGTTTTCAGAAATGAGTTGCGGAGAGTGTCAGTGAGTCTAGAAGGTTGTGGAAAGTTCTAGAAGTCTGGATAATTATATTATTAAAAAAACAATTTGCATGCCGCTAAAACTCAAAGACGAGTCCCGGTACGATAACGGGAGTTATATTGTGTGGTAGCCCTCTATCCTCCATCCATGCGCCCTTGAGATGATTTCAGCGCCCTTGAGATGATTTTTCATGAAAACGGCGCTTTATAAATCAGCCAAATATTATTATGAAGAAAGTTCCCGTTCTTACCTGAAGGGCGTGCTTTTTAAGATATAAGGGCTGAAAGTTTCGCCCCGTTGAAATTTCTAGAACAGTTCAAAAAATTCCAGTGTATTATTTAGCATTCCACCACATTCCAGAACATCTCGGAACATTCTGGAATGTTCTGGAATAGGATGGAACGTTCAGGAACATACCTTAACAGCCCAGATCATTGTGCAACATTCCAGAACACTCCTAAATGTGGTGAAATGATCTGGAACATTATTTTTTTTGTATAGGGCTACCCATATGGGGTATATAAAGCAAGATCCGTCATGGATTTGAACGTCAATTCAATCTCACATCAACTCTATGAGCGATGCCGGACACCCCAGTCAGAGTATTTGAGAGCATTCCACAATGTCCCAGAACATCCCGGAACCTTCTGGAAAATTGTGGAATGTTTGAGAATAGGGAATCGGGAACATTAAAGTGAAACATTCCAGAACACTCTGGAATGTTTTCCTGAGCGAAGCCGGGTAACCCAGCTAGTTTTAAATAAAATCATGAGGATAACTCCCAGTAACCATTTTTGTTCTCCAATGACTAAGATAATCAGCGCATCGGAGTCAAGACGGGCGACTAACATGTTCGATGCATTCTCTCTGGGTTGAGACATGCTCAACCTAATTTCTGTTGAACGTCGACAAGCATTATGGATCTGCAACAAAAAAGTATCGAGTGAGATGGTACACACGTTGAGACATGTTCGAATGAGCGCAAAATCATTGAAGTGTGGGTATTTAGCATTAGGCTAACAATCTTAGACTGACAAACTTTTATTGAAATTATATATTGCCTCGGAAGAATATGCATTGTTTCTCAGGTACACAACACAGTCACAGTAAATAGAGGTAGTACTTCTGTTTATGGTTCTTCAATACAAGCAAAAAAATTAAACACAAATAAAATAATACAAAGCCCTTCAAACGAGGGTTAATTCATAAAGTGTTTGTTCAAAATACTGGACATAATATTGTGCGACCCCTGAGAACCCTTTTTCGAGATGTGTGTAGAAGATGAAAATGTGCGTGCGAACAATTTTTACATAAGAGGCAATATGTGATAACGAGCAGAGTAGTGTAATTAGGTTCAGACCTAATAACTTATCCGATTTTTAAGCCCCAGTTCAGCATTGGTACAGTTAAACCGGACATAAGGCCATTTTACCTATACCTACGCAGTGGTAATAAGTCAGGTTTTTCATTATTCCGACCTTACACGCCGCGCATAGTATTTACACAGGGTTTATAAATAAGACGGAAAGCCTTTATATTGAAAACGTACGATTCAGCTGATTTCTCGTAATCTTGATACGGCTGTGAAGGGTTAAAAATTATCATCTCCCTTTATCATGTTATCCTATTTCAAGTTCAGAGCGGATTTGATTGACTTTATCTTATGTTGAATAACTTTATTATTTATTTATCAATGTTGATAATGACAGCTGTAAAAACAATTTTCAAAGGTTCAACAAACTTAACTATCAAAGTCGTGACTGTTTTATAGTAATTATATGAAATTATAAATTCAATATTTTTACTCTGTAACAATATGGAAACCGCAACCTACCAACTCTGAAGATAAATGAGTAGATTAAAATGCATGCTATATATACCCTCTGAATAAGATGTGATTAATGACTCCAAGGAAATCCCTGGAAGCCACAAGTGCTTACATAATGGGTATGATTAATGTTTTGTGCGGTGTCATTGACTGTTTGCCTAAAGAGAACTTTGCCATTGAACTGTAAACATATTTATGGTTGTGCTGTGCAAACAAACCTATATCATTAGTATGATTCAAATTAGGTACTTTATCATCAAATTCACAATATTTAAATAATAAGCAACTTTTTAATGTTTTTTGTATTTTTTTATTTACATTGGCTCCACACAGGAGGCCCTGAGGAAAAAAAATCCCCCAGGGCCTGTGTCATCTTTGGGGATGCTGTGTGGAGGATATTTTTAGAGAAAGGAAGGAGAGAAAGTTCTGGGAAGGAAAAAGGTATGAGGGAATGGTGGCAATCTGGGGGTCTAGGAGTGACGGAAATATGAATCCATCCCTTCTACTGCGGTGCAAGGCGATGGGTTGAGAGAGACCGGCTACAGAGGTCTAGGTTAGGTCTCTCAACCAATCTCTCCCAATCCGGCCTGCCACGCAGTAGGTGGCATTGGCCGCCAAGACCTGGACAAACCCCTGCTAAGTCACCAAACGTAGCAAACCACTTGGGGTGACCTATGGCAGGGGTGTTGGTTATCCAATAAATGGTTCCCAGGGCGGCGGTACCTGTAACCGCCTCCCAAATTGTGTTAGTTTAGGGCTGAAATACTTGCATTTGTGGTTTGCGTACAATGTGCGATTTGAATGTATCAAAATAGAAACCAAATATTCAGTTTCACAAACCTGTCTGTATAATCGGGGGCGTCTCTACTGCAGATATTGTGCACATAAACTATGTTTGGATTTGAAATATACACAAATTGGTTTATTCATTTATTTATTTATATCTATATATTACAGTTTACACCTTATTGTTAACATTTTTACATATGTAATATATTTTGAAAACATTTTTACATATTAATATTACATTTCATTATGTTGTGTGTTAGGTAGGTTTGAGAAGGTGAAACTGTTGGTTGGTAATATTGTATGTTTCGTGAACACCTCACTAGGAGAACCTGTGCTGAGGTGTTTACGTGTTTATGATTAAGTGTGACAGGTACAGGTATTTATGTGTTGTAGTAGAAAGTTAGTTTTTTTTTCTTTTTTTTAACATTTTAATGGTAATTGTACATAGATTACTTAGAAGAAAAAAAATTGTATGTATGTATTAGATGTATTTCCTATTTTAGACATATTAACTCTTTTCCACAAAAAATTAGAAATTTTTATCGAAAGATTGTTCTTTTATCTAATAAACGCATGTTTTCAATTTTGAGAAAAAATGTTTATTTTTAGTATAATAAGATTATAACCATAGGTCGTTGGCAGATTTGTTAAATTTTATAAAAGGTTTTGTATTATACAACACCCATTTAAAATCAACATGCAGTAAAATAAATCAATACATTATCTGGTAAACGCATGTTTCAGAATTTTAATTTTAGTTTAAATAAAATCATAAAAAAATATATACATGTGTTTCTTGACGAAAATTGGTCCGTTTGTGTATTTATTTGCGCACTTACAAACTAATATATTTCAGATTTTTTTTACATTCTTATTTTGCTTAGACATTATTGAAAAATGATAAATACTTATGATCAAAATATAATTACAAAAAGTATCTACATAATTTAAATAGTTTTATCATCACGCCTTTCAGCATTTTTGGATGTAGGTATAAATTAAAGCAAATTTGGAATCAAATAAAATCGATATTGAGTTATAATTTAAAAAAAGCTGGTATGGAGGCGTTATCGCCCACGTTGAGTACCTATGCTCTACATGCTCAAATTATCTAATCCCAAACTGAATATTTTGCACATTTACAAAATAATTTTTTTTTATAACGTTAACTCCACCCAAGAGGATAATAATTTCCCTCTTGGGCTGTGTTATGTTGTGGATGTTGTTTGGAGGGTATTTGAGGAGAGGAAGGAGTGAACATGGGTCTTGAAGAGACGCATGTTGGGGGGATTGAAAATAATTATGACGGTTTGACAGAAGGTGGCAATAGCGTAATTGGTTAACGCGCACGTCCCGGTTAGACGAGAGGTCTGGGTTTGAGTCCCATTTGCGACCATTGTCTTTTTTCTGTATTTCTGTGTCTTGTTCCCTTTCATATTTTCGTTTAGATTATTATTGTTATCTTCTTCAATAAATATTTTTTATTTATGTGTTGATTATTTATGAATGAAGCTTCATTCTCTTAGGACATTGTTACATAATAATAAAAAAATATTTCACGTATACTAGGTTGGTACTTACTTGCAGGGACTTTTTTCCTTTAAAAATCAAAAATTGATATTAAATAATATTATTTGTTCCGAAAGTTTTTTCTTGCAATTAAATGAAGTTTTAGAACAGGGTTTCCCAAACTTTTTCTGCAACGGAACACTTTGCGAACCCGTAAATTTTAACGGAACACTTGGCTTATTTTTTAGGTTGGTAATTCCTAATAGTAAAATTAAAAATATATATAAATATTAAACACATTATTTATTTAGAAATGCATGCAAATAATGCATTATTTTCACGTTATGTACTCTTAAAATTCTTTGGAAACCTCATCATCTACTTAAAAATTTAAATCTTCCAGACATTCATGTTAGGCAGGAAAATAATCAAAATGATTAGATTGAACTGATAAAATCCAAAATTGTATTTTTTTAAACTTTTTCACCAACAAATATGGCACCATGCTCGTTTATAGTTCGACTGCAGGATGCAGTGAGACTGATTGATTTTTACATTATTTTACTTTAGATAAAGTCGATTTCGAAAAAAATATGGTTGGGTTCCTTGGGATAGAAATTTCCTGAAAAACATTCAGATCCATTATCCCGTTGTTATTATTTCCACATGGCACAGATGTTCATATTATTGACTCTTAGCTCAGTATAAAACATAGTAATAAATTTAAGAGTTTTTTTTTTGTATGTAAAATGAAAATTTACTGCAATAACAACATAAACGGTAACCGACGAGTTCATCGAAAATCAATTCATCGAATGATCAATTCATCGAATCGCCAATTCATCGAAAAACATTTTTTTTGTAGATATTAGAGCTGTCAAAATTAAATACCCAAAAAGGTCTGTTTAACTGAGTTAAATGTGTTTAGCAACTGTCAGTTTCGTAGTGACAATGTAAAATTTATAGGTTATCTCTTTGATTTCCGATTGTCTGATACTGCAAAAAAGGGATATCTAAGGAACGGTGACCAGACAACTCATAATGAAACCAACTCAACAACTCAGAAAGGTCATTAAGAGTGATGATAAAAAAAATATTTAAAAATTGGTTAAATAGGTTAAGTTAGGTTGGGTTAGGTTAGGTTAGGTTAGGTTAGGTTAGGTTAGGTTAGGTTAGGTTAGGTTAGGTTAGGTTAGGTTAGGTTAGGTTAGGTTAGGTTAGGTTAGGTTAGGTTAGGTTAGGTTAGGTTAGGTTAGGTTAGGTTAGGTTAGGTTAGGTTAGGTTAGGTTAGGTTAGGTTAGGTTAGGTTAGTTTAGTTTAGTTTAGGTTGACCAATGCTTTTTTAACTTCTCGGTCCGCTCGGCGTTTCTCTCAAATATCAACAAAATATATTTTTTCGATGAATTGTCGATTCGATGAATTGATCATTCGATGAATTGGTTTTCGATGAATTGATTTTCGATGAACTCGTTTTCGATTAACTCGTCGTGAACCGCATAAACGGTTCTTTCAACTTCCATAAAGCTTAGTCACTGTACCTGGAAGGGTTTAGTACCTAACTTAAGAACTATTGTGAAATATTTATACAAATAATAATTTCTTGTGAATAATATCAGTAGTGTTGAAATATGAATATCTGTTTATTATATTAAATTAAATTATTCCGACAAACTGTCGCGGAACCCCTATTCAGGTTCAGCGGAACCCTGGTGTTCCGCGGAACACAGTTTGGGAAACCCTGTTTTAGAACATTATTTTATGCTCAATAATAAAATTATGTATAGTGCTGTTTTTGTGAAATATGACTACTAAGGCGCTGCAAAATATTGTGAGGCTGAAGGTAGTGGGGAGGGGAAGGAGGGTGGGGAAGTTACCTGGCTATTCAGATCTGACCACCAACATGGCTAAAGCCATTTCAAGCAACGTTTCAATTCTGAATGGTGGTCTTACACCAGGGCGATACTGAGAGTATCTTCCACTTTGGAACGTGCCGCAAATATACCTACTGTATATTATTTTAAATTAATTAATTGGAAAATAACACAAATTAATAATTTATTTGCCACTCCTTGATTCGATCCCAGAGTCAAGAGCCTTACCGCTCGACCACGCCTGCCGTCATTGATAATCCACCGGGAGCACGCAATACGCAAGAGTGAAATTTTATAGAAAATATATTTATTTTCTAGACTAGGTACTTATCGTACTAGGTACTTACATCGTAAAATTTCAAAATCCAAAAATTTTAAAAATCCAAAAATTTTAAATTTCCAAATCAAAAAAATTTTAAATATCAAAAAATTTCTAAATCCAAAAAATTTCAAATTCCAAATAAATTTCAAAATCCAAAAAAATTTTAATTTCAAAATATTTCAAAATCCAAAAAAATTTCAAAATCCAAAAAATTTCAAAATTCGAAAAATTTCAAAATTCAAAATATTTAAAATTTCCATTTAAAAAAAATTTTGATTTTCAAAGAAATGTTAAATTTGAAACACCAAATTTAAATATTAATAATTAATTCAAATTACTAACTATTATTGGTACCTGTTCGGATATTGTACAGCTGAATAAATTGATGTGCTCAGTAGGTAGGTACTGAAAGTAGGAACTATTTTTCTGAAAATATTTAATTCATGGAATCTTAGAGTATCCGAGATGGATATCAAATTACGCGTCTCAACCTACACAATCCGAAGGACTAAGTGAAAAAATTGAGCGGTAAACTCCTAGGCCCCTTTTTGCAAGATAAGGCTCTATTGATAAACTGGAGTAAGTAATTCCAAATATCTGGAAAAAACTAAAGTTATTGCGATCCTCAAACCCAGAAAAAAAAAGGTTTTTATATATAAGTTTTAAGATTTTCACGGCCAAAAGCATTTTCGTTATTTGTTTTTGGGGTGTTGCGCTACCTCCTTTAGCCAACGTTTCGGACATCGTTGCATTGTCCATCATCAGGGCAGATCCGGTAGATCCGGTAGATGTGTAATTTTTAGTCGTGAAGTGTGTGCTTATTTAATTCGAAGTAACCCCAAAAACAAATAACGGAAAAGGTTTTTATAAATTAAATTAAATGAAATACTGAACGCCCTGACTCGGGCGGCTGGATTGGTTCTGTAGCGGATGTACTGAATTGAGCGGTAAGCTCCCTGGGCCGTTTTTAAGTGTCGGCGACTTAAGTGGCTCAGTGGTAAGAGTCTTGAGCAGGAAATTATGCATTTCGGGTATCAAATTACGCATATCGACCTGCATAACCAGAATGGCGCAGTGAAAATTGAGTAGAAAGCTTTTGCGAGAAAGGGCCCGTACTGAACGCCTTGAACCGGGCGACCGAAGTAGCCCGAGAGCAGGTGTACAAAATTGAGCGGTCGACTACCTGTGCCCTGCCCCTGGGCGCACATTCCTCGCTTTATCCACATTCAAACATCGTTTTTTCCTCACAATTTAATTAAATACGCTCTCCTTGCTTTGTCCGCGTTCACACGTCAAATCGCTTAGTATTAACCAGCAGTGGCGTGCACAGAACTTTTGGTGAGCTAGAGCGCTAAGATTAAAAAAAACGACATTATTGATGTTGTTGTAGCTGAAAATGAATTTTATTTTTTTTCGAAATTTCAATTTTTTGTATGAAGATTTTTTTATCTAGGGTAGGCATATGCCTACCCTGAGTAAAAAATCTTCATAGAAAAAATCAAAATTTCGAAAAAAAAAAAAAATCATTTTCAGCTATAACATCAATAATGTCGTTTTTTTTCAATCTTAGCACTCTAGCTCACTAAAAGTTCTGTGCACGCCCCTGTTAACCAGTTAGTTGCCTGCAACGGGCAAAAGCTAGTTATCATTAATATTCAAAATAAATATTTATAACTGATTCCAATGTTTATTTTCCCTAAAGATGTGGAGACTCGGAGTGCTTCTTCTACATGGAGGTTGGTCGCTCCAGCGTGACGGGGGCAGGGGAGCTGTGGATGCACACGGAAGACCCCAACATAGCGCAGAGCATGCATGCAACCATTCTACAGTACGTATTCTCCCCTTTAAATCTATGCACTTTGTTGATATGGCCTTCACGGCTCCCGCTGGAAATTGAACAGAAGGACACCCATTGTGCTATCATCCATGATTCATCCTATTCTCTCGTCTTTTTTTTCTTTCATAATTTATTGAGGAACTCTTCCTGGCATGCCCTTTTCTTATTTGATGCAATCTGATTAGAATTATAAAGTAAAATTGGCTATTGGTGATATTGGCAAAATATGCATTATGATCGTAGCATATTATCTCATACAACTTGAAAAAAATGCCAAAAATTTAATCCCTCTCACACAATTTCAGTATAAAGCTGCCAGATGTACAGTAATTTTTACTTTGCAAAGATAAAAAACGTAGGTGCTCATTACTTTTCACTTTGCAAAGGTAGCATTCCTGTTGTAAAAACATAGATGCACAATACTTTTCACTTTGCAAAGGTAGCATTCCTATTGTAAATACATAGATGCACAATACTTTTCATTTTGCAAAGATAGCATACCTACTGTAAAAACATAGATATTCAATACTTTTTGCTTTGCAAAGATAGCATCCCTACTGTAAAAACATTTATGCTATTCACCCCTCCGCAACGTAAACAGATATATGCGTTAAAAATACGACAGCAGTCAAGTACAATAAGCGTGTTTACACGTCAGCGTGTGTGTCTCCATAGAAATCGTTCTGACTCTGTTATTGTTTTAGTGACATCCCTAAAATAAAAAGTGAAAGGTCGATAGTGAATCATGCTGCACATCTCTATTCAAGTTGGCCATAGAAATACATAAAAAGAACATTCTGTCAGACGCGCAGTCTGACACATAATTTATCCCGCCAAATTTCCTACGGGTGGGTCGACCGCGCCCGACATTGTTAATTTTTATTAAATATTTTTATATGAAATGATAAAAAAGTGAGGTGACAAAAGTGTTTATTACACATTTATATAATATAATAAGTATTGTTGTTTGTGTATATGTATAAGTATTGTGATTTTAGTACCGTTTTCACATAAAAACATCACGTGAGTCATTTTCACATTTTTTTAATGTTTGCATTCTAAATTTTAATATTTATTTGTAATATAATAATTCTAAAGCTTATTTTGTAACCTTTCTAAAACAGTTTTTACTATTCGGCTTCGTTCAGAAATGTTTCATTTATAGAGCTTTAATTGTGAAGCGGTAATAACACAAAGTTTTTGTAAAATGTCATTTCGTTAAAGACATTAAAAGTGCATATTGGCGATTTTCTGAGGGGTTAAATGAGCTCTTTTAAATATATAAAATATAGAAATGAATAAAATGCTTATCTACTCCTAGGCCAAAAAAATTGATTTATTTCGATATTAGAAAATGTTTGAACAATTTCACCAAAAGTCAGAGAGTGAAGAAGTTGAGTTTACTCCGGGCAGACTCTCACCCCTACAACATATCGACGCTGGATGTGTTCTATCGGTTCATCTCTTCAGTGCCAGCAACAAAGTTATTAATTTTATTTTAGACCTATTTCTACTAAATCTTTGATCCTGTTTAATCTTGCAGTGCCATGTCGAATTCTGCCAATGTCAAGGAGGAGCTGGGCCCCATTCGGCTGCGATCTTCATCAGCGAACGAGGCGTCCAAGCCCATCTCCGTCCTATCCCGCCGGCAGACCCACACGGGCACCAAGTCCCACGGTCTCTCGCCTTCCAGTGGTATGTTCACTTTTCTCATTACAATTGTTATTTTTTTTTCCGTCCGATGGACTCGGAGTTTAGCTGCTTTTTTTTAGCAAAACGAAAGGATTTGAATTAAAACAAATCGCAATTAAATTCCAATTTTATTATTTTAATATAATAATTTATTATTTTACTAAATAAGCAGCCGAACTTCTTGTCCATTTTAATTTATTTTATGTTTAGATTTACTATAAGTTTTCCTTTATAATAATTAACTTTTGTGTGTGATCATTTTATAGACTGGTGTTTTAGTGAGTGCATTCTTTATATTTTCAGTAGTTTAATGCACCTTTGTAGTAATAGAGTTTTTAAATACGAAATGAGTTATTAGGTAGAATAGATTTGATGTTTGTGATTAATTTAATTAAAATTTGGTCAGTGTTTTATGCATTTACTGATTTTATTATATAAGGTACTTGGCAAATAGATTTTTTTTGAAAATGTAGTTAAGTACTTTAGCATTTTCTATTTCACAATCAAAAATTATGTTAATAAGGAAATTAAAGAAAAATAATATGACTTAAAAAATATGTATTTATGTAGATTGGCAAATGCTGTTTTTGAATACATAGGTTTTATTATATAATTATACATAGAATTAATAAATCTTAATTTAAAAACAATTAAAACTGTAAGTATGAATGTAAACGAGGCAAGGAATGTGTGCCAAGACCGGGATGTTTGGCGGTCCGTCCTCTCTGCCTACCCCTGCGGGGAAACGGCGTGATGGTTAGTTAGTTTTAAAACTGTAAGGACTCAATGCTCTATTGATCAGCGGGTTCTCACAGTACTGACACCACCACCTCACAAATCAGTCGGCCGCATGCATTAAGAATGCGGACAATTTTTGTGCCAAGTTGCGCTGCCAAGACTCGCACACTGGTCACCGCAGCGTTCATACCGACCCGAATGGGACTGACCTCACTGTCAACCGATAAAACTGAAGTACATGTAACGACATGCGTTCCCTGCCAGATTTCGATCGTATTGGCGGATTTTGAAAATGACTATGAAATGGACATTTAAAAAAAAGTGTGAGTGAATGAAAAAAATCAACTCACAAAAAACGAAGTTTTTTTTACCATAATTACATGAAAAATAAAAATAAAAAAAATTTCAAATATCTTGTAAAACTTTAAACTTTAAATTTTTTTTTGGCTTGACTGAGTTTTGAACCTTCCTACCCAGTGATCGGAATCAACTGCGCTACCAACCGGGCCGAATTGCGAGTTCGTAAGGCCAAAATTTATTTTGTATATTAAGTGCTTTAATTTCTTTGAATGTTAGAAAAATGCATACATGTCCGCATGTGTACGTGATTGCCACCAAAAGTTGATAGATTGCATTGTTATTGACAACGAGTCTATCTGCTTGGGAAGTGGGTAAATTTCCTCTTCCAAGATTCCACATTATTCAATCAAGATAACAATAGTGAAATTCAAATGGATGTATGTATATAAAAAGAGTTTTATCCTGTGTTATATCTGAGTTCCTTTTTAAAATATTTTGAAACCAATTTTCTTTTCCACATATAATTTACTCAAATGAATTAGGTTCGGAACACACTGTTAAAAATCCTTTGATGGATAAATGCAATTTCTCCGAAAAAGGAGTTAGTGTGTGTTAAATCAAGTCCATATAACAATACCTAATGCTTTTCTTTATTCTTCCAGCAATGTTAACCTTACTTAACAGTTAAATATACTTTTACAAAAATTTCTAGTGTAACTATTTTCTGGTATGGTTCTCTCTCGGCTTCAAATGGACAAAAAATCTCTCAGTGTATATAGATTAGAAATTCACATATTTATGTATAATATTTCACATAACGATACTTAAATGTTCATATTATTTGGCATGTGGTGTCACCATGATTTGTTTTGAATGTTTTGTGCATTCTTTTCCTATTGTGATAGGTGTTGGTAAATATTTTTGAATCTATAATTAATAATTATTTATAAGTACACAAGTTATAATTTTTCCTGGTACTGCAACGAACAGCTCTCACTTTCTTATTCAATCAATTTTATTAACAAATTAAATAATTCAAACCGTATCTGATCTGGTACTGTGTTCAAATAGGCTATTTTTATGGAAATTAATTGTGTTTACAATGATAATTCCAGAGGAATTGTTAAGGATGGGAGATATAACCATACATATTTATAAATGTTTAATGATATTTGGAGCTCGGAACTTTTAACTCATTCCAAGTCCTTGGTGTACCAGACATACAAGGGTCGATCAATAAGTACCCGTGTTAGGTGTGAAGATGCAAGTGAAGATGCATTTCTTTAACCCCTAAAAAAATACGGTTTGCCAAACTCTTCAAAATGCGCTTCTGTTTGGGCGATAACCTCCTCGTTTGAGCTGAATTTTTTTCCCACGAGCCATGTTTTCATGCTGGGTAACAAAAAGATGTCACAGGGAGCCAGGTCGCAATTCATAGTGCAATTTCTGAGATAATTATATCTTAGAATTTAGATATTATCCATGGTTATATCCATTAGCCTTTTTGTTCGGCATGCTGGGTAGTAATAGCCTCGCCGATAGAAGGAAAACTGCTTTGCTGACAACAGCATATAAACTTCTAAACGGTAACATCTGTATTCCCGATATAATACAAAAATTTGAGTTTTATGTCCCCGATAACTTCACAAGAGCACGCAGACATAGAACTCTTGTTGTTCCGAGATGCAGAACTAACTTACCATTAGTAATACCTCTCGGAAAAATAATTCTGTTACTAAATTACCTGTCCCCTGATACAGATATTTTTCAACTAAATATTCAAAAATTCTAAAACGCTATTATTACTTAATAAAATAAAATTTATGTTTATTATTGGTTATGTACAACTGTAAATGTGCACTAAAAATAACTAAATGAAAATAATAAAAAAAAATCATGTAATTTGGTCACGACAGTTCCGGATGAATGTGCTGATGCGTTATCCGCATGTTGTCCACCGTGAGCAATTGCCGCACACATCATGCTGATACATTTCTCACACTTAAACTTATCGGGTAAAGTTTTGATTCCCGTTCCATTTGTCATGCCTACGGCCTCTGCTACTTCGCACACTTTAGTTCGGTGATCAGCAAGAATCAAGTCATGGTCCTTTTTAACAATTTCCTTGGCAACCACGTCTGCCGAGTGGCCTGGACGCTCCTCACCAAAAACAGATGTACAACCACGTTTAAATTAGATTACGTTGAACCAATATCTCATGGTCGTCATAGATCGTGAAGGGTCCCCAGATACAGCATACAACTTTGCTTTTGAAACACGTGCGATACAACTGGCAGCCAAATAAAAAAAACTATGAATCAGTCTGAAATTTAGTATGGTGTTATTTGATAGATGGCAGTACATGACGGTAATGTCAACTTCCCTCAGCAAAGCCAACTGATTTGAAACACGGGTACTTATTGATCGACCTTCGTATTTGCCTCTTTAAAACAATAAAAATAGGATAAGAGTTTTGATTCTATATTCTTTTCTGGATCGACAATAATATTAGAGACTTCAGTCTTGCCTCCATGGCACAAATTTTACAGAGCCCTGAATGGGTTAATTTAACAAACGAGTTTTGCAATTTGTCTCCTAATTTTGTCAGAACTGCAGTCTCATTATCTTATATTTTGTTTACATTTGAAGGTGTTAGGATTGTATTTTTCACAAATACAAACAAAATGATAAATAATTTGAAGGTTTTCATTCAATGAAATCTCTTCAAATTATTAGGTTGAAAGCAGTCAGAAAGACAGAAATAGAATTAATGTTTAACTGTAAGTGTATGAAGTGGCTGGCGATGGTGGTTGTGTTGTGTTGTCTGTCTGTTGAAACATTGACCACGAGTGGGCTTGCACATGGCTGTTTTTGCAGAGAGCACATTCTGCAGCGGACGTAGTTGTGTGGGCTTGTGTATTAGCCCGTGTGAGAACGCCTCTGCGGCGTACTGCGCCCCCCAGCAGCCCGGGCCGGAGGGGGCGGGGGCACAGGGGACAGAGGGGGCGGCGGGGGCACAGGGGGAGGCCGCCCAACCTTCCGGTATGCACCCATCCCTTTATCCTGCCACTTTACAGATGCGCTCCAGTGTTCTGTCGGGCTTACAATACATGTTGCTTCTGATTGTTGGTCATTCATTGTCACACGGTCAACTGGGATTGGCGACATCCGCTACTATTTGATGTACATGCGCATTCTCTCATTACACTCACTTCCTTCATACTAATATTCATTTCGATACCGTACTACACTTCATATTTATCTTTTCTTTAAACCAATCTATCTTAGAAATGCAATATAAATTAATTGCATGTAATCATATTATTTTTTTCAATACTTCACGACAATAGAAGGCGTATTGTCAAAATACTGACATTAATTTAATTTCTATCAGCAGTGACTACTTTCTTACAACATTCAGTCACACTTAAAATAACAATATTTTAATAAAATTTCTTTTTAACTATTTTATTTTTATGAATATTCAAATTTCTGCAACTACTCTCAAAGTGCTCATTCTTATTCTCTCAAGGGTCGTATAATAACCTCGTATCCTCATCTCTTAACACAATTACTTACTGGAAACAAAATTTAAAAAAACAACTTAAAAATATATTAAATCTTATTAGATGTCTGTTTTCACCTTTTTCCACTGATTCTATCTAAATTCTCAGTAAGTTTCTTGCTGCATGGAATGAAAGATTTTGTTGGAAGACTATTTCTTAATTTTCTGTGCAGAATATCTGAATTGCAGACGGCACAGAATTAATAATGGTTTTAAATGAAAGTTTTTTTCTCTTTCTTCGCTTTGAGTCTTTGAAAGTTTTGAACGTATGTGATTCAGCGTTAAGTGTGCTTCTAACATCAGTGTTTAAAAACCTTTAGCAGTGTTAATACATGAATGAGTTATGCATGATAAAATTTAAAAAATCGATTCACTTTGAGGTTCCTAGTCTAACTCAATATTTATTTAATGCTTTTAAAGGTTTTGATTGTTTGTGATTCAGCGTTAAGTGTGCTCCTAACATCAGTGTTAAAAACCATTTGCAGTGTTAATACACAAATTAGTTTTGCATGATGAATTTACACAACCGATTAACTAGGAGGTTCCTAGTCTAACTTATGTGATAACGATAGGAAGTATTTTTAAAAGTTTCTACCATTAAATAATCAGTCAGCATGTCATTGGATATCGTTACATACAACAATAAACCACCACTTATTCAGATAGCAGCATCACTTCAACCGAACCATGCGCATAGTTGTACGAAATCCATCCTTCACAGCCTAACAACATTGATATTGTTTTATTTAAAAGTTTTTTTGATCATCCTCTCAAATTATTTGTTAATACGAGTATATTGGTGTAATTTAATTGGAGCGGAATGAATTGCTAGTATCCAGACGGGATTGACATCTAGATAAGTGGTATTTTATTACATTTTGTGGTAGGGTTTGTGGAAATCTTAAAGTCGTCATTGTGTGTGCTAGGACTATACAAGATTTAAACTGGGAACCCCTTCCCAGTGGGAGAAACGCAGTTGTAACTCTGACGGAGGACAACTATTGAGATGTTTTAGTGACTAAAAAGAAAAATAAAACTGAAATGGATTAGTGACCTAAAAGCCAATTACTTTATAACTTCACTCTTCCTGTTTCTTACTGGCACTCCATATCCCGATATTGGGGTTCCATAGATTCACTTCTGTGTGGTGGAACTCTTGGGCGGTATGTATACGATGACTAGGATATAATGTATATACATAATGCATACAGAGATGTCTTTAGGATTGGCCCTAGGTCTAGGTACGGTTGTGCGACGAGGACGAGGGTGAGGAAGAGGAAGGTGAAGATGTGTGTGTTGTGGCTGTGACGGTTGTTTGTCCTCACCAGGCTGCCAGGCGGGCGAGACGAGCGAGGAGGGCGCGGTATTGAGTGTAGTCCACGAGCGCACCCGCTCGCTGCCCCTGACGGGCGAGGAGAGGGCGGTAGCCGGGGCGGGGGCTGGGGTGGGAGCGCCTCGCTTGGCCGAGCCTCCGCGGGGGCTCACCAATGGGTGCAAGCGCTGGCAGAAGGCCTTCACCACGTCTCGCCGCGCTAGCACCGGTTGCCGCATGGCTTCTGTCGGCCAGACATTTCCTCGTACGTATCCCCATGAACAAGTCGAGGACTATTTGTATATAAAGACCAACACTGAGAGATCTTTGCAAGGCACCGCTGAGCTGTTAAAAGCACTTTGCATGTTGCAGATTAACTAGTTCGCTCCCAATCACCCTCACTGGCGTTTTCATTTTTTATTTCACAATTCAACAAATCTATTAGACATATCATCAAAGAAAAAAAAAATCTGTGTGATCTCCGTCCACGGAAGAAAATTTCTTTTTAAAAATTGTAAAAAGTTAACAGTAAAAATTTAAGACCTTAACATTTGTCATTTGAATGTAACTTGTCTCCATTATTCTAATGACTCAAGGTACCAGTAATGGTGACTGGCATAATGATCTTTCAGTGTGTTCATTATTATTACTAGCAATTTGAACAATAAACAGTATCTTTGCAATACATATCTGTAGATAGTGTCAGTATAGTAATTAACTTGTATATATTTAGAATATAGGCATGCATACATAATATTACGTAATCACTAACTAAAATTATTGGAAAAAAGTATTGTATTTCATATTTAAGATATTGTTATGTATTAACAAACAGATTTTACGAAATATTTGTGCTCAAATTGAAGATGCCCTGAAAGAACATTCTTGTGGAAAATAAATTGAAAAAAGCTATCTCTTATATAAAATTACGAACGAAAATAAAGTCAAAAATATTAAATTTATATTTAATATAATTGTAAATAATTCCTTCTCATACATTCTGGTATATATTTCTGTTGCATGTTGTAACATTCATATTATATTATGATCATGCTTGATATGAGCTTTCTATATGCTTTATTTACTCTTTTTAATGCTGTCATGTCCTTTATATTCAATTATAAACATATTTTATTTTAAATTCCAAAAATGTATGTTTCGGTTTGAAAGAAAATAATCAAAACATTATCCACATATTACCCACTTCTATGATTTAATTTGTAAGGGGGACCTAGTAAGGAATATGCTATCTTGAAATATTCAATTATTCGCAATAAAATACAAGATTATGTAAAAAATTTGGTCATTACAAAATTAGTTCGATTATATTTATGTATGTATATTTTTGTATTACAGGTAAGATTTGCTTTGATGCTAATTGCTAATCTTTGTAAAATTATTAATCATATTGTTATAAATAAATAATACTATTTTATGTAAACATGATAATGTGGATTATGCATGCCTCGCTCTTAGATCATATCATGCAATTTCTTTTTGTATAATGACACGCGAGAGAAATTTTTTGTATAATAATTCTGCATTGCATTAAAGAAAAAGTATTCTTTGGCAGATTATATTTTTTGCCGCTTAATTTTATGTCTCCCTGGATGCTAATAATTTGTTATAAGTTTTAACCATCAAATTCAATAACAACTTTTTGCAAGTCATTTTACAGAATGAAGCTAAAAAAATTGTTAATTTGTAGCTGTTTAGAATATTCAGCCTTACTCATAATGAAACCTTAACACGGCGCTGTAGCGTCGCGTTAGTTATACAGGGGAGGGGGCCTACACTGCTCATAATCCCAATATTGCTCGACAGCTGGATAATGGGTTATGATTTTTTTACGGTAGCAACACTCTGCTCCAAAGCTGAAAAACGCGGTCAATTTGGCATTTCGCGGCGTGTTGCTAACTTCACGTTTATTTGTATGTCAAAATATTATTCAAATTGGCACAGAGAACTTGGGGATCGGTAGATATTTTGCCACCCCGTTTATTGTTCACATCCAAATACGGCCGTACCAAGTCAATCAAACGTCTCATGTTAATTTTTGTAAATCTATATTTAGACGTAAAATCTCCTTCCGTAAGTGCCGCAAATGGATCGTACCTTTTTTTTTACCTTTTCGGTAGCCGAGGTGCACGAATGCCGCGAAGACGGTCAATATTTGCCAAAACTCCATTCAAAACGTCAAGATTCTCAAAAAAGTTCGCCATTTTGAAAGTTACTTATACTGCCGTAGTACTGTTAACCCTGGTGATCGGGCGGTTTAAATTCTGACAGCTACTAAATCTCCCGTACAGCGACGGGGTAAGAAAACGCGCATGCGCGCGGTTGACCCACCATTATGAGTAACAATTACACCTAACCCGTTCTTGCTCTCGCGGTGTAATCTTACGTTGCGATTATGAGTAAGACTGATTATACTTCATTCTGCAGAACGATGCTAATTAAAAAAATATTTTATTAATGATTTAATCAAATATGTACTAACATTTGGGGTGCTTCTTAAATGTACATTATGAATTTCCCTTTTTATCAAATACTTGCATACTTTGTTTCACATAAATTTTTTACTCAAAATACTACAATTTTAACAGTCTTATAAATATAACGGTCAATTTAAATTGAACAAAGCATGTTTAGTATTTGAATATCTATTTGTTTCAATAGTACATAAATTTATGTTCTAATGTAAACATATATCGACTGCGGTTTGGTGAAACCCTTTGAGCCACAAAATGAAAACTTTACAGGAGACAGTAAAACAAATATTTACAAATTCCTAAAAGTAGTCAAAAAAACTTGAAATTTATACGAAAGTTGTTATTTGTTTTTCAAAGTAATATATTGCAATTCTATTTATAATTATGAACGATTTGAGGATAGAATAATTTCATCTGTTTTTTTTTTTCAAAATAACCTCAACTGTTTTTTTTTTATTATTTTAAATTTTATATTAAAAATGTTTCTTGTTTTTAGTATTAAAAATGCCTAAATCAGCAAAAAATATTTTACCATCTTGTAATTCCACAACTAATCTATATGAAACCATTGAAAAGCAATTTTCCTAAAAAATTTGACTTGGGAAAGGTTTTACCAAAACACAGGCGATATGTAATTACATTATTATAAATAAATAATTCTTATTTAATATTTTCTCCTTGAAGGGTGATTATGTTTTTATTGATATTAATTTATTAAGTTTTTGCATAAATTTTGAACATTATTGGCTGTTAAACATTTAAAAAAGAAAAATTATTACATTTATCTACACAATTTAATTAAAAGACAGGACTTTTTCTTAACATATTTTAAATTCTGACAGCCTCCGTGGTTGAGGGGTAAGGCTCTCGACTAGCATTCCAAAGGTTGAAGGTGAAAAGTCCCCGCGTGCGCAAATAAATTTTATTTGATTGATTTGTGTTATTTCACAATTAATTAATTTAAAGTAATATATAGTGTATTTGCAGCACGTTCCAGAGTGGAAGATACTCTTAGTATCACCCTGGTGTAAGACCACCATTCAGAATTAAAACGTTGCTTGAAATGGCTTTAGCCGTATTTGACCAGATCTGAATAGCCAGAAACTTCCCCACCTTGCTCTTCCCCATCTCCTTCCCCTCCCCACTACCTTCAGTATCACAACATACCCCAAGTTAGGGTGTCATAGTCTTACTGGCTGGAGACGGGAGTAGTTGGGACTATTGTGCAGTATTCATATAAAAAAAAATTGAATATTTGTTTAGAATAGTGAGCATCCAGTACAATTCTCTTGGATTTGTTTTGAAATATTGTTATTATTTAAATTCCTTCTAAATACATATTGTAATGCCAATGGATCAAACTGTGATATTTCTCAAAAGGGGGTTTTCTCTTTGTAAAGCTTAGATTATGTTTAGTTTATAAAATTTATAATCCAATTTATGATCCACAATAATATGTATTCATTAAAAATCCTATTTCCCCAAACTTGAACTTTCATAGCATTTAAAAAAAAAAACTGGTCTAGAGTCAATTAGCAGAATAAACAAATTCTAATTTAAACTGAATATTGTGTAATAAATTTGAATGTTCAATTTGTGTTCATATAAATTGGAATAGCTTATCTAAGCTTATAAACTTCATTGTAATATATAATCATCGAAGTTGATAATATTAACAAATCTCAATTAATATAATCTTCTTAAAGGATTAAATTTAAATTTGTTTTTTGGGAGTTAAAATCTTCATATCATTGCTTTTAAAACTTCATAAAAATAAAAATGCAAGGAAAAAAACATAAGCTTTTTATGCGTGTATTCTCTGGACTAAGCCATTTGTTTGGGTGTTTCAGTGGGTTTGGTGCAGGGCGTGGCGTTGGGGGTGCGCGAGCGCTGCGACAGCCTGCCATCAGCTCGGCGGGGGCCTGGCGAATCCCCCGGGGCGGCTACGGGGCCCGGGGTAGGCCTGGGCGGGGTCGTGGGAGGCCCCCGCCCACACAGTATGTATTCCCGCGGGCTGAGTCACTCGCCACCCACAGGCATTGCCAACAGCCCCCTCAGTCCTCACTCGGGTAAGGATAAAATAATAATATGAATGTTTTAAAGAATGGAGCGCAACTTAGTAAGTGGATAGTGACATCAGATCGACAGTACCAAAGAACAATGTTGGATCTGATAAAAATTGAAAATCGTCTGGTTTGCTTATTTTAACTTCTTTTTGATGATTTAAAAGTCTGTATTTTCGGAATTTTCAATAAAATGTAATGAAATACATACATACAGGGTGCGGCAGGGAAACTTGGTGATTTGAATTGGACGCCGACGAGCGAGGCTTGGTCAGAAAGGGGTGGGGAGGGTCTCATTGGAAAGAGGGGGTCTTGAAGTTTTGTTACACCACAAGCCAGTTGTCGTCATGCGTTGGACAAAGAAACAGCGTGCGTTTGCCGTCGAGGCCTACTTTTGGAACACTTCCACGAGCGCCTTATCTCCTTGAGGGGTGACGTACCGTGGCCGGCGCGCTTCCCCGATTTGGCACCCTGTGATTTTTTTTATGGGGATATCTCAAATCCATTGTTTATAATGACAAACTCCGGCCCCTGCAACACCTGAAGGACAACATCCGCCAAGCCATCACCAACATTCCCGTCGATATGCTCGAAAGAGTGGAGCTAAACTTCAAATCTAGGGTAGATCAGTGTATCAGTGATGTCATTTTTAAAACTACTTAAATCAAAATTTCAGAATGTGAACTATACGATACAAAAAGAATTAAATCGATATTTAAAGTGCTTTTTCTTTTATTGACTTTTAAAATCAGCAAGTTTCCCTGCCGCACCCCGTACTTCTTATATTCTATATTTCTTGATCTCAAAAACAGTAAAAATGCAGAAACGTAACTTTAAAAAGCCCCCTTTGAAAACTACAAATCGGCCCAACCCACATTGTTTTTCGGGGTACGCCTATATAACCCATCTGTATATTTGACATCCATGAAATACGAAAATCCATATTTTAAACAAATCAAATGAAATAGTGTACAAAAATATTATAGCTGAAGTAATTTCTTTATAGGAGCCTATTCAACTGACAGTGCTGGATCCAGCATATCGATAGACGAGCCGGATAGTTTCCCTCACCACACCATGCTGCTGGACGACATGCCCCACACCACTATGGGCCGTCTGATCAATTCCCGCACTCCCGACGAGAGAAGCATCCCGGAAGAAGCTGGAGATGATCCGCTCTGTCTCTGGCAGCCGGAGAAGTGCCTGTCTGAGAGTGTGGAGAAGAACTACACACAGAAGAGTCTCTCCGAGAGTTTGGAAAGGGGGTTCACCACATTTGGTTTGATGAAGGACCAACTGCAGAAGGAGCACTCCATTAAAGAGCACATGAAGGACCACTCATTGAGAAAGAGATCTGTCGGAGGGCTTCCCGAGATGAGCAGTCCGGTGCCCATTACGGGAACTTCACCTCAGGACTCTGGCGGATACATGCCCATGTCTCCAGCTAGTTCGGAACCTACCAGAATGTAAGTACCACCCTCATTTAATTGATTACACTTCTGGTACAGGATTATGCAATTTGCTTGAGATTGAATTGTCAGTAAGGAAATCTAGTAAAAAATGTTATGGTTTAATAATATATGTACAGCGTGTAATAGTAATTACAAAACAAAACAATATAACAATTTTTTGTTGTTGTTTTTAAGGCGATCCAATCCAGGAAAAAATCGAAATCGGAATTCACGCCCCTTTATGGGAGGAGTTTGAAAATACTTAATAAAAAGCTTTTGGAAAGGTTGGAAAAGGTATTTGAGAAAAAAAAATTACAGGTTGATTTCGTAAAAACCTGTAAAAAACATTAACTCCCTTTTTACGCATTGTTTATTGTAATAAAACGGAAATTTAAAATTGATTTCACGAAATCAAGCGACGCGGAGTGACGCGTCCATCTCCCGCTCCGTTCGGGGCGTGACTGATACGAAGTTGGTTTGGCGACTGTGGCGTGGACAGTAGTTCTTCAGTGGACGCCATAGGGTTCACTTTGAAAAACCGAATTCGTCGACTAGCGGCCGTATTGTAAAATAACAACGCGAAAATGCATATTTTATTTTATTTTGGGAAGATCGGGAGTAAATATCAACTTTTTTTGCGATTATTATAAAATAAACTGAATTTGCCACATTAAACAATAAAACCATATCCGAAAAGGGGAAAATAGGAGAGTTTGGACTTGAAAGTCTGTTTTTTAGACCTTATACTTTATTTTTTTATAGGCTTATTAAAAGACTTATAAAAAAAATGACCAATATTTTTAAGGGCCAAGGTATATTCTACACGCAGTATTTAATTGAAGCATCTATAATACTTCTAAGCGATCAAATTTTCAAAACAAAACATATGATTTTGTATGATTTTGCATTATTTACTATGACTTCATCTTAACCTCTGGGTGGCCACGCCATTTCACGAAAATTCACGAAATTTCACTAAAAAAGCACCACTTTGAATTTTGAATTGAATGTTTTGTCGATTAATTTTGAGCTATTGTATATTTTATTGACTGAAACACGTTCCTAGAACAATAAACTATGTACCAAAACAACATTACTTGCGTTAATTACGTAAATTAATAGGTTTTACTATGTTTTAGTCGAGGAACACGCATAAATTTTGACGGTTAAAAATCGCGGCAAAAATGACATTTCTATATCATAGATAAAATAGTTCAAAAATATTCTGTTGCAAGGTGAATGCAATTTATATGCATCTCACAGAGTAATATTGGCACAAGCGATTCTGACCCTGTTCTTCATACGAATTCTGTACATAGAAGGGCTAAAATCGCAGACAAACAGTTTTTGGTCGAAAATTTTATTCAAATTTTCCAATTATTTTCTCGCGCATGCGCATAATACGCGCGCGCCCGCGCGTCTCCGGCCCATTAGAGGAAAACCATATGGGACTTAAATGCCTACAAATTATTTAAAAAATATTCCATGTTCTTTTTTTTAATCTTCGATTCTTTCTAATTATTTATTTTGGGATTTGTTGATTTCACACCAACCCGTCTGGGAATGGCCTTTGTTAACCGACAAAACTGAGGTACGTTTGACGTCACTCGTACCTCACCAGATTTTGATAATTTAGCAGGCTTTGAAAAATTAAAACTTTGAAAAAAATTTTAATAAAGGAAACGACACTTATGTAAAAAAGTATTCTAGTATTTAACCTGGATGTATGAATGTCAGATCCATTTTATGAATATGTCGGCGTTCAATGGGTAAAAAACTTTTTCGTAACCATAAGGATATGCCGACAAACAAGCGATTAAGTTAGAAGGTGAAATATTAATGAAAAAAATACTGTTCAGTTCCTTATTGCAAAATTATTTACCATTTTTAAAGAATTTATGTTTCTTCGTTATTTGTTTTTGGGGTGTTATGCCGTGCAACGCTGTCCGAAATGTTGGCTAAAGGAGGAGGTAGCGCAACATGGCATAACACCCCAAAAACAAATAATGAAAATACTTTTGGCCGTGAAAATCTAAAAATGTAATATATGTTTCGTTTAATTCTATTTCCCGCAGATTGGGTGAGAATTGTTTTTAATATCCTGTTAATTTGACTTATTATAGGATGCATTCCCGCGCTGGTTGCAATTCTTCAAACCATTCGAGGACATCATCTCTGGCAGAGGAGGCGCCGGACAATTCAATGGTCACCAAAACTGATGATGGCGGCTATGTGGATATGGAACCTTCCAAGGAAGGAACAATTCACGCTATGTCTCCAGCTGCTTCCACTTGCTCTGTGACCAGCGGGACTCCCTCCACTGATCTTCGCTTTTCTGAATTCCACCTTGAGAAAGTTGCCTCTTATTTCACCCCATCTGAGGAAGATGAAGAGAATAGACCTGCTAGAGCCTATAGTGTCGGTTCTAGACCTGAGCATATAAAGAAAATTATCAATCGACCAGAATCTCATATGGCTTCTGATTCTGCAAGGAAGAGAGCTTTCTCTGTTGGCAGCAGATCCAAAACACACAAGGACAACAGGATACTTAACCACGGCACTCCACCGCACTGTCACATGCAGCACCTAATGGGAGCAACACACCAAAACAGCAAATCGTCTAGTGCCCCGGTATTGGCGGGAACTGTTGGGACACCCTCCCGGCACGCATTCAACTCTATCCACAGCTCTGCGGAGCCCTTGGATGACCTGATGGAAATGGATTTCACAAATCGGGCACAATCTCCTCCGGTGAAGACGGCTATGCCCCCTCCTCCCCCTCCCCTACAGAGTGCTTCCAGGAGCAGTCAGTTGACCCTGTCTGTGCCGCAGCCCAGCCCCGTTGTGAAGAAGTCTCCTGACACGGAGGGGTACATGGACATGTCACCAGGAAATGTGTCCGCTGGCTATGTGGAAATGAAGCCTTCAGAGCCATCGGGCCCAGGAAGCTCCACCCCTAAGCTAATTCCTGAAATGGTTAGAAAAGTTTCCATTACCAAGTCACCGCCCTTGCTGACTTGCGATATAACATCTGCGATGGAATCAATACACATAGCCCCTCAGACCTCCACGCCAGATGGGTATGTGGAGATGTCTTGGAGCAATGCTAAGGCTCTCAAATTACAAAACCGCAATCGGATATCTTCACTTCCGATAGCAATTAATTGTAATAATCCCAAGGATTCCAAGACTCAAGCTTCCTTGAGTGCAAGTCCAATTTTTAATATAGCCTCCTTATTGAAAGAAGGGGAGAACTCTGAGGTTAAGGCACACAAAGGTACCCCACCCAAAGTTTCTCCGGGCATCTCTCCCGTGACCCCTGTGACCCCCAGTCCATTCTCCAGTCTCAAGAGAACCAAGAAACACACTAGAAGAAACTCAGATTTGGTTACGCCTGTTGGTAATCAGTCTCAGACCATATTCTCATTCAGCCTCAATAGTCCTGGCTCCCCTATGAAGCCCTTTACCCCCAAGGCACCTTTGGCTGTTTCAGAGATCATGCCGGGAAGAAAGTGTCCAGTGGATGCGAGTAGCGGGACCCTTAGATTGTCTCACCTTTCCAACGTTGAAAATTCAGGGTCGGAAACTAACTCTATTGAAAGAACTATTGCCAACTCTTTAGAGCCGGTATCGGCTTATATGGAGATGGTTCCCGGGAGACTATCCACTGTAAGGGAGATCAATGAATCGGCAACCAAGTCTTCAGTTGACAAGAGCATGAAGCAGCTTATGAATAAAGCGACCAAGGTTCAGGGTTCCACAATGGCACCTGATTTTGATTATATAAGCTTGAATCCAGATGCAACAGTTAGTAAATCAAAACATCAGCTGATGCAGCAAAGGTCTGTTGATGAATCCTCCACTCATCATCCCATGGGATTCTCTCATTCCAACCAACCTTTCCTCGACCTGTCATACTCTACAGCCAAACCACCTAACGGCAGTCAATCCATCACGGTGAGAAAGATATCTATGCCAGCCTTTTCTACCAATACCGGTCTTATTAGAAACACAGACGCTAATTCAAAGGAGAATCAGGGTATTTTGTCATCTAATCCTTCAGCTAACAAAACTTTGATGGCCAATCCTTTGACAAAATCTAATATCAACATCACTAATATCAACCAGGTCCAGACTGTGAAGAAGCCTATATTAGTCATAAGTCATACTCAGCCTATCATGGCCAATTTTAAGCCCATTACTGTGGGAGATATGTGCGAGCCCAGAAGCACTAAGTCTGGCTCTCCCAAGCCCGTAGAGTCGGTGCTGAATCGTCAACTGGCCGGAACACATTTTGATAATAAATGTAAGGGGAATAAAGATTGTACCGAAGAGTACGAAACCCTGATTGCGGCCCAGAATGGACAGCTTCAGAAGCTGACTTTGTCTCGTCCCAGTTCAGTGAATACCAACAAGTGTAAGAAGGGTAACGGCAGCCTCTCTAGCAGCCGTCCCCCCAGTGTGAACAGTGAGGGTGCGGCTGCAGGGACGGGGGCTGCCAGCGGGGCTGGGGTGGTGCGCTCACGGCCCTCCTCGGTGAGCAGCGAGGTGGGGGGCACTCCCGGGGGCTCTCGGCCCAGCTCGGTGGCCGGGGAGAGAGAGGCGCGGCTGCACTACGCCAGCCTGGAGCACGACCCTCCGGCTGAGCGCAGTCCCCGCCCGCCCATTACCCCCCACTCCATGACCCCTGCCTTCACCTATGCTGAAATTGACTTTACTAAAAGTGAAGAGCTCAAGAACTCTAAAAATTTAGTTGCTAAGAGTAAAAATTAATTGACTCTTTAAAGACACTTTCATAATGTTGGAGTGGTTCTTGAGAACACTTTCACAGAGTTGCGCGTGTGATTCTTCTTCCTTAAAAAGATCTACTATCGGCAGCTAGAATAATGGGAAAATTTGGGGTGTGTATATGTATTTGTAATATTAGTTTTGTACTGTGGGTCTAGCTCATTAGTGCTTGTAACCGTAATACAGTGAGAGTGTCTTCCACCAAATGTATTATGACTTACCATTTTGTTACTTGTACGTCACTGGCAATTTGTTACACTTTCCGTCAGTTTGTTTGCTTTGCTAAGAGAGGGTTTGTTTGTTTGTTTAGGAAGAAATGATTGTGTACGACTAGTGTTCCATGTTTTGGTCAGAAGGTGAAGGGTAGGTGTTGTAGTAACTGCTGGTTGATGTAACTTGCGACCCACATAGAGAATTGACCATGTAATGTTTACCTATTAAGATTATTTCACACAAAGTGTTCATTATTTTAAGTTAATTTATAATATCTGACATGTAATTTTAATGGATTTTGTATGGAGCATTAATTATTATTAACAGTGTGTTTACATTTTGTAGTTTGTATCAAGCCTCTTAAATCCTCGATTAATGTCGCGAATTTACCAAATATTATTTTCCTGGTAGTCTCTTTTAAAAATAGACTGATTATATATTTATGCATCGAATGTTGTTATAAATAACATTGTGATATTAACAAATGTGTTATATACGAGAAAACTAGGTCTTCAAATAGTAATTTATTAATTTTTTTTTTTACATTTTAGAGGCTTTATTTCTTGTGTTTGTATCACTTTCAAAGCAACTTATTTGATTTTGTTATTCTCTGTTTTTTTTTTGCTAATTTAGTAATATTCAGCAGTGGATTGACAGGGGATGCTGTTATTTGTCCGTGTGTGTCATGTCGTGCATGAGTTTGTATGAAAGTAAAATCATTGTTCTGTATGAAAGTATGTTGTAAGTAAGATGGAAGCGAGACCTTGTAAGACTGACTATGTTGAGTCCAATGTTATGTTAGTTGCGCCCACTCTTATAGTTTTACTAAGTTGCCGGTGTGGAAGATCAGATTTTTAATTTGTTATTTATTTGTTACATATTTTACGATTTTTATAGTCTTATTTTATCTTCAAGCAACTTTCGTAGAGATTATAATTGTAATTATTGTTTTTATTTAATTTTTTCATTATCTAAAATAATTATTTTTTAAAATTTCCTCAAATTATTGCCATTTTTGAATGATACTACTTGATAGTTAACAGTTTATTGTTATAAGATACCAAGTTATGGTGGTTGAATGAATTCTTGACATAACTCTGTGACTGTCTGCTGAAATGTGTTTCGCCTTCTTTCTGTGAATGGTTTATACTTATTTCTTACTAAATCCCGTTTAAAAGGCCTGCACTCGCACTCAAATCATTTTGCATGAATATAAATTATTACTATAATTTGTGATTTATATAATTCCCAAAGATGGATACTGCCAACGATTTCAAAGGAAACTAGTAACCAATAACGCAACTAATATTTTAAGGTCGATGACATTAAGTAACAGTAGCTAAAATCAATTCTCTGTCTAAATGAATCCTTGCAATTTAATCAATATTTCTTAAACAATAACTCTCCCAATGGTAGTTTCAATGATTAATAAATAAAGTTTCAATAAAGTTCTTGTTTTTGGTAATGAATTTCGATGTTTGAGGATTGGATCTGTCAAGCCACTAGATGTGTATCGGAAACCTTTGTCTAAATAGCAAATATATAAGAAGGATCTAAAATTTTTGACTTTTTAAATACGAGATACGCTTGTATTATACAATCCATGTTGATGCAAGTTTTTATCAAAATTTCTATAAACTTTCCAGCTTTTACACTTACATATTTTGCTGTATTATTTATTACACAATTTAATCTCTTCCACATGCTTTCCAATAATGAATTCCTTATTTAGCTTTGATTTACAAACATATTTTGCTGTATTATTTATTACACAATTTAATCTCTTCCACATGCTTTCCAATAATGAATTCCTTATTTAGCTTTGATTTACAAACATATTCTGCTGTATTATTTATTACACAATTTAATCTCTTCCACATGCTTTCCAATAATGAATTCCTTATTTAGCTTTGATTTACAAACATATTTTGCTGTATTATTTATTACACAATTTAATCTCTTCCACATGCTTTCCAATAATGAATTCCTTATTTAACATTGATTTACAAACATATTTTGAGATGTACGAAAATGACATACGTACTATGAAAACCAAAACATGAAATGTAAAAATGGATTACATGTTTTTTGTGATTGAAGTTGTCAGTTTTTATTTTAGTAGTTGAAACCGTGCATTCCCAACACTCAGAGCATCCACTGTCTGATGAAAATGTACACATTCTTTACGATTGATTCACCATTCTTTGAATCATCAGTAAAATGGGTATAAAGCTTTATAAATATTTCAAATTACAAGAAAGCTTTCCTCGTTTGTGCTCAGTAAACAGTGAAAAGTTTCAATAATCTCAAAAAGTTAGTGTTATATATTATACAGCTCAGTTGAAGTTTTTTTTTGTTTCCTGCAATTAAGTATAACAGAATTGTTTGTTAGTTTTACAATTTTAATGAAATTCATTGTTTTTAAAGTGATACAAATCTTATCTTCGTTGTTTTCAAATATGAAACCGGAGATAAAAAAAGATTTTTTTGATGGATATTAATTTTCACAATTTTTTATATTCCATCAATATTTTATACCTGTTTTAATTTTTTTAAAAGCAAATGTAATTTTTTGATTCGTGGTTAAGGGGAAATAATGTGTTTTTGCTACTTTTAGAATTGTTATATAATTTTAATTTAAAAATACATTTTTGTTATTAAAACCTAATAGGATTATTTTTAATGATACTCGTGTTTAACAGAATCATAAATATTAATATCACAATATTATATAAGCATATCGTTTAATCAAATGAACATATGAGACGAATGGAAGAAAAAATCAAATGAACATTGTCATCCCACAATGAAACCACTGTCAATACCACTTATCTATGTGTTCTTATAAGACAGATCTTTCATAGGGAAGAATCTGAGCTCTACTGCAACCTGCAACCGTACTAAAGATGAATTATATATTTTCTGAACAAAGCAATCTCATGTACCTACTACCGCCAATCTGATGATAACATTATGTTTTATCATATTCTTTGATTTCATAAACTAACCTGAAATTATAGCCGTTTTCAAAATAGCAAACATTTTCATGCCTATTTAGTTTGAAGGACTTGGGGATTTGTTAGAAAAAATCAAGTGCAATCTTATTCCCAACTAACCCAGTACATATTCAATTTTATGTAGTGTCTTATTCGCACTACACACTCGCAGTGTTTTTATATTTGTGGTTCATCCAATTTGTGGCTTTCTGGTGGAAATTTATCTATTTACTGTACAATACAATTGGCACCTGAGTTAAATTCAGTGCGTATCATACTGATTTCTCACTACATATTTAGAATATGATTTTATTAAGAAAATGTGTAAATCTTATGTTATTAAAAGTTCATTAATTTTAGTGATGTTCAATGAGAATCTGTAATTATTAGTTATACCTTTAGGGTTTCAAGATAAATAAACAATGGTAGTTTGCAGCGGGCAGCAGGCAAATGATCTATGAATCACCAACCAGAATGTGTTCAGTTTGGAATGGTGGAGGTTGCTCTGAGAGCAACATTGTAACAAGCCGCAATCGGTTGTGGTGCGCCACCAGACCGTCAAAAGATATTTTATTTAATGTGTTACAAAACATACATATTGATTCTTTGCCGAATTTGAGGCTAAATGTGATTGACTAGTTTTATTTGTTTGTAGAACCGTTAAAGGGAAAACACCACAGGTAATTCTCTCTGAAACTTTAATACTCTGCTTTTTCCTGCTTCAGTTTTATATTAAGGAAGCTAGGGTAAGGTGTTTTTGGCTTAGGTAGCAAAATTGTACATACGCATACTGATCACACTATCCTTATTGTACGTTTGTAATTGTCAGCTTTTGTTTGGTTATTGGACACCGAGGGTGGCCATAGGTTTATTCCACGCTTCTATAAATAAACAGCCACATTTTTATAAAATTTGCAGTTGTTCTTCAATCACATTTAGTTGAAATAGTTTTGTTGCAAATAATCATTCACATATGGCGATATTTTTTATTAATGTACAAAAAATACCATATTTTATTAATGAATTTGTACCATAGAATCATTTTTTCGCTAAATTATATCTGTAATATATATGCATATTTAAATTGTATTCAAAATACATACTACATTTGTACATAAAATTCCGTAAAAATGAGTAGAAGAGTTGCAAATAGCAAAGTACCGAGGACACCCCATGTTACGTTGTTAAATTGATAAAGCCTGGTGGCTGGTACCAGGTACCAGGTACCAAGTACCAAGTACCGAGTACCTAGTACCTAGTGGTATTGGGTACAAGGTATCGGGTACGGGTACGGGTAACGGGGACTGTTTGTTGGCTGCAGAACTTGGGTTAGTGATGTATGTACTGTTCTGGTCATGAATATAGTTTTAATGGACATGCAAAGGTTAAGTGTGCATCTTTCCAGTATGCTAGATAAGTTTGTTGTAGGTTAGTGTCTTAGTTAGCGAGTAATGTTTGGGCGGGCATTGTATGCGCCACGACGTCTGGCGTCATGGCCATTCATGCCAAACCATTTCTGTGCCAACGTAAGGAATCTTTATTAGCTAAACTTAACAAGCTTAAGATTATGGCTGTATTCCAAATATTAGTGTCTACGAGACATTGTTGTTATTGTTATTGATGTCGCACTGTCGCACTGTCGCACTTGAACATGTCCAACATGTGTGAACCCGAGTGAACTAATACTAAATACTGCCCAGTCAACAATCAACCAACCAACCCCTTACACTTATTATTGTACTTAGACTCGTTTCAGTTAAAACACTCATTTCCACGAAATAACAATGTTTGTAATAATTGTTTTAATTTAGATTAATATTGAGTATGTGGAGTGAATGTGTGTACTTTATTCCTCGTGATGCGGTAAATATACATTTTTAGTCTTTTTCATGTTCCTTTGTTGTGTAAGTGTATGTCTTGTTATAGATTGATTACAAAGTTTATGTGTAATGTATTCCTCGTACTTGTACTAAGTAAGTAAAGCTAGCCTAGTTGGTTAGGGAGTGTAGTGGAGGCAGTGGTCAGCAAGTGGTGAGTGGCAGGTCTGCGGCGATGCAGGGTCTTCCGGCAACACCACAGACCCTGATGGAACAGACCGACAGACCTACAGACCAACAGACCAACAGACTGACGGATTGTTGAACTCTGTCATGGCTTGTCCAGCCTTATCTTGTTAAGTGCGGATAACGTCCATGTATTATAATACTTACATTATAAAGTGTTATATGTTAATAATGGTGCTACCCAATCAATGTAAATTTGATGTTAGGTCATAAAAAGTTTCCTATTATTTGTATGTTCTCTCAAATACACAGGCCTACAATTGTTTGTATCGTGTTTGATCCTCAAGTGAACATTCAGCTAGGAAACTGTTGATTAGGTTGCAGACAGATATAATGTATCCAGTGAGTTAATAAACAAAGTCTATAGTATTGGGCCGTATAAAGTCTATTGGATGGCCGCCATAGCAGCTTGTAGACACATAAAGCACTATAGATATATTTTTCTAAGATTGAAAACTACTATTAGCATTCAGAAGTAAAATAGATTATATCGATTATAAGAGAACAAAAGCATTTTAATGTAACAGTAAGTGTCACTGTAATGCAGGAAACATGCGCTAGTTATCAAAAGTTACTTTAAATATAATACATATACGGCAGTAATTAAATGTTGCGCCTATAAGGAACTCCCCATGTGAAGTATATATTATGTATAATATTTATATAATATCTAGTATCCATCTCCACACTTGTATGAAACACCAAAAATATCGTATGTTTGTATGAATGTTGATTATATAGTTAATTTTTACTAATTGTAAAGAAAATAATTAATCTGTAACTAATGCTGTCTGTATAGTGTTCCCTTACTAATAGGACAACTTTACATCTGCATCTGTTTGAGATAACTTCCCATTGTATCTTGTAACCCTAATCATCCATAGATCAATCGTATCGTACACAGTCCATGATACTTCATCTCAGATGGCACGCTCAAGAAGCACAGCGTTGTTAGTAAGGGAAATAACTGTCTGCATAATATTATGTGCCTTGAATTCTTGAATGTGCGCATGCCAAACAAAACAAACAACTACATGATTCGTAATCAGAGACTGACTTTATATTTTAATGCTTAACAATCTTTTCCAAACCTCGACTTAATCATTACTTGGAAAGTGTAGTCATTTTCCTCCTTTGTCACCACTGTTCACTAAAGTAATTCCATAATCCTACGACAGAAAGAGTTATACGTTTTTGATGAAGGATTTATTGAAATAAGTTTTGAGTTTGTCTAAATCAATAATAGCATCGTAAATAAAAATTTCTTTGAGAAGAAAGCAAATATTGTGAAAGAAAGAACTTAGAATGTATAATAAGATGCACCGATGTTGTATAATAATTTTAATTTCTTGATAAATCGCAGCAAAATCTTTACCACTACGCCACGGATTAATACACAAAAGCATGTAACCAAGACAGGAATAACGAACTTGATTAGTTTGGGAGCGAACTTAATTCTAATAAGCAGACCAATGCTTTCGCCTTGTTGCTAAAAGTTTTGGCGCTTTGCATTTTTCGGTTAATTTTGGTTGGCAGCCTGATCTTTAAAATCTTTTCTCGTAAAGTGAGATTGGAGATAGACAATAATTTTAATGAACATACTTTGTTGTGTATGTTATTTGTAAGTTTTGAGGAGCATTCCAAAGATATCTTTTTTAATGATGGGAATAGAAGATTCCATAAATTCTTTCCAGAATGCGTCGAGCAAAAGTTATGCCGACACCTTTTTGAGTGACAGATTTAAAGTAAAATTGTATTTGACTGTGCCTTTTTATACAAAAGACCAGTGGATCAGGTTATGCTAAATGTTTTTTTTCAAACAGTTGCTCTAACTTCAAGTGACAAAAGTAATATTAAAAAAGTGTATAAAACATCAATTGTTACCAACTATGATGGCATTTTGCTGGTCAAGGAAGAATGTTCATTTTTATTCTTTTATGTTTTTCTTGCAATTACCATTGGTTAGCTATTTTTAAATTCATTTGTACGAAAGTCAAGTAATATCTGCAAAAATATAATACAAATGTTGATGGCTATGAATGCATGATTTGTCTACCAATTCAGCCAGTATACATTTGTTAAGAATTTTGGCGAGATGAGATTCATCAATTCACTGTGAATTTGTACCATATTTTGGCTTTTGTACATAGATTGAATATTTGAGAAATTGGAATGGATTGAAAAGTCATTGCACAGCCTTGTTATACATATGTATGTAGGATCTAATCTAAAGTAATTGTGTATTCATGTATCAACACGTTGATTGTTATTCTGCGTATTTGGTGAAATAAGCAAATAGCAAATTATACACGCAGTGTAGCCCTTTCTAGATAGCTAAATTTACAAAATGGAAATTGAAAAACACCTGGAACATTTCCAGAAGATCTTTAGAAGGTACATATACCGAGGATTGTTAGGTCTAAGATCAAAGTAACATTTAAGTAATGTTTAGAACATGATGTGTAGTCTTATGTTCAAACTTGTACGTTAAGAACAAAAGTTGGCATTTTGTAAACTGAGCACAACGAAATTACAGTAATTTGTCTCGTTGTACTAAGCTTCGTTGTTCCATGAGGAAACATGTATGGTGTTCTTAAGTATAGAAATTTTCACCCATTTATAAATATGTATCGTCATCTATGAATCCTTACAACGGTAGGTACAAATCATTTTAAGTATGACATCCTGGTTAATGAAGTTTCTATTTGACCTATCCCTACAATATCACTGTCGATCGATCATTTTCACAATCCGGGTTGATCACGGCCTACTGGCAAAGTGATTGAGCTAAAAGGATTCAATCTTTGATTGACCGATCGATACCCCACACACCGTGTTGACATAGACCACAAATTTGTGTAGATCGGGTGTTTTTTTTTAAATCTCGAACTCGTTTCTTTTGGAATTTTTATAATGTAAAAAATTTGAATTATGCCTATGAACAAAAGTATTTGAATGAATCGGTTCCTTATCGAGGGATTTGCTAACCACTCCCTTCCCCAAGAAATATAAAATTCTAAAATCTGAACGTACTTATACCGATCAACCTTTTCGCAATCAGGAACCGGTTCCAAAGGTAATTGGAAAAGGATGCCGCTCCATATCAGTTTTCTGTAACTGGAACAGCAATGACAGCCTATTTCGAATATCAACCGTCTGAATTCTTTGCCAATCTCGAGGATTGGATCGGGATGCCCAGTCTTGAGTGATACATTATAGTATACTCAGCATCTACGAGGGCTGTCCCAGAAGTACCCGACCTGACGTACTTCTGGTGGTTGTTGCTTAAAAAAAAAATTATGGTAGAAAGTACCAACCTTATAAGGCCTAAGTTTCAAGTTTCAAGGCGCTACGTTGTTTAGTGTTTTTTTGGCAGCCATCAAAAGCGAACCCTCTCAGTTAATTTGTAAACATGGAAAAATTGATCAAAATTATGTGATACAAAACTTTAATTTTAAATGTCTAAGTCCAACCAATATCGAAGACGAGTTTAGATTCTACTCTGGTGGCGTCTGCTTCTTCGTCTACAACAATAAAATATTAGGTGGAAGAGTTTAAACGAGGATGTACGAGCAGTCGAGACGAACATCTTAGTGGTAGACCAAATGAGATGACCACGCCAGAAAAAGTAAAGAAAATCCACAAAATGGTATTGAATGACCATCAATTGATAATGCGCGAGCTAGCATCACATATTGACTGAAAATTTGGACATGAGAAAGCTGTGCGCAAGATGGCTGCCGCGTTTGCTCACAATGGCCAAAAACAGCGTCGTGAGGATGTTTCAATCGAGTGTTTGGTGATGTTTCACAGCAATAAAGCCGAGTTTTTGCATTGATTCAAAACCATATGTTGTCACTTCACACCTGAGACGAAGAAACAGTCAAAATGATGGACTAAAAGGGGAGAATCGGCTGTAAAAAGGCAAAGACAGTTCCATCAGCAGGCAAGGTCATGGCATCAGTTTATTGGGATGCTCATGGGATAATTTTTATTGATTAGCTTCAAAAAGGAAAAACAATTAACGGCGAGTAATATGCGAACTTATTGGAGCATTTGAGTGATGAAATCAAGAAAAAACGGCCGCATTTGGCGAAAAAGAAAGTGTTGTTTCATCAGCAGAATGCACCAGTTCAGTCATCCGTTATCCCGATGGCCAAAATCAATGAATTAAAGTTCGAATTGCTTCCTCACGCACCCTATTCGCCAGATTTAACCCCCTCGCATTATTTTATTTTTCCAAACTTAAAAAAATGGCTTGGTGGTAAAAGATTTGCCAATAATGAAGAGGTGGAATCTGCGGTAGAAGGCTATTTTGAGGTGCTCGACGGTTCTCACTATAAATAGGGTATCGAAGCTATTGAACAACGCTGGGAAAAGTGTGTCGACCTGAAAGGAGACAATGTTCATAAAACACAAAAAATTTTCCCAAATATTTTGTGTTTTCTTGGTTAGGTCGGGTACTTTTGGGACAACCCTCGTATGGTCTGCATTTGGGTGGCAAGCAGCTTGCACTGGCTTGCGGTTTCCGACTTGGCCTGCATTACAGATCTACAGTCACTCACCACACCGATCAAGGATGCTGGCTGAGCGCTGATCGATCGAAAGATTGAATCTTTTTTGAAAAAGTGATCCAATCGATCGCTGGTGGTTCGTGATCAGATCAAAGTGATTGAATCGGCTAGTTACTGTCAAGCGGTTTCTCTTGCGTAGCACCATTCATGCAAACTGCATCTTTTTATATTCCCTCTTTGCTACTTCTATCTATAGTAGGTTATGCTCCCCATAATCCTGGCTTAAACACCGTTCCCAATGAGAAACCTCGCAGAAATTATTGTATAATCGCAAAATATTGCAATTCAGAATGGAATCAACATGTAATATGATTTTTATGCAAATGTTCATAGAAAATGGTTTGGTTTGAAGAAGTATTGAATGTTTCTCACTTAAAAATGGTCATAAAATAACATAAGGTCGCTGCGAATTCATCACCATGTAAATACCATTTGGCAATAGTCCTACACTGGTACAATCAAATTATAATCTTAAAAAGTATTAAAATGATCTTAACGATAAAATCACATTAAATCTTGATAGGGGGTCGTCCATTAATCACATGTTTTTTTAGCAACTTTTTAACCCCCCCCCCTGGTGATATGTGGTGAGGTTTTAGACTAACCCCCCCCCCCCCCAAAAATCACGTGTATTTTTTTAGTACAAAGTATTTTGAAATTTTCAGAATATTATCACGAAAAATAAATACATGTGATATCTCATTTTACCCCCCCCCCCCCCCTCGTGATATTACGTGATTTTTTCCCACCCCCCCTTCCCCTTTCGAGCCTCACGTGATTAATGGACGACCCCTTGTGTGAAATTGCTGCCTTGTCTTCTGGAGAGATGAATTCGCGTTGATAAGTTTGTCTACCTTATAAAATATATAATGTTTTCAAAATGAATTACATATTATGTCAACCATTAATGATCAGCATGGAAATTTTGTTTTATAATTTATTTTGTCACTCAAAGAATACATTATATCTTGAATGGATGATGGTATTTTAATGTTGTCTCCATTCAGTCTCATAATTCTGCATATAAAATATGTTTAATACCTGTTTGAAATATGTAATAATGCAAGATATTGAAAGTATTATCACAATAACTAATACTGCCATATAAAACATAATATAAATACATATTATTATATTTATATCAACTTTATTACTTACTGTGTCCCATAAGTTTGAGCATAATAAATAATTATTATCTTAAGGCTTTGGGTTTTTGAATATTGTATTGAATGGATGAATTGAAATGAACGGTTATAATTTAAGTAATGGATATGCTTAACGTCTATGCATGATGTGCCGGCAGCTCCGATAATGATGCTTTGCGACTAACTAGAGTTGATAGAACAATGGGGAGGGTGTGTACTGTGCACTGTGCACTGTGCACTGTGCATGTGCACACTGATTACACTGGTAGCTGGGTAGCTGTGTACCAAGTACTGGGCACTGTGTGCAAACACTTGGCTAACCTTAGTTAGGTAGGGAAAAGTATCCATTCTGGGAGAGTTGTCTCGCTTGTCGAAATTGTATGTAATGTACGTATAGAGTTACCAAATTGGTTGTATTTAGGTTAATTTTAAATTTTGAAGACCTCTATTACTGTTTTATTAAAAAGAGTTGCAAACTGTAATCCTGTTATGTCCCTGAATGGCCGTGGACAGTGGAGAGTGATGAGTGGAAGTGTTGTAGCTGTCACGAAGCAGGAAGCGAGTGTGAGTCCAGCAGTAGAAGAGACGAGCGTTGTGTTTGTAGGAGTAACACTAGACTGTCCCTGCACTGGGAACTGGTCAATTAACCCTGCCATAATTCCACATTACCTCAGAATTCTTCCTACAACACCAACTTTCGCAAGAAATGTACAAATAACTGTTTAATATTAATAACAATGTAAAGGTATTGGCTATAAAAATCACTAATTTTATATTGCGCTAAAGTTGTCGAGATTTTCTCAAAAAATGAAATGTTAATGCTACCTATGTAAAGTTATTATCAAAATATATTAATATCGCTAGATAAGCAATGCTCTATTTATTATTGTCTACAACCCCCCCCCCCTGTCGACTTCAGTCCTTAATAATTAATCCTTTGGAAATACAATGATTATATTATGATCATTCAAGTTACTTCCATTGACTGAAGATGATAATAATCATTTTTTATTATTAAATTTCTTACACTATAAACCTTAAATTTAATATTTCCATGGAATTACACATAATAGTTATAAATAAAAAAAGATAATGATGTATAAAAAAAATAAATAAATTTCAAAATAATTATCAAATTTAAAAAAAAATTCAGGCATTGGTGAAGATTGCGTCAATGAGAAAAAACTTTCGAGAATCGGTACGGTTTTTTAACCTCCTTGCTGATGCAAATCAATATCAATCATTATCGAAAGAGAATTGGTTCAGGAGCAATGTTGAGCAATGTACTCCCACCGGGAGAACCATTGGCAGGTTGGTCCTAGAGGCACGAAGATAGAATAATCTATAATGACGTTGCCTAAGATGGCCATCAGGAACGAGTCATGCGCTCCAAAATACCTGAATTATCACCATAAATAGACTAAACCACCCACCTTCTCACTGCCTCACTGAGCAGAGTCTGAAAATAAGTGGGTCTGTAGTACCTACTCCGTACTAAGATGAGGTTTTCCCGCGCTTTCAAAATCACTGTTCTCAAAAGGGAAGGAAACCAAGTTACTCACCTACAGGTAAGTAGTGTTGGCAATGATCGAAACATTCAAAATCACTGGCGTCAAAATGGAGGGAAATCAAGTTCAAGTCTCTGGTTCTGGGGGGCCTACAAACGCCTCCATCTTCCCTTGATCAATTCCTAAACAAGGCGCCACGACTCAGTAAATTTTTTTTTGACATTTTTTAAATTTAATTTTCTGAAAGATGTATTTGGTAAGAATGCTCTCACCAAATGTTTTAAAGAAATTCTAAAAATTGAATGTTTCTAAAAAAGAAATTCTAAAAATTTTCCAAAATTGAATCTCTCAAATATATAATAAAAAATAATTTTGAACATTCTCTTGTTCTGTCTGACTCTCTCAGTTCCCTCCAAAAACTTAAATCCAGTCCTCTTCTTCATCCATCCTGATGATCACTTTGTATGTCTTATTCGAGTACTGATAAGGGAACGTACCCATACTACGTGACACGTTTAGTCGGTCTTCAAAATGTCACGCTCCATACAAATGAGCGGCGGGTTGCTTAGGTTTTTGGTCACCGGGGGGTGGGGGGGGGGGGGGGGGGGGGGGGGGTTAAAAATTGCAAAAAGTTGGTCAAGTAGTATGGGTACGTTGTCACGAAAAACTGTCACTCTGATTTGGATTCCTGGACATGTTGGCATAGTGGGTAACGATATTGCTGATTCCTTGGCAAAACAAGGAGCATCTAACCCTACCGTTACCCTCGTAAACCATATTCCCGTATCTGATATTTTTCCATCATCAAAGATAGATCCCGCAATGTTTGGTCAGAGTATTGGAACATTGCTAGTCAATCCAAGGGTGCCCGCTACGCCTCAATACAAAGGACTATCCCATCAAAACCGTGGTTTCAAAAATTCCCCCATTTTTCCAAAAAAGAAATTTCCTTATTTATTCGAATGAGAATCGGGCATTGTTCCGTTCCTTCTCACATTTTTAAAATTCACATCCTTGACTCCCCGGATTGTACATTCTGTGGTCTAGATGTGGGAACTTTAGATCACATATTTTTTGGTTGTCCCTCTCTAAATAAATATCCTCTCTTCTATCAAGCGTTATCCAAAATTGCCTCCCCTCCATTCACATCTCATCTCTTCTAAGTCTGAACTCTACTCCAATCTTCCATAAAATTCTGAAATTTGCACATTTAAATAAAATCTGTGATTATAAATGATGGCCTAGAACACCCTTGAAGGGTGAAAGCCAGAAATAATTGAAAAAAAAGAAAAGAAAATACATTTTTTTTAATTGGCATTTTTCGATTATCTAAACCAGCGGCTCCCATTTTTTTCGGATACGGAACCTAAGTTGATCGACCTTCTTTTGGTGGAACTCCAACTCCTAATTAACAAAGTTAATTAATAATTGTGAACACAAGGGCGTAGCTATAGCAATGACATAGGACGGGTTCCCCACTGGGGGAGAAGGGGGGGGGGGGGTCGGGATTTAAAAAAAAGTATATACCTTTAGAGATATTGAAAATACTTAAGATTGCGAATACTGCACATTAGCCCTAATTCCTCAATAATCTCGGAGTTTGTGGAACTATGGCATCCCCAACTGGATAAGTGACGAGAGCGTAGGGATTGGGAAATTAGTTACAAATCTCACAAAGGACCGGAAAAGCGCCGCACCCGAAATTTTTTCAACATATCCCCAATCGGAGAACCTATGTGCTGAAGGGAGTGAAATCTGAATCATTACATTCACAAAGACGAGGAAAAAGCGCCGCAGGCGATGATGTTTTTAGGTCGGAGGGTAAACCAATGGTTGTTTTCGATTTTTATTTTTCGGAAAGTCAGTATCTCAATAATTTTTAGACGGAAATCCTTTAGTATTTTCTTAAATGGAAATATTTAAAAGGGAACCAGATAGTAGGTAACTGAATGAACAAATGCATCAAATTCGCACCTAGGGGTCATGATGTCAATCCTCAGATTATCGTCAGCGTCATGATGCAAATCCTACATCAGTGCATAAGCAACATTTGCAGCTTATATAAAAATTTGAAATATTTTTTCCGAGTAGGTACTGTGTCCTCAATTAGAGGAAAGATACGATCAACATCTGATTTCGAAAAACTTTGCGTTATGAGTAATTGCGAACACTGGAGCGATTCGCGAGCTGTTGAATCTACGGCAATCGGAATCAGAAAGAACCAAGTAGTAGTAGGTAGTTTTTATTAAAATGTAAATAAAAGTTGGGGACGCCTGAGGAAAAGTTAAAGCATTATCATTCCACTGGAATGAGATGCGGAGTCGAATTAAAATCGACTTAGGTAATCTAGTTTTTTTAATACTCGTAACCTGGTATACCTACCGTAGTGAATGGTAGAAAAAGTCGGGGACGCCCGAGGAAGACTTATTATCTTTGCACTGGAATTCGACACGGAGTCGAATCAAAAGTGATATAGTTTTTTTACAGAGGGAAACATCTAGGTCTGCTAGTCAGCCTAAGCTATTCCACCTATAATCCTCAAAAGATATGCAAGTTATTTTATTCAACCTCTAAAACATATTTTTAACCTATCACTTCGCAAAAATATCTTTCCGGAAATGTGGAAACTAACGAAAGTAACGCCTATACACAAAAAAGGAAAAAAGTCAGAAATAGATAATTACAGACCTGTAGCTGTGTTGTCAGCACCCGCAAAACTTTTAGAAACCATAATTTATTCACAGATATATAACCAAACAAAACACGCACTCACCGAAAATCAGCACGGATTTCGTCCCACACTGTCACCTTCAACGAATCTTATGAATCTCACCACCTATATTAATAATTCATTTGAAAATTTTGTACATGTTGATGTGATTTATGATTATTTCGAGAAAGCATTTGATAAAGTCGACCATGATATTTTATTAAAAAAATTAAGTGACATCGGATTCTCTCAGAATTTCCTCGCTTTTGTGGCTAGCTACTTACGCAATCGTCGTCAGTATGTCAGTTACGGACACCATCTCTCTCACGAATACAAAACTAACTCCGGGATTCCCCAGGGATCGAATCTAGGACCCCGTCTCTTTCTCTTATTCATCAATGACATTGGCAACACCATAAACCACTCAAAATATCTCCTTTTTGCTGACGATATAAAACTTTTCAAAGCAGTCAAAAGTTACATCGATTCCATTCTTCTGCAGAACGATCTTGATTCTCTTGTCAAATGGTCGGAACTGAACAACTTACCCTTCAGCATTCAGAAATGCAGTGTCGTTACATTTACAAGATCCAAAGATACATTCCTGTTCCCCTACCACATTAATAAACATGAATTAACACGTAAAAATGAGATTCGAGACCTTGGCGTAATCTTTGAAGCAAAATCTCTCTTTCAAATCCCATATATCTGATATTGTCTCCCGTGCCAACAAAATGCTTGGATTTGTTCTTCGTAATTCAAGATCATTTACCAACGGAATCGCAATCCGAAGAACGTATGAAGCACTTGTTCGCAGTATCTTGGAATATAGCTCCATTATTTGGGCCCCTTCTGAGCAAAACCATATTCTCTAAATAGAAAAAGTACAAAAGAGATTCATGCGTTACCTATACATGAGGGAATATATGTACTACCCTTTCCTGTATCCATCCTTATTCTTGGCAGGAATGCTCGATCTTAATACATTAGAAGCCCGCCGAAAAATATTTTTAGGAAAACATTTTTTTAAGATAATCTCTGGAACTATACATAATCCACCTATTTTGAAAGAGATTAACTTATATGTCCCAGACAAGTATACTCGTGGAAGGTCCCATACCCTTTTTTATGCTCCAAAAGCGAGGACTTCTGCCTATCAGAACGCGCCAGTCAACAGAGCGACTGAACTGCTCAACGAGTCTGCATTGACCATTGACATTTTTAACGTAACCTATAGGCAGTTTAACAATTATCTTTTGACGTATGTCACAAAGTAGTGAAACTGACCTTTTT
This sequence comes from Limnephilus rhombicus, assembly GCA_929108145.2. Taxonomy (NCBI): domain Eukaryota; kingdom Metazoa; phylum Arthropoda; class Insecta; order Trichoptera; family Limnephilidae; genus Limnephilus; species Limnephilus rhombicus. The sequence continues at coordinate 14,929,670 of OV815270.1, forward strand.
ATGTGTTTTGCTATACTTTTTGTCTAATTTGTAATCTTCTCCATAATGTATTGGTGAATAACCGTTTTACGGAGAACATGGAAAATAAATAAATAAATAAATAAGACCTCAGGGGTCGGCCTGTGGACCTCGTCTATCCCACTGGGGTATGAATAGAGCGGCCATTCCTTGATCACATATTCGGTGGTCTGCACTGCACCGCATCCACACATTGTCGACTTCTTGACACACTAAGGGTTAAAAATGAATTCTAAATTAAATTAGTAGGTACCTACCTTATTTCTTTCTGATTTTGGCGCTCTTATATTTTGACGCGGCGGATATTGCGCCTGCGCCTGTTGTCTGGTTGCCCTACCCTTCTCCCGCCTTTGTTACTCACCTACTCTAGGGGTCAGGGTTAAACCCATACCCTACTGAACATGATATTAACTTCACAAGCGCGTCGTCAGTGATCAAATAATGAACCATTATTATGCATTTAAATAATTCTTATCAATAGGTGGCTACGTGGCTATATTAGCCAAGGTAGTAACGTAGAAGGCAGTTAGTATATCCAAAATATTCTTAAAGATGTAAATGGTCATGCCTCATGTCCGTTGTGAGGGTTGTCTCAACCGAAAAAAGCCTTTCAGTTACCTAGGTATCGTATGTATTGGGTGTTACCGATACACATTAATTATTTAATTAATATTAGGTACTTATGATGTCATAGGCCCCGAGGGAAATTATTTTCCTCCTGTGTGGAGCTAATGTAAAAAAACCTACTACGTTTAAAAATTTCCTACCCAATAATAGAAAAAAACGATACAAATTTTAAAGATATGAAATTGAATTAAAAAAATTAAATGACGAAAATTTTTTTTCTGATTTATTTTTATTTAACAATTTCAGAAGTGAACTAAGCCCAACTTAAATGAACGGCAGACTAACAATTCTTTTTTCATGGATTTATTTTTATTTTTATTTTTATTGGATCAAAAACCCAGGCGTCGTGGGTTCAATTCATTGCTAGCTAAGTCCTCCATTATTTGAACGAGCAACATCTTCGTTTGTAAGGATATGGTAGTAGAAGGTTTTAAAATGTTGTCCTGTTATTCGAAAATTTTACTAACCTAACTAAAGTTTTAAGTCTTTAACGCGCATCGCCAGATGCCGCGGAAGTTCAAAACGTGCATGCTATTTGAAAATTATAGAGTTGTTGGTAAAAAAAGACTTGCGGGCAAAAAATTAAGATAATAGGCGCTGAGCCATTTACCGGTAAACCGGTTTACCGCGTCACAATCCCTAATAGGTACCACTGACCTAAAAAAGGCACCGTTCTAATGAAAACGAAAACAAACGGTTGTTCTCCACCATTAACCTACCTACCCACAAAATAATGACATGGGAGATGACTGGTGATTTCACGAAATTAACAAGTCATTAGGTCTTTTATTGTTCGTCGGCCGCAGGTTGTCTTTTTCATTAAATTACCGGGAAAAGACGCGCAACCGGTCAGACGCTTCCGCGTTAGGTCCCTGCTCACGCGACGGGTCCGAGAACCGCTAACTGCAAGTGTAGCAGCGATGGTCCCAATAAAACTTTTTGCAATTTTATTTTACGAAATCAGAGCCGCGAGCAGTCGCGATGCGCACGCGGAACGACTAACACTATCTAATGTGATACGGATGGACCATTTCGTGATCAAAGAATTTCAGTGCCGGAAATATTTATTTTAAAATATGATATTACAGCACCAACCACTAGCAAAAATATAAGTTTTTTTTTTTAAATGTTGACAGTAGGTACCTTTTTAAATAATGAGTTTAATTTTCACAGCAAAATAATCGGGGTAGGTAACTACCGAAGTTTTACCGGGATATCGTTTTTCGTGTGCTTTCGTGGTGTGAACAATGCTTAAACGGAGCAAGTGGAACGGTTTGAATTTGAAGTTGTTGTTGGTATCCGTGTTGTTTTTCGCGCCGATAAGTGATTCGCGGGAACTACGAGATTATAACATTTGGAATGATAAATTACCAGGGAAGAAGGATCTGCACAGAAGTGATTCAGAAAAGCGACGGAAAAATGAAGGAAATGATCTTGATTTTCCAGTAGAACCTAGAGGGAGAGAAGGGAAAAGTAAGTACTTACTTTTGAAAATTGCGGGGAAATATTGCGCAACGATAAACTTTAACCCCTTTACTAATATTCACTCAACTATCACATTATTTCTCACATTGGTAACTTGAAGCAACACACAATAAGGGTTGGTATTTCCATTATTCTTTGCTTGGCTTGACAGATATTTACGTACCTCATGTTGCTCTCTGGTAAAAACCCTGACATTCTAAACGATCTAAACAGACTGATAACATTCCAGAGTACACTAAAATACCTTTTTTTACATTAGCTCCACACAAAAGACCCTGAGGAAAATAATTTCCCACAGGGCCTATGTCATCTTTAGCGATGCTATGGTGTGGAGGGTCTTTTTTATGTAAAGGAAGGAGAGGAAGTTCTGGGAAGGAAAAGGGTATGAGGGGAGGGCAGGAATCTGGGGTTCAGTGTCTCTAGGAGTGACGGACGTACTCTCTCCAACTCTCTCACTGCGGTGCAAGGCGATATTCCGAGAGAGAACGGCTGGAGAAGTTAAAGGGACTGTCTCAACCACTCTCTCCCGATTCGGCATGCCATGCAGCTAGTGGCAGTGGCGTAGCGAGGGGGGGAGGTGCCACCCAACGGGGGGATGACACTACACCCGACGGGAGGTGACACCCGACCGTGGAAAAAAATTATGAAGGATACGGTGTTATTTATATTTTCGTAGCTCTTTGGCATATAGAATTTTGTGCCTGGCGGTCTTTTTAAAGACGAAAATAGCCTATTCTAGCCCCCCCCCCCCCCCCGAGGACGGATCAATTTTCTACACATTTTTGAAGTCGAAAATGGGAGAGGGGGGGGGGGTGACACCACGTTTTCTGACCCGGGTGCCACCCATGCTAGCTACGCCACTGGCTAGTGGGCAGACGTATCCGCCGCCAAGACCCGGACTAACCTCACCCCATGAACCTACGGTTTTCTTAAAATTGTTGTCTTAGGCTTAGGTGAAAGTACGTTATTACATATTTAAATGAGGCGGTAAAAGTGAGCCATTTCATAGAATTTTGTGGAATACTGTTAAATTTTTTGAAGTAATTATGTAGATTGTACATTAACAATCGTATTTTTAATTCATGTAACGGGATTACAACAGGATGGTCGATAATACCGTGGGTGGGTAGAAAGCTCGGCTAGTGTAGGTAATAACTGGCTTACTCCCCTTTCAGAACAAGTTATGTTAACTGGAAAAGTCCGCAGGCACGTATGCACTATGTTTACAGCGTTTAGCTTTACGATTTTCAGGTCGTAAAGAAAATCGGAATAAATAATGTTAGTAATATGTGGGAATGAGTTGTTTTTAGTGTAGAACATAAAAATTGAACAAAATTATAATATTATTCACCTATATCTAGACCTAGTTATCTAAGTAAATCCAATAGTATTAGGTATTATTTCTACTTATTCTTTGACCGGTCAGTTGCAGTAGGCGTCGTTGGTGTGGTGAGTTGAATTCCTCGGCTGGCTAAGTCCTCCATCACGACAAAAGCAAGGTTTTCCACTTACTGTGGTGGAAGTAGGAGTTTTACATATTATTGTCTGGTAATTCGTAACCCAGATGTTTATATTTCTTTACAATAAAAAATGTGAAAATGGTTTAGAAGAGAAAGAAATTGATTTTCTTAAAAATCTTCACAGCCATCTTTTTAAAAATGGAGCACTTTTTGTTGTGTGTTGTTGAGGGCTGCGCAGTCCTTTTCACACAAAACTTAATTTGGATTTGAGGCCAAAATATCCAACTGAAGTATATATTTTTTCATCAAAAGGTTTATAGTAAGTATCTAGTAGGTACGGATGTGTACTACTTTATGTATTTTTGTTCTAAATTATAAAATATAGGTAATCGAAGAAATCAATTTTCTAGATTTTAGAGGTAACTTTGGCAATTATTTGTGAATTTTTTTATTTATTTATTTTTTCAAAAGAAGCAAACACATTGTGACTTGACATTTTAAATAAATAAAAAGAAAATACTTTGTTTTAAGTCACTTTATTGTTATTTTTTCCGTCTACCGGTTTCGGTACCTCCGTACCTTCATCAGGACTGAATATAAAAATACTAACAAATACAGGATAATACACATATATACAAATTGTGAAAGAAAGAGACAGTAAGTTAGAGTGGGACAGTGCGGAAATATTTATGCAAGAAAGAGACAGTAAATTAAAGTGGGGCAGTGCGTCAGTTGTGGGAGGGAAGTGAGGGAGGAGAGAGTGGGATAACGGGAAACATAATTATAATTTGGCTGAATGTTAAATTTAGTTGATTATTAATGATTTCAGCCTTTGTATTAACCGATTTTTTTAAATTTATTTTCAATGCCACTAAACCGAAACCGGTATACGGAAAAAAATAACAATAAAGTGACTTAAAACAAAGTATTTTCTTTTTATTTATTTAATTATTTGTGAGTTAATGTCAAATCAAAAAATAAATTTGTTCTTTTTACTATAAAACTATGATGAAACCTATATATACAAATGTGTATAAAAATGAATCCCTGTTTCCCTTGGTCACGCCATACTTTCAGAACGACTTTAACTATTTCATCCATCTTTTTTAAAAAGTTTTCTAATGCTTTGTAGAAGGTTCTTACAGAAAGAAAAATTAAGCAGAAAATTGGATAATTTCAGAAAACTTAACGACTATTTTATTTCGCACTTTTGACAGTTCGCTCGTTTGATGAAATTGAATTTAGCAGTAGCTGTTTTTTTTTGTAACAAAATATTGTCTATGGATTTTTTAAATTAAAGATATTTTAAATAGGTACCCATGTTAGGTATCAGCTTTGATTGATTGTTCTTATAATACACAAAAATGAATATTTGTAATATATGAAAAATGAAAATTTGAAAAAAAAAATTGTAATAGGTGGCACGCGAGCTGTTTGAAAACCGAATGTACTGGGACTTATTATATGGAATGCGGGAGGAGGGTTTGGCGGGACGAGGGAGCGGGAGAGAGGAGAGGGTAGGCGGTGAAAGTGGAAGGGGAATGCGGGAGGGGAAGGGGATGCGGGAGGGGAAGGGGATGCGGGAGGGAAAGGGGATGCGGGAGGGGAACGGGGACTCTCGGGAAAGGACATACAGAGAAAAACAATTTATTTCTTTGAATGTGACATTGCAACGCAAGCCGGGAACCAGCTAGTACCAGCTAGTATAAAGTAAAAACGATACTAATTATACAGTAAAAATTCCAAAGTAGCCTCTAAAATCTCGAAAAATTGATTTTTTTTATCTATATAAAATATCAGCACATATCCGTACTAGATTATACCTTTGGATAAAAAGAAAACTTTTCAGTTGGGTATTTTGACTTCAAATCCAAAAATAAGTTTTGGATGAAAAAGGCCGCGAAACCATTCCCCATGAAACTACAGTACACAAAATAGTTTAAGCATCTCGCTCACCAGCGCTCTTGAGGCGATTTTTCGCAAAAACAGCGCTATATAAGTTGTCCAAATTTATTATTATTATTAAGCATCTCAAGTTCATCGGATCATAGTGATTAATACCATGTAGTAAATAATAATATTTTATGGGTGCGTGGGCTTCTGAAAGAACAAACAAAAAACGGTAAATATTATAGAAAGCATTAGGAATAAATTTATGCGAATAATTAGACAGCTTATATTTGCAAGTCATAAATAACAACAGACAGAACGAATAAAATCAAGAACTTGAGTATTTTATTATTGAAAATTAAACCATACAATTTAAAACTTTTATTTATGTGGAAATAAGATTAAGGAAATAAACCTCAATATTATTCACTATTCAATATAATCCCGTTTCCTCAGAAATGAGGCTCTTTCAGTTAGGATTTCTAAGACTTTCATTCACTGTTAAAAACTTTAACAAAAAAACTTCCGCATCTTCAAAATAGAAGGTAAAATTATTTAAACTGCTCGTTCCTAGATGACACTATTTTAATTATTTTGAAAAAAAAAAATTTTTTTTTGCGAGTTATGTGAATTGTTTGTTTGCGCATGTACATAGGGAATACGAATACGCAGTTTTGCCTATCATAGGATTCGTGATCATATAAATAAATCAAATAATCAATGATTAGTTGTTAAGTTTGCAGTTTATCTGCCAAATTAATAAAATTCATTATCAGATTTTAAGTAGACAAATCTGTTCACTTGAATTATCTAAAACCAATTGAACAAGCTTGCTACTATAACCATAGTTTTAAACCGTTATATTCAAAGAATTATGAATATCCTTCGGAACAAGAACTAGTCTTCAGGTTCTTAAATATTTCCTAGGACTGGAGGCCCTAGATATAAAAGAATAAGGGAAATAAAGTTTCCTACCTCCTTCTTTAGCCAACGTTTCGGACATCATTGCAGTGTCCATCATCAGGGCAGATCTGGCAGATCCGGTAAAACTTATCCAAATACGTATGTAGGTTACATTGGTACCTATTGAGAATGTCGTCCGAACGGGATGCAGAAATAACCAACTCTCCCAGTTAACTGATGCGTTGGTGGTATCCTGATAACTGATAACCCAGAAACGTATCTCCTTACGGACATCGACGCAGTTGTGTGCATTTAATTAAACAAGGAAATAAACTGCATTCCTGTTGTTGCAGTTTCACCACACCAAGATTTGTTGTACCGTAATTCTGCGTAAGTAAACGATGTAATAAATGAAAGATAAACAATTATTTCATGAGCCTGCACTTAATAAATTAGCGAGTAGGTATATCTGAGAAGATTAACAAGCGGAGAACAGTGCCATGATGGTTCTTTCAATTATCTTTAAAAAAGATAAATTTTTAACGGATGTTATTTTGGTAGGTCCTTACGTACATATGTTTTACCTACATAATGTTTGTTACATATGAAAATATGTTGTAGCAATTCTTGTAGACCTATAAAAAGCCTTCAATACTGTGAATCATGAAATACTGATTAGAAATATAGAAAAAAATGACCCTGCTCTTAAACTTATCAAATAGTATTTAAACAACAGAAAAAGATATGTTAGCACAAAAGATTTAAAAAAAAAACAGTCATAACTATGGAGTTCCTCAAGGATCTATATTGGAGCCACTCTTATTCCAAATAAACATTATATAAATCTGTCAATTAAAACTACATATAATTATAATAGTCAAATAAGTCGATGGGTTAAATGGGTTCATTTTTAAACACCCCAAGGGCGCCTGCGGTATGCAAATTTACTTTCGCTGTGTTATACATTCATTGAATTTATTCTATATCTGGTCCGGGGTACGTGGTACAAGACCATATGAATATTTTATAAAGAACCAATCAAGAGGTTATTTTAAAATAAACAACGATATGAGTCGATATACTCACAGCTTTTTAGGGCCTTCGCTCATGGAGAAAGTGAAAAAAAAAACAATTGTCGACGCAATCGCAATCAACCTCCTGAACAAAATTGATATTTTTTTTTGATCTGACATGTCAAAAATGACAAAACTTGACAGTTCGTGAGTCACTACTAGGGCAATCTGTAATGATAACGGCTCACGAACTGTCAAGTTTTCGAGTAATCTGCGATATGTCAAATCAGAAAAATATCGATTTTGTTCAGTTTCTGGTTTGTTTTCAGTTTCTAGATGAGCGGATGGCTTAATAGGCCACTTGCATTGAATTCATAACGACTTAGAAAAAGTCGTGTGGATAGATCTTTGTATTAAGATTGCGAAAATGTTAGTAAAATTTTTTAGAAATGTACAGTTTTTATTTTATTTTTAAATAAATAAATCCATTATTTGGGCTCGTGACGTCACTACATGAAAATGTCCCGTCTCCGAAAATGTTCCTATTAATTTTGTAAAATTCCACACTGATTTTTTTTTTATATGGCATCACTTTGATTTCAGGCGAATTTTTGAATTCGTTCACTAGATTTATTGTTTGTTCTCTGCGAACTTATCATTTGGTTTGACTTTTTGACAGATGTTCTGAAGAGAACCCCGTACATTTTAGAAGTCGGTACGCGTTTTAGAGGTATAATGGTTATGGTGCTGATTTTAACAAAATCAAATTTTATAATATTCTTATTATTATTATAATTTACAATTACAAGTATATTACATTGGATTTAGTAATATACATGTTGTACATTATAATGATTTATGATCAATAAGATGGACCAAGGAAAAACATATTTATGAGATGTAATATTTTGGTATGCCTCGTTATTCTCCTGTGCCATTTTTTTTTACATGAGCTCCACACAGGAGGCGCTGAGGAAAATAATTTTCCTCAGGGCCTATGTCATCTTTGGGGATGCTGTGTGGAGGGTTTTTTAGGAAAAGGAAGGAGAGGAGAGTTCTGGGAAGGAAAAGGGTTTAAGGGGTGGGTAGAAATCTGGGGTTCAGTGTGTCTTGGTCATCCGCCTCCAAGACCTAGACAAACCTCACCCCATGAACCCGGGCACCCCTGCTAAATCACCAAACGTAGCGAACCATTTGAGGTGACCTATGGCAGAGGTGTTGGTTATCCAATAAAGGTTCCCGGGGCGGCGGTACCCATTCCCGCCTCCCAAATTGAATGCGTGTGGAAAACGTTCTTTTTTTAAAAAATGATTTTCGGCTATGTAATTATCATTTTTTCGCACCTATAAAATTATGTCCCGTCTTTCCGGTTTATAAAAAATGGTATGATTTTTAGGATTGAAATTTTCAAAAAATCCCCAGGGTTTCAAAAATACGATTAAAAAATAAATACAGAATGTCTTAGAATATTTGTCTAAACCGGAAATTTAAAAAAAAGTGATGCAAGTGGCCTATTGTAGTTCAGATAACTGACACCTTCATAGTTTTTGAGTAAACAGTGCTTGTATGATTTTTAAATGTGACTTTGATGTAAAAAATTCTCTATTTAAAAAGGAAAGATTTATTTATTAAAAGGTCTGCAATTTTTATAAATTAACAGCTTAAATAAAAAGAACTAATTATGTATTTAAAAAAAAAATTAAAATGGAGTTAAAATATAAAAAAAACCATTATAGAAATTATAACCACATCGAAAAGATTTTTGTTTTAGATTTTCTATGCCGCCGCATACCTAGTGATAAGCTTACATACAGTTTGTCAAATAAGAGTAGAAAATATATGAGGGCGCCACTGTTGATCAAATGGCAATACTAAACACATAACTCATGGTGTTAAAGTTAAGCTGTGTAACCTACATTTTTACAAAAAATTAAAAAGGCATAATAATGGAAAAAATATTTTTTCATTGCAGTATAGATACTCGCCGATCTCAAAATTAGAATAGCATATAGGTATATTATTATTATACCTTTGAAATTTTGTGTTAACATAATGAAGAATAACTATAATGTAATAAAATATAAAGCACAGTTTAGAAATTGCTCATATTTATTTAATACTAGATAAAGTACCTAGCGTTGCCTGGGCTTTAGATCATGTCTCTAATTTTAGATCTGAATATATTTAACTCATTCACATCTAAAAGTAGTATAACTAAACTCACCATTAGTGATTCTTCCTTTTTATCTATTGTTAAATTCAAATTTATGTTAAATTAAATTAAAGCAAATCATCTTTTAATCAAATTTATGTCATGAAGAAAAAATCTTTTTTTAAAATGTGGTTTACTGTGTTCTATACATTCAGTGTCATTGCACTTCAAAAAAATATTTGACAGTTAAATTGGTGTTGCCGGTCTACAAATTTAGTAGTTCCAGTTTTTATATTTTCTACTCTTTTTTGACAGACTATACAGTATTATTTTAGTACCTGCAAAACATGGAGTGGGTAAGGCCTTCATAATTTCCTTCGCATCAATAGTTAAATTGGCTTCCAAATGTTTGAATGTAGGTAGGTAGGTAGGTAGGTACTCGGTACTCGTGTTACAATAGAAGGGTCCTGCGGTCTCCTGTTCCTGAATAATTTATTCCATTATTACTATTCATTCCATTAATAAGCTGGTATTCACATACAATGACGCTTTGTCCAAATTAAAATATAAATAATTTATTTGCAATCGAATAAATCCGGGCAGAAAGTACGTGATATTCACAATAAAGGGCTATTTCCATTGTTTTTAAAATTACGATAAAATTGGAATTTTATTATTTTTTTCGTTGACGCATCCATTTCCAATAACTGTTATTTTTTTTTCAAAATAAGCTATTTTGATCTGATGGAGGGCGTTTGTGACGTCACAACGGCCAAAATTTGAAAGCCGCAGTCCCGGGTCCCGGTCCCCCATTTGTTTATCAGCCAGTGGCGTTACTACGTCAGAGTCAAATTAAACGCGTTTAGGTATTAGGGATTTTAGAAAATCAACAATTATATTGAAAAAAAACGACGTAGATGACGATCTGAAGGCTGGTTCTGTATCTTTAACGAAATTGTAAAGCGTGTTAAATCGGCCGTATATGACACATGTTGACAGTTTTCTTAAATGCGGTATTCCGAATTAGTACTGGGCGTTGACGATAATTCTATCCAACGCCAACGTCGTTATCGTTACCAATTTTCAACTGTTGAAAATAACGTCGACGTTGACGCAACTATAATAGGAGATCGACACGATACTAACAAAAAAACAAACAAAAAATATATCAAAATCGTATTAAGGAATCCCCTTTAACGGGTGGTTCCCCGAATCATTGATGTATTATTAATTATTATTATCTCTATGCCCCACGCCCCACACACGTAAAAATAATCCTATAATAACGTTGAAAGTTGAAACTGTTGGAAGACGTTGGTTTCGGTGTTGCAAATATTACCCTGTTGAAATGTTAAAAGACGTTGAAGATATATTTTGCTTGTCACTGATAAATTCGCTTGTTGCTTTACGTATCGGCCGTATTGGACGGGAAAATAAAAAAAAGTGCAGTAGGTACGTACATTACCAAAAGACCATGTCTAATTGGGTATAATATCGTTCACGAAGTGTGATCTCTTGACCCTTTTGACTTATCATTCCAACACCGTTGAAAACAATAGGTTGAAAACGTCGCTGTTAGGCGACCGGCGTTGATAATTATCAATAGGTTATTCTTTGCTTGTCGTTGATAAATTTGATTGTTCCCTGGCGCTGCGTATCGGCCGTATTGGATGGGAAAATAAAAAAAAAAACGTGCAGTAGGTATGTACATTACCAAAAGACCTTGTGTAATTGGGTATAATATCGTTCACGAAGTGTGATCTCTTGACCCTTTTGACTTATCATTCCAACACCGTTGAAAACAATAGGTACAAAACATAGCTGTTAGGCGACCGACATTGACAATTATCAATAGGTTATTTTTTTGCTTGTCGTTGATAAATTTGATTGTTCCATGGCGTTTCGTATCGGCCGTATTGGATGGGAAAATACAAAAAAAAGTGCAGTAGTTACGTACATTACCAAAAGACCATTTAAAATATCGAGTAATGTTGTTCACGAAGTACAAACTCTTAACCCTTTTTATTTATTAGGCAGTTGAATCGTTGACTGCCTTGAATAATATTCGCATGTAGGTATTATATTTCAACTGTTGGCGCTAATTATTTTCAACAGCGTTGGACGTTGAAATAATATAACTATTGTTTCCAACGGCTAGTTATATTTTAATACAGTACTATTCCGAATCGAGCTAAAAAGCTGAATACTGCAGTTGTTTTAAGACACCAATTTTTAAAAGTAGTTACCCTAACGCCAGAATGACATTTATGAACGCCTTATATTTAAGTAGTTAAAATAACTAATAAATAGCAATTCGTGTTTTTAAGTTGGTAATTAATCCACACCAACTGACGACAGGCATAGACAAGCCATGGAAAATCACAGAAATTTGACAGCCAATAACGCAAGACGGACGCCTTCCGATATCCGATAGATATTGCCCTTTTGACTTAAGGCCAAGTTAGTTAGAGGGAGCGCGCTAATATTAAAAAGTTGTGGAAATGTTTAATAAAACACGCTTGTTTTTAATACAGCATAAATTTCGTGGGAAATGTCAGCATTTTTTTAAAACTTACATTTTTATATAAAACTAGCTTTTTTTGCCCCCGGATACGCACGCGTCCCCCCCCCCCCCCATCGCCCCCCTTCCTCCCCCCCTCCCACACTCCCCCCTCCTTAAGTAACATTAAAAGAAACATTTCGAATTTTTCAAGTGTAAAATAAAAGAAAAAACGTTATTTTAATAATTTTCGGAGCATACTTTACGATTTTTTTCTGTCGAGGGAATTTCAGACAATTACCGTTTAACCCAACAATGTTTGAAAATCTTCTATTACCACCACAGAAAGCCGAAAATGTTGCTTGTGTTGTGATGGAGGACTTAGCCAGCAAAGGAATCGAACACGCGACGCTCGGATGGGACCCAAGCGCTATGCCCACTCAACCACTGACCGGTCATATAGATATTATCTTAAAAAATACCATACATTTTTTTAAAAGCTTTAAAACATAAAAGTGTTCAAGGAAAGTGTGTTATAAATTGGTAGAAATTCGGGGTACCCAGTCTTAATTGTGTCGTATTCTGACTTAACGCAAAATATAACAAAAAAGATCCAGAATAATCCTTCAGAACCAAATAAATAAACAATGAAACATTTTTCACATTTTTTAACAATAGACATCACTGATTTGTGAAAATACCTACTATTTTGATGCTAAGAATAAGAATAATTTAAGCCAGTATTTTTGTAGCAATGTAGCAAAACTACCATTACGTATTTACTAGAGCAAATAGTGATGAATAATTATTAATGAAATTTGTATTTTGATTAGGGCCGAGCCCTACTTACGGTTTCGTAGACGAGGTGAAAGTGACGTCTTTAGACTGTTTAATTCCTCTCGCCTCATACAGGTCATACCAGACACCGTCATGGTCAATGCTTTTATTATTAATGGGTTCTTTGGTCTAGTACATCGAATAATAAGTATTATGACATTACAGAAATGGTTTTGATCATTTTGAGATCCAACGTGTCTGGGCGGTAATAGAGAATATTAATTAAAAAAAATGCCATTAAGAGGAGACCGAGCGACGTTTTCTCCATTTTCTCTATTCACCGAATTCCTTATTAGAGCAAACATTTTTTTAATATAGAATAGCTATCGACTACTAGCGTGTCTGTACGTTTTGCTTTCTTTGATAAGTTATTTCGTACAGGAGTTAGGACTTAGGACCCTCCAAAACATCGTTAAATTTGCCTGGTTTGAACGCCATACAAACTAGACAATGTATTTAAAAGAAAAGCAAAACGTATAGACATATAATATTTTCTTCTACTACCTACAGTTGGTAAAAAAATCTTAAAAATTGGTCCAGTTTTGGAGGAGAAAAACGGGGAACATAAAACCTCGATTTTTACGATTTTATGTAGGTATTATCAGCCTGAGGTGCAGTTGTCCCTTTTGCTCAGTATTCGGGGGATAACAGCGAAAGTGACAGCAACGTTTTGGTAAAATACCTATTATTAAAATTTCTCGGTGACCGCGCTTCCTCTTACAGTACAGACGACTTGTTCTGGAAATGGAGAATGTCGATTTGCGCTGCGAATTCGATCCACCCGATTGTTAGTCGAGTACCCATTGGACTATCGATCACCTATCTGCCACTATTTTCGTGTTTAGTAAAAATATTGCAGGTTGTATTTCTAAGCGTAAACTGTTTTTTTTTGTATTTATCCTGATTCTTTAGTCAACGATTCGGATAGCGATTACAGTGAACATCGTCAGGGTAGGGCTTACAGCTACCACATCTGCCCTGGCAAAAAACTGCAAGGCTACCCGAAACATTGGCAAGTATGAAAAGAAGAGGTCTAAAATGAATAATACTCATAGACATCCAAATGACTAGACAAGCAGTTACGGGTGAGGGGTCAAACCAAACCATGGAGGGGGAAGAGGGGAAAGATGACTGTGATTCGTTATACAATCAATCTGACAGTAAGTAGGCATCTCGCATTACAATATCACCATTTAGTTCTTAAAAGCAAAATCTGCTTTGAATGAATAGACCTTTTTACATGGGAGCACGAATTGCTTGCTACGATAATAACATATTTGCTAAGGTCAAATGCTCGCCTCAAAAAGACTCGCCCCAATACACATAGCAATATTTTGTTGCCGTGTTTAGTTAAAACACTATTACAAATGTTTCATAATTTACTTACCCCTGTAACCACCGATGAGCACACTGGAGAACCGCCCACATTCGCTATGTGCACATTGATATGTAGATATATTGTATAGAATACGCTACTGTTTTGGCGTTGTATTTCGTTAAATGTATGGATGTTACCTTCTAGCTGTTCACGGCAAGAATGATGACGTCACACATTTTAGATTCAAGCGAGGCTCTATCCCCTCCCCATGGAGCGAGCCGGTTCCAAGGAGGTGCTTCAGCCGGCGCCATGTGGAGGGGGAAATAATACGTTTTTATCACTTAGGGCAGGTCCATATATATTCATATGTCCGTGATAATACTCAACGATACCAAACAAACAAACATGACATTAAGAAAGAATAACCAGACATAACCGGAAATACATAATTTTTAAATCAAATTTTAGACGTAATGACTCTTTTCCACGACAGATTATAAATTGATTTCGAAAGACTGTTCTTTTATCTAGTAAAGCTTTGTTTTAAATTTTGAGAAAATATGTTTATTTTTAGTACAATAAGGTTGTACCGTAGGTCGTTGGCAGATTTGTTAAATTTTCAAACAAAATTTTGTATTATACAACACACATTTCAAATCATATAATCATGCGGTAAAATAAATTAATAAATTATCTGCAAAGATATGTTTCAGAATTTTAACTTTAGTTTAAATAAAATCATTTAATAAAAGATCTGCACACGTGTTTTGTGACGAAAATACTTCAGTTTATCAATTTATTTACGGTCTTACAAACCAATATATTTAACATTGTTTTTACATTCTTATTTTGCTTAGACATTATTGAAAAATTATAAATACTTACGATCAAAACATAATTACAAAAAAACATAATTTGAATAGATTTATTTCAGCATTTTTGAATGTAGGGATAAATTAATTCAAATTTTAAATGAAATACAATCGATGTTGAGTTATTATTTAAAAAGCTGGTGGGGAGAATAATTAATTTTTCTCATTGGAACCGCCCTGTACGATTGTAAGAACATCTTCGACGAAATATGAATTCTCGGCCGCTGGCTAATTAATGGCCCTTAAGTTTTTCGGTACACTTGTTGTACGAAGTAAATTTAATTAATCCGTTACTAATTAAAACTGAGCTGAACTTATCGAGCCGACCAACGTATGTATGATATTATATTCTATTAATTAAAACATAATAACTCATTAACTAGCGATAATGATTGTTTGACCTTAATTTGACGATCCCAGCGAGTGTGGATTACTTTACTTTCATAGAGAGGGATTGAAAAAAGGTGTTGTATCATTCTATTTTGCGGTCAGTCTTTGTGGCCGTGCGATAATATAGTTATGATTGAAGATTCTGCTGATACACGTGGAGTAGCAAAAAGATATAAAAGTTTTAATCGTCAAAACGTGCCACAATGCAAGCGAATGCAGCACAAATTCCAAACCGCCAAAGAGACTTTCTCGGTTTATTTTCAAATGGTTTTAAGAGAGACGTAATTAGGTCAATCATATTTTCACAGCTCTGACTGAAATTGACCAGCTTCTGTTATTGCAGTGAACGTGTTTTAATCGAATCTGGGAAAGAAAAATTAAAACCATAATATATCGATTTAAATATGAAAGTATGATTTCTTCGATATCGTTTCCTCTCAAGGGAGGATTACGATTGTTTTTCTCAATCTCTTCACGAGGCTCATCTTCTATCTCTACGAGTATGTATGCAAATCAACATATGCTTGCTTGGGTGTAGATATTTATGAGTATATATATATGAGATGTCTAGGCGTTGTTAACCATTCATCCGATTGCGATGAAACTTTGGGGATTTGATGCGCGCATGACCGCGATGGTTTCTATATACAATAATGAGCTCTGATGTCATGAAATTATGCGTTACTAACCATTCATCCGATTGCGATGAAATTTTGGGGATTCTATATAATACTAGCTGACCCGGCGAACTTCGTTCCGCCTCAATAACTGTTGTGTTAACTTATTAACTGAATTAAATTCTGTTTTTTTCTTATCTAAGTTAAAAATTACACAATGAAGCAATTATTGATGCACAACTGTCCGTGTTTTATTTTTGTCAGTATCAGAGATGACGTTGTGTACGGATTTATAATTTTAGTGATTTTATTACTTTTTCACTTACATCCGGGAATTGCGTTTCATTTTCTTTATACGTGTGAGGGAGATATATTATAATTATTGTATTTTTCCCGTGGAGGGTTACAGACATACGTTCACCATTTGTCCCATTTTCGACTATTGTTATTCAGTGTGTAAGAAAGAGGGGCAGCATTATACGATTAAGAACAAAAGCCAAACAATTTGCGCATTGAAAACTGAATGAATGGAACTCGGGAGGGCGTTCGTGGGACGGGGAAAGCGGGAGAGGGGAGTGAGAGAGGAAAGGCGGAGAAGGCAGAGTGGGGACGCGTGAGGGGAAGGGAACGCGAGAGAGGAAGGTGAGGCGGAAGGGGAACGGGACAAATGGGAAAGGACACGAGCTTTGGCATCATGAAATTTGTAAAAAAAATTGCAATAAGTGGCACACGAGCTGTTTGAAAACTGTATCGGGAACGAAAGTATGGAATGCAGGAGGGGGGAGGGGAACCCGGGAAGGCGGAGGGGAGCTCGGGAGGGGAATCCGCGGGAGGGATGAGGTGATTATGGGATAGGAGAGGGGAACTCTGGAGGGGGGTTCGCGGCACGGGGAAGGGGGGAGTAGAGTTTGGAGAGGGAAGGTGGAGGAGGAGTGGGAACGCGAGAGGGGAAGGGGACGTGGGAGAGGAAGGGGAGGAGGAAGTTGAACGGGACGAATGGGAAAGGACGCGCAGGGAGAAACAATTTCGTTATTAAATGGCATAGCAACGCATGCCGGGTACCAGCTAGTATATAATAAAAAAAATATATTATTTGAAGAATGATCCCATGGAAACATTTTATTACATGACAATCCAATTACTTTTTTTTTTAATTTTTCATGATTCTTTGCTAACATACAAAACTAATATTTTTTTTAACGTGATATAAATTATTTTAAAACTACTTACACCTCATTTTTTTGAGGATACATCTAATCTAAAAAAAGAAACAGAACAAGAAACATAAAATGAAAAGTAACGCTCGCAACTGGGATTCGAACCCAGGATATCTTGTCTTACCGGAACAGCTCCGGGTTGGTTGAGGCGCTTGTCCCGGTAGACGAGAGATCTTGGATTCGAGTCCAAGTTGTGAGCGTTACTTTGTGTCTGGTTCTGTTTCATGTTTCTTTTCTTTCTTATTAGATTTATTAGTTGTATCCTCTTCTTCAATAATAATTTAGATTTATTTCAGTTTTGAGTTTCTTCTACCCCTCCACCGAGTCGGAATGTCTGGCGGAGGACCGGCGGCGCTCGGGCACGTGTCTCAACCCTTACCGCTGCCACCAGAAGGGCGGCTCCTCCAGCGGCTTCTGTGCGCACGGCTTCGGGGTTTGCTGCGTATGTAAGTTTATGCAAATATTCATTTTGAGGCATCACTCATTGTCATTATTTATGTATTCATTGTAAATGCTCTGATGAGCTATTATTACATAACTTAATACACCTGACATACAGCTATAAAAGCGCGAGCAGATATCTGTTGAACCGCGAGCGCTTATGTGTTGTACGGTCAAACGATGCTTCCAAATATTTCTTCCCATGCGGCCATGGTAGGATAGGGGTTCAGATGAATCACAAAGAAATGCCATTTCTTTGTACTGAATCTATCAACTTGACAGCTGTTTTTTTTACATGAGCTCCACACAGAAGGCCCTGAGAAAAATAATTTCCCTCAGGGCCTATGTCATCTTTGGGGATGCTGTGTGGAGGGTTTTTAAAGGAAGTGAAGGAGAGGAGAGTTCTGGGAAGGAAAAGGGTTTAAGGGGTGGGTAGGAATCTGGGGTTCAGTGTGTCCTGGTCACCCGCCTCCAAGACCTAGACAAACCTCACCCATGAACCCGGGCACCCCTACTAAATCACCAAACGTAGCTAACCACTTGGGGTGACCTATGGCAGAGGTGTTGGTTATCCAATAAAGGTTCCCGGGGCGGCGGTACCCATTCCCGCCTCCCAAATTGAGGCAGCTCCGTAATTAAAATGACCCCCTCTCCAGTTTTCGAAGGGGAGGGGGTCGCATAACATTTCACATATCATCTCAGGGTATCTAGCTAACGAACAAACAACAGTTCATAACGATTAAGGGTACCTATTTTATTTCACGTAAACTGTTATTTGTTCGTTAGCGGCCTGCAGTCGTGCTCGGGAGCGATGACAAGTTACCGACATTTTCGATAAAACCTATATCGATCGACCATGCTAGGTACCCAGGAGCGGTTACGGCGTAAGATCTGTATTGTCTATGGTTGATCTGCGCATAAACCGCTTAGGTATGACAGGTCTGAAGGGATTGTATGGAGAGCGTTATTTGGCGTGCGATGATCTTTTATATTTTATAGCTGTGTGTGGCAGGGGTCTAATGAATGAAACACAGACAACAAGAGTTTTTATTGTTAAGATAACAAAAATTAAATAAAAACTCAAAAAAATGAACGTAATACATACATGGTAAATATAAATATTCGTTATGCTTGATCACTTTGGGCCCATCGTTGAACACAGGACTCCTCTTTTATTATTTTAATTTTACGCCCAAGGGGCTTTTACATTTGGTACAATTTGAGTTAATAATAAGCTATAAGTTAAAAAATTCCTGGATTATAGCGGTTTACAATTGGATAAATTTGAAGAAAATAAAAGGTTAACAATAATAAACTGAAATTATCAAAAGTAATACGTTAACATAAAAAAATGTTTAAGTATGTCTTAAACATAGAAATTGTTGCATTAAAGATGTTTAAATCATTTATATATTTGTTTGCTTAACTACGTAAGCGAGGAATTGGCGAGTTTGCCACACTGTTTGTGATTGGTGACATTGAAATACTTCCTTATGCCTATTAAGTCGAGTAGGTACTCTTATAATGACTACACCCAAGAAACAGTCGAGCTCCAAATTTACAATTTTAAAAAGAAACATGGTTCGCTTATCCATCGCCGACCCTCAAGTGAATGAATTTTTAAGGTATTTAATAAAAAAACGTGTAGTTAATTTTGAATAATTTTCAATTTTTTTTTGTTGAGGTGACCGAACGGCGGAATTATATTCTAATTGGTTACGAACTAATGAGAAATAAAAATTTCATGACACGAAGTGAATTAGTTTTTAATAGTTCTCAGTTTAAATCCTTATGATTTTATGCTATTATTTGTAATGTGATTTATGTGATGTACCTACAAATTCTAGTTTTTCATCAATTTCTGAGGTCTTTTATTTTAGTTAAAATCTCTATTTGTTTATCGCATTATTGAATAGTATTGGAGATTTGTTTCGACAGAGAGTTATTAATTTATATTTGGTAATATTAAAAAGAGATTATTAGTTATACACGTATTACACAATACGTTTAAATTTTATTGAAGCTCTCGGCAATGATTTATAAGGGTAATTTCTTTGTAACATTTATGTAAAGAAAGTAAAATATTGTGTTTAAATTGAGTTTTTTGATTCTATCGAGATAATCTTGTAATGGTACACCCCCCCCCCTAATGAAAACTTTACAATATTCTTTCTTCTCGAATTTGAATTAGAAGATTTACAACAAGATCGGTGGTGACGCTCTCTCCTCGGTCACGGAACCACTTGTGATGTTGCCACCCTTTTCCTCGGGTTTTATACCCCTCCCCCCCTCTCTCTCGCGCATTCCTATCTCCGGTTGGTAGATCTTCCTCTCGTACCTACTGAATGATTCGCCAATAATGTTTGAATCATGACTCATTTTTCCCACCCCTGTGACTGAACACAGTAAAAGGTAGTTTTCCGGGAAATTCTTACAATAAACCCTTTTCTCCACGTTGTGTGATTTTTTGCATCGGAGCACCTAGGACATCTAGGATAGGTATTTAATGTCTTTCGTGGTAACTTTCGGTTCTTTTAAGTAAGGTGTGGAAGAATTTCTCTGTATCTCTTAAACGTCTGAAGGACACGTCCGGTCTAAACTATCCTGAATTTGTGCCCACTATGATCCTAATGATATACACTGCTCCAATATTTACATAATGAACACGGTTGCTATTACTCTCGCTAGGCTATAAAATTGATCTCTCCATCTACGTTCTAATGATTTTTTAATGTACATACCTTGAATGTTTCATTTGGATAATTGGCGAATTCTCTGCACCGCTCTCCATGGCTATATCCTATACATAATCGTGATAATATGTTCTGTCGTTAGTAAACACAAATTTATACCTAGGATGGAAGTATAAAGACGGGATAGAGGATAGGATGGATGGTGATGGGGAAGAAATTCTTTGCAAACTAGTACTGGCTCCTCCACTTGACCAAATTGACTAGGTGGTCAGCTCTCAGGACACGACCCCCCGACCAATGCATGATGAGGCTATACCCATGGCACCCGGAAAATCTCTTGACGATAAACCAGATACCCGGACCCCTCCATAACAAAAGAAGAACGACGTGCCTTCAAACCTTTCCTGATCAACTCCAGTATCGAACACCTCCGGAACTACTTTACTGGCTCTAGAAGGGGTAATCTATTTCGTCCCTTATCAAGACTCTACTCACGGTACAAAGTGGCGTAAGCTTGTGACAGGCAGATCCTTCCTCCCACGTGACCGACCTAGCGTTACAGACCACCTCTAGAAGCCGACGTATCCCCACCCTTGTAAGAGATACGTTTGCTTCCAGGTCGATAGGATTAAAAAATGTGATGATGCTGCAGGAATCTCTCCGCAAGAAGCCATGCCCATGCCTCCATCCACACTACCTTGCCGGTAACTCGAGATGCTTTTGGCAAAGACGCCTCCGACAGCGAACCATGCCCTTTCATACAAATTGGCATCTCATTTCATACGGTCCTTCGCGCCCAATCACTCGACACCGTCCCGCGAAAGGGAATTGCTTCCAGGACCTCGCGTGACCCGATCAGTCTATGGTGAGCATCCTCCAACATGACAATGCGGAAAGACCCTTACCGGTGGACCACCAATTGTGTGTATGTGTGGCCTCGGTGTCGTCATCACATTGTTCAATCATAAAGATTTAAAAAGCGTAAATCAACAAGTAGGAATTCAGCGGAGTACCTGTTAGTTTTATTTGTTTCATATTTAATATTGTGATTCTGCTCTTCTGCTCTCTTGTCTAAAGATGTTCAGCTGTTCGGGTTGCAGGTAATCGCCTTCAATTTGATATGTCGTACTCTCGGAACGCCCTCCATTTGGTTGAGTGTACAACACCCCCGAGGTGTAGGTACCTCGCTTGCTCGTTCATTTTTTTGTATGTGTATTCCTCCGACCGCCCGGCATCGGCTGTCTGGGAGAAAACGTCACTGCCCTAAATGATAATAACGGTTAAACATATTCATATTAGCTCTGCAATAATATTAATTTTTATCGGCGCTGGAGCTGTTGAAATTTACTGTCCAGGGTTCGCGTTCCATTCACGTCACTCTGCAAACAAGTACCTGTAATTCAATTATAGATTTCTTGGTTCCGGTGCCGGGAATCGAACCCGAGCATCCTGGGTGAGAGCCAGGTATCTTCTACGCTGGTTCCGCACGTGTCTACCCTTTTTTGTCTAGCTCGGCATCAGGTGTCTGCCGAGAAAAGGTCGACATCTGTGAATTATGCCTAGTACCTATTCTGGGATAAATAGTACAGCAATCTACTCGCCGCAGGCGCTCATGCAATTAACTGTCCAGGATTCGCGTTCTATTCACACCATCCTGCAATCAGTGAGGTCCTGTAATATAGATTAAAGTTATTTGACTTACCAAGAACGTGGTTGCTAAAATCGCGACTCCCGGTCGGGTTAACGCGACCCCGCGTCTTAACCACGCGTCCTCCCTATAAAGGAT
The DNA here is from genome assembly GCA_929108145.2 of Limnephilus rhombicus. NCBI lineage: Eukaryota > Metazoa > Arthropoda > Insecta > Trichoptera > Limnephilidae > Limnephilus > Limnephilus rhombicus. The sequence goes on from OV815270.1 coordinate 14,951,889, forward strand.
CAAACTCCCTACTTACTTTCCTTTTCACCATACAAGGTCTTAATGTGGGTACTGTAATTTTAAAACCTCCCTTTTTTCCTAAGCTGCATTTGTGGGAAGATCTTCTCTCACGTCCTGTGGCCCCTTATCAGAATATTGCGCAATTGTAACTTCTAATCCCCCCCCCCCGACTATACACGGTAACGTCGGACCTACTTCAAATTAAAAAAAAAACTCGTTTCTAGACTGAATTTTTGCTCTCGACTGACTGTACATTTATTATCAAACTCAAATTATTCTTTTAAATAAATGAAGACAATATAAGCGAATCTCAATCGAAAATCTGGAAATAGAAAAATCAGAAAAACATATTGACACCTCTGGGACACGAACCCAGGACCTCTTGCTTTCCGGGCAAAGGTGTCAATATGTTTTTCTGATTTTTCTATTTCCAGATTTTCGATTGAGATTCGCTTATATTGTCTTCATTTATTTAAATATTACAATTGGAGGTTTTACTCATAAAGTTAAAAATTAAAAATATAATAATCAAATTATTCTGGTTAAAACTCTTCAACCGAATTAACACCATTTTTCCACTATTTTTATTAATATCATTATTTTAATCGTTGCACTGTCTTTTAACTAAAGGATGGAAAGTTTTCTACGCGATTATTATTATGATCCGGGACCATCGTCGTTACTCAAGATAAATATTTATTGTTATATTTTTCTCTCTACATAATGAATGATTCGTCGCAATTATTATGAATGTAACCAATCTATTATGTGATTACATTTTTATAAAAGTGTAGCCATGTTTATGAGTCGACTTAAAGTTGCGCAGAGAAATAAATAGATCGACTTAAAAGTTACGTCCTTAACAGGGGCTAGTCCAGTGGCGGATTTTTTTAGAAACCTAGAGTTAATAAATATTTCCTAATTTTCATTCGTCTATTGTTCATGTTTATGTTTTCTGTTGATATGCCTTTGTACTTATGTAATTTTTAAATAATACCACTGTATGCATTTACACTGAGTCTGTATTTTTTTGTTATAATCTCGCAGATCTCGTTCAATAGAGATATATTATTATTATTATTATTATTAATTATGACGGGAGTCCAACACTTTAATCAAGTCTCTATTCCCAAATTTAAATGTTTATCGCGCGGGAAACGCGAAGTTTAACAACGGTTATCCCTTTTTTTTAGTAAGTAACACAACACCGAACTTCTTTATTTTACACAATAAATTACTGCTAAATTTTCACTGAAGCTAGTTTAAACTAAAGTCCCAAGTCCGCCACAACACTTTCCGTTTCTCTCACCTTCCGAACTTCGCGACCAACCCCCTTAACGACTCGAAACTGTCTGTCCCTTCTTCCCTCTTCCCATCTCGTAGGTCCCATCTCAAACCTACTTCCTAACGTTTTTTACATTAATTTATCATTCATAATTTCTCGGAGTTATGCGAACTGCACTCAGCAAAAACACTTGAATTTGCACATAATTTAAAGTTCTGACAAGGCATTAATTTTTATTAGTTTCACTAATTACTTTCTTGAATCTCGTGCACGTAAAATCAAGAGATAAATTCAGCTTTAATGATATCCCATTTACAACGAACATGTTGGCCGTATCTTGATCTTGACATCCCACTCAAATATAAGTGATCGAACACATTTTTCATCTGCGTTATTTGAAAGATACAAAATCCAATCCGAAACCTTAACCTTTTTGTCACTAGCGTAACCTATTACTTGCAAAACTCGCTGATTTCAGACGTGAAGCCAATCGTTGCCGACTCCGTTCTCTTTCCTACAAAACGCGATTTATGACTCGAGCGAAGTGGTTCCTTCCACTTAACATTACTATCCCCTAAAACGTAGGACAATATTTTGTACTAAATGCACCAAGAGGCATCAGAACTCGCCCTTTCCTGTGATTGATGGGACGCCCCTAATATGGTTCGATGCCTATTCTGATTTGTTGAACGCTTTCGTTACCCTAGAAGATAAATCCTTCCTCGAAAGGCCAGCCCCAATTGCTCCACATTCCTTAAATTTCACTCTCGAATCTACCCCACAGCTGTCGGTAGTATGCTCATATTTGTTATTTAAAAAAAAAAATATTCGCCAGCTATCCAACAAAGCAGGTTCATCACAATGTTAAGCCAACACAGTGCCAAGTGTTCCGTGAACGAGCGCTATTTCATCGCAGGGGGCTGTCTAGTACTAGTCTAGTAGTAGATACTTTGTTTGATTTAACTGCTTCCAATTGCTTCACAATTAGGTCATCTAATAACATCCCCCGTTATTGGTATTGAGCCCATTGACTACTGGATTAGCTTGAAACTTTAGCCTTTTGGTATCTAAATAATAAGTAAGTAGGTAGTAATAATTCCTTCATTGCTTTCTATTTGACCTCACGACATAGTGACATTTTTAAATACTGATATATTTTTTGTTTTTACTGCTTTGAATCATTTTCCCCCACCGAGAGGCATCATCCCGCTCGCTAGTGCCGTCGCCTCTTCATTCATGGACTCCACAGTGTAGTTGTCTGCGGAAGGAATTGTATATATTATAGCTGTTTCATAACGCTGATGAATTTCATACGTATTTATATGTAAAAATTATAATTTTATAATTTATTTATTTTTTTTCTGTTCAAATTTACCATGCAGATCAGAGGAACCCAGATTTTGGACTTCCGCACGTTAAGTGTACTTACCTATACGGTGGACTAAGTCAAGTACCACAATATCGTCAGTCTATCAACAACCATCGTAACAAATAGTAACGTGACATTTCGCTCGACGTTGAAATGTTATTTTCTATCAATCGGAAGCGTGTAATGTGAAGTATTATCTCGCCGTCTTTATCGAATGCTTTGTGTGAACCGCTTCATCATATCGTGACTCAAACTCCATCGTGGTTCTAATAACCGAACAATCTTATCGTACGCCTTGGATATACATATGACCATCGCCGAATGAAGATCAAGCTACGAGACACAACAGTGAGTATTGCTTAATTGTGTATACCGGATCTTGTTTGGTGTTGGGCATAATTCTTTTCGAAATCCATAGCGTTTTATTTAGCAAGGAATAACCACCGGTTATTCTAAACCCCCGTGCCCTGTGCACGATTCATTGGTGCCGGAAACCAGCAAACCTTTAGATAAAAAATTTCTTTCTTTGACAAAACGAAAGAATGCTATGAAATATTACGTAAATTGAAATGTCATTTCAAAGAACGAATTCAAACAGTGAATCGTAGAACTAGGTTACTTAGTTCTTAATTATTAACGACCTACCGTGTATTTAAATTATAACGAATTTTTTTTTTAATTCATAACGTTTTCCTGATTATTTCGTTTGCATGTTTGTTTATCTTTAAAAAATGGCTAGGACTTTACAAGGCTTGCGTCGTATACGGAACGTAGCGTTTACTAGAATAAACAAAATGTTTGAAGTCGGTCAAAGCGTTTTGCAAGATGCAACCAATTATCCATTATTTTTAGCGTATTATACGAAGTTGCAAAACATTGCTAATGATTTTGAAACCGTTCACGCTGACATCTTAGCTTTAGATGAGGCAAACAAAGACATTGAAAATCAAGTTCGCGAAGCTTTTGATAATGTTTATTTCAAAATCGTCGTAATTCACAAGGAATTAACGAATCAATTTTTTGAATCGGAGCCCGCGAACATTATCGTACCAAACTTTTCAACATTTCATAATCAAGCTATCATAAAACAAATGTCATCGCTTACTTGTGACATGAATAAGGCAAAACCTGAAATCAAAGGGTCCTTGACTGCGTTCACTTCAAAGTGCGCGTTTTGCAAGGGTACTCACCATATCGCTAAGCAAATCATTTGCACTCAAATCGGTTCAGGAACGTGCTCAATTCGCCAAGGCACACCGTTGGTGCCTGAATTGTCTCACGCCTTCTCATTATCTCACGAATTGCATATCTGTGTTTGATTGTCAGAAATGTCATCGTAATCACCACACTCTTCTTCATAGGGAAGACAAAATTTCTGCTGAAGAGGAGTACCAACGACCCACCACGTTTGCCATTCAAGGAGCTTCTATTTCTGATCCTCCAGTTCTTTTCTTCGCTAACTTCGTCGTCAGCTCCATCGTACGTTTGCCTTCTGCTCATATTAGCAATCGTGATCCCTCCGGGAGTTTTCAAACGTTTCGTGGGTTGACCGATTCAGACAGTCAAGCACACTTCGTATCCAATCGCGCTGCCGAGCGTCCAGTCAGCTCTCAGAAAATCCGTGGCTTAGGGCAATGTTCTACAACCGCGTCAGGCGTCACTAATTTCGATGTCGATGTTAAGGGACAAACTACCTTCAACACGAAGTTACTTCCATCGCTAACGATTCAATTCGACCAGTTATCTTGTCATCTGTTCCAAGACATACTTCATGCCGACTCTGACTGTCACAAACTGACAACTGACACAGGAGCGACTGACCTACTTCGAGATGTTGAGATTTTGCCATCTCTACCGAGACCCCAATTAACGGGGGATCTTCACCAGCCTTCAGCTATCAATTCACCATTCGGTTGGCTTCCTCTGGATTCGGTTGGTTTTGCTACCGATCGTCAAACAAACTCCTTCATCGAAACCAACCAGTATCGTCTTCCAGAAGAAGTCAAGAGACTGAGGGAGTTGGACATATTTCCTCAGTATTCACAGCCCACTAAACAACGTCGTGACCAAGTGTATCGCATTTATCGCTCACTTGACTTTTCTAGTCAATTTATCGAAACCAACCAGTACCGTCTTCCTGAAAAGGTCAAGAAACTGAGGGAGTTTGACACATTCCCTCAGTCTTCACATCTCACCTCTGAAAAACAACGTGATGAGCAGGTCCATCACAATAATCACTCACGTGATCCTTCGGGACAATTCATCGTAGCCTTACCTTTTAGAAAAGGGGATAAGGATATCGCTTCCCCAGGTTCGCGCATCATCCTTTCACTCGAACGTAAACCGAGAGTAAAGCTCAGTTTACGTGAACCGTACTTCGCTTTCAAGACTGACTACTTGCACAGTGGTCACTTGACAGGGGTTCCTGGAAAAGATTTACTCAAGGAAATGCATAACATACTTCGTCGTTGCATTCTTCGTCCGGGCACCGTTATTACTATGTTGCGATTGGTCTTCGATGCCTCGGTGACGGAGGTGAATGAATCATCGTCAAATGATGCCTTCCTTATCGTTTCCAAGCTCCAAACGAACATTGCTGAACTTCTGCAAAACTTTCGTTCACCATCTGTGATGTTCATTGCTGAGGTACGGCAAATGTATCACCAAATATTTCTTCAAGAGCCAAATCGCGCGTTCCAAAGAATATTTTGGCGTCATCAACTATCGGAATCTACCCCGGATTATCCATTACACCCTGTGACTTCTGATATCTCTGCCTTTATTCTGTCCTATCGTATTGTCAGATCGTTGACAGAAAAGAAAGGTTACGGATTATCACTCACACGCCACGCGATCACTTCGGACTCAAATATCGATTCTATCGTAATCGGCTGTTCCAGTCTAGAACAAGTTCAACTAACGCAATCCGAAGTCATCGAACATACCAAACGAGGTCAACTTGAACTGCAGAAGTTGGATTATAGCAAACCGAAACTTCGCGCCTTTCTACCACCGGACTAGTATCTAACTAATGTAATCTTCAAGAATGTTGATCATTCTTTTACTCTCAGGGTATTGGGATGGAAGTGGAGGCCACCAGACACTCCATCCGATGACATTTGTCACAAGAATCGGTACACCGACCAATTATCGCTTTTGATAGTTATCGCATCTAATCATCGGCGTCAAGCCTCATCGGTTGATAATCCATCGGATATCACTTCACGTGGCCATTCTCAGGCCTTTCTTATCCGTAACATGTTATGGTGGGCGGAGCTCTCCGGGTTTATCCAGCCAAACGACTCTTGGCCCATCTAAGATGGCTATGTTAACAAAATTGAACCCACTCTGAGGAACGAGTTCAATCGTCATTAGTCCAACCTGATGATATTCTGCTGGACTTTTATTAAAAAAATTATATCGTTTTCGGAAATTCCAACGCCTTATCGGTTCCTGTTATCTATTGGTACACAACTTTCATAACAAAGCCTCTCGTCGTTCGGATTTTCTATTTAATCATTTCGAAATTCGTATTCTATCTTTAACCAAACATTGGACATCACTCTCTACGGATGAGGTGATTAGAATCGTAATTAAAAATCTTGTGCTTATCGTTACGTTTCGTACTTTGAATGGATCTTCTCTTACAAGACCATTCACCAAATCGTGTCCATTGCCTAGGCAATGCGACTAATCATCATCGTTTCGCGGTTCGTTTTATTCTTTTTTACGTCTGTGTTAATCGTATCATTTAGTTTCGTATCGTCAAGTTATCTAGATTTAGTTATCGTTTAAATATAGTTTAAAATTTTGCTTCGTCTTCTTTTCATCTACGTCACGTTTCATGGCATTCTGCGTTTCGCTTAACGTTCAACTATTCTTTAAAATACAATTTGCTGTATTTTGGTGGGCGGAATGTTTCATAACGCTGATGAATTTCATACGTATTTATGTTCCAATTTACCATGCAGATCGGAGGAACCCAGATTTTGGACTTCCGCACGTTAAGTGTACTTACCTATACGGTGGACTAAGTCAAGTACCACAATATCGTCAGTCTATCAACAACCATCGTAACAAATAGTAACGTGACATTTCGCTCGACGTTGAAATGTTATTTTCTATCAATCGGAAGCGTGTAATGTGAAGTGTTATCTCGCCGTCTTTATCGAATGCTTTGTGTGAACCGCTTCATCATATCGTGACTCAAACTCCATCGTGGTTTTAATAACCGAACAATCTTATCGTACGCCTTGGATATACCCATGACCGTCGCCGAATGAAGATCAAGCTACGAGACACAACAGTGAGTATTGCTTAATTGTGTATACCGGATCTTGTTTGGTGATTGGGCATAATTCTTTTCGAAATCCATAAGCGTTTTATTTAGCAAGGAATAACCACCGGTTATTCTAAACCCCCGTGCCATGTGCATGATTCAATAGCACAACCTGACTTACTTCATGTTCCCCTTTCCTCGGCCTGGTGAAGAGCCTAGACAATAGAACCATAAATGTTATTTTTTCCCGTTCCCCAATCACGGTGACCTGATGTACTTTGTGTCCTTCCCTGTCTGACGAGTAGCCTGGACAAAAGAACCATTAATATTATATATCTCGTTCCCCAGTTACGGTGACCTGCGGCAAGGAGATAATGCGCAAACTGACTTACTTCGTTTCCCTGAGTTCCCCAGCCTGACGAGGAGCCTGAAAAATAGAACCATGTTATTTGTGCCGTTCCCCAATAACGGTGACCTGCGGCAAGAACATAAATCACAACCTCATGTACTACGTCTCCCCTAGTTCCCCAGCCTGAAGAGGAGCCTGGACAATAAAACCATTAATGGTATTTGTTTCGTAGCCCAGTCACGTTACCTGCGGCAAGGAGATAAAGCACAACCTGATGTGCTTCGTGTTTTATTCGTTGCCTTCCCCAGCCTGGCGAGGAGCCTGGATGTTATTTACCACCATTAATGTTATTTGTCCCGTTCCCCAGTGACGGTGACCTGTTGCAAGGAGATAAAGCATAACCTGGTGTTACTTTGTGTCCCCTAGTTCCTTAGCCTGGTGAGAAACCTACACAATGGAACCATTAGTGTTATATCTACAGCGCCCTTGAGATGATTTTTCACAAATTATTACAAATTATTCAATTATTATTATTATTAAATGTCCCGTTCCCCAGTCACGGTGACCTGCGGCAAGGAGGTAAAGCACAACCTGACGTACTTCGTGTCCCCCGAGTTCCCCAGCCTGGCGAGGAGCCTGGACAGCTGTACCCTGACGGTGCACAAGATGGAAGGGGCGTCACAACTTCGATTGGACTTTGTGCACTTCAATTTGGTGAGTTATCTTAACCCCGTTTACTTTGGAACTCCAAGGGAGATGTACAAGGTTTATTTAGGGTTACTTATTACTTTATAAAAGGTTTGAAAAATGAAAAAAAAATTACAAACGCCGTATCATTTTAAGGTAAGCTAAAAAGGGTTTAAAAAATGGCATGTTCGTGTCATTTCCACATCACCATCAATTCTCACAGAAAACTCTGTTTAATGTATTTAAGGGATTAAATTATTTATAACAGCGGGTCACAAATATCAGTTCAAAGCACGTTCAAAGTCATAGTATTTGTTTCCAGTATTATGTACAATAAGGTGTTTCCAACCAAAAATATTATTTTAGAGAATTATTGGAATTGAGTATTTATTGAGTGACACATTTCTGTTACATCGTCATAAGTCATACTCATTACAATACATTATATTAGGTATATATATCGCCATCATCGCACATTCAGCAAGTGATGTGTTCAGGAACCGTCTGACGGTCATAAAATAAATACATTCGGCAATTTATGTATGCATGATATGCAGTTTTATAGCAATAATCCAGCCAGAACTAATTCAGAAATTATTTGGAAATAATTAAATTAAATCATACAAGCTCCACGGAATTATTTATATTTATTAAAAGCACGTCACACTGAGCGAAAAATGTAATAAAACATTTGTATATTTAATTTTATTTATTGAAGGAGAAAACATAGCTAATAATGAAATGTTTTCCAGGGTGTTTTGACGACGTTAAAGTTTCATCCATCAACCCTTATGCAGTGTAAATTACATTAATCAAATAATAATTGCTCATAAAACTAGCTCTAACTTAATAAGCGCTGCAATTCGCACGTGCCAAATGAACGCAATAAAAGTGGCAAAGCAATTTACTTGCGCCAGGTGCAATAAACGAATGAACATTCCATGCGATTGCTTTCTGTCTATTAAAATTCTAAATTATTGATGTTATTAAACTCTAACGATTTCTAGTTTCCTACAATAACTAGCATCTTTATATTTGGTGCTAATTATACTCCATTAATTTTTAATTTTTAACTTTATGAGTAAAATCTCAAATTATAATATTTAATTAAATGAAGACAATATTTGCGAAACTGAATCGAAAATCTGGACACAGAAAAATCAGAAAAAGATATTGGCTCCACTGGGACTCGAACCCAGGACCCTTTAGTTACATGGCAAGTGCTCCACCAACTGAGCTACGGAACCTATATCTAATTCGGTCACTTTTAATGTACTACCAACTACCAACATTATCTTCATTTTCTTAACGCACATATTATTGGCTGCTTTCTTTATACATGATTGCAAGATTCAACTTGAACTAAATGCTAACTAGATAGTGTCTGGATAAATTTTTAATCATTTTATTTTTAATACGTGACATCTATTGACTTTTTCTGCAAGTCTAGGATGACCGAATTGGATATAGTTTCCTTCTAAAGCACTTGCCATTTAAGCAAAGGGTCCTGGGCTCGAGTCCCAGTGGAGCCAATATCTTTTTCTGTCTCCAGATTTCCGATTGAGTTCCGCTAATATTGTTTTCATTTAATTAAATATTATACTCTATTCGTTGAAAAAACTTATTAAAAGAAAAAATCAATGAATAATGGAACAGAATACTTGTGATATACTCGTACATGCAATTTTAGTATTTTTTTCTCCTTTATGCCTAATATTGTGATTGATTTTACCGTTCATTTTGAAATTATATTAACACACAATAAGTTCAAAATATTTATACTAAATTGCAGTAGGTTACTGAAAAAAATGTATAAGATTCATAATAAGATTGAAAGATTTTTATTGCAATATGCTCGCCTAAGGTGTTTACTCTCATTACGATGCAAGACATGTTTTAAAAGAGATTTCTTCTCCGTGAACAGAGTGAGTGTGGGCTTAATAACTACTTAATAACAACCTAGAATACGATGACATTTGCATATAAATCTAAAACTGTTGGAGAACAAATTGTCATGGGTGACCTCAGAAACATTCACTAATGACGTGACTCAAATTATGTCTAGCGGGACTTAGTTGTAATTTGTTGTATGAGCTTGGAGACATGAATGAGATGCACTCTGCCAACAATTTCAAGTGTAGAATAAATTGCATTGGTGACCCGAGAATAAAGTACTCAATAACTGTCTAGTTATTTGCAATAACTCGTAGGTATTCTGGATAGTCAGTTCCCTAGAGAACTTGCTGTCAACTTTGCTAAACAGAACTCGATTTTCAGATGTCAAATCAGCGTCCTTTAAGCAAATAAATTGATTCAATGAACAGAGAACATAAAGTATAAAGTAAATAGAAGATAACTACCCAAATTACTGTCAATATCTGCCACAACTCATAGGTACCTAGTCGGTTTCCTAATGAGTTTGGTGTCACTTTTGCTAAACTCATATAAAGTCATAAATTCCACAAATCTGGGTCCTTTAAATTAAGGAGCAAACAATTTGCAACAGTGACCTGGGAATAATTCACAGTAACTATCTAGTATTTATCTATAATAATTGGAAGGTGATTCGTTATCCGCCCCGGGGGCACCCATGCTAGCTACACCACTGCAAATCATTACAGACAACTACAATATTTCAGTTCTAAAAATAAAACGTTTGTATTTTTACATTTATTGTTGTTAAAATGGCTACATAAATAAAATGGCAATAAAATCATTTTGTAAGAAAGAGTAAAAGAAATGTCAACGAAACTTCGAACAGAACTCAATGGGATTTTTGTTGTTGGATTTGACTTGAAAGTTCTTTAATATTTGCTTGCATTTTTGATGTGGAGACACGTGTTTGTTTTTCCGATAATTAAGAATTGAAAAAGTTTGCTCACAAATATACGTACTACCAAACATAGTAATTATTTGCTGAGCAAATCTTTTTAATTCTTTGTACCTTTCGGAAGGCAAACTTCCGTAGAAATCTACCAAGTTATTTTTTTCCTTAAATACCATTTTAAGGATACTATCACTTTGCAAATCTATCATGTTGATTTGCAAATAGCTTGGTACATTATCGATATCCACTGCGAAGGGGTTTTCGAAAATCTCCATCTTGAGATTTTTTTAAAATCAGCAAACGGGTTTTCAAACTCAGTTTGAAGTTGTAGTAATGCCATTTTCAAGTGTTTTCCCAAATAAAATTTATTACAGCTTCTTCTACTGCTTTCTTGCAATTTGAAAAATGATAAAGTCTCCTTTCATCGACATGCTTGATAAACAACGATAGTTTAATTTCAAATGATTTAACATCTGAATACATATGGCATATTAATTTATTTTTTCCCTGTAAACGAGTATTGAGTAGATTCAGTTCGGCATTCAAATCAATTAAAAATCGAAGGCAAGTTAAAAGTCACGTGCGTTGCGGGGAGAATCTTGCGGGCCGCACCAAGACTCCTCGCGGGCCGCAGGTTGCCGACCCATGTTATAAATAAATGATAAATCTGGGTTGTTTGAACTTGGAAGAAACAAATTGCAATGGTGACCTATTTATTGATTTATTTTCGCCCTTTTACGGGGCTTTTACATAAGTATGATCATCATTCTCTCATAAATTACGTACTACGTTCTTCTTTAATCTATCTAGTTACGGCAATATTAAATAGACACCTACATAACTAGGAAATATCTAGCATGTTTCCTAATTAGTTTGGTGACACCCTTACTAAACTAGATTCAATACTTGGATCTCAAATCCGGGTCCTTTGAACTAGGGAGGAAACCAATAACAATTATTGTGCTTTAGATACTCCATGTACACTGTACACATATCTATTTAGCCATCGGAAATATCTACCCGACCAGAAACTATCCTTAATGATTTCGGTGACGTCCTTACCAAATTGAACTCAATTCTCAGATCTCTAATTCGGGCCCTTTGAACTAAGGAGAAATTCTGACCACTACCGGGCAGTTCACTGACAGTTCACATTGAACAATTTGTGTGCAATTACAGGGCCAGCCTAATAGACTGACTGGCGACTGCGATTCGGACCTGTTCGTAATGTCTGGCGGCGGCTCCAAGGACTTCAGGCTCTGCGGGATTAATAGCGGACAACACGGTGAGTTCTAGAACCATCTAATTGCTTGGAGGAATGTCATCATATATTTGGTGTACATATTTTAAAGGTCGAGAGATTCGTAAGATTCCTACTACCTTTGCTGGTAATCCTATTTTCCTTTCGTCTGAGTTATTATAGTGCAGTTAAGAATAATTTGTTATATAAATGTGATTTAAAATCCTCCGTGGTGGAGCGAAAAGCTTTATGACTCTGGCTAGAGGGTTCGAATCTCGGCATTGGCAAATATTTTTATTTTGAATTTTATGATGTATTTCCAAATCCCACATAAATGTAATTGGATTAATTTGTATATTTCGCAATGAATTAATTAAAAAAATAATATATGATTTGGTATCGCCCTGGTGTAAAACCACCTTTCAAATTTGAAACGTCATTTGATTTTTTTTTAAATGGCTTTAGCCGTGTTTGGTGACCAGATCTGAATAGCCAGGTATCCCCCGACCTTCATTTTCCCCATCTCTTTCCCCCCGCCACCTTCAGCCTAACAACATACTCCAAACAGGTACGCCGTAGTCACACTGGCTCCAGACGGGAGCAGTTGGGACTCTTATGCGGTATTTACATAAAAAAAAGTTCTGATGAGAGACCGTCATTCAGAAGTGAAATGTTGCTTAATTGGCTTTAGCAATTTTTGTGACCTGATCTGAATGTACTGGTAAGTAGGTATTTCTCAATCTTTCATCAAACTTTCAATATCCTTTAAATGGGGACGCCATAGTTCCACTAAACGTTCGATGGAGTGTAGTATCACAAAGAACAACTAGTTTTTAAATTAACGTATAATTATATTTATTATTAATATCCTGCGACCTATCCTTAAATCTGGTTAAAGAGATTCATGTTATGCAAAAAACGAAGTTTGTAATAAAGATGAAATCTAAGATCATGATGAAAAGATTATGATATAAGGTCATGATGAAAAACCAGGCCTTTCTCATTCGAGGTAGAGTGAGGTATATAGATCCAGTTATGTAGACGGAATAAATTACAAGAGGAGTAAATTCTTCTTGGGAGTGGGTGAAGAACGAGTTCTTGTCCAGTTATTTTCAAAATGTCTCATCTTAATTTATTTTAAAATTTTTATATAAATAAGTACTTAATTATATCTAAAATGACTGGTCACAGTTCCCCTGAAAATAAAAATAAATGGAAGTATTCAGGATATAAAAAAAGTTCGCACGTCGATTACCCATAGACTGCATAGTCCGGGGTGTAAAGAAATGTTATATTAAATTAAGACATTACAATTTTCAAAGTAAGAAAATAATATTTTCCTTAAACTGTTTGTGAATGTCTTCGGAAGACGAAACAGTTTTCAGATGAAAAAATAAACAAATAATACAATACATATAATGGTTTTTCAATTTTTTTTACGTGAGTACATCACAAGTGTCCCAACTGTTCTCAACCGTCTGGGGCCAGAGAGACTACGGCATCCCAAAATTCAGGTATGTCGTGAGGATGGAAGTAATGGAGAGGGAAAGAAGTTGAAGAGGAAGCTGAGGAAGTAGGTACCTGCTTATTCAGATCTATCGGTCACCAAACACTGTTAAAGCCATTTTAAGCAACGTTTCGTTCTAAATTACGCTCTTTCAAAATGGTGATTCTGAAAGTATCGAACACTCTGGAACGTGTCGCAAGTACAACTGTTACTTTATAAATGGTGAAATAATATAAATTAATCAAATAAAATTTAAACGCGACATCCGGATTCGTAGTCAAGGATCGTAACCACTCCACCACGTTGTGTAAAATCAAAACAGCTCTATTTTCTTGAGTTCTGAATTTTTGGATTAATGCTTTGATAGTAGTGATATTTACCAAAACTTGCGATCAACTATAAGATAAAAGAAATGCAACATTGTGGCAAAACAATACGAATATAATGTTTGGTATTTATAAATTGTTTTTTATTGTACGATAATAACTAAAAACATAATGATTTTCACCCAATGGCCTCTTTGTTTGACAGTGCCTGGCTGATAAAGCTCGAAATTCTGTGACATGTCTTGTAAATTCAGCAAGTAATGTGATTACCTAGTTTTGTACTAGTAGTACGAGTATTTCCTACAACTTTCAAATCATACTCGTACTAACCTGACCTACCTTTACCTTGAAATGATTAGGAAAGATCAACAGTTGTTCATTAAATAAGTTTATGGTAGAAAACCATTGAAGAAGAAAATAATACTAACTTGTACCCAAAAACAAAAAAAGTACCTCAGAACAGAAAAAAAGGTAACGGTCGCAACTGGGACGCGAACCCAGGATCTCTTGTCTTACCGGGACACAGCGTCTTAACCAACTCGGCCATTGGGAGATATATTTTATGTTATGTTTATGTAATTTTCCCCATATTTTTGGCAGCTGTCTTTTTGAATGATTAGAAAGTTCTTTAATGGATTTATTTATTACTTAGATAGTGTCTTGGATAAACATATCCGATTTTATTTATATGGGACACAGTGTTGACTTTTCTAAAAGTCTGAAAAAACTTTTAAGAAATTTACCTTCAAACTATCTGCGTGTAGTTCTGTTGCTGTTTCGTTTAGATTTATTAGTATTATCACCTTCTTCAATGATAGTCAACAAAGAATATTAATTTAAATAACTTTATTTATTTAATTAAATGAAGACAATATTAGCGACACTCACTCGAAGATCTGGAGACAGAAAAATCAGAAAAATATATTGGCACCTCTGGGACTCGAACCCAGGACCCTCTGCTTACGTGGCAAATGCTCTACCAACTAAGCTAAGGTGTCTATATTCAATTCGGTCACTTTTAACTGTATCATACTTCGACTAAGAACTAGCGACATTATCTTCATTTTCTTAAAGCATATATTATTGGCTGCTATCTTTATATACGAGTGCAAGATTCAACTCGAACTAAATGCTATCTAGATAGTGTCTGAATAAATTCTAATCCATTTTATTTTTAATACGCGACATCTATTATATGTATATTATATATTCGACGACCTCCGTAGTCCAGTGGGTAAGACTCTTGACTCACAATCCGGAGATCGCGGGTTCGAACCCAGCATGCGCAAATAAATTTTATTTGATTAATTTGTGTTATTTCACAATTAATTCATTTAAAATAATATATAGTATATTTGTGGCATGTTCCAGAGTGGAAGATACTATCAGTATCGCCCTGGTGTAAGACCACCATTCAGAATTGAAACGTTGCTTGAAAATGGCTTTAGCCGTGTTTGGTGACCAGATCTGAATAGCCAGGTACTTCCCAACCCTCCTCTTCCCCACCTCCTTCCCCTCCTTACTACCTTCAGCCTCACAACATACCTCATTTGGGGATGCCATAGTCTCACTGGCTTCAGACGGGAGCAGTTGAGATTCTTGTGCGGTATTCACTGTAAAAAAAAAATCTATTGACTTTTCTGCATGTCTAGGATAATTATTTATTTTTATATTTAATTTTATGATTAAAATCTCAAATTATAATAATTAATTAAATGAAGACAATATTAGCGAAACTCAATCTAATCTCAAAAGATCTGGAGAAAGAAATATCAGAAAAAGATATTGGCACCTCAAAGTCATTAAAGTATAATCGTAAAATTTCATTTACATTTTATACTCCGAATAATGCAGGAATCACTGGTTAAAGTACCTAAGTCAAATACGTCCCTTAACCTCCTGTGTATATTGGATTAATAACAATTTTATTCGGGACAAACATATACTTTTTATTTGAAAAAAAAGGAAAATTTCATTACGGGAATGAGAAATTATGTGGCTGCTACATATCATGAGAAAAGTCACCAATAACTGTCAA
Organism: Limnephilus rhombicus; assembly: GCA_929108145.2. NCBI lineage: Eukaryota > Metazoa > Arthropoda > Insecta > Trichoptera > Limnephilidae > Limnephilus > Limnephilus rhombicus. The sequence continues at coordinate 14,967,796 of OV815270.1, forward strand.
CCCATATTTCTGTAGATGACCTTTAAAAGACTGATAGTGGCATTTAAAAAACGAAAACAAATAATTAAAAGTTTTTTTTTACAAGTAATTAAAAAAGATACATGTATGTATTATTCTTTTGTGATTCAGATGTTTAAAAAAGTGTAAACCTCCTCTTTTGCAGTTTACTACGATATAGACAACAAAGTGAAATCCGTGACAATGAGGATGCGGCTGGGGCGGCGGACCCTCCAGCGGTTGTGGGAGATAAGGGTCACTCAGGTGCCCTTTGCCCAGCGCGCCCCCGCGGACTGCGCACAGTACTTCACCACGGACTCGGGTATGTTACACCAACAAACACTAAGAAACACACAAACAATACTCTCAAAGTTAAGAAGTTGGTGCACACGAATATTAGACGTATTGTAAAGAGACATTGGCACGCTGAATTTGCAGTTGTTACAATAACCACGAAAATCTTGGAATCGCACATGAAAGCTTTTGGTGATATGACAAACGGTGGGTTTTGTTTGCCAAACTGTCAAGATGCTTCTGGACATCCGGAAGATTGATAAAACCCTATATGGGTACGATATTGACCATACCCGTCATCTATGGTCAGTTATCAATATTTACGAGCACAGTCAACGATTGATTACAGATTTTCCGACCGACGATTAATAAATTGTAGCGCGCCTCCATAGTATCAGATACGTTTCGGCTAACTGTCAATTTACACACTTTTTTGAATAATGTCGTTTGTTGTGCAAAATTATTGACTTAACTTATGAACGGATTGAACTAACGAAGCTTTTAGAAATGAAATAAGTCCTAAAGATCCAGAGACTTAAATAATATAGACGCGATTAATTTATTGCGATTTTTGAGAAACGAACGTAGTTGAAATATGGCTAAACACTGTGATGAATTGCATTGATCAACAGTGAAAAATAAGAAAATATCGTAGCTTCCCACTTTAATTTAAAAAGAAAATATCAATTACTTATAAAACGGACACGTCTACGACATCTATCGGATTAGAGTAAAGTGAATTCATATTTACGGTAGGGATCTATAATTAGACAAAGTGAGACGAGTATTGATAAAAAAATCACAGATGGTATCAACAAATAATCAGGGACAGGGACTCCCCAATATACTTTAGACCGAGATATATTGACAGCCAATTGAACTGCAGCAAAAGCGATTAAAAACCAATTCAGCCTATCAACGGGAAGAGGGCCGAACCCATTTTTAGAACAAAGGAACGACCTTTGGACTTAACAATTAGTAATGTGATTAATGAGTTTGACGTTCCCACCAAACCGAGAGGTGAATAAACTCCATGGGAAGAAATAATCTGTTCAGGGACAAAAGAACGATGACCCCAAGAAATGTTATCATTAACCGGTACATTCCAGGGATCAGAAACCCTAGTTCTCGAACGCATTAAAGCATATAAGGTGCGGAAAAAAAGATACACGTAAACACGATGCAAAAGTTTAAGTGAAAGATTGCAAAGCAAGTGACGAAAACGTATTGTAAGATGTTAGGGAGATTTCCATCTATAATACGATTGTTTGTGACGACCGGAGATGATCGATTCGAGGGAAAACGTGCTAAAGGAAATGGAAATGTTGAAAAAACAATGGAAAATTATTGTTATCAATTCTAGACGGAGCTAGGATATTACGATGAAAGATTTAGGGAGGAAACGTCAAAAAAAAATGAGAGTTTTAAAGAATAGGCGAGGGTATATTTCAGATGTCTAGAGCAGTAACAAGTGTTAGAGAAGAAATAGAGTGCAGTACGGAGGGGAGTGGAAAATGCTGAAAACATTGCGATAGAAAAACTCAGGAAAAGGAGTCATTTTACGTAATTAAAATGGAGGTTATAGAGTAACATAGTACGCGATTGCAGATAAAAAATGAGGCATTACAATGGTTGTCGATTTCAGATGTATTTTGTTGTGATAAACAAGGAATATTCGAACATGAAAATTGTTTATATAAGGGCAATTAGTCGTTAAAAAGGTAATAAAAATTATCATGGGTCTTATGAAATATTTACGTTAGAGAATTCTCATAAAAGTTAACGACACTGAAATAAAAAAGGATTTATTGCCAGGTGGGTACAAGAACTAATGTATACAACTGTCAAGGCATATGGTTTATGGGATTTTTCGTAAGAACGGGACAAAATTTGGGGGACGATCTCTATGAAGCAATAAAAATGACAGGAATTTAAGGGCCGAAGTGGGGGTATCCCCTATAAAGATGTTAAAAATGATATATTTATTAATAACAAATAGAAAATGAAATTTTCTAAGAGGCAGCAAACATCAAAAAACGATATGGTTATATCAGGGAAGTACGGGGAAGTGAGGGGAAAGGAGATACGACAGAGAAAAACAAAGGAAATCTTAGATTAACAGTGAATAAAATAAATACGGCTTGAAATATAAAAATCTATAGAGATATGAACAATAGCGTAAGAATAAATAAGGAAATTCATGGAAAGAGTGTCGTGAATAAAAGAAAATTCGAGAAAAAAATGGAAAATTCAAATATACGACGTAAATAGAGAAAATTCGGTTTTAAATGGAAAGGTTCATATAGAATACAGAAAAACTCGTGGAAAAATAATAAAATAAAAATGAACAATTTGCGAGAAAGACTTCGACATGAAGATATCTCTGATAGGCGAATTTGGGGACAGATTTGGAACATATGGTAGATGCCGTACGCACGGACATGTTACGGAATAGATGAAAATAGAACTTTAAAATTATTAAATTCAAGCTAATTTTGTATGAACAACAGGACAAAGGAAGTTGGGCCATTAAACATGGATCTTACTAAATCCGGATCTTGTAAGTATGGAGGTACGAGACAGAATTTAATGTATCAAACGCAAAACGTACAAAGAGACCGCATTCGACAATAATGGAGAGGTTTCAAGAAATTACGAGTTGATAGTAATTAGGTTGGTTTATTATAGGAGATTCAGATACGATCTTTTGGACCTGAGAGGGGTATAAAAGTCTAGACAAATGCCAGTTGAGGACAGTCTACGGTCGTGGTCGAAAAGGTTTTAAGTTCGCGGAACGTGACGAAACGGTGGGTGATTTAAAGTGGAAAAATTCTAAGTGATAATTATTTTGATACTTAGAAAATTTTGACATTCTAGTCAGTGATCTACAGAAAAAATACTTTGCAGTTAGAATCAGTGGAAAATAAAAATTAAAGACAACGCATTAATTACTTGTGAAAAATAAAAGTGCTCGTGATAAATACAATTTGTGTTAGTGGAAAATTCGGATTTTATAATCACTTAATATCGTGTTTTTAAACTTAGAAATTTCGCGTTCAATATTAGTGCAATAAATAACTGAAGTGATGTGATAATTTAGCGTGAAGAAGTTATAATTAAATACGTGTGTTCAATCTAAGTGAAAGTGTTCTAACAAATAATAAATAATTAAATTAATTATCTTAAATAATAATAATAAAACAAAATAATATTTTATTAATACATAAAAGTTCGGAGGGATAAAAATTTAATTTAACAACAATTTACCATCTCTAAATTAATCGTGAAGTAACTATCATTTAAAGAGTTATCTAACCAACGAGTTTTGAGATAAAATACAGTTTAGAACGATAGAGTTCATGCATCATTTTAATTAATTAGATTAAATGAAAAAAAAAAAAATTGAAGTCAAAAAGATTTAATTAAATTTAGGAAAATAAAAATTAATTTAGGAAAATCGCAGCAAGGTTACCGTGTATTTCCCGGTCGGAAAAAAAAACCTTGGTAGGGGTAAGTCTTTTCCGTTATAAAATTTTACAGATTCCAAGGAGAAAGCGGAATGGAGCAAACATTGGTATTTGGATTAATTATTTGACCAAGATATTACTCGCTTAATATGTGATATGTAACTATATTAAAATATTATAAGTATAATAAGTATATTTTTTATATTTATATATGTAAGTATATAAACATATATATATGTAATTTTGTTCCCAAGAAAAATTATAATCAAAATCAAAAAGAAAAACACTTATATAAAAAGAGGAAAAGGGTATCGATTCCTACCTCTGAATTCATCAATAACTATTAAAAGTAGTTATGTGTGATAAATTTACAAATCAATATTTTATATTTAATGTTATGTATGTATTAATATAATTTCAGAAAATCCAGAGCATTTGAAATAAGTTATGATATTAGAAATTATTTCAATCATAAAATTTATGTATATACATATCAATATTATAAATTATTTATTGAGACAAAGTATATATAAATGAATAAATATGTATACGTAATCGGGTATCAGACTAGACAATTGCGCTAAGTACATCATTATCAAACAAAGAAAAATTTTTAGAGTCATCTCACACGTCTCCGGAATGTCTAAAGTAAACATACCTCATACGCTGGAATCTAGGTCACGAGGCCGTAGAGAATGTTTACAAAGCTCAAATTGTTTACAAAATAATTCGGTCACTGGGGCACTAGTTCGAATACAGTAAAAAGAAAAAAAAAATGACCTTGATTAGTGGATATCGTACTTAGGTATTAACTTCTAGGAACGGGATAAAATTATTATATTGCGCAATTATTAGGAACAAAAGAAAAAAAAATTAAACACTATTTTTAATTTGAACGTAAAGAGGTATCTACAGATCTAAGCAATTGAAAATTAACAGATTTATTATAGCAGTTCAAAAAGGTGTGTTGAAGATTTACATGAAGCATTTGATAAATCACGGGATAGTTCAAAAAGGTGTATTGAAGGCTTAGATGAAACATTTGATAAATCACGGGATAGCTTAATAAGGGGTATTGAAGGCTTAGATGAAACATTTGATAAATCACGGGATAGCTTAATAAGGGGTATTGAAGGCTTAGATGAAGCAGTTGAAAAATCACGGGATAGTTAAAAGGGGTATTGAAGACTTACATGAAACAGTTGAAAAATCACGGGATAGCTTAATAAGGGGTAATGAGGATTTACATGATTCAATTGAGAATCACGGGATAGCAAGAGTTTATCAAAAGTTGAACATTGGAGGGGAGGGAAAGAAAAAAAAAATACAGTTCAACCAACAGAAGGCAGTGTTCGCTTCTGTAACAAGGACCATTAATCAAACCATAGAGATGGCGGATCTCTCAAACAAAACCGTCAACAAAACCAAACAAAAGCTTGGAGTTATGGCGAATCTCCAGAACACATCGCCAGATAAGATCTTAATGTACTAATATTTATTTATATTTCACACTATTCTTACGTATATATTCGGTATCAATCTGAAAATTTCGCAGAATTTGATGGGCGAGATCCGAGCTCGGGATGCGTTGCAAGTAGTTTCGCATTGCGAGTTATAAACCTTCCCAAAACGTATGTTTACATATATATCTTTTTATGTACTGTTCATTGAATGAAACGAACTCACTTACAATTAGTGCTTTAGGCCTGTCGGGTCACTCTCGTCTCATTTCTTGAACGTGGAGGGAGGATTCACGACCCGTAACTCCACACAAACCCGTGAGTATATGATTGCATATAGGACGAAACCGGTTCGCCCTAAGTAAATAGTAAACTTTGGAGGAGTAGGAATTTGGAGGTATCTGGGCTTGGAGGAAGACCTGAAGGCAGTGCATGATGGCGAAAGGAAGGTTCATTGGGACGCGATAACTTAGGTATCAATCAATTGAACCGTGCCAAAAGACTGTGCGAATTTTGGGTTGACTTCTGATCACCCGGCTTACTTGATGGAGGCAGGAGCCAAATTTTGCCAGAAAAAGGGTTATTCTGAGTTCGTCAAATATGCAATTAACTAATTACATTAACCTACTAAATCCATCTTTATATGTACCTTATAGCAGCTGAATCTAAACGGAGGGGCGCCCAGCAGATACGAGATACAATCATAATCAAATTTACTAACATTTAACCATTTGAGTTATATTTAATTATCTGTTCAATTAGTCATGTGTAGTTTCGATTAGTATTGCTTATTCAGGAATTCATTAGGATGTAGGGAATCATAATAAACGTCAAAGGGAAGTTAGTTCATTTAGAGAAATTACTTAAGGTTAAATTTGCAAGAGAGAGACCAATACAGTTTGAAATTCAACACTCTGTTTAGAATCAAGAGGGTTACCACAAAATCTAAAGTAATTAAAGTCCTATATCATAAATCAAAAAAATTACACAACGTTTGATGGAGTTTAATTACAACCTAAATACGAAAATATTTACGTTCAAAGTCGTAAATAACGTATTTATTAGTTAAGTACATATATCGCTAAAGGTATGTAGTACAAGGGAGCTTTAAGTAGCTTTCTGTAGTTATCAGAGGAAATAAGGGTCCAATTTTATAAAGGCTTGTGTGACGTAGGGGAGGAATTTTCCATCCCTACCACACATATGCAAAGCCTTAAGAATTTAAATATCGATCAGAGCCAAGAGAAAAGAAGAATATTACGACTGGTGCCAAGTGCCCAGGAGTAAATAAAATACAGACAAATATAAGAGAGTAGAAAAGACATACATCACAACTGCACAGCCGTGACAGGAGATCAGAGTTTTACAAGTTGTTTTAGAAAAAAAAAAAAAAAACTTTTATTGGTCAATCTATTGCAAAAAAAAAAAAAAAAAATAATAATAATAATAAGTAGGACGTTATGTTAAATGAAGTGATAATAAAAATGAAATAAAAAATCAGAACAGTGCGCCGTTAAATAAACACGAAAAAAATATATAAATTAATAAATAAATATACGAAAATAAATATATAAACAATACATTTAAATATAAAAAAAAAAGTGTTAACGAATAAACTCTACATGTTTTAAAATAATTTATAAAAGTGTCGATAAAGTTTAAATCAAGTGACCATGAATTTGTTGATTGCTTATGAGATTATAAATATCGTAACAAAGAATGTAGGTCAGATGCAAGCGTAAACAGTTTATTCAAGGCAGGCCATAAATTGACGGAATGATGGTATTGACATTCCTGAATCCAGAATGTTAATGATCGTAATGTAAACAATCTGATACGAGATGCCGCGGTGTTTGTAAGCATCGAAAGTGATAACAAAGCATCGAAAAATTTTGAAGTAGGCGACATCGGGGGTAACGCGCATCGCTTTAAGAGATTGTAGAATAAACAAACTCGAAAATGATATCAACACTCGGTTACGGAAAAAATAAACAGACTTTACAGATAAAAACGGGGGAACTTACCTACATAAAGTGACCCTTTGTTTATAGTTAATGTTGTGGGTTTGTATGTGAGGATTATCACATAAAAAGTCATAACATAAAAGATAAGGAACATAAAATAAAAATAACATAAAATATTTGATTGGGGATAGTGTCGAGTTGAGAGCTTTAATATCACAGACGAATGTTTTATAGGTATATACCTATTTAAGGGAACATTTGATCATTCGGACCAAAAAAAGGAGGGGATTTGACGAAATAACATCAAGATAGGTATTGCGAACTCTAAACAGATTTTGCGAAAATATCGTAGGTATTGCGGAACTTGAAGGAATGGTTGGCATTCTAAACAATGAGTAATTATTGGTTGAACGAAAATCACGGGATATTCATTAACATTGGAGTAACAATATTCATTCCGTTTTTTTTGCAATTACCTACATTTAATTGAAATGAAGAGTGATGGTAGAGTTGATCTAATTTGGGTTACAATCATCATGCAAACAAATATAAATAATTAAAAATATTGTGTTTTATAGGGGGACAGGTTCCAAAAAAAAAAAAAAAATAAAATAAATTATAAATATATATAGGTATATTTATAATAAATAGTTGGTATTGAGTTAAATTCATTAAAAATTTTAAACAAAAAATGGCGGAAAAAAGGAAAGTGGATGCGACGGAATTAGAAGCTAAAGAAATACCGTCGGGAGATGAATTACGGGAGATATTTAGGCGTTCAAAGAGGTCTAAGTTACGAGTCGAGGATATGATAGAAGTCGTTCAGCCAGAGGGGGAGACCGACACAAAATCGGAGGAACAGGGCGAAAATAAGCGAGAGTGTGAAGAGAGACTCACACATGATATGTTACAGGAAAAACCCGAGGAAAAGGAACAAGAAAAGTTAACGAAGTAAAAGGAAAAATAAAAAAAAAAATAAAATAAAAAATATAGAAAAACGAGAAAATTGAAAAAAAAAAAAAAATAAGTAAATAAATAGAATAAGGAAGGCAACATAATTTACATGAGGTAATTTAGGAAATTAAAATAGAGATTATAAGGTTGTCGCTTAATAAGATAAAAATATAAACATTAACCAGGCGACACTCGGAAAATAAAGAAAATGGTTGGGAAACGTGGGACAAGTAGGCGAGCCCAGGCTTTAGTGACAGCAATCGGGGAAAATGTCACAACCGAGACTTCAACAATAAACATAGGAGATATAACTACAATAATTCAGGCAGCTTTGGCACCGCTCGTCAATAAGATGCAAGAACTCGAGATACAATTGGAAAGCCCAGCAACAGTGGCGGTGATAGGAGAGGATAGTGCGCCGAAAAGCGTTCTCCAAGTAGTGGAAATGTTACCACAGCAGGAACGACCATCATTCTCCGGTGGAAATCAAAATCCCATTAGTTTCCTGGAAGATTTAAAAGAATACACTAGAAAAGTGAAACGAACGGATCCTTTAGTCGTCGTACGGGAAAATTTGAAAGGGGAAGCTAAATCGTGGGCAAAATTGTACAATAAACGATGGGAGACTATGTTAGATTTCGAACGAGATTTTTTAGCTACCTATTGGGGAGACATAAAGAAAAATGAAGTTCGCCGTCGTCTTGCAGAAGGGGTATATGATGCCAAGAAAAATATATCCATGCTTACTCATTTCGCAAACTATTGGGAGCTAGCGAAGGCTTTAAAGATTATTGACACACCGTTGGGCATAGTTGACGAAATTATGAGACATTATCCGAAGGAAATTCAATCGCTATGGTTTTCGGGGCAATCAGGAGATGAGATTGTCGCCGCTGAGTTTCTACGAAAACTAGATACAATGGTATGTACACCAGAAGAACGGAACATGAAGAAGAGGAGTGGGGAGGAATCCAGCAAGAAGGACAAATACCGTGACCGTTACCACGCCATAAAAAGGAGGATACACGCAATTGAAAGTGTGGGCGAAAACGCTAGTTGCAGCAAGTGCACCGAAGTTAACAGTTCACCAAAAGAAAATTCTACAATAACTACAGCCGGGAAGGAGCTAGTGGTCGCAGCTAACTCGGGAGATAAAAGGAGATTATAGCGCTTTACATTTAGCTAGATATTACACAAGTAATAAGAAACAAAAATCAGGTTTACAATTAGTGGAAATCAACGGATAGAGTGCGAAGTTTACAAATATTTGTAAATGTTAATAAATAAATAAACGATTGAGAAATACAAATAAAAATATGTTAGGATACATTATAATTGGGGAGGGGGAAGAAAGAAAATTACTAAAATATTAGATTATCAGATTGCTTGCGAGGGGCGGATCGTCGTTAAGTCTTTGAGGGTGAGTGGACAAGTTCTTAATAAGCGACAATCATATTCAATTATTGAAATAGAGTAAGGCAAATAAATTCGTTAATTTTGATTTTCTAGTTGAAAAAAAAAATTTTACTTTTTTTTATGTGTTAGTGAGAGAAAAAAAAAAAAAAAAAAAAATGTTAGATAAGTAAGAACACTCAAAAGGAGAGAATTAGAGATATTATATGGCACACAAAAGGGACATTTTGAAAAATAAACAATGCTTAGGGATTTTTTTTTTGAAATATTGAAATAAGAAAGTTTAACTATAGATATAGGGTAGACATTAAGTATAGAGATAAAAAGGTAACATTTGAATTAAGGTATAAATATTTAAGATTTCGAAAAAAAAAAAAAGGAAAAAAAGGAACGCTGAACCAATTTAAGGATAATAAAGAACATTTATAAAAATTTAAATATTAGAGTGGACAACACTTAGGCTAGAACAACTTTGGATGAATTAAGAAATTATAATTAGAAATTAAGAATTATAAAATAAAGTTTAAATAAATAAAGAAAAAAAAAAAATGCTGGAAAATTTATATGAAACATGTATACCACTGATTGTCGGATTGGGTGAGGTCGTGCGAAAACCCACATTTCACAAAAAATATTCATACTTACAAAACAAAAAACAATTAATTGCACACCAAGAGACCACCCGCTTTTCAGTTGTTCGAAAGGCCGCGAGATTGTAAACAATCTTTACTTAAATCATTGTAAGGGAGGTCTTAGTCCAATTTGGTTGGGGACCACCAAAACACGCGAGTCGAGGGGCGTGTTCCAGCAAAAAGAAATTAATTTTGAATCTATCAAAATTAAAGAAAATTTCATAAAGTAAAATCTACGCGAAAAGAAAATAAAGAATACAATGAGATTCAAATTCAAGATTGTTAACAATCCGAACAGAATGAGGAGGGGGAGATAGGAAGTAATAGGATACGGAAAAAAGATAGGGGATAACAGAATGAGGAGGGGGAGATAGGAAGTAATAGGATACGGAAAAGAGATAGGGGATAACAGAATGAGGAGGGGGAGATAGGAAGTAATAGGATACGGAAAAGAGATAGGGGATAACAGAATGAGGAGGGGGAGATAGGAAGTAATATGACACGGAGTAGAGATAGGGGATAACCAAATGAGGAGGGGAAGATAGCTAGTCTAAATTTGAACACAATTTCGGTGTCTAACGAAAAAAAAAAAAAAAAAAAAAAAAAAAAAAAAAAAAAAAAAAAAAAAAAAAAAAAAAAAAAAAAAAAAAGAAGAGGACATTAAAATAAAATACAACGTTAGCCACAGCAAATTGAGTTCAGAGGAGGGAACTGTGATGAATTGCATTGATCAACAGTGAAAAATAAGAAAATATCGTAGCTTCCCACTTTAATTTAAAAAGAAAATATCAATTACTTATAAAACGGACACGTCTACGACATCTATCGGATTAGAGTAAAGTGAATTCATATTTACGGTAGGGATCTATAATTAGACAAAGTGAGACGAGTATTGATAAAAAAATCACAGATGGTATCAACAAATAATCAGGGACAGGGACTCCCCAATATACTTTAGACCGAGATATATTGACAGCCAATTGAACTGCAGCAAAAGCGATTAAAAACCAATTCAGCCTATCAACGGGAAGAGGGCCGAACCCATTTTTAGAACAAAGGAACGACCTTTGGACTTAACAATTAGTAATGTGATTAATGAGTTTGACGTTCCCACCAAACCGAGAGGTGAATAAACTCCATGGGAAGAAATAATCTGTTCAGGGACAAAAGAACGATGACCCCAAGAAATGTTATCATTAACCGGTACATTCCAGGGATCAGAAACCCTAGTTCTCGAACGCATTAAAGCATATAAGGTGCGGAAAAAAAGATACACGTAAACACGATGCAAAAGTTTAAGTGAAAGATTGCAAAGCAAGTGACGAAAACGTATTGTAAGATGTTAGGGAGATTTCCATCTATAATACGATTGTTTGTGACGACCGGAGATGATCGATTCGAGGGAAAACGTGCTAAAGGAAATGGAAATGTTGAAAAAACAATGGAAAATTATTGTTATCAATTCTAGACGGAGCTAGGATATTACGATGAAAGATTTAGGGAGGAAACGTCAAAAAAAAATGAGAGTTTTAAAGAATAGGCGAGGGTATATTTCAGATGTCTAGAGCAGTAACAAGTGTTAGAGAAGAAATAGAGTGCAGTACGGAGGGGAGTGGAAAATGCTGAAAACATTGCGATAGAAAAACTCAGGAAAAGGAGTCATTTTACGTAATTAAAATGGAGGTTATAGAGTAACATAGTACGCGATTGCAGATAAAAAATGAGGCATTACAATGGTTGTCGATTTCAGATGTATTTTGTTGTGATAAACAAGGAATATTCGAACATGAAAATTGTTTATATAAGGGCAATTAGTCGTTAAAAAGGTAATAAAAATTATCATGGGTCTTATGAAATATTTACGTTAGAGAATTCTCATAAAAGTTAACGACACTGAAATAAAAAAGGATTTATTGCCAGGTGGGTACAAGAACTAATGTATACAACTGTCAAGGCATATGGTTTATGGGATTTTTCGTAAGAACGGGACAAAATTTGGGGGACGATCTCTATGAAGCAATAAAAATGACAGGAATTTAAGGGCCGAAGTGGGGGTATCCCCTATAAAGATGTTAAAAATGATATATTTATTAATAACAAATAGAAAATGAAATTTTCTAAGAGGCAGCAAACATCAAAAAACGATATGGTTATATCAGGGAAGTACGGGGAAGTGAGGGGAAAGGAGATACGACAGAGAAAAACAAAGGAAATCTTAGATTAACAGTGAATAAAATAAATACGGCTTGAAATATAAAAATCTATAGAGATATGAACAATAGCGTAAGAATAAATAAGGAAATTCATGGAAAGAGTGTCGTGAATAAAAGAAAATTCGAGAAAAAAATGGAAAATTCAAATATACGACGTAAATAGAGAAAATTCGGTTTTAAATGGAAAGGTTCATATAGAATACAGAAAAACTCGTGGAAAAATAATAAAATAAAAATGAACAATTTGCGAGAAAGACTTCGACATGAAGATATCTCTGATAGGCGAATTTGGGGACAGATTTGGAACATATGGTAGATGCCGTACGCACGGACATGTTACGGAATAGATGAAAATAGAACTTTAAAATTATTAAATTCAAGCTAATTTTGTATGAACAACAGGACAAAGGAAGTTGGGCCATTAAACATGGATCTTACTAAATCCGGATCTTGTAAGTATGGAGGTACGAGACAGAATTTAATGTATCAAACGCAAAACGTACAAAGAGACCGCATTCGACAATAATGGAGAGGTTTCAAGAAATTACGAGTTGATAGTAATTAGGTTGGTTTATTATAGGAGATTCAGATACGATCTTTTGGACCTGAGAGGGGTATAAAAGTCTAGACAAATGCCAGTTGAGGACAGTCTACGGTCGTGGTCGAAAAGGTTTTAAGTTCGCGGAACGTGACGAAACGGTGGGTGATTTAAAGTGGAAAAATTCTAAGTGATAATTATTTTGATACTTAGAAAATTTTGACATTCTAGTCAGTGATCTACAGAAAAAATACTTTGCAGTTAGAATCAGTGGAAAATAAAAATTAAAGACAACGCATTAATTACTTGTGAAAAATAAAAGTGCTCGTGATAAATACAATTTGTGTTAGTGGAAAATTCGGATTTTATAATCACTTAATATCGTGTTTTTAAACTTAGAAATTTCGCGTTCAATATTAGTGCAATAAATAACTGAAGTGATGTGATAATTTAGCGTGAAGAAGTTATAATTAAATACGTGTGTTCAATCTAAGTGAAAGTGTTCTAACAAATAATAAATAATTAAATTAATTATCTTAAATAATAATAATAAAACAAAATAATATTTTATTAATACATAAAAGTTCGGAGGGATAAAAATTTAATTTAACAACAATTTACCATCTCTAAATTAATCGTGAAGTAACTATCATTTAAAGAGTTATCTAACCAACGAGTTTTGAGATAAAATACAGTTTAGAACGATAGAGTTCATGCATCATTTTAATTAATTAGATTAAATGAAAAAAAAAAAAATTGAAGTCAAAAAGATTTAATTAAATTTAGGAAAATAAAAATTAATTTAGGAAAATCGCAGCAAGGTTACCGTGTATTTCCCGGTCGGAAAAAAAAACCTTGGTAGGGGTAAGTCTTTTCCGTTATAAAATTTTACAGATTCCAAGGAGAAAGCGGAATGGAGCAAACATTGGTATTTGGATTAATTATTTGACCAAGATATTACTCGCTTAATATGTGATATGTAACTATATTAAAATATTATAAGTATAATAAGTATATTTTTTATATTTATATATGTAAGTATATAAACATATATATATGTAATTTTGTTCCCAAGAAAAATTATAATCAAAATCAAAAAGAAAAACACTTATATAAAAAGAGGAAAAGGGTATCGATTCCTACCTCTGAATTCATCAATAACTATTAAAAGTAGTTATGTGTGATAAATTTACAAATCAATATTTTATATTTAATGTTATGTATGTATTAATATAATTTCAGAAAATCCAGAGCATTTGAAATAAGTTATGATATTAGAAATTATTTCAATCATAAAATTTATGTATATACATATCAATATTATAAATTATTTATTGAGACAAAGTATATATAAATGAATAAATATGTATACGTAATCGGGTATCAGACTAGACAATTGCGCTAAGTACATCATTATCAAACAAAGAAAAATTTTTAGAGTCATCTCACACGTCTCCGGAATGTCTAAAGTAAACATACCTCATACGCTGGAATCTAGGTCACGAGGCCGTAGAGAATGTTTACAAAGCTCAAATTGTTTACAAAATAATTCGGTCACTGGGGCACTAGTTCGAATACAGTAAAAAGAAAAAAAAAATGACCTTGATTAGTGGATATCGTACTTAGGTATTAACTTCTAGGAACGGGATAAAATTATTATATTGCGCAATTATTAGGAACAAAAGAAAAAAAAATTAAACACTATTTTTAATTTGAACGTAAAGAGGTATCTACAGATCTAAGCAATTGAAAATTAACAGATTTATTATAGCAGTTCAAAAAGGTGTGTTGAAGATTTACATGAAGCATTTGATAAATCACGGGATAGTTCAAAAAGGTGTATTGAAGGCTTAGATGAAACATTTGATAAATCACGGGATAGCTTAATAAGGGGTATTGAAGGCTTAGATGAAACATTTGATAAATCACGGGATAGCTTAATAAGGGGTATTGAAGGCTTAGATGAAGCAGTTGAAAAATCACGGGATAGTTAAAAGGGGTATTGAAGACTTACATGAAACAGTTGAAAAATCACGGGATAGCTTAATAAGGGGTAATGAGGATTTACATGATTCAATTGAGAATCACGGGATAGCAAGAGTTTATCAAAAGTTGAACATTGGAGGGGAGGGAAAGAAAAAAAAAATACAGTTCAACCAACAGAAGGCAGTGTTCGCTTCTGTAACAAGGACCATTAATCAAACCATAGAGATGGCGGATCTCTCAAACAAAACCGTCAACAAAACCAAACAAAAGCTTGGAGTTATGGCGAATCTCCAGAACACATCGCCAGATAAGATCTTAATGTACTAATATTTATTTATATTTCACACTATTCTTACGTATATATTCGGTATCAATCTGAAAATTTCGCAGAATTTGATGGGCGAGATCCGAGCTCGGGATGCGTTGCAAGTAGTTTCGCATTGCGAGTTATAAACCTTCCCAAAACGTATGTTTACATATATATCTTTTTATGTACTGTTCATTGAATGAAACGAACTCACTTACAATTAGTGCTTTAGGCCTGTCGGGTCACTCTCGTCTCATTTCTTGAACGTGGAGGGAGGATTCACGACCCGTAACTCCACACAAACCCGTGAGTATATGATTGCATATAGGACGAAACCGGTTCGCCCTAAGTAAATAGTAAACTTTGGAGGAGTAGGAATTTGGAGGTATCTGGGCTTGGAGGAAGACCTGAAGGCAGTGCATGATGGCGAAAGGAAGGTTCATTGGGACGCGATAACTTAGGTATCAATCAATTGAACCGTGCCAAAAGACTGTGCGAATTTTGGGTTGACTTCTGATCACCCGGCTTACTTGATGGAGGCAGGAGCCAAATTTTGCCAGAAAAAGGGTTATTCTGAGTTCGTCAAATATGCAATTAACTAATTACATTAACCTACTAAATCCATCTTTATATGTACCTTATAGCAGCTGAATCTAAACGGAGGGGCGCCCAGCAGATACGAGATACAATCATAATCAAATTTACTAACATTTAACCATTTGAGTTATATTTAATTATCTGTTCAATTAGTCATGTGTAGTTTCGATTAGTATTGCTTATTCAGGAATTCATTAGGATGTAGGGAATCATAATAAACGTCAAAGGGAAGTTAGTTCATTTAGAGAAATTACTTAAGGTTAAATTTGCAAGAGAGAGACCAATACAGTTTGAAATTCAACACTCTGTTTAGAATCAAGAGGGTTACCACAAAATCTAAAGTAATTAAAGTCCTATATCATAAATCAAAAAAATTACACAACGTTTGATGGAGTTTAATTACAACCTAAATACGAAAATATTTACGTTCAAAGTCGTAAATAACGTATTTATTAGTTAAGTACATATATCGCTAAAGGTATGTAGTACAAGGGAGCTTTAAGTAGCTTTCTGTAGTTATCAGAGGAAATAAGGGTCCAATTTTATAAAGGCTTGTGTGACGTAGGGGAGGAATTTTCCATCCCTACCACACATATGCAAAGCCTTAAGAATTTAAATATCGATCAGAGCCAAGAGAAAAGAAGAATATTACGACTGGTGCCAAGTGCCCAGGAGTAAATAAAATACAGACAAATATAAGAGAGTAGAAAAGACATACATCACAACACCCCATTAACTAATTAACTCCCGTTTAGTGTCAAAAAGTTAATGAAGATTGACATTGCATATTTATTTTTACGTAATAGTTTGGCGTTAAACGTTTCGGCATGTAAAATCATAGACAACACCTCCAGTTTAGCCAGCGTTTAACGATTTCTTATATATTCCATGTCAATATCGGTTCTGTTGTCAACAGCGGAACCGTGCTCTGTATATTGATATAAAATCTTCGGAAGTTATCGATATCTCTTTGTTATATTTCTGAGTGCTATACTAGGTACTCTCTGAAACGTTGCGATCTGAAGAGTGAATCGACATCGATATTAAAGCTAAACTTTAGCTTCCAAAAACTTCTCAGTCAAATTATCTGGATGATAAATTTAATATTCCATCTTGCTGAAAAAAAACTGTTTTTAAAAAGTATAACTTTAAGTTTCTGAATGAAGTTTTAATGCTTGCATTAAAAAACTGATTCTTCACCCACCATGCTACGTCAGACGGGTCGCGTAGTTTATTCAAGTGTGTTGCGGAAGTACAAAGTTGCGGAACTCCCGCAACACCCTAAACTTAATAATTATTTATTTTCAACTTTATTATTCCATTTATTGTTCGTACAGCGTATATATAATTTAGTATTTTTGTAATGCTTGTTTGTTCGTTTATAAAAGTGTAAATAAACATCTGGAATTGACATCTTGTTTGGGTAATTGAGTTATATTTGTATTTTATACCTTTTCTGAAACATCGCAATATAATTGTCATGGTTATGGTCTCAAATATTAAGCAAATAATTTTCAAAAAAATGTTGTAAAATTTAATTCAAATATCTATGTACTGCAATTCTGATTATTATTTTCAGTGTGTATTAATGTTTGTGTAGGTATTTGTGAGAATACTTAAGCTGCTAATTTTTTTTAACAAAACATCGCAAGTACAACAAAAGCCAAATTTGGGAGGCTTTTAAGGGCCTTCACTCATAAACAAACCGAAAACTGGTTAGCAAATCAATTCATGGCACAACACAATTTATTAACCTCCTGAACAAAATCGACATTTTTCTGATTTGACATATCGCAAATTACTCGGAAACTTGACAGGTCGTGAGCAGCTACCATGGCAATCTGTCAACTGATACGTGACGGTCGCGGCGACAAGCACTGCTAGTCACCGCGTCGACCTTGACAAACGGTCTTTAACAAGTTGCCTGTGTGCGGACCGCCAATGAAATTCACAAGTTCTTTTCCTGTGGATAGCGATTGAGTCGCCAACTGTTTTTTTTCAGTTTCTCCATGAGCGGATGGCCTAAGTTTACATGAATAGATTCCGTTGTTGAAAACATTTTAGAATTATTGTATTACCTCTCAGTTATGTTTTAGAAAATTTCCCAAGTTCTAAAATGAGTTTTCTAATTCATCGGGATTGCTATGTAGCAAGAAAAAAGGTGGGAATAGGGAAATAAGTCCAGAGCTGCGGAACCACGAAGAATTTTTGCAGTCGGGAAATCTTTCTTTAGTCTTCCCATTATAATAGTGGAAATCCACCAATCTAATTGATTGGGCTGAATGCCTTCTATAATAAGAATAAAATAGTTTTTGAGGTAGGAAGAGATGAAGTTTGAAGTAGTCCTGGGTCGATCGATCGTTTTACACGACCCGGGTTGCTCACGACCCACTGGCGTCACGAGCGGGACACAAAATACGAAACTCGGTAATCGAGTTTCTCGCGCCGATCGCCGCCCAGATCGGTCAAGTCATATGCGACACGAAACCCATGTTATAATTTTGTGAACGTTCGCTCACAGCTCACACCTGTAACTAGTAATGTCATGTCCCAGAAATAAATTTAAAAAAAGACATTCTTCAGGGGTAAAAAAACAATGTTTTATCATGTTATGAAAGATATAAAAACCATGTAAAAACGTGTTGTTATGAAGCTTTTATTGAGAATTTAAATAAGTAAATTAGCTGTAAGCTGTAATGCTTTATTAAAAACTATTATTTTATATTTTTTCTTTGTGTAATAGGACAAAAAATAAAATAAACGTGCCCATGAATTATTATGATTGCTATGATACTTTTTGATATTGATATACTTTGGTTAGGAGTACAAGTTACAAGAGGAGAGGGTGTACAAAATAAATAATATTTGCAATGTTTGTACGATTTTTATTAGAATTTGAATAATAATATAAAAATTCTTATCCGTGTATGTACATAGATTTTTGTTTATTGTTATATTATTAAACCAAATGAATATTGAATAATTGTCTAAAGATGACCATAATAGGCTGAGCATAGACCGGTAACGGTTAAAAATATATTGTGGAGAAAATTTTCAAATTGTTTTAATATTAACGTCACGCACGTGTGTGTTATCCGAATGTTTCGCAGTTCGCACTTACGCTTCACCCAGCTACTTTCTACTACCTGAGTCAAGAGGGTGGGTGGCGAAACCCGATCTTTACAACCCGCTCGCTCTCTAATACATCTATCTATCGTCGCTCGCCCCGCCACATCCGCACCCGAAACCCAGGTTGCAGTAGTAGAGCGGTTGCGAGAAGTGGGTCGAGAGACCCGGGTGCTGACGAAAAAATGACCCGCTCGCTCTTTGGTGGTCCGTGAGCGGGTTTCAACGAGCGGTTCATTCACGACCGACCCAGGACTAGTTTGAAGGTCGCCACATCACTATTGGCTGTATGCGACCTAGGTGACAGATTAATTCCACAAACACGCGAGTTCACAAGCATAGCTACAAAAGCATGCAAACACTTCAGCAGCTAACGCGAGACCTATTAGACGTAATACGATTATAGGTGAACTTTGTACGTGCACAAACCTCAAAAGCTTATTTCTGGCACACGTGTTTCTGACGGTTCACTGGAGTTCTAAAAGTTGGAAAGCAACCACTTTCATTAAAAGTTTTTATCAAATGTTTTTAGATTTTGTCTTCTTTTTCACGGAGTTTTATGATCCTCCCATCTCTAATATTACAAGTAACATAAGTAATTTATTCAAGAGTAGGGCTTGTACTTTCTTGATTTTTGATTTTTTTCTTCAATATTTAATGTATTCCGATTTAAATCGATTTAAATTAAAATAAAAACAACGAATGAAAAGCAAAACACGATCCAGTAAAGAAAAATATTGGTGTAGATAACAGTTTTGTATTGGAGGGGAATAACAGTTTTATATTATGCTGGGGAAATGTTTTAATAATTAGTTCTATGCGAGGAAAATAATAAACAGGGGAGGAAGAGAAAATTCACGGAAATGTTGTTTGAAACAAACGAACCGTTCACGCTGTTGTGTACTGTTCACTGTAAACTCATCGTAATTACAAACATCTCATATATACAAACACGCTCAAATATCTACACTATCCAACTAATCCATTGGGGTTGAAAATTACGCAGGTTTTTAATTTATAGGGAGGAACTTAAAAAAATAATCTGATTGCAAAAAGGTTTTTACAAAAAACGTGTTTTTGAAGGGTAAGAATGATCTTTATCGTGAATATCAATTAAATGAAGACAATATTAGCGAAACTCTATCGAAAATCTGGAAACAGAAAAATCATAAAAAGGTATTTGCACCACTGGGACTCGAAGGACTGGGACGACTGGGTCCTGGGTTTGTGTCCCAGAGTTCCAAATACCCTTTTCTGATTTTTTCTGTGTCCAGTTTTTCGATAGAGTTTCGCTAATATTGTCTTCATTTAATTAAATATTACAATTTGAGGTTTTACTCATAAAGTAAAAAAAATAAATTAAAATTTAATTTCATCGGTGCTAAAACTTTTAGAGAGCCCTGGCTACCGTAGGCACGGTGGGGCAATGTGGGGCGTTTTCCCTACCCTGACCTCTGGGATTGTCGACCGAGTTGCTTTTTCAAATTTACAGCACTTCGTTGGATAGTTTTTCCTTCTTCCGTTCATATTTTTTGTATTCGTAGAGCCTAAAGCATGAATATGTTGTAGAAGCCAACTTTTTCGATACCTATTTTAGATTTTTTTTTGCCCCACCCTAAATCAAAACCTGGCCTGAGGGCCAGGTTTTGATTTAGGGTGGGGCAAAAAAAATGGGCGGAAACCAACAGGATCTCAATCCTGTTGGTTTCCTCCCATCTTCATTCCGTTGTAAGTGTTCAAAATGAAGAAGAAGATTTCTGAAGATGGTTAGAAAGGGAATTATGTAAATGCGAATGATAGAGGGAACACGCCTATCTTAAAATAAGATTTTCATAATATAATTATTTTTTCAACTTTGCATCAGAAGAGATTATCTTAAATAATAACACAATAACATAACAAAATAACAATATATTTTATAAGCGCTTTCAATATTAAAGTTTTCAAGATGAGTGTGCTATATATCGGTAAAAAATTGGAATGTGGGATCTTAGGATATTTTGTGTTTGTTTTCGCTCCGTCCAGTCACCTAAATCCTAAAACTTCCCAGTATTCCTCGGTCCCGCAAGCTTATTACAGAGAAGACGTCTCTTTAGTGTACGGTTACCATCCACTTTGCTACATGATCTGCCCAGCAGCGCCCGTCCTAGTTTTATGACTAGTTATGCAGCTGTATTTATTCCGACTGAAACTCGTTTTCCAGGGATTGTTGAGAGCTTCAACTTTGCGGAGAATGGACGTCACCTCGCGAACCAGAACTACAAGGCCTGTGTGAGGCAGAACAAGGGCATGTGCTCCATAGCCTATGAACCCTGTGACGAGGAGAGCTTCAGGATAGGACCAAGTCTGGTGCAAGGGAACCAGTATGCCATGGGTAATATTAATTTAACTATTTATTTTATTTTTTTACTTTTGGTTTCTTCACAATCAAAATACAGTATTTAGCAAATAATTATTAACCCCAATAAGGTTCGTCTGTATCGGGGTTGATAATTTCACAATTTATTAAAAGTTTAGGGATTATGTAGAATTATTTTAATCGTTTACCTTTTCTTCTAGTTCTATTTTCTCTTCCTTTGTTTCTTCGTTTTATGTTTCTTCTTCTGTGGCTTCTTCTATTTCGGTTTCTTCTATTTTGTTTTCTTTCCCTTCTATTTTTTGTGCCATTTTTATTACCGTAGTTTTTATTTTCGATAATATCAGCAAAAAATGCAGCGCGAATAAATATTATATTATATTTCGAAGCTACAAGCTTCGCCGTCATCGGTTGTATCATCTCAAGATATGATTAATATATTGGAGATACTGTGGCAGTAGGCACTATTTACCGCAAAAAAGATCTACGTTGATATTAAATACTATGTTGATATTTGTTAAAAAAAAGTAATTTTAATTTGTATTACAGGCTATGGCGATACTGGAATGTTTGGAACTGGTCCTGGTTCATTTGGCACAGGACCTGCTACATTTGGAACTGGACCTGGTTCATTTGGAAATGGACCTGGCTCTTTTATAATGCCAGGACAATTTGGTGGACCGGGTTCTGAATCCATAAATGGACCCGTCGACCAAGATATTAACGAAACTCAAGATGGTATGCCTAGCTTACACATGATTTTATGCAATTTTTCTTGATTCTGCTAAAGATTTCAATAATTTTAATTCTCTTTAAATAGCACAAATGGTTGGAGAGCCGTTGGAAAATACGGCAGAGGTGACGGGATCGGGAGACGGACCAGTAGCAACGAGATCTGATGAAGACAAAGTGGTAAGAATATTTATAATCATACACGCATAAAAGTACTCGTCCTGAAGAGAGGCTACCGTTGATATTATTTGAGACGTGCGTTGCTTGAATTGGTGTAAACCAACTTTTATAACCGGAAGATCTTACCACTTTTATTTTTCTTTTATCTTTCCCCTCACAGCATTCATCACTCACACCATTGATTCGAACTAGTAAATGGCTTAAAAATGCATATGATTTTGGGATTTGATTGTCAGATTGTTGTTAGATTCTCGCACAGTTCTAACGATTCTTTCCAGTTTTGTTGCAGGTACTTTTTGACTTTGTTAAATCTTTAAGAAGTGATACATATTGTTTTCAGAGTCCATCCAACTTTTGGAACCCTTACACGCAGTTCCTGAGTGCCACCCAGAACGGCGACATCCCCGAACTGTGGAGGTATTCAGGATATGGGAACTACGGACAAGGAACTTCTTCGTTTGGCCGACAGGGATGCAGAGATCGCATTGTCACCCCGTGTGATGGGGATGAATTCCTTGGGGTAGGTTATTTTAGTAAATTACGGAGGGACTAAGAAGATGATAAATACAAATTTAAAGTCATTAACTTTGTAAAAAAAACATTTTTGTTTTTGTTTGATTGATGAACACTAAAATCAAATTTGTCACTTTAGGTGGAATTTTTCCAATTCAGCAGACAAAAGAAAAAAACAGCAGCCCATTATTTAATTCGGCTGCAAGAAAAGTGTCACTTTCCAAAACCTTTAAAAAATCTATGACGGCAGCCATGTGAAGAATTTTTCCGGCATCCGACTTAACTTCTCCATTTTATCCGGACCTCTTCGAGACTCGCATTATTTATTGTTATATATGTCCTAGATTTTATTTATTTATTTATTGTTGTATTTTATAATAAGCTCCTGCTGACAAGTTACTTGAAGTAGCTTAGCGGGTACGAATTCCCTTTGTGTGAAAATATATTTTTTTGAAAAAACGATATAAAAATCAATACATTGCAAAATTGATAAAAAAATAAAAATTAATAAAATTAGCAATTAATACATAAGGTTATATGGAGGCCCAAAAAGTTTACATTTAGGTACCTACTGATAATTAAGTTCAATAAAACTTCGTGTTTAAACTTGTCGAAGGACATAATACATATATATGAAAAATATTCACATACGCTGAGAGGAAATTAATTAACAACAGGGCCATTAGCGTTGGTAAGTTAGTTCTGTATTTGGGAAGAATCTGAAACATATGTTGGCAGCCTAGTATGAAATTATCGGGGACTTGAATATGCTAAAAAATAACGGCCCTTGTTTGTATATTGTATATATTTTTTACAACAAATCATTTTAGTATGGGCAGTTAGTTTACGACCTCAAAACCGACTGGGTCCCCTGTTTATACACAGTACAGACAGGGAACCCTCGTGAGGTGTAGCATAAAAAAGGAAAACGTTGTTTCAAGCACAAAAAGCTTCGATTTAATTATTTAGATTTATTTCAAAAGGAAAAGTTTTCTACAGTGGCGTGCGTGAATGTGCGATGTAGGACAATGTAGGTACTTTACTCTTGTCATGGAGGATTGAACATTTGTTCCCTCCATCCGTTCCTCACAGGGGATGTCCGGAAAACTTTAATTACATTTTCCACGTTTAATTACAAACTTGCCACCTGTACTACTGGGTTCGGTACTCGTCTATCGCACCATTACAGTTAAAATATAACTTAAACTTTCGTGGAAATGTCACGTGAGTTGAAAGATCAATTATGGGAAGCATGTTTTACTTACGAGTAAGTATAAAAGCTCTTTTTGTGTAATATATAGTTATTTATGAGTTTATTTATTATTCTGTTATACGTGGTGGAATTATATTGTATTAAAATTGAAATTAAAACACTTTATAACTTATTTCCACTTATTTATAACACTTTATAACTTATTTCCACTTATTTATAAATAATAAGTGGAAATAAGTTAAAAAGTGTTTTAATTTCAATTTTAATATAGTTATTTGGTTTTCCTAAATTTACCACAATATAATAATCGTTATTCGTTGAAATATAAGGGCTGTCCATAAAATAAGGTGCTGCAGTCGCGAAAAACAATCTTTTAAAACTGGCGTGTAGCCTGGTTTCCCCTTGCCAAATCGCCATCACGATGCACACTCTGTGACGCTTAGTCTCGGCGTGGCAGCCGTTCGCGATGGGGCTTGCGCTCGCCGCACCCGCCCGTGGTGAATTACGCTCTATAATTCGTGTTTAAACTTTGCTTAACTTCCGATTGGACCAGCCATTTTAAGACTTGTTTGATATTTAAGTTATAATACAAAAACGTAATCAAGTCACTTTTCAGAATATTAAAAAAAAACCCACTTTGCTTTTTTTATCAGTGTCCGGAACAAGTTATCAAACCTAATTAGCCAAATTACAAAATTATACACTGGTAATTAACGACAAAAACACCGTAATATTATTTTAAATCAATAAAGCAGCTTTAAAACTACCTACATACACTATAACTGTGTATTGGTCGTTTGGCGGTCGGTTTATAGTAGCTTATAGTTGAATTCATCGATTGATCCAGTTTACAGACTCGCCGCTTATATATTATTATTCGGAATAATCGCACACCTACTACCTACGAGTACTTCCCAATGTTATGCCATAAATTAAAACGAACCGATCGACTCGAATAAAGTCACAGATTACACTTCAGGGGGCTATTCATTATTGGCAAAGTTTTGACTGGTATTATTCAGGTCATTTTTATTAAGAATATAAATCGCCTAAGCTGGTGTGTTAAGTACTTCACGATAGTCGAACCGAAACGTTATGTTTTATCGATTAGGCGAATCTTTTAATTGCTTTTGACGCATTTTTTACTTGTAGAAGATTGTTAGAAACATTTGAATACTCAGCAGAGTATTCAAATAAATTAAACTAGTCTAACACCCAGATTAAGAGAGGATAAAACAAGGTTCTGTGAACAGCAGACCTCGCAGTAGTCCAAGAAATATGTTTCTAATTTTCACTTATTTAAGTTAAAATCGAAACCAAATTTTTCCCTAAAATCATAAGATTTGCAGGTAACTTTTTAAATTTTCCCTAAAATCATAAGAATTGCAGGTAACTTTTTAAATTTTCCCTAAAATCATAAGATTTGCAGGTAACTTTTTAAATTTTTCCCTAAAATCATAAGATTTGCAGGTAACTTTTTAAATTTTTCCCTAAAATCATAAGATTTGCAGATAACTTTTTAAATTTTTCCCTAAAATCATAAGATTTGCAGGTAATTTTTTAAATTTCTACTCACTTAAATATAGTCCATAAATATCTTTAAATTTCAAATAAGGAATTATACAATTTGTTCAAAGAAATATCAATTCAATTTGGGAGGCGGGAATGGGTACCGCCGCCCCGGGAACCTTTATTGGATAACCAACACCTCTGCCATAAGTCACCCCAAGTGGTTCGCTACGTTTGGTGATTTATCAGGGGTGCCCGGGTTCATAGGGTAAGGTTTGTCTTGGTCTTGGAGGCGGATGACCAGGACACACTGAACCCCAGATTCCTACCCACCCCTTAAACCCTTTTCCTTCCCAGAACTCTCCTCTCCTTCCTTTCCTTTAAAAACCCTCTACACAGCATCTCCAAAGATGACATAGGCCCTGATGGAAAAAAAACAATGACAATTCTTTTTCCAAACTTTCTTCATACCATAATATTGATTATTCCGATTTGACAGCTCGTAGTAGGAACAAAGATATCGGATAAAAATGTAGTCTCCAACATGGCCACCATCTTGAACCGGAACCGGAATGCAACAAACACAAATGATCGAGTCAAGTCAGGATCAATCTCTACGCTCAGTCAATTAAACATAAAGTATTGTTTACTCTTCACCTGATCTTGAAAAATATAATGAATTCAAGTACTTCCCAATCTTCCCCTTCCCCGTTTCATTCCCCCCCCCGCTACCACCAGCCTCACAACACACCCCAATTGGGGATGTCGTAGTCTCAACGGAAAAGTTGGGACTCTTGTGCGGCATTCACATTGAAAAATATACATAAATAAAGCTTGGTTTTGACAATTTAGTCCGGACAAAGAATGCAGCACCCCACTTTAACATAACTATTCTACTTTTATCTTTCCATTTTGCCGGCCATCACTTCACATTTGAACACAAAGGAACTTGATTTGGTTGACCTGTTTAACGACCCGTTGGCAGAGAAGTTACATTGTTTGCTAAGCAGTATCTTTCTATTACCATGACCTTTGATCCCGAAGTGTCTAGACTCATTCCCATTCCTGCTTCCATAAACTACAATTTGTTTAAGCGGTTTATCCACTATGAGCTTTCCTGACCCGGAATTAGTTTTACGATTTCCGAATGTTCTCAATTGGTAACAAACAACGAGTCTTCTATTACATCACCAAATTTTGCTCTATCTCTTATCATGGAGTAAAGACAACTCTATTTAAGTAAAATTTTCACATAAAATTTTAGAATTCTCCCTTTGATACGGCCAATATTCTTCGTTATTCTTCGCAATCAACTCCGTATTTTTAAAACAATATTTATTAAACATTACTGTTAAGTAATGTGCCTTCTTCAGGTCGATATAACCAGCATAAATTTCTAACGTGTATCGATTACCAGTCTTAAAATAAGCTTATCGTGGTACTTCTTCCTGATCTAAAGCTTCAGTCTTCTATCAATATCCTGTGCTCTGTGATACCACTTTTCCAGAAATCTAGCGTATTCCTTTCCCTGTTGCATAAAAGTGTGATTCCTCGGTAGATTGAGAATTATTTCTGGTCCTCATTGACGGTTATTAGGAAAGGTTTTCAATTACTGCAAGTTTTTTCTTTAATCGAAAAAAATTAAGAAAGCTCACTTCTTCATGTTTGCAATGATTTAAAGAGATACAAGATTGATAGATTTCGTTAAAATACGTACTATTTTCTTCCAGACTACGTCGTACAGTCCCGGCTCGTGCGATCCGTACCACTGCGGTCCCAGCCTGTGCCAAGGCCGCCCCATGCCACCGCAGCAGAGGGGGCGCGCGGGGGCCCGCCCGCTCTGCAGGATCGAGACCTCGGCAACGCCTTTCTTCGTGGCCATCAAGTTCGGCCCTCCGGCGCCCAAACTCAACCCGGAGGCTAACATCGGCATGTGTCTGAAGTATGAGCAAGTGCCTTGTACTTAAAGGGTTATTTATGTTCATATAAGTTATATCATTATCAGGACAATCACTTCCAATTTTGTAATCATCGTCATTTATTTAATCATCAACTATCGCTTATTTTATAATAACAATCCATTTTATAATCACCATCCATTTCATAAACGTCATCCATTTAATTCGAAACAACTTCTTTTTTCCCAAATGGCTTGCAATGTCTTGTGTTCATCCATTCCGTAAACATAATCAATTACATAATTGAAAGGTACTTATGCAACAGTGAAACAAAATGATTAAATAACCGTCACGCGTTTCATAACCATAATCGATTTCGTGTCCGTTTCATAACCATAATCAACTTCGTATTCATTTCATAACCACAATCAACTTCATATCCATCTCATAACCATAATCAACCTCGTGCCAATTTCATAACCATAATCAACTTCGTGCCAATTTCATAACCATAATCAGCTTCATGCCCATTTCATAACCATAATCAACTTCATGCCCATTTCATAACCATAATCAACTTCGTGCCAATTTCATAACCATAATCAACTTCATATCCATCTCATAACCCTAATCAATTTCGTGCCAATTTCATAACCATAATCAGCTTCATGCCCATTTCACAGCCGTAACCAACTTCATGCCCATTTCATAACCATAATCAACTTCATGCCAATTCCATAACCATAATCAACTTCGTACCAATTTCAAAACCATAATCAACTTCATATCCATTTCATAACCATAATCATTTATTTTTTCATAGTGTTTTCAAACAAACGAAGTATTGAATTCCGTAGATCTAAACTTAAACTTTTGGGCATCAATCAATTTCAAACAATTATCCAATTCATGACCATAATCAATTAACGATAAAACGTTAATGTATCATTGAAAAAAATAAATAAATAACCCTCATCAATTTCACGAGCACAAATAATATTATAACTAAAAGGTACTGACATACCATTGAAATTAAATTAATAAATAACTTTCATCATTGCGTAACCATAATCGACTTCATGACCATTATCCATTTTATAACCACAAGCAATTTCAAACCATCATCCATTTCATACCACAATCAATTCCATGACCATCTTACGTTTCTTATCCACAATCAACTTTATAACCACTATAAATGTAATGAAGCTAAACGATTTCATAACTATCATCCATAAAAACCATAAGTAACCATATTTCATGATCATAATCCATTCCAAAACCATAAGCAATTTCATTCCACAGTTCACAAGTATATCCCATTTCATAAGTAAAATAAAATAAAATAAAAAATAAAATTTCATATTCATCATCCTTTTCATAAACATCATTACTTCATTTCACAATCATCATCCATTTCATAATCAATACCTAATCATCAATCATCATCCATTTCATAATCAAAATCTAATCATTAATCAACATCCTTTTCATAGTCATTATCTAATTCCTAATCATCATTCATTTCATAGTCATTATCTAATTCCTAATCATCATTCATTTCATAGTCATCTAATTCATAATCATCATTCATTTCATAATCATCAATCATCATTAATTTCATAGTCATTATCCAAATCATATTCATCATTCATTTCATAATCATCACCCAATCAGCAAACACCATCCATTTCAGAGTCATCATCCAATTCACATTAAACATCCATTTCATAATCGTCTATCATCATCCAATTCATATTAAAGATCCATTTTATAATCGTCAACCATCATCCAATCGTAGTCATCATGCAATTCATAATCATCACCTATTTCAGAGTAATTATTCATTTCGTAATTATCATCAGAGTCCACTTTTTAATCATCTTTAATTTTTTCACCTATTTCACAATTCCCATTTATATTGTCGTCATCATCCAATTCAGAATCTCCATTTATTTAAACATCATCATCATCATCGTAATCAGTCATTTTCCATTCACCATTGAATTTGCATTACTTTCATATTTCTTGCCATGGGTTTGCACGGGGTAAGGTTTGTAAATATAAAAAAAAATATATTCTTGAATTTACCGGTAGTTTGGCTGCTTCTTATATTGAGTTATTTTTTAACCTTTTGAAATCAGATCAAAAACGGTGACTGCGACAAGAATATTAATAATTGTTAAAAACTTTACGAAATATTTTTAAAAGCTCAAATATAATACATGTAATGTAAAGCTTTAATTACTTTAGATCCTTGTAAAGGCAATAATATACATTTATGATAATTAAGTTTTATACATTTTATAATAGTTCGGTCTTATTTAGTCATGTAATCGTAAATATGTAATCGTAAATGACGATTTGTACCGAAAAACTCTTTTGAAAATTTAGAGAAAACTGTGAATTTATTTTTTCTCTGGGTTTTTGAAAGAGTCAGGTCACTAGGTTAACTTAAATAAAGGTCCATGTACTTATCCCAAATAATCGTTTATAAAATAAATAAAATGTTTATTTTGACTTGTGAATTTTATTTTTAGAAAGCAACTGATCGGAGTTTCTATGTCAATAAACAGGCATCCAGCGAAATGAATGAAAAAACACTATAAAGCATCATAGATACTTACGGCAGCCAGTCTACTCGGCCGCTTTCGTTGTGGATAGCAAAAAAAAAACATCTATGATTGGCAAAAGCTATTCAACGAAGTTGGACATTTTTACGCATGCACGCCTTGGTCTTAATTATTACGAATATTGGTCAGGCGTACCACAGTTAAAATATTAAAATTAATATTATTATTATTAATTAATATATAAAACAGAGACGGATTAGTTACACTATTTATAACTCGAGAACGGCTGGGCTGATTTTGATGATCTTTGATTTGTTGGATTTGTCTCCGCCCCGGATAGGATAATAACTATTAAAACATCACAAAAGTTAACAAAATAAATAGTTATAAAGAAAATTATTTTCCCCATACATTTTGTATGGAACGAATTCTCCTATTTTGAAAGAACTGCAGCAATAATGTGAGGGGTATAATATTGAACTGTGCATGAATTCCAAACATTCAAAAACGTCAAATGTCAATGCGTTGATTGTTGTGCATTTGTTTTTAATCATATAATGCTGCCCTTCTTTCTTACACACTCAATGTCAATAGTCGAAAATGAGACAAATGGTGAACGTATGTCTGCACACCTCAAAAGGAAAAATACAATAATTATAATAAATCTCTGAAATGAAACGCATTTTTTACATAAGCTCCACACAGGAGGCCCTGAGGAAAATAATTTCTCTCAGGACCTATGTCATCTTAGGGGATGCTGTGTGGAGGATCTTTTTAAGGAATGGGGAGGATAGAAAGTTCTGGGAAGGAAAAAGGTATGAGGGGTGGGTAGGAATCTGGGGGTCAGTGTATCCGAGAGTGACGGACGTATGAATCCATCCCTCCAACTGTGGTGCAAGGCAATGGGTCAAGAGAATCCGGCTGGAAAGGTCAAAAGGCCTCTCTCAACCAGTCTCTATCGATCCGGCCCGCCACGCAGCAGGTGGGCAAGCGCATCAACTGCCAAGACCCGGACATAAGTCACCTCATGAACCCGGGCACCCCTGCTAAACCACCAAACGTAGCGAACCATTTGAGGTGATCTACGGCAGAGGTGTTGGTTATTCAATAAATGGTTCCCGGGGCGGCGGCACCCGTATCCCCCTCCCGAATTCCCGTAAGTAATTGTAAAAGTAAGAAAATCACAAAAATATAAATCCGTACACAACGCCATCTCTGATACTGAAAAAAACAAAACACGGACAGTTGCGCATTGATATTTGCTTCATTGCGTAATTTTTAACTTAATAAAAAAACTGAATTTAATTCAACAGCTATTGATTCTGAGGCGGTACGAAGTTCGTCGGGTCAGCTAGTAAGATATAAAAAAAATACTCAAACGAAAAAATATGAAATTTTTTTCAGAATTAATGAGTTAATCAAACCATTAAAAAGGTACCCACAACCTAAAAAAAAACAAATAAATAATGATGCGAAAACAACCAAAAAAACTGCTTCAAT
The DNA here is from genome assembly GCA_929108145.2 of Limnephilus rhombicus. Taxonomy (NCBI): domain Eukaryota; kingdom Metazoa; phylum Arthropoda; class Insecta; order Trichoptera; family Limnephilidae; genus Limnephilus; species Limnephilus rhombicus. Next base: position 14,999,218 of record OV815270.1, read on the forward strand.
TCGTTGCAAGAAATCAATAGGAAATGAACGATTGAAAAATTATCATTATAAATGAGTTAGAAGTTAGATCAACCGTTACGTGACCGCTTCTTTTAGTAAGAAAGGAATAACGACTGCTAACTATCCACCTGAACGTGACTAATAACTTGAGAATAACTACTAACATGTGTGGAGGCTAGTTGGCAAAAAACCCTGACGGACGAATTAGTCTCCCAGAGTGGTGTTGCTATCTACAGGGGCAGACTGGCCATCAATTTTCTTTATTTATTACTTGCTGGTTCCCGGCATACGTTGCGATGCCATATATTCAAAGAAATAAATTGTTTCTCCCAGAATAACCCGTGCGTACCCGTTCTCCTCCCGCGTCCCCTTCCTAAGTAGCTTTATAAATTATAGCCTATACGTTATTCTGATGTATGTAGCTATATTATTGTAAAGTTTCATTAAAATCCATTCAGTAGTTTTTGCGTGAAACAGTAACAAACACACAAACATCCATACAAACTTTCACATTAAAAATATTTTTTATTTATTTTTTATTGTTATTCTTCATTATAAAAACCTCTGAACTGCCGGAGAAGTTTGTCAGCAGTTTAATTTAACAATATAATATAATAATATAATTGAATATTGGGTATAAGTTTCAAAAGTAATTAAAAAAGGACCACAAATATTTTTTACTATTATATCACTAAAATATAAATATTATAACAAAAAATTACCATGTAGAAAATACATGTGATGTGTGGAGGGTCTTTTCAGGAAAGAAGGGAGAGGAAGGTCTGGGAAGGAAAAAGTTATGATTGGTGGGTAGGAGTGACGGACGTATGAATCCATCCCTCCTACTGCGGTGCAAGGCGATATTCCGAGAGAGTCCTGCTGGAAAGATCAAAAGGTCTGCCTCAGCCACTCAAAAAGTTACGTGAAACCAAAATTTCATTAATATTTTTACTTCAAATAATGTCAGAAATCACTGGTTAATGTAAGTTAAGTACGGCAGGTTTGATGAATACAAAAAATATCATAAAAAATCAACGATATCCACTCGAATTATAAAAACAAACATGAAAACTATATAAAAATAATTGTGATTCATATACTTTATTTATTGTTCATCATTTTATCGTATGTTATTATTACATGTCTCAATAACTAAATATTTACAATGATTGGCTAACATGTAGTATTAATTTTATGTCTGCAATCAAATTTAATTATCATTTAAAATTCTTAAAGACAAAGTTCAATATTATTTAAAATTCTTGATTACATCTAATAATCATCATAAAATATATTCCTAATAAATTGGTGTTTGTAGATGAATAACCCTTAGATATTATAGGTAAGTTCTTTGTATCTAGGGCAGAAATGTAATTCAGGCAATGAAAGAATAATCATTGGGCACAGGTACCGATTACTTTTTATATGAATTATTAACCTGATATCGCACAATTACATCAGAATTAGAAGGTATAAAACAGTAAGCTGTTTTATGTCGATACTAAAACAATTGAACTGTTGGGGGCCAGTGGGACTATGTCACCCTTAATGTAGGGTATGTTAAGAGGCTGAAAGGCATGTAATAAAGAAAACACTAGAAATGCGTTGTGGGCGTATTTCGTGAACCAAAAGAATCACCGATCGGACTTAAAATTATAAATATGAAATTCATTTTATTATCATTATGAAATTTTCATTTCGTTCAAATGGAATAGCGATAGTGTAAGAGAGACAGAGTGACAGACAGGATGGGATAGACTCTACAGGTCCACATCTAGGTACGTGTATTATATATTCAGTCTTGAAAGGAGTGCGGAGGGCTAGCTCGGTCAGAGAAAGCATTGGTAGTACCTGCGTATCTGATCATCCACATATGGCTAAAGTCATTTAAAGTAACGTGGATATTCTAAATTGTGGTTCTCTATCTTTTGTGAGATCGAGATAGATCTCGGGCAAGATCTCCTGTCAGATTGTGTGATTTTCCAAGGCTGTTAAATGAATAAATAAGCATGCATACTTGCATGAATTTGTGTTTAAAATGACCTAAACTAAAATACGTGACAACTCACAGCTGAAATACTGATATCAGCCCATAGAAAAAGCAAATAACAGCCAAAGAAAATCACACAAATCTGACAGGAGATCTCGCCCGAGATCTATCTTGATCTCACAAAACATAGAGAATCGCTCGGCAGGTTGATATCAGGGAGATGCTGAGAGTATGCCATTGGGCTCTTGAGGTGGTTTTCTCACGAAATGATCCAAACATTATTATTATTATGCCGCAGTAGCCGATAGGCACGATCGAAAAAATTATTTCTCTGAGAAAATTTCCCGAGGAAAATACTTATGGATATTATACTATACTACTTTTATAAAAAATATTTCACTTTCTCCGGTAAGACGATACAATTTACAAAAAAAATCATTTTTCAAAAAAATCACGTAAATTAATACGAAAATAAATTTAGTTGGCGCGTAAAAAAATAGCGTCGGCGCACGAAGGGTTTAATTAATACAAACCAAAGCTTTTACTTTCTTGATATCTATATCTAAATGTAACAATTTTGAGAAAAAAGGTATATCAGAATATCATACTGTATCTGATTTATTATAACCAATTAAAAGTAAACATGCTGTAAGTTCTTGGATTGAAAGTTTTTGCCCATCGCCAGTTAGCACATCGGGAAACCCCACTTGTCTGCCTTGCTGCCAGACCGACCGTCCCAACTTACAAGTCAGGGTTTTTCCAGAAACAACAAATCACCTGATTTGATTAATGTCCGTCAATTGATCAGACTTTACTGTGTCATGTATCCGACTAAAGAGATATTAAAAAAAGACTTCCTACTTATTCGGCTAAACGTTCAATTCTAACAAATATGATAATAGGAATTCGTACATCTTATTATCTCGAGTATGAAACTGTAGGTCATTTTTTAAATTTAAACTGTTTTTTCTACATTACTGTGGTGATGTTATAAATATTTTTTTTACAATGTTTTGAAGATATGCTATACCTTCCTAAACAACTGATGAGTTAATACATACATAGATAAATTGGTAAAAAAATATTACCTAAAACATTCAGGGATAGAGATACACTCACATCTTAATATATAAAACAAAGTCGTGTTAGTTACACCATTTATATCTCAAGAAAGGCTAGTCCAATTTTTATGGTCTTTGGTTTTTTTGGATTTGTCTCCGCCCCGAATAGCAGAATAGCTATTAAAACATCGGAAAAATTCACAACAAAAAAATTATGAGGAAAATTATTTTCCTCGTACTTTTTGTATGGAACGAATTCTCATATTTTGAAAGAGATGCAGCAATATTGTGAGAAGTACCTATAATATTAAATAGTGGGTGAATTCCAAAATTAGGGGTTCGAATGATTGGTAGGGTCGCAGTGGTACACTCTTTGCTGGAAGGAAGGTGCTTATAAAATGCTGCGAAACGCCACGTTGTATACCATCAGCAACAATAAAATACTGTTTTAAAACTTTACCCAGAAAACATCAATTAATTTTTGAATTCTAATGGTAATAAACGATCTTCAACATGAAATCGATAGTATCATAGTGCCAAATACTGAAATAATTTTTGAAAACATTAACAAAATTATGCAATTTAATTGGGAATCAAATAGGATTAATATTGTTCATCAAAATATTAGAACGATGGGAAACTCGGATGATTTTCTTATATTTTTGGAAGAAATAAAATCTGTGGTAAAGTTCCATGTACTAATTCTCACTGAATGCAGGTTAAATGATTCATACATAGCCAAACAAATTTCAGGCTATAACGAATACCATACAACATCGCATATTAACCAAAATAGCGGAGTAGTAGTATATATCGACAATACATTAAATTCCTTAGTACAAGAAATAAACATAAATCAGTGTAATTGTTTAAAAATCAACATTAATGAGAATTTAGGTATCCTAGCTATCTACCGATCACCATCGTTCAATGACATCTAAGATTTCCTGGAAAATCTTATTGGTGAGTTAAAAAAAAAACTAAGGATTACGCACAATATGTACTGATCGGGGACATGAATATAAATACTATAGGAGAAGTATTGCATAGGCAGTCCGACGACTACTTATGTGCTATGGCTGAAAGTAATTTTATTTCCATTATTAATTCTCCAACTAGGGTACAAGGTAGCTCAAGCTCATGTTTGGATCATATATATACCAGAAATATAACAAATTCAAATGCATTTGTAATACATAATACAATCACTGATCATTACACCACTGCAATCAGTATCCCAAACTCAATACCCAAAAAACATAAAATTAATCACAAACAGATTATCGATTATGAGGCTTTATTAAATGATCTTAATAATAAAAATTGGGAATATGTTTATAAAGAGACAGAAGTTAACAATGCTCTAAACTATTTTATTAATGAACAAAACACACAATAACTAAACGCATTCCATTTAGTAAAATACATCTCACCCCATGGATTACCAACGGCATTGTTAAATCTATACACAAAAGAAATCACCTTCATAAAATAGCTAAACGAGACCCATTGAACGATACTAAACAGCAAAACTATTACCGATACCGTAATATTTGCAAAACCGTTATTCGCAAATGTAAAGAGCGTTATTATAAATTCTTACTTGATAAGGATAATTCCAGCAAAAACATGTGGAATGTTGTCAGAGACATAACTAAAAGTAAAAGAAATACCAGTACATCTGTAACTGAATTAAATACCGGAAATTTGATTATAACTGACAATCAATCAATTGCATGTCATACTAATCAATATTTTGCATCTGTTGGGTCAAATCTAGCAAAACAATTTTTATTAGAAACCCAGAAAACGGAAGACTCTTTAGCATCGACAATTGAAACAAAGGAACAATCCTTTTCATTTGATATTAAACCAACTACTGTAGAAGAGGTCTTAAAAATAATCAACAGCCTTAATACTACACATGCAAAGGGTCCAGATAGTCTAAATACACAAATACTAAAAAAAAAATAAAAATTAGATTTCTGCTCCGCTATCATATATTTACAACTTAAGTTTTGCATCAGGAATATTTCCTGATCACTTTAAAAAATCAATAATTGTACCCTTGCAGGGCAACCCAAAACACCTCATCACCTCACAATACACAATATTAAGTGTAGCCTTGGAAATAATAACCATACTTGTAAATGCAAAACCCTTGAATGTGTTAAATCAATTAAATATTTAGGTATAATAGTGGATAACCACCTTAAATGGAAACAACAAATTGAAAACACAGCTAATAAAGTGCGCAAGCTTATTTATATATTTATAGCATTGCGGGAAATTATAAAAACTCAAGACATTAAAAAAATATACTACGGGCTCTGTAACTCCGTCATAACCTACGGTTGCATTGGATGGGGTGAAACAGGATTAACAATATTATACCCGCTACTGAAGGCACAGAAATCCATTCTACGCGTCATTATGAAAAAACCCATCAGATACTCGAGCGACGCTCTCTTCAAGGAGTTTAATGTGCTTGATGTTCGACAGTGTTACATAAAAAAAATAACAATCTGCGTCCACAAAAATATAAGCAAAACGATAACAGTCGATCATAATCATCAAACCAGAAGTAAGAGCAGAAACGACCTTTCCATTCCTACAAGCAATACTGCGGCTTATCAAAAAGTTTTCTCATACCTGGGACCAAAAATATACAACAAAATCCCCTCTCAATTTAAACTGTGTGAATTATCATCCTTCGGTACTAAAATTACAAAATGGTTATTAGACTTAGGTAGGACAGATTCCGAAAAATTATTAAAAAAACGTAGTATGAGTTGATTTCTTCGATTTTGTATTTTGTATTTTCCTAAAAAATATTTTTTATTTTTCTTTCTTACATTTATATATTATATTTTTATTTTATATTTTACATGTATCTATCTGGATTTTATTGTTTATTACTGCTAATTTGTATTTTCCTAAAAAAATACTTTATTTTTATTTTTCTTTCTTACATTTATATGTTATATTTTTATTTTATTTTATATTTTACATGTACCTACCTGGATTTTATTGTTTATTACTGATGTACACCTAGAATAACACAACTTATATCTGATATTGTACCTAATATCTAAGTAACTCCCCCAATATGTACCATTATTGTTAATTATTATTGAATCCATTAATGTGAAATTATGTACACGCAACCTGCCAATTTGACTGTCCTAAAACGGGAAACCTTCCTAGTTGGACAGTCAAAGCTTCTTTTTATATTGTTATATCTTGTATGTAATAAATGTAATAATAAAAAAAAAAAAAACACTACCAATAAGTCCAACTCTCTAGCGTCCACGAGTGGTCATCAGAAAACCCCGCGAACCCCGGGTAATGTGATGACCACCATTATAACATCACAGCAGATAGAGAGAGGGCGAATGGCGAAATTCCGGCGCCATAAAACGGGAACTAGCCAGCTAAGGGAAGGAAAACCCCAACAGAAAACCCTGGTCCTCCAGGATGGGGGTTGGGCGTAGGGCTAACAACTCCACCCCATAAAAAAACAAAATGGTACGATACCTCAAGACAAGCCTCGGACATCGGAACGGAATGAGGATAACAGACCCGGCAAACGTAAAAAGGCACACGATTTAAAAATTTGCACTTGGAATGTTCTAACACTTTATCAACCATGACGACCTCCATAGTCCAGTGGGTAAGACTCTTGACTCACAATCCGGAGGTCGCGGGTTCGAACCCGGCATGCGCAAATAAATTTTATTTGATTAATTTGTGTTATTTCACAATTAATTCATTTAAAAATAATATATAGTATATTTGCGGCATGTTCCAGAGTGGAAGATACTATCAATATCGCCCTGGTGTAAGACCACCATTCAGAATTGAAACGTTGCTTGAAAATGGCTTTAGCCGTGTTTAGTGACAAGATCTGAATAGCCAGGTACTTCCCAACCTTCCTCTTCCCCACCTCCTTTCCCTCCCCACTACCTTCAGCCTCACAACATACCCCAATTGGGGTTGCCATAGTCTCACTGGCTCCAGACGGGAGCAGTTGAGATTCTTGTGCGGTATTCACTGTAAAAAAAAAAAAAAAAAAAACCTGGCGCCCTCCAGACACTAATAGATCAACTTAATACGTATAAAGCAGACATCACGGCTCTGCAGGAAATTAGATGGCTGGGAAATGGGATATTTGTAAAAGGAGACCACTGCATGTATTACAGCTGTCACGAAAAGCACCACATAAAGGGAACAGGCGTCCTGCTAAGCAAAAGAGCTAAGCATCTCATCATGAACTTTAAGGCACTCAGCCCTCAAATGGCATATCTCAGAGTTAAGGGAAGATTCTTCAACCTGAGCATACTAAATGTCCATGCACCCACAGAGGACAAACCCACCGATGAAAAAGAAGATTTCTATGACAAGCTGGAGAAAGATTTTGATGAATGCCCACCGCGTGACATTAAAATCATAATAGGAGACATGAACGCGCAAGTTGCTAGGAAGCCCTACGTTACACCAACAATCGGAAAACATAGTCTCCACCTAAACTCAAACGAGAATGGAGAACACCTGATAAACTTTGCAGCATCTCACGATATGGTCATAGGTGGTACGTTATTTCCACACAAAAATATACACAAAGCCACGTGGAAACACCCAAATGGCAGAACCAATAACCAAATAGACCATATACTTATTAGTGCCAGACATAAATCAAGTTTACTAGACGTCCGCACTTATAAGGGAGCTAATATTCACTCTGACCATTTTCTCGTTGCAAGTCGACTGCGGTTTAAAATATCAGATCCTGGTAAAACAAGAAGGTCTGAAATCACAACATTTAACACAAACAAATTACAAATCCCCTAAACCAAAATGGAATTTCGAACTACGCTCAACAGGATAGCGCAGTGTGACACACAAGATATCAACTCACAATTGACGGCCTGCAAAAACCTTTTAACAACAGCTGCTCTCGAAAACCTGGGAAAAGAAGTTCCTATAAGAAGAAACCATTGGTTTGACTCAGACTGCGCAGAGGTAACGAAAAATAAAAATGAACTCTATCAAAAAACGTTACAACAAGGCTGCACAAGACAACTTATGGACACCTATAGGGAAACAAGGAAGAGAGAAAAGAAGATGCACAGGAAAAAGAAACGCGAATATTTACAAAAAGAAATTAGAGAAGCTGAAGCACTCAGGCTTAAGAATGAGAGTAGGCTTTTCTACAAAAAAGTAAATAACATGAGAGTTTAAGCCAAAAATAAATATATGCAAGGACGAAAACGGAGTGATACTGAGTGAAAAGCCTGACATCCTGAGGAGATGGGTGAGGCACTTTGATACGGTTCTCAATAACAACTCGGCAGAGGAGGAGCACAACACGGTGGAGAGCACGGGAGATGACTTGGACATTGACAATGCTGAACCCCCCTCACTGGAGGAAGTGAAGCAGGCAATAAGACAGCTGAAAAACAACAAATCCTTCGGGTCAGACGAGCTGGTGGCTGAATTATTTAAAGCAGCAGGTGGAGAGTTTACTCAATACCTGCATACCCTTATTTGAAAAGTATGGACAGAAGAAGAGATGCCCGAAGAGTGGAGACTAGGAATTGTGTGTCCACTACATAAGAAGGGTGACCAACTTGAGTGTTGTAATTACAGGGGAATAACGCTATTAAACACCGGCTATAAAATTATGTCCAACATCTTGTACAAAAGATTACTTCCAATGTCAGAAGAAAGCATTGGCAACTACCAATGTGGCTTCAGGCCAGGCAAATCATGTATTGATCAAATTTTCTCCTTAAGACATATCTTGGAAAAGACGCTAGAACACAATGTCGAAACGCATCATCTCTTTGTAGACTTCAAGGCCGCTTACGATAGCATAAATAGGAATGCATTGTACAATGCAATGAGTGAGTTTGGAATACCGCGTAAGCTGATCAATCTGGTGAAATTAACAATGTCCCCAGTAATGTGTCTCTACACGTTACTGGGGGTTGGCAGTGATCTGTCCGAGCCCTTTGAAGCGCTCCACGGGGTGAGACAAGGAGATGGATTGGCCTGCCTCTTATTCAACATAGCCCTAGAAAAAGTTATTCGTGACTCAGGCATCGAGATAAGAGCAACGATATTTGACAACTCTGTGCAACTATTGGCTTACGCTGATGATATCGACATAATCGCGAAAACTCCAGATGCTTTACGTAACGCCTTCATAAATCTTGAAAGTTCTGCCAAAAATATAAGTCTCGTAGTAAACCAGCAAAAGACCAAATACATGGCCGTAGGATGCACTCAACAAATCCCAACTCTCTCTTGTGGAAGCCAAAATTTCGAAACGGTACCAAGATTCACAGGCTAGGCTCCATGATAACAAACGACAATAATAACACAGAGGAGATCCAGAAGCGCATAGTGAACGCAAATCGCTGTTATTTCCGCCTACAGAACCAATTAAAGTCCAGACTGCTGTCCAGAAACACGAAGATATTAGTGTACAAAACAGACCAGTACTTACGTACGCAGCTGAGACTTGGGTACTAACTAAGAGGAATGAGCGAGCACTAGACGTTTTTGAAAGAAAAAATTTGAGACGAATTTTCGGACCGGTTTTAGAAAATGGATTTTATTTATTTATTTATTTATTAATCATTAACGCCCTTATGGGCTTTTACATACATTTACATTTTTATGTTTTAGTGCATACAGGTGTGTTTAGAATACAAAGAAAACATGAATAGTTTTTACACATGGTACATATAAATAAAGCTGGTAAGTAAAAAGTATAGCATTATACAATAAAGAGAAAAAAATCAGTTTTATATGTATATACGTATATAACAAATAATAATAATGGTGAGTTTTTAATATATGTGCAATTTATGTGTTGAATACATAGCGAAGTTGATTTTAAACAAAAATACATACTACCGACTTGCACCGCACTAAAATTAATATACAAAACAATTGCATTTTGACCAATTACTTTATCGTCAGATCTTTATCGTCATTTTGGCGCAGACGTTATAACAATGAGCTCTATACTTTGTTCAAGGAGCTAAACGTCGCGAAATTTATAAAACTGGGAAGACTTCGGTGGCTGGGTCATGTGGAGAGAGTGACCGAGCATCAAGCACCAAAGTCCCTACTGAACTCAAGACCAATAGGGCGAAGGAGCCTGGGAAGACCAAGACTAAGATGGAGCGACAACGTCCTCAAAGACATATCTATCTTGGAGCTTCTAAACTGGAGAGAGCTGGCACAAAACCGAGACGAGTGGAGGAAGATTCTTGAGGAGGCCAAGACCCACCAGGGGTTGTAGAGCCAAAAGTGATGATGATGATGAATTCCAAAAATTCAAAAACGTCTAATGTCAATGCGCTGATTGTTTTGCTTTTGTTCTTAAGCATATAATGCAGCCCCTCTTTCTTATAAATGTCAACAGTCGAAAATGAGACAGACGATGAACTTTTGTCTGCACCCCTCCAAAGGAAAAATACCATAATAATAATTAATCTTCCTCACACGTATAAATAAAATGAAAGGCAATTCCCGTAAGTAAGCGGAAAAGTAAGAAAACCACAAAAATATAAATCAGTACCTAACGTCATCTCTGATACTGACAAAAACAAAATACGGACAGTTGTGCATCGATAATTGCTTCATTTTGTAATTTTTAACTTGATAAAAAAAAAACAGAATTTAATTCAGCTAATAAATTAACACAAGAGTTATTGATTCTGAGGCGGTACGAAGTTCGCCGGGTCAGCTAGAATGGAATAATAAAAAGCTCTTTTGGATAGTTGTTTTGCAGAAATTCTTAAAAAGACAAAGTAAAAAAAATGGTCTTCCAGCGTCATTTTTTTTAAAGATTTGATAGGCCCCCGTTAAACGCCGATTCTAGATGAGTTTCGGCTGACAAGCTTAGCAACATGAGAGCTGTCCTCTTTTGTTGATCACTTTTCAATGTTCAAAAGCTGAACCAGACTAAGAATCGTCATTTAACGGGGACCTTTCAATTGTCAAAAAAATGGTGCTGAATACCCAGTTGATGACAACGTTACATTTGAATCTCTGAGAAACAATCCGTCTTTGGTGAGGTATTATAGAACATTCTACTTTTAATAATATTATTCTATCCCTAGTTCTAACCGGAGCTTGCCGTTCCTTTTCATCCAAATTTCTATAACGAAAAACTAATTTTATATCAGACTAGCCGACCCGGCCACACGTTGCTGTGGCTAACGAAACAAAACGCCATTACGCAGCCTTTATAAAATCCACACCACCGCACTGCCCGCTGCCCGCTGCCTGAACTGAATATTTGAATTTCTCGGCTTTTCTCTACTTTAATAAGCATGTATTATACATATAAATCTTCCTCTTGAATCACACTATCTATTGGTGAAAACCGCATGAAAATCCATTGCGTAGTTTAAAAGATCTATGCGCACGTACATTTTGAGCAACTTCATTTTATACTATGTAATGATGGAATCTCGTTCAAGCCATATTCTTCCTGGAAGAAAAAAGACAGACTTTTTCACAAAAACTGAAAACACGAATAAATTATCAACTCGGGTATTCAAATTAGAACAAATTTTTCCGTAACATTGGAAGAATACACCAGTCACACTTCTCCATAGTATGTAGTATATACCTACTTATGTAAAAGTTTGCTCTAACAAAAGCAATAAATTTTTGTATTATTTAGAAAAAGTGAAAACGGAAAAGGCCTACACTATTCATTGTTAAACGCAGATGTATGAACTCGGAAAAAAGTGAATACGACTAACAATTTTATTGAGGGAAATAAGAGGTAATCTTATAATATATAAAACAAAGTGGGGTTAGTTACACGATTTATAACTCGAATTCGGCTGGACCGATTTAATGATCTTTGATTTGTTGGATTTGTCTCCGCCCCGGATAACAGAATAACTATTAAAACATCGCAAAAATTCACGAAAAAGAAAGTTATGAAGAAAATTAATATTTTCATACATTTTGTATGGAACGAATTCTCATATTTTGAAAGAACTGCAGCAATATTGCAATAGGCATAATATTAACTGTACGTGAATTCCAAAAATTCAAAAACGTCAAATGTCAGTGCGCTAATTGTTTTGCTTTTGTTCTTAATCGTATAATGCTGCACCTCTTTCTTACACACTAAATGTCGATAGTCGAAAATGAGACAAACGGTGAACGTATGTCTCTGCACCCCTCCAAAGGAAAAATACAATAATAATAAATCTCTGAAATGAAACGCATTTTTTTTACGTAAGCTCCGCTCTGAACCTATGTCATATCGACCATATAGTCACTAACGCATCTTCTATGCTTGGTTTCATAATCCGCTCCTGTAAACAATTTAAAGACCTTACTACTTTAAAAACACTGTATTTCTCATATGTTCGTAGTATCCTTGAATACGCATCTCAGGTGTGGAACCCAGGCTATGCAGTGCACAAAAATAGAATTGAAAGCGTTCAAAATAGATTTTTAAGCTACCTCAATTTCCGCTCTTTTCGATCTCATGTTAGTAATGAAGACTCTGCAAAGTTCTTCAAAATACAAACGTTAACTTGTCGAAGAAATATAGCAGATTCGGTAATGTTATTTAAAATTATACATAACTTAATCGATTGTCCTGATCTTCTTCAACGCCTATCATTCCATGTTCCAAATCGCAACAGCAGGCAGTCGCTTACCTTTAATCTCCCTCTTTGCAAGACCAACTCCAAACAGAACTCATTTATCTACAGATCCTCACACTCATTCAACTCAAATTATTACCGCATTGACATTTTTAACTCAACTTTACGTGACATAAAACGAAAACTAACAAAGCACAATGACTCAAACTAGAAAGTTCAATCCCCATATATATTCCCGTCCTTTGACTCTTAATCCTATTCCTATGTTCCTCACCCCCCCCCTTTTTTATATTTTGTAACTAAAAAATAAAACTTACATATCACACTTTATTATTATAACTATCATTAGTGGAAAGTTCATAATTGGCATAATTAACATCCTATTATTTTATTATTTTGTAATCTCTGATTTGCTGTCAACTTTCTCTAAAATAAAAAAATAAAATCATAGGGGATGCTGTGTGGAGGGTCTTTTTAAGGAAGGGTACGATAGAATGTTCAAGGAAGGAAAAAGGCATGAGGGGTGGGTAGGAATCTGGAGGTCAGTATATCCGGGAGTGAATCCATCCCTCCTATTGTGGTACAAGGCCATTGCCTTGACCGGAATCGATCTTTTACCTTGACCTTTCCAGCCGGACTCTTTCAACCTATTGGTCGAGAGAATCCGGCTGGAAAGGTCAAAAGGCCTCCCTTAACCAGTCTCCCTCGATCCGGCCCGCCACGCAGCAGGTGGGCAGACGCATCCGCCACCAAGACCCGCACAAAAGTCACCCTATGAACCCGGGCACCCCTGCTAAATCACCAAACGTAGCGAACCACTTGGGTGACCTATGGCAGAGGTGTTAGTTATCCAATAAATTTGTTCCCGGGGCGGCGGAATCCGTACCCGCTCCTTTCAAAAATTCCCGTAAGTAAGTAAGTGGAAAAGTAAGAAAATCACAAAAAATATAAATCCGTACACAACGCCATCTTTGATACTGACAAAAACAAAAAACGGATAGTTGGGTATCGATAATTGCTTCATTGTGTAATTTTTAACTTAATGAAAATTCTGAGGCGGTAAGAAGTTCGTCGGGTCAGCTAGTAACTTTAATAAAAAACATGTTTTTAATTATTGTTACTAATTTACTTTACAGAAAAAAGATCGGGGATCGGTATAGGAATGAATGTGGTTTAAATAATATTCTGAAAAAAATACTATAAACCATAATCCATAATTTTAGAAGTACGCCAAGAAGTAGTCATAGAACTTTTTTTAACGCCAATTTTTTGTCCAGTCAGCCGCATCAATTGAGTAGTTGAATAGTCTGATTTTATACATTGGTTTGATTTGATATGCGCATGTTTGACTCCTAGATGAATAAGACATGATGACCTTATTTATTTGGGATAAACGAGACGATCTCGTTCAGTGTAGGTATGTGGGTTATGAACACTTTTGTGTATCAACTTTTTTATTGATTACTAGCTGGTTCCCGGTGTGCGTTGCTGTGCCATTTACTAATGAAATTTCTCCCTGGGTGTCCTTTCCCATTCGTACCGTTCCCCTTCCTCTCCCGCGGCCCCTTCTTCTCTCGCGTTCCCCCATCCCGCGAACCCCCCTACCGAGTTCCTCTCCCCCCTTCCAGGTTCCCATTTCCCCTCCCGGGTTCCCCTCCCTCCCCTCCTTCCTCGAACCTCCTACCCGAGTTCCCCCTCCCGCATTCCATACATTCAGTCCTGGTACATTCAGTTTTCAAACAGCTCGCGTGCCACCTATTGCAAGTTTTTTATACAAATTTCATAATGCCAGAGCTCACCAGTAGTTTAATAAAAACCTTGTCCTGACTATAGCGAACACAAAAAAAAAGAATTATCCAATTTGGTGCAGTCGTTCGGAAGTTATGCGCGTACTTACATTTCGGCGATTCATTTTTATTTATATAGAAGAGAAGATAGAAGATAGAAGAAGATAGAAGATAGATAGATTTAATTTAATTTATTTATTTATTATAGATTAGTGTCCGACCGAAACTAGTTTTTACGGCCGAAACCGAAACCGAAACTGAGTTTCGGCTTCGGTCTCAGGTTCGGCCGAAACCGAAACCGAAACCGAAACTTCCATATAAGGTCATGATTTCGTGGAAAAAAATAGTCAATCTTAATCAATCAGCCTTTATTTTTAAATCATATATTAATCATACAGTCTCCGATATTTGAACTACAAATAAACATTACATAATTATCACTCGTTATTTCAAATAAATTATTTATGCTTTTTGAAATCGTAATCGTAAATCGCTTCGTAAAAAATATAAAAAAAAGAAAAAGTAAGTATTACTTATTTGAAAATTATAAACAAATAACTAAGGGTCGACCGAGATCTCGGTCTCGGTCTCGGCATTCTTGACTACAAATTCTACCGAGAACTCTGTCTCGGTTCTCGGCGAAAAATCGCCGTTGTAAGTAGTACGGTATAGGATAATGGGTAATGGGATTCAAAACTACCGCGCCCGTCCACATTCGTCACTTGGTGTCAGTGCGTGAGAGAGCTGTCGATTGTGATTGGTCATTGATTGTAATTGATTGGCTGGCAGAGGTTTAGTCTTTGAGGCGGGTTTTACTTACCGCTGCTGCCGCCGCTGCGCCGCGCCGTTCGTTCATTTCACTACTTTTGGAAACAGACAATAAGGAACTCCAGTGAAAAATATTATGGCTTTAAAAAAATATGTTCATATAGACCAAGAAACGCTGATTCTGAATATATAAGTTTTATTTCATAATATTAAACGCAGAGTTTTTAAAAAAATATTAAAAAGTGCATTTTTAAACCTCTTTCAAAACACAGCGTTAAGTTGGCATTACTGAAATGGTTAACTGTGAGGTCACACTTAACCTGTCACCTGGTGATAGTGTGTTGACATTTGAAATGACTTGAAGTGCACACGTACCTATGCAATTCAACATTTCGTGTGTTTGGTTTATTTTCATACTGTTTATAGAGATTTAGATAAATAATAGTTATTGTGTTTATTGAAACATAATTTAGGCCCTCAACAATTTACGAAAAGGGCTATATTTGCGGACAATCTGCAATAAATTTTGTCTATTTGAGGTTAAAGTCGTCCTATTTTGACATTTTGTTATGTATTTTCAAATTGTTTTTAGTATAGGGCTTTTTATACAAGTTGTTACACACTCGTCATGATCAGTGTATTATAAATACTAGTGTTTCTGTATGTATTATACATAAAACAATGTATCTACAAAGTAACGCCTGACACAAAACACGATGTCACATGTATTTGCAATGAAAGAGATGATTTATTGTTTTTATATTGCACTTTGATTAAATACAATAACAGTAGCGGTGAAATGTAGACATTTTACCAATGTTTTTCTATATTAAAAGCAGTTAATCTTAAATAAAAACGCCTCAATTTCTCACACAAAAGTCATTGAGTCATCCTATATTAATTTTATTCCGCCATTTTCTTAAATTCAAAATCAGGGATGCTCAGCCCAAGAAAATTATTTCCCTAGATTTCGAAGTGAAATTTCAAATTTACGCAATTACCTACGTAGCCACCCGATTGTGTAACACTAATCCTGTTATATGTTAATTAATATGATAATTAATTGGAAAGATATCGAAACTTGGTAAATATACTAATAATACCGTGATTTTCCAAATAAAACACTTTTTGCTACGTGAAGTAATAATTTAAAAGTACGAATACACTCACCACTGAATTAGAAACTGAATTCCAAATAAAAAAAAACACTTTGCAAAATAAAAATCATAAGCAACCCGCCGCTCATTTGTACCAAGCGTGGTATTTTGAAGACCCCCCCCCCCCCCCGAACGTGTCACGTAGTATGGGTACGTTCCATAATATCATTTTGAGTTGTCAGTGTTAAAAATAACATTGCATGTAAGTACATGAACAATAATTAAGATTCATAGGAATTCCAAAAAATATATATATATAAATATTACCAGTAATATTGTCATATGTAATAAAAATTTTGCCAGAGTTCGAAATTTCCCTAGATTTTGTCCTGATTTCCCTTATCCCTAAAAAATATTTTTCTCCCCTAGATCTAGGGAAATTTCCCTCGACATGACATCACTGATTCAAAATGACAACTTAAAAAGTAAAAAACTATGGGTGGGTGAAGACCATCATAGATACGGTGCGTTTCTGGGAGTCTTTAAAAATTAAAACTTTGACAATTATTTTAACTATTAAAACTAACTATAAAAATAAAAATAAAAATGCAGTTATTTAAGTTTGAAGGTCTTTATTCATTAAAAAAAATAAAAAAATTGGACTGGAGTTCTCTATTGGTGAAAACGCAGAAAAATTGCTTTTTATGTGCTACAACATCATGTTGTTCAAATTTGATTATTAAATGAATTTCTACCGATTTCTCACATATCTCCATTAAACATTTGAAGTTTTAAGCTCTTAAAAAAAAGTAATTTTTAAGCTAATATCTAGACGACGACCTCCGTAGTCCAGTGGGTAAGAATCTTGACTCACAATCCGGAGGTCGCGGGTTCGAACTCGGCATGCGCAAATAAATTTTATTTGATTAATTTGTGTTATTTCACAATTAATTCATTTAAAATAATATATAGTATATTTGCGGCATGTTCCAGAGTGGAAGATACTATTAGTATCGCCCTGGTGTAAGACCACCATTCAGAATTGAAACGTTGCTTGAAAATGGCTTTAGCCGTGTTTGGTGACCAGATCTGAATAGCCAGGTATTTCCCAACCTTCCTCTTCCCCACCTCCTTCCCCTCCCCACTACCTTCAGCCTCACAACATCCCCCAATTGAGAATGCCATAGTCTCACTGGCTCCGGACGGGAGCAGTTGAGATTCTTGTGCGGTATTCACTGTAAAAAAAGAAGACGCATTCCACGCCGAAACGCAAATTATTTACAATTCCCTGGAAGAAAAAAATCGCAAAGTTTGCTCCGAAAATTATTTTAAACACGTTTGTATCAGTTATTTTACAAGTTATAGTTGTGAAAAAATTCACAATGTTTTTTAAAATGATATTTAAGACAGCTTTCATGATATTTTAAACGAGTCGTGTTTATTAATAAATATTAGCGAGCTCCTCTAACATTCGTAATTACATATCTCTCCAAAACCTGTCTCGGTCGACCCTTACAAATAACAAAATAAAAAGTAGAAAATAAAATACTCTTTCATCTTAAGGACAAAATAATTTGGGAAGCAGGAATGGGTACCGCCATCCCGGAAAACTTTATTAAATAACCAACACCTCTGCCATAGGTCACAACAAGTGCTTCGCTACGTTTGGTGATTGAGCAGGGGTGCCCGGGTACATGGGATGAGGATTGTCTAGGTCTTGAAGGTGGATGACCAGGATACTCCGAACCCCAGATTCCTACCCACACCTTTTTCTCCCAGAACTCTCCTCTCCTTCCTTTCCCTAAAAAAACCCTCCACCCAGCATCCCCAAAGATGATATAGGCCCACAGGGAAATTATTTTCCTCAGGGCATATCATGAACTAAATCATTTCAATAGCGAAAGAAGACTTACCTATATCGAAATAATGTTAAGTACAAACACCTCCAATTTTACAACAAATAAACCAAACTACTGCAAAGTTTGAGGAGCGATCACAAACAAGTGAATGACACGACTACGAGCGCGGACGCAGCAAAATGACACTTCGTGGCTCGCATCAGTGCACCGATCGCAGAACGAAACCTCCCAAATTCAGTTTCGGTTTCGGCCATAGTTTCGGCCGGATGGGGGCCGAAACTGAAACTAAGCCGAAACTCGATTTTTGGCCCAAACTTGGCCGAAACCGAAAGTTCGGTCGGACACTATTATAGATAGATACAAAAGAAAGTACAAATTACATTTTAGGAAGCTTTGCCTGTCCAACTAGGAAAGTTTCTCGTTCCAGGACAGACAAATTGACAGGTTTAGTTCATATTATAAATTACATAATTACATACTTAAAAAAAAAATAGAAAAAGAATCTGGTAGCACATATTATATTTGGATTTGCCGAATTAATCTGGTAACATATAATATATTCAGATTTACATGTATGAGATAAGTAGGTAAGTTAGAATTATTGAATAGTGTAGACCAAGGAGGTACCTGACAAAAAGTTGGAGGAATTACAATGAGATTTACAATGTAAAGAGATGAAGTTATGTGTTTAGATGTGTGAACTTAATATACATAGAAGTATAAGAGAAACAACATTAAAATTTACAAATTCACATATAATTTATAAATGTTATTTTTTTATATTTATTTATGCGCTGTAACTCAATGTGTAAACAATATGTGCAAACGTGATTATTTTTACTGATTTTAAAATATGTTTTCAGTACATATTATGTTGTACGACAATACGAATATACACCGCGCTCATGTCTTGAACTACTCCTGCTAAAATATGCAAACAATAACTATAAATGTAGATAGAACTCTCAATATAAATAAATAATAACTGATTTAGTGCTACTTAGGTAAAGATATAGTGAAATTGGTGCATTATTTCGTACGTCATACAAGTTGTGTTATGCTTTGTTTATTTATTATAAATCATCACCGCTATAAGGTACCAAGATTCACATTCATTGATGTTAGTGAGCGTGTTACGTTTTACGTGAAGTACTAACAGTGAAGTAGTGAACAGCAAGGGGCGCAAAACCATAAATCTCAGGTATAAAAATATCGAAAGATGTCGAAACATTGCGAAGCAATATCAGAACACAATGAAGTGTGGTAGGAGTTTTAGTCTAGTGATCAGGAAAGTTAGATGATTTTGTATATCAGTTAAACAGCATACGTTCACATTCGTCTCTCCCTAAGTTCAGAATCCAGTCGTTTACGCAGGACGCTTGCACTTTTCAATTTCCAAGATCCGGGTATAAGGTTAAACATTTTAGGACCTAGGTAAGAATATTGCCTTTGAGCAAGGGATGTCATAGTAGTAAGTGGAACTATTGGATTCCTCCCTGCATGTCGGGTGTCGTGATAGTGTTCTACGTAGGGGAAGAGGTGACGATATTTTTGTATATAACTTTTATTATAATATAACCTTTCTTATGAAAATTTGCCTCACGTCCAAATCTCCTATCTCTTTGAATAAAGCATTACTGGGGGTATCTGAATGTTTTTTTAAGGTGACCCTTAGTAGTGATTTTTGTGCTTTGGCTAAGGGGTCCAGTATTGATTTGGTACATCCTCCCCATCCTAAAGATGCATATTCAAGTAATGAGTTGCACATGGCATAGTACATAAGTTTCAGATCTTTTACGCAAATAATATTTCTAATAGCCATGAAAAGATGCCAGAGTTTTCTGACCTTTGTGGAAATTGAGTAGATATGTTCATTCCATCTCAGATTCTTGTCTACGATAAATTCTAGATATTTTAAGCTATCTACATATTCTAAGGTATTGCAATTGCAAGTGTTTAGGTCATTGCAATGGTGTATAATAATTCTTTGGGTTTCTCTTGGTTGTCACACTTGAGTTGCACTGAAGCGGATGAATTTAGTTTTGTCAGTGTTGAGAGTGAGAAGATTATTGTCTAGCCATTGTTTTACCTTGTTAATACCTATTTTAGAATTTTTATTAACTTTATTCCATTTTTTGTCTTCAAATAATAATACTGTGTCATCGGCTAAGGTGATAATGTGATCTGCAAATGAACTGTTACATAATTCATTTATATAGATATTGAATAAAAGTGGACCTAGAGTGCTTCCTTGAGGTATACCAAAGTTAATATCAGCTGGATCGCTCAGAGTATTGTTAATATTCACTCTTTGGCTCCACTGAGATAGATAGATAGATTTTTCGTTTAGCTTGCAGGGTATTAAAACTTCAAGATTTTTGGTTACAAATAAACATTGTTAGTTTCCTTTCAAAAATTTCCTCTCAAAAGTACAAAAAGCAAATTTATTTTTATTTTTATTTAAGACGACTAAATATGTTATTCGATGATACCGCGGACGAGTGCCCCGAATATTCTCCATATTGCTTCATATATATATATATATTTTTTTTTACATGAGCTCCACACAGGAGGCCCTGAGGAAAATAATTTTCCTCACAACCTATGTCATCTTTGGGGATGCTGTGTGAAGGTTTTTTTTTAAGGAAAGGAAGGAGAGGAGAGTTCTGGGAAGGAAAAGGGTTTAAGGGGTGGGTAGGAATCTGGGGCTCAGTATGTCCTGGTCATCCGCCTCCAAGACCTAGACAAACCTCACTCCATGAACCCGGGCTAAACTTAAAACTCACCTTTCGAAACAGTTGTATCCAAAAAGTCAAAAATCTTTCACATTCACCTTCATTTCCCGCGACATTGTAAATAACTAATTTTGTAAAAATGTAAAAAAGTCTGGCTTTTGTAAAGATCATTTGCTAAAAATTCTCCAGCCCAAAAGAGTCATAAATTCTCCAGTTTTTCAAAATAATCAACTCTGCTTTTTCCACTAATCTTCTCATAAATGTAATACTAACAGTGATGGAGGTAGCAACTGTAAAATTATGCAATGTCCAGTGTTTTAAATAAAATGTCCTCCGCTTGCAAAGCCATATCTTCTCCAAGCATAAACTTTCTAAATCAAGTGTGTTGATCGGAAGTGACCTGCCAGGTAGTTTTCTGTATCTCATTATAAATAATACAATCAGGTAGAGCCTAAGACATAATAAATTGTACAGCACCCGTAAGATGATTTTTCACGAAAATGGCGCTCTACAAATTATGGACATTATTATTATTTTTTTTATTGCAACTTTAAAAGAAAATATTCTGGATTACGGAAAACAATAATTACAACCATCATGTTATCACAGAAATACTAAATAGATACGTGGAGCTAATATTAGAGTGTGGCCTCGAAAATCCCGCCAAGGTCCCTGGTATTAGTCAAATTAATTTTGTTCATCTGAATGGAAACAGTAATTTACCTGAAAATAAAATATATATGTGGGTAAAAACTAAAACTTATATCTAAGTTTTAATAATGTAATATGAAAAACAATTTTACTCAAAACACGTAATTTTATAATTGGAGATGGAGGTATGTAAAAAAGGCAAAGTATGATTGGATGAATTCTTCGAGCACTGAATACCAAATTAAGCACGGCTGAAAATAGATTGTTGTGAAAGGAAAATTTAAGGAGACCCTAAAATTTGCTTTGAACCGACTAAAAGTAAAATTTCGCCATCAAACTGACGTGAAATGTTAACGAAACGCGACGGAATGAAAATAGAAGCCGTCATCATTAACGTCGGAGCTTTCAAGACATCTTTTGTTCCGGAAGTATCTGTAGAGTACAGGGTACAGTGTACAGTGTACAGTGTACAGCCCCTAGCACGCACGTATGACAAAGTGCGGGTAATGAAGGCTTCCGCGGACCGGCGCCCAGAGCCTCCCCTTCCGTGTCCGGGGGCGGGAGGCTGTATGCTCTCTATCCTCTATCGGCGCCCCTCACCTGTTTACTGTTTACTGTTTACCTCAGGGGGAGAACTCAGCACACAGCAGACAGCGAGGGAAGCACAGACATTGTAATATACTCGTGTCGCGTCTAAGAAGCCTTTTAATGAATAGTTATAAGGTTGTGCGTTGGTATTTGTTGTATGGTGGCTATATTAAAGTTTTAAGGTGAAATAAGACAACATTTAAAAAAAAAGTATTTCTTGCGATTAGGTATGATATTGTATGGTGGAAAACGACACTTTATTCGTAAAAATGGAAAGCTATTAATAACAACAAATTTTATTAAATTTGTAAAAATTATATTTTTATTTTCTTATTAATCTGTAGGCTGTAATAGTTACAATGTATAAAGATAATCAATATATATATATATAAATTTATTGTGTTACAAACTTTTAAAACAGTAATGCTCGGAAAAACGTAGGATAACAAAATTTTTATGATAGATTTCACAGAAATTAATTCATAGTCAAAGTCAATAAAAAAACTACAAATAAAGGTAGAAAAGAGTATACAAGAGAAAAGAAAAAAAATAATGAACTAGGTATATCTAATGTAACATAATCGATTAAGAACCAGGGAACCCAGGTCAGTGACAATTCAACACTCCCTTGAAAAGTGATATCATTACATAATAAAATTAAGTCGCTTAAAATGTATGTGCGCATAGATATTTTAAACTACGCAACGGATTTTCATGCGGTTTTCACCAATAGATAGAGTGATTCAAGGGGAAGGTTTATATGTACAATACATGTTTATTATAGCAGAGAAAAAGCCGAGCAATTCAAATACTAAGTTCATGCAAAGGGCAGCTGGCAAGCGGGTAGTGTGGATTTTATAAAGGTCGGGTAATGGCTTTGTGTTTCGTTAGCCACAGCAACGTGTGGCTGGGTCTGCTAGTTAAGTCATAAAAAGCGATGAAAAAAACCTAGTTTTAATAGGTTACGTTGGGTTAGGTTTATAGGACAATTATTTATTTTGTTAGGTTTATAGGCCAGTTGTTTTTTTTTTCATCACTTTTAGTGACTTTATATAACTTTACAAAAGCGTGTTGGTTTGCAACTATCCTGAGTTGTCATGGAACCATGATAGTATTTTGTCCATGATCCTTATTCCTCTATCTTTTACCATTCCTCCCAAAAATGATAAATAATCAGGGATCCACAGCGATTAGTACCTACCTACCAATTCACTGTGTATAATTTGTTCGCAAAAATTACCGAAAATGTTCAAGAAGCACACACAACGCTAAATAAATCTTTAATATATTCAATGTACACATTTTGTAAACCTCCCCAATGTACTAATCCAATATGTACTCTCCTTAAATTGGGAGAGTTTTTTTATAACACCAATACCAGGCAGGCTTGGCGTTGGTTTATCACGGCTATCAAAGTGGAGTTTGGCTGCCTGGGGAGGGGGGCCGAATCAAAGCGAATGTGATACGTAATCAACGGGTAGTATCGGTTAAACTTTGTAATTATTCCGGCGAGGGTCGGATGGGGCACAACTCCTAGTACAATACCTATGCCAGTGGCATGTCGACTTTCAGAGCAGCGTGGGCAGCCTCAGGGCCTGAGGCTGCCCACGCTGTATAAAATACGGCAATCCGACAGTTGATCCACCGACAGTTGATCCGACGACAGTTGCCCCCCCGAAATGATATTTACTATGAAATTATAATTTTTTGTGCATTATTTACAAATTTCAATCGTAAAATCAACTTAAAAAATACCCTTAGTTAATATCAAACAAATTTATACACATTGTAGATTTTTTTGTACTTATGCGCTGGTATACACAGTACATTGAGAAGTAGATTTTTCCTTGATGCATTTGAATGAAAATATATTTTAAACTTTTGTTATTCGTCGGTACATCCTCTCTGCACGTCCCTCCGAGATCACTTTGTTATATTTTGTGTAGTTAGGTTTAACACATAGACATCCAAATGGATAGACGAGCAGTTACAGATGAGGGTTAAAACCAAACTATGGAGGGCGAAGAGGGGAAAGATGACTGTGATTCGTTATACAATCAATCTGACAGTAAATAGGCATCTCGCATTACAATATCACCATTTAGTTCTTAAAAGCAAAATCTGCTTTGAATGAATAGACCTTTTTACATGGGAGCGCGAATTGCTTACCACGATAATAACATATTTGCTAAGGCCAAATGCTCGCCCCAAAAAGACTCGCCCCAATACACATAGCAATATTTTGTTGCCGTGTTTAGTTAAAACACTATTACAAATGTTTCATAATTTACTTACCCCTGTAACCAGCGACGAGCACACTGAAGAACCGCCCACATTTGCTATGTGCACATTAATATGTAGATATATTGTATAGCAGACGCTACCGTTTTGGCGTTATATTTCGTTAAATGTATGGATGTTACCTTCTAGCTGTTCACGGCAAGAATGATTACGTCACACATTTTAGATTCAAGCGAGGCTCTATCCCCTCCCCATGGAGTGAGCCGGTTCCAAGGAGGAACTCCAGCCGGTGGAGGGGGAAATAATACAGCCATGTGCAGGGGGAAATAATACGTTTTTATCACTTAGGGCAGGTCCATATATATTTATATGTCCGTGGTTTAACATATTTTTCCTAAACCGACTGCAAATGTATATAAGTTCGCCAGGGGGCCAATAGAGAACTCCAGTCCAATTTTTTTAATTTTTTTTAATGAATAATGACCTTCTAAGTTAAATAACTGCATTTTTATTCTTAGAGTTAGTTTTAATTGTTAAAATAGTTGTCAAAGTTTTAATTTTTCAAGACCCCCCGAAAACCACCCTATGTATGGTGAATTGTGAGACGTCATCACTCCTGAAAAAATAGTATAGGATCGGGCAATCAGCTGATCTACTGCCGCCATTTTGAATTTCGTTGTTCGAAGTATTCTCCCTAGAAATACCATTACTATTTGTTTTGTGCAGTAGTTTTTGAATATTTTCAATAATAGAGATAAACTAATAAGATATACCTTTATTTTTGAAACATTATTTAGGCCTAAATAATGTTAAAATAACAACTAAATCTCTATAAACAGCATGTAAATAAACGAATAAATTAATACGATGGCTTGTGTCGTATCATACATTCCCATACAATGACTTTACGGTAACGTCACGACACGTCGAACAGTGACGTCACCACTAAACATTTCAATAATGCTAACTTGACGGCGTGTTTTAACGACCCGATTAAAAATGAACTTTTTAATAATTTTTTAAAAACTCTGCTTTTAATATTATTAAATAAATATACTATATACATTTAAATATATTATATTTATTTATTAAATAAAACTTATATATTCAGAATCAGCGTTTATTGGTCTACATGAACACTTTTTTTTAAAGCCAGAATATTTTTTACTGCAGTTCCTTATGTCAGCGGATCAACTGTCATGGAACCGCAAAAGACATCGCAAAATAACCATGAGATACTCTCAGTATCGCTCCGGTGAAAGACCACCATTTAGAATCTAAACGTTGTTGCTAGAAATGGCTTTAGCAATGTTTGGTGACCAGATCTGAATAGTCAGGCACTTCCTCTATCCCAATATACTTCTTTTCCTTATTCCCTTCAGCATCACAACATACTCCATTATCAGGAATGCCATTATCTCACTGGCTGGTAGCAATTAGGATCTTGTTGGTATTCACATAAAAAAGAGATGATGTACCAACCATCAATGGCTCTCTGGTAAAAAACTATAATAATGTAAATTCTAAAGATGGATTTTATTGTAAAATTTTTATT
The DNA here is from genome assembly GCA_929108145.2 of Limnephilus rhombicus. Classification (NCBI taxonomy): domain Eukaryota; kingdom Metazoa; phylum Arthropoda; class Insecta; order Trichoptera; family Limnephilidae; genus Limnephilus; species Limnephilus rhombicus. The sequence continues at coordinate 15,025,203 of OV815270.1, forward strand.
TTTGAAAAAGGTTAAATAATCCAACCTGAACATCCAGGTCATTCCGAAGATTATCATCCCTCCTTTCCCAGTCCACTCCACTATCTGCTTCATTTAGCCTCGCAAGATACCTAATTTAACATTTTGTTTTGAAGAGTTTGATTTCACATGTACATTTATTATTTAATTTTTATTTATCTGCTACCGGCTTGTCCGTTTTGCTACCCTATGTCATCGTCAACTGGAACCCGACAGTTTGAAATCGATAAAAGAATCTGTGAGAGAAGAAGATGTTTTTTTCCAGTATCATTTCTGGATGACCACAATTTATTCATAGTTTATTTTATAGAAGATGCCTTCCAGAAATTTCTAAGCTATTGAATAAGAATGGCAAACGATGTGTATTATAATATTACTTATTTAATATACCTACACCATGGGGACAGAAGCAAAGAGCGATATCATTATCAACTACAAAATTACGACACAAAAAACTTTAAGGGTTAGATTTTACACGTTAATCCGGTTAAATGAAGCGGTTCATTATTGGCAACTATATATATATATATATATATATATTTATTTAACACTAAAACTAGATTAATCCACTGGCGCGGTTGAGGTGAGGTGAGCTAATTTTTAAGTGATTCTAGAATCTGATTGTCGGAATGGTTCTTGAAATTAATACACTTTTTTCAGAAGAAAGCACTTGTCTTTTATTAAGACTTAATCTCTTGTGCAGGTGACGAATGCACAATATAAATGTCCGTTCTATTATGCTCTCAAAATCTTGGACTTGGACTTGGATATTCTTTGTTGACAGAGTTCCTAAACAATGAGTTTACTGACTCTAGCATATTTACAATGGATTTTTTTTTATGAAACTTTGCGTGGAGGGATTTTATTTTTGGTGGTGAGAAATGAAACTTAAAACTATACTGCGACTTGATGCAGGAATTATTATTAATTATATATTTTTTATTATTATTATTATTTAAAATATGTACTTAATTGCCTACTCCTTGCGGAGGATCACTTTAGGTCTTTTAAACTCTCAAAATCTCTCTTCTTCTTGAAACCTTAAAGCTCGCCATACCTTGGTACCACCATAGAGGGGCGACCCTGTACTACTGACATCTGTCGGACAACTCTATAACATTTATGGTCTAACTATACCAGAGCCACCTGTGTTTCATAGCTAGAACTATGACAGTTTATTTCACATTTAGATTTACAAAGCGGAAACTCACAAAGAACTTTCCTGGGATTGAAAATATGTTGGTGAACTGTGAGATAAAATGACTTTTAATATTTCCTGCAGGTACTTACAGATTAACGCATATTCAACGTTTTATTATGTGCAGACGATCAAAATAGGAACTAACAAATTATTTTTTCACTACATAGGTAAGTTAAGTATGTCGATCTGCAACACATTTTGATACTCATTGCTAGTTTTGGTAATTGAAGTCATAAAAATTCACAAACCGTATATTTTATGCGAGTAAATAATTGTATCTTTGCACGGCCTTTTCATATCTGGTTTTATCAAATAATCAAAGGAAGGAAAATTAAAAAAAAAACACCGACGTGCTTTGGGTTTCAAGTGAAATTTCAAAAAGATTTATATAGGCTTCTGGGCTTAAGGTGAGGTAATTTACATCCCAGGTCAAAGTTATTCATTTTCTGGTTCAAATCAAACTGTCGCCCTTTACGTGATGGGAATAAACCGGTGGGGTGACCCGTGAAAGTTGTTGATTCAATCGTGGAAATTAATCAAAACACCCATGGACTACCAATGACCAACATTTTATTAATATTGACGCACAAATTATGAAAAGAAAATGAATTTACTGATTGCTAGAATTTCTTCCTCCGAAGTTATATTTACCCATATTCTAAACTCTAACATAAACCGCAATAAGCCGTCTAAACATTGATATCCGAGTATTTAAAGTGAAATTAAAAGACTCAACAAGTTATCAAGAGAAAGTGTTATCACAGAATTTCCATTAATTTGCAAACAATAACAAACCTATTGGGCACATTGCATCATTATTACCTATTGAGCATATTCCCATCTTCCCATAACTACTCTTTTTTTGAAAATCTCATCATGATTTATACTCATTGTGGTCTTAAAACTCTGACCATAAATTTCAAAACACAACAACCAAAATAAGACTCAAAACTTAAAGCTCAAAGCACAAAACTCAAAGCTCAACACTTAAAGGTCAAGGCCCAAAGCCCAAAGCTCAAATTTGAAGACTCAATGCCCAAAAGAGAAATCTAGAAACTGAAAGATCAAAGCTTAAGCTCAAAGTTCAAAACTTAAAACTCAACGTTTCAGACTCAAAGCTATAAACTCAAAGCTTTGTAAGCTAAAAACTTGTAAAGTTTGAAGTTCAAAGGTCAAATCTTAAAGCTCAAAACCTACAGCCCAAAACTTAAATCCAAAAGCTCAAATTCTAAACTTAAAATCCAAAAACTCCAACTGTTGTTCATGGAAACCTTATTAAACGACTTCGAAAAAGGAGGAGGTTCTCAATTCGACAGTATTTTTTATTTTTTTAAATTTATTTTTGTTACCTCCGAACATTCGATTGGGTGAACCGATATTGATGATTCTTTTTTATTTGAAAGCACTTTCCGTGGGAGGCGTCTACTAATATCTACAGGAATTCCTAAAACTGAAAAAATCGAACTAATATCTATGAGAACCAAAGTGTTGACGAATATCTACAGCTCAAACTGTTGACTAATATCTATGAGAACCAAAGTGTTGACGAATATCTACAGCTCAAACTGCTGACTAATATCTATGAGAACCAAAGTGTTGACGAATATCTACAGCACTGGCAGAGGTTGTATTTGCAATTATGTATAGCATATTGGAATAACGTAATATTGCGTATGCAGTTTAAAATTTTTATTTATATAATTATGTACGTAAAAATCCCTAATATCGGACTATTGGACGCATTTGGCTGATTAGTCCAACCTACGCGCTGTAGATATTAGTTCTACCTACGCTCTGTAGATATTAGTCAACACTGGGACCGTCATAGATATTCGTCCGACCTTAGCTCTGTAGATATTTATTGGTCAACACTCTGAAGTTCGTACATATTAGTTCAACATATGAGCTGTAGATAATAGTCCGACATACAGGCTGTAGATATCAGTATCCGGAGTCCTTTCCGTGTGGTCCCATTTCAATTTGGTCCAGTTCTGACAATGGTATTCATGAGAAAACCATTAGTCTTTAATTTGCATTAAGTATGTGCGTGAATAATGGACGAATAACTCAATATCACGCCAACCGATTTCGATGATTTTTTTATTGAAAAGGATGTACTTCAAGGGTAGTTTGATGAGAGTTTGGTTAGGTTCTGATTATGGGATCCATGACAAAGTAACGGAACTCTTCAATTCTTAGGAGCAAATTAACGATACTCGGCCGAATCTTTTATAGGCTATCCGGATCTTTGAGTCACCTACCGTAACGTCGTTATGGTCAAGAAATGTCTGTCTCATATGGGGTGGAGGGGGGGGGGGGAGTGGAGTGGGGATAGGGAAGGTGGAGGAGGCGGAGTGGGAACCCCCCTAATACTATTCGAGAGAAGCCGGGGACAAAAGCTAGTATATTATAATATAAAAATAAAGATTTAAACCCCACCCTCTACCAATAAATGAATAGGTACATAGTTAAGCAGGATTGGGTATTATAATTCACTGCTTATATTAAGGATCTAATTCTCACGACGTGAAGAGGCTTAAGAGCCCAGTAAGAGATATAGAAGATAATAATAATTCGATTCTATTTGATCATGGAATCTTGGTAAGTATCTACCTAAATTGTGTAAAAAAGAATCTCTCTAAGTTCGGCAGATTAGGATAGAAAAGGATCGAGTATGGTTAGTGGTAAGATATAGTCCGATTAGTTAAGTCTAACTGGGGTTAGTTTGGTTAAGCTCGGAAAGGGTCCAAGATAATCACAAGAAGATAGGTACTTAAACCTTTGAACAGGGATACCCTGAGCGGATCTATGCCCCAGGCAGCTATTACCAACCTGGGACATTAAATTCCGCAGTGGGTAGTAATTTAAAAAAGAAAGTTAAATGTTTCAGTAAACAGTAAAAAAATCAGAGTGTGTAATTCACACGCGGTAGAAGTGAAACTAGAAAGTCGCTAGATGTCACTTTCTTTTATTTTGCTTTTTAATTTTAAAGTGAGTGGAAGATTGGATATTGATTTCACAACATAAAAGTGTTTATTTTTTTGGATTTGGTAGGATTCGAACCTCGATTCGCTGGATGTCTCTCTGGGTACTGAGAGTCAGGCGCTTTACACCACCGCGCTATTGGAGGCTCGCGCGTAGCCGTGAATTTACCGCATTATATTAGAACCGAGGACCGTCAAATAATAAATTTTAGTGACCCATTTACGTTTCATCCGAATTTCAAATCACAACGATCTCTCTCGGTCTTCTCGGCTCTCCGTCGCGGATTCAAATTTCGGCGTGCGCAGGTAAACTTTATTTGATTGATTTGTGTTTTCACAATTAAATCATTTTTTTTAAATTAGCTCCACACAGGAGGCATCGAGGAAAACAATTTCAGGGGCCTATGTCATCTTTGAGGATGCTGTGTGGAGGGTTTTTTAAGGGAAAGGAAGGAGAAGAAGATATGGGAAGGAAAAAGGTATGAGGGGTGGGTAGGAATCTGGGGGTCAGTGTGGCCAGGAGTGACGGACGTATGAATCTATTTCTCACACTGCGGTGCAAGGCGAAGGGTCGGGAGAATCCAGCTGGAGAGGTCAAAAGGCCTCCCTCAATCAGTCTCCTCCGATCCAGCCCGCCATGCAGTGGTTAGGCAAACGTATCCGCCACCAAGACCTAGACCACGTTCTAGAGTGAAAGATAAACTCAGTATCGCCCTGGTGTCAGACCACAATTCGGAATTAAAACGTTGCTTGAATTGGCTTTTGCGGTGTTTGGTGACAAGATCTGAATAGCCAAGTACTTCTCAACCTTCCTCCTCCGCATCTCCTTCTCCTCCACCTACCTTCAATTGGGGATGCCATAGTCTCAATGGCTCCAGACGGTTGGGAGCAGTTGGGACTCTTGTGCAGTATTCACATAAAAAAATTAAAAATCGCATGTAACAAAAGTCTAATTAGTCCATTGGCAATGGAATTTCGGCAATTTACGTTCAATCAGGTGAGATGGTTGCCAAGTTGTTCGAAAAGGTTGATAACTGCTGCCCTTGGGGAATATTCAACCGATGATATATTATTACGTAGAATAAGGAAAGGAAAATGTCTTATAATATAGGTGAAAACCAGTATTAACGGCAGGTATATACTACAATGCCATAATACTACAACTGAGTCCAGGGAGCTGGGAGCAGAAGGGACTCTGTGTGGTAATCACATAAAAATCATAGGTTTACTTCTCTTACCCTTAACAATTTGTGAGGCGGATATGGGTAAAGCCAACCCGAAAACCATTTATTGGATAACCACACCTCTGCCATGGGTCACGCTAAGTGGTTCGCTACGTTTGGCGACTTAGCAGGAGTGCCCGGGTTCATAGGATGAGGTTTTTGAGGCCGGACCGGGAGAGATTGATTGGGGGAGATCTTTTGACCTCTCCAGCACGACTTTTTCATTGCAGTGGGGGGGATAGATCCATACGTCCGTCTCTCCTGGATGCACTGACCCCCAGATTCCTACCCACCCCTTTTACCTTTTCCTTCCCAGAAATTCTTCTTCTTCCTTTCCTAAAATCCACACAGTGTCCCCAAAGATTCCCCCTGATGGGAATTATTTTCCCCAGGGCCTCGAGTGTGGAGCTAATGAAAAAAATAGGTATTACACTATCTGGAATCTTGTCGGAGTCTTTTAAAAACTTTTTAATTGTCTTTAGAAAATGCAGTAACAATGAAAACTCTTTAAAAATCTTAAGGCTTTATTAATTTACATATTTATTATAATTTAGATTCCAAAGAGTATAAGCAGCATTGGTACATTTAGTTTAAGAAAGAAAAGTCAAATGTGAAAATCAAGTATATTTCAAATCAATTTATTTTCAAATCGCATAATAGTATAATCATTGTTGTCATATTATAAACATTTTGTAACTTGAATATTATATATTTAGATACTCAAGGAAGATAAGCATTATATATGCAATAAATGATTGGTGTACTTCGTACATACAAACGTAATAATATAATGCATACGTTTTTTAAATTTACAATCATATTTTCTTCCATGAAGCAGAATAATATTGTGGTGCAAAATTCATTTAGAGAACGATTCGAAAGAGTTCAATCGATAAAGACAAAATATCAATATGTTGTGATATGTTGTATTTGAGTCCAAATAAAAAAAAATAAGCAAAACAGTTATTACACAATTCAAATGTCTGTTTTGAAATTTCGTTGTTAAACTTTAATTAGATAATATTCGCACATCCCCTAGAAAAGTGTCGCAAGTCAAAATATAAATATTTTGATTATTTTCATTTTATCTCTGAAAAGTAACGTTATTGCGATTATCTGATCAACGTTGCATGTTAGTTTTTAATGATTTGAGTTTAATCCGATTGTAACTGGAAAGTGTAATTATTCATCTATATTAATTAATAAAAAAAATAAAAACCATGCCCACGAAAACTTCAGCAAGATGTCGGTAGTATCACTTTTCGACAAAACCACTTTTTCAACATTCATTCATTTGTTTTCGCTCTACTGTAATTTTTTTTTTGATTTACGACACTTTTCTGCGGGATGTGCGATATTTTATTTAATCGAAAAAAATACGATAAATTAGTTTATAAACTTATAAAAAAAGAATTTTATCGATATTTTATCAATATCACTAAACGAATCATTCTCATTCTTTAAAATATTAATGAAAATTAACATTATTATCTAATATTACAATATATCGTTTCGCTATCGTACAAGACACCGACAGAAAGCTGCCTCGTGCGCTGGTGCTTTCACATTTCATGTGGAAATGAGCCTTAAATATTTATAATTAAATTATAAAAATAAATTACCCTCCCATATTCATTTTAATATTAGCAACGCCTCTGATACTCGTATTTACAGAGAATAGATTTACTTACACTTTTCACATTACAAAATGCATAGGTACAGATTTACTTAGCAAATAATAAGTATTATTACATAAATAATGACATAACTAAGGTTGCGTTTTACATTATTTTTTAACTATCCCCATTTAAGCAATTGAGCTTTTTAGAACTACACATGTGAGAAATTTTAATGAATTTTGGTGTTGGATAGAGAAATATTTCCATGTACGAGTATTTCCATGTATCTGTATTTCCATGTACGTGTATTTCCATGTACGTGTATTTCCATGTACGTGTATTTCAATGTACGTGTATTTTCAAGTGCGTGTATTTCCATGTACGAGTATGTCTAAAATTTATGGTCAAGTGTCACGTTGCAGTAATTTTCTAATTCAAATTTTGAAAACTTGCAAAGTGATAAAAACTTTAAATACCTAAGTATATCTTGATTTCGAAAATATTGAAAATAATTAAATAGATCACTAGTGGTGTTATAAATTACAAATATAATATATTATATAATATGTAATACCTACTTGACATACAAGTACATCTTGCACAATTCGATAAAATCGAGTTTTTTTTATTGATTGTTTGAAATTGTTAGAAAAGCAGTATTATTTGTGAAATGTTTCATAATGTGAAATGTCTCGAATTGATTACCGTTGAAACACGACTTGCCATAAATATAGAAAAAACAATTATTTGTGAAATGTTTCATAATGTGAAATGTCTCGAATTGATTACCGCTGAAACACGACTTGCCATTAATATAGAAAAAAAATTATTGGTAAGAAAACAGATTGAAAAATATATATTCATAAACAAATTGGTCTTTTTAATTAAATAAAAGTTCATTTTGATAATGAACATTGCACATAATCACATACTGAAAATAGTGATGCAACGACTTACCACGCAAATTTGACAAAACGAGGTATTATTGGTTAACGATAATTAGAACACGATGATTTAAAATGATAATAATAAAATTTGGATAGAGCGCCGTTTTTGTGAAAAATCATTTCAAAGGCGATATATATATGAAAAGAAAAACTCGTTGATATATTTATGATACCCAATAAAAAATATTACATATAATATTGCATCTTGTTTTAGGATTGTTATTGACAAAATATCGAAAACATACTTCGATATTTGTATAACATAATTTTTTTAACAATAGCTCCACACAGAAGGTTCTGAGTAAAACAATTTCTTGTTAAGGCGCCGTATCCCGTTCAAAAAGAAGTAGATTGAGAGATATGTAATTACGAATGTTGGAGAGAGTGCGCTAATATTTAAAACGGTAAAATTGAAGCGAAAATTTAACTCTTTTAAAATAGAGCAAAAATTGGGGGCTGTGTAAAACAGCATTTAAAGAAACACTGTGATTTTTTTCATACATATAACTTTTAAAATAACTGTAACAAACGTGAAAATAATAATTTTCGGAGCATACTTTGCGATTTTTTTCTATCGAGGGAATTTCATATAATTTGCGTTTAGGCATGGGGAATGTATAGACATTATCTTCAAAAATAACATATATTTTATTAAGAGGTTAAAAACTTCAAATGCTTAAGGGGGATACGTAAGAAATCAGTAGAAATTCGGGTTCATCATCATTGCACCACTATTTACAAAGTGTTTGAAAACACACACAATTTTAATACTAGAAATCTAGCAGATAACGTAAAAATATTGTCAACAGATTTAATTTACCAAGTCTGGCTGAAACAATAAAGTATTTAAAAAGTAGAATAGGAGCGTGCAAGCTTATACATCAATAGTTATTTATTATTATCACAAAAGTAAGTTTCTTCTTGGTCCAAATCATTCTTCGCCCCACTTATCCATTGCGTTTATTTTTCTTACCATTGTAGATAGTTCGAAATAATATAACTCACACGAGTCTGTCATAACTCAATAATTTCATCAAGATTCTCCCTACTTATGCAAATGTTAATACACATTGGCTTAATAATTCACGTTAAGTGTTTTAATGCAATTATAAAAAAATATTCAGCATGTAAGAAAAAATTATTATTTTCTCAGTATCCAGCTTTCTTTTAGTTTCTCCGTACATGACGCTACTTACAAGCTACTCGATCTTCATGCGCGTATCATGCGCACAGATCGTAAGTACCCCCCGTACGATTTTGCTGGTGCTCGTACACGGCTACGCGATGGCTGTCGGTTTCAAATCTGTTGCACGGTGGGTGGTTTGGTATATTTATGGTTGCACGCTACCGACGGTGCTGATCCCACGCGACGCGTCGCATCATTTGTGTCTGCTACTTATTCGTTTGACGTTTGAAAGTAATGTTAGATTTGTTCTGGAAGTGGAAAAAATGCGTGTTTACCAGAATTACTTTACTAGAATATTTAAGAAAGGATTTAGTGGAGAAGGCATGGATTGATATTGGAAAAAAAAAGTCATTTGACATCGTGTTGAACTCCACGGCTGCAGGTGAAAAATGATCAATTTCAGTATATTTCAGGTAGCGTCGTGTACGGAAACCAGGATTAAAGAGTAGTATATCTGCAGGGTACTTGTGGTTGCATCTCAGTCACTTAGTTTGTAAGTATCTCCATGAACGGAGGGTCTTACTGTTAAAATTTATCAGTAACGATGATCGACTGAAGAAATTACAAACGTATTAAATCAGTTGTTAAAATGAGGTATCGGATAACGTGTACCTACTCGCAGAAGATTAATAATAATAATTTAATTTAATACCTACTAGTAGACCGCCGCCCCGGGAACCTTTATTGGATAACCAACACCTCTGCCATAGGTCACCCCAAGTGGTTCGCTACGTTTGGTGATTTAGCAGGGGTGCCCGGGTTCATGGGGTGAGGTTTGTCTAGGTCTTGGAGGCGGATGACCGGGACATACTGAACCCCAGATTCCTACCCACCCCTTAAACCCTTTTCCTTCCCAGAACTCTCCTCTCCTTCCCTTTTCCAAAAAAAACCCTCCACACAGCATCATCAAAGATGACATAGGCCCTGAGGGAAATTATTTTCCTCAAGGCCTCCTGTGTGGAGATCATGTAAAAAAAAAAAAAGATATTTTCCCAGAACACCAAAATATGTGAGAATGTAGGTATATTACTAAAATATAAAAAAATTACTTAAGTATATTTCACTCATTGTTTGCACATTTTCTAAGCTTAGGGGAAAGCATAATACTGCAGTACAAGTGTCAAACAAAATGTCAATACTGGTCCTCCATTATAATATGACTAAAACTGAGCATAAATAATAATATTTTTAATAAAATGTTATCAATATTCATAACATTACACGTTTAAGCATATAATATTATCTCAAAACGTGGTAAGAAGGGAGGAAAATATTGCTAGTTTAAAAATAGTTGGTATTTTATTCTTTCTCTATATCCTTATGTAAGTTTATGAAATATAATAAAGCAATTTTATCCAAAAATATAAAATTAGAATATTTTTTGTTTATTTATTTTTAATAAAATGTTAGAATATAAATACAGACAAATCTCCGATTTTCATTCATGCATTTACATAGTAGGGCGGAACATTGAATGTCGATTATGATCAAAATTATTATAATAAAGACATTTTTAAAAATATAAATAAAAATTCGATTGTGTAATTTGGATCAAGGAGCGGGACCCCCGAATAAAACAAACAAAGCCAAAAGCTGTATTTACAGCTCTAAAACTATAATATTATATATTTTATGGAGATCATGAAATTGGATTTTATTAAATTCTCTTAAAAGATCTGTGCATTCATTTTCTTTCACCTTTAATTTGTCTGACGACGGATTTTACTTCTATCTAATATTATTTTTTAATTGACAAAAATGTATAAAGTAATTGTATAATTGTAAAGATTTTAGACAATCAATGTTCCTTGAATAAAAAATACCATGTCGTTCGTGCAATCGTAATATGACGTAAGCCACAAAATACAAATTTTACGGGAAAGCGAAATACTTCAAAATTTTTTAACACAAATATTGTGGCTTCCCACACACAACCTTAGAAAACTTCAAGTAAAATCTAAATAATGCGTTGATGTAATAAATATGTCGTTAATGTAATGTAAGCGATTTTAACCCAAGTGGGATAAGAAACGTTCGTTAATCATATAAAACAGAGATCAAACGATTTTTCTGGGTTGTGATATTTTGCCAGAAGTTGTGTTACCGTTACCACCAATATACTGGTTAAACAATACAAAAGAACTTTTGCATGTGTGGTAGCTTACGACATTAACGGTTAAACGGACGGTGTGATGTTGTCATTGTGTTTTTTTTTTAAATAAACGTTGACTCAAATGAATTAAGCATTTCTCTTTTGAATTTTTATTGGAATAACTCTTGTTATAATAATTTTTTAAGGTTATAACCATCAATGTAATATATCATTGATAAGAAGATAACACTAATAAATCTACGTAAAAGCCCCCAAAAAGGGCGTCAATGAAAAAATAAATTAATCTCTCACCCTGACGAAGAAAACTTTTGTTTTGAAACATTTCGATAATATTAATTATATAGCGGTGCACACAAAACAAAAAATCTAAATGAAAATATAAAAAAAGAACAAGACACAAAAATAAAAAGGTAACGGTCGCAACTGGTCCCGATAAGACGAGAGATCCTGGGTTCATGTCCCAGTTGCGACCGTTACGCAACTGTCGGTCGCAACTGGTCCCGATAAGACGAGAGAACCTGGGTTCATGTCCCAGTTGCGATCGTTACGCAACTGTCGGTCGCAACTGGTCCCGATAAGACGAGAGATCCTGGGTTCATGTCCCAGTTGCGACCGTTACGCAACTGTCGGTCGCATCTGGTCCCGATTAGACGAGAGATCCTGGGTTCATGTCCCAGTTGCGACCGTTAACGGTTTATTTTTCTGTATCTTGTTCTATTCTATATTTTAGGTTTAAATTTATTAGTACTATCTTCTTCTTTTATGATTTCTCTTTTGTTGTAAATCCATTTTCACAAATGATTTTACGTTGAATTTTTAATTTATCAAATCGTAATTAATATAGTTGATTTCTACAGCGTCTAACTGTGAATTCTTAAAACTAATTTAATGATGAATCGAACTGCCTTGATATGCTTCAGATCTGATAAATATTTATGATTGATTGGTGTGAGAATACGAAGTGAAGTTTTTTTTTGCGTTTTTGACAATTTGGAAAAAACATAACACACGATAAACTTTTGAAATAATTATGTTAACCACGTCCCGAATTAGTTACCGAAGTAAACCTAAATTACATTTGTATAATTCTAATATTATATATTACAATGTTATTTAATACAATATGTGTATTGTGGATACTTAAATATTAAATTGATAGCATTTTATTTATTTAATTGTTAAATCTATATACATTAAAAGAACAATCTTCAATATTATCACTGTTGTGCTCAGCATCATTAATACAAGCTACTAAATTAATTTGCAATATATAACAATAATAATATTGAAATTAAAACATTCATATCCTAACATAATATTTTGTCAAATTGTGAAAATGTCAAAAGCTAATTAGCCAGTATACTTACTTAATACGTTGGTTGAGTAACACGCTAAAGCTAAATAATTTATTTTTCCTACAATTTACAAGCCTTAAAACGATTTTTTATGTATCACTTTTATTTTTTTTTTATTAACAACCTATATCGAATGCAGATAAAATAATATGTTAAATTTTTTAATTTGATCTGGTCCACCATCATTTCATAAAATGACCACTTCGGCACTGCGATTTGATCGCAGATTTAGTTTATTAAATTATTTCACTCTTTTATGGTCCAAAATATAACTTTTCATTTAAATCACTCTTTTGAACTAAGGTTTACGGTGGGAGGAGCACTAGGACGAAACCAGGGATTGAAGTTCGTCTTTATCCTCTTCGCTAGAATTATTATCTTCGGATGGATTCAGAGTAGGTTCAGGCTGATTGAGAGGAGAAGTTTCCCGATCGAACATAGAGGATGAATCTATCAGGTTCTTTTCTAAGTAACCCCTTTCGAGTAGGTTGGTTTTGTCAAGGCCGGAGAGATTGGGGCCGGTTTTCTCCAGGAAACCTTTCTCCGTGACGTTTTTCTCCATCAGGCCTTTGCTGATGAGGATGGCTTCTGCATCCTGGGGGCGACTGTTGAAGGCCAGGTTCTCGAAGCACTGCGTCGCCTTCATCATGGCCAGGGCGGGGTTCAGCTCGTAGCCGTTGGAGCTCAAGTTGGCCGTCAGCCCCACGCCGGGTATCATGCTCATTGTCACTAAATACCAACAAACAACTTCATTAGTAGGCGCATTATATCGTTAAAATTAGAAGATCTGGATATATCTACTTGTCACTCATCAAGCTACGTAGGTACTTATTCAATTTATACATATTATCATACTATACTTAACCACTGGAGCGCTTTTTGCCACAATATAGCACTAATTAAAACACCTCGGATTGCTTTGCTGCCAATTTTGGTAAATTTTATCTTATTTGTAAGTAACCAAGTAGAAGTTTCCGATTTTATAATATTTTTTTTATAAACCGTAGGGTTATCACATATAGATAGGTGAATTCATTTGCTATATAGAACTATAATCAGTTTGTACGTCTCCAAATTATAATTCGGAGGTATTTTTTTTAATGAGGGCGGAAAATATTTAAAATGATCACCAAAAACTCTAGAGCAATCGGAGAAAAAGTTTTAAATTGCGTTATCGGTTCAGTGGTTAAGAGAACAAAAAATTGTAGACAAATAATTTTTCCGCAATGTTTAGCTTACTTACCAAGAATAACATTTGACTGTATTATTTGTGAGTAAGATAGATGTCGGGTAGTAAAATCTTTACAAGTCGTGGATGGTAAGGTTAGGTTAACATCTTTAAATTGGATATGTGAGATTTGTTAATGTGGGCTGTTTCTTGGATGTTACACTAGTGTCAATAATTGTAAAAAGTTATTTAAATACTGGGTGGCGCAAAATGACCTTTATGGTTTTAATTTATTATAACATTTTTATTTCAACATTTTTTTTACAATAGGACGGGTCGGGAAATTTTTGGTTGCACATTTCTGGCAAGGAATCTCCTTAGTTCCAGAAGACCATGTATGGTGCACACGGATGAAAATGATCAACATGTGTACGTGTGTATGCAGGATTGTCCAGAAACATCAAGAAGGAGACGTTCGGGTCAATTCGGGTTATCGCGGAGAATCGTTCAGAGTTCAGAGGCCTTGGCCACAATGAACCAATATAAAATCCAGCTTGTGCAAGAATTGAAGCTGTAGACAGGCAAAAAGCATAGAAATATCACGTTTCATCCACAAGTTCATTATGAGGCAAAACTGCAGGAAACGGGCTACGGAGAATCCAAGAGCAGTTCATCACCAGTTCATTCACAAAAATTACACGCATTTAAGTGTAGGTGCTTACTGTTTACTGCGTTGTAAAGTCCGAAAGGATTGTTGCCTCATTGTCTTTGAAAATATAGGCGGTGCCAGTTACCATGAACGCTGCTCTAAATTGGATAGAGACAGCGCATATTGCCTGAGACATAATGTCTCTGTTACGGGACATTTTCGACGAGCGCATTAGTGCACACAGGAGCAACTTCAATTGCTTGCTGCGTTCAGTGTTTTCTTTGGGCCTATTTGAAAGCACGAGCGTACGTTAATCCCTCAAGCTTCCGAAGGTCATTACTAGCCGCAAACATCATATTTCATCAGAGTCCGTGGTAGCTGACCGGGGCGTCCATATATTGTAAAAGTATTTTTTTACATTTTTTTCTATAATGCGGAGATATGTGATTTGTTCGTCTCTAGAAAGAAAAATATTCATTCTTGTCAATTTGTCTCAAATATGAATACTTGATTATATTGTCAAAATTCAAAAAATTGTTCATGTGTATGATTTAAAATTGGCGAGATTTTTGCCACGATAGTTGAAAGTAAAAAAAAATATTTGTATTTTTTATTGTATAAACTGCATAAAAAATGAAGTTAGAGCTGTCTTACTAATTACTTGTACCGAAGGAATATGTTTTCTAAATAGGTACAAAATTTTTTAAAATTATGGATGTTTCAAGTCAAAATGTTTCCTTAAGTTTTTTGCTAACATTTTGATGTTTGACATTAAAATTTAATTATTAATATTATAAACACAATATTATAAACACAAACATCTTAATGATAATTTTATCTAGTTTCTAAGATACTGTTATTTTTACGAAAACTTACAAAATAATAAAAATACAGCACATTTGAAATAACCCGGAAGATAAATTTCACCGTGTCGTTGGAACTAGTCTCTAAGATTTTGTAAAGTTTAAAGATAGAAAAGGTTAATAAGCCAGTGACCATCGTTCAACTGAAAACAAATTTCGCAATGAAATTCTAAATAAGAAAATTGAAAAATGTGCGAAGTAGATAATGGTCAACATTTGCAATATGCAATCTTTCACGTCCAGGTCAGCATGATTGATTCCTTATTTGTATCCTGCACATAAAAAAAGTCATAAGTTCAAACGATGAAGGTCATTTTTGCCACCCAGAAACAATTTTCGATTTAAAATAAAAATTAAATTGAATGAATTTCACGAATGAATAAATAATGAACTTGTTTTAAACAAAATAAAATATAAAATCAACAAATACATAATAATATAATGGTGAACAATATTAAAATATATTGCCAGAGAGCATACGGTTATAGAAAGAGTAAAATAATGCACAATTCTATGATCCAAACATCAATAACTTATAACAGAACCGTGAACGTCATGCGGGGTTGTGTTTGCACGAGACAACAACGAATTAATAAAATTTGTTTTTAATATTTTCTCTACAAATTTACCAATATTCAACAGACTTGAAAGATAAAACTGTAAAAGCGAACCATTTTTTTTCCCATTGAGTAAAAATATGCAAATCAGTTACTTGGTCTAATTTTCTTAAGCTTTACAAATTCTACAGAAAAAAGATTTTCTTTGCCTTCAAAATTCTAACTTAAAGAAATGGATAAACTAAAAGAACTTAAGGAAACTTAAAAGAAATATCTCTGATTCTTAAACACATGCGGATTAATCGACTTTTCACATACGAATTCAGATAATAGGTAGATATACATTTATGGATATCTAGAAGAGCAGGTTAACATAATTGTAAGGAATTTAAATAACGCAAACAATCACATGCTTTTTTAACTAGGAATGGTATTACATTATTTTTTATTAAATTAGTAACTACACGAAACAATAATTAGAAAATTGGGAGGAAGCACACTATCTTTTTCAGTCAGTTCCATAGAAATAAATATTAATTTTATAATCACTGAAAAGGGTTAATACTGTTTTCAACGATGTCAATATTCAAGACGTGAAATGTTTCACTTTATAAAGTAAAGATTAAATAAATAGATATATAATTAAACGAAACAAACCATGATGGCGGTGAATGAATAAATTTGCTCTTAGTGTAATATTGTTGTGTTATAATGTTCATCATTCTCTGAAACTGACTAGGTTCTAGAAACATAATATTGGTTGAGTAAACTATGGCATCCTCTGAGGTTAGTTTTATAAATAATGCAGACGTATTAAATTGGTTTTGTAGCAAGATGCTTATTAAGTCAACAGGGTACCCAGTGTTCATTTAGTTTCGAGTAACGTCCACAGTTGTAGGTTTCGTTCCGTTCCTGCCGAAGTTAGTGTTGTGATGAACCTCATCTGAAAACACTTGCAAAGTCAATCTCATGGGTGAGAAACTCCGGCCAATCGGGATAAATAATCCTGCTCACGTAGCTAAAGCGTTGGGAATTACCATTCTTTTATGTTTAGGCGTTGAAAAGCATTTTTGACCATACTTACCAAATTAAAAACCAACGGTACAAACGGCGCTTGATTACGAACAATTTCATTAAAAGTTGGAGCATTTTTAATGTCTAAATCAAAGGTTCGCGCTTGTTGTTGGTAACGCAGTCTTTTACTTAATTTGAAAAATCATCTATTTGACCACTGTAGTTTAAATAAACTAACAAATACTACAATGCGAAACATTTGTGCATACAGGAAAACAAATAAAGCAGGCTTGTAGCAAACATGTTCAGACAGAATAAATCTATACAAGCAACAGCGAGCCAGTGGGCAGACAACACCAAGAAATGCGAAACATGAAGCAGAAAAGGTAGATGCAAGAGGAAAAACAAGACGATATAAAATTAAATCAAACCTGCAATGATGGCGGTCGGAAGCTGTTATTGCTAAAGCCTCTACGGGAGTACACATAAGGCTGCGGAGTGGTGGATTGGTGGAGGAGTTGTTTTGGTCAATTTAAGATAATTTATTACATTTGTCTTTTTCAGAAATGTTTTGTTAAAGTAATGTCTTTATGAGCGATTCAATGAATGTGGGTTGCAGTGGATGTTGATATTAGAAGTTGTTTCTAAATATGAAAATGAGCTATGAAGCATTTTTAATAATGTTTGGTAAAGCTGTGTGAGTGTGTTAAATGTTGTAGGAAAACATGAGGAGGGGATTAAATTACTTAATTTAAGTGCTTCCGTGATGAAATTTTATAATATCATGACAAAAAGAGCATCCATTTAAAAATTTGATATGCAGAAGATGCGCAACGAAGAGCGCTTTTAACTTTTTGCTTGATGACAAAAGAGTGCTTAAAATAGGTTAATGCTTTTAGAAAAGTTTCTAAAGGAAGTTTTTTTTACCTTTCCAATACGGGAATTTTTTTTAGTATTGTTGAATATGGTGAGAATTGAATAAGTTCTAAAAATTATATTTTCTAAGGGATTAATTAGTAAGAGAGCGGTGCAAGGGGATGACGTCACAGTCACGTTAGTATTGGGGTGGTAGGATGTGGTGTAGTGAGGGGGGAGGGAGGTGGGACAGGGGGCGAGTGAGGGTGATCTCTAGAGGGGTGTCGGCGGGCCTAGCTTCCCAGAAGCGGTTCGGCCCAGCGGCCGTTATAGCATGCTCAGGTTCTTGCGCTTGAAGTGGTTAGGGGTGGTTTGGATCATGGCCTCGAGTTCTCCGTGGTCTCCATCTGTGGACAGTCGCCGGACCACAACATTGCAACAATGAAACATGATTTATGAAAGCGACGAAAAATTTCGGATCGTTTCACTCACACAAGACAAGTTTGTTAAGACAACATTTTAAAAGCAACAGATATGTTAATTGAAAATGATACATAAAAAATATTCATACACAGTATATAATTATATTATGCATCTCCAAATTGAAATAAAGCTTAACATATAATCGATTTATTTACATTTAATTATGCATTTGCAAATTAATGAACATTAGCCATTTTTAAAGCTTTTATTTTTTTTTGTCGTAGGTATTAAAAATAAGCAATTGTTAAATATAAAACCACTTTAAATAAATAAAAAAAAGGGATTGTTTAAATAAAGTTTTAAAATTTATGTAGAAAATATGAAATCTTCCGATATATATAATAGCTTGGTAATTACTACAACTAGATCACTCCGAAATCAGCTTTTCGAGTTACACATAAAACCTTCCCATTATTTCCTCGTCCATGTACGCCACAACACATTATGTATTTGTAGCATACAAGGGCATACTTGTATGCCACAAACACATAATTTATGTTAGTGGCATACATGTGCGAGGAAATGTTATCGTTTTAATTAATTAATTCGAAAAATAGTTATTAATTGTAGATTGTAGAAATTCCCCCGATATTATGGAAATGAAAAACATTTTATTTTATTTTATAAATATAACACGTGATGATATCTCATTAAGTATGTGAAATAATCAGTAATTAAATAATTATAAAATATAAAAATAAATCATTTTTTTAAACATGTTAAATAAGTTTGCAGTACGCTGATACTAATATTACAAGTATACAATCATTAGAAAATATATTTCCAGTGAAATTTCCAATATTTTATGGATGGATTAACATATATTTTTCAGTTTTTCTATGATTTCAGTGCTATATTATCGGTTTAATTATATAATATAAAAGCATGATTCTAATTGTTAAAATAACATATGTCCAGGGGATCTGCTTTATGCAGGATTTATGAAGTAAGCATTAAGCCTTTGATCTAGCTTGATTAGCACACCAACTAACAGTTGTTAGTCTTCAAGCCAAGCGGTTAATCCAAGTATATGTAGTACCTACTTTATTTGCCAATTCATCAAGTAGTGTAAATTTACATACTTGATTTGCTTTAAAATATACATCTATAATCTTTCCTGCTAAAAGGATTACTTACGGTGAGTAACTAATTTTCTTCAGTGCAATATTTAAATTATGAGTACCATAATGTGAATTACCTAATCTAGTTTATACAACTAAGTGAATCTTATATTTACAGAACCACAAAAATATTTCTAGTCCATTATTGCTGAGTTCCTTATTTTAGGAGAGCCTGAAGGCCTATAACGGCTATATTTACAACTAATATCACTAGAGGGCCCGGTGTTGCTTTATGTCGACAATTTTATCAATATCGGGAAAAAATCGCCCTACGATGGCAACACTGACACATTTTATCAATGGAGTAGTCAGTTGTTTTCTTTAGAAACGTCCAAGTCAAATGAGTTCGCTTTGCAAAAGCGTCTTTTTAAATTAAATTTTTCGGCATTGGTTGACGATTATTTTACCAACAACCCTAGAAAATCCGTTTCTATAAGTTAAAACCAGTCGTCGTTCATTAAAATATGTCAATATTTTTTAATTTCTCGGCGAAATTTTGACAACCATTTTTATATATGACTGGACAACTTTATCGTTCGGTTTCGATAAACTAAGCAGCTTTTAGTAGATTAGAACTGTCAAATATCATTGGCGTTTGAGGCAATGCTGGCAAAGATCGACTAATCACCGATAATGTCTTAATGAAATAACTTTTCATTGTTGACATATTTAGTGGTTATGCTAGACCTCGTAATGCAGAATTCAACACGTGATAATATAATACTGATTGAATATTATAAAGAAGTGTTTTGACTCTGCATTAAATAACATGTCAATGAAATGAGCCTTTAACCCCTTTATTATCGTGTTGTAAATAAATATACTCAAATAATAACATATCACCTCATTAAACGTGTCTCGACGCTAGCGGTCGTGTGGCTGGTGGTTAATCCTTTTAACGCCAACACATTTTAAAACTAGAGTGTACTGGCTGTTATCGCCTCGGAATAATGTATTAGCAGTAGTTTACCTATTTTAGCGATACATGAATAAAAGCAGCCGATATTTACAAAGATAAAGTTTTTAAATTGTGGTGTCATAAAAACCATTATTATAAGCCCAGTTTTTCATTTTTTCTTCTATCTCTTTTTTTTGCAATCTATGAATCTTTAACGATCATGTGGTGTCATTTCTAGTCTGGCAAATAAACGCGATATCTGCCATTGGATGTACTGTGCAATCTATATCAAGTGAATTGTTAATTGCACTGCCACACAATTTATAAATTGGGGTCATGTCTTGGACGTCGTATATTAATCTTTCCTAAAATTATGCAACCAGCCCCGGAATTCGCGACGAACCTATGTAAGCATTGGATCTCAGATGTATTATTACATATAGGATGTAGAACTGGGGAAGAGATCTGCTTAGTGTTATTTATATGTTGGAAATTTAATTGAAACAATGAAATACTTTTAAAATGTCAAATTTGAATAGGCTTATCGAATGTGCGCTATCACAACCTGTCTAGATCTAAATTATTTCACAATCTAATTCCGAAATTACATGTTTTTTACCGAGTCAGTATTTTATCAAATTTCAAAGTCAAAATTCTGTGAAAGTTATATCCAAGTTATTTTACTCTCTAAGTACTGTGAAACAAGCGGAACAATATACTATAGTAACAGAACTTGAAAATAACTTTCACAGAACTTAACTTGATGAATTGTTCAAATTGTGTGAACCAATCCAGTTTGAAATAAGTTTAATAACCTCAAAAGTTTTGTTTTTCTAAGTTGGTTTATACAAGAGTACCTACCTATGAAAAACTGGGCCTTACATTTTAAAGGCATACCGCTGATAGATCTGTTGTAAATTATCCCTCTCTCAACATACAAAGAGGTTACAACGGACCTCTCAGCGGTAACCCATCTAAATTTTATTTAAAAAAAATGTAAGTTTATAAGAAATTCAAATTCTTCAGGATATTGGCGTCCAACCTGGGAATGTTTGTCTGTCTATTTTTTAAATTTTGAATTGATATTAATTATTGTAAAAGCAAAAAATGGGTACAGGAAGTAATAAAAATTTAAAACCATACCCATCTTAGCCGTCATCATCTCCTTGGGGTGGTTGGCCTTGATGGCGTTCATCCTCCTGTTCTGCTGCGCAGGGGCTCCACCCCCAGGCTGGCCGGGCCCCCCGGCGCCCCCCCCGCCGCCGCCCGGAGCGCCGGTCAGCGACCCAGCCGGGCCCCCGGGACCTGCTTGCCCTGTAATTAAGGGCGGGAAATGGAATCATGCAATATTAAACGGGTGCTCCGCCGCAAATTGCCACATGAACTTCGAGATTTAGTGATGTGGAGGATTATTATTCATTTGATATATATGAAGCAGTATAGCGAAATTCTCGAACGGTGGATTCTGGCGTGATGCAATTTACACATATTTTAACTGGAAAAAAATAACAAAGGAGATTTAATAAAGTACTTAGTATACCAAAAATAGCAATAGTTTCCGTTATAATTTGCGTAAGTTGCCACTACTTTTCAGAGACCGTTTCACACATACGTGCAACTTTCTCCGTTCGGCACCGCTGTTTCACTCCCCAAATTTTCGGGGATTTCATCATAAAAAGTAGTCTTCACAGAACTTTTAAAGAAAATTACTTACACTTGGCCATTGGGATCTTCTTTTGGAATCTAATATTTCAAATTCAGAATTAAAAATAATATCTAACTTTTAACTAATATTTCCTATATTTTTGGATGCTATCTTTTTGAATGATTACAAAGTTCTAATGAAAACCTTCACAATTTATTAAAAAAGTTATTTGCAATAAAATTGAATAATTTTATAAAAATTTTGTAAAATTTAATGTTTTAAATGATGTATTAATTTTAGTTATCGTAATCTAAAGTTATTGCTTCGAAGAGTTTTAATTTTCAATGTAAATGTAATGTAACATAGTTAATGCCCAAGAAATACAAAAAATAAAGTTATTGCATTTCACTGGTACCACATGAATCTTAAGTGCTTATCTTCCACATCACAGGCAACAAAATATATTTTTTTGCGTATCGGTTAATTTTTGTGTTCTTTTAGGACGAGATGTTTCAAAAATTTTTAACAATTCATCGAATATTTGAAGTTAATTTTCACGTTCTGTGTAAGTTCGATTCAAGGTTATTATATCATTGTAGCCCAGTTGCCTCATAAAACTGAAGTAATCACAGAACGTGAAAATTAACTTCTAATATTTGATGAATTGTTAAAATTTTTTGAAACACCCATCCTTAGTGTATTATTTCCATTTCATAATTACCTGAAGCTATCTGTTACAAAGATTGCTAAAAATCTTTAACGCATGCTTTATAAACAATGTGTATTAATACTTGGGATAAAGGTATAATTCTATCAGCAGGAGTGTCGTATAAGGGGATGGAAGAGCTGCAGTTTCACGTCAAAGTCTTGGATGAAGCAACGAACCATGTAGATAAGTGAAATGATTTAATAATGAACGTAAGTAATCCCGAAGTTACTATAATTGAAGGCGAGGATTCTGAAATCACAGTTTGGAGCAAGTGGATGGGTTTATGTACTCAAAGGTATGTTTGCGAGATAGTGGCGCATCTTTGGGGCGCATGGATAAGTTTGAGAATTTGGGAATTATGTTCGCCAGAGACGGAAAGACTGATAAGAAAGTTGACAGAAGGGTAAATGCAGGAAAATCAATGAATAGTGCACTGAATATAAAGCAGTCGAAAATGGATGTCAAGGGCGATCAAGGAGACTTAGATTGTTTGAATATGTGGAGCGAATCGACGGAGAAAATTGTGTCAGAAAAATGTATGAGTGGATGTTCAAGTGAATCCAACAATCGGGTCATTTCTAGGGCGGGGATAATCCATACAACGTATGAGTATGAATGAGGTGAATATAAGGAGGAGGGTGAAACAATTCAGAGTGGTGTTGCATACCATCACTATTTTCGCTTACCACTGCAGGTGTTAGTTAGTTAGATGAATTATTTTTGAGGCTTCTTTACGATACCCAACATTCAGAGATACGTGACAGTCTTGTTTGACTATAGATGTTAGTAAGTTGAATTATTTTTGAGGCTTTTTAATGATTTACAACATTCAGAGATACGTGACAGCCTTTTTTTAAAAATAAATCTGACTCTATAGAAAGGAGTGTGTGGAATTTTTGGCAAGACAGAGTAGTGTGGCATTCCATCCTCTCTGTTTACAACTGCAGAGAAATGGAAATGTCTGGAAAAAATATGACTAATTTTAAGGCTTCTTTACGAGGTCATACAATATTCAGAGCATCCCCGACAGCCTTGTATGACTAAAGCTGGAGCGAACGGAACTGCTCCCAGATTAAATAATTCATTCTGTCACGTGTCTCCTGCTTAAAGTTGGAAGTTAAAGGATAAAAGCGACACAAGAAAAGGAGAGTAATGGGTCTGTGGAAGAAGTACATAGTTTCACACGCACAGGTAAATAATTTTAAAGAGAGCCTAGCTTTAGTGATGTACGGGATGGATAAGAAATTACCACTATTTACCCTCTTAAAGCTCGACGTTTGACTTGGATGGAAATTAAAATTCAAATAAAAAAAGGGTTGTTGTACAAATAAAATATAAAGTACAAAGGTTATAGCTTATACAGATGTATCTACAAACTATTTCTAGCCACCTGTTTTGATTTACACACGAAGAAACTATCGCTAAAAAGGGTGTTTATATTTTTTTATTTTTTCGAAGATCAAACACAAACATTTAAATGTTTTACGATCAATTTCTATAATTTAATTTTCCACATTATACAATATAACCACAAAAAGGGATTCGTAAGAATCGTAAGTAGAATAATTAGCAGATTTTATAGGTCTGATACTTTATTTTTTTCTGGGCTTATAAAAAGACTAATAAAAAACCTCGATTATTTCAAAGGCAAGTATGTGTTCTACTCGCAGCTTTAAAATAAAACATCCTATTATTAATCCTTTTATCCTATCCTATTATCCTATTAATCCTATTAATATGAAAATAATATTATAAAGGCGAAAGTTTGTATGGATATATGGATGTCTGGATGTATGTACGTTTATTACTCTTTCACGGAAAAAACTACTTAAAGGTTTTTAAAAATTCTTTCACTAATAGAAAGCTACATTATTTGCGAGTAGTATACGCTATACATATTGGAAAGCTCTGGCGTTATGAAATTATTTATTATACGTTTATTGTCCAGACGAAAAACAAAGCGTTGCCAACTAATTGTTTGACGTGCGCTGTCATTTTGTTATTTGTTCAGGTTTCAGGTTTTTTTCAGGAATGTAACGGGTATGGAGGGGAGGGGGGGAAGGGGAGTGGCTCGTGCGAAGCCGGGGGCAAAAGCTAGTCAAAAATATTTCTAAGCGATCTAATTTTCAAACCAAAATCACACGTCATTTTGAAATGTAAATATACCTGCATCGCGAATTTAAATAAATTAAACGGTTTTCTTCTATAATTGCTTGAGTACCTACTGATACAATGTTAAAAAAGTCATTATAAATTCAATTACAACATTTTTTTATAAATATACCTATACGCTGGATTGTTGCGGGCCAGCGGGAAATGCCGGCGGATAAACTAATTCGAAAAACTTTTTTGAATATTTCGATACTATCGGTATGTACAAAACACATCCAATTTTGTCCTTTATAAAATGATTTACTTGTACAAGAGCGTGCTTAATGCATCCGAAATCCTGTAATATTTCAATTTCACAAATAATCTCGTATATAAAAATCTCGTGTCATGGTGTTTGTGGTCGCACTCCTCCGAAACGGCTTGACCGATTTTCATGATTTTTTAAATGTATATTTGGTAGGTATGATAATAGGTTTTAAAGTATATTTCATACCGCTAGGTGATTAGGGTGTCCCTAAACAGAAAAAAAAATCATTTTTTTTGAACAATTATTTTTTTAAGTATTTTTTTTATTTGACATCAAAAAATACCTACAAATCCAAATTTTAACCCTTCTTCCCTCACCCTCCCATTTTAAAATCGCGATTTTAGTATTTTTCAATGAAAAAATTTAACCGTCTTTTGTATTTCAAACAGAACGAAATTATTTATTTAAATAAATGAAGACAATATAAGCGAAACTCAATCGAAAATCTGGAAACAGAAAAATCAGAAAAACATATTGACACCTCTGGGACCTGGGACTCGAACCCAGGACTTCTTGCTTTCCGGGCAAACGCGCTAACCACCCAATATTACAATTTGAGGTTTTACTCATAAAGTTAAAATAAAAATAAAAAATAAATTATTTATGTTGTTGAATGACAGATGCCGCTACCTTCGCCTCATCGAACTTTCATCCACACATGCGCAAGACATTCACGAGAAGCGTCGCGTCATTTTATCATGTTCTCGCGTGAGCAATCGACCTTATTTGTGTTGGCTAAAGGTGGACTGACAAAAAATATCGTACACTCAATTGCTCTTCGATTTAAAAAAAACTTTAATTGGTGTTTTTTTGCTTTTATCGGCGCGGCGGTCATCATCTATAGTGCTCCATTCCTCTTTCTGTCATAGATTCCATCCCCACGCACTTACAATAAATACATTTGTTATTTTTTATTTAACAACCAAAATACTCACTAGAAATAATTTATGTGTCAAAACAACGTTTGTCGGGTCAGCTAGTAAAAATATATACCTTTCGAACCTCGTAACTGAACTTACTGCCATTTTAAAAATAATATCATTGTAAAATAAAACTCGATCCCAAAGGACCGATTCATGAATGCGTATCGATTTTGATTTAGTAGGCTGTGGATTTCTTGTGAAAACTTAATTTTCACAGAAATGATCTCTGACGGAATAAAGAGTTCTTTAAATTTTTTCCAGATCAAATATTGGCACCTAAGTGCCTCCCTTCCTTCCTCCCCCTAAGGGCGAATAAAATGTAATCAAATCGACACAAATAACCCGGAAATAATCTGAATTAAACGCCAAAAGATTAATTCTCAGGTAAACTTAAAACTATTTATAAATTCCTCGTTCATGATGGCGTTATTTCAATTATTTTATGAAAAAACACCGTTTATAAGTTATGTTTTAAAATTTTAAGAGGAACGTATACGCAACCTGTTTCGGCCCTGTATAATATCTCAATTTTTGATTTGCGATCAAAATACCCAATGGCATATGAATAAATTGTTTTGACCCGTAGAATAAAGAAATAATAAGTAATAAGTAATAATAATAATAAGAAATAATAAGAAATAATAAGTGCCTTCTAGGCGTGTCTCGTGATTCAATTATAGGCCCAATTTCGGCATGTATTTCAATACAAATCTGTGTTTCACTATGATAACGTAATTAAAATGGAATTGCGATACAATTTCAGGTAAGCGTAAGAGAGACGGACCACATGTTAAATGGTCTAGAACCAAAAGGTTACTAAATCAGTGGCAATTTTGTTTCCACACAAATTTGTACGGAATGCACCTCTAGTGTTTTGACCGTATAAAACCGTAATTCTTTCAAGAATTACGGTTTCATTCAAAAACAATATTGCATGGGTGATTTGAACCAATATTGTATTTGTGTGCCATTCTTGAAATAATTGAGTTTTTATATGGTCTATTCATTTTTATATTCCTATGATTGAGTGTCAAATAGTTTGTGTAACTTTTTACTGCCTTTAATGACTAAAATAAAACTAAAAGGCTTCGAAGCAAACGCCTTCGTATATAACAGACGCCTTTTAAAATAAGATATAAAGACGTAATACTTTCATATGTAGGCATAACATAGATGTTTTAGTAATTTCACTGAAATCCTAAATTATATGACATACTCGTGTTAGTGAAAATCAGTACCCACGAATATATTAATAATTAATTACAATAATATAGAGAGAATTAGCGGTGTTAGTTGTAATGGGAGATATTAGTACAAAGGGAAGGGAACAGAGCAATTAAACGGTACCATCTTATCTTATTATAAAATAATTCATAATCTACTCCTTCATAGATGGCGTTCGTTTTATTATTTTAGGGAAAAACACCTTTTGCAAGTTATGCTTTAAAATATTAAGATGAATTATTGTTTTGCGCCCGCAGAACTCGATTCTTACAAGAAAGGTATGCAAATACAATATTACATCGGTGATTTAACCCAATTCATTCATATTTACATCGCCAATGCACAATAAATAATTCGTCATTATATTTTAAAGCATAGCTATCTATGAATGCGTAGAGTATAACGAGTATAAGATTGGATTATATGGTGTTAAATTTTAGTTAGTTCGTTATTAATAAAGCCACGTTTATTATAATCGGATATACCTTTTATCTGTTCCAATCCCTTCTCCTATTATAGCTCCTTCCCATTTCAACACGTGTTTCATTTACTCCGAACATTATTTTTGCTAAAAAAAGAACAGAGTAGTTCAAGACAAAATTTTAAAATTAAAACAGAATGAAACACAGCCGCTAGACATTTAGAAACATCTTCATCATTTAATTCGCTCTGCATGTAGAGCATGATACAGTTACCATATGCTAATCTGTTGCCCAATTAAATTTGAATGAATTATCAATGAAATCAATGTGCTATCTAAATCACGCTGTAATTTTAAATAAAGAACAGAATAATTTAAGAACAATTCAAATTAAAGTGGCGTCATTTCAGTAAAATATGTCTCCTAATTTTGCTCCCCAAAATCCATTTTGACAGTCTGACAGTATTAATAGCCTAACGACTGTATGGTTGAAATTTAAGAACCCTACTTCGATTACATGTCTGACGCCGCGCCTTATGCAAAATATCGTTGTACTCGAAGTTTGTTAATAAGTTACTTTTGTAAAAGAAACGAATTCAAGCAAGTAACGCCAAATATCGCCAAAAGATGGCACCACTTACGTTAACAGCTAGCATGAGGAGTGTCGGCTGGCTGGCATAAGTACCTACTGTTGGATTTGTAATTTCGTTAATCTCTTTGAGTTTGGAGAGATTGATGAGAATGTGATTATAATTGTAACTGGCAGTTATTAATAATAACATCTCGCGTCTATATATTATATATGACGTCATTGCTTGTCGCAGTTACTTTGTGCCAGTAACTAGCTGTCACATGTCACTGGATCCGAGAAACCGTCTATTTTTAGTACCAGTTTCTTACTGATTTATAAAACGGTCACACTTAAACTGGACGAAGCTGAACCGAAAGCCGTCCTATGGCCTAGCAGCAAAAACCCGCTCCGCAGGTTTGCAATATTGTAACATTGCCAGTGTTACAATATTGCTCTAAAGATTTTTACAAATTTATAATCTTGTAATACCTACTGTTAATCTTCTATTCTGGATTTTAAATTGAAGTCGACTTTAAACATGTTAAATATTTGATCCCGATATGAAATCTGAGACCGCTTTGACTGCTACACGCTTTTACGGCAATTCCCTTAAGGAGTACGAATTTTCCTAAAAGTTAATTCCGCCTGAATAGTCTGTAATTTAATATCTAATCTTCTTTATTCGGTTTCAATAATGCGCATGGGGAGATTGTGGAGTCTATTTTGGATGGAGGGATAAAATTTGATGGATGTTCGTGATGTTAGATTCCACCCCATGATCTTGTGAATATAAATAGAAATGATAAAAATTTCTTATTCAGTTAACATAAAATAACGTATTATAACATGATGTTTTTAAACGGTTTTCTTCACGTTCGTTATGCAAATCTCTCAGAGCTTCTCGTTCACCTAATAAAGATTCAACAACAGTACGATATTTTTCAATTAACAGCTCAATAAATGTTGCTTAGGATGGAGTGAAAAAACCTAACTTTGTCCTACGGCGATGGGATGTATTATAATATAAAGATGTGGTTTCGCTTCATTAACAGCTGCGTAAAATTGCAAAAACCGCTAAAATTATTCTTAAGTCTGCACAAATGGCTTAAATTAAAATTCATTTAAATATTTTACTAAATTTTAGTAAAGCAATATTTAACATTTTAGATTACATCGCGAGCTGAAAATAGTTGCGTTGGTCTAGAAATGTTAGTCAAATAAATCTGTGTAAATATCATTACCACTCCAGTCTGTTTTACTGGTTTAAACTAGTTAACATAACCAATTTTGGGAGGCAGGTATGGGTACTGCCGCCCCTGGAACCATTTATTGGATAACCAACACTTCTGCCATAGGTCATCCCAATAGGTTCGCCATGTTTTATGACGTAGCAGAGGTGCCCGGGTTCATTGGGTGAGGTTTGTCAAGGTCTTGGCGGCCGATGTGTCTGCCCACCTCCTTCGTAGCGGGCTGGATCGAGGGAGACTGGTTGAAGAGGTATTTTGACCTCCCCAGCCAGAACCCCTCTACCCAACGCCTTGCACCGCAGTTGAAGGGGGGGGGGGGCGATTCATACGTCCGTCACTTCTGAACACACTGACTCCAGATTCCTACCCACCCCTCATACTATTTCCTTCCCATAACTTCCTCTTCTTTCTTTCCCTAAAAAACCCTCCACACAGCATCCTCCAAGGTGATATAGGCCCTGAGGTAAATTATTTTCGGAAGGAGTTTCTTCCTGTGTGGAACTAATGTAAAAAAATAATTGAAAAAGACCAATTACATTTTTCAAAAGCCTGCGGGTTCACAAGATATTTAGCATAGTTGTTCGTACCTATAGCAAAACCACAACATTTTATATTATATTACAACCACAGTATTCCCAAAGTCATAACAAAATGAGATTATTTGACTTCTCCCTAAGATCTATACTTATACTTATACCTATTTAAAGTAGTAAATGAGATAAGATCGTACCTGGGAGTCGGGGGCCCCTTGGCTGCTCCACGGGCAGCACTCTCCGCCGTTTCTTGGGCAGTTTGGCGCGCGCCTGCGTGTGCGAGTAGTACATGGCGAAGTTGGACACGATGACCGGCACTGGCAGCGCTATCGTCAGTACCTGAAACACGCCATATACTAGCGTCAGTGTTAAGGGATTGCGGCGATTCATTAACTCAGGCGCGGAAGAAATATACATATATAAAACATAGATCTTATAAAACCGAGAGCTTGTTTATGTTGCAAACAATAAGGGCCCGTTCAAATTTCCGTTAAAAAAAACGACAAAACTATTTACACCTCTGTTTAAAAAACGTAACGATAAGAAATCGGATGTCGTACGACTTGTTCACATTTCCCTTTATAAAACGTTTATGATCATGCAGATGCTGCGTGCATGCTTCCTTGCAACTGTGTGCGGGAGTCAGTCTGTAGTGGGGATTACGCCGGAACGACAAGGCGACAAGTGTGAACAGCTTCATACAAACCTGCGAGCGAGCAAGTTCCGGCAAGATTTTTTAACGAACGCGCTGCGCTGACCATCCATCCGATCCGTTTTTTGTGACATGTGTGAACAGCTCCATATATCCTCTACAACCACTAGAGCATCGAATTTTTAAAAAGTGGGAACGGGCCCTAACATGGTTCACGAGGGAGTTGAACACGACACGACGACCGGCACGGGCAGTGCTATTGTTAACACCCGGAAAACGCCATGTACTAGCGTCAGTGCTTGGGAGTTTGCGGCGATACTTTCACACTTGAACTACTTATCAAAATTAATTAGGATATATTTGAACCTTCCCATGCCCAGAATGTTCGTGAGTTGATAGCTAAGATAATGCTTTCTTTAAGAACTAAACTAAATTAATCTTTTGTCGTATTGTCTTCCGTAACTGCGCTGCTTTATCCGGTTACCATCGTGTACGTGCACGGTTATCCTACAATAAAATGGTTTACCAATACATTTTGGTAACATGATAAATGTAATTTCACCCCTTCCTCACAATATACATTTTCTAGTGAAGCGGGTAAGAAAATACAATGTAGGTAATAAATACCCAGACTCAGCACAAGCACAGTAGTAAAGTAGATACATACTTCGTCAAATCTTTATTTTTTTTACCGGAATCATTCGTGAACAACTAGTCGGAACTATTTTACTCTGGTGTTTCGAAATTGGAGTACGTTGTGAAAATGAAGGGAGTCATTTTGCCATTTTGTGATTACTTGGACTAAAAAATATTGATGACTTTTTTTCACAATTTTTTTCTTCAAACCAAACAAAAGAAAATCTTCAACATGTCATCAACGCTCACTCAGCCGAGTATCCGCTCAACACCCCATTTTTTGTATTAGAGTGTTTTTGTTTTTAAAATTTTTATTTTTCATATTTTATATTTTATTGGCTGAAAAAGAAAAAAAACATCGAATATGTCACCGGAGACCAAAATTTCAGTTAATTTTTTAACTCGAAATAATATCAGGAATCACTTGTTAAAGAAAGTCAAACACATCCTTTAACACCCTGCACATCGAACTGTTGCCTGAAATGGCTTTACTGAGCAGATCCGAATCGTCAGGCATTTCCGCATTATTTTCTTCCACATCTCTTTCTCCTCACCACTACATTCTGCCTCACTTATCTCAAATGAGAATACCATAGTCTCACTGTCTCTAGTCTGTTGTGAGCTGTTGGGACTTCTGTGCGGTACTCACATAACATATATTTTAATGTTTGCAAAACAAAATTTTGATTTGGGTTACTTTTATGAAATATTAGATTTTTAAATCTGCAGCTGGCAAATTGACCGAGTTATATTTATCAAACGTACTGAAAAAATAATGCACACGAAGAAATGTATTTTGTATGTCCACAAAAGAAGTCGGGGATGCACGATCAAGCGAACCAAATACTTGAGTCGGCCATGTCAAAAATCAGAATAACACAATGAGAATAATACCAAAAGCAAGGGTCCTATTTTTTATACACAAAAAACTAGCATTTTTTAATACTTTTTACACAATATTTTTAAGTTTGAAAATTTATCTATTTTTTTCACAATCGCCATTTCGGGCAATGCATTTTTTAAAGTGCTGTGGCAATTTTTGTATACCCATGTGATTGATACCAGCTCGTTGCCAGTATGCCGATAATGTCAAACATATCAGAAGGTGTGCGCAAAATGGAATGCGAATGCTTACAGAAGACCACAATCGCGCTTCAGCAACGTCGATAAGTTGAAAGATGAGATTTAGCGCTTCCTGACATGGCAGCGAGCTGGTGTGACATGGGTATACAAACATTTCCACAAGGCTTACAAAAATGTTTTAACCGAAATGGCGTTTATGTAGAAAAATAAATTCATGTTCAAGCCTTAAATTATTCTGTAAAAAATATTAAAAAATAACTGTTTATTTATAATAATTACAATAAAATAACTTTGTTTCAATACCACCATATTAAATAGCTTTAATATATTAAAAAATCGGTTTCGGTTCAACCAGAACCTTCTTCGGGGGTGTATAAAATATATTAAATAAATCACAGAGTTACAGGGTATTTAAAGGTAAAATAGAAGAAGGAGGCAGAACATCGACTTGGGGAACGTACGTATGAGAAAGGTGGTAAAAGTATGCGTGGGGAAGGGAAATATGTTTAAAATTGGGCTATTTGACAAATCTAATTGTTTATTTAATAAATTGGTTTTATTTATTCTTAATGATTTTTTTTTAATATCAAGAGCGTCTTGATCAGTGATTCTTAATCTGGGTTCGATCGAACCCCAGGGTTTGGTGAGTCAGTCTCACGGGTTCGGCGGAGGTCAAGACACACCCCCGACTCATAGGATTCGTTTCCAATTAAGAAGGGTTGTATGAATTGGCGGGGGTCAGTACCTCCAACAAGAACCACTGCTCCAGATTATTAAGACGTGACCTATTCAATTTCTACGTAGTACATATATCCCCGAAGATTTATTAAAAGAGTGATAATTTTCTATTAAGTGTGTTCTGTGTGTGTCTGTTTTCGAATTCTGAGAAAACTATACTGTTTATGCACTTCAAATGTTAAATCATCCTCTTTTGAACATTTCTTGCAGTTTTACCTAAGTAAAATGCTGGTCAGTCTTACATTTAAGCATAAATACGTAGATACCAGAATGGCTTAAATTATTTTCTTTATTCTCAGAATTGATCAAAATTTTAAACGAAACCACCAACAAAACCACCCATACAATTAAGTTTATAGGCGCTAGAATGGCTTAAATTATTTAATCAGAATTGATCAAAAGTTTACATAGGTTATAATTAGCATAGAAAGCTACATTAATTTCGTAGGAAATTTTGAAACACACAATGATGAAAATTATTTATTAATAAAATTCTACACCAACCGTGATTTTTATTATCTTATTTTATTGTTTATTTGTGTTTATAAAAAAATTGGATTCTTTATTTTTAGGATTAGCCTCATATCTATGAGACAGTGCATGAATGTGAATGAAGAAAGGAGTGTGGGTCAATACCGAGTTATTTGGTGGCCTATCCTCTCTCACATTACTGGTAAACACTCGGTCGGAAAGAGTAAATATTTGTGATATCATGAGTCGAAATATAACAAACCCTACATAGTTTGATCATCCAGCATCCCTTTATTTAAAGTTGAAATTTGCTTGCACATCCTTCGTAAAAATGCAATTTACTCCTCCATACCGACAATGTTTACCAACCACGAATAAACGAAGGAAATGTACACTACCCAGCAATAATGTATTTCTTTCAGCGTGTTTTCCCAAATTAAATTTAGTGCAGCCGTGGTGCACGTTGAGCTTGTGGTGTGTGGCGAAGTTTGTATTGGCACGGGGCAATGTGAGGAAGGCTGTATTGCCGATATAAATATTCCTCTGCATCAGAAAGAGCAAAGGTTAAGTCTGCCAATAAATCAATAATGGATTTCAATTACTATTTATGAGATGCACATGGAACGCAGCCGGGTGGAGCCTAGTGAAGAGAGAACTGCTAGATGTTGTGTCAGCCATATCAGAATTTCGTTTTGGGAAATTATTTCGGATTTTTAAAACCGTAATTATTATATTCATTACCTACATAGTAATAATTTGAGTAACTAGCAGATGATGGATGAATTTCTGGCGAATCTACACAAATATAAAGCACTTCAAGTTTCTATTAAAAAAGTTTTAGCATCGAATCTCAAAAACCTAAAAAAGTTTGTCATATTCGTGTTGGAGAGAGGAATTTCAAAGCGCGATAGATCGGTACTAGAAAAGTTTAATTAATATTTATGATTAGGTTTACTTTGAGTTACATTACTGCCCACTCTTTTCTATATACTGTTTAATGTAGGCACACTTATAAATTTTTTATTTTAATAATAACAAAAAAGTAGTCTCGCTTTGCCAAAAGGCAGCTTTTCTGCAGGTTCTATCATTTAAAAAAATATATAAACGTAACACATAGGTAAGCATTTTGTTGGCAAATCAGGTAATCTAATCTCTCCCCACTACCTTCTGCCTCACAAAATACCCCGATTGGGGATACCATAGACTCACTAGCCCCAGACGGGAGCAGCCGGGACTTTTGTGAAGTATTAAAAAAAAAAAAAAATTCACGACAATGTACACTTGTATGCACTGGTTAATTCTTCTTCTGACTGCCCTCTTCTCTCGGAATATGTCTTCTATTAAGGTACAGCTTCTTCATGTTTCCACTATTTTCCCCCTGAATTATTATTATGGTTAATTTTGCGGATATCTTAAATTCAAACACACTTGGGCGAGTCCAATTTTATAAATTTTTGAATTCCTTCGGGTATCGGTTAGGTAAATTTTATATCTCGAGTTGAAATAAAACAATTTACATTGATTATTTTTTGTTTATTGCGGTATTTTTAATAGGTACATAGTTATCTATGTCCTAATACAATCCTTATATATACATACACTAAAATAACACATCTATACCAAATCAATCACATATCTTCGCAATTTAATTTTAAATGTCTTTATGCTCTCTTCCAATTTTATTTATTCTGGTAATTCTCAAAATATCTTCAATGCTCAGTACATAAATGACTTTTGACTCTGTGTTTTTTTTTCCTGAAGGGGAGTCTTAGTTCATTTCTTTTCCTTGTCTCATGTGTATGTTTGCTTTGTAGTTTATCATTTTTTCTTAGGAATTCAATAGACGTATGTCCATTGATTATTTTGTAGATTAACAATATAGTATTGAAGTAAATCATTTGTTTAAATGACAAGATATTTAACTCCTTCAACATATTCTTGACTGAAGTGTACCTATTTTTCTACAATATAGTTCTCATAGCTCTATTTTGTAGAATAGTCATTTGTTTCATTAATCCGTCGTTGGCATTGACAGAGTCAATGACAATGGCATCCATACTGAAAAAGTATTAATATTTTAACTCTTTTAAAGTACTTCCCGTTGCAGAGGTTTTATTAAAATTTATAGAAAACAATAAAAAAAATATTAAAAAGGCCACAAAAAGACTATTTTATAATTTTTTCACACTTATTTGTATGCAAATTTTGTGTACAAGTATACTTTTTGGGATGTGTGAACTGCACTAACTTCTTTAAATTCTAAAAAAAAAGAAATAATTGTTATTAAAAAAAAAAATAAAAAATAAATATGCAATTAGCAAATTGTTGATAGATCCAAAACCCCCACTTTTCAACGAGGAAATCATAAAATGGCTAAGTGTCCTCACCGCTAAGCCAACAGACGGTAAGATTATCGGATAAGCTTAGTCGGTCTGCTACACTGTCTCCATCTAGCGGGCTATAAATAAATTATACTCACGTGCTATGGAGGTGGAAGTGGCTGGAAGATATTCATTTACAGATGCAATCATACAGCAATAGATTATACCGCTATATTAGACAAAAGACGGAAGATGTGGGGGGATCAACAAAATATAATGCCTCAATCAGAAAAGGAGACTTTTAGTCTCATGGAATTTCACAGGACGATATGGTAGCTCCGCAATTTTACCAATTTTTGCTTCTTCTTTTTGTAAAGTCCATTCCTCATTGCTGAGAATCGTGACCCTCAGTGGAGAGAGAGTAAGAGCTGCGAACACCGAAGTGTCTATTGGTGACCTTCCTCTGCTCATTCTGCCATCCACTTTGCCAGTGATAATGAGTTTTTCCAAGTTAGAGTTCTGAGTTTGGCAAGCAACTTGCCCTTAAAGTATCTTAAAATACGTTGTAGGCTGACAGTTGACAGTCTATTTTGGTTGCCTAGCCTAGCTCTTCCAGAATGAACACAATTATGCATTTGGCTGCCAATGAAATCCTGCGATTTTTCTCCAGCACCACATTTCGAGGACTACTATCCGCTTCCTTTCGCTGGCTCTAAATGCCACGTTTACACCCTGAATAGAAATATGGGGAAAATCAGCGTCCCGAATCTCATCTTGGTCTTAATTATGCCTCTGTCACTCCATATCTTTTGCATTTGTAATGCAAATCCTTCCTTTCACTTATGTTTTACAGCCATCGCCATCACATCACATATACAAGAGCTGAGGTACATGAAGTCGTTTATCGTTTCTAAGTCTGTGAGTTTATTATTTGTTCTCATTAATCAATTTTTAAAAACTCTTTTCATTTGTATTCAGCTTATTTCAATTTAAAAAAATTGAAATAAGCTGAATACAAATGAATATGCAGAGACTGTTTTTAAACCATTTGTACCATCACCAACTATTGATGTATCATTGCCATAAATTTTTTAAGATGAAAATTTAAAGATTTTGATAATTTGGCACATCAATCTTCGATTATCCGAATATCAAAGATTACAAGTCTGAATTCTCAAAATATATATGTCAAATTGATTGCAAACGTACAATAAAATGGCCGTCTGCCAACTCCCACGTTAAAAACTCACAGTGCCTATAAATTCACTCCCTTTTGAATAGGGCTTCAGAATAATCTATATTGAGGCCGTTCAGTTAACCCCATTTTAATACACCAGTAAGTTAATCTGTAAAATTTGATTTTAAATAATCAGCGAACTTTTTTACTCCCGCCTGAATGCGGCTGTAGAAATAACATGTAAATATAAATAAAGTACATCAACGCCTAAGGCACAGTTTTACAATTACCTACTGGCTTTAACCGCGAAGGATCAAGGGAAAACTTTTAATCACAGAAAGTTAAAAATTTAATTAAATTTGAGAATACTATCAGGTATGCAGTTATCTTATTGTTAAGTCTCGGGTAATTTTCCTCCTGGCAACACCGGCTTTATAATCCTGTCACGCAATCATTCATCCCCTTTCTTAGTCGGGATTTCTAGGTAGCAACACCTTACTCCAGGCTGCGCACCTGGGCCTTTACACGAATATCTGAACACAGGGCGTACACATAATACCCTCTATACAAAGCCCCATGAAGTATCCATGATATCCTTGGGGATTTCGTTACAAAATATAGTGTAGCGGTACATTCGACTTTGAGACGGAAGGCAGCAGGTTTGATTTCTGAGCAGCCCAAAAATTCAGTGATGTTTCATTCCATACGTGAACGCTGCGTACCTAAATAACTAGATTGGGTTCCATGACAGTTGATCCGCTGAGAACTGCCCCCCCGGCGTACTTATATACAATGTCGTTTAGGGAAAAACGTTTTACCTAATTTCACAAAATATAACAAAGTGACTCCGAAGGGATGTGCAGAGAGGATGTACCGCCGAATAACAACGTATAAAACATATTTTCATTTGATCTTCATATTCACATAAATTCGTTTGATATTCATACCAAGTTATTATTAAGGGTATTTTTGAAATCGATTTTACGTTTGAATTTGGTAAATAATACACAAAAATAATAATGTTATAGTAAATATCATTTCAGAGGGCCGATTGTCGACGGATCAACTAGATTGATAACATCCCAATAGATTGATAACATCGTGCTTTTTGTATGAAGAATGTTTGTCCACTCTTTAACCATAGATCTGCTTATATACAGACACATTTTAGACTCAGACTGTGTCTACGTCACAAGTCACAACGGCCCTTGCCGCTAAGCGACACGTGTCGGCATACATTCCGAAGCCAGCTGCAGTTAAAGTGCGGGAAGCGGTAAGCGTCATAGTCGGACGTATCTTTGCCAGTCTGTCTTCAGCAATGATTAAAACGCGGTAAATGGTATTACAATAGAAGGAAGACCACTCATTGTTATTTTAAAAAGAAGAGGACCAGTGTAAATCTTATACCAGTTTATACTACCAATTTGTATACACAGAATAGATGAAGGCTCCTAAGAAACATTTATAAAAAGCACTTACATAGGGATGAAAAAATAATCTAGAGCTATTTTTTACGATTTTTTTTTCTTTTATTTATTGATCTTTATGACCTGCGTGCTTGAATAAAATAATGAAAAACCAAATTAATGCATTTTTCACCCTCTTGTGCCGTTATGAATTTACAAAAGTAAATAATAAAAAATAGGATTATATTTACTAGTAATGACAGTATAGTGCAAATACGCACTATTCCAAAAAATGCACTAATAACGCTCAAATATGCACCATAAATAATAATAAAAAACAGTTATTTGTCGATTGTTAGTTGTTATAAATTTTTACATCATATTTGTTTTGATAATATTGACCAAATGATAAATGTGCCAAACTGTACGCCTAAAGTGAGCTACCTAGCTAAATTCCGATTTTTAATAACCGATATTTATTTCGTACATTTATGTCCGTATGTTTGCACGTGATTGTCACCATGTGACAACGAGTCTATCTGTCTAGTTTCAGCTCGATCTGATGTCGGGAAGTAGGTTAATTTCCACTTCCAAGAAAGTAAGTTAAGGAAGTAGGTTAATTTCATTTTTGTTGGTTGGACAAGAATGTCAAACCAACAAAAATGAAATTCAACTATATGTATTTAAAAATAGGAATTAAGGAGGGGGGGGGGGGGGGGGGGGGGGAGGGAAACATATTTTCCTAAAAAAAATTAT
The DNA here is from genome assembly GCA_929108145.2 of Limnephilus rhombicus. Classification (NCBI taxonomy): domain Eukaryota; kingdom Metazoa; phylum Arthropoda; class Insecta; order Trichoptera; family Limnephilidae; genus Limnephilus; species Limnephilus rhombicus. The sequence continues at coordinate 15,064,389 of OV815270.1, forward strand.
TTCATGATAGAGGATCATAGCGAAATTCAAATACGGCTCCAATAAAAATTTTACTTTTTCAAAAATTTCAAATAAAACGGGTCCCTAAAAAACCGTTTCCTCAGAAAAGACAAAAAAATTCAACAATTTATGATTTCACCGGATAATATTTTGAAGACTAAAATGGCTGAAATATGCATTATGAATTGAAAAAATGCTGAAATATACACTAACGACCAAAGATATTCAAATACACAATATATTTCAATATCTTTGCTAACGACCAACAAAGGCTCTAATATGCGTCATATTAATACAATAAGTACAAATGTGCAATTGCATAAAATCTGATGTCTAGTTATTACAACACACATAATTATTCAACACAATATATTGGGTTCTCTTTGTACTAATGACCTTTGTTCCCAATCATACTGTTGAGCCGAAATTAAATTCCCAATCAACTGTTGAGCTGAAATTTTGACTCAACACTCCTCAAATGCACAAATACGCTCTTCCAATGCAACTCTCCGACCAACAGGCGAATCAAGCTTTACCAAAAAAACCACTTAGCTGATCGAGAACTCAGATTGATCCATAGAAAAGTTGGGAACAACAGCCGTAAGAGTGATATCACGATATTGACGAAGGATCTTACCGTTCCCGCACAAGTGAGCACCTTACATTATGACCATTAAATTAATTTGTTAAAAAATGTAATGGTAACCTAATGAGGGCAGTTGTGAAAATTATGTCAAAATTAATATTTATTTCTTTGTTGTATTGTCAAAGCTGCCACTTTATAATAATATTATGCATAGTGGAAGTAGGTCTTGCGTGTGTTTTCATGCAAATTTTGTAGTTTAACTTTGAAAATGCCGTGAAACTTAAATGAGACGAGAGGGGTGAAACGTCAAGTGTGTCAAGTTGGCGTCTAGAAAAGTGTTCAAAGCAACCCTACACCATCTCACAACTACACACATGAACCCATACAATGCACACACTCTCACGTACTTGTACAGTGAACATATCCCCTTGTTCGCATGCCTAGCCAGCATAAAAATATTCTAGATGTTACCTGAACAAAGCAAAACTTTCACCCTTATTCGTAGATTTTCGTTGAATGTTTTTACAATCATAATGTTAAATTGCTCAATTAACCGAAATTAACATGTAAAATTTCGAGTTTTTTTCAATTTTTGTTTCAATTTTGGTAATACTTTTCAAATCTAACTTTAATAGTTTTTTGGTATGTATAATTCATTGGTCGAGCACACAATTATCATGAAACGTTTATCTTCGAATCAAGCGAGATTTATAATTCTTTGTATATTTATTTGAACGTTACCGTAACGGGATTCGTGGAATAATAAAGAGTACATTACATTTTAATTTATTGCTATCAATGCCCCTGAATATATGTACCAATTTAATTGATAGAAAGCTTACCTACCTAAATGGCAGTGACCGATCGAAGTTTCGGATTCGGCCAATAAATAAGTTTCGGACAAAAATTATCCGAAACCTGTGATGTATAATTCGGGTTTACTCGAGCGCGTGTCCTCTAGAATAACTTTTATTTTATTTAAAGACAAGTTTTATTTGACAGCTTAGTTGAAAATTTAGAGAATTAATTGTAATTTTAAAATACTATTTATTTTTGCCAAAAATTGTATATTACCATATTGTATTGGTAATATTGTTATGTACTATCTAATGTTGACAATTAAAGGATACTATGATTATTACAGTTAGTGGTTTTAAGCTCTATTCTATTTTTAGTTAATTAGTTAATTATTGTAATTTAAAAATATGATTTTTTATATCTTTTGTATTTTGACGGCCGGCGCAGTGCAGCGGTAAGGCGCTTGACTCGCATTCCGAAGGTCGCGGGATCGAATGACGGCGTGGCAAATAAATTTTATTTGATTGATTTGCGTATTTCACAATTTATTCATTTAAAAAATAATATATAGTATATTTGCGGCACGTTCTAGAGTGGAAGATACTCTCAGTATCGCCCTGGTGTAAGACCACCATTCAGAATTGAAACGTTGCTTGAAATGGCTTCTGCCGTGTTTGGTGACCAGATCTGAAGAGCCAGGTACTTCCCCACCTTCCTCTTCCCTATCTCCTTCCCCTCCCTACTGCCTTCAGCCTCACAACATACCCCAATTGGGGATGCCATAGTCCCATTGGATCCAGACGGGACACTTGGGACTCTTGTGCGATATTCATATAAAAAATAAATAAATTATAAGTCCTTTAATTTACTTAAAATAAAGTACCTACCTATCTATAGCGTAAATTGAAGAAGTGTTACGTATCAACGAACCAAGAAACGCTAAAAGTAAACTGATTTTCTCAATAAATTGATATATTTTATTTCACCGTGCTATTTATTTAACACTCCTACAAAATTTAACAATACAAAAACGCCTAATGTATGGGTATTGAGTGTTGTTTAAACCTATTTAGATAAGTTTTGGTATCGGTTTCGGTTTCGACCGAAGCTAAAACCGAAGTCGAAATTCTGTTTAGGTTTCAGTTTCGGCTGAAAATCTAGTTTCGGACGGTCACTACTAAATGCTGATGAAAGTAATAGATAAATAGGGGTATAAAGTATAATATATAAAGGTAAACTTACCCCAGCAAGTGCACAGAGGGCTCCCACAAACATCCCCACGTATGTTTTGGGCGCCATGTCTCCATACCCCACTGTCGTCATGGTAACCAGGGCCCACCACAGCCCCAAGGGTATGCTGTTGAAGTCATTGTGCGGGTTGGCTTGTATCCTCTCGGCATAATAAACCAGACTCGCAAATATCACAATACCAAGCACGAGGAAGAAGACGAGAAGAGTCAACTCCTTAGCGGAAGCCCGGAAGGTCTGTATCAAAATCTTCAACCCGGAAGAGTGCCTCGTCAGTTTGAACAGCCTCATTATCCTGATGATGAAAAGAATTCTAAGATGTCTGCGTTCTCCACATGAGAAAGCGAACTTCTGGAGGATGAGATCGATGTAGAAGCTCAAGGTCGCGATATAGTCGATCACGTTAACTGATGACTTGATGAATTCACACTTGTTTGGTGATGAGATGAACCTGACGAGGATCTCGAGGGTGAACCACGCGTTGCAGACGCACTCGATGTAGAAGAAGGCCACGTGCGCGTTGGTCTGCGTCTTGTCGAGCACCCACCCCGTGCTCTGGTTGGCGGTCTTCACGGACACGTTCCTGATGAAGGGCACCCTCATGTCCGGGTGCGTCTTCAGACAGAACGACAGGATGGACACGCAGATGAAGAATACGGATATCACTCCGATTATCTGAAACAATAAGAATAAAACATAAGAATAGGACAACTTCACTGATTTCTGAAACAATTTAGTAACTTAATTTTTAATGTCAATTAGATAATTTCAGCTCATAACGTCAATACCGTCAAGAGTTATGAAATTTAGAGAAAGACATCTAAACATAAGACAAAGCAATCAATCAATTTTTGTTATTTGTCTTTGGGGTGTTATGCCGTGTTGCGCTACCTCCTTCTTTAGCCAAAGTTTCGGACAGCGTTGTAGTATCCATCATCAGGGCAGATCCGGCAGATGTGTCGACACACGGCATAACACCTCAAAAATGAAATAGCGAAAATACTTTTGGCCGTAAACAAATAACGAAAATCTCAAAACGCACCCAATCAATACACGAGTTCTTAACACTACATTTTAATAATTAATTTTTGCATTTCAAAATTTTTATTTCTATTTTTCTTTAAAATGTTATTATTATTCTTTTTCTCTTAGTTTTTCACAATTTATTTATGTTTTAATTTTAAATTATATAAAAAACAAAAAACAAATACCTAATAAATATTTTATGAAATAATAAAAAAAAAATCAATCAATTGTTCAGTAAGAAAAAAAAACTGAAGGAAGCAGGGTAGTGAATTTAATTAATTTGTTTTTCTCATTAAAATCTCGCACACGGTGGGCTCTGCTAAAATAAAAACTGCACAGATTTTTTGCTTAAAATTTCTAAGTTGATTCAACTGCCTTCAGTTGCAACGTCACATCTTCTGTGCTTTGGAGTTTTGCATATAGGTACATAATTAAAACAAAATAAGGTAAGGTGCAATATTATTTTTTAATTTTTATTGTTTAATGAGTAGTAATGCTAGGGGGGGCATACATTAATTACGTGAGCAGTTTTTCTTCCAATCTAGCCCCCCCCCTTGGTGAGATAAATTTGGGCCACTTTGTACATTCTTTTCAAGTAACGTGAGATTTTGTTGGACCCCCTCCCCTTTTGAGCTCACGTAATTAATGCATGCCCCCTAGTAATACAATAAAACTCGACGAGTTACATGACCAACAACGCGTTTGAGAAGCAATGAGAAATCACTATTTTCGATTAATTTTTACTACGAATCGGTTCTATGTGCTTTTGATAAATTTGAGCGCTTACTATCATTTCCCTTGAGTAGAAAAACAATAAAGTTGTTAATAACTTTGTAAAATATTAGCGTAAATACTAAAAATTGTATTTTTCATTAGAAATTTATAAATGTATACAAAAACAAATTAAAAAATAAGTATCATTGTAGAATGAATCACTTTGTGGTTTGACCTATTTAATAAAATAAAATACTTTTTTGTTTAAAACCACGATATTTATTAATTTTTTAACCGACCGGTTTCGCTTAACTTAAGCATCTTCAGGGTACAAATTAATACGTATTAATTTGTACCCTGAAGATGCTTATGTTAAGCGAAACCGGTCGGTTAAAACATTAATAAATATCGTGGTTTTAAACAAAAAGTATTTTATATTATTAAAAAATAAGTTTTCATGATTTAATTTAATGATATTATAAAGTGATAAATTTTAGGTTTTGATTATTTTTTCATTCTTATAAATTTATTCATAAAATAAATAAAACCACTTTTCCTTTAAATTACCGTTTCCAGACTATGTTTGCCATGCGATTTTTATGCCTGTTACCGATAATCGAGGTGATATAAGGCACACTAATAATATATACATTTTTGGCTTGTATTCCTCTTAAACAAAGTGGACAATTTTTAAGGGTTACAAGATAGGAAAGAGATAATAGCGGTGTTTGCGTGGAAGATAACGTAAAAATTAAATACTGAATTTATTTCTGATTATATAGTGTGCAATTTTTGAAAAGCTTTGTTTTGAATCTAAAATGACACTTATTTGATAGTGTTCCACTATTTTCGTGATGTCTTTATTTCAATAAACCTTTCGATTCTGGTGTATATTTTTTCTGCATATTTCAAGAATGCTGTCATATTATCAAACATTTAGTTTTAATTTACTTAGTTTAAACTGTCTTGACACAGTATCCGAATATTTTCTCATGTTCATCTTCTGCAATATAAATTAGTTTATCGTCTGCACTTTATAATGTTTATATGTTATTTTATAGGTGACCGGACAACTCAGAATGAAATCTACTCAAAACCTCCTTGGAAAAATCATTAAAAATGATGAAAAAACTATATAAAAACGTGGTTAAATGGGTTACGTTAAGTTAAGGGCTATGGGCTATTTTAAAATTATTTTTTTCATAGGTTTTAATGACTTATCGAAGAGGTGTTGAATTGACTTGTTTCTGAGTTGGCATGGAACCTTTTTTATACATCCTTGTATATTTATTTTTGTTTTATTTCTACTAAGGTTTTGTACCGGTATCTATTCTGTATTGTAAAATTCCCCTGATCCAACAAGTTTTGTAAAATGGGATTGTAAATTAAAATATAATTTTAAAAAGTACGATTTTTTTTAATTATTTGCATAATACAAGAAAGATTAAAAAAAATCGTGACAAAAAAAGATAAAAATCACCTTTGACAAAAATCCAAGCATGAATATAAGTAGATACTTAATTACATCTGCCGAGAAATGAGAAATAAATCAGGTCTTTGTTTTCTATCTGACGGCGATCTGAATTCTGAAGAAATATTATTAAATATTCTTTGATAAACTCAAATGATAATAATAAATGTTCTTATTTTGTTTTCTCTTTGTCCAAAGTTGTTTGCAGAAGTTGTGGATTTGGCCCAATTCTTCTTTCTTCCAGTATTTCTCAGCATTGTTGGATTATTGTTAAAATAAATGAGAATCCACATTAATTTGATAAATCTTCTTAGAAATAATATTTATGTTTGTCTTTATGTTTTGTATTCTTAGAAATAATATTTATTTCGAAGTAATAACAATATTAGTAATAATGTTTGGATAAATTCATATAGCACCGTTTTCGTGAGAAAATCTTATCGAGGGCACTTTGTACCTAGATATCAACTTGTCGGGAAGATCAAAGTATAATAGAAACAGGTTAATGTAGCAGAGTTGTTTTTGAGCTGATATTCCGATGAAACAATTTTTCGAGAACTTAATTTGGAGCACACTGGGAGTAAACAAAAGTGTAATTCATGCAATTTAACGGCCTCCGTGGTCGAGGAATAATGCTATTGAGTCACAATCCGATGGTCGCGGAATCGAATCCAGGCGTGCGTAAATAAATTTTATTTGATTAATTTGTGTTATTTCACAATTAATTCAATAAAATAATATATTATATTTGTGGCACGTTCCAAAGTGGAAATTACTCTCAGTATCGCACCGGTGTAAGACCACCATTCAGAATCGAAACGATGCTTGAAATGGCTTCAGCCGTGTTTGAGCCGTGGGATCTGAATAGCCAGGTACTTCCCTACCTTCATCTACCCGATCTCCTTTCCCTCAACTTTACCTTCAGCCTCACAATATACCCAAATTGGGGATGCTATAGTCTCACTGGATCCAGATGGGAGCGCTGGGACTCTTGTGAGGAGTTGACATAAAAAAATGCACATTGAAAAAAAAATCATTTTATCACAACAATTTTAACCAACAGACACAAAATTTTTAACGAGAGGAATCAAATATTTATAGCGTTGAGAATATAAGTGAACTTTACTTGAAGAAAACATTATTAATGCTTCAGATTTTAAAGCTGTTAATATAAGACTAAAGCTCTCGAGAATGAGCGACTTTTCAAGGGCGAAATCAGGGGAACTAAGAACTCATCACACGGGTACGGAGCTTTTGTTTAGGGTAATAAACGGTACATTTTTGGGAAAAACCCCCCTAGAAACAGAATTTAGCCCTGTGTTCGGATAATTTTATCCAAACTCGAAAGGACAATATTTACGGTTAAACGGACTGGTTTATTTTGAAATGCGAAGAAGTGCCTAATCATTTTTATGATGTATTCCGTCTTACGAAAATTGAGTAATTGAATATTACAATAAGCGGTTGATGGTATAAAGCAGCGAACATACAAATCGATATCTGCTGCATCTACATTTCAAACATTTGACGTTACAAGAGGATTTTGTACGAGTATTACTGAATTAAATATTCCATGCCAAAAGTGATTTTTGACAAATTCATTAAATTAATTTACATTGTATGATATTATTTGGGTACATAAAAGTCGTAAAATCTATAAACAACTATCGTTTTAGTTTAGAGTTATGCTGTTTTTATTGGATATAGTAAATAACAAAAAAAAAATATTTTTAAGATTAATGTTTGCTTAAAGTTTATTCTATATTTTTACTAAATAGGGTTGGTAAACAAAACATCAGAAATATTCTGTTCTCAATGCGCCCCAAAACTTCTTGGAATTAGAAATTCATCCGGGAATTAATTAATTGTGCTGTCTATCGTCTTAATAATATTACTACCATTTATTAATGAGACAAGATAATCCTGGCTTTGGATATCAATACACTACTATTGAAGTGTGGGAATCCTTTGTAATTGGATATTTTAGTGGGAAATTATTCTATGCTACTAAACTAATCATGGGAAAACATTGAATGATTTTGAATTTTATGAAATCTGCACGAAAAGTTGTATTTAAGACAGATAATGGTCGAGGGGCAGAGCTCTCGACTAGCAATCCGGAGGTCACGGGTTCAAATCCCGGCGTTGCCAGATACATTTTGTTTGACTGATTTGTGTTTTCTCAATTTAATAATTTAAAATTGTATGATTTGCGACCCGTTCCAGAGTAGAAGATACTCTCAATATTGCCTTGGTGTAAAACAACCATCCAGAATTTAAACTTGCTTAAAATTATGGCTGAATGATACAGAAGTTGAAAATCTTTTCCTATAAACTCTACGTAAACCTTCATGCACCACTTTTCAGAATAATTCTATTGTAACTTTAAGACTAACGTTATTTACTTTCTTGAAACAATAACAATATTAAACAAACTTTACGTGTCACTTTTTTACTACAATATTTTCATAGATATAGGTATAATGATATTTTCTTTGTTTTTTGGATGACACAATCAATTAAAACACAATTGAGTTTCTCTGTAAGGAAAAAGGTTTATTTTGTTAATCTCACGAGATTTACACAAATAAAAGTATCTTGTAACATTACCTGTAAGGACAGAAACGATATTTAATGTTATTAATTGCAATGTCGATTAATCACACTCAAGATAGTAATTACTTTTAACCATTGAAATTAATCTTGTCAATTTGCTTTATCATAGCACACAGATTATTTTTAGTATAGTTTTAATTTTTTACATTAACTCCACACAGGAGGCCATGAGACAGACATAGGGTTCCGTTTAAAAGTTTGTGGAATGTCACCTGTCAATTTAGGAATAGCTTTCGCAAGTGACGATACGTTTCCATTTTAGCAAATCCTTTAATACGCTAAATATTTAGTTCAGATGGTATGTAATGTGTTCAACCGTATTAAATGGTTTTATGACATCCACCCCACTTAGTAATTCAGAACGCACTAGATTGCATCTAGTTTTAATTAAGCTAAGTGAGGAGGATTTACAAAGCCGCAGGTGGAAATTTCCGGTTTGGAATTTCCAGTAAATAATGCATTTGATTGCATTCATACAATAATGTTGCAAATACCTCGACACAATAGGACGCATTTAAATGTATTAAATCCACAGAGGTCTTTGAGAAGTTGATGAAATGAATTTGGACATTGAAGTTACGTATGCAGTAGGAGTGAGAACAAAGAGAAATGGTTGTAAAAACTACTTGTCATCATGCGGCAAATGTCAACCCAGAACATTCTATATACACGTGTGCTGTACATACGGTGTATGTACGTTGTGTATATGCTGTATACAGGGTGTCCGGTGGTAAAGTGCATTAACTTCGGGAGGTGATTCTACATGATGGTAGGAGTAAAAAAGATTAACAACTTTTTTCGAAATTCCAACATTTTTTTCCCATTCAAAAAGACGTACCTACTAAAAATCCTCAGTGGGAGGTACGATCTTACTTGCTGAGAGCCTGCCGGGTGCCCGACTCGATTGTGATTGGCCCGTATTGTAACAGCGGAAAATAATAAATCTGGCCGTACACGCCGGATTAATTTTATCTTTTTACCTCAAAACTACCCCTAAAAGTTGGAATTTCCAAAAAAGTTATTTATCTTTTTTACTTGTACTATCATGTAGAATCACCTCCCGAAGTTATTGCACTTTATCCCCGGACACCCTGTATATACGCTGTAGGTTGGTCATAGTGTGTTTCTCATCTTTAGATTGTGCACCGGGACTGAAAGAATCAATGACATTAGGACCGCACGTTGTTCGCACATCGTTTCTACCTAAAGATTTTGTTTTGATGTTTGCAACCATTCAGAAAGACGCCTATAAAATGCATTGTGTATTTTTCAACACTGTTGAGTGTTCTGAAGGTTTTTTTTTCTGTATCCTTGTGTTATCTTATGCGTTAAATCAGCGTTATAAGGACAAATAAGAAAAAAAGGTTAAATCCGTCTGATATCGGAAGGCGTCCGTCATGCGTTATCGACTGTCAATTTTCTGTGATTTTCAATGGCTCTCAATTGCTTAATTTTAATCTCCGGTTAAATCGGCAGTTTACGACACATTTTGACAGTTTTCTTAAATGCGGTATTCCATATAAATACACCACTTACACCATTTACATCAAATCCTCAAAGTATTTACCCTAAAGTCAGAGATGATGGCGCCTTTACCGCGTAATCCTAGTGTGGTGATTGGATTATTTACCTACTTAAAAACACGAATTACTAATTATTATTTATTAAAACCACATACACATTACTGGTACTTATATGTATATATATAAACTATATATATATATTTGAAAACTGAAAACACCTGAAAAAAGTACATAAGCCTAATATGCGTTCATAAATGCGACTATCCGTTTGTCGTATTATTTTGATGTTTGTACGCGATGACATTCGATTCGCAAATTTTCCCGCGACTGACGGGATTGCTTGACGAGGATTCGCGGTAAAGGCGCCGTCATTTCTAACTTTAGGGTAAATATTTTAAGGATTTGGTGTAAGTGGTGTAAGTAAGCACAGTATTTATATTTATATGGAATACCCCATTTAAGAAAACTGACAAAATGTGTCGTAAACTGCCGATTTAACCCGCATTGCGCTGTCGCAAACCATACGGAATCACTCTCGGTCTCTGTGACCATAATATTAAGTCTCCAAATGTGAAAGTATTATCAAAATGTAAGGTATTATTGTTTTATAGTATTGAAGAAGAAGATGACACTAACTAAACGAAAATATTAAAGAGAACAAGACACAAAAAAATAGAAAAGATGACGGTTGATAATGGGACTCGAACCCAGAACCTCTCGTCTAACCGGAACGTGCGCTTTTACCAATTCAGCCATTGCCACCTTCTAAGGAAACGTCATAAATATCAATCGTATTATTTTATTATCAACAATATTATTTTCGACTAATTTTTGACTAGTTTTGTATTTTTCCGATCGCATATCCCAGAAAATATTAAAAAAATTTATTAAAAATCAGAGAGAATTTATTAAATATAGAAAGTCGCTAGATGTCGCTTTCTAATCTTTTGCCTGCTTATTTTAAAGTGGTTTGAAGATTAGATATTGATTTAAAAAATAAAAATTGTTATTTTTTTGGATTTGGTAGGTTTCGAACCTCCGTTCGCTAGATGTCTCTTTGGGCGCTGAGGGTCTGGCGCTTCATACCGCGGCGCTATTGAAGGCCCGTGTGTAGTCGTAATTTACCGCATTATATGAGAAGACCGTATTAGAGGTCCGTCAAATAATACATTTTTGTGACGTTTCAAATCGCTAAAGGGGCTAAAGATGTTTCACTTCAAAAAAGAATACGAACGATTTTTCTCCGGATAGAAAGGTCACAATGGATCTCTCAGTGGAATGAATGTATCGTATTTTCTAGCTTTTCATACGTGGACTCATTATATAATAAGCAACATGGAACACTTGAGGCTAAATAGGCGGCCACGTGGTCGCGGGATCGATAAGTCGAACGAGGTACGGCAGTTGCCGCCCACCTCACCGCCCGCCGCCCGCCCCCCCGACCACCCCTAGCCGCCCTACCGACAGCGCCCCCTACTCCATTCACACTAGTGCCCTTTTTCGGGAGTTTTTTGCCGGACGCCTACTAACCGATATTTGTAGCGAATTTCCAAGTTTGGTTGCACGTTTATAGGGGAGTTGACCATTTGAAGTCCGAATAAATATAGGAATTTGGAATACCGCGCATTTGTAATTACATATTAAACCTACAACTGAATTTCAAATTAAAAGGTAAAAGTTTTCAAAAATTATTATTATTTCTTTACATTAGCTCTACATTGTCTACACAGGAGGTCCTGAGGAAAAATCCCTCTATGGCCTATGTCATCTTTTGGTATGCTAGCTGGAGGTTATTTTTAGGTAAAAGGAAGGAGAGGATATTTTGGAAAGCAAAGTATGAATATAAGGTTAAAGTGTTCAGAACGTCCGGGTGGACAGATAAAAAGATCCCCTCAACCAGTCACTCACAATCTGGCCTGCCACGCAGTGGGTGGGCAAATGCATCCGCCGCCAAGAATTAGAAAAATCTAACACCATGAATCCGGGCACCCCTGCTAAGTCATAAAACGTAGTGTATCACTTGGGGTGACGTATGGCAAGGGTGTTGGATGTTCAATAAATGGTTCACGCCTCGCAAATTGAATATTATTGTCACTTTTCAAAAGTATTTGAATGTTGAATTTGATCGGTTTATGTTTTTGAATGTTGTTTGGTTTTGAATTATGTTTTGTTTAATGAATTATTACTTTATGAGTTTATTTATTGTTCTGTTAAACGTGGTGGAATTATATTGTATTAAATTGAAATTAAAACAATTTTTTAAATTATTTCCACATATTTATTTAACCAGTACCGGTTTCATCCTATTATGGAAATCTTCAGGCTGGCAATTGACATTCTTTTGTTAGAGAATTTTTATAAAATTTGGTAGGTAGGTACACAATATTAGAGTAGGTACATATGTTTCGGTTATTACATTAAATAATATTTACATTGGGAAAAAATATCAAATGAAATAATAATATAACAATGGTCACTATAGCAGAATAATCGATAATTTAATAAATTAAAAATAATGAATTGTCCTGCATATCACGTAGGACAAACCGGAAGAGAAGAATCAAACTGCACAAAAGAACACCTCACTAGTTGGGCAAATCAAAAGGGGGGGGGGGGGGGGGTGTTATGATCTATTAAACACAATCTTGCATTTACCAGAAAACAAAAATAATTTCTACAAAGATAGAAGTTTCTATATAAAAAAAAAAAAAAAAATTTTTTTTTGTCAGATAAGAAAATTACATAATTAAACTACACAACTGTTCCCTAAGGTAAATATGTCATGAATAAGTATCCGGAACAAAATGTTCAAGAATCATTAATACATACATCGCAAATCACTTAAAATAAACCAAGTAATTACAATGGATATATTAATGGCGACTGAGCACCATGTTCCAACTGCTTATTCACGACATATTTACGATCATTTTTTTTTTATTATTATTATTTTTTTTTATTTATTTTTTTTTTCATAGAAATTTCTATCTTTGTAGAAATTATTTTTGTTTTCTGGTAAATGCAAGATTGTGTTTAAAAGATCATAACACCCCCCCCCCTTTTTGATTTGCCCAACTAGTGAGGTGTTCTTTTGTGCAGTTTGATTCTTCTCTTCCGGTTTGTCCTACGTGATATGCAGGACAATTCATTATTTTTAATTTATTAAATTATCGATTATTCTGCTATAGTGACCATTGTTATATTATTATTTCATTTGATATTTTTTCCCAATGTAAATATTATTAAATATTATTTAATGTAATAACCGAAACATATGTACCTACTCTAATATTGTGTACCTACCTACCAAATTTTATAAAAATTCTCTAACAAAAGAATGTCAATTGCCAGCCTGAAGATTTCCATAATAGGATGAAACCGGTACTGGTTAAATAAATATGTGGAAATAATTTTAAAAAATTGGTTTAATTTTAATTTAATTATTACTTTAATTAAATGTTGGAATTTCAATATAATAGATATTTGATAAACCGAAATGCACGACAACTTAAAATACGTGTATGCTTGAACGTTATCATTAATATTTATTAAGAGCGTTTAACCAGCCAGCGGACGAAAATCCACATTTCGTCGAAAGTTGTTCTTACGATCGTGCAGGGCGGTTAGAATGAGAATGATTAATTATTCTCCGTACCAGCTTTTTTAAATTATAACCCAATATCGAATTCATTTCAATCCAAATTAGCTTTAATTTATACCTTCATCCAAAAATGCTGAAAGGCGTGATGATAAAACTATTAAAATAATGTACTTTTTCTAATTATTTTTTGATTATAAGTATTTATCATTTTTCAATAATGTCTAAATTTAATAAGAATGTTAAAAAAATCTGAAATATATTAGTTTGTAAGTGCGCAAATAAATACACAAATGGACCAATTTTCGTCAAGAAACACATGTACGAACATATTTTTTAATGATTTTATTGAAACTAAAATTAGAATTCTAAAATATGCGTTTGCTAGATAATGTATTGATTTATTTTACTGCATGATTATATTATTTGAAATGGGTGTGGTATAATACAAAATCTTTTTTGAAAATTTAACAAATCTGCCAAAGACCTATGGAATAACCTTATTAAACTAAAAATTTTTAAAAAATCTCAAATTTTATTACATGCCAATGCTAGATAAAAGAACAATCTTTCGAAATCCATTTATAATTTTTTGTGGAAAAGAGTCAATACGTCTAAAACCTAATTTGAAAATGACATATTTCTGGTTTTCTCTGGTAATGCCCTCTTAATAAAACTTTGCACAACAAAGCTGAAAATATGGATAAATTCCGCGTCTGTGCATTATGGCATTATTATACGCTGTACAATTTTTCTTTGCGTTGATTCGCTGTCCAGTGTTTAGCGTGAAATAGTTGGGAAACGGTCACAGAAGTGGCATCTGACCATCAATTACAGAAACTTTTGGAAGAGCGATCCTTCAGCAGGTTGATGAGGATTAAACGTGGCTACAAAACTTCCACGTCACTAAAGGGTTGACTAAGACAGACAGCTTTAACGAACGCTTAACTGGACATTTTATGCGTAGAAATATATTGATTAACTAACTAACCGTCACATAATTTACTGCCGGTTTAGGCAGATAGAATGGCAAACCAGATAAACCCCGTCTAGGCACACCTGTAATGCTTCATCCACTTTCATACATCTTCTCATACTTCTCTTATTTCGATTCTTGACATAACCTGACTCATATTACTTACCCGAAGTATGTGATTGATGTCTTCACTTGCGCGTCATATTCTTACCGAGTGGTACATGCTCTGAGTATCGCCCTGGTGAAAGACCGTAATTTAGAATCGAATCGTTGCTAGAAATGGATTTTTTTTACATTAGCTCCACACAGAAGGCCCTGAGGAAAATAATTCCCCACAAGGCCTATGTCGTCTTTGGGGATGCTGTGTGGAGGGTCTTTTTAGGAAAGGAAGGAGAGGAAGTTCTGGGAAGGAAAAGGGTACTAGAGGTGGGAAGGAATCTGGGTAAATTTGTCCAGGAGTGATGGACATATGAATCCATCCCTCCCACTGCGGTGCAAGGCGGTGTTCCGAGAGATTACGGCTGGAGAAGTCAAAGGGACTCCCTCAGCCCGATCCTCTCTCCCGATCCGGCCTGCCATGCAGCTGGTGGGCAGATGCATCCACCGCCAAGACCCGGACGAACCTTACCCCATGAAACAGCGCATCCCTGCTAAGTCACCAAACGTAGCGAACCACTTGGTGGAAGAGGTGTTGGTTAGGGAACGTACCCAAACTACTACCAACTTTTTGCAATTTTTAACCCCCCCCCCGGTGACCAAAAACCTAAGCCCGCCGCCGCTCATTTGTATCAAGAGTGTAATTTTGAAGACCCCCCCCCCTAAACGTGTCACGTGTCACGTAGTATGGGTACGTTCCCTTATCCAATAAAAGGTTGCCGGGGCGGCGGTACCCATACCGTGATTTAATCTTGTTTGGTAACTAGATCTGAAGAGCGAGGTATTTAGAGACTATGTCCGCCATAGTCCCTCTAGCTCCGAATAGATGGGGCTCTTGTATTTTTATTTTCGGTGTTTATACAGGGTGCCTGATGGTAAAGTGTGTAAACGTTGAGAGATGATTCTACAGGATGTGGTAGAAGCAAAAAGTTAAAGAAGAAATTCTAACTTTTTATTCTCGTACAAAAATATTTCTCCATATAAGAATATAATTTTTTTCATACAAAAAAAAACATCATCTTTACCTGAAAACCACATTAAAAGTTACTTAGGGGGCATACATTAATTACGTGAGCAGTTTTTTTTCCAATCTAGACTCCCCCCCCTTGGTGAGATAAATTTGGGACACTTCGTATATGCTTTTCAAGTAACGTGAGATTTTGCTGGACCCCCCCTCTTTTGAGCTCACGTAATTAACGTATGCACCCTTACCTTTAAAAACTACCTTGTTTTAAAAGAAAACTGCTTTAGCACGTTGTGATTTAAAACTCGATGAAACGAAAAAGCCACACTAAATGAGACAAACACATACATCTACAGTATTTAGCCTGCGAGAGAAAGAGATACAATAATCGGTCTCTTCTTTGTGCGGTGTTTCGTAGCCTATCTGTCTCCTCTTAATGGGGTGCTTCGTAACCACCCCATTCTTGTTTACTTTAGTTTTCTGTAGGTTACACTTCTACAGCGTGTGAACTGCACACTTATTTATATACTTCTCGAAATTTGTGCACTTTACCCCCAGACAACATGTATAAAAAAACTTTTCCACTTAGATAAATTAATAAAATTATCATTTTTAGAATTTAGAATTTTTAGAATTGTTGAAACATAATATGTAGGTATTTTGATAGATCTTTGACACGTTCAAGGTAAATGAGGTACCGCATAAGTGGAGAAATAAATATGAAATGTTACCAGATCTTTCTTAGGTTAACTGAACCTTAACAAAGTCCTAGGTCAAAGATAACGTAATAATTAATCCGCCATCTGGATATAATAACGTGAATTATTGTAATCGACAGAGATACCACGCGGTACTTTAGATATAAGGCCCATTGAAAGCAACCAGTTGGAAAACAAATAGTCCCTGGAAGACACATTGTTTTAGTCGTTATGGTAGATTGGAAAAGCATGAAAAAATTTATATGGTTATGGAATGCGTTCAGGGTTGGCAAACATTTGGACGTATTTGTGAAATCTTTCTACTGACAAAAATCTGATTACAAATTTCATATTATTTAAGAAATGAGATGAGAAATTCAAAACCTACATCAAAACGAAAAATTCTTGATTTTAGATTTTTTTTTTTTTTTTCAATTATTTCTGGCTTTCACCCTTCAAGGGTGTTCTAGGCCATCATTTATAATTACAGAGAAAGGAAAGGTGAATTTATATATTAATTTTATTTAAATGTGCAAATTTCAGAATTTTATGGAAGATTGGAGTAGAGTTCAGACTTAGAAGAGATGAGATGTTGAATGGAGGAGAGGCAATTTTTGATAACGCTTGATAGAAGAGAGGATATTTATTTAGAGAGGGACAATCAAAAAATATGTGATCTAAAGTTCCCACATCTAGACCACAGAACGTACAATCTGGGGAGTCAAGCACATGAATTTTATAAAGGTGAGAAGGAACGGAACAATGTCCGATTCTCATACGAATAAGTAAGGAAATTTCTTTTTTGGAAAAATGGGGGAATTTTTGAAACCACGGTTTTGATGGGATAGTCCTTTGTATTGAGGCGTAGCGGGCACCCTTGGATTGACTAGCAATGTTCCAATACTCTGTCCAAACATTGCGGGATCTATCTTTGATGATGGAAAAAATATCAGACAGGGGAATATGGTTTACGAGGGTAACGGTAGGGTTAGACGCTCCTTGTTTTGCCAAGGAATCAGCAATATCATTACCCACTATGCCAACATGTCCAGGAATCCAAATCAGAGTGACAGTTTTTCCAGAGCTTTGAATGGAGGTTATCAATACTCGAATAAGACATACAAAGTGATCATCAGGATGAAGAAGAGGACTTGTTTTAAGTTTTTGGAGGGAACTGAGAGAGTCAGAGAGAACAAGAGAATGTTCAAAATTATTTTTTATTATATATTTGAGAGATTCAATAATCGCAATGCACTCGGCAGAAAATATTGAAAATTGGTTTGAAATTGAATAAAATATTCTTTCATTAGAATTATTGTGGTAAACGTTAATACCAATACCACAGTTAGGAGAGTCCGGAGATTTGGAGCCATCAGTAAATAAAAGAGAAGAGTTGGGCCATTTAGAAGAAATAATGTCATTGAACATATTATTGACAGTACGGGCTGGGAGATTGGAATGACTTTTAAGGATGCCGATCCCCTCTAAAATCGTTGGGGATAGGGTGACGTGACTATATTTTAATTTGTACAAAGGAAGAATATCATTTTTGATAATTTGAAGCTCTGAGAGAGAGCGAAAATTTTTACAAATGGCAGGGAGAGGTTTAGTTCGAGCTCTGATTGTAGATGAATGTGTTGAGTCGTTGAACAACGAGACTCTGGGAATAATCTGATGACTTTTAGAATTTAAACATTTAAGAACAAATTTGTCAGCAAATAATTGACGCCTTAAATAAAGAGGAGGATCAGAACATTCTACTTGAAGGGAATTGATGGGCGACGATTGCATCGCGCCAGTTATTATTCGCAATGACTTAGATTGAATTTTGTCTAATTTACTGAGTGCATTTTTGGATGCAGTACTAAAAAGTGGGCAGGCATAGTCGAGATGACTTCGAATAAGTGCATTGTAGAGCAACTTAATGCAGATAGGATGAGCACCCCACCAAACGCCAGTCAATGATCTGATAATATTTAATTTTTTTTCACATTTAGTAACTATATTATTAATGTGGGAAGACCATTTAAGTTTCCTATCAAATGTTACTCCCAAAAATTTTACTTCGGAAGCATTGGGGATTGGCGAGTTTTTAAATAAAATTTGAACAGGGGGATTATTATGACGATTTGAGAAGGTAACACACTGACTCTTTTGTACTGAAAGTTCAAGACCATTTAAAGTAAGCCATGTGCAAAGGGCATCCATGGCTTCATTAAGATATTTGACGGCGGATGGAATGATTTTGGATGATAAGAAGAAAGCTATGTCATCTGCGAACTCAACGACTTTTACTTGAGGGGGAATGGTGACATGCATATCGTGTGTGTATATATTATACAGTAAGGGGGATAATACATCGCCTTGGGGTAAACCCTTCCAAATTGACCTACTCTGAGGAGTAACATCTGGTAGCTCAATGAAAATTTTCCTATCGAGAAAAAGATTAATAATAGATTGGACAAACATGAGGGGTAAGCCAAGGCCTAAAAGTTTTTTTTTAAGAATTGGGATGGAAACATTGTCAAAGGCGCCTTCTATGTCTATAAAGACTGCAAGACATACTTCTTTGTAAGAAATGGATAAATTAATATCAGTGCTGATGATGGCAAGGTTATCTTGTGTAGATTTCTTTTTCCTAAATCCAAATTGGGATGGAGAGAGAAGATGATTACTCTCGACGAAAAATTCTAACCGGTTTTTAATTAATTTTTCATAAATTTTACTAAGGGTGGATGAAAGAGCAATTGGCCTATAGTTGGATCCAGAATTGGGTGATTTGTTTAATTTTAGAATTGGGATGATTATTTGAGAACTCCAGTCATCAGGTATTATGCCAGTCTGGAAGATTTTATTTAAGATGCTTAAAAAGTGATTTAGAACATTATCATTACTATTTTTGATAATGCTATAAGGTATACCATCTCTGCCTGGAGATGAGTCCTT
The DNA here is from genome assembly GCA_929108145.2 of Limnephilus rhombicus. Classification (NCBI taxonomy): domain Eukaryota; kingdom Metazoa; phylum Arthropoda; class Insecta; order Trichoptera; family Limnephilidae; genus Limnephilus; species Limnephilus rhombicus. Next base: position 15,083,709 of record OV815270.1, read on the forward strand.
GACTGTTGATAAACAATTTTTTAATTCAATTAAAGTGAATGGAGAGTCAAGCCAATGATCAGACATAGGAGTGTTGTGGATTGGAGTTATTTCATCTAAGTTAGGTACAGAAGGGGGGGCAATTTTGTCCAAGAACTCGTCCATCCATTTAGAATGAGAAGCTCGAGGAGATGTTGGACTGAAGGAGGATCGAAATCTTCGAATCATAGACCAAACTTCCGAAATTGGAGTGTTCGGAGATACTGAACTGCAGAAGTTGTACCACCCGGATTTTTTTTTTGACCTCAATACCCTTTTGGCATTCGCTTCGGCATTTTTGTATATGAGATAGTTCTCCATAGTCATATTGTGACGATAGAAAAGAGATTTAGCTTTCCGAATTCTCACTACTTTGGAACATTCCTCATCCCACCAGGGAGTTGGAGGGAGTTTTTTGAGAGATTTGGTTTTAGGGGGAGGATTTGATTTATTGATTGCAGTTACGAGCATTGATTTGAAGTTATCGTAGTCATCTTTGACAGATAATGTATCGGTATAGGATAAATTTTGTATAAACTTATCCATATGTGAGTTAAATCGGCAAGGGTCGGGGGACACCACCCACGAGGAGAGAGGTGCCAGATTAATAGAGCATATGGAGAGATCCACTGCACTGGGGTTTGTGTTGGGGCGAGAGATTCTAGTAGGAGATCCGTCATTCAAAAGAAAAAGGTTGGATTCATCTAGGAAATCCATCACACTTCGACCGTCTCGATCACAGAAAGCAGAACCCCAGACGGGAGAATGGGCATTAAAATCACCCAATAAAAAGAAAGGAGGGCTTAGTTGACGGACAATTTGCAACCACGCTTGTTTATTGAAGTGCGATGTTGGGGGAAGATAGATAGAAACAAAGGAAGTGTCCTTTATTTTAGCTGCAACCATTTGAAAGTCAGCATTGGGGGGTTTGATATTATTTATTGGGAAAAACGGAAGGGATTTTTTAATAAAAAGGGCAGCACCTCCGCCCGTACCTTCCGGGCGATCATCGCGGAGACAGGAGTACCCTCCCACATTAAAGTGGGTGGATGGAGTAAACCATGTCTCCGAGACAGCAGCCACAGAAACAAGGTTTGAATTTAATAGGTTAAGAAGGTTTGATTTGTTAGAAATAGCACTGCGGCTATTCCACTGAAGAATTCTGACATCTTGAAGAGCCATTTTGAATAAATGATTTTAATGTGGAAATAATAGAAGCAGCGTTGGACGGTAGATTAGTTTGAGAAGAAATTAGGTCAATTAGAAGCATAATAAGAGTTTGAATAAATGAAGAATTATCTTGGGAGAGTTGTTCAGAAAGCTTTTGATAGTTTGTTGAGGATGAATTATAATTGTTTGCGCACCCATTTGTGGCGTGTGAAAGAGGAGAACCATTGGGATTTAAGAGAAGTGAGTTGTGTTGTTGCTGATCGTATCCACGAGCCTGTTTAGAGATAGGGTTTTTGTATGTGAATTTTGTTGAACGGGAAGATGTTGAGGAGGAGGCGAGAGGGTTGGATGAAGAGTTACTGGATAAAACCTCGGAAAATGATTTTTTGACAGGCGGGAATAATTTAGAAGCCTGCAGAAAAGACAAGTTCTCAGAGGCCATAGAAATTTTTATATTTTTTTGGCGAGATTGTTCGGGGCAAGAAGAGTTAATGGCGGAATGAGCGCCTAAGCAGTTAAAACATTTAGGTGAAGAGAGAGAAGAACATTGGTCAGCCGAGTGGTTTTCTCCACATTTGAAACATCTGGGAGGGGATCTGCATGCAGCTTTGGTATGACCAAAACGGCAGCAGTTGTAACATTGAGTGGTGGGATAAGTGTACATTTCAACTGGTAAGGAGTTGAAAAATAAATAAATATGGGAGGGAAGAGATTGTCCTTCGAATGTGATGACGACAGATTGGGAGGGCTTCCAGGAAACGATGCCCTCAGAGGTGTCCTTATAATTTAGCCTCCTGGCTTTTATGGGATTGCCGATATGTTGGGGGGTTGAAAGTGAGGACAGGATTTCTGGAATGGACAGATCGGTCGAGATACCCCTGACCAGGCCCATTCGAGTGACATTGAAAGTTGGGATGTACGCCTTGAATTTAGAATTTGATGAAATAAATATATTTTTGATAAAGTTGTTGGCGGCTGAACCTGACAGGAATTCAACAGAGATTCGGAAGCGACCCTCGGCTTTAACACCTCCAGGTTTAATCGAAAGGTTCTTGTTATTTGAAAGAAATTTACCAAATTCAAGAGGATGGATGGTTTTACCTTGTTCAGTTTTTTGCGCATATATAATGAAGGGGCCACGGGAATGAGTAGAGTAAAAGATTGTTGGAGGAGGTTGAGGAAGAGCTGGAGGGGACTGAGAAGACAAAGGCGAGTCATGTTTTTTTGGGGAAAGGGGACTAAATTTTCTTTTTTTAATTGAGGTTAGGATGACAGATTCATTGTCTGAAATGTTTGAATGTTCTGAAAAGTCTATTTTATCTGAAATGTCTCCATCTGGAGGGTCAGGAGGGGGATCTGGGGGCTTTGTAAGGGGTACAGGAGGGAAATCCTCCTCCATTGTTCAAAAAATTACAGCTAATATAAAAAGTGACAGAAGTAAAAAAATTATATAAATATCTGAAAATGAGCAGCAAGAAGTGACTCCTGGAAGATCAGGGGGGAGAAGATTCCAACACACTAAACTTTTTACAGCCAAAACACAATAAAAAGATTGGTTTAAGAATATTTTTTGAAAGAGCAAAACAAAAGAACTGATGACAGCCAAATCTTGATTTTAGATTAAAGTAGAGGTATTTAAGTCATACAATGTCGTTTGATTTCAGGAACAATGTAATCGTATTCCGAGATATTTTATTTTTTCTTTACTACTTATGTGCATACAATATGAGTTACAGAGTGAAATACGTTGACAATTTCTTTCGTGAACCTTATGTTTATGCTTTAAGTTTACATTTATATTTGAACAATTATCTGTTGGGAATGGAATTTTATTACAGAAAATGAGTTTTTTCAACATTTAGCGAGAATAAGTTTTCGTGAAACCATAGTTTTATGATATTTATTGCATTATTTGCAGATACTTCGGCATCTTTTCAAGAATTTCCTTCAATAGTTATCAATACTTTACTGTATCATCCGCATAATACAAAATATTTCCAAAGATTGGGAGTTCATAAAGTTCATTATCACAATATCAAATATCAATAGTTTAGGGCCTAACACAATTCTTCCGGACCCTCCTCTCTTGTAAAAGACTCTCCACACAGCATCCACGAATCAAATACTGAAGACGAAATATGCCCTGAGGGAAATCATTTTCCTCTGAGCCTTCTGTACGGAGCTATTGTAAAAAAATCTTCGATTTATTACTTCCAGTAAAAAAGATTTGTATTTTTTATGGAAATCTTTGACTAGTGTTGTCACTTAGTAAGTAAAATATCACAAGTGTTGAGATGTTTTACTTACACGAAAACCTTCATATACGTATCGATAAGAGCTTTAGGTACGCGTGCCACAGGTACACCCCGGTTAACCCAGGTCTTCAAGCACCTCATCCATAAATCTCCCTGCCTTTATCTCTGGCAGTTATCTGAGGGCATGTCGAGTATCGGAGCCCGATCACGCCGCCTCGAGTGCCACAAATCATGATAACGTCAACGATCGGGCGATTGCTACCGCGCTGGAGTGACGCCAGACTGGCATCGCATTAGGGGAGTTCAGTGTTCAGTTCAATACCGTTCAGCACAGCACAGGTAGAGAACTGAGGTGAAGATTTCCACGGTCTTTTTGTGTTTTTCATCCCTTTCGCAGTGGGAAAAGACGATCGAATTTAAAATTCATGTTTCGTATTTGAAATGTATTTTTCTAAACGAAACCCTTTTTTGCATATCTTATGCTTTTTAAACGAAAAGGAGGAGGTTCTCAATTCGACTGTATTTTTTTATTTTATGTTTGTTACCTCAGAACTTTCGACTGGGTGAAAGCTGGTGCTTCCCGTGTGGTCCCATTTTAATTTGGTCACGTTCTGGCAATGGCATCTATAAGAAAATCATATAAGTCTTAAATTAGCATCAAGTATGTGCGCGACAAATGGACGAATAACTCAATATCACGCCAACCGATTTTGATCATTGTTTTTTTTTATTGGAAAGGATGTTCTTTAAGGGTAGTTTGGTGAGAGTTTGGTTAGGTTCTGATTATGGGATCCATGACAAAGTAACCGAACACTCCAATTCTTAAGAGCAAATTTACGATACTCGGCCAAATCTTAATAAAATTAGTTAGTGTACTTCAGATTCACTAAAAATCAAAAAATTAAACAAAAATTTTAACAAAACAAAAAACAACTTAAAAAAATGCACTAAAAAGTAAAAAAAATATTTCGTATTCTACTACAACTTAATAATCAACTAACTTTTTCTACTCATCAATATGTAGGTACGATTGTTATTTTTGGAGTCGGTGTCAGCCAAGGTACCCGGCCCGGCGTGTTCACAAGTCGCGCGTGCAACACAAGCACATTTCACCTATAACTATGTATGTAGTTACAAACCTACCTTGGCTGACACCGACTCCAAAAATAACAATCGTACATATTGATGAGTAGAAAAAGTAAGTTGATTATTAAGTTGTAGAAGAATACGAAATTATTTTTTTACTTTTTAGTGCATTTTTTGAAGTCGTTTTTTGTTTTGTTAAATTTTTTGTTTATTTTTTTGATTTTTAGTGAATCTGAAGTACACTAACTAATTCGATTAAGATTCGGCTGAGTATCGTAAATTTGCTCTTAAGAATTGGAGAGTTCGGTTATTTTGTCATGGATCCCATAATCAGAACCTAACCAAACTCTCACCAAACTACCCTTAAAGTACATCCTTTCCAATAAAAAAACAACCCGGTTTCGCTCAGGAAAACATTCGAGAGTGTTCTGGAATGTTCCACAATGATGTTCCCGATTCCCTATTCCCAAACATTCCACGATATACTCCTCCACTCCTTTCAGAACTTTCTAGAGCTCTGTGGAACATTCTAGAACTTTCCGAAAGACTGTTCTAGAAATTTCAAGAGGGCGAAAATTCCAGCCCTTATATCTTCAAAAGCACGCAGGTAAAAACGGAAACCGTCATCCTGGAGGGGGGAAAGAGATCTACCACACCATATAATTCCCTTGACCGTACCGGGACTCGTTTCTGAGTTTTTGCGAGCCGCACACTTTCACATACTTTCTTTTACAATATAAATTGATTAGTTATAAAAACTAATAAATAGTAATTTGTGTTAATTATGGGTGACCAGACAACTCAGAATGAAACTAACTCAGAAGCACCTCAGAAAGGTCATTAAGAGTGATGATAAAAAATGGTTAAATAGGTTGAGTTAGGTTTTAGAGTTATCGGCTATTTTAAAATATTTTTTTCAGTGGCTTTTAATGATCTTTCTGAGATGTTTCTGAGTTGGTTTCATTCTGAGTTGGCATGGAACCGTAATTATGACATCAAAAAATACAGGCGTAGGACAATTAGTGTAAGAAATATTTTTTGTTTTGTTTTTGACTATCATTCATTAAATAATGTATCATAACATACCATACCTACCTATAAATTATTATTATGATATTTGACGTCATCGAACTTGCAAAAAGGTCTCACTGCTTATGATCTGCTTTCGGGATTGGGAGGTGTGTTGGATTTTTTTGATATTGGTTAAACGCCAAAGTCTCTAAAACACAAATCCTTAAAAAGTGCGATTTTATAAAATGTTAACAATCGATTTTAGCGGTTTGTGATTTAAATGAGTTACCTGGTGGACTCTTTCTACATATTACTGTTTAATTTCACCTCGTCTGGCGTTTATATTTTTAGAGACAGGCATTGTCGGTCGTAGCATAATGGATAGCAAATTATAACTTCGTTTAGTAGACTAAACAATCAACATCATAAACATTTAAATAACTTTGCATTCATTTGTGAAAGTTATTTCAAACTAAACAAAAACAGAGACCCAAATTTGTTGAGACTTTAAAACTCACCAAATTTGGGCCAAAAAATCTGTACGACATACAGTATCGACGTGTTGCAGACAACCTGCAAATATGTAAGTCACTTTTCATTTACGTAAATATCCGAAGAGGATAAGAAGCTTGCGGCTGATACATGTGACTGTAGGCAAAAGAAAATGAGCAGATTTCTCAAAATATCAAAATAAGTGTATCCCAACAACCGCTGTTTGTTTTGGATTGTATTCAGACTAGCCATGACAAATGTTGTATACACGATGTACAAACGCGTACTTGCAATGAACTTATCGTGTCGTGTCGTTAGTCCAGGTCTAGGAAGTAGACTGGCTGAACACGATACGACAACAGGGGTAATTATAATTATTGCGGGATAGAATTTGCAACGCTCTGAGCACGTTTCCAGAAATATCTAGTTCTAAAAACAAATTACTTTGGGTAATATACTCACAATAGAAGATAATACTACATTGGCAACGTGTGGGAGAGGCGGGCATTTCAGTTTGTTTATATGACGTGTAGAAACGGAAACAGTTTGTTCCAAAAGGAAAATTAACTATTCTCGAAACTTGACTTTTTTGTTCGGCACACTGATCTTTACTTCAGCAATCTTTTCTTTCAGTGTTCTCCTTCATAATTAGTTCTAACAAGTTATTTTTTTTTAACTAATGAAACTTTGTAATATTAATTCTTAGAAGTATTATTTACAAGGGTACAGCGTTTTAATTTTCGTAATATACTAATATTTCGTAACAACACAATATTTATTACGATAAGCGTGTAAACAGAATAGGGCAATATCGTCCAAACCGGAAGACTTACTTTTTTTAAAACCAACGCGTTTAATCGCTTTTGGTTTAAAGAGGTTTCAAAAAGTTATTTTTTGATACAATGGTTTTTTATTTTTTTTTAACATTATTTTTTAGAGAAAGGAAGGAGAGGAAGTTCTGAGGAGGATAAAGGTAGGAGGGTGGGTAGGAATTTGGGGGTCAGTATATCAGTAATCCTTTCCCTCCTCAGTGGTGCAAGGCGATGAACCGAGAGAGTCTGGCAGGCGAAGTCAAAAGATCCCCCTTAACCAATCTCTCCCTATCGCAACAGGTGGGCAGACGCATCCGCTGCCAAGACCTGGACAAACCTCACCCCTGCTAAGTCACCAAACGTAGCAAACCACTTGGGGTGACTTACGGCAGGGATGTTGGTCATCCAATGAATGGTTCCCGGGACAGCGGTACCTGTACCCGCCTCCCAGATTGCAACCTCACCCCATGAACCCGGGCACTTCTGCTAAGTCACCAAACCTAGCTAATCACTTGGGTGACGTATAGCAGTGGTGTTGGTTATCCAATAAATAGTTTCCGGGCGGCGGTACAAATTGCTATGTAGTAAAAAACAATTTCGAACGGAACGGTGTCGAAGAAACAATTTATAATTTTTGTAAAATAAGGAACTCCAGTAAAAAATATTATGGCTTTAAAAAAATATGTTCATATAGACCAATAAACGCTGATTCTGAATATATTCTGACGACCTCCGTAGTCCAGTGGGTAAGACTCTTGATTCACAATCCGGAGGTCGCGGGTTCGAACCCGGCATGCGAAAATAAATTTTATTTGATGAATTTGTGTTATTTCACAATTAATTCATTAAAAATAATATATAGTATATTTGCGGCATGTTCCAGAGTGGAAGATACTATCAGTATCGCCCTGGTGTAAGACCACCATTCAGAATTGAAACGTTGCTTGAAAATGACTTTAGCCGTGTTTGGTGACCAGATCTGAATAGCCAGGTACTTCCCAACCTTCCTCTTCCCCACCTCCTTCCCCTACCCACTACCTTGCCTCACAACATACCCCAATTGGGCATGCCAAAGTCTCACTGGCTCCAGACGGGAGCAGTTGAGATTCTTGTGCGGTATTCACTGTAAAAAAATATATATAAGTTTTATTTCATAATATTAAACGTAGAGTTCTTAAAAAATTATTGAAAAGTGCATTTTTAAACCTCTCGTCAAAACACACTGTAAAGTTGGAATTACTGAATGGTTAGTGCTGACGTCACGCGTCACCAGTCATTGTATTGAAATCTTTGATTATGTAGGTATGACATAAGCCATCAATATTAACAACATTTCATGTTATTCGTTATTTCATACTGTTTATAGAGATTTAGTCGTTGTGTTTATTGAAACAATATTTAAGCCTAAATAATTCAGTATCAAAAATAGAGGTATCTCTATTAGTTTATCTCTATTATTTAAAATATTGAAAAACTACTGCACAAAAAAATAGTAATGCTACTTCTAGGGAGAATGCTTCGAATAACGCTATTCAAAATGGCGGCACTTGATCAGCTGATTGCCCAATCCTATAGTAATTTTTCAGGAGTGATGACGTCACACGATTCACCGTACATACAGTGGTCTTAGGGGGATATTGAAAAATTAAAACTTTGACAATTATTTTAACTATTAAAACTAACTCTAAAAATAAATAAAAAAATGCAGTTATTTAAGTTAGAAGGTCATTATTCATTAAAAAAAATGTACTGGAGTTCTCTATTCAACGACGTAGGGCAAGGTTAAAAATAAAATACACAAAAAGTGATGTGTATTTTACTGGTATAGTTATTTTAATAAGCCGTGACTTGGAGCTATAATGAGGGTGCCACGCTCTTACGCTAGAAAGCTTTTGGGTAAAAAGTTTCCAGAGTAAGCTTCGCAGTACAGGAAGCACGTAAAATAGCTGCTGTTTAGAGATTTAAATAATATATTATTAAAGTGTTTTGCAATGCAGACAGTGTTGGTGAAAACAGATGTGCTCTGCATCGGCTTTGTAGGCCTTTTGGAGGTGTGCCATGTGCTTTAAAATGTATGGAAGTAGGTATGCAGAATTATTAGCAAAGGCTTTGCGCAGCCTAACGAAGGAAAATGGGTGTGGCGTATGAAAATAGTTTTAATGCGGTATTTTTAATTACGTTTGTTTCGTGTTGTTACGGAGAGTACCTATTTATTAATGTAGATGTCAAAGTATTATTTGAATCGTATACGATAGAGATATTTTTTATTCTTGTAACATTGAAAAACCAAACTTTCTTTGCTTGTGAAGATTAAATATTTATAATAGCTCCACACAGGAGGCCTTGAGGAGATAATATTACCGAAAGTCCTATGTCGTCTTTGGGAAAGGAAGGAGAGGAAGTTCTGGGAAGGAAAATGATATGAGGGATGGGTACGAATCTGGTGCAACGTATTCTAGAGTGACGGACGTATAAACCCATCCCTTCCACTACAGTGCATGGCGATGGGTCGAGAGAGTCCGGCTGGAGAGGTCAAGGTTATGTCTTCCTCAAGCAATCCTCAAGCAAGCAGGTCTTCCTCCTGATCCGGCTCGCCACGCAGTTTATTGATTAACGCATTCGCTACCAAGATCTAGACAAGCCTCACCTCATGAACCCTTAGCGAACCAAAAGTTGCGAACCACCTGGGGTGACATGGGTGTTGGTTATCTAATAAATGCTCCCTCGGGCGGCGGTACCCAAGCCCGCCTCCCAAATTGCAGAAATGTGAAAGTAATCATGGTAAGACAAATCAAATTTAATAATTAACCTTATAGTAACCCAACCTACTTTTCAAAAAGTATGTCTACATATTTTCACTTCTCTGCGGGAATCGAACTCGCAACCCTCGCTCACTCAGAGTCAAATTAAAACACTACTAATAAATAACTTAACAAAGAATTAAACCTTGAGATGGAAAACAAAGCAAATTATTGTAACAGTCAATAAGTTATTTATGCGGTGCCAAAACCTGTCAAAGGTGTCATTTTTGCAAACCGAACACATAATTTAACCACCAAGTAACCAAAGAAGCGAGTAACGTATTGTAAAATCTTTACTTAAATATAGATATAATTTATATTTGACTACAACCCAAAACTTGTTTGAAATTTATATTGATGTAAAGATTAAGATTTGTGAAGTAAATATACATTAAAAGTTAAATTAAAAAAATGTCTCTAGAATGAAGGTTTTCAGTTACGAAAATATTTTGGGTATAAATTACTTCATGGTGGAAATTTATTACAAGGAAGCGGTGTATACAAAGTTCTTTAATATAAACAGTTTTTGGGCGAATATTTACATTAAATTTGTGTAATAGGTCTTCAAAGAAATTTCAGGTCACATGTATAGAAGATAAACCTAAAAAGATACAAAGAAAATATGTAATTTATGTTTTAATATAGCAACCAGTTTTTTTTGTGGAAGTATTTATTTTAATAAATTCTTCCAGAAGTACTGCGATAAGAGAGGGTAAGGCTCAATCCGTTTTATTAAATGCGTGACATTGTTCTCGTACGTAAACGTAGATATCCATGCGTGTATTATTTTTTTGTTATTTTTATTCAAGACTTTTCGATCATTTATAAATTTATATTTTAACAACAAATGGCCGCATCTCCATTACATATTAAATTGTAATATAATAAGACCACGTAAGAAAAAAAAATGGGAGGCGGGTATGGGTACCGCCACCCCCCCTTTGTTGGATAACAAAAACTTCTGACATGTCATTGCAAGTGGTTCGGTACGTTTGGTGACTTAGCAGAGGTAGGTAACTGCGTGGCAAATTGGATCGGAAGAGACTGGCAAGGGAGACCTTTTGAACTCTCCAGCAGAACTCTCTCGGAACGTGGGAGGGATAGATTAGTACGTCTGTCACTCCTGGACACGCTGATCCGCGTATACCTACCCACTCTTCAAAGAAGTTTCCTCCCCGAACTTTCTCTCCTTTATTTCATAAAATGCCTCTCACAGAGCATCCCCAAAGATGACTAGGTCCTGAGGGGATTTATTTACCTGTGTGTAGAGCTAATGAAAAAAGGAATTAAATTCAAAATGATTAGCTTGGATCTTTAAATTTTTAATTCTTTGATTTTGATCATCCCCTAATTCAAAACAAGTACTTTGTTTTTTTTTTTTCGTTATTTGTTTTTGGGGTGTTATGCCGTGTTGCGCTACCTCCTTCTTTAGCCAACGTTTCGGACATCGTTGCAGTGTCGATCATCAGGGCAGATCCGGTAGATGTGTACTTTGTTTCTTCATTGCATTCTTCAATGATTTGGACAATTTTAAGTGTGTAAGTATTTTATTTACTACTCCACTTTGTTAAGAATATTCCGTCAATATCTTCGTATCGAAATGAAAAAATAAATATGACGCTAATGTAAATGATATTGGGAGCCGAAAATGGAAATCGATCCTGTACTTTCTGACAAAAAGCCGTGCTTTTGCACACACCGCATGACACCGAGATAAAAAAGTTATTATGATAATAAACTTTTTAAAATCCCTACATTTAATACTAAGCACATTCAAAATTCCTATCTTTATCTAGGCATAATCTATTATAACAACCTCCCATTAAAATTAAAAACCATCGAAAATATGCAGGAATTTAAGCCCAAATTAAAAAAATTACCTTAAACTGCTATAAAAGTCCCCAATATGTTTACTTTTTATCTTAAAGTCTGCTATTTTATAAATCATTCATTCCCTCTTTTTCTTTCATTTCTTAGTTTCTATATCTCTGAATCTACTATTGTATAAATCTTGCGTTCTTTCTTACGTATCCTTAACTTACTTATTACAATAATTTTTGTTACTAACTTACATGATTCTTTCATTTATAATGATTCTCTTAAATTTATATTATGATCTTTTAAACTCTTCAGGATTTTTATTTTAAAATTTATACATGATTTCTTAACCTACTTATTATATTATATATAATTGGAATCGTTTAGTAGCTTCAGGCCCTCCCGCTGTCTTCTGGTGGCGATGCATTCTGTTATGAAGAAAGTGGGTGCAAAAATGGAACGCCCGCGCCGCGCCGGGTTGGAGGGCCCCATATCCGGACAGTAATGACCATAATGCCAGTTATACAGTCCGCCCCAAGGGCAGCAGTCCTTATCACGGATAAAATACCCCGGATTACTGGGCCTAAGCACCCAACCAACATCCTGGCAAAAAGTTACATACATGTTTCAAACGATGTTTCACGGGAACGTTCTTAACACAGTGGTTGTGTAAAAGGGATGTTTTAATGATGGTAAGGAAAATAAAAGAATAATTTAACTTTGACTTAATTTATTGAGACGTGTTTTTTTCGCTCAAAGGTAGGCTTGTGGTTGCATGGTGGCAGATAATTTAGATTTAATTTTAATTTTTTTTTTTTATATGAATACCGCACAAAGGTATATTCTGCTTCCACCCTTCTGGAGCCAGAGAGACTATGGAATTCCCATTTGGAGTGTGTAGTAAGGCTAAAGATAGTAGAGAGGGGAAGAAAATTGGGAAGAGGAACGTGTGGAAGTGCCTGGCTGTTCAAATCTGGTAAAACTACTAAAGCCATTTCAAGTAACGTTTCAATTCTAAATGGTGGTCTTTCACCAGGACAATGCTGGGAATATCTTCTGCTCTAAAACGTGCCGCAATTAGACTATATATTATTTTAAAGGAATAAATTTCGAAATAACACTACTACAATAAAACTAAATTTGCTTGCGCACGCCGGGATTGCTAGTCAATAGCCGTACCCCTTGACCACGGAGGCTGTCAAATGATAATAAGAGCATGAATACCTACGCCTCTTTTCCGCACATGTTTCATAATCTATTAATATTTTTTTTCGAGAGATGAAGTTCTCAGGAAAGAAATAAGTTTACGATTGACTAATATTGTAAGGAATTAAAAAAATAAACAATTATTGGATTTTTAAACTTCCACAAAAATGCGAGGTTTGCTCAATAAGAATAATTAATTCGTATTGAAAATTCATTTTACATTTACTGTGGTAAAAATGAATTTATCAGTGGAGAGCGTTTACAAAAATAAGTTTCTCTGAATTTGCTAATCACAGAAAACCAAGAAATTGATAATGATACTGGCAACTATTTGAATATTACGTAAGGGTATTATAAATATGAAAATAATCGGCCACACTCGAATTTAAGACAACCCTCAAACATAATGATGACGTAATTAATAATCAATTTATTTTAACCCATAACCACTTTCTAAAAATGTTCATGGTAAAACCTTGTGTTACTCTTCTTCCTACTCTCCCTGCCTCTGTGACTCCTGGATTTTACTCTTTGTGGTCTGGAATATTCGTTCGTTGCCCTACTCCAAATTTTCAATAACTCTCTATCCGAAACTTGAACAAAATTAACATAATATAATCCCTCTTTCAACAACTCCGCGCTTTGAATCGATGGCAACCTTAAAAGGTGAAAACCAAATATTTCTGTAAAAAATATCGAACTTATCCCCTATGTTATATATTAAGGCTTTGTTGCTTTTCTCTCTTTCCCCTGGCGACGTAAATTTATTATTTTTATATTGATGTCTATAAATTTAAATTTGTGATTATACTATAACGATAAATAAATATTTCATAATATAGTAAGACTATTTACAATGCTTTAAAGAAAATATAGTTGTTTCCGATACCAACTGGCTTTAAAACCCCAAGGAACGCGGTGTGTTACTAAAAAGGTTTGTTTTTTCTTTTTCTTTTGGTTATGAATCTTGCTATCTTTGTAAAATAAATGTTAGGTTGAGAATGGATTGATGATACGTAATTTTTGAACTTGGAAAAAGTCGACGATCATCGTCGACTTTTTCCTTTTTACACATACATACATACATACACACATATATATATATATATGTGTGTATGTATGTATGCAGCAATGTCGATCCGATGAAAGGATAACTATGTAAAATCGAGTCCTTCAGATAGACGCAGCAATGTCGATCCGATGAAAGGACGCAGAAATGATAGCGGGATGTATATATATATATATATATATATATATATATATATACATACATACATACGTACATGTATACATATATACACATATATGTATATATACTCTTACATTCATATAAATATACAATACGTTCACAGATGCATGCACATACGTATTCGCATAATGCACAAAATCATACACATACAATAAAAACAGCAGTATATACAATCAAAAAGACTAAATGGCATTTACATAGTTTTATATAACCAAAATTCATTGGATATACATAGTTAAGCAAGTATCTCAAACTAATTGATATATCAACGAAATAATGTGATCAAAGAACAATTGTTGGAATTAACATAACCAAGAATTCATTAGAGATACACTTAGGAAAGCAAGCATCTAAAACTAAAAATATTAAAATTTCCACAAAATAATTCGAATAAACATAGGCAGTAATAATAAAATAAGCAGGCGTAAAACATAAACAGTAGTAATAAGTAAGAAGTAATATCTATACATGTAAATAACACATATTTATATTTTATTTACTTATAATATGTATATATATTTAATAAGAATGGGGAATAAAGACTATGATGAGATTCGTAATAACTTGGTAATGTATGCCCTGTTTTTGAATAATAACCATGTAGTGAACTGTTTATATAACCATTTTCGTTTTTTTTAGTGACGTAATAAGTGGTTTCTTTCAGTGAGAAAATGAGAGGTGCGAGGTAGGATTCGTATGTATTTATGTATTCGAGTACACGGTTAAAGAAAACGGTAGCATGGAAAGCTATATTCGGTGCTTCAGAAATGGTGGCGTTGATCGATCACAGTCACGAGACATTAAACACAACATCAACAGAACATTCGTGACACGAGAAAACGGTGATCCATTATCAGACAAACGTTTTACGACGTGAATATGTGAAACACAGGAATAATGTGGACGTGATGCTCAAAACGCGAGATACACAAGTGCTGAGCGTAAGGAGCGGGCACTATGGAAATAAAAGCATATCACACGATGACACTTAAACTGGCAAGAAGTATACAGTGACATCTGTTGGTTTGCAGTAACGTTACTACGTTACCAGTAGCTGGCGACATCTGGTGGTTTGAAATAACATTACTCTACGTTGTGACACCGTAATCTTGTTAGAGATAGTAAAACTTGACCAACGCCGCCGGGTAGGAATAAAGCAGGCGAGCGATGTAATGTTCTCTCCACGGAGAAGGGGATTCCCACCGTTCCAGTTCAAGAACGTACAACGATCAAGAGAAGTTTTACAGATACTTACTCGCATCAAAAGGGATTCGTAAAGTTTTTAAACAAAGATTACCAAGGGGATAATGGCTTTCCTATCGACATTTTTGAAGAGGGTAGGTTCAAAAAGCTGCAATATATCAACTCCTGTGTATTTACACAGTTAACAAAAGAATTCGTTTGTAATGGTGTTATTATGTATTCATATTCTACTTCCGTTATAATATTGTGTGCACGCTCTTTAATCATAACCATTAGCCCATTTCCCCTTGCATGATGCTATATTAATAATGTAGTGGAAAACGCTTACGACACTCGCAAACAGTCATTAATGATAGTAGGTATTTGAAAATTTCATGATAAATTAAATCAATAGTAAAACGGTTGAAATATGGAACAAAACGGATATTCTTAAATGAGGCGTAAAATCCAACAATTTCACCCAACATTTAACAAATTGCATTTTAAAAGTTTCAAGATTTTTACAATTTGCTTCTAAATCAGACGTGATCTTTCTTTTACTATTAAAGTTATGTGTTTCCGTTCTAGCACTTAAATCAGTTTTATGGGCGACTTAGTTTGCGGGAAATGGGGTAAACTTGACGGAGGGTGATTAACAATATGTGCCAAGGGTTTTCTGACTGGTCAGAATCTTTGCGAAAGATGAGACGGTGGCCTACCTAATCTCGGTCGGTTTACCGCATGAGATAGAGGTATTGGTTTATGGGCGTACCGCTGATAGCCTCGTTTTAACTTCTCCCTCTTTCTCATAAACGACGAATGATACATACAGAGAGGTTGCAATGGAGCTTTAAACGGCAGGATTACATTAACATCGTTTGACTACCACTTACGCCTTGTTACGTCACTTGGATGCCTGATTGATGGCCAATTTGCCACCCCTATCACCAGCCAGCGCCGCACTTGATGTGAATTACGTCGCCTAACGTCAGTTGCGTTACGTCGACCTATAAAATGCTACCCGGCGCCGGACCAGGTATCTAGCATTGACGATCGATAAAACCCTATATCAATCCGATATTGACCAAATCTGTCAACTATGGTCAGTTATCAATATTTGCGACTACGATCAACAATTGGTAAGAGATATCCTGACCGATGATTGATAACTTTTAGCCCGGCCTCCGTAGTATCAGATAAGTTTTGGTTAACTGTGAATGTACGAATTTATTTGGTCAATGTCGTTCGTTATGAAAAAAATCTGGCTTATTAATGAACTAGTTCAACTAACGAAGCTTTTAGAATTCAAAGAAGGGTACACGCAACCTATATACTTAAATAATTCAACTAAGACTCGACCAATTTATTCCGTTCGATCTTTAAGAAACTAAGGTTGTTGAAATATGACTAAAGACCTAATTAACTAATTAACTCTCGTTTAGTGTCAAGTATTTAGTCCGGTATTGCTGAATTGATAAGCTTCTAGATTCCACTACGTAATACTAGAAGTCAGGTTTTATTTTAGTGCAGAAATTCTGGGACTAACTACCATATGTCCTCTTTGCCCAGAATACTACTCATAATTGCAATAAATACTGTATATTTCTTACTATTCATATGTAAAAGCCTCGAAAAAGGGCGTTAATAAATAAATAAATAAAAAATCATCGTGGACTGCCATTGCATATCTAAGTTAGTATTTCAGTTTTACATTGTACAAATTATTAATATTTTTACGCAAATGATTGGCATTTGACATTTTGGAATTTATATATAGATCCACGCCAGCTTCTAACGATTTAATATATATTCCCTGTCAATATCGGTTCGGCTGTCAATGCCGAAAACTGCTAGGGACGGTGCTAGGGACATTGATATAAAATCATCGAAAGTTACTCCTATCGATCCGACTTTGTAAATTATCTATTTCACCGTGTTAGACTAGAGCTTCAGGTCGATGATAGTCCATAATGTCAAGAATATAGTATACTCGTTCATATGTTTGATTGCGGCGAACGCGATTCGACCCTACAGTATTATGGAATGCGGAAAACAAACAAAAATGTTATGTAAATGGCAGACTAGGCTAAACTTCCATCGGGCGATAAAGTTTTAAGTTTTTATTTTAGACATATTTAATTTAATTATATATTTAAATCAGTGGTGTGCATATCATAAAGGCTGAAAAGCCATGCCTACCCAAAGAAAATCGCACCATCAAAGCGAATATTACATTAAAAAAATTTACACAAAGGTTAGGCTTTATTTATTTACCATTGCCATACTTACAATCTAAAATATAAAACAAAACTTATTTTATGGTACTAAATATTATAACATAGGTATATACACAACGTAATCACAGAAGAATGCACTTTTCACCCAGAGACGCTTGTATATTCATGAGACAGCAAAACACGAGCGTGGAAATATTTAAATATTTTGAATAAAGAACGGGGTTGTTTTTCCAAGAAAGAAGAAAAAAATAATCTCAGATTTTTCCTTTCATTCTTTGAACTGATTCCATACCGCGCCCACGATTTGGTTCAACTGCGAAAATACGCTGCCTAGACTCGATATTAGAGTAATATGTGGCTTGGAGCAGGGATTGGTACTTACTCTAGCAAGTTTATTCTAGACAAATTGTTGCATTATAAATGAGAAAATTAGTGTACAAGCAGAGGTCAAGGTTCAGCTCAAATGATACGCTTACCATATGAAGTTGATACTGTTCGAAACTGTTAGGTATTGTACGTATTTATTTTTAACTAGCTGGTACCCGGCGTGCGTTGCTATGCCATTTAATAAAGAAATTGTTTCTCCCTGCGTATTCTTTCCCATTCGTCGCGTCCCCCTTCCGCCTCCCCTTTTTCTCCCGTGTCCCCTCCCCCTCCCAGGTTCCCTTCCCCCCTCCCTGGTACCCTCCCCCCTCCAGCATTCCATACATTCAGTCCCGGTACATTCAAACAGTTTTCAAACAGCTCGCGTGCCACCTATTGCAATTTTTTTATACAAATTTCTTAATGCCAGAGCTCACCAGTAGTTTTATACAAGCCTTGTCCTGACAATAACGAACACAAAAAATAGGAATTGAAAAAAAAATTCTAGTTCCTCTGTGTGTCGCCTAAACAAGTTTTTAAATGTGTAAGTACAGGTTCAAATAAAAATTAAGAGTGGTTTTTCACCACCTCTGTTAATAACTACGTGTCAAGTCACTTTATTCGTAGATTTGAAATGGCGGTAAAAATAGGTATTTATTTGTTGAATAGCGTTATTCAGCGGTGGTGAAACGGATTACATACACTACTCGACGAATAGCGCTAATAGGAAGTTTACTTGTACGTCATAAAATGTTCGCTGAATGTAGCAAAGTGATGGTGTTTTTGAAAAAATATGTTAAAATGAAATTTCGTAAAGATTCAGGTAGCGAAATGTAGAAATATTGAAGAAACTTCTTCCTAAACGAATTGATGTTTATCTCATCAGTCGGGAACAATGTCATTATTGTTATTCGGGAAACAAATGCAAAAAGATTGTTCGTTAATTCTTTCGTTCCTCTTTTGATCCCCTGCCTTCACAAGTTACTAATAAACGTATTTTAAATTTTATACAACCAACCCCTCCGCAACGTAAGCAGATATATGCGTTAAAAATACGACAGCAGTCAAGTACAATAAGCGTGTTTACACGTCAGCGCGTGTGTCTCCATAGAAACCGTTATAATTCCGTTATTGTTTTAGTTACATCCGTAAAATAAAAAGTGAAAGGTCGATAGTGAATCATGCTGCACATCTCTATTCAAGTTGTCCATAGAAATACACAAAAAGAAAATTCTGTCAGACGCGCAGTCTGACACATAATTTATGCCGCCAAATTTCCTACGGGCGGCCGACATTGTTAATTTCTATTAAATATTTTTATATGAAATGATAAAAAAGTGAGGTGACAAAAGTGTTTATTACACATTTATACAATAGAATAAGTATTGTTGTTAACATAATCTGTGATTTTAGTACCGTTTTCACATAAAAACATCACGTGAGTCATTTTCACATTTTTTTAATGTTTGCATTCTATTAATGCATGGTAGTTTAACAGTTATCTCATATTAAAAACACGTGTATGAGTGAGAGCGTAAATCTTTAAGTATTGGTGCATTAAAGTTTTCCTCGGAAATGTATAATATTTTGATTGCTTTCATAAAGGTTATTTCATTGAAGTCAGGTTCACTATTATAACATCGATCATTCAATTGATTAGTCACACATCTCTGAAAAATCAAAATTTGATTTGAGTATGCAGTTATACGTAAAACCGAACCCTCTACCTGGTACAATATTCGGATTACTCATGAAAACCATCAAATCAATTATAATACAGAAAGGGGGGGGGGGGGGGCACAATGGGATAGGATGAGGCGGGATGGGATAGTGAAAATATTTATCGTAATTTTTTTTTTCGATTGTGTCTTGCCTTCCGCCGAACCCCTGAGACTGGCTCACCGTATCCCTCGGGTTCGAACCCACCCACGTCCACGTTAAGAACCACTGCACCAGTAGGATAATTTTCTTGGAAATACAAACTTTAGAGGACTGCATTCGACTCCAATCAGACATTGATAGAATTGTTGACTGGAGTAAACGGAATCAGATTGAATTCAATATCTCTAAATGTTTCATTCTTTCTTTCACTAGAGCGTATCATACCTGGTTTTACCGGTATACTATGAGGGCTCTAAATTTAAAACGTGTCTCCACTATGAAAGATCTTGGTATTTTGTTTGATAGTAGGTTAACTTTTCATGCTCATATCATAATGACGTGTAGTACTCCACTGAGAATGTTGGGTTTCGTCCTACGCACTGCGAGAAACTTCAGAGACACCCGGGTTCTCACAGTACTATACAATGCTTTGGTTAGGAGGAGGCTTGAGAGTGGGTCGGTGGTTTGGAGCCCACACCAAGTGAGGTATTCCCTCATGTTAGAGAGGGTTCAGAAGAAATTTCTGAGATTTCTTTACCTGAGGAAGTATGGCTACTATCCGTGGCTCTATCCTACCCGCTTTCTCTTGGGCATGCTTGGTATGAACCTTCTACGGGTCAGAAGGGATGTGCTCATTGTAACACATTTTTTCAGACTGATTCGTGGTAGGTTCGAAAACTCGGCTATCATGGAGAGCATTAGTTTCTATGTTCCCGATGGTTATCTCCGTCATCTACAACATAGACTGTTTTATCTCTCGGCTTGCAGAACTAACTTGCCAATGGTTGTGCCAGTCGGGAGAGCAATCTTGCTGTTGAACAGAATTAATTCGGATATCGACATATTTAGCGTCAGTGAAGCTGCTTTTAAAAGGCAAGCTCAATTAATGCTTATATAGTTTTTTTGCCTACCATTTATATTTTTGTTTAATGTAATACCTACTGTTATAAATATATTTAAAAAACGCATTAAAATTTTAAATTTTGTAATGTTTTTGAAAGAATAAATAAATTGAATTAATTGAATTGATATTTCAAAATATCACACTAATGTACCAGACCTTTATGCTTCTTTATTATAAAACTCAATATGTATTAAATACGTAACAAACAGACCACGTGTAAATAATATTTGATTATGGTGGGCATTTACTTTTCTCATTATCTCAAAACGTAGTAATTGGAGAAGTCTGACTTATCAACTGGACGATCGATGTTTCTAACAATTTAATTTGGTAATGTTTTCTGAGACGCTGTGAATGTAGTGCTAAGTAAATATTGGTATAAAAAATATTAAAAATGAGAAAACTGTCAAGCAAAACAGAAAAGAAAATGAGATGTCAGTGTCAGAAAATGTATTAACTGAGTTGACGAGGCAAAGTTTTCGTACATCCAACATTTAAAAGAAGTTTTAAATTGCCTTCACTTTTTGAATTTTCCTCGTTAAATCTGGAACACGAAAAGGAATAAATTTATGCCTTGAATATTACGTGTTAAACCGAGTAGATTAGATTTGGTACGATATACACATGCACGTGAATAATTGATGCGATAACTCGCTTTGACGTCGTTATTTATTAGATTCACTTCGATGAAAACGACGTTCATTAAATTCGATATCACGACCCCAAAGATGAAACGAGACATGAATGGAACAGAAATGAAAAACTTTGCAATTTTATGAATATCTTCGACATAAATTTCTCCCCTTCTCAATATTTTGAAGTTCATAAATCTTTTTGGTTTTCTTTTCGTTCTTTGTTGTAGGGAAGTTAAGTTGAATTCGGAGGGAATTTATGAAGAAGTTACTTTGGACACATTTCAATGGTTTTTGTTATTTAAACTTTGAACCATTAAAATTGGTCTTCGATTACTTGAGAATTTCAGTGGTCAGTATTGGGAATTGCAAAATTACCGCCTTCTTCAATAATTAAGCATCAAAAATTCAGGAATAAAATCATAACTAAATTAACCGGAAATTAAAGCTAAGTTTGGTTAGATTTCTAAAATGAAAATTCCAGTACTTTCAACAGCTGACGAGTAACTCATGATCAAAAGGTGCATGAAATTATTTAAGTAATAGCTGGTACCCGGCATGCTGCTTCGTTGCTTTGCCATATTCAAAGAAATAAATTGTTTCCCTCTGCATCCCATTTCACGTGCGTCCCCGTTCCCCTCCCGCATCGCCTACCCTCCCGTGCCCCCCTTCCACCTTCCACGCCTTCCCTCTCCCCTCCCCCGCTTCACCATCTCGCCAACCCCCCTCCCGCGTTCCATACATTCAGTCCCAGTAGATTCAGTTTTCAAACAGCTCGCGTGCCACCGATTACAATTTATTTATTCAAATTTTCATTTTTCATATATTACAAATATTTATTTTTGTATATTATCAGAACAATCAATCAAATTTGGTTCCTAACATTTTTTTTTTTTTTTTTACATGAACTCCACACAGGAGGCCCTGAGGAAAATAATTTCCCTCAGGGCCTATGTCATCTTTGAGGATGCTGTGTGGAGGGTTTTTTTAAGGAAAGGGAGGAGAGGAGAGTTCTGGGAAGGAAAAGGGTTTAAGGGGTGGGTAGGAATCTGGGGTTCAGTATGTCCTGGTCATCCGCCTCCAAGACCTAGACAAACCTCACCCCATGAACCCGGGCACCCCTGCTAAATCACCAAACGTAGCGAACCACTTGGGGTGACCTATGACAGAGGTGTTGGTTATCCAATAAAGGTTCCCGGGGCGGCGACATAGGCACCTATTTAAAATATCGATGATATAAAAAATCCATAGATAATTCTTTTAATACAAAAAAAAACAGCTGCCTTCTAAATTCTATTTCATTAAACGCGCGAAATGTCAAACGTGCGAAGTTAAAATATTCGTTAAGTTTTCTGAAATAATTCAATTTTCTGCGCAATTTTCTTAATTTTTCTTTCCGTAAGAACCTTCTACAAAGTATTAAAAATTAAAAAAAAAGATAAAGGTAAAGTCGTTCTGAAGTTGACCAAGGGAAAGAGGGATTCATTTATTAAAATGTAGACTAGTCTATTAATTTATTCAATTTGGTTGATTAATATCTATAAAATTAAATACCGACTATTACAAAGAAGACATTATATTAAGCGTAGAAAAATAATTTTTGGATGATTTCTATTGCTCCATTTTCGTGAGTAAATAACCTAAAGGGCGCTTGTATTAATTTAAATTACTACTTATAAGTTTCATTAGTTAGTTGCTAACTATTATAAATATTGTTGTAAGTTGATATTTATAAACCTTACTCGTAAGTTACTAGATATGAATCTTAGCAGTAAGTTGTTAGTTGGGAGTTTTAAATTACAAGGTTCTAGCGCCCTTGAGGTCTTCTTCCCACAAAATGTCTCAATAGAAACAATCCAATCATCATTATTACAGACTAATTGACCAGAAATAGATCTATTTACAACACAAAATTTCACAATTCATTAAAACATATTTTTATTTTGTGAAAATCTAAATTTTCATTTATTTTAATTACTTTCGTGTTTAATTCAAGCATTTTCATTTTGTCTTGAAAGCCATTAAAACGTGAAAAATCATTTGTATTCTATTGGAAAACTGTCGGCCGCAAATTTTAATAAAAAGTTGTAATAATGATAATTTTGCCAACCCATTTATTTTTACACAGTATTTCAAAGAAAATTTTATACTGTATTGTGAAAGGTTTGCGTCTCATTTTCAGTATTTCACGTTATCTGTAAAATCACTATTTAAAAAAAAATTAAAATCAGTTTGGTAACTCATAGTTGTATATGGCCATAATATTGTTAATTTGTCTTGTTTTATTTCTCCATAATACAAACTCGTATGTCCATATGACGTTTAACAAAAAAATGTCTTCACCTTTACGAGGGACGGCTGGGCAGCCCTTTTCATACAAAACTTAACTTTGGATTTTAGAAAAAAATACGAAACCGATTAGAAAAATTATTCTTTTAATAAAAAGGTATAGAAAATATGTCGTATAAATAGGTACTACGTTATTTATTTGTGATTTAAATTATAATACATATGACATGACATTTTTTAATTTATATTCGACAAATTTGTGTTCCAACGTAAATCGGTATTTGTAAGTAAAATTTAAACTCATCAACATGTTTTTTATTTTAATTTTTATTTTTTATAAAACATTTATGTGTACACATAAATGTTTATGTGTACATTTGTACATAGAAGTTATTGTAAAATATATTTTTAAAAAAATTTTCATTAACTCACAATATTTTCCAAAGTTGGTTCTAAAATCACGAAAAATCGACTTACAAATGCCCTATCTATCTATCTATCTTCTATATTTCTATATAAATAAAAAAATAATCGCCGAAATATATGTATGAGCACATCTTCCGAACAACTGCATCAAACATGGATAATTGTTTTATTTTTGTGTTCGTTATTGTAAGGAAAAATTTGTATAAAACTACTGGTGGGCTCTGGCATTACGAAATTTGAATAAAAAATTGCAATAAGTGGCACGCGAGCTGTTTGAAAACTGAATGTACCGGGACTGAATGTATGGAATGCGGAAGGGTGGAAGGGGAGGAATCCGGATAGGGGGAGGGGAACCTGGGTGGGGGAGGGGAACTCGGGAGGGGGGTTCGCGGGACGGGGGAACTGTGGGAGTGGAGTGGGGAAAGGGAAGGTGGAAGAGGCAAGGTGGGAACGCGAGAGTGGAAAGGGACGTGGGAGAGGAAGGGAGGCGGAAGGGAAACGGGACGAATGGGAAAAGACACGCAGGGAGAAAAAAAATATTTATTAAATGGCATAGAAAGGCATGCCGGGAACCAGCTAGTATTTTATATTTTGATGCATAAATAAATGAAAGAGCAAATATCCGTACTACATATAAGCTATATCTTTTGATTAAAAAATAATTTTTCAATTCGGTTAAGTATTTTCGCCTCAAATCCAAAATTAAGTTTTGCATAAAAACGGCCACGCAGCCGTTCCCCTTAAGACCCCTTGGTCCAAGTCAAAGCATAAAGCACTTGAATACTTGGTACGAACTCTACATTACGTTTTGTTCAACGTGCAAAGTTTATTCACTGAATTGACGAGAACTTATATTACTCAAAGACAATCATCATAGTAAATAATATTAAACTGCTTTTGTTTTGTGACTCGTTCAATAATTGGGTAAGTACTAACTTATTTTAAATTCAAATAAGGACGCTCGACTCCTTCAAAGTTCACTCAACAAGATCTAAAGAAGTAGATAACAAAGTAGGCAAGAAGAATCTAATGACGTGTTCTTTTTGTAGAATAATAATTCTTCTCGAAACCGGCGAACAAAAGTCCTGAATTCAATGGCGCTCAAAACGAAACATGAAATAATTTTTTGGCGCAGAGTTTTGTTGGAGCACATTTTCTATACCGAAATGCCATAAATCTTTGACAAGTTTAAGGTCAACTAAATCACAACTGTCAAAAAGGGTTAAAATGAAAATTACAGAGGCACTATACATTTTTACCGGTTGCTTTGAATTTTCGAACCGAGTCGAGTTGAACAGAGTCGAAGCGAGTCGGGTTTTCAGAAGTCGGTCACAGATGACGCCAGTGTGCTAAACGGTTAGTGATAAGCCTTGTGCGCTGGAGAGCTTTGCTTGGCTTTTCAAGGAGATATCAGAGCAATGGGGCTAGGATAAAGTAAGTGGAATTTATTGAAAGAAAAGATCAGAGAAGAGAGGCATTTTTTAATAAACAAAACCCACATTCGAAGTTAGCGTTAAAATAACACATTGTTTTTTTAATTTTTATAAAATCTCTGAAATTCAGAACAACTTGGTAGATGTTTGATGATGCTTATGACGTGCTTGGTAGAGTGGTAACTTTGCGGTGGCTTTGGACCAACAAGTATTTTCACACGGGAGGCCCGAGAAAATAATATGTTTTAAGGCCTGTCATTGTGGAGGATTTTTTTAAGTACAGGAAGGAGATGAAGTAGGGTGATGGGTAGGAACCTAGAGGTCAGTGCTAGGAGTGTCTAGGAGTGACTGACGTATGAATCCACCCCTCTCACTGCGGTGCAAGAAGATGGGTTGAAATAGTCCAGCAGGAGAGTCAAGCCAAGTCTCCCTCAACTAGCCTCTCCCGATCCGGCCCGCTATGTAGTAGGCGTGCACAGACGCATCCGCTGCCAAGATTTGAACTAGTCTCACCCATGGACCTGGGCACCCTTGCTAAGTCACCAAGCTTAGCGAACCACTTAGGGTGACTTATGGCAGAGGTGTTGTTTTCCATTTAATGTCGCCCTTACCCTCCTTCCAAATAAAAATTGCGCTGCGATGCGCTTAGTTCTGGTAGACTAATTTAATTTTCCTTTTTTTGGCCCACCCTATATAATATTTCAAATCAAATATCAACACTTGGTCAATGGTCACCCTATATGTTTACTACAATATAATGTATAAGCTTCCTTCAGCTTAGTACGTACCCATTAGTTTTAAGAAACATGTTTTTTTTTTTTTTTTTTTACATGAGCTCCACACAGGAGGCCCTGAGTAAAATAATTTCCCTCAGGGCCTATGTCATCTTTGGGGATGCTGTGTGGAGGGTTTTTTTTATCAAAGGAAGGAGAGGAGAGTTCTGGGAAGGAAAAGGGTTTAAGGAGTGGGTAGGAATCTGGGGTTCAGTGTGTCCTGGTCATCCGCCTCCAAGACCTAGACAAACCTCACCCCATGAACCCGGGCACCCCTGCTAAGTCACCAAACGTAGCGAACCACTTGGGGTGACCTATGGCAGAGGTGTTGGTTATCCAATAAAGGTTCCCGGGGCGGCGGTACCCATTCCCGCCTCCCAAATTGAAATATTGTTTTTTGTGAGATATTGTTTTTTTTAAATATATATTATTATGTCGTGTTATTTTTATTGTTTTATAAAAATATTAGCCTAGACAGAGGCTTGTCTCGCCAAGGTTAAAAACTGAAAAGTAATCACTAATTCCCTGTAAAGAAACAATAAAAAACAACAATATTGCTTGATACAGGTGCTACAAAACTTTTTGACCACAAGACTAGGCATATGCCTGTGTTGTAACAATGAGTTGAATCGAAAAGTTGTTCATTATTGTACAGCTATTTGAAGACTAAAGTTTTTCGCAACCTTCCTCCTCGCTCCCTATCACCCACTTTTCTAAGCTTAGAAACAATCTCTAAAAAATCTTCAAAGCTACACACACAAAAAGTTCGAGTAGTTGAGGCTCTAGCGTGGTATTACATAAAGGGGTCTGATAATTAAATCATGCTGACGAACCCTATATCTGCGCCCCAGAAAAGAAATTTTCCTAACTGACCAATGTAATATAGGGATTGTAGTTTTACGTATATCGTCCACAGGTGTGCCGAGTAAGCTCCCTTCTGTCGGACAAATCCCACCCTTACTAAAGAGTTTGGTCTATTAATAATTATTATCACGGATTAACACTTCACACGAACCCAGAGGGTGGACTTAGGTGGCAGCTAAACAATATGTTCAGGGGAAAAATATGAAAGTGGGAAAGGATTACGAATAGAGTGGATAACAAACAGTTGGTACTAAATAGCTTGAATTTATCGTGCTGTACGCCAGGGGTCGGAGATAAGGGTTTACCTTAAAATATATTTATTTACGGTGATATTACCAACAGGATTCGAAAATGGGGAAAGTTGACTTATTGATTTAAAAATAGTTTTATTACCCAAAAATAATATCACATCACTTCCTCAGTAAGCAGGAAAAGCGTACAGCACTAAAATTCAAAATAATAAATTAAGATTCTACCATTTTCTCTCAAATTTCCTTCACAATTTCGATTTCTCAACAATGACAGTGAAACCCTTATTGACATAGACCAGGCCATTTAAAACAATGTTTAGCAATTCAAGATAATATATGTTTATTATCAAATGATGATCGGACAACCCAACAAAGTGTCACTTCATCCTTTGAAAAGAAATTAAAAGTGATGAAAACAACTAGGTTAAATAGGTTACGTTGGGTTAGCTTATGGGCTACTTTTTCATCATTTTTACATTTTTTAAGAGGCTGTTAAAATTCCTCTTTATTGTGTTGTCATGGAACCGTGTCAAATTCATGCCATTTTTTAGTTTTCGTACAGAGATGATCATAAAAATGCATCGAACTATAAATTAATAAAATGAATTGGGAAGGGATATGTCATATGGACCTATCAAAAAAGTAACGATTAAAAAAATGAAGTGATCAAAATACTGCATTCATAACTTTTTCAAAATTTGCTAGAACTTTCGTAAAGATTTTAGGTTACATACACTCTCAACAAAAAATTCTCCACCTACTCCTCACTTTTAATCGATGCTCCCCTGAAATGGAAATTCTAATGTATTAAAAATCTTTTTAAAGCGTTCACCGCTTTATAAACACAAAAAATTCTATGTTTATGTCTTACTCTGCTTCTGGCTTATTACGTCATAGTTCTTATTCAAACAGTTAAATTTAGCTTTATTATCACGAAAAGTGAATATTTAAGTCAGGGGAGACGAAAAAATATGCATGTTACATTTTAATTTTGTTAAAATTAATTCACTTACGCGGAATACGAGCTACGCCATTTTTATATTTATCATTTTTATATTTTACATTTCATAGACAATCAATCAATGGTGCCAATCATAGAAAAAATATTATTGCCATATAAAACAATATGTTATGAAGGGAATGCATTATTGACAAGTTTGTACCTGTATTTATGACAGAAGAACATGAAAGAAAGGTATTAGAATAATTACACATACCCGTTAGACAAACACTGCTTGCCAAACAAACCATTCAAAACCTGGGATGTATATCTAAATAATGATGACACCCAGCTTGAACCTCAATCCATAGTACTAGGAAAAATTCGATGTAGGTATTTTTTTGTTATTATTTTGATGAGATTATTTTAAATTATACTGGTACTTCCGATAAATGTCATTTTATGATTTTCTATTAATTAAAAAAGGAATATTCCGTTCTGTATCGAACTTCGACAACACGACCGATCAGTATTATCCGTGAGGTGGACTTATCCATTTTTACCAAAATTCTTACTTTGACTGATTTCAGTAGATGTTACCGCATTTGTTCACCTTAAATAAAACCGGCCAGAATTATGTAACAACCGAAATAAATGTTTCACATTTTATAATTGTGATCAGACGACAAAGTATTTTATTTTCAACCCTCCGCAACGGCGCTCACCGCACAGTGGGGGCATTAATCCAAAGTGACCGGCTTTGTTCACTTTGAAATGTGTGTTACTTAGAACAAAGAAGCCGTGGCAGCGACAGGGAATTTTTCAACCGCACTGCATTGCAATTTCCTGGTCAAGCTTTGAAGCGGGAGGGTAAACCGGTTAACAAATATAATAAACGACTCCCACAGAGTTCGGAGACTCTATATTACCTAACTTACTAATTTCAGTTGTCTGTGGTGATGTACGTTATTCATTCCCACCTGAAAATTTTCACGTTCAATTCAAATTTGCTTGAATTGGCTCAGGGTTGGAATTAGTGGTGTAAAGAATAATTCAGACAAACGATGTAAGTAATAATAATAATAACGTAGTATTCATATAGCGCTTTACTTAATAATACTTTTGTGATGTTTCACTTCAAGTGCGCTTAATTATAATAAACTTAAAATTAACCTACAGTATTCCTTACGAGTCCTTAAAAAATTAATTAAATAATGTGAAATAACGAATATACAAAAATATACAAAGCAATTCCTAAAGAACAATATTAACAACAATAGTGAGTGCTGTTTTGGCACAGGACAATATATAATGATAAACCATCACGGTGCCATTCAACAAGAATCATTTAAACTAAATTATATAGAACAGGAGGCAGTTAACATTTAGAAATAATACAAATTCAGAGTGCACATAAAACTATAGTAAGGAGGTAATCGAAACCAAACAATTACCAGAAACTTGAGGAACATGGCTTATTATAGTAGATTGAAAACGAGTTAAAATTCATGAAAGGTATGATTTTTTAAATAAGTTTGTTTTTAAAGCTCTTTTGAATTCAGCCAAGTTCTGGATATTAGTAAGAGCTGAGGGAAGTTTGTTCCAAATGAGCGGGCCAGTTACACGAAAAGATCGATCATAGTAAACGGCTCGATTTGACCTAGAAAGTTCGATTAAACGATTAGTAACATCTCGATCTGCTGACCTTAGAGTAAGCTGCCTATCGCTTAAGTTTTGTCGGACACATAGTTCCGATATATAGGCTGGCGCCATTCCTTGCAATGCTTTGAAGGTCATTAAGCAGATCTTGAACTCTATTCTTTCAGGGCATCGAAGCCAATGAAGATCCTTTAGAAGCGGGGTTATACGGCAATACTTAGATTCACCAAAAATCATTCTCGCCGCAGCATTAAAAACGGACTGGATTCTATTGAATTCCAAAAATACTTAACTTAACTTAGGTATATTGATTAATAATTCTACATTTGAAATGTATTTTTTTTTATTACATGAGCTCCACACAGGAGGCCCTGTGGAGAATAATCTATGTCATCTTTGGGGATACTGTATGGAGTGTTTTTTTAAGGAAAGGAAGGAGAGGAGAGTTCTGGGACGAAAGAGGGTTTAAGGGGTGGGTAGGAATCTGGGGTTCAGTGTGTCCTGGTCATCCGCCTCCAAGACCTAGACAAACCTCACCCCATGAACCCGGGCACCCCTGCTAAATCACCAAACGTAGCGAACCACTTGGGGTGACCTATGACAGAGGCGTTGATTATCCAATAAAGGTTCCCGGGGCGGCGGTACCCATTCCCGCCTCCCAAATTCGGTCTATTTCGGTCGTTCAAATTTTTGACAGATTTCGTGGTTTTCAAGTTTATTAACGGTTAAATTAAAAGGCAAATTTATGGTCGTCCTCTCAGCAAAAAAAAAACGTAAGTATGAAAATTAATTAATTCATCAAATAAATTTCTCAAATGTGAAATACTTACACATTTACAATTTGGGAGGCGGGTACTGGTACCATCGCCCCGGGAACCATTTATTGGATAGCCAACACCACTGCCATAGGTCACTCCCATTGGTTCGCTCGGTGCGGTTTATCTATGTAGGTCTCGGCGGCGAATGCGTTTTCCCATCTATTGCGTGGCGGGCTGGATCGGGAGGGACTAGTTGAAAGAGACCTAGCCTCGAAATCTCCAGCCGGACTCTCTCGACCTATCGCATTGTATCGCAGTGACAGGGATGGATTCATACGTCCGCCACTCCTGGACATACTGCCCCCAGATTCCTACCCACCCCTCGTACCTTTTCCTTCACAAGACTTCCTTTCCTTTCTTTCCCTAAAAAGATCCTCCCCCCAAAGATGACTCGGGCCCCGAGGGATTTTTTCTTCAGTGTTCAGTGCCTCTTGCGTGGAGCTGATTAAATTACTATTTTTTTTTACTTTTTACGCTTGAAAGTAACTTCATAAGCGAATAGAAATATTATTATGATTTTTTTAAAGTATCATCTATAATCAGCTTTAGGGGTGGCAGTTAATTGCCACCAACCTCCTTTGCAATACGATACATTAGATATAATAATGCATCAGACGGATCAACGAAATGGTAATGCATTTAAAATAAAACATTTGGGTGCTGTCAGTCACATTTTGATAGAGCGTAAATGGCTTATTCATAGTTTATTTATATAGTGCAATTTTTTTATAGTTCACTTCAAGGGCTGAAATGTTCTCACATGAAATCTACATATATAAAAATGAATGCCCGTTTCCCTTGTTTCCCTTAACTTCAGAACAACTTCTATTTAATTTATATATTTTTTAAAGTTTTCTAATACTATTTAATACTCTAATTAAGAAAATTGAACAATTTCAGAAAACTTAACGACAATTTTAACTTCGCACGTTTGACAGTTCGCGTGTTTGATGGATGTAAATTTAGCAGGCAGTTTTTTTTTGTAACAAAAGAATTATCTATGGATTTTTTAAGTTGTAGATATTTTAAACAGGTACCTATGTTGGGTACGAAATTAGATTGATTGTTCTTTTTATACGAAAATTTTTAATATATATGAAAAATAAAAATTTGAATAAAAAAATTGTAATAGGTGGCACGCGAGCCGTTTGAAAACTGAATGTACTGGGAATGAATACAAGGAATGCGGGAGGGGGGTTGGCGGAAAGGGGGAGCGGGAGAGGGGAGAGGGGAGAGGGGAGAGGGTAGGCGGTGAAGGTGGAAGGGGAACGCGGGAATGGAAGGGGTTGCGGGAGAGGAATGGAGACGCACGTGGAAGGACGTGCAGGGAGGAGAAACAATTTATTTCTTTGAATATGGCAATGCAACGCATGCCGGGAGCCAGCTAGTAATATATAAATTCTCGATCCATTACCGAAAAGCGGCTTTTTCATCAAAAACATGCCTTTGAATTGAGAACCCAATTTTATCAAAGCACAATTAAGTATTGATGGGAATGAAAAGCATTAGTTTGAATAACAATCTTGCTAAGTGGTCTATTTGTAAGAACTACCACACAAATAAGTGACGGTTACATTTTGAAACTTTTTAGACTGTTTAAACTCATTTATAAATTCTAATGTAAAACAAAACTTTTGAAAGCTCTGACCCTTCCCAAAGTTCAACAGAAAAAGGTTTCAGGTAAGATAAATATAGTTGGGGTAAAGCGGATCATGTCAGTCTCGTGGCGCGTTCAGTGGTATCACATACGTGTCTGGTTTTTAAAGGTAAAGGTACGCAATCAATATTGTTTTTGGACTTGTATTCAGTGGTTTTATAAAATTATCGAATAGTGATAACCTTTTGTAGTTTTAAATTGTAGAAGTATGTACCTATAATACGTCCATTGTGATATGTTGAAATAATTTAAAACTATGTCTTTTAGTTTTTTTCTCTAACTAAGTCTTTTAATATTATTAATTATTGGCTCTGGCAACCAGGAGAACAGTGAAGAGAAACGAAAAAATACTTTAAAATGTTGACAACTTTACTAGGAGGCTAAACCTAAAAGAGGTTGCCGTGCACTTAGTATTGCTGCTAACTCTATCAGAACCTGCGCTGTAAGAGAAAATGGCGTGAAGACGGTCTCCGGTCGTAAGGTAAAGGCGGCTTGTTTAAAGTTTGTAGAAATGTTTCCCAGTAGATAAGACGGCATTTTATAACTTTTTTTTTATGGGTGAATGATTCTCTCAGTATGGCCCGGGTATGAGATCAACATTCAAAGTCGAAACATCGATTGAAATGGCCTGGTCTCTGCTAACGATGTTCGTCTTTAATTTACCTCAACCCTTTCTTCTTCCTCAGGAATTATTTGTTGGATAACCAACACCTCTTCCGTAGGTCACTATAAGTGGTTCGCTATGTTTGGTGACTTAGCAGGGGTACCGGTGTTCGTGGGGAGAGATTTGTCTAGGTCGTGGTGACGAATGCGTTTGCCCACCCTCTACGTACCGGGGCGGATTGGGTGAGGCAGGTTGAAGGAGACCTAACCTAGACCTCTCCACCCAAACTCTCTCGCCCCATTACAGCACCACAGTGGGAGGGATAGATTCTCCACGCAGCATCCCCAAAGATGAACCGGCGCTGAAGATATTTTTTTTCTGAGGGCATCCTGGGTAGGGCTAATGTAAAAAAAAATATAGATAAGCCCAACCTAAACTGCCACCAAAATGACGTGTTCTACGTGTACTTACATAATTACAACGTTTCATTAATAAGGAAAGAATATAGAATAGGAAAATGTGGTGCCTCCATTATACACGCAATTCTGTCAAAACTTAAATAGTCTGCTTTCAGAGTTAAACAGCAAGACTTTTTATCCGTAAACGTAAAGTCGGAAACTATTTAAAACCAACCAACCCAAAAGTGAGTTTGCCCTTAGCTGGTTTTTCCTTTGGTTTTAAATATATTATTTCCGCCACTATAGAAATGCTTTCCCCAACATCTAAATTTGACCTTCTACTTCTAATTTTCTTTTCATAATTTCAGTTAAATGTTCTTTCCACGGACAAGGAAAACATATTCTAATTCTTAAAACTAAATTTAATTAAAATAATTTCACACTGTTTTCGAAAACTAAAATTTCTAATAAGAATTTCTTTCCAAGTGATTCTGTACGAAGTATTATGGCCACTGTTAAATTAAAACATTTGGTGTAAAGGAAAATGAAATTAATTGAAATTCGACGCGTTAAAAAATATATTTTAAATTATTTAGATTTTTTAAAACACAAGGATTCGTAGCAACCTAACCTAACTTTGGTTCGATCTCAAACAGTTTTATAAATATGCACAAAAGTTACAAATACTATAAATTGAGATGGGCGTTGTTCGTCCCGAAGAGTAAAACGAATTACAAATTAAACTTTGGCCACATTGCTATTGTAATTTGGTAATTTTATTCAAGCAATTAATAAAAGTTTTTTCTGGCCATTAAAATTTATGGTCTTTTTAGAAACTTTGAATTCTTGGTAGAATTTCACTGCAATATAATGTTTTAGATATTTTTCAATTCCAGTTACCACTGACCCTATGCGAAAAGAATCTGACATGTAAATTTTACACTTGCCAGGGTATTTAATTATAAGTCTCCAAATCTGATGTTAAAAGAATCCAACCAATCACATAAGTATCTTAATTTAGTCGCAAATTGAGCGTACAAAATTGTCATTGGTCACACTTCTGCAAAATAGGCCAAATCGAACCAAATTAGCGACATATAAGTACACCGAAACACGTAGGCAGAAGTAATAGATCAATTTTTGTATAAAAGAAATTTGAAGTGTTCCTGAAACCTCAATTTCACACCACGTGACATGATTTTGAACTGGAAAAGAAAATCACAACAATGGCGGGCGCAGAGGGTTTGCTAAAGTCACAGTGGGAGGAGTATTATGGAAGCAAATAAGTTTAGAGGAGGGAAATAGAGTTTAGGTGAGGGTAGGGAAAGCTTTCTTTTATTGAGGAAACTTTTATTCAGTTTCTTCTCGGCGAATTTATCAAGCTTCTCATCGCCTTGGCTACGGACCTACCCACAAAAGTCGTGGCGGGGATGTTCTCAATGTTTTCTGGTAAATAGTGATTTTCGGCAAGCATTTGAACAGCTTAACACTGAGGTTCTTTACGTGTCTTGGGTGGAAATATACGGATTTACATTACAATAGACAAGACCAGACTGAAGTGTAAAAAATATGTTAAGGGCAATGCTCTACCATGAATAGGTGAGTATAAAGTCAAAAGGTGTTTCAAATAATTTACCTATCAGTAATATCACCTAATATTAATTGAGACCATGCTTTTGATTGTCTCAATTCTAAAATCAGTTTTAGTATTAAGACACAGTAATCTGAATAATACATAATAAATGTGAATAATTATTTATACTGCTTCTTCAAAATTTAAAAATACACTTTGTGACACCATTTTAAATTAAATAAAAACAAATAACTTTGTAAATTCACCACTTCATAATCAATATTATCAAAATTTTCAAGATTATTATTAAAAATATCAAATGACAAACAAGCATAGACAAATAAGAACTATAGACAAAATATTAAAGGAAGGGGTGATTAATTACTGAAAAAATCATAAAAAAACAATCATAGAAAATGAAATATAAAAATAATTTTAGATTGTATAAAAATTGTATTCAGGTTATAAAAACTTTTAAAACAAACGAAATAATAGGAAGTCAAAATAACAAAATAAATTACTATAAATGTGTGTATGAATATGAAAATAAATTTAAGGCTATTTAAAAAATATTTGGTTGTAAATAATATTTAAATGACTATTAAAACATTAATTTTTAATTTCTAAAATTTCTAAATTATCTAATTGTTACCCTTTGTGATTGTCTGTAAAAATTTTAACTCTTTATTTATATCAAATTGTTTGATTGTTTCTAAAATGTGGTTGGCTTTCAGATTCAGAATAATAATAATTATTTTAACACCTTAGATGTTCCTTAACTCTAGTATTAAAATTTCTAGAAGTCTTCCCTTTATAAAAAAGTTACAATCGTTACAAATCATCATCATTATTACATACTATAAAAAAAGTCGCTCAAAATGTGTGTGCGCGTTAATCTTTTAAACTACGCAACGGATTTTCATACGGTTTTCACGAATAGATAGAGTGATTGAAGAGGAATGGTAATATGTATACATGTAAATTATATTAGAGAAAAGCCGAGAAATTCAAAGAAAACATATTTTTGTGCGATTTAAAACGGCTGGCGGGCCGTACTATAGTCACTTTTGAAATTCGTTCTACGGAAGAAATTGGAAAATAGATGTCCTAGAGTAAGTAGGTATTTGATTTTCCCTTTTCAAATATCCAGTGTTGCATTGCAAGCATTGTATAATTAGTGGCGAGTTAATTAGTTTATATGTTTAATACATGCTTATTATAGTGGAGAAAAGCCGATAAATTCAAACATTCAATTCAGCAGCGGGCAGCGGGGAGCTGGCAAGCGGGTGGTGTGGATTTTATAAAGATTGGGTAATGGCGGTGTGTTTCGTTAGCCACAGCAACGTGTGGCCGGGTCTGCTAGTTAATTTATAAACCCCAGATTTGTTAAAAAAATAACCTCCATGATATATTATTATAAATGAATTACAGAATGAATTAAATGATACAGCTTTAAAATAACTGTAAATAACTAGTAAGACCAAAATGAGATGTTTCCAAGCTTTTCTCTCTTCTAACCACAGATTTGATCTACTAGTAAGATTTAAACATTCACATTTTTCTTATTCATGCTTTTCCGAACATTGTCTTTATTCTGTCTTCAAGTAGGCAATGCCAAAAATGTCCGCACAACCTTCTCACTTCGCTCGTGTGAAGGCGTCTCGTGTTATTATTATGTTGGGGTTGAATTGAATTCAGTCGAGGGGTGGTAGTTGGAGGTGGGTCTAATGGCAGTCATAGTAGTTGGAAAAGTAGAGACGCGTGTGGCGATGTTCTGTAAGGACCACTGAAGAGAGTAAGGACCACTGAAGGGATAGACCAATATAAACGAGTTGAAGGCTTGTCCTTGTTCTGGAAGTAAGGTCAATTAATATCTTACTTCTTGTGGAATTTTATTATTTTTATTTGATACAATAAACTTATGTGATGATAAGATTATTTTAGTGACCCGAAAGTTGATCCGGCGACAGTTGGCCCACCGAAATGATTTTTCCTATAAAATCATAATTTTTTGGGCATTATTTACCCATTTCAAACGTAAAATCCTCATAATAAGTTGATACATAGTGGCGATTATTTTGTAGATATTTATTCTCTGTATACACAGATGTATATAGAGTATGTATCCTCTGTATATAGATAAGCAGATTTTTCCTTGATACATTTGTATGAAAATAAGTTTTATACTTTTGTTATCTGGCAGTACATTCTTTCTTCACATCAATTCAGGGGCACTTAGTTATATTTTGTGTAATTACGTATCCTGTATTTTCTCTAAACCATAAGTGCACATTGTACACGAGTACGTCGAGGGCGCTAATGTCGGCGGAACAACTGTATGGAACCTATTATTTGATAATGTGGACCTCACTGGGTGGTTTACCCTTACTGAGGCTCCCATTTTACAATTTTACAATTTTATAAAAATTCAATAAATAGATAAAATGAGATAAAGCTTTGAAATAAAAATATAACTAAGACTAAATAAAATAAATTACAATAATAAAGGCGTTAGATTATGAAAAAAAAAATCAAACATTAAATAAATCTGTAAATGTTATGAGGTACGGTGGAATATAATGATACATTTGATATATATATACGTTGTAAGTTGTAATTTTTTTGTAATATTGTCTTTTTTGTTCTTTAAATAATCTTTTAATTTTGTATCTGAAATGTTATTTGTTTCCCAATTTTTTTGTGTCGAGTGAAAAATTGTTGAGAGCTCTTATTGCCTGGTATTTGTGGTGTCCTTGTCCAAAGCTTGTGTTTACCGTCGGAGTTTTTTTTATGATTTTTTGTGTGCTTATCCAACTGGTCCAAAACTTTGTTAAAATTTGATTTTTTGGTCGAAAACATAGTTTTAAAACGTAGTGTTTTTATATATAATATATATATCTAGTACGTCAACATGTTGAATATTTGATCTTTGTCAGTCGTTCTGTTTTTTAATTATTACCTAAGATGGTTTTATGTGCAATTCACATATGACCGATAATGGATCAAACGTTTTCAATTATCGAAATTCTTTTATTAACAGAAAATAATTTAATCGATTTCATTGATCTGTCTTGGTCCTAGGAGTCAGAAGGTCTTATGTAATTTGGCGACATCGGTTTTACTTCAAATTGTTATATAACACACTTCTATCGGTTTATTTCTTCAGTGGTGAGAACCTGGGAAATTAGGAGGGTTATAATGTTTATATATTACGCCTCCTAAAAATGTTTCCACCGGCCCTATTCTGGAAGTTAATAAATGTGTCACTTAGGATATGACAAATAAATAATTATATTACAGAAGTCTCACACATCAAACAAAAGTTTTTCCTCTAAGGATATTTTTCCGCATTTTATAAGGCCTTGGTTTCTAAATATATGGAAGATGAGAGTGGATTGAATGTAATCGGGCTTATAAGAGAATCCGGTGATTTGAACAAGTAGTATCTTTTCCTGTAGAACTCCGTACGAGACTTTTAAAAGGATCATAATATTAGAACTTTATTTTTTATTATTTGGGTTTGCTTTATTTCCGATTTTAATAGAAAAATAATGATATTACGAGATTAGTACCTTAATTATACTTTAATCAGTTAATTCTGATATTATTTGGAGTAAAAATTGTAAATGAATTTTTCGTCTCTTTTGGTGAATTTTGTTTTTTTTTTAAACCAAACGGTTGAGTAACCACCCAACACAGTTGTTGTGTTGTTGTTAATTATAGGTAATTGACTTACTTTAATCAGTGAATTCTGATATTACTTGGAGAAAAAAAAGTAAATGAATTTTTGATCTCTTTGGTGACTTTTGTTTTTTTTTTCTCTTTAAAACCAAACGGTTGAGTAACCATCCAACCCCTCACTCCGGCCTCAACTTTCCAATATTTCCTGATTTTTCAAAGATTTAACGCGAAGCGCAAAAACGTGTGACATTCGAAATTGGGCCGCTAGAAATAGTACTCCGTTTTTACGTAGGTGGCGATAAGATGAAATTCCAGCTTAACACCAGCTGCCTTTTTGATTTTTGCAAGAAAAAAAAACATCGCCAAAACGCATGTTTTATTTTATTTTGAAAAGTTCAGGCACAAATATTTAAATGTTTTACAATCATTTTCTGAAGAACTTAATGCCACATTTACAATAAAAACATAAGCGAAAAGGGGTTCGTAAGAAGAAGATTTTGAACTTTAAAACATTTTTCTAAGCGTTCAAATTTTCAAGCTAAAACTACCTGATTTTGCATTACTCTCTAGTGCATCGCCCTATGTTGATAAAAAAAAACATAAAAAATGTCACCCAAGACCAAAAAGAAATTTAATTTTTTTACTCCTAAAAATGTCACTGGTTGAAGTAAGGTTGGGACGTCCTTTAACACCCTGTACATCTAATAACTAGTTATCTTTTGCGGTACGTAATTGGGCAATAGCCGAATTGAAAGTAAAGTAGATACACATAATTTAAGAAAATATTTACCCAATTTATTGTAAGTAATTACTTTTTGAAAGATACACCTAATAATCGATGAAATATTTGCATTGAAGAAAAGATACTCGTAATGTTAATAAAAAATCTAAATCAAACATGAAGCAGAAAAAGACACTTATTTGCAATGATTTTTAAGTTCTTCCCGAATATATTTGTAACCTAGATAGTGTTCGGATCTAGATAAACATTTTTTAAATTTATTTATTTAGGGGACATTCAACTTTTCTGCAAGTTAAGAAACAATATTCCATTTATCGCAAAATTAAAAAAATATATATTTTGCAATTTGCAAACGTACAGAAAAGATAGCAGCCAAATAGAAAATTAATTGGGGATAATGTAAATTGAATAATGAGATCGATAAAAATGACGGAAAATAATCGGATCTCAGTAGCGACCGTGAACTTTTTTTATTTTGTGTCTTTTTTATTTTTTTTTCGTTTAAATTTATTCATATTATCTTCTTCAAGGAAAATATGTATAAAAAATAATAATTTTAGATGGCAGTAATCAGATTTTCAGGTTAATTTCCAACAATTCTACATTGAAACTGATATTGACTATTTCTAATTTATGGCATAATATAAAAAAAGTAGTTTAAGCGAGCATATTTTTTTAATAAAGACTTCTATTCCAGGTTTACAAACAACCTCACAATATTTGAAAATTCTGTTACCACCACAGCAATCGGAAAACATTGTTTGTATCGTGATAGAAGTGAGTGAGAAGTGATGAAAATATTTTTTTCATGCATTACTAAACTATATATTTTTTTATCAACAAACATTATTGTTATCATCAAACCTTTTTTTAAATCTCTATTAAACATTTCATATAGTTTTAGTACCAACAAAGATAAATTTTGGATTTTTGATTTTAACTCAATATGTCAGAATTTTATAACTGTACTTATTACAAAGAACACTCTTATGGTAGGTTTCTTCATTTAACGAGAATGCTAAATGCGATGCTAATTGTAAAAGTAAACGGTCAAATGCATAGAAATTTTTAAATTTCGATCGTTTACTTTTACAATTAGCATTGCGTTTAGCATTCTCGGTAAATGAAGAAACCCACCCTTACTGATTTTTATGTTACTGTAACCATTATGAAGGTCACTGTTATTACTATTATTGTTATTGCTTTGAATAACTATCAAAATCCTTCCCAACTATTACCAACAACAGAAACCTATGGTTCAATTTATTTGATCAATATTCAAAACATTGAAACAGTCACCCTTGATTATGTTTACTAAAATTACTATCAAGAGTGAAACTAACTTTTCAAATTTTATTGTTTTCAGTTCTGCCAGCATTAGATATTTTTGGATTTTTTTTTTCTTTCTATACTTAACCATTTCTTATTTTTAACTATAAATTATAAACACAAGCTTATGATTATGTTTTATTTTCTTTATATGCTTATGTTTTATAATCTTTTTAAGCTTATGTTTTATTTTCTTTTCATGCTTGTATTTTATATTCTTTATATGCTTATGTTTATAATTTATATGCTTATACTTATGTTACATATTCGCAGCATTACATTTTACACACCTATACTTATATTATAAATACATTATATGCTTATGTTAAATATCCACAACAACTAAATCCTTATATCACTGGTATATTTTAGATGTTTATGCTTATGTTTTATTTTCTTAAATGCTTATGTTTTATATTCTTTTTAAGCTTATGTTTAATTTTCTTTTCATTCTTATATTTTATATGTTTTATGTGCTTATGTTTATAATTTATATGCTTATGTCATACATTCGCAGCAACTATAAGTACATTTTATACACCTACGATTATATTATAAATACTTTATATGCTTATGTTAAATATTCGCTACAACTAAATCCTTTTACCACTTATATACTTTTTATGCTTATGCTAATGTTTTATACCATTTATAAGCTTATGGTTTATCTACAGTTTATTCTTTACATGCTTATATCTTATTTTCTATATATGCTCGTGTTATATATTATCTTAACGCTTATACAGGGTGTCCGGTGGCAGAATTAGGATTTAAAACTTAAATAAAAAATAAACTGCTTAGGATATACATTTATTGCAATAACTGTTACAAAGAGGAGAAGTGCAGATTTTATTTCTTAAAAATTATTTCGTCTAAATGTAGACCATCACGTCGGACACACTCTTGGAATCTGGCCTCAGTATTTCGTGCCACTCGCTGGTGAAGTGACATCGGGATACCATTAACTTCGCGAATGATATTTTCTTTTATTGCAGAGATGGTCGCGGGGTCGGTTTCATACAATTTACTTTTAAGGTACTCCTACAAAAAAAAAGTTCATAGGAGTGAGATCTGGTGACCCCCTTGGCCAGGGGATGTCACCAAAACGGCTAATCATTTTTTAGGGAACAAATCACGAAGTAGCGCCATCGTCTCTCTAGCAGTGTGAGGCGTGGCGCCATCTTGCTGGAACCATGTGTGTGAATTGGGGGCAGGATGTTCTCTCATTTTTGGCAAAAAATAATTGTTAAGCATGCGCCGATAAGAAACCCCATTCATAGTAATGGGTTGCCTTCGACGATTTTAAAAAAAATAAGGTCAGATTATTCCACTGCTAGACAATGCACACCAAACCGTCACTTTGGGACTGTGAGGTGGCTGTTGATGTTTTAAACATGGGTTCTATCCTTTAGGTGACCAATAACGACAATTCTGCTTATTTACACTTCCATTTAAATGAAAATGGGCTTCACCACTCTAAAAGATAGTGTTTACCGTACGAAATCGCTCTAACATTGTCTCGCAGGAAATTTTACGTAAATTGTAATTATAAGTTTAAGAGCTTGCACAATTTGAATCTTAAAAGGATGAAATTTAAGGTCCTTCTTCAATATTTCGTGCACAATAGTTTTTGGAAGCCCAAGGATAGCCGCTCTCTTCCGCACGGACCTACGCGGATTATCGCGCAAACTGTTCGTGACGAGTTCGATGTTTTCATTTGTTCTCGACGTCCTCCTGGGCCCCGGCCGTGAGTCGTTTGCCGCCGAACATGTTGCCCGGAACCTCCGGACACATGATCGAATCATATCTTCACTTGGGGCATCACGTAAACATCGAATACTGTAACGCGTACTAAATCTTCAACGCGCAATTGCACAAAAATCGTTAGCCTTGAAATAGGCTTCGATTACGAACGCACGTTGCTCTCTAGTCCACTGTGACATCGTGACTGATCGTGATCGTGAAAGCTAACGCGGCCCCCTCCCCGCTCGTCCGCTTAGCCGTTTCACAGAAATTCGAAATTTAAAACCTAATTCTGCCACCGGACACCCTGTAGTAAATTTAAAACCTAATTCTGCCACCGGACACCCTGTACTATATTTTCACAACAACTATATGTACACCTCATATGCCTATGTTTATGTTATATATACTACATACGCTTATATTATAAATTCATAACAACTAAATCCTTATTTCACAAAGCTAACACTAAATGCTTATGCTATATATTCAAAACAAGTATATTTATATTTTACATATTTATGCATATGTTATATATTTATATCAACTAAAACTTTATCTCATAAATGTACCACTGTCACTACAACTTGTTTGTTAATAATTAATGAAAAACAAAAAACCAGAAAATGGAAGACATAGCAGATTTAATAGATAACATAACACAATATCCCATGTATATCCTACCAGTGATTCCGAAGTAGTACGTCAATTATTATTAACTAATTCAACCCTTACGATATTCTCTATAAACATAAGAAGTATAAACAAAAAAATTGATGAACTCCTAATTCTCCTCACTGACCTTGTCTCAGATTCTGATATAATTGTTTTGAGAGAATGCTGGATTCAAGATAATTTCATCCCTAAAACGATAAGAAGCTACAATCACTATAATACTCTACACAACCAAACTCAGAACGACGGAGTCATTGTATACATCAAAAATCACATCTCACACTCAGTAAAAGAGATCAAAATTAAATATGCAAACTGTCTACAAATTCAACTTGATAATCATATAACACTTCTTACAATGTACAGATCTCCGAACACTCACAATAAAACCACATTCATACATTAACTGCACGAAATTTTATCAAATATTGAACACTGCCAAAACACCTTTATAATTGGTGACCTTAACATAAATATAATTAACAAAATGCACCCTCAAGCAAATGAATACCTAAACGCACTAACTTTATTAGGATATTTTCCAGCCGTTTCAGCACCAACTAGAGAATCAGACTCAAACACTAGCAGTTGTATAGATCATGTATTTGTTAAGAGTGAACTAGACACCAAATCCATTGTCTATCAATCAACTGTTACAGATCACTATTCAATCATCACTTCTCTCTCTTGCAT
The DNA here is from genome assembly GCA_929108145.2 of Limnephilus rhombicus. Classification (NCBI taxonomy): domain Eukaryota; kingdom Metazoa; phylum Arthropoda; class Insecta; order Trichoptera; family Limnephilidae; genus Limnephilus; species Limnephilus rhombicus. Next base: position 15,127,374 of record OV815270.1, read on the forward strand.
AAAAATCACAAATCACCACAAATTACTTCCCCCCAAGAAAAGATCTCCTATGAAACTCTCCTAAACCGTGTCTCTAAAGAAAACTAGGAACTTATTTATTCCTGTACCGATGTCAACTCTGCATGTGAATTATTTATAAATACCTTACGTAACCACAACCGATACAAAAAGTTAAAAAAAACGATCTGACACAAAACTCAAACCATGGATCACTGCAGGTATTCTCTACTGTATCAGAAAGCGCGATAAGATTCATAACTTCCGTAGAAAAAATCCCCACTATTATGCATCTCTCTTATTCTACAAACGATATAGAAATAACTGCAAAAAATAATTGATAGTGTTAAAAGAGATTACTACCATAAACAAATCAGTGAAGCAACCGGTGATACAAAAATTTGGAATATAGTATTTGAATATGGAATATAAAATTTGGATATAGCCGATATTAATAAAACCAATACACCTATTGTTAAGATTAACATCGAAGACCAAATATTGCATGTCAATTCCGATCCCGAAAAAAATTCCGACCACTTCAATCAATTTTTCTCCAATATCGGAATTAACTTAGCAAAAAATATTTTAGACAGACACAACGTCTCGGACAAAGATCTTGCAAACAATATACCCCTCATTAATCTTAGCTATAACCCTTTGCACTTCACTCCCACTACTGACACAGAAATTTTCCTAACTCCTTAAAACAGGTCACAATAATCCCAGCATTCAAATCGGGAGACATAACTATCGACCGATATCTTTACTTAGCACAATATCTAAAATCATAGAAAAAGCGGTGAAGAATAGACTCAACAAGTTCCTTGAATGATAACCAATATGGCTTCCGCAAAGGTAGGAGTACCTCAGATGCAATAGCCGCCCTCACAAAAATAGTTTCCTTTAATCCCGACCTTGGTCGAAAACCGCTTGCTGTTTTCCTCGATCTCTCAAATGCATTTCAAAAAGCCTCCCATCCCTTACTGCTTAAAAAACTTCAACAGATCGGAATAACTGGGATACCCTACACATGGTTTGAAAACTACCTAACAAACTGAACTCAACAAACTTTTATCCACTCTGACAAAATAAATAAGAGCAAAAAATTATCCATGTCTTACGGTGTACCTCAAGACAGTGTACTAGGACCACTCCTATTTCTTTTATACATCAACACACTATGTACCATGGATATTGGAGGTAAGATATTATCATTTGCCGACGATACAGTCTTAATATTCAAAGATGAAACATGGCAATCAGTTATTAACAAAACTAATAATGGCCTAATAAAAGTGAGGCATTGGCTTGACACAAATCTCCTTACACTTAATATCCAGAAAACACAATATATGACGTTTTTCATACTCAAACATAATTTTCCCAACAACTGCTCTAAACCAATAATTCACTCGTGTTCACTCAGTATGCACACACCCGGAACCTCACCTAATACTAATTGCACGTGTCCTACTCTTAAATCATCAAAGGAAGTTAAATATCTGGGAATAATCATAGACGAACAACTACGTTGGGAAGCACATATAAGTGACACAGTAAAAATACTCCGTAAGCTCTGCCATATATTCTGCTCTCTAAGATCCATCTTAGACCTAAAAACCCTTAGAAGCGTATATTTTGCCCCTTTTCAATCCATTGCAACATACGGTATTTTGGGATGGGATTGTTGCACAGAATCCCTCATTAATCCAATAATTACTGTTCAAAAACTAATACTGAGAATCATATTTAAATGCCAACCTACCCACCCCTTTAATGTGCTATTTACTAAATTTAGGGTCTTAGATATTCGCCAACTATTCACTAAGACAAGCCTATCCTACATACGGAAAAATAACCTACTGGTGGATCCACAACATCAAGCCAAAACCCGCTTTTCATCAAACCTGGGATGCTTGGTCCCAAAAACTAGAACCACATTCGCTCACCGACAATTTTGGTTCATTGCCCCCAAAATATACAATGCATTGAGCACCGATATAAAATCAACTATTACCATACCCCTTTTTACTATTCGTGTTCAAAATTGGATATTCAAAAGGGGGCGAGATTTCTTTAAAGAATATATGACTTCCCAACCATTATAAAAGAAAAGGAAAAAAATAAATTAACTAAATAAAATATCATACTTCACATCTTTTTCGAACCTGACTTCACTGAAATCTAATCTAACCTAAATATATACTCTTCTAGACGATTATTTACCTACCTTGATTAACCTCCAGTAAAAATTTTAGCTTTCTTAAAATAATTTATAGATAAACATAGGCATTTAAATCTTACTTCTTAGTATTCTCTATTTTATAGCATTTTATTTCTAACTTCTTTAAAACATTTCTTTTTTTATAATCCTGTTTATTTTCAAATTTATATTTTCAATTTTATATATGTATGTATATATATGTGTGTTTGTATGTATGTATACATATATCTTGTTATATTTTACCTTAAATATTTTTATCTTTTTCATTCCCTTCTTTCTAATATCTTATAATTTCTACTTCAAACCTATATTTTATTCTAGTTCTCACACCGTATAACTTATATCATGTATGATTATCTTAACACGGGCATTAGCCTAGTATAATAGTCAAAAAATAACATAATAGTGTACTTTCAAGAATTGTATGAAATAATAAAAAAAAGAAGGCTTAGCCAGTTGAGGAATTGAACTCAAGACGCCTGGGTGGGAACCAAGCGCGATGCCAACTGAGCCACGAGTGAGGTTCCTATACCAATCCACCCTAAATTGATTGCTTGATTTTGTTTTCAACGATCGGCCGGAAACCTAAAAACCTGCAGACTGCACGAAATAACGTAGCTGCGATCCGAGCCAATATCGACGCTCCGAAGCGCCGAAAGGCATTAAATGGCCTACTACTCTGCCTTTGTGACATTTTCGTTTACTCACATTTTTTACGACGCCACCGGAAACGGGAAGTAGGCCAGAGGACGGCAGAACTTCGCCAATCGTCAGCCTCCGTTTCCGGCCCGATTTCCCGCCGAGACTAAGAACAATCCCATCTGGAATGTAATTTACGGTCTCGGTGTTCTATTCTTATTCTTTATCATTTGAATTCAAAAGCGATAAATGCTCTCAGAAATATATTGCGAAACTTTTAGAGATTAATGGGATAATAATTCACGTTTTTAAATGGTTTTTCGATTAGCGATTATGTTGGACTGCTCAATTTGGTAATGCGGGTTCAAATAGGTTGGAAATGAAAATGAGGGATATAGAGTAGCTAACCGCGAAAATTAATTTACCAAGTGTGTTGCACGAATATTCGCGTGTTGTTAGGCTTTTGTTTCCCATCGCGTGGTTAGATACCACCAAATAATGAGGTGCATAATCAAAATATCTTATTTCGAAACGTTCCGATATTCGAGTAATTTCGAAATTCTCGCTCGAATTTAACGATGGTTTTAATGAAAATACTGAAGATCACAATTTTCGAAGCATCGTTCATTCACAATTTGGGAGACGGGTATGGGTACCGCCACCCTGGGAACCATTTATTGGATAAAAAACACCTACGCAATAGGTCACCGAATTAGTAGGGGTGACCGGGTTCACCGGATGACGTGTGCCTGCCTACCAGATAAGTTGTGGGCCAAAAGTTTTCGCAAAAAAATATATCTCGATATCTAATTCATTGAAAAATGAAATAAAAAACTATCCGTATTATTGATACTTAAAAAAAGAACGGCACACTTAACCGGGCTGCGAATAATCTGAAAATATTAAAAATAACTCCTTCTATCATCATAATTAGCGGAAAACATTGTTTGTGCATGCAATATTGATGGAAGATAGAAGACGAACATAACCCACGAGGCCATGAGCCCACCAGGGTGGGAACTCCATGCATTTGCCAATGCAGCTACTAATTGGTTTTACTATTGCTTAGATCGCAATGGTGTGTATTATTTTATTTTATTTTGAAGACAGCCACAAAAGGGGTTCAAGTTCGCATTATCTCACTGTCAAATAAAGGTCGCGCTTAACTATTAACACGACTCAATATTTTATGAAAAACGAAGGACGGAAAAAGGTGAAATTTAACAAAATTATTACAGAATTGTTATTTGAAAATCAATGACCCATTATTAAACAATTTTCTCACGTGGTGGATGGGGGTGACAATTATCGCAACACGGCATCAATTCTATTAAGATTCAAATAATCAACGAATTTTGGTGTAACATTATTATCCATTTCACTCCCAAACAAACCGGAATCCAATTACGATAAATAGAAATTTATTAGAAGTATCTGGAGTGAGACTTTATGGACCATTACTTTGAATCCTGTTACTAACCCGCCTTATCAGGAGCTCTAATAGCCCCTGACTGCATTAAATAATAGTATTTTGTAAAGAAACGTTATTGTAGAATTTCGCTCGTAGATAGAAACCTTTCAAAGAGTTTTTTTTTGCGATTGCGAAAAACAACTAACGGTCGCTTTGGAAAATCAAACTGAGCAAAAGTTCTGTAAATAATTGTTAATTCATCTTTCACCAACGCATCTAAGTGTAATTTTTGTTCGGCGGATACTCGTAAGGCCTGTTTTGTCAGTCAATTTTTTACAAACGCAAAGTTTTACAGCCATCAACATGGTTGAGTGAATTCTCCCTCAGCAACGTTTTTCAGAGAAAAATCCATTTATTTAATTAATATTAGGTCCTTACATATGAAATTGGCGTTTTTTATGGGAGGAACATAAAGTCGATTTTTTAAAATATAATATATTTATTTAATCAAAGTATGTACCATTGCTATCTATGCACTTTTGCCATCTCATATCGATCCCTTTACTAAAAAAATCAATAAAATCTTTGAAGGCGGTTTGGACTGCCCCATCGGAGTTGAATTTTTTCCCTTGCAAGAAGTTATCCAAAATTTCCAAAAAAATGGTAATCAGTTGGGGCAAGGTCCGGAGAGTACGGTCGATGTCTTAGACATTCCAATTGAAGCTCCTCTAATTTGGTAGCCGTCTGCTGTGCAGTGTGTGGTCTAGCGGTCAACGCGCATTTGTTGATTTGCTTCACTCAATTCGTTAGGTACCCACCTTTCAAGCTTTTTCACCTTCCCAATTTGCTACAAGTGGATTAAAACAGTTTTATCACTAACACCGCAGCCTGCAGCTAACTCGGACATGGTTTGCGTTAGATCCGCTTCCACAATAGCCTTCAATTCTTCATTTTCAACTTTGGTCTCCGGCCGTCCATGGGGCTTGTTCTGCAGGTCGAAATTTCCAGAAGGAAAACGTTGGAACCAAAAACGCACTGTGTTTTTTTTTGCGGCACAGTCGCCATACACATCATTAATCCTTCGAGCCGTTTCTGCAGCACTGGTGCCACGGTGGAACTCGTACTCGTAAATAACGCGATATTTCAAGAAAAAAAAACAATTAAGGAAAAAACAAATGAATTATAATTTTAGAAACACAAATATATGAGTATATAGCTGTATAAATTTGAATTTGGAATTCCTAACCAAAGAGAAGATATTTGAGATCAAAGTTGCCAGTACGGCAAAACGCCAATTTCATTTGTAAGGACCTAATATAATATATTTATTTTATTATCTTTATATAATTTGTAAGTGGGTATGGGAACCGTCGCCCGGGAACTATTTACTGGATAACCAACACCTCTGTTATAGGTAACCCCAAGTGGTTCGCTACGTTTGATGACTTAGCAGGAGTGCCAGGGTTCTTGGATTGTTTAAGTATTGGTTGCAGATGCGCTAGACCATCTACTGCGTAGCGGGCCGGATCGGATGGGACTGGTTGAGGGAGACCTTTCGATTTCTCTAGTCGGACTCTCTCGACCCATTGCCTTGCCATTGGGAGGACTGGATTCATTCCGTCACTACAGAACACACTGCCCCCGGATTCCTACACCTTTTTCCTTCCCAGAACTTCCTCTCCTTTCTTTCCATAAAAACACTCCACACGGTATCCCCTAAGATAACACAGGCCCCTGAGGGAAATTATTTTCCTTAGGGCCTCCTATGTGGAGTTAATGTAAAAAAATCTTCTTCCTGAAAGAGTACCTTTTCTAATTTTTTTTCTATTAACAGATTTGAGATAATATGTCTAAAACTAAGAATATCTAAATAATATTTTATTGATTTTTTTTGCTCATCGCATTTTCTTTTTTTGCTTTCAGCAGTTTGAATTTGTATAACAACATTTTCTCAAATATATCAATGATATCCATTACAAATTTAAATTAATGTGAAGGTTCACATTAAATAACCTGGAAAATATTTCACAAAACTTTAACTAAAACTTTTTTTGTATTTAAGTAAGTAGATGCACCTTATCGGAACTGTTTATATTAGGTATTTTGTTGCATATTTTTATTTTTCTATTATGATATTATTTTATTGCCCAACGATATAAGTATTCTTAACACTGATATGTACAAATTTACAAAGACTGTTATTAACGTTAATAAATAAACAATAAAATCATTTTCATTTTGTATGGAATTTAAATTCAATCATGGCCTTAAATAAATTAAACGTTTGAATCAGCAGGGTACAGTTATTTTTATTTAACGTTTACTAATGACGTAATGACACAACATCCGCCAGCCAAACTGAAATACGTTTAATGAATTTCAATTTAAATTTATGAGCAAATAATGCGTAGTTCATGCATGATTCAGTGCCGTATCCCAGAGTAACGCAAACCCTATCGAACCTCAACGAAACGCTGATTAGGTACAAATTAATTTATAGTCTCGGTGTATGGTCGCTGTCATTAAGAAAACGAGAGGTTAATGTAGATGCGATTAATCTGAAATACAATTAAAATTCACCAAGCTTCTCCAAGGATCGAATAAATCAACAAACACTAATAATATTACATCTATTAAATAAGATAATACGTTGATGGTCCTATCCCTTATCTGATGGTCTTCTTCGTATCTTCGAAAACCACAATTTCGGTGAAAAAAATTATGGCCTCGGTGTTTTGGGTCCGAAAAGGCATCATTTTGGTCGAATTTCTGCCTCAAGATGAGACCATAAATGCACAATAATATTGTGATACAATAAAAAAACTCAAAAGTAGTATTCAAAACAAAAGGAGGGGAATGCTGACAAGAGAAGTGTGCTTATTTCACGAAAACGTCGGTCCTCACGCACTTAGCCACCATTGGACTCATTTGGTTGGGATGTTTAGACACCAATACGCTCTTGGACTCATTTGTTTGGAATATTTTGAACCACCCCCCGTATTCCCCTGACTTGGCATCTTTAAATTAACACCTTTTCACCACCCTCAAGGCAAATAGAGATGAAAAATAAATTTTCAGCCAACGAGCAGGTGCAGAAAGAGGTTCTGAAGTTGAAGTTGGGGAAGGAGCTGGTGGGAGAATTCTTCGAGGAGGGCATAAATAAACTTGTGCCACGGCTCACCACATGCATTGAACGGAATGGCGATTGTTTGGAAAAATAGTGAACAAGTGTATCAACAATATCCTGTATTTTTTTCTAATACACGTTTTCAAAAAAATAAAAAATTCCAATACACTAACTTTCCTACATAATCAAATAAATACTTTTTGAATTAGAAACCTAAAAAAAAAAAATTATCTTTCGAAAGATATTCATAATTTTATAATTTGCCGTGGTATTTTTATGACCTCATTTAAAAAAAAAAATAACCAATTTATAATCGCTTTGTAGACGAACTACTCGTATTATACTTATTATAGATGTGCCGATTAAATAAAATACAATGAGAATTGAGTGTATTTATGTGCACATATCCTAGTGATACATTGATCTATAATCGTTTTATGGAGAACTTGAAAAAATAAATAAATAATTAAAAAATCAATCTGAACGCGAATACAAACTTCCTTACACCATGCATACCCATCTTAGGTAACCACTATACGGAAGTAACAGATTTTTTCAATAGCACCGAAAGAAATGACAAAAAACATTTAACATATTTTTCGAAAGGAGTTATTAACTTACAATTTTTTTTCCAAAATTGTAATTTTTAGTTTGTTTAAATTTTAAATCGTATGTTTAACTTTTCACTTCGAAAAGAGAATGCGGTGGAATGTTAGCATTATTATTGTTTTTTCAGTGATCTCCATGGCATTATAGCTCCAGATAATATATTTTCGATGAGAATGAGACATGCCCTTCAGAAGAGGCTGTTATCAATCTGTAAGGGAATCTATTAAGGGAGGCCACTTCACCGCCACACTTCTCCATCACGCCACGTCAATATGGCGGCGCTAATCTTGATAGACTTCTAACCTTGTTTGATCTCGCCTCAGTAGATATTGGAATTCACGCAGCCGAATGGTTGCTCCTGGAGGTAAATATGAAAATAATTATTAAACAACTTAATTTCGGATGTGGTGTTGACCTGTTGACGTAACATTAAAAAAAAAATCAAGAATACCCAAATCTTATGTTTTCAGTTAATTTTTTTGATGGCCTCCATGGTCGAAGGGTAAGGCTCTCGGCTAATAATCCCGAGGTCGCCGGTTCAAATACGGAGGTGCGCAAGTAAATTTAATTAGATTAATTTGTATTATTTCATAATTTATTTATTTAAAAAAAAAATATAAAGCTTATTTACGGCACGTTCCAGAGTAGAAAAATCTCTCAATATCGCCCTGGCCAAGTCCACTATTTAGAATTGAAAAGTTGCTTGAAGTGGCTTTAACCGTGTTTGGTAACCAGATCTGAATAGCCAGTTACTTCCCCGCCTTCTCTTACTAATTTCATCCCGCTCCCTCCCACCTTCAGCCTATCAACATACCCAAATTGGGGATGCCATAGTCTCATTGGTTCCAGATAGTTGGTAGCAGTTTGGAATCCAGTGCGGTATTCACTTTAAAAAATAATTTATGGCGCCTTTCTTTGGTGTAATGCTCAGCGTAGTTGTTGCCTTCCAAGAAATTAATCGGGGTTCGTCTTATTATTGTTTAAAAATTAAAATTTATGTTTAATTAAAAAAAAACATAATTAAGTATTTCTTTGTAAATTAAAAATATATTTATATATAAAATAAAAAGGGGTGTTATAACAGCGTCATTGTTGAAATTTCACAAAAATAGGGAAAAAAAAACGTTTTTTTAAAATTTAAATGTTTCTTGTTAAAATATTAAGAAAAAGAAAGGGTAAAAGTTTTTATTTTACATTAGCTCCACACTGAGGCTCTGAGGAAAACCTTTTCCCTCGGGACCTTGTAATCTTCGTGGATGCTGTGTGGAGGGTCTTTTTAGCAATAGGACGAAAGTAGATGTTTTTGGAACGAAAAAGGTGTGACGGGTGGGTGGGAATCAGGGGGTCCGCGTGTATGAATGACGGACGAATGAATCAATTCCTCCCACTGCGATGCAAGGCGTTGGGTCGAGAGTGTCCGGCAGGAGAGATCAAAAGGTCTGCCTCAACCAGTCTCTCCCGATCCGGTTCGCTACGCCATAGGTGGACAGACGTATCGGCACCAAAACCTAGACAAACCACATCCCATGAACCAGGCCACCCCTGCCAAGTCACTTGGGGTGACCTATGGCAGGGTTGTTGGCTGTCCAATAAATGGTTACCGCGGCGACGGTACCCATACTTGCCTCCCAAATTGGAACCTTACTACATGAACTCCTGATAAGTCACCAAATGTGGCGAACAACTTGGGGTGACCTATGGCAGGAGTGTTGGTTATACAATAATAAATGGTTTCCGGGCGGCGGTATCCATACTCGCCTTCCAAATTGTTTTTTTTTGTAATAGGCAATTCACTTTGAAAAAAGAGTGCTTTGTGCCGAAAAAGTTAAAAAAGATAGTTATAATTTTGAGGATAATTTATAAGAGAATAGGACAAATCAAATATTGAAGACAATCAACTTAAATAAACCTACATTATACATTTATAAATACATAAAATTGCGAGAAACAATTTACAAAAATTCTGCCTCAATACAGGTTCACCTAGTGAGGAAGGCTATGCACAACTAAAAATATTGTATAATTATGCTACATCTGTGTAACCGTTCTTACATTACTTTCTATTTGTTAATTTTTTTGTACTGATTGATGTAATCTATTTGTAAACTGCATTGAACATGTATTTTTTTTAGTTATAATGTTGCCAATTTCATTGAATAAAGATTATTAAAAAAATAAAAATAAAACTGAAAAACGCGAGAATTGTTGAGAGACAGCAAATACGGAATACTGAGGGGAGAATGGTGGGTGATTTTAATAAGCAAATGATATATGCTTTTGAAGGAAGAATGATTTTTACAATTGAAGAAGACATTGGTTTTTTTTTTTTTTTTTTTACATGAGCATTTCCACACAGGAGGCCCAGAGGAAAATGATTTCTCTCAGGGCCTATGTCATCTTTGGGGATGCTGTGTGGAGGATTTTTTTTAGGAAAGGAAGGAGAAGAGAGTTCTGGGAAGGAAAAGGGTTTAAGGGGTGGGTAGGAATCTGGGGTTCAATGTGTCCAGGTCATCCGCCTCCAAGACCTTGACAAACCTCACCCCATGGACCCGGGCACCCCTGCTAAATCACCAAACGTAGCGAACCACTTGGGGTGACCTATGGCAGAGGTGTTGGTTATCCAATAAAGGTTCCCGGGGCGGCGGTACTCATTCCCGCCTCCCAAATTGGAATTGGTTTAAAATATATTAACTACAATAGGTAAGGCCATTGATCGTAAGTCGTAAATCCATGACAACTAAATTCCTGTGAACATTTCCGTGAACACATTTGAATGCGATTGATTCATTAGAGATAATAATGTAGATAATTTGATAATCGGCCACTTAGCATTGGCTTTGTGAATTGCTCAGCAAACCACTTAGCCTCAGTACTGAGCCTGGCCGTTGAAGCACTTTCAAGCACAATCACTGTAATTATTGTGTAATTATATTAAATATCACTTGAATGTGGGTAATGACAGTGTAATATCTCGTAGTAATAGACAGGTGTCTAATTTATTAATTTGTCAAACTGACAGTTAACTGTCAATCAATAGTTTCGACAAATTATTATTCAAAGTTAATTGTTCACAATTTAGGCGTAATCATGGTGAATATATATTTAATATGTAAAGATAGTATAAAACTAAAATTTGTGTTAGTTAACACGGACCAAATTCTAAATCTGCTAAACAGTAATAATTGTGGTAGTTATGCAGAAACCAGCCAGTCCACAATTTTGGCAAAAATAAGAAATTTTTGTCATTTGACGAAAAATGATTCTGTGTTCTATTTCAATCAGCTCGGCCACGTTCATACAAAAGTTCGTAGTAATCGCCTTCCGATAGATTTGTTGATCTCAAAAAAACCATTAAAAAATCTGCAGAAAGTGCCCACGGCACTCAAAAAACTTTAACTGTTACTGTTTTTTTTTTAAACATATTGAGCAAAAAACAAGCATAGTCAATCGGTCGATTTCAACAAAATATCTAACATTCGAACAATGACATTTACCTTACCAGCAGTGCTCATATATTGGTAGTTATGGCTGTTTTCTGCGGAAGCATACTTCACATAGTAAGGTCATGTTATATTAGATAGTTCCCGGCATATGCTGCAATGCCATATTCAAAGAATTAGGTACATTGTTTCTCCCTTAATCACCTTTCCCGTGCGTCTCCGTTCCCCTCCCGCGTCGCATTCCTGTATAGCTTTATAAATTATAGCCTGTGTGTTATTCTGATAAAGTTTCATTAAAATCCATTCAGTTGTTTTTGCGTGAAAGAGTCACAAACACACACACATCCAAACAAACTTTCGCGTTTATAATATTAGTAAGATAAGATTATGTACCTAAGTGTATTTACCTATCTACACATAAATAAAATAAATTTTCCATTTGTTTATTACGACCAAACGGTTTTCACCTAAGTGTTACGGAAATCTTTACTGGTGATTGTTTAGTAATGATTTTTGTGATGTATGAAGTAAGGGAAAATCTGATAAAAATACATACATAATATATAAAACGAGAAAAAATGCCTTTTTAATCAAAATTCCAATAGAATTACGCCACAAATGAACGTGTAGATGACATACAATGTAAAAAAAAAATCTGTCAAACGATCTAAATATTTTTTTTCCTGCCAAGTAGATATGTAATTTATACTATTACTTGGCAACAAGGTGTAAGGTTTATTTAAGGCGTGGTGTACCCGCTCAAAAAGAAGATGATGGAGAGATATGAAAATATGAATGTTCGAGAGAGCGCGTTAAAATTAAAAACGATAATATTTAAGCGAAAATTGTGAATAAACATACGTTTAAAATAGAGCAAAAATCTCGTGGGAATTGTCTAAACTTGCATTTAACGAAACACTGATTTTTTTCATACATATAACTTGTAAAATAACTGAAAAATACGTGTTTATAATAATTTTCGGAGCATACCTTGCGATTTTTTTTCTATCGAGGGGATTTCAGATACTCGTCATTGCCCTTCCGGCGTGGGGAATGTATAGGTTTTATCTTCAAGAATATATTTTTTAAAAGCTTTAAAACTTAAAGTATTTAAGGAAAATATGTGATAAATCGGTAGAAATGTGGGAAGCCGGGCCTCAAGGTTAGAATATTATAATATAAATATATTATTTTTATCACCATGGTCACAAATATCGAAGTGTTGACTTGCCTAGAAAAAACTAAAGTTTGTTTAATATTTTCCACACCAAACAAAAAAGTGCTTTAAAGCATTTTCTCACCATCAAAATAGACAAAGAGCTTTCTTTGTTACTTTTGGCAAAACGAATTTTATGAAACATAAACCACAGATGTTTATCTCCGGCTTTCAAAGTAAATCCGTAAAATCAAAGTATCGGAAATGTCTTACGCCATTAAAAAATACATTTTCATAAAATTTCATAGCGGCCATATACGGATTTGTATGACTCGTTACTATTTCTCCAGTGTGTGAGTTTCGTTCACTGGACGTCGTAAATATATAATGAAGTTGGATATTATGAAACTGACTTGGAACTTTTAGTAAAACGTAAAATGATCTCCGTTAAAGTTTTACTGACGCATCTAAAGTGATGTTGTTGCCTAATATTACAGAATAAGTTGCAAACAGTAAGGGGTAGACAAAAAAGATAAGGTATTTAAAGAAGTCATCAGTTTAATTTATGTTGGTAAGCATATATTATTATCTATAGTGATGGGTTTGACTTTTATAATGTTGAAGCTGTGTTCTGAAGTAATCAAACATATTTCTTTTCATTCACTTTGTTCAAACTTTTTTAATATGCTTCCCTCAAATGTATCCATATTTGTTCATCGGTGATAGTTCTTTGCCTGTCGTTGCCTTTATCTTCATCCACTTTGCCTGTCGTTGCCTTTATCTTCATCCAAAGCATTGGTAGGTCGTATTTCATACCCAACAAGGTCTTATTTGAGTATCGGATAGCTTTGTCTTATGTACCTAATCGAGAAACAAGGAAAACATATTATTCTGCAATAATAATTCTGGAACCAACTACCACGTACATGCACCTATTTATCGACTTCACACACCAGGGAACAAATTCACCTCAAATATCGATGTATTTTATACAAGTTTACCATTATTCAAGAAATCCCTGAACAATATTTTTATGTAGAATATTTTGATATTTAAGGAGCATCACATAGATTCTATTGCATATATTTATGTATTTCTATATTAATCAACAATGTAAAACCTGTTAACGTTTTCTTTTTATGTATCTTGCATTTTGTCATGTATTATTCATCACAATTAATCAGTCACCTGTAAATTTTGTATTTACAAACATACCCACTAGTTCATTTCGATGCCATTTACAACTTAGAAACTTTCTCATTTATTGTAATGCACTATCTTTACTTAAATTTATTTGTACCTATACCTACTTTTAATATTATGATGTTTACTAGTTATCTTTTTTATTTAAAAACTGTCTCTGTATTTATAAATTTGTCGTGTAAAAGCCCATCAGGGCGTTGAAAATTAATAAAAAAAATAAAAAAATTGTAATCCGGGAGTTCAGTTTTTTTTTTTTTTACTTTAGCTCCACAGGAGGCCCTGAGGAAAACAATTCCCCTCAGGGCCAATGTCATCTTTGGGGATGCTGTGGGGAGGGTATTTTAAGAAAATGAAGTTCTGGGAACGAAAAGGATATTAGCGGTGTGTAAGAATCTGGGGGTCAGCGTGTCCAGGAGTGACGGACGTAAGAATCCATCCCTCCCACTGCGATGCAAGGCGATGTTCCGAGTGAGTACGGCTGGAGAAGTCAAAGGGGCTCCCTCAACCGTTCTTTCCCGATCCGGTCTACCATGCAGCTGGTAGGCACCGCCAAGATTCGAACACACCTCAAACCATGAACCCGGGCACCCCTGCTAACTCACCAAACGTAGCGAACCACTCGGGGTGACCTATGGCAGAGTTGTTATCCAATAAATAGTTCCCAGGACGGCGATACTCATACCCGCCTCCCAAATTTCGGTTTCGCAAGGAGTGACCTAGTGTGACTTTTTGTGTGAGTTTTTAGTCAGTGTCCATATTTTCGCTCACAACGGGAGTATAGGCATGTACAAAACACACATGTTGATAGGTGTTGGTATTGAGGAATTATTTTGTTTTTGAGAGTGTGACTAAGTTTGCTAAATGCGGTCTATTCCAATCTCCTTCGTCGCTGGTCTTATTTTATTTTCCTAGTTTCAAAACTTGGTCTAAGAATATAATAGGTTGCTGTACATTTTGTACAGATGTTCCCCAGAGGCTGATGTGCGTATTTTGTTAGAACATGACCATGATTTTCTATTTTGATATTCTTGTATTATATTCTGTACATGTCTCTAGGTACACATGTGACCAATAAACCAATTTTGCTACTAAATATTTGAACTTCTTAGTTAAAATGAAAAACGGGTTGGATTCCCTCCGCAACGTAAGCAGATATATGCGTTAAAAATACGACAGCAGTCAAGTACAATAAGCGTGTTTACACGTCAGCGCGTGTGTCTCCATAGAAACCGTTATAATTCCATTATTGTTTTAGTTACATCCGTAAAATAAAAAATGAAATGTCGATAGTGAATCATGCTGCACATCTCTATTCAAGTTGTCCATAGAAATACATAAAAAGAACATTCTGTCAGACGCGCAGTCTGACACATAATTTATCCCGCCAAATTTCCTACGGGCGCCCGATATTGTTAATTTCTATTAAATATTTTTATATGAAATGATAAAAAAGTGAGATGACAAAAGTGTTTATTACACATTTATACAATAGAATAAGTATTGTTGTTTACATAATCTGTGATTTTAGTACCGTTTTCACATAAAAACATCACGTGAGTCATTTTCACATTTTTTTAATGTTTACATTCTAAATTTTAATATTTACAAATGTTAATATTTATTTGTAATATAATATTTCGAAAGCTTATTTTGTAACCTGTCTAAAACAGTTTTTACTATTCGGCTACGTTCAGAAATGTTTCATTTATAGAGCTTTGATTGTGAAGCGGTAATAATACAAAGTTTTCGTAAAATGTCATTTCGTTTAAGACACCAAAAGCTAATATTCTCGAAAATTCGGAGGGTTCCACCTCGGAAACGTCATTAAATAAATGCCCTATTACAGTAAGATAATCATGAATTATTATGCATTTGGGTTCATAAAACAGTATTTTAAAAGAATTGATTTATCTCCGGGAAAATAAAATGAAATAAGGAATAAATGAGAACATCAGAAAGATTTCGGAAAATTTTAAATAGTGAACTTGAATCAAATTTCCACTTCTTCATTTCCCTTATCAAAATCTGATATTTTAAGGCTTGGAGTGAAAATAAGTTCCCGTAATACGAAGAACGTCTCCATAATAATTACAGCCCTTGTAATTGAAAAATAATACGGGTGCGCAATGACGTCACCGGGGGCGTTCTTATTTTAAATTTCCCGCTCGCTGGGCATTTCAAGTTCACCGGACGCAGCCAATCGGCTGGCGGTATTTTAATGGTCTCGCCGGTGGTAAAAAGGGATATTTATACCCTTATATTTATACTGACACCTTATACAAGAATGCCAGCTGTAATTTTCCAAACCAATAGACTGACAAAATACCAATTACTTCAAGGATTCCGCCGTAGTGTGAAAAACCCGGAGATAACGCAATTTGCATTTGGTCAATTTCGGGATCTGATTTATTCATTAATTCGAATATTTCGACACATCAACGATATCGATGATTTTTATGTGATCTGATATATCTTTGAATTTGGACTCAGGTTGTGTGTTCAAACTCATCGAGGTGCAATTTAAAATCAATGTGTGATGTTGGTTTTTTCGCGTAAAGTAAATAATTAATTTTTCATGATTACTTTTGTAAAATTGATTTCTGCTATGCCTGTCAGGCTATGCCTGTCAGGCTATGCCTGTCAGGCTATGCCTGTCAGGCTAAGAGAATTTCCGTTATCTTACCAAATGAACCAAAAGAAATGTAGAAAAAAAGCTTCTACAACCGTATCATGAACCAGCGTCCCCTCGGAACCGGCGCACAGTTAGGAAACACGCCAAACGCACCCCCAACATTTGTTCATTTTTACAAAAAAACGGTTTTTATCTACGATTTGTTCTTGAATTCAACAGCTGGGCAGTAGTCTGACGACCTCCGTAGTCCAGTGGGTAAGACTCTTGAATCACAATCCGGAGGTCGCGGGTTCGAACCTGGCATGCGCAAATAAATTTTATTTGATTAATTTGTGTTATTTCACAATTAATTCATTTAAAATAATATATAGTAAATTTGCGGCATGTTCCAGAGTGGAAGATACTATCAGTATCGCCCTGGTGTAAGACCACCATTCAGAATTGAAACGTTGCTTGAAAATGGCTTTAGCCGTGTTTGGTGACCAGATCTGAATAGCCAGGTACTTCCCAACCTTCCTCTTCCCTACCTCCTTCCCCTCCCCCTACCTTCAGCCTCACAACATACCCCAATTGGGGATGCCATAGTCTCACTGGCTCCAGACGGGAGCAGTTGAGATTCTTGTGCGGTTTTCACTGTAAAAAAAAAAAAAGTAGAAAGATTTCTCTTCAAAACTCAAACTCCTTTTTTTCCTCGAAAAGACCCTCCACACAGCATCCCCAATGATGATAAGCCCCGAGGGAAACAAATTTTCTCAGAATCTCCTGTGTTGAGTAAATTTAAAATAAATTTAAAGAAAATTCACGGTTTCTTGATATTTTAAGATGTTTTAAGTTGTTTTAAGCTAACAACGTGTGAGATTTGAAACGTTTTAATTAGTCTAGTTATTTAATTTGGGAGGCGGGAATGGGTACCGCCGCCCCGGGAACCAACACTTCTGTCATAGGTCACCCCAAGTGGTTCTCTACGTTTGGTGATTTAGCAGGGGTGCCCGGGTTCATGGGGTGAGGTTTGTCTAGGTCTTGGAGGCGGATGACCAGGACATACTGAACCCCAGTTCCTACCCACCCCTTAAACCATTTTTCTTCCCAGAACTCTCCTCTCAACCCTCCACACAGCATCCCCAAAGATGAAAAAGGACCTGAGGGAAATTATTTTACTCCGGGCCTCCTGTGTGGAGTTCATGTAAAAAAAATCTTATACCTATGTGTTTTCGATGATTCAATAAAGAAAAAAATGTATTGTAATCTTCTAGAAACCAAAATAAATAGGTTTAATTGTTTCATAATGGTAAAATAAAAGGACGCATAAGTCTAATACATAATGGTAAAATAAAAGAAGGCATAAGTCTAATACACAATGGTAAAATAACAGGAGGCATAAGTCTAATACATAATGGTAAAATAAAAGGAGGCATAAGTCTAATACATAATGGTAAAATAAAAGGAGGCATAAGTCTAATACAAACAAGAATCCGCATCACAGAGGAAGTCGGACATGAAATTTTGAATGATGCAAGAATTTGTCATTTCCAAATTGGACACCTAAAAACAGCGATTATTATTTACGACAATGAAAAGTAATGATATACTTTCCGCACTCAACTTTCTCCCGAAGACTCTACATAATGAATTGAGTGTTCAGCCAAGTCATCAATTATGCAAATTAAACCAGCCGCAAAATGTGGACACTTTAAACATAACCGCTATTCTTAGTCCTCGTCTACAACGATGTTCGCAAGTTTTTAACTTGTACGCAGGGGAAACTTTGAACACACTCGTTAACTTCTGAAGATTGACAACCACATTAATTATTGTAAGATAGTATTTAGTTAAATTTCGACGCGAAATAATTCCCGCATTATTTCTTAGCGACTTAACAATTTCGACTCGTACAATTTGGAGCGACTTGTACACAGGGAATAATTCAAACAGAAATGGCGTCCGTAAGCTTTCTTGAACAATCGTTTTAACTTTGGAAGTTTTAGCCGAATGCCGTAAATTTGGTCACTTTGAAGATGTTCTATTTGTAATTCATGCTATTTGCGTTTTGTTTGAATAAATTTTCGTTTTTTCTCAAAAATCATTTAAATTAAAGGTCTTCGAATATAATTAAAACAAATAATCAATACTTATTTAATTAAAATTATCAACATGTTTCGAAACGAATGGGATCGCCGTCAGAATAAAATGAAAATTAACAAAAATTAAAATATACGAACGAGGATAGACAAATAAGTTCACACATATGTAGATAAAAGAACATCACAAAGAGTGGTGATTGATTAGTTAAAAATATCATAAAAAATAATTATGACAAAAAAATATTAAATTCTTTTAGATTAGGTACATTAGCTCCACATAGGAGGCCATAAGGAAAATAATTTCACTCAAGACCTATGTCATCGTTGGGGATGCTGTATGCTGGTCTTGGTTTGGTATTTTTATGGGAAGGAAGGAGAGGAAGTTCTGGGAAAGAAAAAGGTATGAGGGGTGGGTAGGAATCTGGGGGTCAGTGTGTACAGGAGTGACGAGTCAAAAGATCTCTCTCAACCAGTCTCTCCCGATCCGGCCTGTCAGGTTGTTGGTGGGCATATCCGCCTGCATATCCGGCGCCAAGATCAGGACAAGCCTGACCCCATGAACCCGGGCACTCCTGCTAAGTCACCAAACGTAACGAATCAGTGGTACCCATACCCGCCTCCGAAATTGAACAAAATAGGTAAAAATTTAAAAGTTTTATTAACTTTTGATTTTGGTATTACAAAATACTTTTCTTATGAAAACTCATGGTATAATCACTCTTTAATTTTTAAAATTTTTTTTTTGTGTATCTACCTTCCTAAATATAAAGAGTCTCTGTATGTAAAGAAGAGTGTCTGAGGCGTGTCGCGGTTTGGCTACGTTTTTTAAAGACGAATCCACGCTTTTATTCCGAGTATGATGATATTTTGCCCACTCGACCTTCAAAACAACAGGACGGTCACTGTCTATACGAGATTCCGAAAAACCACTACAATCCCCCTTTTTCACCCCCTAAAGTAGGTATGTACCTAATTTTGATGAACTTTTGCCCACTAGAAGTTCAAAATAACAGAAAGATTACTATTACATCTGATTTCGAAAATTCTGCGTAATGCCACACTAACGTCTTTGAGTTTGCGTTAAAATATAAAATGTTGTATAGTAAATGGATGATTAATCTGTCGTAAAATAATAAAAAAATATTTTTAGTTAACTATAAGTGGGAACAGAAAATAATTAAAAGTACTGATTTTTGGTATATGAATTTCGAGTCACTTTTATGAGTCGTAATAGTAATACAAAAGCATCTTACCTTGGCAGAGTTAGAACTGTATGGTTCATCAAACAGGCTCCACATCTGCGGCTTCATGTTCTGCCACCAGGACACGGTGCCCTTGAAGTAGTCCTCCTCGAAGCCGAACTTCCTGGCCACCTCCTCGTCTGACGGCTTCTCCGTGTCCAGGTCCAAGCGGTCCAGCACCGCCAAGGTCTCCTGCGTGTCGCGATGCTGGAAGATAAAGAACATACATTTATTTATTTATTTGCCTCACCTCATTTTCTTCACCTAATAGCCTCGATAATAACCTGTCCTGCGCTAGTATTTTATTAATATACTCCGAATTGAGGGCTGAATGTCAAACAATGTTATGTATAAAAAAACATATAATTTTTTATTTATTTATTTATCTATAATAAAATATATTTACAATGGTTTTATTTGTATGCCTGTCTCACTAGGGTATACCTGTGTCGAAACAGGCGTACATAAATGCATATAGTAGTTACAAGGATATTTCAGGCATTACCCCAGGCTAGAATTCCGTATTCGATGTGAGATTGGCACAATGAGTAATATACTGTTTTTAAAAGTTTTAGGTTAAGGAAATAGGAAAAAGTATATAGATTTTCGGATTTTGTTTGTAGTATTATGTATATGTTGCTTCCAATTCAGGTGTGTATCGAAGGTTACTCCTAAATATTTGATAATGTTTACTTGCTCTAGGCATGGGCAGTCACAGTTTCGGTTTAGAGATGAATTTTTACATTTGTGTATTTTTAATGGCGGGGCTGGGTTTGACTTTGGGATATTGGTGAGACTAGACAGTAAGTATTTGGTTTTCTGTACATTTAGAGTTAATATGTTCGAGTCAAGCCAATATTTTACATGTTGAATTCCTTCCTCCGCTTTGGAATATACGGCGAAACTGACAATAGTGGCATCGATATCTAGGTTGCAATATATATTAGGAAGAGCGTTGGACCTATAACACTGCCTTGAGGGACCTCGTAACTAATGGGCAAATTCTGGCTCTTTGTGGTATTGAGTTTAACGCATTGGGATCTGTCAGATAAGAAGCTGGAGAGGAGGCCTAATTCTTTGTTCCTAATAGCTATATTAAACATTTTGCGTTTTAGTTTGCTGTGTGAGATTGTATCAAATGCTTTACATAGGTCGAAAAATACCGATAGACATTTCAAGCCCTTATCCAGGTGGCCAGAAATATGGTCAGTGACCGTGGCTATAGCATCATTGGTGCTTTTATGTTTTCTGAATCCAAATTGCCTCGGCGATATTAAGTTATTGGTTTCCAGATATTCCATGAGACTATTATTGACGATCTTTTCGAATACTTTTGAGAGGGAATTTAGCAACGTAATAGGACGATAATTACTAATATCAAGTTTGGAGCCAGTTTTAAAAATAGGGATAATGAGACCTTGTTTTAGAATGGTGGGAAATAGCCCTTGGCGGATGCTAATATTAAGTAGATGCGTTAATGGTTGAAGTATACCAGGGGCAATTTTTTTAAGAACATTGTTAGATATTTCATCAATGCCGGTTGATGAAGAGTTGAGCGAGTTTATTGCTATAGAAACTTCTTTCTCTGTAATCGTTTTAAGAACAAAGCGGGTTGGGAAATCATCATTGGTCGCGTGGTCACTTGGACCAAGCGTATCGTTATTTATTTGGATTTTTTTTGCTAGTTCCGGACCTATGTTTGTAAAGTACTGGTTTATGTAATTGACAATTGTGTTGGGGTTCGATGTAAAGTCTACAGTGATATCTTTGATATTGAGAGAGTTTAATGTGTCGGTGGCTTTATTTGAATTAGTAGCTTCCATGAGGACTTTACATATTTTTTTAGGATCATTGTTGCATTCGGAAATTTTTTTGTTGTAATACAGATTTTTGGCTTTACTAATGACTTGTGTGCAGATATTACGGTATCTTTTGTAGAAATTATGGAGTGTGATATCATATGGGTTTGTGGCACATTTTTTGTGTATGGAATTGCGTTTCCGAATGCAGTTGATTATAGTATGGTTTATCCAAGGTTTGAGAGGTTTGATTGCTTTAGGAATGGTGTTTGTGGTGATTTTAGTGTTTTGGACAAGGATGTCTTGTAGGTAGGTAGAAAAGTAGTTCCAGGCCTCCTCTATGTTAGTTTTGTTATAGAGTATGTCCCACGATTTGGAGTTAATCGTTTTGTTAAGATTGTCATAGTTAATTGTTTTCTTCGTTATTTTAGTTGGAGGTTTGCTTTGTACGTTGTGTTTGGAACTCATTGTGAAAGAGGTGGCGTAGTGATCTGTAACTGATGACATGTGGATTTCGGAGGTGTATTGGTTGGTTGATTTAACCATAATATGGTCGATGCAGGAGGAGGAGTTTGGCGTACATCGTGTTGCTGAATTGATTGTGCTTTCCATTCCGTGGAACATCAGTGTGTTTAGATAGTCTTGGCATTGGGGATGTTCGTTGTTTTTTAAAATGTTAATGTTAAGATCCCCCATTAGAATTAAGTTCTTTATTTTGTGTAGATCCGTGTTATAGACAATTAATCATTATAGACAATATTAGCGACTCTCAAACGAAAATTGAAAAAAACAAATATCTAAATTGATTAAAGCTAATTCGACCCATTCCACTTCGGTCATATTTAACTGTATCATACTTCAACTAAGAGCTACCAACATTACAAACATTTTCTTTTTCTGTGTGATTGCGAGATTCTACTCAAACAAAATGTAATCAAGACAGTGTCTTGGATAAACGTACACATTTTTATTTTAATGTGCGTCATCTATTGACTCTCTATTCTCTCTGGAATATCTATTTAAAAAAACACAGAATTTTTAAAAGATCCTTCTCCATTTGATAATTTCTACTAAAGATTACGGCGTGGTTGACTTTTTTTTGAAGATTTAGGAATTTCCATTCTTTTAAGTTTTAAGATTTTCACGGCCAAAAGCATTTTCGTTATTTATTATTGGGGTGTTATGCCGTGTTGCGCTACCTCCTTCTTTAGCCAACGTTTCGGACATCTACCGGATCTGCCCTGATGATGGACACTGCAACGAAGTCCGAAACGTTGGCTAAAGAAGGAGGTAGCGCAACACGGCAAAACACCCCAAAAACAAATAACGAAAATTTCCATTCTTGTTTGACGATGTTTGTTTAGCTTTGATAGTTGAATAAGTCACGTTATGATTGACGGTTAATCAATTTACTTTGTGCGTCAGGTTCATCAGGCTCCTTAACATTCTAGTACGTTGTAATTTGCAGAACAAATATACACGATTATCTGTTTGCCTAGTTTTATTGAATTGATGTAATGAAAACAAAAAAGTATTATTTTACGAAGTTAGAAAAAATAATTCGTCTTTATCGAAGGTTCGATGAACAAAAAGGATGTTATAATACAATACAAAGAAATTTTTCGAAGTATTTGATATTTACGTTGATAAATTGTTGTGAATTCAAATAATTTACCCTTATTAACCAGTCTTGCTCTATAATATAATTATTTTCACCCCTAAATATGTGAGAACGTAGATAGGGGAGTAATCAGTAGCCAAAGGTTAAAGCCTTCATTAAATACAGCAGGAAATATACCAGGGAAATATTAATCCAAGAAAATGACTTAAGGTACTTAGGCCTCTACCTACGATTCGTAAGTACGAAATGACTACTTTATTGTTATTAGTAGAGGCGCACTTCGCTAACATGGAAGATTATAAATCAAATTGACTCATATCTTTACGACCGCTATTATGACTTGATAAGGGCATGTTCTTAGTTTAATAGCTGCAATCTGTATTGCAATGAATGAGTAAAGGAGATAATAAATAAAGAAAAACCACGTAATTACGACTATATATATAATCGAACCTCTTTTAATTTGATAGACGATTAGCGTAAGTTTGATTTTGTACATTTGAACGACCCCCGTTAATTGCCAATTCTCAGCCGATTTCTTCAGCGTTTGGTCAAATTGTGATCAAATTTTTAATTTTTTTTTTTAACAAAAATATTTGCAAAACTTAATAATAACATTATTAAATTTACTTCTTCAATCTTTGCTAATTCACTTTATGGA
The DNA here is from genome assembly GCA_929108145.2 of Limnephilus rhombicus. Classification (NCBI taxonomy): domain Eukaryota; kingdom Metazoa; phylum Arthropoda; class Insecta; order Trichoptera; family Limnephilidae; genus Limnephilus; species Limnephilus rhombicus. Next base: position 15,151,218 of record OV815270.1, read on the forward strand.
GTCATTTCTAATTAAACGAAAACAATTAAATTTGTAAAAACACCACTATTTAATTAAAATTATCAACATGTTTCGAAACCAAAGGGTTCTTTGTCAGGATAATAATATTAATGAAAATAACAAAAGACAAATAAGTAAAGACAAATAAGAACTAAAGACAACAATATTATAGGGGGGGGGGGGGGGGGGATTAAATACTTAAAAATATCACAAAAAAAACAATTATTAATTATTCATATAATGAATAACAGATCACTTTGTATAAACCACTATATTATAAACAATATCTACATGTTTCGATAAGAATGTTATCTTCATCAGGATATGTTAATATAAAGAAAAATAAATGACAAACAAGTATAGACAAATTAGAATAAACTATAACATAGACAAAATATTAAAAAGTAGAGGTGAAATCTTACAAAACATAAAAATAGTTATACAAAATTAAATATAAAAATTATTTAAGGAAAAATAAAATTGCATTTAGATAATAAAAAACATTTAAGAACAAATAATTAAATTAATTAATCTAAATCAAAAAATCAATAATTATATTTAATTGTAAGTATTAAGAAAATACATTTAAAAGATGGCTATTTTAAAAAAATGTTTGGTTATTTATAATATTTAATTTACTATTAATGCTTTTTATAATTTCTAAAATTTCTAAATTATTCAATTGTATGCCCGTAGTGTTAGTATATAAAATTTTAAGACCTGTATTAATATCAAAAGAATGACTTGTTTTTTTTTGTGATATTTTAAAGTATTTAATCTCCCTCCCTATAATATTGTTGTCTTTAGTTCTTATTTGTCTTTACTTATTTGTCTTTTGTTATTTTCATTAATATTATTATCCTGACAAAGAACCCGTTGGTTTCGAAACATGTTGATAATTTTAATTAAATAGTGGTGTTTTTACAAAGTTAATTGTTTTCGTTTAATAAGAATGATTTAATAATTATCCATTTAACTATTAATTTTAATTTAAATTCTAGCATTAAAGCATGACCGTTATGCTTAACGGCTGATCGAACATTGATTAGACGCTGAAACGGGAATCACTGATTAAACGTACGAATGACAAAAATTAAAAATGGCGATGTTCGTCGATGTTTTCGTCAATCAAATATGACGGAGACACCCCAAACTAACATAATTTTCTGTGTTCGAAAATACGGATAGAAATGAAAATATTTTCAAAATATAAACCGTTAATTCCTCGCTTGCTCCAACACTTGCTCTTTGTGGAAACAATTTGAATAATGGATTTCATCCGTAATGTAATTCTTATACGAGTAAAACACGCCATGACATTTGATACCAGTATAAAATGTAAAGAAAGACAGCGGAGTTCCTAACAAGCACAGTTGGAAGTGGGTCGAAGCGGAGTAAAGTGAGTTCTAGGAAAAATGACCTCTATAAATCCATTTTACATGACGGATTGTTCCGTACGTGCAAGATGCAAGATTAATGGACCAGGGTCTGGTTGTTACAGCCTTAGCCGGGAGCAGGGGTCGTCACAGCGCAGGAGGAGGGGTCGCGAACCTTTTGAGGTTACCCTGTAATGACTCGCTAAAAAGTTTTCTTGATAAATTATTATGAAAGTACATTTAATTTTACGTAAAAAATTATGATTTAAACGCAAAATCGCTCGTAGTGCTTGTTTGGTTTTGATGTGAGAATAATATGCTTTGTTCCTACCGGATTGTCATTTTGTCCAGTTTCTATGTAACTTTCCCTAAACTTGCTGGAAAGCTAATTAAAATTTGGAAAAATTGCAAGAAAATGATGCAAATTTGAGTGCGATTGTTTTGAAAACAGAAAAAGGATTCGAACTATTGTCAAATTAAGTTATTGATGTTGTTCGTAAAGTACGAATGTAATCACGTTTTTAAGTAAAAAGAAGGTTTGGGACTACCTTTTTTCGGGTACCTACATAGTTACAAAAGGAATTTCTCGGAAGCACATAAAATCGTTTTAAGTACTCATCGGTTTTTTGTGGCGATAAACCTCGAGGTTTCGCAGTGAAACTCGCTGTTACATTGTGTACTTCTTCGCAGAGATAAAGCGGTAAGTGATTTAGCATCCTTTTTTTCTTTCCATACCCACCTTGTTCTTTCCTTCACATACTATCACTCAATTCCAGCAAACATCGTTTCGTTTCGTTTGAAGCATTTATGTACAGTCCATTTAAAGTGCATCTGAAGCCGGAATTCGTAAGTGGTTTCGGATGCAACAATGCTTTTCAAATGAAGACTTTGTAATTCTGGCGACGAGTGTAAGTAACTACGTAAAATATATAATAAAACGCCGCATTAAATAATTTATCTCAAAGAATTCAATTCAAATATTGCAATAATAATACTTGAGCAAATATCATTACATCTTGATGACCCCATGGAAAGGTAATAAGTACCTACATCTTAACATTTCCCGGCAATTTTATAGAATTAGATGCTAATTACGAGATATTAAAGTAAATTAAAAAAATATGGTTTGTATATGAAAATTGATTATTCAGCGACCTCTGTAATTGAGTGGCAACGATCTTTGACTATGAATAAGGGGGTTGCAGGATCAAATCCCGGCGTACGCAATCTATTCAACATTACATTATAAATAAAAATATATAGTCATTTTATTTTTTATTTTAACTTTATGAGTAAAACGAGGAATGATGATGTAAATCAAAATGAGGAATGATGATGTAAATCATGAAAACAGCCTCAATATAGTCAAGATAACAAGTGATGAAATAAGAAATATTATAACCTCCTTAAACACAAATACCTCATCGGGAAATGAACTGATATCAAGCAAATCAATTAAATATCTACAAAATGAGTTAATTCAACCACTGACATACCTTGTAAATCTATCATTATCTAAAGGTGTTTTTCCCGCTTGTCTTAAAATTGATACGATCATACCATTATATAAAAATGGTCCCAAAGACGATATTTCAAATTATCGACCAATTAGTATTTTAACTCCTCTGTCGAAAATATTGGAAAAAGTAATAAAAAAACAAGTTCTTACATTTTTGGATACCAATAAAATATTATCACCTACGCAGTATGGTTTTAGAAAAAACCTGGGTACTGGTGACGCTATAGCTAATGTAACTAATACAATTATTAGAAAACTGGATGAAGGCAAAAAATGCTTAGCTGTTTTCATTGATCTTCAAAAAGCTTTCGATACAATTGATCATGAAATACTTTACTTAAAACAAAAAAAAAATGGAATAACCGAAACAACTCTAAACCTACTTAGAAGTTATTTAACTGGAAGAGAAAAAATTGTACAAATTGGTAAAAGAAAGAGCAAATCTCTTCCAATTAAATTCGGGGTCCCCCAGGGAAGCGTATTAGGACCTATACTATTTCTGATATATATAAATGACCTTATGAATCTTCCCATTAATGGAAACATAATGAGCTTTGCAGATGACACTGTTATTATATTCCACGAACAAGATTGGACAAGAACCTACAAGGAGGCGGAACATGGCCTGGCTGTACTTCAAAACTGGCTAAAAGTAAACTCCCTTACATTAAATGTTAGTAAAACTAAATATCTAACTTTCTCCAAAAACAAAAGAGGACAACCAATGAATGTGCATACCCTCAAATTACATGAATGTCAAAATACTTTTCCACAATGTTCCTGCCCGTCTATAACCCAAACCAAAAGTATTAAATATCTTGGGATTGAAATTGATGAAAATCTACAGTGGAATTCACACATTGATCTTACCTCAAAAAAGCTAACAAAACTCATCTACTTCTTCAAAAAATTAAGAAACATCTTGTCGATGAGGGATCTAAAGAGAGTATATTATGCTTTATGCCACTCTCGATTGGAATATGGAGTAATAGGATGGGGCTCAGCAGCATCTAATCACTTGAAACAACTTAAGATAACTCAGAATTGCATTATAAAGACCATTCTAAAGGTCCCCATAAGGACGTCAACAGCAGAAATTTTTAAACAGTTTGATGTTCCAAGCATACAGAAAATCTATGCCAAAAACATTCTAGTACATCACCACAAAAATGATTCAGAGGCAGACACCTCACACACTCATAAAACCAGAGCCAAACAAACAGACATACTTAATATACCAAAGTGTAACTCTTCATTTGGTCAAAGAAGTTCTGCATTTTTAGCAGTAAAGTTATATAACAAACTCCCACTTAGTATCAAACAAATAAAAATAAAAAATAGCTACATTAAGAACATTAAATGTTGGCTGAAGAATCTATCGGAAAATGAACTTACTAGTATACTTAAAACATCATAGAAGTTTCTGGAAAACCTTATCCAATCAATGAAGTTAAACCATAGAAGCCGCTGAAAAACTTATCCAAAGCATAGTCCCCCTCAGCACAGGATCTCCTAGTGAGGAGGACTACGAATATATATATATATACATCTAACTAACATGTTTCATATAAAAATGTAAAAAATATTATATAGTTACTAAATAAAAAAAAAAAAAAAAAAAAAAAAAAAAACCCCAAATTGTAATATTTTATTAAATGAAGACAACATAAGCGAAACTCAATCGAAAATCTGGAAACAGAAAAATCAGAAAAAGATATTGTCCCAGAGGTGTCAATATCTTTTTCTGATTTTTCTGTTTCCAGATTTAAGCTTATATTGTCTTCTTTTAATTAAATATACATATAGTAAATTTGCGGGACGTTCCGGCGTGGTAGATACTTTCATTATCACACTCATGAAAGTTGCTTGATATGACTTTAGCCGTGTTTGGTGATTAGATTTAAATAGCCAGGTACTTCTCCAACTCCTTTTCCTATCTCAGATGTCTCAGTATCACTAGCTCCAAACAGTTAAGGCAGATGGAACTTTTATGAGGTACATACAAAAACAAAAAAGCTAACTAATCGCGGGCGTAAATTTCACATGTTCGTTTAAAAGATTTACTCGTTTCATAACAAGAGATTACGTTAGAGGATGCACCGCATGATACTATAAAGTTTTTAGATTGGATAGTGAATAGGTTTTCATGTCTAGCAACCTGTAACTTAATAAGGCTTGCTTACGAGCGGCTCACGGCGCACGGCGGGTTGGTAAACTCTGCAGTAGGGGTTTGTATACCCCTGACCTTTAACACGAGCTGAATAATGCACAAGGGTTGTGAGTTTTCACGTTTGACTGTAGCGCCTTTGTCTACCACTCTTTGGGGTGGTTTTAATGGTTGATTCGGGTAGATTGCTGCTAAGTATTAATGAATTTCTGATATTTATAAGCGAGTACTTGACACACGCGTAACCCTATGTGATAATGGGAACAAAGGAATTTTGATAGGAACATGATATGAGGGTTCTAAATTTTCATTGCGAACGACTAGGCACAAAAACCAATAACATAACAGTGCTGGGTACTTAAACACGTTTAAGAAATATTTACCAAAATTATTTTAAATATCTAATTTTTATCAACATTTATTTTGAAGACCAATTAAAAATCACGGAGTATGATAATTACAGATTGTAAGATTTGTAAAGCTTAAAGTATTCATAAAAAAACATTTACCTCAGGATTTGACTTTTATTTTATTTTATTTGGAAAACCAACAGTTACATTAATTAATAATTAATGTTTGGTAAAATATGTGCAAATGTTTAACCAATAATAGGTTTTCACTGACGTAAAATTTCAAAATACGAATAGAAATTAACCTTTCGAATGAACACCATTAGTAAACTTGAAAGATTACGACAGCTATCAAAAAATTACATAACATTTCTTACATAAACATGTTAATTAAGAAAATAATTTTGGTATCTATTTTATGGTTCTACGGCAACTCAACAAAGTGGCATTTGAACATCCTTTTGAATAGTCATTAAAAGTTATGAAAACAAACATTGAAAAACACCCCATAACCTAACCCAAAGTTACTTATTTAACGAATTTATTGTTTTTTTAATCACTTTTAATGATTTTTCAAAAGAGTTGTTGAAGTTGTCCGGTCACCCTACTGTATCACTTATCTGAGAATTGTTTGTACAATCAGTCTCAATTTTGAAAATTAATCCAAATAACAGTTTTAGAAGTCATTGAACCGGTGTTACAAAGAGACACATCACCGAAGTTATTAGAGGTATATACAAATTTTTAATACGGTCAGAATAACACATCAAAACTTTCTGAACAAAGATTATAAAATGTATCATTGATTGTTGGTTGAAAATTTTATTGCTGAATTTTTCGAAAACATAAAACTTTGCATTTTGTTAATTTATTTACTCGCATTATTTAGTTGCGTTGGCAGCAGAGATAACTCGTCCCATAAGGATTGATACATTTAAACCATAAAATGCATTAGATTTTTTTTACTTGTGTCTCGATTCAGAACTCGGAATGCAGAAATTGCTACATACGGCAATATACAATACACTGAGGCTAAGCTTAACATTCTATTCAAAATTTACACGTTGCACGAAGAGATTTTACTGTCTCAAGTTATTTGATACTTCAGGAACACCCCATCTTGCTTTACCCCCTTTCTCTTTCTATATTCCAATATGGTTCCATGACAGTTGGCCCCTCGGTATATTTGTACACAATATGCAGTCGGTTTAGGGAAACTACGATATTCTTACTTATACAAAACACATCTAAGTGTCCCCAAATGGATGCAGAGAGGATATGGGGCCGAATAACAAAATAACAAAACATGTTTTGATTCAAATCCATCAACGAAAAAACTTCTTGCCTATATTTACATTCTACTTTACATACCAGCGTACAAAAGTACAAAAAACGACACTGTAAAGAAATACGTTTGATATCCGTAGTAATTTATTATAAAAGGTATTTAAGGAGTCGATTTTAGGTTTGACGTTGGTAAATAATGTCCAAATATTATAATCTTACAAGCTGATACCTGGCACGCGTTGCAACGCCTTTCAAAGAAATAAATTGTTCCTCTCTGCTTGTCTATTCTCATGCGTTCCCGTTCCCCTCCCGCGTCCCCTTCCCTTCCTGTGTTCCCCTTCCACCTTCACTGCCTTCCCCCTCCCTCGTCACCCTTCCCCTCCTTCATGCCCTCTCTGCCGCTAAATACACACATTTTCAAACCACTCGCGCACCACATGTACCAATTTTTTATACAAATTTCATAACGCCAGAGCTTACCATTATAAATAGAAACACTCTTCTGCTAAAATGCAATGTTCTTTAAAAATCGGTCCAGCCGTTTCTGAGGAGTGCGATCACAAACACCGTGTTACGAGATTTTATATATATATTGATAATAATTATAATATCGGGGGTTAACTAATTACCTGTACAGATCTTCGACCAAGTCAAATGGTCAATGGTACAGTAGAATGTGTGTCTCATAAATAAATAAATAAAATATCAACAATACATACATCGTTATATTCGCATAAAAAGTCAACGCAGAGTTAAAAAAAGGATCGTAATGGGATTTTCATTTCAATGTTTGTATAAAATATTCCAATAAAAGTATGACAACGGGTGGTATTCTTTGTGTGTGAATAATTTAACCCTAAAATTATACCATCCCTCTTTTTGACTCGCGGAGTGGGTCAAATGTGACGAAGGTTGAATGAGTAAGACTTTGCTCACTTCCGCCGGATGTTCAAAAATTAAATTACATTTCCAGCGTTTTGAGCAGGTGCCATCAAACATTCTTTTTATAGCTTTTCGCGACTAGAGCCACGGGGATATTGAATTTCAAAGCAGCACTAGGTTTCCACGGCAGTTATAGCATCTGGCACTAGCTCTGTCTGTGTTCACTGTTCGCTGTACTCGTATGGCTTTGTATCAATATTTCCAACTTGCCGTCGCATCAATTTTTCAAGCCTCTGAAATCCCGACCGGATCGAAGGTGATTGATTTATATCTAAAGTTTGATCGAGTATAATGGAACTTGCATTATTTTATATAATATAGTGAATCAAGAAGAATTGTACATTTTTAAAATATTGGGCGGACGTAAAAGTACGTACGGTTTAAAAAAAACCCTTTTCATTGCTTAATAAGTAGTATCCGACCGAAAGAGGACTTTCCACCGAAACCGAAACCGAATCTTCGGAGCCTGTCTCAGTTTCGGCCGAAACAGAAACTTTTTTAGACGTGTTAAAAATCGTTTACTGATATTTGGCTTATTTTTTACACTTTTCCCGACAGTTAACACGTGTTAAATGAAACAAATAAAAAAAAAAAACAATAATTAAAGAATGTGAAAAAATAATATTTTGTATATTACTTCTATAAAACAAACAAAATTTATAAAAAAATAACAAAACGTGCTAAGTACTTCTTGAACAAAAATTTTTCAATTATCAACACTTACATTATAAAGGAAGGATCTCATTAATTGAGTATTTTAATATTTAATGCGTTTACAATCACAAAATTCTTTTTATACATGTTAAATTAAATAAAAAAACAATAATTGAAGTATGTAAAAAATTAAATTATTTTTTTGATATAATTGCTATAAAAAAAATAAAGTGTTAACAATTTGGATACGTTTTAAGATTTTCACGACCAAAAGTATTTTCGTTATTAGGTTTTGGGGTGTTATGCCGTGTTGCGCTACCTCCATCTTAAGCTAACGTTTCGGACAGCGTTGGCTAAAAAGAAGGTAGCGCAACACGGCATAACACCCCAAAAACAAATAACGAAAATGTTAACAATTTCTTGGAACAAACATTAAATTTGTCAGTAATGTGATAATAAGGTGACATACGAGCCACGAACTCTCCCGAAGTCAGCCGAAAGAGAAGTTCCAAGAAGTTTTTTATTTTTTATAAATTTTGTTTGTTTTATAGAAGAAATGTAAAAAAGTATTATTTTTTCACATACTTCAATTATGTTTTTTTAATTTTATTAGTTAACCGTCTGAATAAGTGTAAAAAATAAGCCAAATAACAGTAATCAATCGATTTTTTACATTTCTAAAAAAGATTTTTTTGCCGAAACTTGCCGAAACCGAATCTTCGGTCGCTCACTAGTAATAAGTGAAACTATTTTCCTATATTCGTAACTAACTAACCATCTTGCCGTTTCCCCGTAGAGAGGACGAAAGGCCAAACATCACTCTCTTTGCCTCATTCACATTCTGACATCATCGGATACGCACTCTTTTATTATTCTGACTCCTAAGATGTCATTCTCTAGCGTCCCCGACTTCTTCTACCATTCACATTTGAGTCACGTATTCTCCTTACAATCCTTTCGTTGTTCATTCGCTCTACATTCCCAAACCACCCGTCAGGGTCTCATTACGCTTACACCAACCTTGCATTCTTTGCGGATTTCCACATTTCTCACACGATCGTACAAGGATTTACAGCACAAACGCCTCAGGGTTCTCATTTCTACAGCATTCAGTCTAATCCTTCTGTAATCCTTCTTCTGCCAGCTCCATGTCTCATTGCCTATATTTTTTGTTAGAAACTAACTACCAATGTTCTGGTAATTTCTCGATTCAATACTTGAAGAAAATTGGGAATTTGCAGACGAAGTCATCAATTTTGATTAGCAGCTTCATTATTAAATTGATTCCTTTAACTCTTGGTTAAACTCCACGTTTTGAAGTCAAAAATCAACACAAAAAAATCGAACTTTTCAAAAATAGAGATTATTTGGGTTTCTACCCGTTTAAAGCTGGCATTAAAATAGGATAACGTATTTATAAAATTATCAGATTTAAACTTCAAATGGCTTAAATAACTTAATTTGTTTACCCCTTTCTAGGGGAGTTAACAAATATGTCACTTTGTATGTTGTTCTATCCCAAATCTAAGTACGTTCCAAGCGACATGACAGCCCGAGGCAACAACCACCAGTGAAAAATGGAATACACGTTCTTACCATCAAAGAAAAGCATTTTCAGTAGTCAAAGAAATATTATGTTAATAGGCCATTTGCATCACATTTAAAAAAAAAATTCCGGTAAAACCCTGGCGATTTTTTGAAAATTTCAATCCAAAAAATCAGACCATTTTTTATAAAGCGGAAAGACGGGACATAATTTTATATTTGCGAAAAAACCATAATTACGTAGCCGAAAATCATTTAAAAAAGAACGTTTTCCACACGAATAACACAGGAGAATAACGAGGCATACCAAAAATATTAAATCTCATAAATATTTTTTTCCTTGATCCATATTATTGATTATAAATCATTATAATGTTCAACGTCCATATTACTAAATCAAATGTAATATACTTGTACTTGTAAATTTTAATAATAATAAGAATATTATAAAATCTGATTTTGTTAAAATCCGTACCATTATCTTTATACCTCTAAAACACGTACGGACAACGTAAAATGTACGGGGTTCTCTTCATAACATCTGTCAAAAAATCAAACCAAATGATACGTTCGCAGAGAACAAGCAATACATCTTGTGAACGTTAAATGTCAAATTCAAAAATTCGCCTGAAATCAAAGTTTTGCCATATAAAAAAAATAAATCAGTATGGAATTTTATAAAATTAATATGAACATTTTCTTAGACGGGACATTTTCGTGTAGTGACATCACGAGCCCAAATAATGGATTTATTTATTTAAAAAAAAAAACTGTACATTTCTATAAATTTTTAATAACATTTTCGTAATCTTAGTAAAAAAATCTATCCACACGATTTTTTTCAAGTCGTTATGAAGTCCATGCATGCATGTTAGTGGTAAGAATACTCTGTGAACAACTGCAATCTGCTCTTTCTACTGATGCAAAATATTATATTATATAATTACTGCGCTTGGGGAAAGGTCGTATTTCCTTATTACTGATTTGCGAAAAAGTTTTTCTCCAACTTTTAAATGCTCGCACACCTAAAATATGCGAAAAGTTAACGGAGAACATTTATCGCAGAATTTTAAGGTAAATATAAACACAGAGCAAGGGCGTCCGTTGTAAATGAGGCAATTTGAGAAGCCTTATTTAATGGTTTCTACTTCTTAATTACCTTCGAAATTAATTTTCTGAAAACTAATTTAGAACAGATCATCAAAAGATGATTGCAGGTTTTTAAATGAACGCAAAATGGCGAAATAATGCGAAAAAATTGGAGAAAAATGAAAAACAACAGACAGCTCGATTAAGAGGAGATTTATATATATTCGATAATAAATTGTTTCTAGAATCTAGTCTACTACTACTATCCTACTGTATTGAATATTATAATTATGTGAATGGAATCTGGAATCTATGGAATCTGTGAACTTAATACTAGATATATAAATAACCATGTATCTACATATCCAATGTAAATGAAACCTGTCAATTTGACTGTTCTATAACGGTAGATCTTCCTAGTTGGACAGTCAAAGCTTCTTTATACTGTTAATGTATTATTTATAACAAAATAAATACATTTTTGATAATTATTATTATGTATACACATACACATGTTTTTAAAGTATTTTATTAAATACTACTTCTGAAAAAAAGAGACCTTTGTCACAAAGGGAATAAGGGAGAACAGGGTTACGCTGTTTTCCAATATAGCGTTTTACAAGGGCCTTGAATAACTAACCCCGAAAAAAAAAATGTATTCAACTATTGGCCTTTCTCATATGATTTTCACAGTGACTGTAAAAATGATATCGGGGTTCGGAAAAGGGACAACAATGATGATTATATTCAATATTATGTAATCATCGACTACCCAGGCAAATATAGAAGGCTTTTTTCATCAAGAAGACATTCTAAGTCCACTTGAAAAAATACGACAAAGCTATATATATTTAGGATTACTTTCAATAATCAGAAGCGGACGCAAAATTACAAAAAAACGAAACATTGTCACTTTTTGGATTCATCTTTTTTTACAAGTGAAAACTTCTTTAGCACCGTTGTGATTCAATAAAACGATAAGGCGACGCTAAAAAAAGATAAACACGTACGTTAGCAGGCGAGATAATGAGATAGAATAATCGGTCTCCACTTTGTGGGGTGCTTCGTAGGAAAAATATTTTCCTCAGTGCCTCCTGTGGAAAATTTGTGGATCTATTGTAATGCGAATCTATTATAATTGAACTATTGTGATGCTAATGTCATCTTTTAGGATGCTGTGTGTAGGGTCTACTAAAGGAAAGGAAATATAGGAAGTTCTAGGAAGGATAAGGTATGAAGGTGGTTAAGAATCTGAGGATTAGTGGGTCCAGGAGTGACGGACGTATGCATCCATCCCTTCAATTACGCTGCAAGGAGATGATCTAAAAGAATTCTGCTTAAGAAGTCATAAGGTTCTACAAACAGTCTCTCCCGATCCGGCCTGCCACGCAGCTGGTGGGCAGACACATCCGCCGTCAAAAATCGGGCACCCGGGCTAAGTCACCAAATGTAGCGAAGCACTTGGGGTGATCTATGGTCGAGGTGTTGGTTATCCGATAAATGATACCCACCTCCCAAAGCTTACCCTCAATGCAAAAAAAACCTGATCAAACCTGATCAAACCTGATCAAACCTTCCAAACAAATTAATGACATAAAAGCCGCAAGCAGGCTCCGCTCAAACCAGAGTTAAGTTAGCCTCTTAAAAACTGGGCATGTTGTACGGGGCCCGCAGATACTTTAATATTAACAACTGCTAGCCCTGTACAAATAACAGGTGCGCCTTACAGTTGAATTTGGCAGCCACCTCTGGTCTGGAGCTCCAAAATACCTGAAAAAACCCTCGAATCTGTGCAGAAACGGGCGATCCGTTTGATAGATTCTCCCAACCTAACAAACGGATTGCAATCTTCAGAGCACAGGCGTCTTGTTCTACCGGTATTTCAATGGAAGATGCTCCGAGGAACCGGCGTTATTGATCCCTCCGGTACCGGTGCATAGTCAGGAAATACGCCAAACGCGTGCCCGACATATGTACACGATTGAAATTTGTCACATGAGAACGGGTCGCTTCTTCGACTCGTTCTTGTGTTCAACAGCTCGGCTGTGAAACGATTTGCCGGTCTTTGTGTTTCCTCCTTCCTGCAACATGGGTCCCCTCAAGACCAATGTTAATTTTTCCTCTCCTCAAAAAGACCCTCCACACAGCATCTCAGATGGCATAGGCCCTGAGGGAAATTATTTTCCTCAGGGCCTCCTGTGTGGAGTTAATGTAAAAAAAGCAGTCAAACCTTTTAAAGAATATAACATTATACAATTGGATTTAGGTATTATAATTATAAAACTCAATGGTTTAGATAAGTTATAGTAGGTTCAAATTAGGATTCTGGAAAAGTTCACGCTCCAGAACTCTGAACTCTGGAGTCCATACAAAGGGATTTAGCGCAGCGCGAGGCGAGCCAAATTAACGAAATGGACGACCAACCAACGCAACGCTTCGAAGCGTGAACACGGAATTCGATAACGAGTTGTGTTATGAAATTACCTCGTTAGTGGGATGCACGTTTGATGGGATGAGTCTGGGTTTCAGTTTGTTGGTCGGCTGTATCCTAAAACAAGCTCCACACAGGAGGCCCTGAGGAACATAATTTCAACCACGGTCTACGTAATCTTAGGGGATGCTGTGTGAATGGTCGTTTTAAGAAAAGGATGGAGAGAAAGTTCAAGGAAGGAAAAAGGTATGAGGGGGGTGGGTAAGCTTCTAGGGGTTTGGGATGTCTAATGAATACATCCTTCCAACTGCGGTGCAAGGCGATAGGTAGAAAAAGTCCGGCTTTTGGGCTCCCTCTGATCTCTAGATCCAGCCCGCATCCGACGCCAAGACCCGGACAAACCTCACCCCGTGAACCCGGGCACCTCTACTAAGTCACCAAATGTGGCAAACCTCTTGGGGTTAGAATACTAATGTAATATACTCGTATGTGTTATTGTTCGAATTATTGAAGAGCGACATCTTAGAGGCTGCCAATCACATTATTTGTTTGTTATATGAAAATAGTACCTGGGATTTGAGTATGATAAGTAACTAAGTATTCGATGTTTGCAATGCCAATGAAAAAAATTGCCAATGAAAAAACCAATTTACATTCACTTCAACTTGGCGTGTATAATGTATAAAAAAAGTTTACAGGGATGTATGTTTATTGCCGTTTTGTACCGTCAATTTGGGAGGCGGGTATGGGTACCGCCGCCCCGGAAACTATTTGTTGGATAACCAACACCTCTGCCATAGTTCACTCTTGAGATAGATTCACTCTTGGACATACTGACCCCCAGATTCCTATCCACCCCTCAAAACCCTTTTATCTTCTCAGAATTTCGTCTCCTTCCTTTCCGTATAGACAATCCACACAGCATTCCCTAAGATGATATATACCCTGGTGGAAATTATTTTCCTCGGGACCTTCTGTGTAGAGCTAATGTTAAAAAAATGAGTTAATTCAACATAAGTTTATGACGATATAAGTGTATTTTTTAAACGAAAGAAACTACGGTGTCACTTAGAATTCGTTGTCCTATTGAGGACCTCACACAATTTCCGTAGAGATACGTGTGATTTATTCCTTTATTTAACCGATGAGGACGATTTTTTTGCAACACCTTCATCTTTGTAATGGTTAAAAATGCCACATGTTTTTAGGTTACTTCTCTTTTGTCAAATAAAGTGTTCTTTTTACGTTCTTTAATATTTTGCTTCAATATCAGCACTCCGTAGAAGATGGCATTTGATTATTGATTGAACTTAAAATAAGGCAATGGATCTAGAATTTTGCGTGACCTATAAATTATATACCTAGGCCAGCAAGTCCTAGGGTTTTCTTTAAAACAAGACATAAATTATACAAAAAGGTAGGACAACGTCAAGAATATTTGTGGACCAAGTAACCAATATCCTATTGGGAAAGGATACATCCGGCGAAAGGAAATTGCTAACCATTTCGTAAAAAAATATTTTGGCTTATCAAAGCTGAATACAGACGACTGTAGATAGGTAGACAATATCGACATAATCTATACAAAGCAGAGCCTATTTATGTTTTTTAAATGAAAAAGTAGTAAGTAAAAAGTTAGAAATAAAAATAGTTTTAGTAGGGTTTCCAATGAATTCACTTTTTATCGAGCAATTGTATTTGGCGTTTTTTAATATTTTCACGATTACGGAACAGCGACGGTACAAAAAAGGCATAACACATACGTTACTTATCACAATAATACTGCAGCTCCTTCTTACGCATTAAATATGGATGAGACAAAATATGAGACGTACGTACATTTTTACATTTTATCTCACCATTACTTAATGAGTACGAAAGGGCTGCAGCATTATTGTCATAAGGGACTTACGTTTATTGCCTTTTTGTGCCGTCGCCGTTCCTTAAAGGTGGGAATGTTAAAATCAGCTAAACTACTTATAAATGCACTTCATGGTTTTCAAACAATAGAAAAAATATTAATAACTAGCTGGTTCCCGACATGCGTTGCAATGCCATATTCAAAGAAATACATTGTTTCTCCCTGAATCACCTTTCCCGTGCGTCCCCGTTCCTCTCTCGCTTCCCCTCCTAGCTAGCTTTATAAATTGTAGCTTATATGTTATTCTGATGTGTGAGCTATGTTATTGTAAAGTTTCATTAAAATCGATAGTTTTTGCGTGAAAGAGTAACACACATACTTTCATACAAACTTTCGCGTTTATAATATTAAGTAAGATATAGTGTACAGAGGTACAAAAATAACTTCTTCGAAAAATGAACAAACAAATACAAATTCAACAAAAAATTTTTCACGCATATCCATTTCTTGACAATAATTTAAACTTCTTTTGGAATGGTGCGCTGGTTATACGACACTAGCAGATATGTAATTTTATTTCTTGGATAACTGTTATGGTCGCTTATCTTGAGAAAATAGTTGTGGAATTGTAACTTTGTAAGTTTACAATATTATTGCACTGGGCTGCCTTCACCTACTTGAGTAATGGTAAACCGCGGTTCCTCCCCCGACAGTGGCCGAAATAATAAATATTTATTTATTTATTTACGCCTATTTAGGCTTTTAAATACAAAATATAACAATAATCACGAAATTATAAAAGTAAATAGTGCAGGAAACGACTGTTTAAAACACTTGCACAAAAATAAATATAAAGTAAAAATATTATTGAATTTGAACCACACAGTATGTACCTAGGTAAAAAATATAAAAAATCTAAAATAGTTTTTTTTTCTTTCAGCCGACAAAATACTGTTAATAAATAGTGTTAGTAAATTTTAAATAGCTTTATCAAAATATTCCCCTATTAGGCGAAAAATACTTCAATAAGGTATGCTTATATATTAAAATTGATGTACTAAATATATCAACAACGTCGGAGTATTTGTTTCCAAGCTGTTAAATCCGTCGCATATGAGTGTAATATTGGGATGTTGACTTAGAATTACTACAATAATAATATGGTAGGTACTGTCTTGTGACTGACCTGCCTGGAGTATGAAAAGAGATTACATATAATAAATCAGGGGTATCAAACATTGAATTAATGATTTTATGCGAACAGGTTAAATCGAAAATGATTCTACGATCAGATATATATATCAATATTATAAAATTATAATTTTTTGTGCGTTATTTACCAATTTGAAACCTAAAATCGACTTCAAAAATACATTTAATTTTAAGTTGGTCCATGGATATCAAACGAATTTATTTGAGTGTCGATTTTCGTACTCATATGCTACGTATACATAGGTACGTATTATACAGAATACAGACAAGTAATTTCAGTCCTATAATTTCAATACCCGCTATATCCACCTTTATCATGACCAAAAACCATGTTAAAACAAAACCCGCTATATCATTCAATAAGTTATTATCAAAATCCACTATATCGGAATTCAACCAATCACGAGCAGTTATTTTGCCAAGATGGCGGGTGTAAAAACACGCCCCTCAGGTCAGTTGAGTTTCAAAAGCCTCTATATTCGATATAAATTACGAAGTGAGTATCAAAATCCGCTATATCCATTTTAATTACCCAATTTACTTAAATATTTCTAGACACACATTGAAAAATGAACACTTTTCGAATGTATATTCATTATATAAAAAAAAAAAAAAATGCAATTTTTTATTTACGCTAGAGATGTGACCGTTTTTTGCGGTTTTCTCCGAATCACTGAAAGTTGATATAGCAGATATAGAAATTGAACGACTCATTTTATCCATGATGCATTTGAATCTTTATTCTTCATGTTTTTGTGTTTGTACTCTTGTTTTTCTGCGGTAAATCCTCTGTGCACACTTCTTCGGGGATGCTTAGTTATATTTTGTATATGTAGGTCCTATACTGTACTTTCCCTAAACCACAAATAATACATATAAACTGCATATTGTGAAAAGTACACCGGGGGATCATCTGTCATAGAATCACAAGTAATACAAGGGAAAACAACTTTAAAATAGCTAATATCATCAGAGTGCCAAGGAATTATTTAAACGACAAGTGTAGATATTGTACAAACTTTGTATCATCTGAATTGTTTATAAGTAATAATTTATACAGGATGTCACATTATCACGGCAGTAAAATGACAATCTCCCTCAGTAGGCGGTGACGCGTTAAAGTTTAACGTCTGCCAACAATATTAAATGGGTTTAATTCACATTTGAGACAAAATCTTCCCGATTTAACGGTCGTTGGGAATTAACGACGTGTGAATCATACGTTTTTATCACGAAACCGTTTCACTTCCATCATATTAGGCGAAATATCCACAGATCAATGAAATTAAATGAACTAGATTTTATTTCCAACAATTTACGTCACATTCTGTTCGTCTGAAAATAATGGGTGAAAAACTGCACAGTACCTACACGAACTACAGGAATGATTAGAGGAAGTTAAGTTTTTTAAAATGTGAAAGCCACATTAGAGTAAGTACGGAATGAAAAGAATAAGAAAAGGTGGAATAAGTTGGGAAAAACTTTTTTCATTTAATGTTTTTTTGAGACACCGCATAAGAGCAAAAGTGAGTATTACTTACATCCCTTTTTGGGGCATGATGTTAAGGTGAATAATGTTTGAGATGGAGAAGGAAATAGTAATAATGTATTTTGGTCTTGTTACAAAACATTTCTAAAGCTATGTAGGAACTACTTGTAATTTGATTTTAAATAAGGCAATATTCATATAGCTGCCACACTGAAACGCAAACATCTGCGCTAATCCGCGACCGGCCACGAAAGTCATTTATCAAGTAATATAGCAACCCTGCATCCTGCGATAGAACTACAACATACCATTAGACCGTCCACAACAAGATAGAAAATTATGAGTAGGATTGTTGCAGATAGAAAACCAAACTAATGTTAGAATTGTACCATCAGATGTAGTTAATGTATTTGATGGGAATTATTTATTAATCGTATTCAGTGATTTTCCAAATGTCTTTAC
This sequence comes from Limnephilus rhombicus, assembly GCA_929108145.2. NCBI lineage: Eukaryota > Metazoa > Arthropoda > Insecta > Trichoptera > Limnephilidae > Limnephilus > Limnephilus rhombicus. Next base: position 15,169,602 of record OV815270.1, read on the forward strand.
TATACAGTTTTGAAATTTCTAAGCCTTTTAAATTTGTTTTTATTTGTGTCAGTGAGTATTCAAATTATAATTTTAAACACAAATTAAAAATAAGTTTAATAGGATTAATTTGTGTTTCTTCACGATTAATTCATTTAAAATAACATATAGTATATTTGGGGCACGTTCCAGAGTGGAAGATACTCTCAGTATCGCCCTGGTGTAAGACCACCATTCAGAATTGAAACGTTGCTTGAAATGGCTTTAGCCGTGTTTAGTGACCAGATCTGAATAGCCAGGTACTTCCCAACCTTCCTCTTCCCCACCCCCTTCCCCTTCCCCATACCTTCAGCCTCTCAACATACCTAAATTGGGGATGCGATAGTGTCACTGTCTCCAGACGGGAGCAGTTGAGACTATTGAGAAGTATTCATATAAAAATAAAAATAAAATCTTTTTATGAAAATAGATAATTCATTTTCAATAACCGAATTTTCTTATTCTTCAGAAAATTTAATGTTTGTTTTTAGAAAAAAAATGACTTTCATCTTGATTATTGATCAAATTCTTGGTCAGATTCTGGATCAAATTCCTTTCATCTTGGCACACACAACACAATTAATAGGTTAAAATTAAAGTTCTGTGAATATTCGAATTGTGTTCCTATCCAAGTACCGTCAAACAACCGGACCACGATGAAATTAAATTATAATAGAACTTGAACAGAACTTTCACAGAATTTGAATTTTTGATGAATTTTTAAAATTCGGTTAAATACAAACACGAAATAATAGTGTCTCGTTTCATCGTAGTAAATTATTCACAAGCTATTCATATAAAGGCATTTAACATTTATTCAAATCTAAGAGATCTGAAAAATGAAGTGTCCCATTTAGTGTAATCTATATCACTGCAAACTATCATTCCGCTCCCATTTAGATCGGGTCTTTGTTTTATATGCAACATTAATTCTGGATTATTCCGATAACCAGCGAATTTTTTCTAGCGTTTTTACAATTAATATCGGATCATTTTTTCTGCGCCGTTTTTTGTGAAAAATTACCCAACGGTGCAAAACGTTGTTTAAGTATGCAAATTAAATCACTGAATATTAGCCCCAACAATGAAAAACGGCCACAAAAGAAGCTTACGTGGAATTTCCGTATATTTATTTAGCTTTTCTACGTACAGCGGAAATGGAAATTTGAACTACTTTTCTTGAATGTGAAAATAAATTAAATAATTGAAACCAACACAAGTTTATTATTGCTGATGGATAAAATTATAATAGCATTGAAAAATAAGATAACAACATTAATCTAAACGAAAATATGAAAGAGAATAAGACACAGAAAAACAGAAAAAGACAACGGTCGCAATTGGGACTCGAACCCAGACCTCTCGTCTAAGCAGAACGTGCACGTTAAGGCGCCGCTACTCGCATTTCTACCGATTTCTTAGATATCTCCCTTAAATATTTGATGTTTTTAATCTCTTAAAAAAATATAATATGTTATTTTTGAAGATAATGTCTAGATACTGCCCACGCCGAAACGAAAATTATATGAAATTCCCTCGATAGAAAAAAATCGCAAAGTATGCTCCAAAAATGATTAAAAACACATCTGTTTCTATTATCTGATATTTTGCTCTATTTTAAACGAGTCGTGTTTTTTTAAACATTTTCGTAATTTTCGCATCGATTTTGACGCTTTAAATGTTAGCGCTCTCCTCTAACATTCGTAATTTCACATCTCTTCATCTTCTTCTTTTTGAGCACGGTTGCGGACCCTTAACCAATTTCGCTATTGCCATCTTCTGTCAAACCGTCATATTTGTCAATGTCATATTTAAAATTTCAGAATTAACAGTATTATCTTCAACTAATTCTTTCTTTTTTCATATTACGGGCAACTACCTTTTTTTATTGTAAACGATCATTCTAAGAATTCGTTCTAACCTCGGTAGCGTCTCGGATAAATATTTCCGAATTTATTCATATGGAACCATTAACTTTTTATAAAAGTTAGTTGCCCGTAATATGGAAAAGAAAAAAAAAGAATTAGTTGAAGATAATATTGTTAAATCTAAAATTTGAAATAAGAGCTTGAGAAATATGACTAGGTTATTTTTTTTTTTTTTTTACATATCTCCACACAGGAGGCCTTGAGGAAAATAATTTCCCTCAGGTCCTATGTCATCTGGGATGCTGTGTGGAGGGTCTTTATGAGGAGAGGAAGGAATTGACATTGGTCTTGAAGAGACCCATGTTGTAGGGAGGAGGAAACACAGAGGCCGGCAAATCATTCCACAGCCGAGCTGTTGAACATAAGAACGAGTCGAAGAAACGATCCGTTCTCGTGTGACAAATGTCAACCGTGTACAAATGTTGGGCACGCGTTTGGCGTGTTTCCCGACTATGCACCGGTGCCGAAGGGATCAATGATGCTAGTTCCTCGGAGCATCTTCCATTGTAATACCGGTAAAACAAGGATAGCATTCTCACCCGACGCCTGTACTCTAAAGATTGCAATCTGTCTGTTAAGATGGTAGAATCTATCAAACGGACCGCCCGTTTCTGCACAGAGTCGAGGGTATTTTTCAGGTATTTTATAGCTCCAGACCAGAGGTGGCTGCCAAATTCAACCGTGGGGCGCACTAGTGATTTGTACAGGGTTAGCAGTAGTGCACTATTAAAGTATATATACAGTACGCCCAGTTTCTGGGAGGCTAACTTTACTCTGGCTTCGATGGAGCCCCCATACCTGAGCTGGTCACTTAGGGTTACACCAAGCATATGAATGGAAGGCCTGTTCGGAAGATTACCTCCGTTGAAAGAGACTAGATTTTCATTTCGATCCCTTTTAGACGTAATCAGACAAGATTGGGTCTTTGAAACATTAAATTCAACGAAATTCAAGAGAAAACACTCTCGAGGTAACTGTCCATTCTTTGTTTCAAAGCCATACGAGATGTTGGAGTTTGTGAGCCCTTTGGGAGCTTGTCAAACAAAAAGCTATCTCATGAACTGTACTGTCATCCACGTAACAATGAATTGGTGCACATGACAAAAGGTCGTTGATGGCAACAAAAACAGTCGGAGACAGAACCGATCCCTGTGGAACGCCAGCATTTATCGAGTGTGAGGAAGAGGTGAAACCATAGGCTACCGTCTGAATCGACCTCTCCCTCAAGAAGTCGGCAATCCACATACACAAGGATGCGGGAAGTCCGTAAGAAGGCAGTTTGTTGACAAGTCCTCGGTGCCAAACCCTGTCAAAGGCCTTGGAAATGTCCAGTGCAACCGTTTGAGTCTCGCCGAAACGTTCCAGGCATCGACCCCAAACATGCGTCACATACGCGAGAAGATCACCGCACGAGCGGTTCTGCCGGAATCCGTATTGACGGTCGTTAATAATTTTGTTCTTCTCGAGGTATGTGAGCAGTTTGTCATTGATCACACGTTCCATCACCTTAGACAGAACTGATGTGATCGCTATAGGGCGGTAGATGGCCGGGTTGGAGCGGTCACCCTTCTTTGGAATAGGATGGATAATCGCTTTCTTCCAACCAGAGAGCACAGAGCCAGTCTTCGGGGACATTTTAAAAAGCTTCGTCAAAATTGGAGCTATTTCTGCAACGCACCTCTGCAGTACCAGGGCAGGTATTCCGTCAGGCCCACTAGCTTTATTAAGATCAAGCCCTCGCAAAACATGGAGTACTTCCCGATTCCGGATCCTCAGTTTTTTCATATGAAAACCGCAGTGAGGAACCGACGTCGGGACAGCACCTTGGTCATCGAGGGTTGAGTTATCCGCAAAAATTTTACCTAATAAGGTAGCTTTTTCGGTGGCGGTGTTTGCTAGTGAACCGTCGGGTCTGGTAAGAGGTGGCAGACTGGATTTGCAGAAATTGCGCCTATTGAGCCCGCAAGCGACCAGAATTGCCTGCTGCCATGCGGGCATGCAGCCAGCTTTCTGCTGATCTGCTGGTCGTGCTCGAATTTTGACCTATTTATGATTCTCTTGGTTTCCTTTGCCATTTTGTTGTAAGCTATTCTGTCTTCGGATGTTCTAGATGTGTTGTAGGCTCGGTAAGCCACGTTTTTTCTTCGCACTGCTTCAGCGCATTGTCAACTGAACCACGGCTTTGAGCCTACACCAGTTTCCTTAACAGTAGATTGGATGAAGCCATCCATCGCAGATGTGATGACTTCACCAATTTCCTGGGCACATCTTGAGGGATTCGAAGTCCGAAAACAGACAGCTGACCACGGGAAAGCATTAAAATGTGCCCGCAGACCGAACCATTTTTTCTGTTCAGCCTCTCGTTTGGTGGTCTGAAGTTTACAGGGATTGATGTCGTCACCAGGCAGTGGTCGGATGATCCTAAAGGCGTTGTGACTTCAATCTTGTAACCGTGTGGCACAGTAGTTAAAAATAGGTCTAACAGATTGGAACGGTGAGTCTGGACATCAGGAACCCTTTGACTTTGGTTCGACAGAAGGTGGCAATAGCGAAATTGGTAGTGTCCGACCGAACTTTCGGTTTCGGTTTCGGCCAAAAACGGCGGTTTCGGCCACCATCCAGCCGAAACTACGGCCGAAACCGAAACTGAATTCGGGAGGTTTCGTTCTGCGATCGGACATGTTCGGTGCGCTGAACTGCGAGCCACGAAGTGTCGTTTTGCTGCGTCCGCGCTCATAGCCGTGTCAGGACTTGATTCACTGGTTTGTGTTCGCTCCGCGAACTTTGCGGTAGTTTGGTTTATTTATTGTGAAATTGGAGGTGTTTATACTTAACATTGTTTCGAAATAGTAAGTTTTATTCCGCTATGATTTAGTTCATGATAGGCCCTGAGGAAAATAATTTCTCTGAGGGCCTACGTCATCTTTGGGGATGCTGTGTAGAGGGTTTTTTTTTAGGAAAGGAAGGAGAGGAGAGTTCTGGGAAGGAAAAGGATTGGATAGGAATCTGGGGTTCACTCTGTCCTGGTCATCCTGTAACAGATTTTAACTTATTACCCCATTTAATTCGAATGATGACTCGTATTTGAATCTTGGCACATGTTTGTTATTTGCGCTGTTCACACTGGAGATGGTGGCAACATCTAGCGGGGAACGGAAGAGCGGCCACTCAACGGATTTTACGACAAGAAGAGGGTGATTTTCCGTTTCTCCGGCCGACATCGTGGAGGCGATAGTTTTTCTTTGCCTGATACTGTTTTTTTTTAGATGTAAAGATTAGGAGTTAATATAAAATGGTCATGTTCATTAGACGGACCTGGCGCCCGACTTTCCCGAGGTTATTCTCATTTTCAAGGTTAGTGCTCGTGTTTTAACACAAATGTCATATGTCACAGATTATTTCTTACAAATGATTATTTCGTTAGTTTCATCATCCAAGAGATTCCTCTTCAAGGAACCTTGGACCACGACCTGAGTAATATTAGATTGTTATGAAAAGAGTCTCTAATTTAAGAAACTGCACATTCCATGTAATAGAATCCAATAAATTGATAATTTGATTGATGATGGATTGGTTTCATTTCTGCTTTTGAGTTACAAATAGAAATTGCTAAATCATCTAAGTTACAATCCACCTTCAAGACCTAGACAAACCTCATCCCATGAACCCGGGCAACCCTGCTAAATCACCAAACGCAGCGAACCACTATTACCGCCTCCCGAATTATTTTGTTCTTAAGATGAAAGAGTATTTTTTGTTTAGTGCACCTAAACAAATTAGGTTTAAAAAAAGTAATTTTGTTTTCTACCTTTTATTTTATGTTATTTGTTAATAATATTCGAATAGGTAATACCTACTATTTCTTTTTTAAAGTATTATTTACGAAGCGATTTGCGATTACGATTTCAAAAAGCATAATTAATTTATTTGAAATAAGAAGTGATAAAAACGTTATGTTTATTTTTAGTTCAAATATCAGAGACTGAATGATTAATATATGATTTAAAAATAAAGGCTGATTGATTAGGTTTGACTATTTTTTTCCACGAAAACATGACCTTATATGGAAGTTTCGGTTTCGGTTTCGGCCGAACCTGAGACCGAAGCTGAAACTCAGTTTCGGCTTCGTTTTCGGCCGTAAAAACTAGTTTCGGTCGGACACTAGAAATTGGTTAACGCGCACGTCCCGGTTCGACGAGAGGTCTGGGTTCGAGTTCCAGTTGCAGCCATTGTTTTTTTCTGTTTTCCTGTGTCTTGTTCTCTTTCATATTTTCATTGTTATCTTCTTCTTCAATGCTACATAACATTGAGGGGAATAACCTTCAAAAGTTATAAAAAGAGAGTTTTTCCTGTAAAAAATTGAAAACTACAATGGAACGTCTTTCCAACTATTCAAAGATACTAACACATTTTTGTGTTTAATAAGTGTTAATTCTCAAATCATATATTTGGTTTATCTTCAATCACCAATTTTGAATGGTCGACAAAACATCTCACGACCCGACTGTTAATTTTTTCGTAATATCATACATTATGAGATATTTTTCTAATGGGTTAACTATTCAAATTAGAAAAATGTATTTTTGCATTCTGTTTCTCGAATTTCTTAAACTTGCAATCTCAACAATATAATCGTTATTTTGTTACATGTCTTCAATAAAATATGAAAATGAAATGTTAAATGTCTACAAAATATCTGTTGAATTTGGCAGTCACCTCTGGTCTGGAGCTCCAAAATACCTGAAAAATAGCCTCGACTGTGCAGAAACGGGCTGTCTGTTTGATAGATTATCCCTATTCTTTAACAGACGGATTGCAATCTGTAGAGCACAGGCGTCGGGTAGAAATACTATCCTTGTTCTACCGGTATTTCAATGGAAGATGCTCCAAGGAACTAGCGTCATTGATCCCTTCGGCACCGGTGCATAGTCAGGAAACACGTCAAACGCGTGCCCAACATGTGTACACGGTTGACATTTGTCACATGAGAATGGGTCGCTTTTTCGACTCGTTCTTGTGTTCAACCAGCTCGACTGTATTTCTTGCTTCCTAAAACATGTATCTCTTCAAGACCAATATTCATTCCTTCCTCTCTTCAAAAAAACCCTCCTCACAGCTTCTCAGATGACAAAGGCTCTGTGGGAAATTATTTTCCTCAGGTCATGAAATTTGTATTAAAAAAATACAATATGTGGCGCGCGAGTTGTTTGAAAATATGTGTACTTTGTAAAGAGAAAGGGAGAAGGAAATCGGCGAGAGGGGTGGGATACGTAGGAAGTTGGGTTTGCGGGAGGGGGGAGCTCGGAAGGTTGAAAGGGAACGCGTGAGGGGGAAGGCCTGGAAAGTGGAAGGGAAACGCGGGAGGGGAAGGGGACACGTGAGGGGAAGGGCCGTGGGAGTGGAAGGGGACAAGGGGGGGGAACGGGGGCGGGATCGGGGACGCGATGGGAAAGGACACGCAGGGAGAAACAATTTATTTCTTTATATTGTATTGCAACGCATTTTTTCACATTAGGCATTTTTCACATTATTTTTAACTCCACACAGGAGGCCCTGAGGAAAATAATTTCCCTCAGGGCCTATTTCGTCTTTGGGGATACTGTGTGGAGGTTTTTTTTTAAGGAATGGAAGAAGAGGAGAGTTCTGGGAAGGAAAAGGGTTAAAGGGGTGGGTAAGAATCTGGGATTCAGTGTATCCTGGTCATCCGCCTCCAAGACCTAGACAAACCTCACCCCATGAACCCGGGCACCCCTGCTAAATCACCAAACGCAGCGAACCACTTGGGGTGACCTATGACAAAGGTGTTGGTTATCCAATAAAGGTTAAATATAAATCCCCACACAACGCCATCTCTGATAAACACAAAACAAAACACGGACAGTTGCGCGTTGATAATTGTTGCATTGTGTAATTTTTAACTTATTAAAAAAGTTGGGTTTAAATCAGTTAATAAGCCAACACAACATATATTGATTTTGAGGCGGTATGAAGTTCACCGTGTCAGCTAGTATTTAATTATATTGCGTAAACAACATAATAAGTTAGTATTTCATAATAATTCACTACAGCTGATTCTATGAATTTTAACCTAGTTTACTCTGTTTTGCAAACCTTATTATTTTATAATAAATGTCTTCTCACTTTCCAGCCACCAATGTTTCTTTTTAATCTAAAGAGTAAAGTCCATTAATTTGCGAATGCATTAACGAATTAAGTAGAAGTTTGGAATCCTTAGGTTTAATTAATTGAGGCCCTAATGAGATTTTCTGAATATAAAAGGGGTTGGGGACCTTGGGGCCTCGTAAATGATTTGCATTAAAAACTGGAATAATTAAGATAAGTTTTTAGAAAAACGTCAACTTTTATCTGAGAGATTTATTTAAAGATCTCCGCTTTATGATAATTAAACACCGTTTTTACTTTTCGGAGAAAATATTCAAATAAAATGTAATATATTTGTTTGTCGCGAAAGCGTTCGTGTACCATTAATCCGATTGCAATGAAACGTTGTTGTTGTTGAGTTGTATGCATGCCCACAAAGGCTTCTATATGCGCTGGTGAGCTCTGGCGTTAAGAAATTTGTATTAAAATAATAAATAAATATATGAAAAATAAAAATAAATTGAAATAGAAACTTTTTAAATGAAAACATAAAAACTTTAAAAAATAGCCCTCCCAATAAATAACTCAAAGTACAAATCACAAAAAACAAGCATAAATTTCATCACACGAATGTATTATAAATACCATTGTCACCTCAATTTTTGTCGTTTCATGGAAAAATATTTAATAAAAAATTCAGAAAGTTTGTAACAGTTTTAAACACGTTGGGCCCAATGTAACCTCGTTAATTAGGTGTGTTTTGTATCATTAGTGTAATAAATAATATTGATTTACTAAATGTGGCTAGATGCATTGAACTGAAAAGTAGAACATGAAATATGTCAAGTCAATCGCAATAAAAGAGGGAAATTAATTAACATAAAATATGATTTATTGAATTTAAATTACAAATGACATTGTGAAGTATTTATTAATAGACTCTTTAGGTAATTATATGATCTCAAAGGGGTATTTGTAAATCTCGAAGAGATTAATACAAAAATTAAATTATATTGCGAAATAATAAATTAACGTTATGTGGAAGATAATGAACATGTTGGAAGTCAGATCTTTTAAACTACAAAACCCAAGTATAATTATGTATAACAAAAACAAAATGGTAACCTTGAATATTCTAATATGAATAAAATGTTACGATGTAAAATTACGTTACAATATCGAGACGCCATGGTGTGTCGGTTTCGTCCACCGCAGGTACATCGTGCTGCTCCTGGGGTCCTAGCATGGTCGATCGATATAGGTTTTATCGAAAATGTCGGTAACTTGCGATGGCTCCCGAGCACGTCTGTAGACCGCTAACGAACAAACAATAGTTCGCAATGACTAGGGGTTCCTAATATATTTGACGTAAACTGTTGTTTATTCGTTAGCGGCCTGCAGTCGTGCTCGGGAGCGATCGCAAGTTACCGACATTTTCGATAAAACCTATATCGATCGACCATGCTAGGGGGCCTGGGCTTGTCTCTTCCAAACTGAAGGTAGGTACAGTTTCTTTCCGGAACGTCTATGCTCCAGTGATGTGGTCAAAGGTCTCCGATATTCGTGATATATTACCGCATTCGGGGTTGGAAGGTAATGAATGATGTAATTAATCGGTTACAAGTTTATTTTTTTTTTTCAAATTATGGTTGTAAAGTTTGGTTTCTTATGGGTGGACATTTTAATTCTTCTATGATTGTCTTTTAGAATTTAATATAAAGCGTGGTGGTCTCTTTCCAACACCGTTTAATCGTATTTATAACCATGATAGTAAGGGAGACACAAGACCCCTATTTGAGCAGTTTCCAAAAGTGAACAAATAACCCGAGGTATTAAATCCTTTAAAATATATTAATGTTTTTGTGGTACACTCCCCTGCACAAATAGTTATTGCAGTAGACTTTTGTGTTCGTGAGAGTCATTTCCCAGTTACCTACACAAACCACTCGACGTAATAACGTCCCCGTTTTTATTATATTATAGACTTCCATCATTACGGGTGCATTTATTTATTGTTATCAAGTTTAATTTGAAGAAATCTAATAATTTTTTTCTTTTATACATTCAAAAATATTTTTATTCAATTTGTAAAAACAGTTTATTTACAAATAAGTTCTGCTGTGTAATTATTATTACGCGTGGTAGCTGTTTCGCTTTCTGAAGCCTTTATCAAAGCTGTCACGCGTAATAATAATTACATCGCGGAACTTGTTTATAAATAAACTACTTTTATAAATTGAATAATAATATTACGATAAAACTATACCAACAGACAGAACAATTAGTCATTAGTCATAATAGACCCGATATAGTTTGAAATGCCAAAATCAAAAAAATTACTTTTATCATTTAGCAGGGGTGCCTGGGTTCATGTGGTGAGGTTTGTCTAGATCTTGGAGGCGTATGACCAGGACACACTGAAACCAAGATTCCTACCCACCCCTTAAACCCTTTTCCTTCCCAGAACTCTCCTCTCCTTCCTTTCCTTAAAAAACCCTCCACACAGCATCATAGGTGAGCATAAAGATGACATAGGCCCTGAGGGAAATTATATTCCTCAGGGCCTCCTGTGTGGAGCTCATGTAAAAAAAAAGTCGATATTCCAAATTCTTGTAATATTCAAAAATCTTTTTTTGAAAAAATAAGAAAATATACTGATTTAGGAAATGAGATTAAAAGAATTTAACATTCTCAGACTATGAAAATATAACCATTTGTTATTTCGGCTACTGGCATTATACCTAGCTCTCTTATTCATAATAATTTTAGGCATATTAGATTTGTCAAACAATTTATATATAAAAGTGCAGAAATCAGTCATTTTAAATACATGTAGGATTTTACAAATTTTTTTTTTTAAAACATTTATTATTAAGTAATAACTATATATAACTATTGAGGGATCAGTAGGATTGATAGGTCCAATTAGGAGTTCTACCGAGCAAACCCTCTGATATGAAAATATCTGGAGTCGGTGAATAATTTTCCCATTTGGTCTCTGGAAGGTTAACATGCTGTTCTTGTATTTCTTTGTATTTATTATACTTATATAGTGCAATTGCATCGCATTAATTGACTAGATGATCATTTATTTACTCTAAATTCGACAGTTGTGAACTCCTGCAATTATTAAATCTACATGTACCTACACGAACAACTAGACAAACATTGACATTTTATATACGTACATCTCATTCGAACTATGATTTACATTCTCCAATACAACGTTTGCATAGTCTTGGTAACAAATACTTAAACAATCTGGATGTATTTGACAATAATTTGAACTTAGCAAACTTCAAACGCCATATGTGCCAACTATTTGTTTCTACCTATCCCATAAACTAATGAGAACAACAATTTTACAAATTACCTACTTTATGTCAACTACTATATTTTATGGACTATATTTTGTTTCTTATATTATATGTTACCTGTATTTTGTTAACGCTTATATTTTATGTAACCTAAATTTTTTATTTTTTTTTTTTTTAACCCTTATATTTTATGTAACCAATATTTTGTTTTTAACAAATATTATGTTACTTGTATTGTGTATTGTATTTTGTAAACCCATTCTTTTCACTGTAATTGAAAAATGTACTGCATTCTATGTAAAAGCCCTATGGGCGTTTAAATAAATAAATAAATAAAAAATAAAATTTGTGGAAAAATTTATGGAAGGGTTTAGTTTTTCCGGTGAGGAAGATTTAACCCGGACATAAAGTCGTAAAAATATAAATGAAAAAATATATAGGTGCAATTGCGCAATGCGATAACTAATATTCATTTGAAATATTCTCGCGTGCCGTGCAGAGCTAATTCAGAAAGGCTTAAGAAATGCTGTTGCACGAAGTTCAAACGAGAACATTAACTAGGAGACAGTGGGTCTATTAGCTCGTTCAATATTGGAGAATTTATTTAAGCTAAAGAATTTAGGGGACGGGAATGAAAAAGGAAAGAAGAAGGATTGTTGCGCGATGGTCCAATAGGCCACTTGCATCACATTTAAAAAAAATTCCGGTTTCAGCAAATATTCTAAGACATTCTGTATTTTTTTGTCGTATTTTTTAAACCCTGGCAATTATAAAAAAATTTCAATCCGAAAAATCAGACCATTTTTTATAAACCGGAAAGACGGGACATAATTTTATGGGTGCGAAAAAATGATAATGAAGTAGCCGAAAATCATTTTTAAAAAATAACCTTTTCCACAAGAAAGGGCACAGGAGAATAACGAGGTATACAAAAAAATTACATCTCATAAATATTTTTTTCCTTGATCCATCTTATTGATCATAAATCATTGTAATGTTCAACGTCTATATTACTAAATCAAATGTAATATAGTTGTACTTGTAAATTATAATAATAATAAGAATATTATAAAATTGATTTGGTTAAAATCAGCACCACTACCATTATGCCTCTAAAACACGTACAGGCAGCGTAAAATGTACGGGGTTCTCTTCAAGACACCTGTCAAAAAGTCAAACCAAATGATAAGTTCGCAGAGAACAAACAATAAATCTAGTGAACGTTAAATGTCAAATTAAAAAGTTCGCCTGAAATCAAAGTGTTGCCATATAAAAAAATAAATCGGTGTGGAATTTTACAAAATTAATAGGGACATTTTCGGAGACGGGACATTTTCATGTAGTGATATCACGGGCCCAAATAATGGATTTATTTATTTAAAAAAAAAACTGTACATTTCTAAAAAAATTTACTAACATTTTGGTAATCTTAGTAAAAAAATCTATCCACACAATTTTTTTTTAAGTCGTTGTGAAATCCATGCAAGTGGCCTATTCAAACGGTAAACGAACTCGGAGGCAGTAACTTTATAAGCTCGACCAATATTGGAGAATGATTTTATGCCGATAATTTCGGAAAATGGGAAGAAGCAACTTAACTTAGATTTAATAGAAGCAATATTTTTGTATCGCATTTCTATGTGGCTTCTTGATGTCAGACAGAAATGTCACTCTGACTTTCAACGACATTTTCGATACCATAAAGAAGCTCAAAGACATGAAAATTTGACGCGTACCGCGTTGGATTTTGAACAGAATATCTTGTTCCATTTTATAAATAAGAAACGTTTATTGTAGCTGAAAAGTCAAAATTTAAGAAAGTTAAGTTATGTAGTGTTAATGAGTTCACCAATCTACCATGTTTTTGGGATTAACCAAGAAAATGGAAAACAAATAATTAAAATAAATCTTTAATTTTATTTTTTACATTAGCTCCACACAGGAGGTCACGAGCAAAAAAAATCCTCCAGGGCCTATGTTATCTTAGGGGATGCTGTGTAGAGTTTTTTTTAAGGAAATGAAGAAGAGAAAGTTCTGTGAAGGAAATAAGTATGAGGAGTGAGTAGAAATCTGGGGTCGGTGTGTCAGACATATGAATCCATCCCTTGCATCCAATCCAGCGGTGCAAGGCGATAGGCCGAGGGATTCGAAGACCTTCTCAACCAGTCTCTCTCGATTCGGCCCAGCAGCAGCAGGTGGGCAGATACATCGGCCGCCAAGACCTTGACAAACATCACCCCATGAATCCGGGCACCCCAGCTAAGCCACCGAACGTAGCGAACCACTTAAGGTGACCTATGGCAGAGTTGTTGGTTATCCAATAAATGGTTTCCGGGGCGATATTATGAATGCGCTCGCCACGGAAATTATGCGAGATAACGGGACGCTGAAAATCATGATCAAATGGGTCACTCAGAAGAAGCGACACATAAGCCGAGGAAAAAGTTGACTGACGGCGGAAAAAAATTATTGGAGTAGACGTAGTTCACGATGATGATGATGATGTTTTTGTTGTTTTGGTGGTTTGTGAGGGAAATCTGGTTTACTGATGTTTGTATTATGGGAGTATTATCGATAATAATTACTGCTCTGGAAGGCGTTACCATACTACAAATTGCTAACGACGCACGACATGTTCCACGAACAAAGCAGATCGATCTTGGCGCTAGCGGCGAACAAATACTTGAGCATGCACGATTTGATATCTGTCGTATTTTATTCAATACAGCGGCCATGTCGTGGACTCGTACTACTGGTGCGGTTTAATTATACCATAAATCCCGCCTTTATTGGAACCGATAACTCTTTTCCCGTGCGATGGACGGGCGGGACGTGAGGAATCTGACCGTGGGACGGGAGAGATGGGCCATCTCGGCAAATGGGACATTTAGACCCACTTTCATACGCAATGTTCGCAGTCTAGGTGTTTCAAACCGAGGTTTTTAAAGCTGTTATTTTGAAAATGTAAGCAAGGTTAACCATTTGATTAATATAACCGTGTAAGGATATTGATGTTAGAGGTCTCAAGATGGATATTACGAAATCTAGGATGACAAATAAAAACATTCATTTTTGGAAGCTCCCAAATTCTTGTTCGATCAACTTTAGAATATAAATTTTCCTGATACTCCTTAGTGTAAGGTCTTACATCGGCCTTATCTATTATATTATCTATTCGTAATACGGTCGCACACGATTTTATCATACACACGACTCTAATTTCTGCAATTGGAGGATCTAACTTCCTGTACTATTCACTCCAGATTTATCCTTCCTCTGCCAGTTCCATGCCTCAAAAATTACCACATCTTTTTTTGTTTTTCTTTTCCCGTGAATACCTCACAAGAGTCCCAGCTGCTCCCGCCAGGAGCCAGTGAGACTATGGCACCCCCAATTGGGGTAAATTGTGAGGCTGAAGGTCGTACGGTGGAGAAGGAGGTTGGGAAGAAGAAAGTGGGGGAAGTACCTGACTATTCAGATTTGGTCACCAAAACGGCTAAAGCCATTTAAAGCAAAGTTTCAATTCCGAATGGTGGTTTCATATCAGGGCGATACTGAGAGTATCTTCCACTCTGGAATTATTTTAAATGAATTAATTGTGAAACAACACAAATTAATCGATTTATTTGCTCTCGCCGGGATTCGATCCGGCAAAATTCGGATTGCGAGTCAATAGCCTTACCCCTAGACTACGCCGCGCCGGTGGTCGCCGCAGATGTACTCGTATTTTAAAGTAATAATCTAATAATACGGCTTAGCTTTATAAGCTGACGTGCTCAACTGCTCATAGATTGTGATTTTGATGTATTTTTTTGTTTAAACTAGTAATTTTTCTTCTTTTTAGAAATATTTGCTGTGCTAGGCTATTTTTCACATGTCACGCCGTGTCAGTTATACACAAAAACACGAAATCGGAATTCTCGTGGTTTTGTCAGATTGATGTTTATTTTACGATTGAGTACTGTTTGCAGTGTTTTTTTGCTGACAAATTAACCAGTATCATGATTTTAATAAAACAGCCGGGAACGCCGTAAAAAGTTTAATTATTAATGTTTTCATGACACGCCAAATGATATTGTGAACTCACAAACGTCAAAACAATTCTGCGTGTGCAACTATTAACGTCATGAATAATGGTCATAAATTATGCGTATTTTTTTTCGAGAATCGCTAATTTGATTAATTATTTATCTTTAAAATTCACATTCGAGCATATACCGTTTTTTTGGATTTTTTTAGGAGAGCAAGTCTGTTTTTTTGTTGCATTCTAGTACATTTTATCATGTGTTTGGCTAATGGGGCTTTAATTACGCTTTTTTTTTTCACCAAATTAGCCTTTTCACCAATTTTTTTATTTATTATCTTTTACCTTTTTACCACAAAAATTAATAAAATGTATACAAGAATCCATAAAAAAATTATTTACATATTTCGACTCTTCTAAAAAATTCTAAATAAGAGATACGCCCGTTGGTCATCGGACCGATGATATTATCATCACCAAAAGATTTATGGTGAACAAAATTCCCAAAGAAGTCGAATAAAATATTTATTTAATATTACGAAGTAAGTTCATTTTTTGTCAATATCGGCCTTGTAACTTTAATACCAGTATATTTATGGAAATTAAAAAAAATATATTCAGAGTTGAAATATTTTTCAAAATTTAGATTTTAGACCAAATCATGGTGTGTTGGGTGTGACGTCATGGTGGATGAATTTTGTCGTTAGGTACTCAGTACTCAATTTTGGATGCCAAAAATCGAGACGTTTCTTATTCATAAATTTGGCCGTTTTTGAATACCATCATTTATAAAATGTCAGCATCTTGTCATTATTGTTTTTGTAGAGTACAAAAGTGCAAAAATTCATTCAATGTCGCACTAGATTCAATTTTTCCGTGTTCTGAATATCACAGTCTAGAGGTTATGATTTAAAATTTCATGATTTTTTTTTATCACAGATTATTTTGTATTATATTCGTAGTAAGCCATCACTATTTAAAAATTTACCTATTAAGAAACTTTAACTTCAGGAATTATAATAATACTAGCTTTTGTCCCCCCTCCCCGCCACTCCCCCCCCCTCCCCCCCCTCCCCCCCACCCCACCCCCTACCCACGTCCTTCACCCTCTTCCCCACCTCCTTCACCCCCTCCCACCCCGTCACCCCCTTCCTATCACCCACCCACTTCACACCCGTTACATTCATTTTTCAAACAGTTCGCGTGCCACCTATTAAAACGTAACAATCAAACACGCGCAGTAAATTTTAACTATAAAAGGGATCTCCATAGTAACCTAAACAAATAACAAAATGACAGCGCACGTCAAACAATTACTTAGCAACGCTTTGCTTTTCGTCTGGACAATAAACGTATAATAAATAATTTAAAAACGCCAGGGCTTACCAACATACATAATTCATAGTACGCGCAAGTAATGTAGCTTTCTATTAGTGAAAGAATTTTTAAAATCCATTCAGTAGTTTTTGAGTGAAAGAGTAACAAACATACATATATCCATACAAACTTTCGCCTTTATAATATTAATAGGAAATAGGATATGAAATACATTTTCATAATTTTCGGTAGTTTCTTGTCGTCTTCTCAATGATTATGTATTAGTTCCGAAAATTTAATAAAGTTTTCTTTAATACTTAACAATGATAAATTACGGAACATGAAGTTGCCGAAAATAAGTTAAAATTTTGCTAATACTGAAAAATATCTCTGGTGTTATCTCGAAAAAAAAAACACAACTCTCATCCTTTTAAGATCGGCTCTGTTTTTAAAACTATGAAATTTTTAGATGTTTTCTCTTTCAGTAGCGGAAAAGAAAAGTGTACTACGCAAGCCTCAAATATGTTTTTTAGGTGTCAGGATATAATATTAAGATCTATAAATAAAGGGGTCCGTCTCAATCTCAAAGTAACATCAGCGCAGTGATTTATTATGAATTTATAAAAGAATTTCTGAACGTAAACTCGAAAATCTCGAGCTGTGTAAAACTGTTTAAACCGTAGATATGTAAACTTGCTCCATTCAAAGATTTGAAAGTCGCGTAAAAACATTTGGAGAATATTTATTATTCATAGATTTAGTCAAAAGTTCTGAAAACGTATTTAAAACGTTCATTAAACAGAATTATTATTGTGAAGAAAGAAGATCACGTTTAACCCCTTAAAATTTTCCATTTAGTATTTGATGGGTTAATGTAATTTTTTTCTGACCATCTCGCTTGAGAAGTCAAATACCTCGAAAAAATTGTGAAGAAATTAACTTTATTATTATTATGTAAAATTATGAATCATTAATATTCAAAAAAGTCCAGCCATTACTACTACTTGGCGAAGATAACTGGGCATTTGGAATTAGGCCACTACTTTAAGTCTCTAAAAATATATATATATATATATATATATATATATATATATATATTTTTTTTTTTTATAAAGCATCAAAATAATAATAAATAATGGACATATACATAAATTCAGCCATCACTACTAGGCGAAAAATCCGAATACGGAGAAATTCACCCCTGAACAGAGGTAGAGTTAAGTATGTCACAGTAAAGGCGCCAGATATTCTCACCCGATGAAGTAAGAAGGGAAGGGGAAGAGGGATGGGGGGGGGGGGGGGTTAGGGTGGCAACCAGAAGGAATGCTCATTACTTGACTTGGAGATATTTGAAATGCAATCCGCCGTCATTATTCCTCGGGAACTCGATGAACGGTAGATGTGATACCATGATGCTAACAGAGTTGTGCACTGTGTGCAGTGACACATGGATTTTTTTCATGAATTTATGTAATTTTATTTCTATTTCTGGAGAGACCCGTCTACGTAGTTTTTGCATACGTGTTTGATTCAAGGAGTATTACGCACCTCTCTACTTTGAAATTGTGAACGATTTATTTTATCATTTGTAAGAAATCTCAATGTTTTTAATAAAAATAAATCGAATTTTAAGAAATCATTTCAAATAGGGAAAATTTTCGTTTAGACAAAAATTTATTTTCATTTAGACTAAAATGTAACAATAGCCTACGATTGTAGTTTAAGATGCCCCATTTTTAATGTAAAATTGATTAAAAATATAAATATCAATTATAATGGTGTATTTCTAAACTTTTGAGCTGTTTTGTGTCTAGAGTATATTTACAAAAATATTTTATTTCAAAATTAATTGAGCTTAATAAAGCTAATAAGCGTAAAATTTTGGTCCAGCAATACATAACGAGTTTCTTCTGTAGGTAAGTAAAAAAATGAAGAAATTATAACGTACCTACATTAATTTTAAAGTTGTACTTAAGGTTATTTATGCATTGCGCTTTTTCAATAAATACGCTTTACTATATAAACACTAATGACGGGTTATGATACTATCGCAGTACTGTGAAGCAACCGGGTCATTGATGAAATAATAATAGCACTTGAATAGAACTATCAGAGAACTTGAATTTTCGCTTTGAAATTTGAAGAATTGTTCAAATTCTTTGAAACAATCCATGCTAACAGATAATCATTAAAACATTTATTCACATCCCCATATACTTACTAAGCTCCGGAAAATTCTCTTTAAATACTTCAACAAAACAAGAAACAATTGAAAAAATTTTAATTTATCGGAAGTTTTTACATAAAATATACTAGTACGTAACACGATTTGAAAGCCAAGTTTTCTGTAATTTAAGGAGGTATTCAAATTTTTTTTTTACTCGAAGAAAGCTTTGATTTCGTTACGATTGTAAGGAGAGTACCCACTCGAAAGACTTCCAACTCTGGGCTCAATGCAAATTCAGCGAAAAAAATAAACTTTCATAAAGTCTCTCTGTAGTATTTGGTACCTATTCGAAATATAAAATGGATATGGAATACACTTTAACACATTAGCCTCGGCTGACTGGGCCTGTGGAACAAAGAAAATTGTCCCGGGTGACGTCATCAAAGGGTGCATTCGTGTGTAAAGATTACCCCTATATTCAGAAGTCTTAAAAATCCTTTTACGATGGAGCGACCCGATTGGTAGAATTGCTGGCGCAAGGGTTAGCTCGGCTCTCTGTTGTGATTGATATATTGATAGGTAAGAATATTTATGATTTAGGTACCTAAAAATAAGCACTATAGACGACTTATCTACATAATTCCTTCTGATACATATTCTAAAAAAACGAATCTTTTTACTTTTTTTATGAGAATACCCCACAACTGCTCCCGACCGCCTGGAGCCAGTGAGGCTATGGCATGCCCGATTGGGTTATTTTGTGAGGCTGAAGGTAAGTGGGGAGGGGAAAGAGATGGGGATAGGTAGGTGGGAAATTTCTAGAAATTTATTCAGATCCAGTCAACAATCCGGCTAAACCATTTCAAGCGACGCAATTTTGAATGGTGGTTTTACACCAGGGTGATTACTGGGAGTATCTTGCACACTGGAACATACAGCAAATGATAACATTGTGAAAATGCAAATCAATCAAATGATATTTACTTGCGTTCGCCGGGTTTGAACCCGTACTTTGAATCCGTGATTTTATTTTTATTTTTTTATTTTTTTATTTTGTAACTATATATTTATTATTTTTTACATTTATATATGAAACATGTTAGGTATATTATAACGGGAGAGTGGTATAAAAATTATTTGAAATTATTATTTTTTTACCTTTAAAATCAATATTATCAAAAACGAAGAATCACCCACAAAAGTGTAGGCAAACGATATCAGCTGATCGATTGCGGCCATTTTGAATGGGCCTTGGCTAGTAGGTAGCATTATGATATGGTATATTTATACGGTTTTTTTCGTACAATTTAAAGTTTTTCAAAATTTTAATTAATAGAGATACCTCTATTTTTGATACTGAATTATTTAGGCCTAAATAATGTTTCAATAAACACAACAACTAAATCTCTATAAAAGTAGATATGTAAATAAACGAATAAATTAATACGATGGCTTGTGTCATTCCTATATTCCCGTACATTTCCCATCCAATGACTTTACGGTGAAATCACGACACGAGGAACAGTGACGTCACCACAAACCATTTCAGTAATGCCAACTTGACGCCGTATTTTTACGACCCGATTAAAAATGGATTTTTTAATAATTTTGTAAAAACCCTGAGTTTAATATTATTAAATAAAACTTATATATTCAGAATCAGCGTTTATTGGTTATATGAACATATTTTTTTAAAGCCATAATATTTTTCACTGGAGTCCTTACTCTCGAACATTCTTAGAGGTACTTTGGTTCGGACTGGTCGCAATGTGCTTTACGTAGTTTACCCTTTGCTCATCTGTTGATTTTATCACAAGTTTTTGCCGTGTATTTTACTCTGTAAAATGTGAAATTTAAATATAAACCAAATTCAATTTAGTAAACTATAATCTTCTTATTTACTACCCGTAATATTAATTGAAATAACCGGATGGATTGGGATGTAAGTACTAGTCCATCAACCATGTATTATAGGATCAATAAACACAGATAATTGCAATAACAGCACGAAAATCTCCGTGAATTAGGCTGCTTGTGGTAATTCAGAAAGTTAATGCTGTTTTTTTTTGTCTGGAGCCATTGAGTCCATGGCATCCCCAAAAGGGGTATGTTGTGAGACTGACAGTAGCGTGAAGGGTAAGGAGAAGGGAAAGAAGAAGGTAGTGAAATATCTGGCTGTTCAAATCTGGTCACTTAACACGGCTTAAGCCAGTTCAAGCAACGTTTCAATTCTGAACGGCGGTCTTACACCAGGGCGATATTTCGAGTCTCTTCCACTCTGGAATGAGCCGCAAATTTACTATATGGTATTGTTAATTGATTAATTGTGAAATAACACAAATTAATGCGCAAATAAATTTTATTTTATTAATTTGTGTTATTTCACAATTAATTCATTTAAAATAATATATAGTATATTTGCGGCATGTTCCAGAGTGGAAGATACTATCAGTATCGCCCTGGTGGAAGACCACCATTCAGAGTTGAAACGTTGCTTGAAAATGGCTTTAGCCGTGTTTGGTGACCAGATCTGAATATCCAGGTACTTCCCAACCTTCCTCTTCCCCACCTCCTTCCCCTCCCCACTACCTTCAGCCTCACAACATACCCCAATTGGGGATGCCATAGTCTCACTGGCTCCAGACGGGAGCAGTTGAGATTCTCGACCACGTGACCACTATTAAAGGTGTATGAAGTTTTGATATACACCTCATTCAATTTGAATTTTCATATAATTTTTTTAAAACCACTATTAAAGGTGTATGAAGTTTTGATATATACCTCATTCAATTTGAATTTTCACATAATTTTTTTTAAAACTGCACCCTTTTTATGAGTTTATGAAAGAAAGAAATGCATTAAACCTCAATTTTGATAACAAAAACTACATAGTTAAATATTATATTTTAGCGTCAGTAAAAACTACATAAAAATAACAATCATATTTTAACGATGCCTCAGTGAATGCATCCGAGACGTCGCGAAATGCATCATCACGTTTAACTGCGCCGTATCTCTTTAAATGAAACTGCAGAAAAACATATAATATGACGAATAAAGTGAAATAAAGTTAATGGAATTATTTAGACATAATATCTAACATTATTAAATACAATTCAGCAATGTCGGCCTCACTGGGTAGCTAACCTGTGCTGAGGCCTCCATTTTATAAAATAAAAATTTATACTTATTACATTAAAAATAATATAAAAATAATGCTGCATAAAAAAAGCTTTTTTTTTTTTTTTTTTACAGTGAATACCGCACAAGAATCTCAACTGCTCCCGTCTGGAGCCAGTGAGACTATGGCATCCCCAATTGGGGTATGTTGTGAGGCTTAAGGTAGTGGGGAGGGGAAGGAGGTGGGGAAGTACCTGGCTATTCAGATCTGGTCACTAAACACGGCTAAAGCCATTTTCAAGCAACGTTTCAATTCTGAATGGTGGTCTTACACCAGGGCGATACTGATAGTATCTTCCACTCTGGAACATGCCGCAAATATACTATATATTATTTTAAATGAATTAATTGTGAAATAACACAAATTAATCAAATAAAATTTATTTGCGCATGCCGGGTTCGAACCCGCGACCTCCGTATTGTGAGTCAAGAGTCTTACCCACTCGACTACGGAGGTCGTTAAAATTAAACTAAAAATAAAAATTTATAATTTGGGTAAGTATTTTTTTAATGATGTGTTTTATATTTATTTTTGTGTGTTACGTGTATGTGTTTTATTCTTATTATGTAATAAGATTTTCGAAATATTTTCTTTTTTGTTCTTTAATCCAATTTTTAATTTTGAGTATGAATTTAAAAATTGGATTAAAGAACAAAAACGACAATATTTCCAAATATTGTCTTTTTTGAAATATACTCTGATTGCACTCACTGCCATAATTACATTAACAAAAAAAAGATCTTCCGGTTTAAAACCCATATTTTCTATAAACTAAACACTTAATACTCTTTCATTCACAACAAGTGACTTCAAAGAACGTGCTATGTGTTCATTATTGTTCTTTATTAGTACCTAATATCTTGACTCCTCTAACAATCCAATCTTAATCCTGTCAAATTGCTTCCGATATTACAGAAATAACACTGAGACTTAACACGGGTCGCCAATTGACGTCACTTACGGCCGTTGTCTCAAAACTGCCTCCATTGGGCCGTTGAACACTGAACACTGTTGATTGCGACAATGCCAGACACGATATGATACAATAAAACCAAAGAGAGTCACTCCAAACTTCTTAGGAATTCTCTCAATGGCCACGCTTGAAAAACTTCCCCAATATGGCGGGGAAACACCTTTGTCCCGCCAATTCAAACTTGGAACGGGGTCTCTTATTGACTTTCTAAGGACATGAGATGTTCCCTTAAAGAAAAGGTTAAGTTTGAAGGGTTAAAGTTTATTGGGAGGGAGTATTGAACGGAATTTTTGCGGAATTGTCTTACGCCTAAATCATGTTGGAAAAAATCAAACGTTTTAGGCGCCTACCCATATATATTTTTGATCAATAGTCTATAACAGTGTATTCTAAGAATTTGATTTTCAATTATAAAGTAACGTTTTTCCTAGAGTAAGTCTTTACTGAAAGTAACAGTTTACAAAGTAATGTATAAGATACATTAATACTAGCAACGGCTCCACCCCTACCACAATCCTTAGTAATAATACATTGTTCCCATCCACTATTTTGTAACTGTCAAATCAGTATACGTTTGCCCTGAAGAAGGAACGGTTGTTCCGAATCCGGTCGGCTTTAAACAAATATACAAGTGGTTCAAACAAAGTAACATTGTTTCATTTATCTATAATATATTTCCTCTTATTTCTTATCTTCATACTCATGATACCAAAAGAGACACTTGTGATATATTATTATTTAAATATACAAAAAATTAAAATGTTCAAATGTTCAATAAATCGTAAAATACTTTGGTGAAAATTATAACCACAGACAAACTGTTAGCGGAATTTTCTGCAAATTTAACAAGATATCTTAAAAAACCAAAAATCAATATTTTACAATAAAAATAATAAAAAAACAGCTAATCGTCACTTCATTTGGAAAGGGTTCTGACCTGACATTTTTTTCAAAAATGACCCTGGAATGAATGCCATAGCATTTCTTTTGCTCATTTCTTTACCCAAAACAATTTTCAGAACCGTCCGTGTTTTATTTTCGTAGATATAAGTAAGAGAAAGTTCTAACATCAAGCCGTTTATTTTACAAGGTTCTAACATCACTTACACTCTCTATTTGGTTTGTTCGTTGGTACGAGGTGCGTTATAGTTCGTCACTTTGGTTGGATAGGGTTCTAAATTCGCCTTACCATGTTTTGAGGTTTCAATGTTTGCAAAGACGAATTTTCGTAAACTATTTGAGAAATTTTTGATTTTGAGGTTCAATCTTGTGTAAAGTATTTTAGTTTTTCATATTTTATTGGAAAATATTTAAATACGGCGCGGCTCTAGCTTGGAAGTGCATTAGGGAAATGTAATTATAACCTTATGCAATGAATTATTATGCCCTAGCTGGTTGCATATGGTTCTATTTGCATGTTTAGGTATGTTCTAAAACGCAAAGTATCCGTCCTAAGTAATTATTTAATACGTTCAATTATTTACTAATGTTTGTAAACGTCTGCGGTCTATTGTGGGCAGGATTTATAAAATAAAATATTTTGTGCCTTTAAGTACTTTAAAATTAATATACGTATCTCTGGCAGAATCAACTATCCGTTATGGACTTACTTCTTGGGGACATTCTTGTAAAACTAATATAAATTATATCCAAACATTGCAAAACTCCCTGACAAAATTATTTATCCCTAAGTACACTAATGAACACAGAAGTGACACTAAATTAATATACAAGTCTCTAAATGTTTTACCTGTCAGAGGATTATTGTTTTATAATATTATAAGTCAACATGTTATGTTGTCCGATTCCTTGTACAGGGAAATAGTTTACCATAAACATAATACAAGATTCACTCAAAATGAAGGATTGGTGGTTCCGAAATGTACCAATAAATACGGTGAAAGGACCCTAAACTATATTGTACCCAAAATATTCAATAAACTACCAATGATAATCAAAAATAATAACGTTTTTAATGGTAAAGTCAAATATAAACTAAGGAAATGGCTATTAGATAGGGATGATTTATATTGATGCCCTACCGAAGTTCTTGTATTCTTTACTGAAACTCACATTGAATGAATTGGTAAATTCATTACAATTTTTGTAATACCTAATGTATATGAAACTTTTAATTTACTTGTGATTATATTTCATTTGTTCATACTAAATCCATCTGTACTTTTTTATTATATCATAACATACAATTTTTTTATTATATCATATCATACTAAATCCATTTGTACTTTTTTATTATTTAAGGCTTCTAGTGCAACTTACATGTATATACTATTTCGGTAATTTAAATAATCTATTTAATTGATATTTAGCATCAAAATTATAAAATTATATGTATACAATGTTTGAAAATGTACCAATGTTGTCATTATGTACCTGCTGACAAACTACATAAGTAGTTTAGCGGGTTTAAATGTAAATAAAAAAAAAAAATAAAAAAAATACTTTACACAATATTCAACCTCAAAATAAGAAATTCTTAAATAGATAATGAGAAATTGTCTTTGCAAAAATTAACACCTTATATCTCAGAACAAGGCAAAGTGAAGTTAGAACCCTATCCAAATAAAGTGACGTAATGCATGTTTAATCAAAAGCTATATGTTAGTAAAATAGTATAGCTGCATGAAGGTCAAGATCAATTTGCGACATTTATGTTATAACTCACACAACGGCGCAATGGGTTATAATATACTTGCATTGTACGCACAAATTCTACTGGACAGAATTTTGGGTGAGGTATCGATTAATTTAATTCCACAATGTAACAAAATCGTACCTAATTGAAAAAAAATCCATTACTCTCACGCTTGGGTTATTTTCAAATTTAAGACGATTGATAAATTATCGTGGGACCTACAGCCGATAACCGTCAATAAATTCTGCTAAAACCAAAGCTGGTCAGTAAATTATCCAATAGAATAGAAC
This sequence comes from Limnephilus rhombicus, assembly GCA_929108145.2. Lineage (NCBI taxonomy): Eukaryota > Metazoa > Arthropoda > Insecta > Trichoptera > Limnephilidae > Limnephilus > Limnephilus rhombicus. The sequence goes on from OV815270.1 coordinate 15,195,575, forward strand.
AAAGACCAATAACAATGTTCCAGAACAGAGAACGTCGAACTGAATTTATAGAAAAAAGTCATCCCCGTCTAGGAACGTTGGCACTCTACCCACAGTGAGTTTTTTTAGAACGTACTCCGGGAAAAGCAGGTTTCTTACATGCGGTAGTAACTCGGACAGAGAGTTAAGCCTTTGAATTTGTAACTAGTACTCGAGCTTGCAACAGTTGAGCATTTGGAACAGCAAAGAAATTTGCGGTTAGATCTTTAAACTAAGTGTACCACCATTGCAGTCAGTGTTTATGTAACAAATAGGTTTTTTGCACGTTGTTTTTGTAATAAGAAATCTTTAATGATTTTATTTAACACATAATATTATATTTTTATATAAAACCACTGTACTATATATCTATATTAAAAAAAAAAAATAATGTAATGTAATATACCTACATACATTTCTGTTGGCACATATTTCCAAGATCTGGATATCATGCTTATAAATCAGACTGTAAACGTTAATGTAGGCCTCCGTGGTAAAGGGGTAAGCTCACGACTAGCAATACGAAGGTCGCGGGTTCAAAACTCAGCATGCGCAAGAAAATTTTATTTGTTTAATTTTGCGTTATTTCACAATTTATCCATTGCACGTTCCAGAGTGTAAGATACTCTCAATTTTGCACTGGTGTAAGACCTCCATTCAAAACAGAAATGTTGCTTTAAATAGCTTTAGTCGTTCAATTTAATAAGAAAAACCCTCTTTTTATAACTTTTGACGGTTATTCCCATCAATGTAATATATCATTGAAGAAGAAGACAATCATAATAATCTAAACGAAAATATGAAAGAGAACAATACACAGAAAATCAGAAAAAAATAATGGTCGCAACTGGGACTTGAACTCAGAACCTCTCGTCTATCCGGGACGTGCGTTTACCAATTCCGCCATTGCGCCCTATTGCCAAACCGTCATAATAGTCAATCTAAAATTTCAAATTTTAGAATTAACAATATTATCTTCAACTAATTTATTTTTTCATATCATAGGCTACTACCCTTTTTATTGGAAACAATCATTCTAAGAATTGGTTTGTAGCCTAGATTGCGTAAACGCACGTCCCGGATAGACGAGAGGGTCTGGGTTCGAGTCCCAGTTGCGACCATTATCTTTTTCTGTTTTTCTGTGTCTTGTTCCCTTTCATATTTTCGTTTAGATTATTATTATTATATTCTTCTTTAATGATAGCTTTAGTCGTGTTTGGTGACAAGATCTGAATAGCCAGGTTCTTCCTCACCTTCCTCTTTCTCATATACTTCCCAACCACATTACTTTCAGCCTTACAATATTCCCCATTTGGGGATGCCATAGTCTCACATGTTCCAGACGGTTGGAGACGGTTGGTACTCTTCTACAGTACTCACTAATTAATCCGTTCTAAATTTCGACATTTTGAAGTGAATAGAATAAACCCCATAAACCAAGAATTACTTCAATACTGCCAACGCACAAAATGATTTTAAATCCGATAACAGACTAAACAGACCTTCCTGGAAGAGCGGTATAATTTTCAGTTCTGGGAACAAAGTTAGTTTTTTAGAAAATCTAGTGGTGTGCAAATAAAAGCGATATTTTCAAAACCACATTAAATTCAAATTGTAAGGTTAAGTCACAATAATACTGCCTGCTGAAATATGTAAAATGTAGCTTTATTCGAAATTTTAAAGATGATTGTAAATAAAATCTTTAATGATATTTTTATACTTCTTTTTTATAACGCCCGTAGGGCTTTTACAATTTCCATTAATCCCTAGAGGCCGAAGCCTTGCAATTGCGGTGTTGAAGAATCGTTGCTGTGCACGGTACAAAGCGTTGAAAATGCAGTTAGGTTAGTTAAAGACCAGAATAAAAACGTCACTTCATCAAGTATGGTATTGTTTTCGATTTGGATGTAACATTTTTTTTAATCTATTAAAGTTTCTTGCCGTTCCCTACGGAAAAAAAATAAAAAAATACATCTCAGTACGTACATATGATAAATATATGTACAAAAAGTACTTAAAACTTAACAACCGTAATAGAGAAACATATCAGTTATATTTATACATTTATATATTTATACAACATTATTTTGCTTTGATGAATTAGGATGGAGAGGTTTTGAATATATTGAAAAGGTCTGTATTGGCAGTTCGTTGAAATCGCGCCGAAGGTGAGTGTTATGAATAGTCGGTGCTATGGCTGTCACAGTGGAAAAGATTATTGTTCTGAAAAGGAGAAAAGTCGATATCATCTCCAAATATGAAACTCATTCCCCTGTTAACCAGAAATCCTATCCATTAGTCTATCCTAATAACTAGGTAAGTACTATCTAACTTACTCCCCCCTTCCAACCTTAGATACAAATCTTTTACCTCCCAACATCCTTCAGTCTAAAAACATCATCCATTACCTTAGATTCACTTACTTCCAGCAGTAATATTATCCTAGTCCCATAAAAAATAAACAACGAACTAATGGTAGGCTGACGATGGTATACAAAGGCAGATGTGTAAATAAAGAGATAAATGCCATTGAGGCCTTTTGTACTGTCAAACCAAAGGCTTATTTGGACCCTTTTTAGAAATTTCTAAGATAAGTGATTTTAAGCAATGGCTTAACATTTTCATAAAAAAAGAAACCAAGGAAAATCATTTTCAATTTTCACAACTTTACGAGTGATGCAAAAATTATTAATATTATGACTTTTTTAAATGACCCTACTTGTTTATCTGGCACATTTATGAATCTGAGAATTATTTAAAAACATCTTTCATGGCTAAGTTTTATAATCTTTAATAAATTTTGTAAAAAGAATGTTTAAGTATCTACAAATACATTTTAATCAAAAAGCTAAAAACTTTTCCATTAAAATTTCATTTCATAAAATTTCATTTTCCATTGAAATTAATTCATGTGCAGAAGTGAAAATACTTTAATTTGACTTTTTAACTACCCCATTAACTTGATTTAATACAATTAGATTAAAATTAATGGAGTTCAAAATCGAATCGAATCGATCGAACAGTATTATTACGTTAGCGTCTGCGTGGTTGAATTTCAGAACCCAGCCACGAGTGCACGTCGGACGCCACGCTTAACGGCCGCGTCTCAAATAACATCTCTGTACGTGGAATTTTACACAAGACTACTATTATAATTGGGTTTCAAAATCAAGAATTCGACATAAGATGTCACTGCTTCCGTCAGCAGCTCGCATATGGATGTTTACCTCCTAGGTATAAGTGCTACGGATTTATATACTTTAAGTATCCTTCCGGATTTGGAAACATTGACGGCAATTCGGGCAATACTTGACGAAGTTGTTATATATTACATATAACGTCATTGCCTCATTGCGTGTCACGGTTACTTTGTCACGGTTAATTTGTCACTGTTACTTTGTCACGGTTACTTTGTCACTGTTACTTTTACTCGAGGAGTCACCGACGGTGACCAGTTGTCACTGGATCACAGAGGAGATTCGAGGAACTGGCTATTTTAGGAACCTGTTCCTATCGGATTTATAAAATGGTCACAAACACTCAAACCGGGCGAAGCAATAATCTGCGGAGCGGGTTTTTAACTGCTAGTGTGTTTATGATTAGGAACATAAATTCAATTAAAATTATATGAAGCGCTGGAAAACATTATCTACTTGCTCTTATTTTCTCAAAAAGTTCCTATAATTAGCAGCGTGCTTCTATTGAAAATTGCAACGAATGCGTACCTACATACTTACTACCAGAAAAAGGTCAGATAGGTTTCATTCATCTATTTCCGGCTAATTCGGGATAATACTTTTTAACTAACCTGCGTGTATGTCATCCAGCAGCAAGGTTCCACCTGGTTGGCATCCAGACCCCAGAATTCTAGCTCCTCTTCGAACAAGGGTCCGCAGACATCAGTTGGGTAGTGGAGTTTGCCCGTTCTGGAAGAAAAAAAATTGACATGAAATTTGACAGCGAAATTCCCGTATTCCTTAAAGCGATACCCCTAATTTCTTTATTACAATAATTATTCTATGATTTCGGGATGGTGGAGCAATAGTCAATAGAATGGGATTTACACAATGTATTATCGAAAGATTAAGTGTTGAAGGAGAGACATTGGACAACCATTCACACTCTTCTATATTTATTTTTTTCTCATGTATCGTTTCTTTCATAATATACGATGTCAGTCTCACGATCGTTACATTTAATTTACCCTTATTTTATATAATTTCAATGAACCTTATAAATCTAAGATTGTTTTATTTTAACAATTATTATAAGCAATAATTATCAGCCTGAAACACTCATCCACATTGAAAAATCTTACGAGAAAAAATACATGACACCAACGGGACTTGAACCCGTGCCCTTCTGATTGCCGGTCAGCTGCTCTCCCAATTGAGCTATGGCGGCTTATTTTATACCCGCCAAATGATTCAATATATACTAGTGTTTCATTAAAAAATTACTGCTTATTATATTTTTTCCACCTGAAAACAACCAACTTTATTTTTGCGAGAGAGACACTGTTAGTGTTAAATCCGTCGCTAGGTGTTTGAATAATCGTATTTAAAACTCGCTTCCCATTTCAGCCACCCTGTACTTTTTACCGCGGTAGATAAATCTGGAAAAATTTTACTATCTTTGCCGTGAATCCGTAAAATGGTGGTACTTATGATTCATGACAGAATGGTGAAGGTTTTATAGAAGAAATAGCTTTTAAATTTTGAAGTTCGATATCAAAATAATATTGGATTCACCAATATTGGTTCTTCAAAATATAGAGTAAATGTTCTACTCGGTAAAATTTAAAATTGGTTTAAATATAGGATTTGCATTACAAACAAGAGATTTGTTTTTTTTTATTCAAAGGAAAAAATGATCTAAACATTGCTATATGTTACGGATACAAAAAAATATTTTTTACTTATTTCCAAAAGTTTAATAGATGTAATCGTTTGGGTGTAAGTACTTGGAAGGCGGGAATGGGTAACCTTTATTGGATAACCAACACCTCTGCCATAGGTCACCCCAAGTTGTTCGCTTCGTTTGGTGATTTAGCAGGAGTGCCCGGGATCATGGGGAGAGGTTTTTCTAGGTCTTGGAGGTGGATCACCAGGACACACTGAACCCTAAATTCCTACCCACCCCTTAAACCCCTTTCCTTCCCAGAACTCTCCTCTCCTTCCTTTCCCTAAAAAACCCTCCACACAGCATACCCAAAGATGACATAGACCCTGAGGAAAATTATTTTCCTCAGGGCCTCCTGTATGGAGCTCAAGTAAAAAAAAATACAAAGAACATTGTATTGTTTTTTGTGATTCATGACCACAAATAGTACTTTACAAAAAACAACACTACAATGTTACAAAAATAATTTCCCACAGAGCCTTTGTCACCTTTGGGGATGCTGTGTGGAGGGTTTTTGTTGTGATCCGCGACGGTTATCAATTATAAAAAACAACGTTTGTTTATCAATCAACGTTCAACAACACTCAAAGAAAAAAAAATCATAAATTATGAAATATCAAAACTTTTTTCCACCAATTTGAATAAATTATGTAGATTGGTTCAATGTTTCGAACATAATAACGTATACGTTCATTTGATTGAAAAAAAATACAAATGAATGGATCGCATGTCGCACTAACATATTGTCTGAATGAAAATGTTACAAAACATGTCCATTAGTTAACCCCTGTTTGTTTTCAAATCAGAACTATTTTCATGAAATAATCTTCTCTTACAAACAACCTTTGTTTTATCAGAGACAGTAAAACAATACTACCGAATCGATTTAGTTCTATCAGATCCACATTTTTGGGGGAAAAGCATTGGATGGGATTCTTCTACGATGGACTCTCGAAAAACAAGGAAATCAATTTATTCGATAACCCCAGAGGAATGGCGAAGGAAGATCCCAAACATCGGTTTACTTTCTGGATGTTGTTATGGAAACGCGGAATACGGATCAAAATATTAAATTATTCAATGTACGAGAGGTGAATTCGGAATTCCCGTCACTTTTTAGTGAACCCAGTGATGTCAGGTTCACCCTTTTGAGAATTTGTTGAATCGTAGAAAAAGTGTGGTTGAAACATCTTTAACTCAGTTTTAAACCAACTGTTTGAAAATTAAACTAAATTCGTAAAAAATGAATAATAATTTAGTTGGTATTTTCCTAGACTTTTCTTACATTGTATTTTTTTCAAAAATATCAGAGATTTTTTTACGTACCCATTTTTTTTGTTGGAAACTAGTTAGATACGGAGAAAATGTTTCTCTTTCATAAATTTTCTAAAAAATTGTCGTTGTTTTGAAAAAACAGCAAAAACAAAATGTTATGCTTAGCTGTCCTTTGCAGCTTCGAAAAGTGAATCGTTGACTCAACTGACATCTTTTATTTTCTACTTGACAGACGTTAATGGAAGAAGAACCACATTTAGCTGCATTAAAATTTCGCTTACTTTTGAAAGCGACTTCATAGAAGTTAATATGGATATAATATTCTCAGAAGAATTTTTCAAACAGACAGCTTATTTAAAAAAATATATAAACAATCTTTAGCAGTTTTCTTATATGTGAAGCCGATTTGAAAATGAATTTATGAAAAATATATTCTAAATTCACTAAAAAAATAATTTGTGTGAATTAAATTATGCATGGGCATGCTATCTTTGTACAAAATGTTTCGTGTTCATTCACACTCGCTTCTGCATCAACACGGGGTAAAAATGTTATTTTAAATTTGGTTGTGCATTTGTGTGATTTCTTTATGGTTTGTTAGTAATAAAAATTCTTTAGATACTGTAGAATTAGGCCTTATTGATAATAAATTTAATTGAATACGAAGACTGGTTTATGACCAATATCATGTCAATTATTAGAAAAAAACGTCAAAACACGTAGTAATTTATGTACTCCTGAAACCTCTGCAGTGAACTTTTGCGTAAAACTAAGTTTTTAGTTTGCACAACACTATTATCCATATATCCATCACTCATTGCAAAGGAAAGTTTAAACTAAATAAAATAGCTTTAGATATGTTAAGTATTATATTTAAATTATAAGAATCAGTAACTTTTTAATAAAAACAGGGGTTATAATTATTTATTGTTATTGTGTTAAATTCATAGAACTCCATTTAACTTTTTTAATAATTTAAAATACATATATAAAAATTCGTCGAATTTTAGTTGATTTATTATGACCGCTATTACGACGTCAAAAGCTATTATAAAAACTTATGGTTTTAATTTATAATGGGAAACGAAATAAATATGACAAATCTCTTTTTTCATTGGTATTGTGAAGACATTATTTTACAATGCCATTATTGTAATGCCATTTATCGTTATGAGAATACTTGAAAACAATCGTCTTCAATGAACAAGAAAAAATCATATTTTTATTATAGAAGTAAGAATTATGCATAGGAATTATGTATATGAATTATATATATATTTGGATTTATATGTATATAAGGAATTACATGTATATTAGGAATTAAACAAAATGTAATTTGGTAAATTGAGAAATAAAGTGTATTGCCACGTCATCATTAACTAAATAATACTAGCGTAGAAAATCGTAAGACATTAAAATCCTTTAATTTTTAAAAATTAAATACGTTCCTAATTTTCATCGAGTGATACCAAAACAGTTTTATAATCATCCGTACAAATCATCAATAAAACTGATTTTCTATAATTTTTCAGCTATAAACCAATTTTACTAAATCGTTAGTAAAATACTAAACTCACATAATATACATATATTTTAATTTATTTAAATTTTATATAAATCAAATTTAAGAATGTTGCTATTAAGTTCTGCAAGTGTTTTAGGTTTTTATTATTGTGAAAGCTGTTTTGGCGTCCTAAACCAATTTTAAACTGTGGTTGGGCCACGTAAAGATGATTAACCGTAGTTTGAAAATGACCCTGAGTGCCGAAACAGCTGTCACAATAATAAGAAAAAACTAGAATACTTGCAGAAATAAAACAATTAAATTAGGTTTAAAAAAATAAATGAAGTTCTACGAATTATACACAAAAACAATTAAAACACAATATTAGTATCATGTAAAAGGTACAGACATTTTAAATAGTTGATTTAATCCGATGTAATGCCAAAATTTAGCCAACTAGCAAACTCACGAATAGTTTTAGGGCGGGTTAGTGGTAATACCATGCAAATTGGTTCTATTAAAATTCTCATCTCTAATTATGTCGACCTTTTTGGCTTGCCTCCACTTTTGGCATTGATTGGCCGGGAAAAGTGGGCTTCAGACTGTGAGACATCAATTCTCAACGTTTAAACTTGATTGGGATAGTGTAAGAGTTTTGATATTGAGTGGATTTTTTTTAAGGTTGCTAAAACACGAGTTATGTACACGCCTGACTACCCATTTACATCGCGTGTAACCAAAGCCATTTGGAAATGAAAAGCATTTACAATAATCTTATTTCTGATTTTGACACAATCACTGTACGATCGGTATGGTTAGTAACGAGAGTTCCGTGCATTTTTAGACCTACATACTATATAGGTCTAAAAATGCACGGAACTCTGAATAGTATATCTGTATATACTATTTGAAAAAATAAAAAATGCCGCCGCATCTGTATGCGGCAGCATTTTTTAAAAATGCGCGCCATTCAGTCGGTTGATGTTGTAGCGGAGCGCTAGTGATCTCGTTCGATACTATAAAGTTTTGTCCCGACAGTCCAGTTTAGTCGTCGAAGTTATACTGCTGCATCCTGTATAATATTCGGAGGCTTACATGGGATTTACACTTGTGATCAAATTCAGAAGAAGCCTGTTAGATTTCTGCCCAGCGTAAAAACACATTTACTTCAGTATAAATGAAAATATAACCTTTCTTACGTTACGCTGGTTTGCTGTCAAGTTGCTGGTAGCAAATATGGCCACCTGTGTGATTAACAAAGGCACTCCGCTTAGACATATCGAAACATTTTGTGAAATGAAAAGTAGGAATGTAAACTGAGATAAACATACATTGATTGAACTACAATTCAAAACGAATTTAGCTTTTTATGTATCCCAAATGGCCAATGTTTATGCTCCATCCACGCGGCTCTTAAATTATGAAACAAGTGGTAAAAGAAAAAATAAATCATAACAAAATGTATTGTTCTTGTACACAAATCGAATTTATTACGAGATTAATGATTTACTGAATACTTGTCTTGGCTTTTTTATTTTCCAGGGTTTGGTAACCTAAATCTTAGCATTATAAATATAAAATTATCTTGCCTTTTTAACAATTTAGTTCAAGTTCTGGGCCGACGCAGATTGGCAGAAAGGATCTAGTTACTTAACTGCATTATTCAGAAGGCTTCGTGTCTGCAGGGAGGTTGTTTTTTTTAAATATTTTTCCCGCTCCTCATTTGTTTCACAAAGGGATGATGGTGGGGGGTGATGTGTGGGAGGGTGCTCTCGGCTCACGTGCCAGCTTCATGTCAGAAGAGGGAACGAAAATGCAAATACTGTGAAATAATAACGTCACATAATGTTCATCTGTGCTCAACCCACGAAAGGAAGCCATTATTTCAAATCAGACACTAGATTGTAGTTTCATGTATGAAGGTCTCGAGGGTGCGTATATATTTTTGTAGATCTGTACAATTTTATCTTTCTATACATGAATTTCAACGCTATCAATTCAATCTTATTGTACACAAGCTACTCGTTGCTTCGCTCGCATGGTATTAGAGAGAAATTACGATACTAAGTATTTTCCCATGAGAATGCATTGCTTTTCCGGATGAAAAGTGGCCAAAGTCACTTCCCAGTTCACCAACTATTATTAACAGTAGCTTTTTAACTATAAATTTAAAGATTAACGTTAATATACAGATAATTTTTAAGTTTTAGCAATATTTGTATGTCTTGTCGATCGTATCAATTATTGTCTTGTTTCAATGTCACGTAAATGAAAATATTTATTTAATTAAAAACATTTAAAAAATAAAACAAAAAAATCAGAGTTTTTAATTCACACGCGATAGAGTGAAACTAGAAAGTCGCTAGATGTCGCTTTATTTTCTTTTGCTTGTTTTTTTAAAGTGGTTTGAAGATTGGATATTGATTTTACAAAAGTTTTTTTAATTTTTTATTTCGTAGGATTCGAACACCCGTTCGCTTGATGCATGTCTCTCTGGCCGCTGAGACTTGTCAGGCACCTTGCCAACTATGCTATGGAAGGCACGCACCAAGGTGCGAATTTACAGTATAAATTAGAACCGAGTATTTGTGTGGACCTGAGTTGTGACTCATTTCTGTTTCGCCCGAATTTCAAGTCACTAACGACGTTAAAGAAATTTCACTTCAAGAACGTCCCAATAAACTACATTTAAATAGTCACACTGGTGGGTGCTTTTCTTCCAAAGTTTAATTTCTTCTATATCTAAATAAAATAACACATTAACAACTTTAAATACTTTTTAACAATCCAAAACAAACTATTTCTACTTCAAACTTAAAAAATCGATTCGCAAAAAATAAAGATTTTATACTACATTAAATCTGTTTTCAAATAGTCATTTAAAAACTTACTTTCTTTTGTTTTGGACTAAGAATTTATCCTGCCAACACAGTGTCCGGAATCACTACAACCGGGCTAAATCCCGAGTTGATAAGACCGACATCTCTTTCACAGACGAGCATTACGTGTTTTTTATCTCTTTCAATCCGGAGGTCGCATGTTCAAATTCTAAAGTAAATTTAATTTGAATGATTTTTGTTATTTCACAATTTTAGTCAATTTGCAGCACGAGCGGAAAATACTCTCAGTATTGCCCTGGTGTAAGACCACCATTCAGAATTGAAATGTGGACTCGAATGGCTACAGCAGTGTGTGGCGACTAGAATTGAATATCCAGGTTCCTTCCCTCCTTCCCCACCTTTCTATTCCCCGTCTTCTTCCCCTCCCCACTACCTTCAGCCTCACAACAAACCATAATTGGTGATGTTTTAGTCTCACTGGTCCGGACGGTTGGGAGCAGTTGGGAAACTGGTGCGGTATTCACATAAAAAAACCTTAACGGACTGTGTGAAAGACTACTGAAAAATCTATAAAAAATCTATAAAACTATAAAAAAAGAATATAGAAAATGTTGCATTATTTATATCTTTTATTACGTTTTAGCATTTTTGTTCCAAACATGAATGATAGTGATTATTTTTCGGGTTATTGCGCTTCTTTCTTGTACAGTCAACGTTTTGGGCAGGGTTCATCATCAGGCCAGATGTTTAGATGTGGTGAAGTGTGTTTTTAGAAGTAATACCGTACTGCGGGCGTTAATCCTCAATCGGTTTATCAGTTCAATAATTAGTTAAATTAATATGGCTGTCGGCATTTAGTTTTGGTGTAGCCATCAAAAATCGGATTCCAAGAACTATTAAGCTAAGTCCAGTGGTCTCTAATAATATAAATCGTGGTTTTATGGATTTCAATTGACCTCGTAATAAGAAGTGCTCGATGCGTTTTGGGTTTTCTTAGGACTTCAGGAACAAATGACCGGTTACAGCAATTTCTGTTTGAGTCAACTCTGCATGGAGAAGTAATGGGCACTTCTAAGTGAAATTACTAATCTATTTAAATCTCCACATTGTTAGGTTAACATTACATTCTAACCTCAGAAATTAGAATACTATCTAAATCTGAAATTTAACATTAACAGACTACCGAGAAAGTACACACTAATGGACTTGAACAATCCGAACATTAATGTGAAAGATCAACTACACGCTTTAGTATGAAAGTAAATAGAGCTCAAAACTATTGCAATTCTCTCTCTGCAGTCAACTCTCTTTGATTCGGTTGCAATTTGATATCTCTGAGAGAATTTTAAAGCACACTTTGCATTTTTAAGCGACTAGAAAGGAAAATTGACAAACCAGCGAATTACCCAATTGCAATCCATAAATTTAGTTCGAATCTCAAAGGAAATTGAAAGTATCGATTTCAGTATGAAGAAACAATAAATACCTACTTAGAAATTCATCACTGAAGAAGAAGATAACAATAATAATCTAAAGGAAAATATGAAAGAGACCAAGACACAGAAAAACAGAAAAAAAACAATGGGCGCAACTGGGACTTGAACCAAGACCTCTCGTCTAGACCAGGACGTGCGCGTTAACCAATTTCGCTATTGCCACCTTCTGTCAAACATCATATTTATAAAATTTTAGAATTAACAATATTATCTTCAAATAATTATTTTTCCATTTTACGGGCAACTACCCTTTTTATTGGACACAATCATTCTAATGTAGCGAGTCAGCGAACAGCCATAAAATATAAGTATTATAATAGTTTTTGCACGTTGGTACCACCGGTCACCACTGGCCGCTAGGTGCGTGACAACGCATTTTATTTCGCTAAACCATTCCGGTTCTAGTGTTCGCCCTCTCTACACGCTTTGCCTCAAAGAAATTAAAATATTAAACTTGTACAAATTATTGTAACATAAAGATTCTCTTATAAATACATTGTTACTCGCGTGAATATCAGAGTTATTATTCAAATACCAATTACCTCCTCACATATCTACACGCATCCAGTTTTCAGACGTGGGCAAGGTCTGTGAACTGCTAAATCTGGAGAAAACATTCAAACACCGATCGCCCAAACGGCGACCCACTCCATTGCCCAAACTAAGAATTGGTTTGTCCTGGATAGCAATTTATTAGACCTGGATAGCATCTAGAATTTATTCATATGGAACTATTGACTTTTTATAAAAGTCTAAATGAATATTCAATTTTTTATGAGAAAAACTCTCTTTTTATAACTTTTGAAGGTTATTCCCATCAATGTAATAAGTCACCGAAGAATAAAATTATTTTCTAAACATTTATTATTGTTATCTTCTTCTTCAGTGATATATTAGATCGCTGTTAATAACCTTCAAAAGTTATAAAAAAGAGTGTTTTTCTCATAAAAAAACTCTAGCAATTCAATTATCTATGTATATTTCCAGAATCCGAAGGTTGTCCAATAAACGAATTAATTTACCGGTTTAATTCATTTAATAATGGACTTTATTTCAATAATTAACATTTCATACTTTTATAATACTAAATTCTCAAAACTGGGGAGTTAAAAAAATGCCTTAAGTTGTCTCTTGTTTAGAAATATTATGCTTCTACCAAAAACAAAATGTCAAAAAATCACATGTACCCCAAATTTAACTAAAAAAATTGCAAACAAAAGGTAGATCTTATAATAATAAATTAAGTTATAAAAAAGTTTAAGTTATTATATAAAAATAAATTAAGTTAATTCAATGATACCAATGAATTTCAGAAGATACATTTAAAAACAAAAAAATGACTCTTGCGAAAAACATTTTAAGAGCAAGTGAGGTTTTCCATTAATTTTCATCGCCTGGTGCCTTTACTTTCCGTCTAAACATTTCCCAGCACACGTTGTTACAACATCAATATTGGTTAGCTCAATATTGCTAAGACAGGTTTGTTGGCTGCCTCGTCTCGAATCCAATTTTCCCTAACAAATTATTCAACCACCCTCGTCGTAGATATTCCTCCTTCGTAAAATTTGGTGAACGCTAATAATAAGAGTTTGTAAAGTCCTTTCTTCAAAAAGGCAGCGAGATCAAAACTGCTCTTTATGTAAAGCAACATGTCTACTGTGTGGAGCGCTGACAGTTTCATGCATATTCAATCCTCCACTGTCAACACTCCTCGGTTCCATCGGCTACTGCGACACCCACCCTCTAGTTAGGGGGTGCAGAGGATGCAGGGGTTGAAGGAGGGTAGCGCCATGACAGAGAAGATTTGCACTACAACTTCTGAGGTTATATTACCATAACAGAATAATAAACGCTCCCCCAGCGACTTTGCACAAATTCAGCTCTGATAGTTCGTTTAATACCGCAAGTCGTTGTAAGTGAAGTCACTAAAATGAGTCAAGAATGAAAACTGTTCAACACATTAAATTGTTTCTTTTAAATTTGCATATACATTAAAAAAACCACCCTCCAGATTGAAGAATAAGGAAAACAGAACGTTATTCTCCAAACCACCAAATAAAAAGATGCTTCAGACGCTTTGTTCTTGTCGTTACGTTAGAAGACTGACAACGAGAGAAGCATTTCCTCTCTAAATACAGTCTAAAGTCTAAATAATACTCGTAAAAACACACTGTTAATGAATCAATAGATTGAACTTAAAGATTTCTATTAAAACTGAAAGACTGCTAGGAATGGAAACAATTTTTCACTACAAAAAATATTGAACTCCTATTTAAGAATAGGGGCCGAAAAAAATAAAATGTCAAAATATGGTACATATTGTGTATTAGTCACATAAAGGGGTTACTAATGGGATCTTTCAAACATTTTTTGTTGTGAAATTGAACGTAAAAAAAATTGTTGTGTCTCTTAATTTCCAATATTTTTTCCAAATAAGTTTGAGGTTCCTGCGATCACTAATTGATTTAATAAGTTATCGTGAATATTACAATGAATTTTAAACTACACAGACGTCCTTACTAGACTAGGCTATAAGTAGTTATGTCGCTCCCGCTGGCGGACTGGAGGTACTCGCCCAACTTGCCGATGCCTTTGGCATGCATCGTAACCGTTCTTACTTAAGACACGATTGACGATAGATGACACTCTTTTGATATCATACACAACTGCCATCTGTTGGAATCTAACAAAACTCTGCGTTACTTACAATGCTATCGACGTCTATTAACGCAAGCGAAATTAATGTATAAGGTCGTTAAACTTGAAATGAAAACGGCTATGCAAATGCCTAATTTTAGACTATACTAGACATCATCTAAGGAGACATGTGGAAAGTACCAACATACATAAATTTAACAAATTAATGGAGTGCTTACTTAGTAACAAAAGTCAACATTAAATAATGGTGCTCAATAATGAGCATTAATAACAGAATATCGACTTTCCTTAAGTCATATTTCAGCGTAGCTTTCATATTCTAGATGCCCCGTTTAATTTATTACGTACAATATGTCTTCATACACACAAGCATGCGTCACTTCCAGCCGTGCTATCGACCCGTCAATTACAATTTCTATAGCGCAGTGGCACCTACATGCGTTGACGTTGAACCTATAGGGATTAAGCTTATTCCTGCTCAGCACATTTATTGCCCGGTCTATGGAAAAAAAGTCTTTGGCGGCCTGGTTTTGTTTATTAAACAAATCTACAGTTTTATTTCAAGATTGGTGAAAATTTGCAGACTTGATCTTAAAAAAACGAGATAAATATGATTGCTTGACTCAAAAAATTAGTGTTTTTTGTATTTCTTGGGCATTTACTATGTAACAATTTCTTGACATTTTGTTTTGAAGAGTTTTATCTATCTGCAAGATAAAGAGCAGACAACTTAAAGTTAAGTAACAAATGTACATGTGAAATAAAACTATTCAAAACAAAAAGGAAAATTACAGTATTTCGAAATTAAAATTAACTTTAATGAAATTAAAATTAACTTTCCCTTCTCGTCTTCCCAAATATCAAATTGACAAACTTCAATCCGTGTTTAATGCAGCGGCAAGGCTCATAACTGGGGTTTCTAAATATTCGCATATTTCAGAACACCTTCGTAACCTTCACTGGCTCAAGTGCCCTGAGAGAATCCAGTACAAATTGTGCTGGATGGTCTTTAAATCAATCTACGAAATGGCCCCACCTTACATATCCGAATTATGCGTCCCGGAAAATACCGGCCCGAGACAATTAACCCTTAGATCAGCAACTTCATCTGCTAAAGGCAGACTAATAGAACCTAAACGAAAGCCAAATACTATGTTTGGAGATCGTGCTTTCGGAGTATCTGGGCCTAAGGCTTGGAATAGACTCCCTCCGGAATTAAGATGCATAACAAGCCCAACAGAGTTTAGGTCCAAACTAAAAACCTTCCTTTTTGGGCTCTCATACCCGTAATTTAAATATACCTATTTGAGAGCATCATACTTGTATTGTCTATGATATGTCTTAATCACACTTTTCTTACTGAATTAAAATAACTCGATTCCTTACACATCAATCTGTCTCTTGACGAATCACATTTAGTAAGATCAAATCCTTATAGGTACTACTGCACCTCCCACCTTTATATGTTGCTTTTACTTTCCAAAATACACTTGTCAAAGAATACATTACATTTTAATATTAAAATATTTTTCAGGATTAAATAACATGTGTTTACAATAATGTCCTCTGCGTGCGAACTCTATCTAAATTTCTTTAAATGGACAATATACAGTGTTAATTTCAAGCGACCTCCCAGGTAAGTATGGTCCTGTTTTCATTAAATTTTAGGCAGCATCGCGTTCATTGGTCAAAATATTGTACACATATTCTCGTATCGGTGATCAATGAACCGATGTATGCAATTTTTAGCCATAAGTTATTTATAATTGTTTGCCTAGCTTGTAGTTTTTTAGATTTTAGAAATGTATTATAAGTTTGTACAGCGCCCTTGAGGTGATTTTTCACAAAAACGGCGCTATATAAATCATCCAAATATTATTATTATTATTTAACTTTGCGTAAGGTCCGGGCCACGTTGGGGACTTCAGTAGGCTTGTTGAAAAAGTATCGATATATCGATATTTTTATCCGATATATCGATACAAAATATCCAATATCGAAAATTGTATCAAAAACGATATTTTTTTTTAAATTTATGTATTTAAAGTCACTAGAATACAAAACCGTATAGGAACGAACGGAAAAAAGTAAGTGTATTGGGACATGACATTTGGCGGTTGAAATTTTAACTATTAATAGCTTACAAATCTATTGTCTTTGCATTAGTATTTGTGATCACCAATACTATCTCATGTGTGTAGGAACATACATAGAAATGAATGCTATTTTTTGCCATTTTTTCTAAGCCACTCTTATGTGTTGGTTCCCAATTGTCTATGATTATTGACTATACCTTGTTCCAAACACGAAGTCCTTTTTGACAGATTAATACGCCAATAGAATGTTACTGAGACGCATTCAAACTTTGTATGCGTCTCAGTTTACATATAAGTTAGAAGACAGCTTTTTAGTTTTTGATATTTTTGTAATTATTACGTAATAAAAATTAATAGTGATAAAAATACCTTCATTTTTATTGAGATTTTTGTACATTAAAAAAAGCAAATTGTGTACAAAAATTACTATAGATAATATTGAGCTGAATACACTATTATTTTAAAAACGCAAAATCTCTTCAAAATTTGACCGATATATCGATATTTTTTCTTCGATATATCGACGTCGATATTGATATTTTAATAAATATCGATACATCGATATATCGATATTTTTTTTCACTTTCGACATCCCTAGACTTCAGTTGGTTTATTATAAAAACTGTCGTCATTAATATTTAGCAATAAATCACATCGCGTTCCTCAATTCAAATTCAATTCAAAAGAAAAAAAAACATCAAAAAAGTCGCCGGAGACAATTTTTTTTTTAACATTTCTCACTCCAAATAATGACAGGAATCACAGGTTAAAGTAAATCAAGTAGGTCTCTTAACATAGTAAAATGTAGATGTCATTTTAATGTCCGATGACATTTTTTTTCAATCACGCCATTAACTTTTTGATAAGCGCGCTGTTCCGTGTGTTTTGCTGCTTTACTAACTACTCAGTTGCGACGTGCGATGGAAAAAATATTTTTATTGTTCTTAATTGAAAAAAATATACTTTATTTTTTATAATACAAGTAACAAGTACTACAGTATGCAACGGTGATTATAAGTTTTAATGCTCGCAATTAGTGTTCTCAAAGTGATTTATCACTAGAAAAACGGCGCCATTAAAAAGATTCATTATTTTAATATAAGAGACACTTTATATCTCGCAAATACACACTTGTTAGTAACACCTTGTTATAAAATACGTTCTTTATAGTTTAATTACCCTTAAACATTCCTTAAATGACGTAAAAAGATCACGTGTCTCTGAAAAATTTCTCTTCCGACAGAGAATGACCTATTTCCCGAACCATGTGATCTCCTCAGCCATAAGATACAATAAAAATAAATCCATCCATAATTCAGGACATAAAGATGGCGATTCCTTGCTGGGGAAGCGAGATCTCGAGCAAGATTAAAAGTTTACATTTTTAACGATGCCGTGCGAAACTCGCCTGGTGAGCGAAGAAATGTAATTTAGGCGTTAACCCGCCAGACAAGGTGCCCTTTTCCCTCAAGCTGATGAAATTGCAAAACTTTTCCTCATTCAAGTGGCATTTCTCTTCCAGCGAAAGGTTAACTACCCATTCTTGCCATCGACCACCTTGATTCGTATTCGCCGGGAAATAATCACAGAAATACTACACTGGTTAATTTCACCGCCTAACGAATTAATATCATTTTGTTTTCAGTGGGGGCCGCCCAAATGGTTTAGCGGGAAATTAAACAGACAAAGGAAACTATGTGCGCTCCGAATGAAAATTATAAGCCGACGTAAATACGGGAAACAAAAGGAAATGACTCTTATTATTTTAAATGTGTGTTCACTTGTGACATTTGTTGTGGCTGCGGCACGGTTCAGTAGTTAACGACTTAGAGGGGGGTATCTTTATTATTGAATAAGTTGCTTGGTAAGGCGTATTAGCGTGAGTGTTTGTATTCAAGTTCTTCGGGTATAGTACGGATCACGATTTGTTCATATTGTAGTTTTAATTGGTTACACATCTAAAAAAGTAAGGTGTTCGAAAAATAGCAATATTTGGCAATAAAAATTTTTTACAAAAAAAGAGTGCCAAAATTTTTTTTTTCACCAGTACCTACTACGAGTATTATATATTTCTGTTATGGTAAAATAAATAATTTATTAAGGCGGTACACTACCCAAATAATGAAAGTTTACTCAAAACTCACAGTTTAATCATTACCGGCGAATTCGTGACTATAATGACTTTTTTTTCAAACCTTGGACGTAAGTTCTTTATATTTAAGATTAATAAAAACAATACCTTACCATTCATATATTTTACGTACAACGATTTAAAAATTTTATAACCCGTTTTTCAATTATAAAGTTAGCGTAAGAAGCAGATTTTATTTTTCTAGACGATTAATTAATAACTTCAGGAGGAAAACGTTTAGAAACGTCTTAAATATTTGTAACACGTTCTTCAGAATTGATTAAAATGAACACCGGCGGAAAGGTTGAATCTCCAGGCCTGCTAGGGTTAATTCGACCGTACGTCCGTCCAATACGCCGTGCCGCGGGCGAATATTTGTTTAAACGCTTTCTTTACCTAAGTTGTTAAGATTCACACATTATTTTAGAGTGCAAATTCGACAGTAGGTCCGTCCTATCCACCGGGTCGCGAGTTGCTATTTGTGTACACGGCTTTACTTACGTCGTTAAGATTCTGAATATATTTTAGGGTATATTGTCGTTTTAATACATTTGAGTATTTTTCAACTATATAATTAGGTTTTCATGTGTTGAACCATACTGCAATTCATTTTCCTTTTCAAGTCATCGTGCTGCCAGATTGTCCGGAATGCTGTAACGTTCCGGATTATTTGTCGAAAGTCATTATCTGCTCTTCTAATAGATACACGTAAAGTAGCCCGAAACGCAAAGCTCAACACTTCAAAATCTAAGTTCATTCAGTGTTAAATCATCCCACCATCCACTTTTCTAACAATTTGGCCTCCAAGCCAATCACGCGCTATAAAAGAAAACCAATATATACACAAACCAATGCATACGTTCACAAACAAGGTCTCATTAGAAGTGTTAAGGATATCGTAAACAAGAATATACCCAGCTTACATTAGTAGTTTCTATGAACATGGAAACTAGCGGTAAGTAGATACTATTAGACGATCACTGACAGTCGAATGAATCGAGTTAGAAACCCTCATCGGATGCCGGCGTAATCACTTTTCAATAGACGTATATGCTGATTGAAAGGGTCTTAACTATTATTCTATGTTGTATTGTTTAATTTGAAATACCTATCTTAATACATAAAGGTAAACGTATAATAATATGTATTTCCAATTTATATCGAGACCCTTCGTCACCATGACAATTCAAGTGGATTCGGTATACCCACTTCAACTTCCCTAAGCCCTAAAAGCTACTCCTATCTTTACCACGCTTGACTGTCATAAATAAAAGGCCGATAAAACTAAGCACCTAATCACATCTGGTGATTTAGTATTCCGAAGAAAATCGATAGAATTTAAACCCAGCTTGGAAATAAAATACATAAAAAACACGTTCCAAAACTTTCAAATATCCATTAAAATGAGCTCCAAAAACTTTCGTGAATTTGTGAATACATTAAGTAGCCTTTAATACTCCTCTTAGTGCTTTATCAAATATTGATGGTGTTCAATTAAGCATAAAGAAAGTCAAATAGTAACCCCTTTTAGAATATTAAAATTGTTGCTCGAGCTAACCCCGCTGCAATTAACATCACAAATATTTCAAAGAAGTCAAATAAGGGAACGTAAATTCGTAAGAGAATAAGCAGCCTCTCCGAAACAATGCCGCAGGATGTTTTCGAAATAACACAATTATCTCACACATGGCTGGTCGAGGTAACAATGATTACATTATTCCTGTACTGAGAATTCCGCAAGAAGGTCAGTACTTTCTTCCCAAAAATAGATCATCACAATATTACCTCTTAAATTTCACAATGTTACTTACACTTTTGTTTTTATCATCTTTAAAGTTTTATTTTTTTTTATTTAGGGGAAAGTGGGGGGGTGTTATGACTAGGTAAATTACAAAACTGAGTTTAGTAGAATTTTTTTAAATGATCGCAATAGGTTTGAAATTTTAATGGAAACAAATAACTTACTGGCTACTTTATTTTGGTATTATTAACCTTGAAAATAGCGCGAAGGAATGTTATTTTACAAGATATGGGAATTATTACAAGCTATGAGTTGTGACAACGCCCACCTGTGGGGTCAGATGGGTCAAGGGTGGGACAGGCTGTGACGAATAAACAATTAAGTAAAAGAATTACTTAATAAATGTGATAAAAAATAATCCTTATAATTTATTATCATCGGTTAAATAAAAGTTGTTGCAATGTGATAACAGGATTGTATAGTGTTAATAATATGGCCTCAGTGGTCGGGGAGTACGGCTCTTGACCAGGGATCCGGAGGTCGCGGTTGTAAATTCCGACGCGTGCAAGTAAATAATATTATTATCCTTTTCATAAAGCTGATAAACCAATATTTTGTAGCGCAGTGAGATTTCTTCCAGTTTTCCGGAATTTAAGTAACATTTTTGCAAGCATTTTCATATGCAAGTATTTTTGCATCAGTTGTAGGTAGTTAGCCCATAATAGTCTTTGCTAAATTTTGAAATGTAATATCTAAGTTCTTTTTGCAAATACCCAAGGTTCGTAGAAAACAACATTTTCTACGAACTTGACCTAAAAATATTAAATCTAGAACAACAAATATGTACAATAAGTAAACGTACAAAATGTTAAATAGGTAATTAAAAACTAAAAATTTCCACAAAATACATCCTGGTTTTATACAAAGGTAAATAAAAAATTAATGCTTTATGTTTGCTATCATTGTAACCGTTATCAATGTCACAACAATCAAGACGGGGCAGATTGTGACAGTAACAACTCGTCCCACTCGACGATTAAAGTAATTTGACATACTTTTCGTTTATAAAACATGTAGCGGATGACATCGAAAATTACAAGAAAAAATTGTTTAGCACAAAATCACACTTTATCGTATAGCATTTATTTTATCAAACGCACGGCACGATTGTTTCCACAGTGACTGACTTTTCTGGGCGTACAGATAAAGGGCACGATGCGCTGCTAATAATAATAATAATTTTTCTGATATATAAAGCGTCGTTTTCGTGAAAAATCACCTTAAGGTCATTGGTTAAACGTGATATCACAACCTGCACCCATCGCAACACGCCTCACGCTCCCCTAATTATTTTGATAGCAAATATTAAAACTCGTTTTTGCTATGCCTGTCTCACTGGGTGCTGGGAGAGTTCCCTTGTCCAGTTTCCGCACGAGAGTTTCAACTGTTCTGAAACAGTGGAACTATGGTATCCCCATTTGGAAAATATAATGACCTAGAAGGAAGTTGAGGAGGGGATTAGTAACAATAAGAGTGGGAAGTATCTGTCAAATTAGATTTAGTCAATCAAATATAGGTAAAGCTATTTTAATTAACGTTTTAAATTTAATGAAGGTACGATAGTGTCAGGGCGCTACTGAGAATTTCTTACAAACTGAAACAAAGTGCAAATATACTATACTGCAGAAAATTTAATTAAAATGACTTATAATAATTTAACATTGGCTTCTGGGAAACAACCGTCAGAAAATCTATCGGAAACATTTCATATTATATTATTCATTCATTCGAAAACGTTAAAATATTTCGAATGCAGTCATTTTTTTTTTTTTTACAGTGAATACCGCACAAGAATCTCAACTGCTCCCGTCTGGAGCCAGTGAGACTATGGCATCCCCAATTGGGGTATGTTGTGAAGCTGAAGGTAGTGGGGAGGGGAAGGAGGTGGGGAAGAGGAAGGTTGGGAAGTACCCGGCTATTCAGATCTGGTCACCAAACACGGCTAAAGCCATTTTTAAGCAACGTTTCAATTCTGAATGGTGGTCTTACACCAGGGCGATACTGATAGTATCTTGCACTCTGGAACATGCCGCAAATATACTATATATTATTTTAAATGAATTAATTGTGAAATAACACAAATTAATCAAATAAAATTTATTTGCGCATGCCGGGTTCGAACCCGCGACCTCCGGATTGTGAGTCAAGAGTCTTACCCACTGGACTACAGAGGTCGTATTTGAATAAATTTAAACGTACTGAACTGAACTTTCTTAGCTATGTCTTAAAATGAAAATGAATTGTCTTTGAACTGGAACACATTTCTTAGAATCTCAACGCTGCGATCATAATTTTTCAATTATGCCATATCCAGACGTAAGCCAAACCCGGAACCGGATATTTGGCAGTCACCATTTTATAAATTCTGTTTTATTTCAGAATATCGATCAGAAGTGAACAGTGGCTGGTATGAACATATGTAACATTCGGTAAACATAACACTTCAACGATTTTATGTGCTTTTAGGGTTTATTCAGGAACTGCACTTTAGCAACATAATATAAAGGGTGTGTTGTAAAATGTAGGGGAAGCTCATATAACCTGCAACGTATTGTGCTCCATGTTACGGAACTTTAGTTAAACTATGTAACATGTACTTTTATTACTTGCAGCTCCGCAATCGGTGTGTTCTAAAGTTCTAAGGTACCCAAACTAGGAAGGCATTTACGAATACGTGCATCTTTCCAGTATTTTCTACGTCAAATGCAACTTACTGTTCGAAAAAGTTTATACTAATGTGCTTGTATTTGTTATCGCTTTAAACGGTTTTTATACATGTTGGGACTTTGAAATACATTGCTCACCACGATGGCATAAAAAATTAGAACGTATTACCAATTCACATGCATAATCGTATTTGAAAATCGGATTGCTGCAAAAACACGTTTTTAATTTTAAATGAAACAAATGACTTTGGTTACATTACTTATATTTTTAATTATTGCCGACCAGCGTTCTTCAGAGCAATATAATAATCGAAGGTGCGTCCAATTCTCGGTACACACGACAACGATTTAGCTGCACAGACCGTTTGTGCAGATCATTGAACGTCCATAGAGCGTCCACACGTCTACAGTGTCAGCGTCGATCGTCAGTTCTCCGCAGAAACTCAGACAAGAAACATGTCATCCACGATGGAAGACGTGGTGTAAGGATTGGAGTGTGTGGTGTAAGGATTGGAGTGTGTGGTGTAAGGATTGGCTTCCTAAAAGGAAGTCATACTCTCATATAAATTTGTTAAATGAATTAAAATTTGCTTCAAAAGATTGGCATAATTATTTGAGAATGAATGAAGAGACTTACTTTCACCTGCTGTTTCTAGTTACACCGCTTATACAAAAAAAGGAATACAGTGATGAGAGAAGCAATAAGTGAAAAAAACAACAAAACTTGTGAACGAACTGAACGATTGACCCGACTTTCGTCCATGCGCTACGTTAAAACTGTGCAAACGCGATCGACAACGATTTATCGAATAGATTTTGCAGCTGCCTCCGACGGCTTGCACCAACCAAAAAATCTGCGCCAATTTTCGTACACACGTTCGATATAACTGCACAAACGGTTTGTGCAACTAAATCGCTACGATAAATCGTTGTCGTGTGTACCGTAGTCTGCAGAGGAATACAAAAAATCGGACTGAGCTCTAGGATACCTAGCGTGGACGATCGATAAAACCCTATATAAATCCAATATTGACCAAATCCGTCATCTATGGTCAGCTATCAATATTTGCGATCATGGTCAATTATTGGTACTCGTAAGAGATATTCCGACCGACGCATAACGATTGAGAACTTTTAGCCCGCCCTCCACAGTATCAGATATGTTTCGGTTCGTTATATCGTTCGTTATGCAAAAATACAGTTTAATGAATGAACGGAGTTCAACTAACGAACGTTTTTGTATTGAAAGAGTCGTATATGCGATCCATAAACCTAAATAATTCAACAACACGCGTCCAGTTTATTATGTTCGATTTTTGAGAAACTAAAGTGATTCAAGTATGACTAAAAAAATGAATTAACTTCCGCTTACTGCCAAAAAGAAGCGGACTACCAACGCATATTTAGGTTAGTATTTCAATTCAACATTGCCAAATTATTCATATTTATTATTGATTTGTGTTTGACGTTTCGTAATGTGAATTCGTGAGCAGATCCGCCAGTGTTGCCAGTGTACAACGACTTCTTATTTATTCCCTGTCAATATCGATACGGCTATCAACAGTGAAATTGTGCTAGAGATATCGATATAAAATCACCCAAAGTTAGGTCTATTAAAATTAGGTACCAATCCAAATTTAAAACATCCGTAAAATCCGACTGACATTGATTTATTCGCGAAGTGCTCTCATTTTAATGAGATTTTAAACAAATAGAAAAGAACCGCAAAATTTAAACCAAAAACGGTATTTTTTGTATTTCAAATACCAAGATGTTATGATCTCTTCAGCTACCGAGCAAATACTTCCATTGTACTATTTTGAAAACATCGGAACGGGCGAGAGATCTTTGTCGTCATAATGCACCTGCGAATGAAAAGAATCACTCAAGTAGAGACCCTGTCAGGAACTGTACGTCTCGAATGTCACATTCCATTTTATATCTCTAAAATATTCGAGAAGACGGTGAGTGCTTTTCAATTTAATAAAACTTCCAAATGAAACAATGTAGATTCCTCCGTGATCAATTGTATCCGAGGTATTCCCTGGAACTTTCCACTTAGAAAAAAGAGTTAGAGGTTTCACGGCTTCCGAAGTTCTCAATTTCTCAATGGTGCTCGGCTCTGTTTACTTTACAAACAATTTAAGAGGAACGACTGCGCGGCCTCTTTCATACAAAATTAAAATTTTGATTTGAGGCCAAAATACTTTACCAAACTGAATTATATTATCCCAGAGTTGCCAATATCTTTTTCTGATTTTTCTCACTCCAGATTTTCGAATGAGTTTCGCTAATATTGTCTTCATTTAATTAACTGAATAATATTTTCTTAATTCAAAATGTGTATATAGTACGTATATGAGCTACTTTATTAATTTGTGTTTTAAATTATAAAAAATAGGCCACTCACAATTTTATTTTCATTTTAGAGTAAACTTTGGAAATTATTTGTGAGATAATCATTATTTAAAAAAAAATAATATTGCCTTACTTAATAATGAGATTTTGATTGTGTAGAGTGGATTGATATGTTTGTGTAAAGAAAACTGGCGAAGGACCTTGATTTTCTGTTACTATCACTGCTTGAAATGATAAAAAATACATGTGGCATAGAAAGGAAAGGACTCACCGAAAGGATTAAGAACTTGTTTGCTGGCAAATGCACTTCTCTGCTTTCTCTCCCATACAACAGGCACAAACAGCAATAGACGTGAATTTCGTTTATTTTATAGTACACGGCGGAGTTATTTTAATAGCGGTTCACCGATAGCGGAGCACAATGGCTATATGTTGCGGCGGGAGTTTATTACAGACTGGGTAAAATTGACGGATAGGCAATAGGGATGGGTAGGAAAGGAATTTGCAACAATATTAATACCAATCCCAAGCAGTGACAGTATGTATGCGTGCTATGTAGGTATGCGTATGTGTAGGTATGTGTATGGGCGTAACCACCTATAATACAAATATAATGAAAAATAAAATAAATAAAGGTAATTAAAAAAGCGATTTGGTGGGCATACATAAATTAAAATTAGAATCGACCGATTTACGTCGGAACACAATTTTTTGTACAATAATTTAAAATTTCGACCCAAAATTTTTTTATTATGATGTTTTTTTATTATTATTCTATATTTTGATAGTATATTTGGAAAGGTTATATTTTTTAAAAATAAACATTAATTCACAAAAAAATTTCTCAAAAAACTTAAAAAATTGAATTGTTTAACCTTCCGTCAGGCGCAATGCAAATCCTAACACGATCGGGCGCAATTCTTCTGTGGGATTAAATCACAGAAAAATAGATTTTTTTCGCCATTTTTCGAGACGAACGGAAACTGGCCCTATGAGAGTGGTGGGAAAGGATGAAAAGTCAGGAAGCCACGCCCCTAAATCGGCGATATTTACCCATTGGCAGAAAAATAACACATCACTTCATCTCATAGTGTTGTGCCATTACGTAAAGCACAAATAAATAAAATAGTTCTATTTCCGTACTAGAAATTTGCTATACCTTTTAATTAAACAATTTTTTTTCAGTTTGGTCAAGTATTTTGGCCTCAAATCCAAAATTCAGTTTAGTATGAAAGAGGCCGTGCAGACATCCCCGTTAATGTAGAAGTTATTCGGTTCAGCGGTAATAAAGTTTAGAATGTAATATTGTATTCTAAAAGTAGAGCGACGATCCTTTTGATAATGCTTTGCATTTCGGATATTAATAGCTTATTCAAATTTACCACCCTTAAACATTTAACTTTATCGGATGAAATAATAACCATTATATTCAAATTAGTTGCTTAATCGCTTGTAATTTAACTAAAAGTTTTCCTTGCAAAATACGCTATTATATTTTCGTAGATTTTCAACGCATTCTATGATGTTACGATTTTTGTTTATTATATTCCTTTTTTTAAAAAATATTACGTAAAATTAATAATGTGCAATAAAGTCCTGTTAAACTGCTAGATAGAAGTTGGCCAACGGGTTCCTAATAATAATATTGTATTAGTATTTCAATTAGCGTCAACCCGTGAAAGATCACTGTATGGTTTGAATTCTTGATAAATTATTTCCAATTTTTAAAATGTAAAAAAATATATTCGGTTATAAATATTATATTAGATAGAGAGATAGGTCTGAATTCTTCACAAAATCAGTTCCAATTTTGAAAATGACAGTCAGTGGAAATCTTCAATTTATCTTTAAACCAATACAAAATGTTATTTCTGAGGCAGTTCAGTTATGTATAATAAATACCGTATGATTTTAATTAATAAAAGCCTGTAAAAAGGCGTTAATAAATAAATAAGTATATTTGTGTATCGTAAAATTTGTTACAGAAAAAAATACGGATATTTTGATAATGCCTTCAGCTGTCACTACGTCCGCGTGATAATAATTACATAGCAGAGCTTGTTTATAAATAAACTGTTTTTATAAATTGAATAATAATGTTATTGAATAATTCTGTTCACATCTCTCGTTAGAAGCATTTTAGAATATAACTCTACAATTTGGTCACCTGTCTTTAATAATCACATTAATATCATAGAAAAAGTTCAAGGCAAGTTTTTGAGCTGTATTAATTTTCGACTTGGAATCCTTTTAGAATCAATAAATTATGACTTTTTATTACATTCATTGAAATTGTTGAAGTTAAGTGACAGAAGAAAAATTTTTGATCTTATATTTGTATACAAAATTGTAAATCATCAGTTGGATAGCCCTGATATATTAAAGTTGATTCACTTTCATGTACCTACCATTAGATCAAGGCTCCCTAGTATGTATTATTGTGACAATAGAGAACTCCAACTCATTTTTTTTAATGAATAAAAACCTTCAAACTTAAATAATTGAATTTTTATTTTTATTTTTATAGTTAGTTTTAATAGTTAAATAATTGTCAAAGTTTTAATTTTTCAAGACCCCACGAAAACCACCGTATCTATTGTGGATTGTGTGACTCATCACCCACCGATAGTTTTATTTACTTTCAAGTTGTCATTTTGAATCAGTGATGTTATGTCTAGGGAAATTTCCCTAAATCTAGGGGAGAAAAATATTTTTTAGGGAAAAGGGAAATGAGGACGAAATCTCGGGAAATTTTGAACTCTGGCAATTTTTTTAATTACATATGACAATATTACTGGTATTATTTATATGTTATGTATACGTATATATATTTTTTGGAATTCCTATGAATCTTAATTATTGTTCATGTACTTACATGCAATGTTATTTTTAACAATGATAACTCAAAATGATATTATTTATCTAAAAAGATAAATGGGACCTCTGAAAAAAAAAATTATGTTTTAAGTTCCGTTTTATCGATGATTGCGGTTGATTTTTACTGTGCAAAGTGTTTTTTTTTATTATTTTTAATTGTTAAACTAACGTTTAAGACAAGCTTTTTATGCATAGCAAAAACTTTATTGGATGAGTGTTTCAGGCTGATAATTATTGCTTATAATAATTGTTTTTATTTTATTTGGAATTCAGTTTCTAATTCAGTGGTGAGTGTATTCGTACTTTTAAATTATTATTTCACGTAGCAAAAAGTGTTTTATTTGGAAAAGCACAGTATTATAAGTACATTTACCAAATTCCGATATCTTTTCAATGAATTAATCATTTTAATTAACATTTAACCGGATTAGTGTTACACAATCAGATGGATACGTAGGTAATTGCGTAAATGTGAAATTCTAGGGAAATTTCATCTCGAAATCTAGGGAAATAATTTTTTTGGGCAGAAAGTTCCTGTTTTGAATGAAAGAATTAATGGCGGAATGACTATAGGATGATTTTGATGATTAACTGCTTTTAATATAGAAAAACATTGGTAAAATGTCCACATCTCACCGCTACTGTTATTGTATTTTACCAAAGTGCAATATAAAAACAATAAATCATCTTTTTCACTGTAAATACAAATGACAACGTAAGCCATCGAATTTTGTGTTCAGGCGGGACTTTATACATTGTTTTATGTATAACACATACAGAAACACTGGTTTTTATAAAACATGATCATGACGATTGTGTAATAACTTGTATAAAAAGCCCTTGATACTAAAAACAATTCGAAAATACGATCGATGTATCGTAAACCAAATGTCAAATATGACCTATTTATGACTATATTTGCGACCATATTTAACCTCAAATATAGCCCCTTTCCATCATAATTTTAATTGTTGAGGGCCTAAATAATGTTTCCAATAAACACAACAACTATTATTTATCTAAATCTCTTCAACAGTATGAAAATAACCAAAAAACACGGAATGTTGAATGGCGTACGTGTCTTACGTGGCGTAAGATTTCAAATGTCAATTTGTCAATACATCTTGATACACTTCAACACACCAGGTGAATAGTTAGCAGTGACGTCACCACTAACCATTTCAGTAATGGCAACTTGATACTGTTTTGACGAGAGGTTTAAAAATGGACTTTTTAATAATTTTTAAAAAACTCTGCGTTTAATATTATTAAATAAAACTTATATATTCAGAATCAGCGTTTTTTATTGGTCTATATGAATATATTTTTTTAAAGCCATAATATTTTTCACTGGAGTTCCTTATTATACGTCTGTCGCAGGATATAATTCTATTATAAATAGAATACTCACCATTGGTAATTTTTATGCCAATGTTGCTGATATTTTTAATATTTCCTTATTAAAATACAAGGCTCTACTTATCAAACATTTCAGCATTACGTATTGAAACGAGGTTACTTCAAAACAATTTTTTTTATTTTTTTTATTTCATTGTATCCTTTTAAAGTTTTCATTAGTTGTTAGAAATTTTTTCTCTTTTTCTCTTGTTATGAGAAATTTAAAAAAAAATTCTTCGCTGTACTATGACTGTTTAAATATATTAAATAACACATGTTTGTAAATGGCACTTTGTGCCGTAAATTTTAAATAAATACATAAAAGAAATGAAAAAAAAAAAATAAATTTAAAAAAAGTCAACCATGTACAAACGTTGGGCACACGTTTGGTGTGTTTCCCGACTATGCACCGGCGCCGAAAGGATCAACGACGGTAGTTCCTAGGAGCAACTTTCATTGAAACCTAATGTTTGGGTTAATCATTTTTATTTAATAATCGAGAATTACTTGCTGCATTAGCGTTGTTGACTTGTGACGCTAGTGATGGTTAGTCAGTTAGTTTAAAATGAAGGTGGCTACCTGTAGTAGTTGAGCACTTGTGCAAAGACTCCGGGATGCCGGTCGAAGAAGTATTCGTTGAGGATGGGGTCGTAGTTGGCGAGCGCCTCGGTGAGGCGGGACAGCCTGGTGGCCGGGATCTTCTTTAGGGTGGCCTTGTATGTCTCGTGCCGGATGCCACCCACATTCAGCACCACGCGGTTCTCCGCGTCCATGTTGATGAGATTCATTTCTGCAAACAAGTGACAAAAACTCAATGTAATTTATTTATTATCGAAGAAAGCAAACACTTTGTGGCTTGACATTATACAAATGAAAAATCTTTGTTTGGAACCACTTTATTTTATTTATACACGTCGACCGGTTTCGGATGATCTCAACAATGACCCGTTCTTGACCTGTCTAAAGATCTTTGTTGTCTTTTTAATGTTTGTTTGAATCAACAGTGTTTTAAATTGAATGAAGCGGTTTACCAACAAAAATAGGGTTTAACGATGGGAGCGCCTACCAGCCCTGTAATGGCTGACATATTCATAGACAGTATCGAAAACAAGATATTTTAATAAAGATCCATCCCCTATATTAAAAAATTATCTTTTGTGGAAATTTAGATAATATTTTTTGTATCTGGACTGGCATAATGCGCCAGCTAAACACATTTCTATCACTCCTCAATTCTTTCGATACACAAATCCATTACACATTAGAGATAAGCATAACTTTCAATATTTATAGAAAACCTAAATTTGCTGACACCATAATACCTCCAAAACACCCTATCTCACATAAACACTCTTCTTTCCACAGCGTGATTTACCTAATAGTTACTACCCTCATCTAATAATAATTTTCATAATGAACTCCTTACATTAAAATATATAGCTATCAAAAAATTGATAAAATCCTCTCAAATTTTTTTGGCCGTATCACAACAAATAAATTTTTATGTTATGCCCGACCAACTATTACTAATAATAATGTAACTACCCAATAGCGCAGAATTTTGTACATAAGTAATTTTTTTTCCCTTTATTTATTTATCTATATAAGATATATTACATTATTCGATGTCTATCTCACTAGGGTATACCTGTGTTGAGACAGGCGTAGAGGTACATAAATGAGTATCATACATAAGAATATTTAATTATAACATAAGAATATTTAAGGTAAGATACATACTGATTTATACAATTCAAACAGAAAGATGATTAAAATTGAGGGTTAATACCATAAAGAGAGCATTATGTAGGTGAAGGAAGAGATGAATAAAATAGTTAATCCTGTCGAATCTATATAGGGAGTTATATTACATATATATGATTTTACTATTTTTATTTCTTTAATAAGGGTAAGGAGATGGTAATTCTGTCATTTGTAATCTATTTTACAGATGTAAGCAGTAGTGTGACGTCCAATACATATAATCCATTTCTTTACATCTTGTTTGAATTTGGTCATTGATTCAGTTTGTCTAATCGTAGCTGGTAGTGTATTGTGTAGTTTGCAAGCTATGTATTTAAAGTGTTTTTGTCCAAAGGTGGTTTTAGAAAAGGGAGTTTGGAGAAGTTATTTATTTTTGGCTCGGGAATTGTGTATCATTTGTGTTGGTTTGTATAGGATTTTGTTGTTTTTATGTAAATAAACTAAGATGGATTTTGCGTAGAGCTGTTTAATGTCCATAACGTTGAAAGTATTGAAGATCGTATCGGTGCTTGTAGTGAGAGGAAGTTTAAGAATTATTTTTATTATTAGTTTTTATTGCTTTAATGATGGGGTCGAGGGCATTAGAATAAGTATTACCACAAGCTAAAATTCCATATTCGATGTGAGATTGGCACAGTGAGTAATGCACTGTTTTTAAAAGTTGTAGGTTAAGGAAATTGCGCGTTTGTTTGAAAAAGTATATAGATTTGCGGATTTTGTTTGTAGTGTTAAGTATATGTTGCTTCCAATT
The DNA here is from genome assembly GCA_929108145.2 of Limnephilus rhombicus. NCBI lineage: Eukaryota > Metazoa > Arthropoda > Insecta > Trichoptera > Limnephilidae > Limnephilus > Limnephilus rhombicus. Next base: position 15,228,110 of record OV815270.1, read on the forward strand.
TAGATGTGTATCAAAGGTTAATCCTAAATATTTGATAGTTGTTACAATTCCGGTTCAGAGATGAGTTATTACATCTAAACTTCCATCAGAAATAAGGCGCGCCTTCTATACTAATAACAACTTAGCTAAACTTTTATATATTTGTAAATGCAAAGAAGATAAATTAAGCTACTCTGGCATCTACAAACTGCAACGATTGCCCGGCAACTTATATAGGTAAAACAACGTAAATATTACAGTTAAAGAACACGCCACAACACACGTTTAACAAGCACAGGTTTCTCAGAATTTGCCGACCATTTAATTAATACCGAACAAACGTAAAACAGAAATACAGGAATTCAAATAATATATAAAATTATAATAGGAACACACCTTAATCATTTTGAAGCATTAGAAATAATAATAATAATAAGTTGTTTATTTAATATGATCATCAAATAAAAATATTTGCCAAATTTTAAACAAACAGTTAAAATTAACCGGCTTAATTAAGTCGGCTTTTGAAGTTGTTCCTCTTCTCCCTATGTAACCTCCACCCTTCCTCTACCCCTCTGACTACCCTTCCACCAACCAGTCTCTGATGTGCTCTCCCTCTCTTAAATGCTTTCTCTTTTGTTTGCCTCCTAATCTTCCTCTGTAATGTAATGAAGTTTATATATTTATTGTCCTGATGAAGGTTAAGATCGACCGAAACCGGTCGATGTGAATCAATAAAATAAAGTGGACTTATTATTAATTAGATTGCATTTTTGGACCCTAACTAAATATACAATGAGTGGCTGATTGCAGCTCAAGGAGCTGAAATGAGGCCCGAAAATAGAAGTTACCAGTGTTGATAAACTGTATTGAGATAATAATAATGAGAGTGCAGGAATTAATGATAGGTTCACAATAACTGATTTACTGAAAATGCAACACATTGAATATGGATGCTACTCCGACTGACGACTTTACAATCCGAGATCTGAATAAGAGTTAGAAGTTTGAGAAAGTGTGACCGCTTATGAACACTAATCTCCTTCTGTCTCACTGCTCAAGCCCAATTAGTACTAATCCGACAAACTGAAAAGTGACGAGGTGTAAGGAATACTGATACAATGATTCATCTCACTAAAAGATTGAAAAAAAATCGTGAAAGTTCGGTAATACTAACGAAACCCAGGGGAAGCCAAGAACATTCTGCTAACAATGTTAACAAACCCTCTTGGCTACACTCATCGGTGAATACAGGCGTCGACAGAATAACTAAATCCGAGTTCAAATTCAAAAAGGATTAGATCTTCCGCGAAGATTGATTGAATCATTAGTGGTAATCCAATCACCTGTAATAATATTTGGTAGTAACTATAAAGTATCTATACCTACTATGTGCAAATAAACAATAATATTGACGCGATATTGTGAAAAAGATTTAATTTTTACTCTTTTTTAATTTAAAAAAATTAAAATTTAAAAGTTTTTATTCTAGAAAAAACTAAAATATATATCTACATTTCACATAAAATCACACATAAACATACGTACATGACAATATTATTCATTTTCATTATTTTGTAAAATATATTTTATAAATTTACCTACACTTTTCTTTTTGAATATTGTCTCGTGACCATTGCTACCATAGCGAGTTTTTGTATGGTCTTTATGGTTAGTAGGTATATTATCGTGTTGTCATGTAAAGTGTGTGTGTGTGTGAGGGTGGGGCTGAGGGTGTGAGAGGGTGTGTGTCTGTGTGCTTGGGACGTTTTAATGAATTCTGGGTTTATTCTATATTTTGAAAGTGTTGAGTGGTGAGGCTTTTGACTCGCAATCGAAAGGTCGCGGGATCAAATCCCGGCGTGCGCAAATAAATTTTATTTGATTAATTTGTGTTATTTCACAATTAATTCATTTAAAAAAGGTATAGTACATTTGCGGCACGTTCCAGAGTGGAAGATACTCTCAGTATCGCTCTATTGTAAGACCAACATTCAGAATTGAAACGTTGATTGAAATGGCTTTAGCCATGTTTGGTGACCAGATCTGAATAGCTCGGTACTTTCCCACCTTTCTATTCCCCATCTCCTTCCCCTCTCCACCACCTTCAGCCTCACAATATACCCCAATTCGGGATGCCTTGGTCTCAATGGCTCCAGACGGGAGTAGCTGGTACTGTTGTTAGGTATTCACATAAAAAATAATTATATCAAAATAGTTTTCTTAATGTTAAGAGATTTGTTTCCACATAGACATATTGTATTTTTTTGTCTGGATCTGAAGTGAAATAGCTTTTTGATTACTTTGTTTTATATTACCTGTAATTCACTTACGCATGGTTCATACACGTTTTCCCAGATTTCAACCGAGAAATTTAAACACAAATGTACGAGGTTATAGTATAAACCATTTTTAATAAAAGCTTTTCATAATATGAATCACAAAATCAGATAGTTATGAGCGTACGCGAACATGATTACAGTGCGTAATATGGATGCCTTGCGTTGAAAAAAAAAATATTAATATAAAATAAATACCGCTCATTATACTCCGCAGCACGCAATGTCACATTTTAATCGAAGGCTTAAACTTCAAAACGGATGTCCGGGGAAACATCCGCCCGCGTAGTGTTGTCAATTTAATTTTATGAATTTATAAGTGAAGTGAATCCGTTAAGGTAAAAAGTGACACAGAGCTTAAATGAGACGCTTTATTACATCTACCCGCTCCTGTAAACATTACGTCAAAAGTTTAACAAACTTTTTTTCATTAGAGTAAAATAATTTCCTAGCTTTCTTTTATGCCGTTCATGAAAAAAGTTGGAAGTAACTATGAATCATGGGAAAATATGCATGATATTACGTGGAGAATTTAAATTAAACCACCGTAGTATAAGTGCTAAATATGTTAATATATTTTATTTTATTTATCCTATATTCAATTATATCAAGCAAGCAAGCAAGTAATTCATTTTACGCATGCTTTTGTATGGTGTTGCACTCACCGCTCTTTTCGGCTGAAATATACAAACATTATTATACACATGATTTTAGATTTTCACGGCCAAAAGTATTTTTGTTATTTATTTTGAGGTGTTATGCCGTGTTGCGCAACCTCCTCCTAAAGGATGGCTAAAGCCAACGTTACGGACAGCGTTACAGTGTCCATCATCGTTACAGAGTCCATCATCATCAGAACACATCGGCCATGATGATGGACACTGTAACGCTGTCCGAAACGTTGGGTAAAGGAGGAGGTAGCGCAACACGGCATAACACCCCAAAAATAAATAACAAAAATACATTATTATTGTTATTATCATTAAATTTATATTTTTTAAAGAAGAAATCAATTTGTGGTTACACATTATATAACATCGAACAAGCGCATTTTTTTTTTTTTTTTTTACAGTTAATGCCGTACAAGAATCTCACCTGCTCCCGTCTGGAGCCAGTGAGACTATGGCATCCCCAATTGGGGTATGTTGTGAGGCTGAAGGTAGTGGGGAGGGGAAGGAGTTGAGGAAGAGGAAGGTTGGGAAGTACCTGGCTATTCAGATCTGGTCACCAAACACGGCTAAAGCCATTTTCAAGCAACGTTTCAATTCTGAATGGTGGTCTTACACCAGGGCGATACTGATAGTATTTCCACTCTGGAACATGGCGCAAATATACTATATATTATTTTAAATGAATTAATTGTGAAATAACACAAATTAATCAAATAAAATTTATTTGCGCATGCCGGGTTCGAACCCGCGACCTCCGGATTGGACTACGGAGGTCATCATTGCATTAAAACACGAAATTTATTACATTTAGGTTTTGCTTGAATCTATGTTTCAGGAGGGGAAAATTAAATTTGGGATCCTGGTGTAGTTACTGTCGCCCCGGGAATCATTTATTGGATAACCAACGTCTTGCCATAGGTCACTCCAAGGGGTTCGACACGTTTGGTGATGTAGCAAGGGTGCCTGGGTTCATGGGGTGAGTCCTGTCTAGGAAATGCGTTTGGCCACCTACTGCGTGGCTGGCCGGATTGGGATAGACTGGTTGAGAGAAACCTAACCTAGACCTCTCCACCCGGACTCTCCCTAAAAGATCCTTCACACAGCATCCCCAAAGTTGACCTAGACCCTGAGGGTTTTCCCTTGCAAATCAACACGTGCTTCAAAGAAGTGTCTGTCATTTTGAAATTAAAATATTCGGTCTTGTGTGACCTCGTAAAGTACATAACTGAACACGTTTTGAAGTTATAACCGAGTTTATTACAAAAAACCCCAGTCAATTATTACATTGATATCTTCCTCGAGCTTTATAAAGTCTTAATGACCTCATTCTCAGTAAAACAAAAAAAAATGTCAAAAATAGATGAATTTAATTTTTTCCGAATATTGCTCATAAAAATTGAAAACAATAAGGGTACTGAATTAGGTCCCTGTGGCATGCCAGAGTTTGTAGTGTATACGCTGGAGTTAAACTCACCAAAGGACATGAATTGTTACCTTTCGTTCAAATAGTTTCCTCTAAAGAGTTTCCTGTAGTCATCTATATATGCGATCAGTCAATGACTGTGTTGGCACTCTCGTTTGGGTCTTACCCAGATGTCGCGTCGCGTCGTGTATTCAACTCCTCGGCTTGCTAAGTCCTCCATCACGATATAAGTAATATTTTTCCACTTACTGTGGTGGTAGTAGGAGATTTTTAAATATTGTCAAGTTATTTGTAACCTGGGAATGTTTAACTTTCTTTTAAAGAAAAAAAATACCAAATTCTTCACCGATTCCTAGAATTAAGTATAAACATTAGTCTCGGCTTTTTGAAATTTTATCATATGGTATTAAAAAAAGCACTTAATCACTACAGAAATAAATACTGACACCTTAAAATTTTTTGGAACGATCTGTGGAGAACTTTATTTGTGAGGCTAATTTATTAGTTTTATTTCATGTTTTGTCTATCGCTGCCATGACACCGACAATGGAATTATTTCCTTACAATTTTTTGGATTACCACAAGTATTCTGTTAAAATCTCCTATTTTTTAAATGAAAATATGCGGTAATCAAATCGCATCTGTAAACACTACATCATGGTTTTAATAAGCTAACTTCTTGCGAACCTGCCGAGTGATTATTATAAATCGCTCCTCTTCGTAAAATGATATTTGTATTACACCACATTATAAAACAGTGATGATTTCCAATCCTGCTCATTGATTTCTGTTATAAAAAGTATTTCCGTCAGTACCAATTATTACGAACATACCTACATGCTAAACTGTATGCAAATGCTGTTCACCCCATCCTAAGCAATGTGTATAATCCACCCCTATGTTGGCAATTGACTATCCAAGCAGAGAGAACTGCAGCCGCCGTAGTGCGGTCCGCTGTGCAGGATGCGAATGCACAATATCAGCAGCCGCACTAATGCAAGGGCGGGGGCGGGGACGGGGGCGAATTTGCCGATGTGTAGAATAATATTCATTCATCAACCTTCCAAGTATAAATGTTTGGAGGCACCCAGGCTTAAACTCGGTACCATTAACCATATAAGAATGCACTCTCCAATATTAGTTTACATTGAGTTATAATAAGAGTTCTCTAAATTACTTAAAAATCCAGTGGCATTTAATGTTAACATAATTCGCAGTAGAAGATTCCGCCTTTGCAGTACCACTGAAAAAATGACGCTCTTCCTTTCCCTTCTGCGCAATCTGTGTAGGTGCGAACTTTGGCCAAACTACAAAAAGAGTAGTAAGAATAAAAATACGTTCGGATTCAGTACAATAACGCCTTCCGCACAATGTTTGGTCTCCTCAGATATTGCAGCACTTCCCGGATGTTTGTTTACGGAGGGGCGAGTTCCCGGCTATTCACCCCTTATTAGATCCAGGGTGGCAGGAATGAGGGAAAGGATAAGTCGATCTGGAAATATCCTCGACATGGAAGCCCGCCTCAGTCCATCATCCAGCATTGACGCACACTGGAGAATAAAATTAGCTCCTAATGTAGTCACAGAACCCTAAAAGCAAATAATTATTGTTTTCTTTTATTACTAGTACTATTAAATTATTATCTTTTTTGCATGTGCAATTTTTGCAACTCTTTTTTTTCAAATATTTTGTTAATATATACCCTTATGGAATGTGTGGGACTGCACTAACCTCCCCAAGTACCGAAATAAACATTTATTATTATTATTAAAAAAAAAAAATGGTCGATGATGTTAATTGTTCTTAAAACCACTAGAGTATTTTAACTGTAGACCTGTATATGAAGAGCCCAATCTTACTAAGACAAAAAAATTGGAAAGGAACTAATATGAAAAGCCACAACAAAACTACTTTTCACGTTAATATCATATCAAAAAAATGTCTTATATTGTACTACATAACAAACTTAGTAACGATTAGGACATATCCCTGGAATGGTAGGCAAAGAGGATATACCGCAACAAAATTCTGTCACACTGCTTGCTTCATTCACATTCGTACATTTTCTGTTTCTCTGAATACTGACACGGCGCAACTTATTTAATATTTGATTTACTCGATCTTCCCATGTATTCTCTGTCATCCCAGTCTTCTTCTCGAAGTTTTCTAATTTCTTATGCTTTATTTCGTTTTAATAATCATACATGTTAGAATTCTTCAGTTTCTTTTACAACCATTGCATATAATCTTTCTTCAATATTGAATAATTTACTACACTTAAATTGACGACAAATCAAACTGAAATATTATTAAGCTTGTAACGTTTGCTTATATAATGTTGTTTATAATCCTGGTAATTTATTGTAGTGATAAGCCCTCAACACGAAAAAACAGATATTTCTTTGTTCCAAAATAACACTCGCTGTAAAGTCCATGATAATTTTTTTTAAATTATCAAATGCCACGTTAATTTTCATATCACATATTTTACTGTACAAAAACTGTCAACGGAATGTAATTTATTCAGAGAACATAGTTCACACAAGAGCGTTCCGGCGTGTTGTACGGAGCAATCAATTAATCATAATGTTAGTACAAACGCACGAGAGCTTACGACATAATAATAATACTTGTGAGCATATTTTAAGATTAAAGCTACGCAGCCAACTGGGGAACAGAGGGACAAGAGTACAGGGGAACATCGGAAGAGGGGGAAAGAGGAACGTGGGAACAGGTAGCAGGGGAACAGGGGAACCGGGAAGGGGGGACTATGGGGAGGCTTTATATTATTAATAAATCAGCGGACGGGTGGGTTTTTTGCTGTAAGGTTACATTTATGATAATGTGATGATTATAGTGTAACTCATGGTTGGCAGTTATTGTCACGGGCGAAAAGGGTTCAAAATAAATCTGCAAAATCACATATCGGAATATTTTTCGTAATAAGGAACTCTGGTCTATTTTTTTTAATATAGACTTTCTAACTTAAATACAAGTATCTTTACATTGAATTATTGTTATAATTAGTTTTAATAATTCGGATCTCCCAAAATCGCACCGATTCTATGGATATCTGTGTGACGTCACCAGTTTCAAAAATCGGTATTTTTTTTAACAGGCACTGCATTTTGTATGAATGTTGAACATTTTTTTTTTTTACATGGGCTCCACACAGGAGGCCCTGAGGAAAATAATTTCCCTCAGGGCCTATGTCATCTTTGAGGATGCTGTGTGGAGGGTTTTTTTAAGGAAAGGAAGGAGAGGAGAGTTCTGGGAAGGAAAATGGTTTAAGGGGTGGGTAGGAATCTGGGGTTCAGTATGTCCTGGTCATCCGCCTTCAAGACCTAGACAAACCTCACCCCATGAACCCGGGCACCCATGCTAAATCACCAAACGTAGTGAACCACTCGGGGTGACCTATGGCAGAGGTGTTGGTTATCCAATAAAGGTCCCCGGGGCGGCGGTACCCATTCCCGCCTCCCAAATTGAATTTTATTCTTGGTTAACCGCTTTTAATATTGAAAAACATTAATCTCGTCAGTAATGTTATTATTTTCTATCAAAGTTCAAATATACATCCTGTGAACGCTTCGGATAAACAATTTACTAGTATCTTTAAGATCACAACCTCAAACAGGCTGATACTTACCGTAAATAATTAAAAAAAATATATATAGAAAACTGTGACATTACATAAGTAATAATAAATGACGTTCGTAATTACAAGCTTTGAGTCCAAGAAATTTTGCACTTATAGATAGTCCGTATTTCACAGAATAAATCTTTTCTGCCAATTTAAAAAAATCTTTTCTCTCTACTGCGGGCAGATTATCTGAGTGCTCTCGAATTTAACTGATTTCCGTCATTTTCCGTACGGATTTTAATTGTTGAGGGCCTAAATTATATTTCAATTCCGTCAACACCGTGATACAATAACAACGAAATCTTAATATTAACAAAATCCGAGTTTCATCGGCTCAATTTCGAATCTCTATCCTTACAAGAGTATGAAACATCATACGTGGCTGACTGTCATAAATAAAATATGACACCGGTGACTAGTGAAGTCAGCACCTCAAAATTTAGTAATAGGGCCAATAAAACGGGTGTTTTACTTTGATGATGTTTTATTCACCTTTCAATAACGATTTATAGTTTGTATGTTTTATATTTCTGTATATTTCTATGTAATATATACAATAAAACTTGGTTCAGTTACAACTCTGAATCATTTTCAACACTCCTTTGAAAAGTCATCAAAAGTTATGAAAAAAATAGATTAAAAATAGTCCATAACCTAACCCATTTAACCATTTAAAAAAAAATCGTCACTTTTAATGACTTTTCAAAAGAAGTGTTGAAGTCGCATGACTCCGAGTTGTCTGGTTACCATAAAACTTTCAGAACCATTCAGAATCAGCGTTTGTTGATGTATATTAAATATTTTTTAGCCATATTTTTTTACGGGAGTTCTTAATTATTTTATATTTTTGAATGTAGCTATTACTTTGTGGTAATAGTTACATTCAAAAATATACGTTTGTTCCGAAACCGGTCGGATTTGCACACTATATAAGTGGTTTTTACAAAGTTATATTGTTGCATTTTTCTTAATTATTTTATTCATGTTTTTATATTAGTTTAAGTGACTAAACAATTGATTTCTTCGCAAAAAAAGACAACCTTGAGCGATTCTTATACGTGTGCGATAAAATATTTGAATTGATTTAAATTAATTTAAGTACCTAATACTAGTATAGCCCGACGCTGGACGCTCACTTATGGCCACCAGATATGAATGCTAAATGAACGAACACGCTGTAGAGTCCAAGCTGCCAAAATGAGGTACTTGAGAGGAGTGGCAGGGGTTACGAAATGGGATCATATTAGAAACTCGACGATCCGAGATGATCTAAACATTGAACCACTGCTACTCTTCATAGAAAAATCTCAACCTGAGATGGCTTAGGCGTGTACTAAGAATGTGTGATGACCGAATTCTAGGAAAATTCTGAGTGCGATTCCAGAGGGTAGACGTCCAGTGGGCCGCCCCAGACACAGTTGGGCAAAGCAACTTCAGAAACTGTGTGAGGAGAGGATGGGACTGCCATGGTCGGAGGCCGAACAATCAGCAGAAGACAGGGATGTACGGAGGAGCCTTGTCGGTGCGATGGGTCCCCGACCTGTATAGGACAAGGGGAAGAAGAAGAAGATGATGATGATGACCTAATACGGAATTCACTCATAAATGATAAAACCGATTCAAAGGTACGTCGGCTATATTGTTGAGTAAACGAGTTGATTCTTTAATGAGTTAAGTAGATTATATCGATAAAGAAAACAATTGATAAAATATTGATATAGGTAACGTTGTTTGCCTCGCATTACTCAAACTATTTAGTGGCAAGGTACGAGTACCCTCGAATGGTATTATATACAGAGCTTAAGACACATCAAAAGACGTAAACCAGTTCGAGGTTTGATGTCGTTAAGATAATATCAGAATGACAAAACCGATAATGTATGCTCAGAGATAGCTCGTTAGTTATGAGTTTATTTTGGTACAAAGTAAGGCTGAACACGCACAAGAGCTAATGTAATGATAAAATCGATATCTGTGCTAAATCCGCGGCTACCTCAATTTGAGCTCAAATGAAAAGCATTTATGTCCGTTTATGGCATTTCATAATGTTTTTTGTGATTTCCATGGTTATTTTCAAGATTCTCGTTTTATATTTGGAGTTTTTAAATGGAATACATTTATAAGACAAAAAGTGTCTGAAACATTTTTGATCGGAGGATCACGGCTCGACAACGGATTAACGGCCTCCGTGGTCGAGGAGCAAGGCTCTCAACTAGCGATCCCGCCAGGGTTTTAACCCTGGCGTGCGCAAATTAATTTAATTTGATTGATTTAATAATAATAATAATTATAATAGTAGTTTATTTCAGAATGTATGCAGGGGAAGTGCAATGTAATACATTCCATATTTTGAAATTACAAAAGAAAGACAAATAATAAGATAAACTAACTAACTAACTAACCATCACGCCGTTTCCCGCAGGGGTAGGCAGAGAGGACGGACCGCCAAACAACTCGATCTTGGCACACACTCCTTGCCTCGTTCACATTCATACATCATCTCATACATGCTCTTCTATTATTCCGACTCTTCACATGGCCCGACTCAAGTATCTGATTCACTTGGTCGTGCCATGTCTTCCTCCGGCGTCCCCGATTTCTTCTTCCATTCACATTTGCGTCATATATTCTCCTCACACTCCTTTCCTCGTTCATTCGCTCTACATGCCCAAAACATCTGAGCGTCCCTTTCTTAATCTTACTCATCACGCTTACATCAATATATCAGGGTAGGTACTAGCACTCCATTATGGACGGCTAACTTCGCTTCTTTGGACAGATTTTTATTGGCGCCAACGGCGTTCAGTCCTCCATTAATAGAGTTGCCTGCATTTACCCTTCTTTCAATATCTCTGTCAGCCCTCCCATCTCTCGTAAATATACTTCCCAAGTACACAAACTCATCCACCTGCTCCAAATACTTATCATTTACAACTATACTGCACATTGTTTTCATACTCTCTCTTTCAAATACCACGACTTTAGACTTACTTACATTCATTATTAACTCATTCTTCATACATACTTCGTTCATCCTAGACACGAGAGACTGTAGATCTTCCATACTGTTAGAAATCAGCACCGCATCATCAGCATACAACAGGCAACATACTTCCAGATTACTCAATTTCGTGCCCAATCCCATCTCTTTTAATTCTTGCATACAATTATCCATATATAGGTTGAATAACCACGGTGACATTACGCAGCCTTGTTTAACGCTTTTTTGTGATGTCAAACCATCCCGTAAAATCGCCGTTCACTCTAATACATGCGATAATAAGATGAGGTAAAAAAATAATTAACATCATCACATAAATTAAATAGAAACAAATAAACATGAGAAATGAGATATTTAACACTAAAATCATCTACGGTCACTAGAGGGCCATCAGGGGAGACTCCATCCAGGCAGTCATGGCGTTGATGATCGCATTCTTCGAATGGCGCAGTCTGCGCCATAAACTGAACTGAAAGTGTGCACTCAACCCGCCAGGAACATTTCCGTAGCATACGATTTAGATACGTTTTTAGATTTTAACGGCCAAAAGTGTTTTCGATATTTGTTTTTGAGGTGTTATTTATTTATAATAAACACAATTAAATAACTTTGTTTCAATTCCACTTCCACTAATAAAGTGGAATTGAAACAAAGTTATTTAATTGTGTTTATTATAATTATGTATTCCCACAAAGTGTTTGCTACATATCAAGATTTGTTATTTATTTATTTATTTCAACGCCATAAAATGACTATTACATCCGGTGATACATGATACACAGTGGTACATAGGAGGGTAATTACAATAGTGTACATTAAACAAGTATGATAACAACTAGTATTTAGATTATGCCGTGTTGTGCTACCTCCTTCTTTAGCCAACATTTCGGACAGATCCGACAGATCACACATCTACCGGATCTGTCCTGATGATGGACTCTGCATCGCTGTCCGAAACGTTGGCTAAATAAGGAGGTAGCGCAACACGGCAGAACACCAAAAACAAATATCGAAAAAACTATAAGGTATATTTGCGGTACGTTTCAGTGTAGAAGATACTGTCTTTATCGCCTTGGTGTAAGACCACCATTCAGATTTAAAACAAAAAGATTTAAAAGTTGCTTGAAATGGATTTAGTCGTGTTTGGTGGAATTTACAGGTTTTTTTCTTCTTCACGAATCTACGGAAAAAATACTTCAATAGCCTACCCGAAAAAATAACAACAATCGAAGACGTTAAATGCCTACTGAAAGCGATAAATGTAAAAATAACAAAATGATGATACTTCCTTAAAAATTAATTATAGATACAAATTTTTTTTTTCATCCTGATGCTCGCCCCTTGCACCCGCTTCTATATCGAGAAATAAAAAAAAAATTCTGTGAAAACTTTTTTTGTAATTTATTTTAGTACACAACATTTTATACTTTGTAAACTGATTATTTAATAAATAAAAAAAAAAAAAAAAACTTCCTACCCGTCTTTTTTACTATATCCCCCTCTCCCCTCTTACCTTCAGCCTCACAACACCATCATTCAGAAATGAAACTTTGCTTTAAATGGCTTTAGCTGTGTTTTTTGATCAGATCTGAATAGTCATATACTTCCCCCACTTTCCTCTTCCCCATCTCCTTCTCCACCCTACGACCTTCAGCCTCATAATTTACTCCAATTGGGGATTCCATAGCCTCACTGGCTCCAGACGGGAACAGTTGTGAATCTTGTGAGGTATTCACATACATAAATAAATACAAATACTCGTCATTCATGAAAAATTACGAAAACAGTGGGTAAAAGTATTTCAACAAAAACAAATCGCTCGCTGAAAAATTGGTTCTCTGTAAAATAAAGCTCATTACTTTTGGTCTCCAAAACTTTGCACGAGTACGCTTATCATGGTAATATATATTTTTTATATCAACAGTCATATTCGGGTTATGAGAGTCAATTATAATTACATTGTCCTAAATCAGCAAAAAAATTTAAAATTTACAAGTTAATTCCCCAGTAAATCTCACGTAGCTTCGTCACGTTAACCGTTGGTTGTATATCATAAAGCTTGAGTTTTTTTTTTAAATATAAGCACCAACTTTTTAGTGGTGAAACTGTCATGCACGGGTAACGTTTAATTAGATAAAGTATTTTATTTTCAAAGTTATAATGTTACGGCGTTGTTAATTCAATGGACATATACAGTAAACCCGAGGTGACTTTTATTTTAATATGAAAAAAAAACAGTAATGCTACATACATAGATTTTGCTTGGAATGCTGGAATCCATTTATATTTGATGCTACATTTCAAAAATATGAAATTATTTTGTAATTGAATATAATTCTAGTTTTTCAAGGACAAAAATATTTTTGGGTTACTATGCCGTTCTTCTCTCGAAACTTCCTTAGCACCGTTAGCGATTCGGAATTCGGATGAAACGGAAATGACGCGTACAGCACCTGCGAAGCATTATACTCCTATCAAGGCTCCTATTGGTTGAGTTATAAAACGGAAACGACGCGAGGTCTGCGCTCATTGGCCTGCTCACTGCCCTTTAATTATGACCTAATTAATTATGACCTTACTTTTCCTTGGTTCTTCACAGTTTAAGTTTGCTTTGGTAAAGTTTTGCCCCTACCGCGTGTTAACTGCACTCGATTTAAAAAAATATTTTTAATTTAATTGATTGATTTATCGCCTATTTTAGCCCTCTGACCCGAATGTGTCGACTACATAATAAGATAGAGTGTGCTGAAATAGACATTATTGCCGATAATTTGTATGGATTAAAAAAAAAATGCTCTGCGATTGCTGAAAAATATGTGCTAATTTATTATGCATCATTTGAGTCTTTAATTGTGTCTCTTGTCTTACCTCTCTTTAATTGTCATTTGAGTAAACTTTGTATTTTTATAATTTTCTATTTCTAACTGTTTTTTGTTATCTAATTTATTTAAACTGTTTCAAAATTTAATCTTTGTGTAATTTGGCTGATTGATATTATATAAATTTTTACCTATTTGTGTTATTTCTATAATTAACTATTACATTTTTACCTATTTGTGTTATTTCTACAATTTGGGAGGCGGGAATGGGTACCGCCGCCCCGGGAACCTTTATTGGATAACCAACACCTCTGCCATAGCTCACCCCAAGTGGTTCGCTACGTTTGGTGATTTAGCAGGGGTGCCCGGGTTCATGGGGTGAGGTTTGTCTAGGTCTTGGAGGCGGATGACCAGGACATACTGAACCCCAGATTCCTACCCACCCCTTAAACCCTTTTCCTTCCCAGAACTCTCCTCTCCTTCCTTTCCTTTAAAAACCCTCCACACAGCATTCTCAAAGATGACATAAGCCCTGAGGGAAATTATTTTCCTCAGGGCCTCCTGTGTGGAGCTCATGTAAAAAAATAAAAATTAACTGAGTTTTTATAAATGGATTGCTCTCACGTGTATGAGAACAATCTGTAAAAACCCTGTATAAATAAATAAATAAACATAATTTATTCCAATAGCTATGTATTTTAATTTATTTTTATGAAAACACATACCTATATAGAGAGGACTAAAATCATCCTTATAAATCTTTACAAATTCGGGTATCATACAATTTTAAAATGACAATAAAGGCACGGCGCGGCGAGGTGAAAACCGATTTTCTAGTTGTATAAAACCAAAATATTAAAGCGTGTACAATGTGTACATAATATGTAACTTTGTACTGCGTATATAAATATAACCGACCTGGTTTAAAAACGGATAAATATTAAAAATAAACAAAACTGAAGTTTTAAAACATTTTCACACAGAACTTGCTGCGTCACACAAATTGTTTTCGGGGAAACTTAAAAAACATCACAATACAAATTTACCCTTTCAGTCTACAACGTGGGTCGTACATCCGAAGGTTGGCCCCCCGAAATCATGATTATTATGAAATTATAATTTTTTGTGCATTATTTACTAACTTCAAAACAAAAAAAAACACTTCAAAAATGCTGGGAGGTATTGTTAGTACTAAATCTCTCGCTAGATGGCGTCGAGACGAATTATGTCTATATTTTTTGGTGAAATACTTTTAACTTGATAAATATTAATTATTACTTTTAATTTATAAACTAACGTTTAAGACAAGATTTTTATGCAAAGCACAAAGGGTAACAATTATTATAAGCAATAATGTCCCGTTGGCGGCAAGTATCTTTTCTCGGAAGATTTTTCAATGTAAATGAGTGTTTCAGGCTGACAATTATTGCTTATAATAATTGTTACCCCTTGTGCTATGCATAAAAATCTTGTCTTAAACGTTAGTTTATAAATTAAAAATAATAATTCGTTTTTTGTGCTTATGCGCTATAGACAAATAGTTATATCCTTGATGTATTTGAATTAAAATATGTTTTATGCTTTTGATATTCGGCGGTACATCCTCTCTGCATGCCCCTTTGGGGAAACTTAATCATTTTATATAATTACAATAGTATATTATATCATAAAAACCAACATTAGCATAAGAAACTGTTTTGGCTTACCTCATGTTTAACCTCTTGTATAACTCATCCTGTATATAAATTGCTGTTTGTTTCTTACAATAAATAAATAAATAAATATAAGTAAGGCATAACATATTTTCGCTAAATCAACTGCGTATTATATATTAGTATGGCAGATCAACTGTAATGGAATCCTACAATGTACTTACGTAACACGTAACATCACCAGTTAAATAAAGGTTACAAAGAGTTGGAAATAAAATCGTCCTTATTATTTCAGCGGTGCATCCAAGTTACAAACCATTTTCAAATGGAGTTCGAATGCACCGCACAGTGGAAAGCTCTTTTAGGGACACATCGAGTAGAGAACAGTCCTTTGTTGGAGGTGCTATCGGGCAACTGACGATGCCGCTGTTATGACGAATCGTGACTTGCCTGTCTGCTGGCGTTCCAACCTGAATATCAAACAGTACCCGGGATTGTAAACACTGGACGGAATTTAAATAGTGCTTGGCACTGTGATATTATGCATAATGCGTACCTACCCGAATTCTGAAATTCCAAGAAATTTGATATCGTATTATTATTAATTTGTGGAAACTCGGTATGAATATTTATTAGTATAAATTAATTTTACTTCTTTGTTTTGACTGTTATCTTGCTTAGATATAAAATAAATAACAAACAAATAAGAAACAAAAATAAAACTTGGAAGAAATCAAGTAAATAGGTTTCTTCGGAATATTTTAAATTAATTGAGGAATTGATAAAAACAGTACGTTAATTAATATTTCACAGCACACGATGGAAATGACGTTGCACGGTGAAAACAAATAGTACCTACGGACTTTGCTGTTTCATTTGCACCAGGTTCATGGGGTGAGATTTGTCTAGGTCTTGGAGGCGGATGACCAAGACACACTGAACCCCAGATTTCTACCCACCCCTTAAACCCTTTTCCTTCCCAGAACTCTCCTCTCCTTCCTTTTCCTAAAAAACCCTCCACACAGCATCCCCAAAGATGACATAGGCCCTGAGGAAAATTATTTTCCTCAGCGCTTCCTGTGTGGAGCTCATGTAAAAAAAAAAAAAATGCTCAGCGTTGGAGAGGTTTCGCTGCTGCAACTACTCGTAGCCCTAATGCAGGCTTTTTGCATAGGCGTCTACGGCTCTTCAGGCATCAATTGAAATTTCACCTCTACTCAACCAGCCTTATGAGATGGAGCCGCAGAACGAACTTTGACTCGATCAGCATCAGTGTTACCAACTCAGCTGATGGAACGCTTGATTTATTAAATGAGTCTTCTGAAGTGTGAGAATGGTTTCGGAACTTTCGGAACATAAGGCTGGTTTAAGGTTTAAAGTTAACTTACCTGAATTTTAAGGAATCAAGCGCGAGTCTGTAGAAACACAAACAACCCCCCCCCGCATTCCGTGATAATAATGTGGCTCTCTAATATATTTGTTATCCTGTTTCTTTGACAAATTGGCTCTTCACACTGATAAACACAGACCCCTGTTCTAATGCATAAATGTCCAAACGAACGTTTTTGTTCAATCTCCATTTTTAAATTAAAAATAATGTATCAAAAACGATAATTAATAACCTAACTTAGCATTATTTAAACTAATGAGACCTTTACCTTTACGGAAATAGCTTCATCTTCTATAATGATCTAACATAATGCTTCATTGAAATAATGAAAGAAAACCATAATCCTGTAAAATTTGCTACTGGTCATTTAAACAATTAAAAACTAAGGCAACGCGCGACGTACTGCAACTCGGTATTAGCCCACACTTATGGCTTCATTCTCATTCGTACTCGATCTCACACACACTTTTTACGTTATTCAGACTCTTTACATGACCGAATTAAGTATTTTTGTGCGATGTCTTCCCCGGGTATCCCGATTTCTTCTAACATTCATAAAAGCGTCATAACCACAGGTGCATCATAACTCTCGAGCGTTCGCTGGCCAAAATGTGACCAATTTGAAGAGATACCCGAAAGCAAGAACTTTTTCCTTTCAGAATGCGCCATTAAACACAGCAATTCTATTGCTTAATGATTCTGCATTGAGCATCGACATTTTCAATGTTACCTATAGAGAGTTCAGCAACTATCTTTTGACATAAATACGTCACAACATAGAGAAACTGTCCCCACGGACTTTTTTCTTCTTTTAAATTTAAATTTGTTGTATAACTGTTTTATGGAGAACCTGAAATAAATAAATATTATAAAACATTTATTGGAATTACTTTTTAAATTCCCGCGTTGTATTTCGATTAATCACAAAGAAAACTTGGTATATTCACTTTTCAAAAAGACGTGTCTCACATTTTCTCTAAATTATTTCACAAACAGAAATTATTGAAATACTTTTTTCTTATAAATCATTGATTATGTGAATTCAAATTTTAATCTTGCAATTTTTCTCAAACACATGTCAATCACGGTAATTCTGTCAATCAATACTATGACTTGTCACTTACGTGGGCCTTTGTTAATTGATTGACAAACAGTCAATAACAGATATGGGTTTTGATTGTAACACTACATGTGCGATGTTCACAGTGATAGAGACAAAACTATTTTATTTTTTAAAAGGAAGGCAAACAACACTCTCAGGCTACGATAAATCTGAAAATAAATTAAAATCTTCTCCCACCCTCACAATAAGCGGACAAAGTTGCTTGTGCCGTAATGGAGGACTTAGCTAGCCGAGGAATTGAACTCACGATGCTTGGGTGAGAACCAGACGCGATGTCAACTCAGCCATTGCTCACTGGTTATCAAACAAAATCATAATACCTACCAACTTCATTTGAATTTAAAGCTTGTTTGCCGTAGTTCGTAGTAAATGGGGCCAGGCGCCACGATAAAAATGATATAATATTTTTCGTTTTATATTAGGATCATGAACATTCGGCTCTTATAACTGGCGTAGATCCATGAAGAACCACAGGGTATCAAACTCGTAAATCCAATTTTACAAAAGACAAATCGTATGATTTTCAGTAAAAAATATTATGTCATCAGAATATTTAATTTGAAGGCCTCCGAGGGGTAAACCTCTTGACAATCTGGTCACTGGTGGGATGTTCTTGACGGTGGCCGCGGATTCAGGTTCCGGCGAGCGAAATTAAATATTATTTGATAAATTTATGAAATTTTCTCTTTTTGTATATTTGAGGTACATTCCAGAATTGAAAGATTGCTTCAAATGGCTTTAGTTGCGTTTGGTGACCAGATCTGAATAGCCAGTTAATTTCTCACCTTCCTCTCCACATCTCCTTCCCTCCCCACTTCCTTCAGCCTCTCAACATGAACTTTTTGACAACAACACAACAACAGGAACCTCCCGTTCGAACCTTTTCCCACCTTTCTCTCCCCATTTCCTTCTCTCCCCACTTCCTCCAGCCTCATAACATGCCCCAATGAGGGATGCCGTGGTCTCACTGACTCCAGGTGTTTGACAGTATCCGAGACTCTAGTGATTCACACAAAAAATGGTAGGTACTCACTTGATCTGTTAGGAAACTTTCTTAGAAGGTATATAGAAAGGAAATAGGAAACGTAATTCACTGTAGGCTGACTTCATGTAGTAGGATGGATTGTTTGTGTCCATATATGAATTCACATTTCACATAAAATGTTCCAAACTGTGCACATATTGTTTGGTCATCAACAGTTAGAATTTGCAGACTTTTAATAAACTTGTAATTTAGCATTTGATACGAATAGTACACATAGACACTGGTAATAATACACTGATTGCTTGTTTGGAAGTTGTCACAGCACTGATTTGGGAAGTATTTTTTTTTTTTACATGGGCTCCACATAGGAGGTCCTGAGGATAAAAAATTCCCTCAGGGCCTATTTCATCTTTGGGGATGCTGTGTGGAGGGTTTTTTTAACGAAAGGAAGGAGAGAAGAGATCTGGGAAGGAAAAGGGTTTAAGGGGTGGGTAGGAATTTGGGGTTCAGTGTAACTTGGTCATCCGCCTCCAAGACCTAGGCAAACCTCACCCCATGAACCCGGGCATCCCTGCTATTTCACCAAACGTAGCGAACCACTCGGGGTGACCTATGGCAGAGGTGTTGGTTATCCAATAAAGGTTCCCGGGGCGGCGGTACCCATTCCCGCCTCCCAAATTGAAGTATGAAGGAAGGTAGGTGTGTATGTAGGAAAGGGATCAGGAAAGAAATATTCTCAAACATGATCGCTTGTCTGAATTTTTCACAATTGGTTCCTCTTTTAAAAATGGAAAGTCTGTCCGAGTCCCAGAATTTATTTAACCAGAGTTACGCGGGACAGACAACGTCCAAAATATTAGTATTATTAATTAAGGTCACTGTTTAAAAATTCTTTAATTACCTGAAAAAATAACAAAACTTGTATAATATTATATTTTTGAATGTAGCTATTACTTTGTGGTTATCCATTATAGAAAAAATGAAACAATATAACTTTGTATAAACCAATATAACTTTGTATACAAAGTTACATTGTTTAATTTTTTAATTTTTATTTTTTAATTTTAATTTTAATTTATTTTTTATTTTTAATTTATTTTTATTTTTATAATATTATTCATAAAAATAAGCGAATGTATCCCTAAGAAAACTTTTACATGAACTAACTTACTTTCTATGCATCTTCGATCTTCCTTCTTCGGGGCAGAGTATAGTATTGAACAGGAGAACTTAAACAAATATTCCGTCAAAACGATAAATTTCACCGAATTTTTTTTATAGAAGTAGAACGAATTTTTCCCGGGAAAATCGAATGATCGGGGTAATTTTGTCATCGCAGCAAACAATTTTAATAAACGGATAAATTCCTGAATTAATTGGGATGCATTTAAAGAATTTATTGAACGTGGGTTTTTATGTAAGCTAATTGGCTGCAGTAAAATGCAGTGAATAAAGTGCATCTCCTGGCACGCGGATTAAGCTGGAAAGGCAATCAGTACGAAATTGAAAAATTTAAAGGCAATTACACACACATTTCAGAATTCAATTCGGTTACTCGCAGCTTCAGGTAATCTGCTTTTACTCAAAGTTTTATTTTATAAAGTTGGAAATTTGTGAAATTGTGAACAATTCCCTTAATTTACCGAAATGAAAAAAATGTTTTTTATGTTTAAGGTTTTTCTATTATTATTTTTATAAATTTTGAAGTTTTTGAAATACAGGATAAAAATTGGTTTTTAATAATATTGGTCATTAATAATTCTGAATCTATGTAATATATAAATATGAGAGACTCGGTGGTCGAGTGCTTTAAGGCGTTTTACCAGTAAGACAGATATCCTGTATTCGATTCCCAGTTGCGACCGTTTCCCTTTTTTATTTTCGGTGTTTTTTTTTCATGTTTCGTTTAGAGTTAGTTGTATTATATTATTCTTCAAAGATTTTGTATATTACATTGCTTGTTTTAATATTAATAACCTAGTTAGTATTATTACACAACCAACAAAAGATGGCAATGCTTTTGGTTTCTTTTACATTTGAAGGGAGTTCATTAAATATATAAAAGAAGTCAAAAGCGTTGAAATCTACGTTGCAAATGTAGTTCTTAATTCTAACGGACATTATATTGCATTTCTATGCAGGGCTGTGAAGCGGTGACGGTTTTCTCTAAGTGCTTTTGTACAGTGAACTCCAATAAGAATGCAAGGAAATCAGGCAAACTGTATCATAATTTTACCAAAAATTCGCCATTCAAATTCCGCGCTAAAAAATCCACCCGTCCGAATGATACTCATACTACCTAAGAGCGAGTCTAAATTAAATCAAAAATCCTATAGGTGCGATCTATAATCGTGCGATTTTATAATCCTATCTGATAATTATCAGCACCTATGCGAAAATTTCTAAATTTCGAATATTTCGCAGGTTCATACAAAACATACTAGTGGCGATAGAGCGGAAGACCTACAAACCTTGGAAATCTACAGGCTGCCAGAGCGCCCAGCACATATGAGATTCGTTAACATCGAATTTTATACGGAATAGTATTTTGCAAGAATCAACAATTTTTTTCGGTGATTATCGTGTTTCAAGTTGTATTTTTTTTCAATTACTAAAGATGTTACTTTTTGTATAAAAAATATAGTATCTTGTGTAAATTATAATTTTCAAATTAAAAACAACTTTTCATAATACAATACAATTCATTAGCCACATACATCTTAATGAATCTCTAAATTGTATCTTGTTGCTAGTGCAGTGATCTAATGAAATTTTTTTAGATCTAGGGGAAAATAATATAATGAAAAAGACAAATAGATGATTGATTTTTTTCTCCCTTTTAATACCCGTTTGAACTGCCAATGAGATAGTTGTAAACATCTCATAAAACAAGTCAAAGCCACCTTCACGACAACAAAGAAATTCGGAAAGATATAACCTGGTGATCGGCTCCCAAGAATTTTGAAGGAACCTCCAATATTCACGATTCAGTTAACCCTTTTATAGTCTACTTCTAAACTATGATAAGTTCCTTGAAAACTTGGGAAACAAATACCAAGAACCAGTGGATAAGAGCCACTCAGGTTTATAAGGAAATGGAAGAGCGAGGGGAACCCCCACGAAGAAAATCTGCCTACTTGCTTTCCCCTAAGTTATGCAGAGCGCTGCACTAAACAGGATATCACCGAGAAATAGGAAAGTCCATTGCCTCCCAATGTTATCATCTACTTCTAGTAGTTACTTCTCAACATCACTCGTGCTTTTACACCATTTCCCCCGAAATCTACTACTTATTGAATCGCGAAACAATGTAAAAATAATGTTTCAAGGGTTCTTATTTCATGAAGGACAATGCAAATAGAAAAAAATAAAACAGCTGCGTGGTGAAAGATATTTAAAAAAAAATTTGTGCAATTTTCATGACATTAGATATAAGTTTTTGCAGCATTATCAAATGAGTATTCTGCATAACATAAAATGTGACATTCCGATTAACAGAAAGCCTTAAGTCAAAAATGTACGTTTTCTTGGTGTGCCCTATATCGCCACGAATATAGGTAAAATGCATAAAAATCGCTTGTCAAACGGAATCTAGGGGTGACGATTAAATCGGTTGTTATTGATTTTGTCAATAATTTTGTAAGACAAAAAAAAAAGTTGATCAATGGAAACTTTCAAGTATAATTTTTGCAATGAAAACGTATTTTTAAAAAGGTTTTCTTAAATGCGTTCACACATTTTTTAGTACTTGAAGCTTTCATTTTTTACAAAGTAATTAAAGATTTAATTTTGATTCCATTCAAAAAAAAATCGGTAGAAGCTTCAATTTATCTAAAGCATCTGCAGTTATAATGTAAACCACTTCGAAGTAAAGATTATTCGAAAATAGTGATTTAGCATTAAATCTAGCCTTAATGAACTACACTCAAGAATGAAGTATTCGAGAACCTGGTTTTCTAACTGATGCAAAATTAATGTGCTGATAATAACACAATGATTATGAAAATAACATTGTCTACGTCTACGTGAAAGATATACATATACTTTAAAACGTGATTAAAACAAAGCTGTTAAGTTTCATATGTAATAGCATGTTTTCATTTTCTAAACGTATGCGGTCTACGTTTTCGTGTCTGAAATGTATCAAAATTCTCCATAAATACACGTCTCAGGTGAAGTGTTCTCACTGTGTTCCACTGTGCATGATTGATGCCGAGATTAATTATAACGTTGGGAGCAGACGAGGGCTTCCGTTGGCCAATTTGATGGAAAGCCAAATATCCCTTGGCACGGAAAATACTCAGCAACCTTGTGCGCCCATAATTACTGTACAGCTTTCGACGACTCAACTATGAAAGGCGTAACACGTTTTTGTTTATAATTTTTTTAATGTTTTAAGCCCTAAGGCCTTGAGCATATTTTTTCAGAAGGTCACAGTATTTTCGCTTTGTAATAAAATTCAAATAAACGGAATATTTCTGAATGCATCCAAAACCTGAAAACTGTTTTGTAATCTGATGAAATAAGCTTTCAAATTTTATTATTTGAAATATAAATATAAATTTTTTTAATGCAAACTTATATAAAGCTTTAAAATGGTTCAAATAATTTGCGCCAATAATTTGGCGCCGATCGGTTGTTTTATTTCATTTGCCGTCTGCTCGTAAACAAGAACAAGTTAATTTTAAATTGTAATTGAATTGAAAAGTGTGATTGATTAGTGATTAACATGAGTACATCATATTCTAGTGAAATTTGGACTTATTTTACACTTTGCGACGCTGAACGACCTAAATGCAAGCTGTGTAACAAGGAATATTCTAGAAAAAGAAACAACTGCTGTGAGAAATCATTGGAGGGCAATGCATAAAACAGAGTTTTCCGAATTAGAAAAGTTTGAAAAACGAAAACAGGACGCATCTAAAACACTTGAACTGGCATCATCTTCCCATCAAAGTACCAAAGCCGACATGAAACCGATATCGCTTCAAAAATGTGTCGATAAAACGAAACAATGCAGTGGGATAATAAATCTCTAAAGTCATTGGCCGTTGATAAATCAATAAGTGAAATGGTTGTCTTGGAAGACTTGCCATTTAGTTTTGTGAAAAGTGTTGGATTCGTAAGACTTATCTTATGAAGCATTTGTGTCCATCCTATAATTTAAAGTCTCGTCTCTTTTTTCTGATGTTAATATTCGCAAAACATTCGCTCGAATTTTGCGAATGCGAATGCGAATATGCAAAAATATGCAAATATTCGTTACATCACTAGTACATTTTAATTTTTCCGTTGTGTTTTCTTTTTCTAACACCGTTTCGGTCGTATTTCTCACATGATAGTTAGGGAGGCACACCGATTTCTTTGAGACCTATACGATGCGAACAAATTAGCCCGAGGGGCTAATAATAACATATTATGCGGAGACATATTTTAAAAATGCCTTTACGACACCCGCGCAATGCACCAAGCAGCTCACGATGCGCATTAAACATAATTAGGGGAAAATATAGTTCCTGAAATCAATCGTGACTATAATAGAGTATTCGAGCCTTCCCATCAAAAGATTAGCCCGGTCTGACGTTTTCTGCCAACCCGGGTATTGGATAAACGACACCTCTGCCCTACCAAGTGGTTTGCTTCGTTTGGTTAGCAGAGATGCCCGGGTTCATGGGAGTGAGGTTTGTTCAGGCCATAGCGGCAAATGCGTTTGCCCACATACTGCGTGGCCAGCCGGATTGGGAGAGGCTGATTGAGGGAGACCTAACCTATACCTCTCCAGCTGGACTCTCTCGACCCACACTTTGTAGCGCAGTGGATGGAATCGATTCATACCTCCGTCATTCCTGACCGACTGATATATTGATCCCCTAGATTCCTAACCACCCCTTATATATTTTTCTTACCCAGAACTTCCTTTCCTTCCTTCCTTCTCCTAAAAAGACCCTCCACACAGCATCCTCAAAGATGACATAGGGTGTGATGGATTTTTTTTCAGGTACTTCTGTGTGAAGCACACGGCACCATCCAGTTTCCTATAATAATATTATTCCCAAAACTTATTCCCTGCGCCAAGCAATTACTTGTGAATTTATAAAAAAATCCTAACAAATAAACTACAGGTCACAAATCACCTCATATATTCCTTCAATCCTTTGTTGCAAACGAAGGCCGACGATTTTGAAGGACCAAGACATCGCCACTTCTTGATGTTTGCCGAATCCCGCGAGTATTCCGAAAAGACCTAGCATCAGTTTCTTCAAAAACAGCTGCGCACGTTGCGGAAAAGGGTCAAAGGAAAGCGGTGACCGGTAGTGACAGTGCGACCGATCAAATAAAAAATTACACAATTGATAATCGAAAGGAGATTGGTATCAGAAGATTTAGAGGGAGATGGAGACTGAGATTGATATCAGAAGAATTAGTAGAGGAAGATGCCGAACTTCATAGTGTCTAAACCTACGTTACTGGTACGAGTGTTATTCCGTTAAGTTATTCCAGGTTGCATCTTACAGATTTCAGATATTCAGTACTATATAACACAGTAGAACTAAAGCAAATCCTTCGTTCCATTTCACACAGCAGCTGGTGTCGACCGAGATTGTGTTACCATACCACAACATAAATTCGTATTAGTATAGTTGAGCATTCCTACATTTCAGATGACAACTGGTGTTTACCGATTCGTACAGCGATACAAATACGACACGATTTATGTGAAAAGGCAAAATATTTAATTAATTTTCAGAATATCGTATGGGTTTAGCAAAATAAAAATATGGGTTTAGCAATGAATATTTTAAATATTCCAACTGTTATCTAAAGATAACAGACGAAAAACAAACGGCCTAACATTTTTGTTGAAATTATTAAACTCTAAAGTGGATTGTTGTGAACTCCTGCAATTAATAAATTTACATGCACTTACACGAACAACTAGACAAACTTTAACATTTTATATAAATAATACATATTCTTCCAACTATAGTTTGCATTCCCCCAATAAAACGTTTACATAGTCGTTACAAACGTTTACATATGGATGTAGGGTACGAGTATTTGATAACAATTTGAACTTGGAAAACTTCAAACGTCACTGTGCCAACTATTTCTACCTATTTTAAACGTTTTTATTAATATTATTGTTGATTTGGAGGATGCTGGCAGATTATATATTTTTTCTTCACTTATATTATATGTTACCTACTTTGTGTCAACTCCTATATGTATTTTATGCAATCTATATTTTGTTTCATCTATTTTATGTTGTTTGTATTTTGTCAACTCTTTATTTTCATTGTAATTTAAAAAAAATCATGTAGGTACTGCGTTGTATGAAAACCCTATGGGCGTTAAAAAATAAATAAATATTATTTACCTTCGTTTGCAAACTTACTTTTAGGTATTTGTTTTATGAATCAGATTCCGACCATATGTTTTTCGTTTATCATTTACCGCCTATTGTGTTATTAAAGTCGGACTTACGTATTTCAACAAAACTAGGATTTTTTGTTTAATTTTATAAAGAAACACAAACATTCCCGGGTAACGAATAACCCAACAATATTTGAAAATCTCCTACTACCACCACAGTAAGCCGAAAATGTTGCTTGAGTCGTGATGGAGGACTTAGCCAGCCGAAGAATCAAACACGGAACGCCTGGGTGGGACCAAACGCGATGCCCACTCAACTAGGGTGGTTTTCAATTTTTCTTTCTATATTTCGTAATTCATTATTTCAAAAATATATTTAGTTTAAGGATGCATTATGTGCTCTCATAGGTTTTATGAAATCAAAAATGACGACATCCATCTGAAACTCTAATAATGGTTCGCACTCGATCCAATCCAGAGTGCAAACAGCTCGCACGAATGCCAGTTACCAATAAGCCACCCCTGGGCAAATAATACGCTCCTAAGCTGCGTGGCGTGCATAATAAGGGCCCAATACACCACGGGCGACCCACGTCATTTTCCACGCTACTTCTCCTGTTCGATGGGGTCAGAGTCCCGTGCCAAATCGGACGGACTTGTTGCCAAGACTCGTTCTTGTGGGACAGCATTAGCCGCGATGCGAGTGATTGGCTCCTGAATTATTCGGATTCGATTTGTGAAAATTCGATCCGGTCCTGATACGCTCCGTCACCACCGCTGCCTCTGTTGCAGATGCGAAGATAGTAATGGGCCATTTGATTTTATTGTATTGACCCATACAAATTTATTGTTATTGAATGGGATTTTATTCCTACTACCTTCACACTAAAAATCCCGTAGAACGAAAATCTTCAGGTAAAGTATAACATTATATTAGCAGTAAAATTATATTATGAAAAAAACACGTAAGTTTTTTTAAACACCACCTATTTTATTTTATTTATTTATTATTAGTTTCAATAGCAAGGTTTGTACACGTATGTATAATGTATAGTAAAAGTATAGATTCTTTTTTTTTCACAGACCTTCTCACTAGGATTTCCTGTTCTGAGGTGGCCTGTAGTTTTTTAAAATATTTGTATTTGCTTATGAATTGTTTTTATATCGTCTTCATGATGTTTGTAATTTTATTATCACTTTGATCTCTCACCATGTTTTTACTTTTGTTTTAAATGTATTCTTTTCCTTTATATTTTTTATTTGATCTGGTAGAGCATTGTATAATTTCATAGCATGGAATTTATTATTTCTCTGTCCAAAAGATGTGTTCAAACTGGGAGTAACCAGGATGTTATTGCTTACTGCACTGGTGGAGTATTTATGTTGGGCAGTGGAGTATACATATATGTTTTTTTTTTCAGTTTAAATAAAATATTTTTTGAATAAAGTTTCTGTACATTGAAGACTTGAAAGTTATTAAATATTTCTTCCGTCGGAGTTCTAAGCGGAACTTTCAGTATTGTCTTTAGTACTCCTTTTTGGGCTATATTGAGTCGCTCTGTGTGAGTGCTTAAGGCAGACCCCCATCCAGTTATACCGTACTCTATTTGTGATTGACACAAAGCATAGTATACTTTTTTTAATATCGTTTATGTTGAGGATATTATGAATGTTTCTAAAGAAGTTTATAAACCTGGTTAGTTTTTTTGTAATTATACTATCAAACCAAGTTTACAATACCACCTACAAACATAAGTTTATTTATTTATCTTACCTTCTGAGGTGAAAATTTAGATTACAAATAAGGCTTCAAGCTTAAAGGTTTTGTTTTATGTTGATTAGCCACTTGTCGTTAGAGTGTTGACGAATCACGACAAACCGATGGTACTTAGGTATGTATCGGTTTTCCAAAGTGCCCTGCTCACATTAATTCATAGTGAGTTTTAGCTCAATTTCAAAGTAGTTTTGATGCATTAAGCTTTATCATAGTCTATTCAGGACTTGTTTACAAATATGCTAGTTTGGTAAATTCTTTAAAAACTACACTTTCTTCAAAACAGAAGTGTATACTAAAAATAAAAAAAATAAAAACACCATTGTTATAGTGAGGTTGATTTGTATTCCTGGAGTACCGTTAATAAAACGTATGAAATAAGTATTTTTAAGGCAGGATTTTTATGCGCAAACTAGAGCTAATGAATTAACTAGAGCATTTGTAACGAGTTTTAAATTACGCCCCACTTAAGGTGTAACTTAAAAGAATTAAAAATCTATTCTTTCAGAGTAGCGCTAGTTTCATTATTTTCGAAAAAAAAACACTTGGTTAGGTATTACAATATGTTTATTTTGTTTGTTCTAATATTTAAATAAATCTATTTATATCACAAGGATGGTAGTTAGGTAAGTACTGTTTGGATTTAACAGAGACACCTGTTGGTTTGAAAATAGAATTAAAAACAAGTAAATAACTGACTTCATCTGTTTTATGGAAAATTTTCTTGTCATTGTAAAAACTTTTGAGTTGTGTATTAATTGACAAATTTCATCTCTTGTGCAAGTTTCAAGTCATAAAAGGATTGCACTGATTGAACTTAACTCTTGATTGTATGAAATACGGAGGCCTACAAGCTATAAGAACTACAAAACAAGGTTGGTGGATCTGTTATTTTCCCTTGAGTTATTCTTTGTGCCATTCTTTGTGATATATTTGTCCGCGCAAGTAGAGTTTTCATAATCATATCTTTGGGTATTAAGCCCAGAGGGTCTGGGGTTATTTACACACCTCAGGCTCGCATATTATAATGTAACACTTATTGCAAGTTGTGCTTTAAAATATTAAGATGAATCAGTTTTTTGAGCCCATATATACGCAACATGAATATGAATAACAATAAAACACCTTTTTTTTAAAGGCATACAAATACAATATTGGTGATTAAATCCAATATTGTATTTTATCCCTTTTTTCAAAGAATTGATATTGCTTATGTACTAAATGATTTTATTATATTAATATTGATATGTACAGGCGCCAATAATTATTTAATATTTTAAAGCTTAACTTGCAAAAAAGTGTCAAATAATTAAACTGGCGCCATCTATGAAAGTGCAGAATATGAAATCTTTTAAGTATCCCATTTATTGAAATAGCTAAAACTTAATTTTTCTTTCTCCAAAAACAAAAGAGGACAACCAATGAATGAGCATACCCTCAAATTACATGAATGTCAAAATATTTTTCCACAATGTTTCTGCCCGTCTATAACCCAAACACAAAGTATTAAATATCTTGGGACTGAAATTGATGAAAAACTGCAGTGGAATTCACACATTGATCTTACCTCAAAAAGCTAACAAAACTCATCCACTTCTACAAAAAATTACGAAACATCTTGTCAATAAGGATTTAAAGAGAGTATATTATGCTTTATGCCTCTAATCACATAAAACAACTTAAGGTAACTCAGAATTGCATCATAGAGACCATAATAAAGGTCCCCATAAGGACGTCAACAACAGAAATTTTTAAACAGTTTGATGTTCCAAGCGTACAGAAAACTTATGCCAAAAACATTCTAGTACATCACCACAAAAATGATTCAGAGGCAGACACCTCACATGCTCATAAAACCAGAGCCAAACAAACAGACATACTTAATATACCATAGTGTAACTCTTCATTTGTTCAAAGAAGTTCTGCGCGTATGTAAGCGTAATGAGTAAGATCAAAAAAGGAACGCTCCGATGGTTTGGGAATGTAGAGCAAATGAGCGAGGAAAGGAGTGTAAGGAGAATATATGACGCAAATGTGAATGGTAGAAGAAGTTGAGGACGCCCAAGAAAGACATGGCACGAGCAAGTGAATCAGATACTTGAGTCGGGCCATGTCAAGAGTCAGAATAATAGAAGAGAATGTATGAGACGTTGAATGAATATAAACGAGGCAAGGAATGTGTGCCAAGACCGGGATGTTTGGCGGTCCGTCCTCTCTGCCTACCCCTGCGGGGAAACGGCGTAATGGTTAGTTATTTAGTTAGTTAGTTAAGTTCTGAATTTTTAGCAGTAAGGTTATATAACAAACTCCCACTTAGTATCAAACAAATTAAAACAAAAAATAGCTAGATATAAGGACTTTAAATGTTGGCTGAAGGAACTATCGGAAAATGAACTTACTTAGTATACTTAAATAAATTAAACATCGTCATAGAAGTTTCTGGAAAACCTTATCCCAACCATGAAGTTAAACCATAGAAGTCGCTGAAAACTTATCCAAAGCATAGTCCCCCTCAGCGCAGAATCTCCTAGTGAGGAGGGCTACGAATATATTTTCTATCATCATTACATAGTATAAAATGAAGTCGCTCAAAATGTATGCGCGCATAGATCTGTTGAACTATGCAAGGGTTTTTCGTGCGGTTTTCACCAATAGTGATTCAAGAGGAAGGTTTATATGTGTAATAAATGCTTATTATAGAAGAGAAAAGCCGAGAAATTCAAATATTCAATTCAGGCAGCGGGCAGCGAGCAGCTGGCAAGTGGGTGGTGTGGATTTTATAAAGGTTGGATAATGGCGTTGTGTTTCGTTAGCCACACCAACGTGTGGCCGGGTCTGCTAGTTTTATATATACATATACCTAACATGTTTCATATAAAAATGTAAAAAATAATAATTATATAGTTACAAAAAAAAAATAACATCCTTGATTTTGTCTAATGTCACATTTAAGTATCATTTATAAAATTGTCATTTATATTTTATCATGATTTGTTTTTATGTGTGACATTCAATAATTATTTATTGCTTATGATGTACTTGTATAATTTTCTCAAATTCAAATGAAAACCACTCCGTGTGTGACAATTTAATTACAGTTTTACTTAAGATATGTCTCGCACTATTCTTTGACTCAACGTGTAATACGATATACGACGGCTCGGTCCCGGGGATCTAAGACACTCCTAGTTCGTTGGTTGCTTCGTGTAAAAGGAGGGAAGATTAAGGACGCGAATTGTAATTTTAAAAAATGCCAGCGAAAGAGACCTACTCAATCAAAATAAACAACACGCAACTATTAACGAGACATAACCAGCTGGGTTAGATATCTAATTTACCAACTTATGATTAGTTACTAGAATACACAAGTGGGGTTTAGCCAAGCGCCGAACCATTATACAATATTATATTTATTATAAATTTATATCCAAAGAGGACAGTATTAGCAGGATATTGATTTTAACAGTATTTATACTGTTGATATTAAATAATAATAAAAAAAAAATGCCATGAAAAAGGCTGTATTTTGATCTCAATGCTTACAAATCAGTTTGAAGATAATTTAAATTCAATGCCACGAGCAATTTCTCACTATAGAGAAATACCTTCCTGCGTCAGGTCTAAGTCAGGTCCATGCAAATTCTGTGCGGCACCTTGCCGAGACATTCCGTCTGAGTAGTTTAGTTTGAATTGCATGGAATCTGTCTAACTTTAATGTGAATCTGTTCTCAGTACGGAAATCGGTTGAATCCATTGTTATTTGACGTTTTGAATGAATAAATTCATCTGTGATCTAACCTCTAACCTTTACTATGTGTGCTGGTGGTGTCTTGTACTAGAACTAGGCCAATATTTAGGTACTTTCCTATATAAATAAATATGTTCTCCCGATAAATCGGCGGTCATATACTTAATACTATAAATTCAAACATACGAAAAAAAATCTTTGAATCAACCTATGACACAAGATATTCCAACCAATCTAAGTATATTATTCCAGCAACAAGAACCTCAATGGCACAGTCACAATTTAACTTGCTCCTAAAACCTTCAATAATTAAGCAATAGAAATCAAGTCAATAGCCAAATACGACAGTTTCGGGAAGGCGCTTGTGGACATTTTGATCAGTGAATGTGATAGTGTTAGTAACGTGTTTCTTATACTCAGATAGAGGTGTATATATTGTTTACATGTGTGAGGAAGAAGAATATATGTGTGTATGCGTACAAGTATGTGTGTATGTATATATGTGTACGTGTTGGTATTGCGTACATGCCTGTATATATGCATGTAATCATGTACGTAGGAGCATATATGTGTGTGTGTGTGTATGTTTACGTGTATATGGATGTGTGCACCTTTTATATATGCACGTATGCACGCACACATGTAAAAATAAATATAAAATTTAAAATATTGGTATGCATATTTTCATAATCTTATCCTTACGCACTTCCTTTTCTCTTTTCTATTTTTTATTATAACTTTACCAATTTTTAACATCATTACATACGAGTACCATGTGTTTACACTAGACTTCACTCAAAGTAAATATCCTTCATTGGTCACCATGAAACAGACAGCCGCCTAGTATGGTGATTTAATGTATCTAATCTACGTAAATTTCTAATATACGTAACATGTATTTTATAGATAAAAATAAATAAATAAAAAATTCGAACGTAAAAAAAGACCAATACAAGGCATTTTTAAATACCTGTATTATAATAAGGTTGTTCAAATTAGTTTTCCTCTTTTTTATTTTATTTGTTATTTTATTTTTATACAGGAGGGTCTGAGGAAAATATTTTCTCTTTGGTCATCTTTGGGGGCGCTGTGTGGAGAGACTTTTTAAGAAAAAGAAGTTCTAGGAAAGAAAATTGTGTGCGTGACGAAAGTAGTAATCCATCCCTCCCACCACGGTGCAAAGCAATGGGTCAAGACAGTCCTGCTGGAGAGGTCAAAAGGTCTCTCTCAACTAGTCTTGCTGGAGAGGCTTCCTGAACTAGTCTCTCCAGATCTGATCCGCCACGTAGTAGGCGAGAAACGCACCCATCGCTAAAACCTAGACAATTCTCTTCCCATGAAGCTGGGCACCTCTGTTAAGTCACCAAACGTAGCAAACCACTTAGGGCGACCTATGGCAGAGGTGTTGGCTATCCAATAAATAGGGTTTTCAATGAGTTACTCTGAGGAGGTCCAGAAAGATGGTAGGAGGTCCAAAAAGGTGGTATGAGGTTCAAAAAGATGATATGAGGTCAAAAAGATGGTATAAGTTCCAAAAAGATGATATGAGGTCCAAAAAGATGGTAAGAGTTCCAAAAAGATGGTATGAGGTACTTACTACACGAGACGTTGTACTGAACTCCAGCAGCTAATGTCAAATAATATGCTTATTCATATAATTCACCGGGTTGCCGACCAACATGTGCATGTTCACCGATTATAATTTATTTACCTCCTAAATTCTAAAAAGTCAAATAATAAAGCCAAACCGACCGCGACGTGTGATTAAGCTACGATTGTTTAAAGTATTTTTTTTAATGGTGTGCTTACCTATTATGAAAAACTATTATCGTTATTTTTGCAGACTTTGTGTTTACAGTATAGTTATTTTTTTGACATTATGAACAGCTGAGTGATATGAAAAGAAGGAAGCAAAATTTCCCTATAATCCAAGTACTACCATTTTTTCACGTATTAAATGGTATTATTATTTCTTAAGGGTTAAGAACCTATGCAGACGATATTTTTAATTATGCTGCTCTAATTTTCAAACTCTATTCGTCTAAATTTCAAGGAATGGGATATTATTTGCGAGATGTTTGTTTAGTAATAATAATGTAAACTTACTTAAGCATTTGTGCCAAATAAATTTAATTAAATATGTATAGACACAATTTAATAAAGTAAAGCTCTGGAAATCAGAAACATTGTGATTTAATACTATTAAATGAAATGCTGTAACTTTGTACTAAGTCTTGTATTATTATTTTAATTGAAACAGTTTAACTTTGTGTACATACACAATACACTCAAAATAACAGTGTTTCATTGAAATAGGAAGACTTTTCAGGTTAAAAAGACGGGCTTGTAAGTTGATTGGCAATGAAAAAAATACCCCTGATCGGCGATCATTTCCTGTCAAATTAGCGTCAGTTTTAGGATGGTAATATGGCAGAGGTTTGCGGCGAAGAGAGGGCGAGGCAAGTCGTGCCGTGGACGAGGCGAATAATGGCAAGGCAAGACGTGGCGCGGCGATACCCGGCCGAATCGGGGCCATAATTAACCCTTAACTATCGATAGGTATTATAATAACTTATATAAGTACTAGGATGAAATTACAATTTTATGGAGCATATAAAAATGGGGGAAGTTATTAAATTGTTGATAACGCCCGATTATTGAGTTAGCGCCCCTCATTAATATTATTTAAATGTGTTATATGGTGCATTCTATTTTAATACTAGTATTTTCACAGATTCTGGGCAGTTGGTAATTTCGTGGATAGTTTGAAATAAGCTGTCATTATTGCTCAGGTGAAAGACGGCTATTCAGAATCCCCCATTATCCTTTCAACACTCTATTTACCCCTCAACATTTCCAAATGTTGCCTCCATGGTTCCGAGGTAAGACTCTCGACTCACAATCCAAAGGTCGCGGGTACGAACCCGGCATGCGCAAATAAATTTTATTTGGTTAATTTGTGGTACTTGACAATTAATTAATAGATTTGCGGTACATTCCAGAGAGGAAGATACTCTAAGTACCGCCCTGGTGTAAGACCACCATTCAGAATTGAAACGTTGCTTTAAATGGCTTTAGCCATGTTTAGTAACTAGATCTGAATAGCCAGGTACTTCCCCACCTTCCTCTTTCCCATTTACTTCCTCTCCCCACTGCCTTCAGCCTCACAACATATCCCAATTTGGGATTCCATAGTCTCACTGGCTCCAGACGGGTGCAGTTGGGGACTCTTGTGCGGTATTCGTATAAAATAAATATTAAAAGCCTCAAAACTCGACTTGAAAATGAGAACAATATAATATTGGCTATCATGCGATACGTCTAGGAAAAAATATATTAATACTCACTTGAGAATAGTTATTCCTTCTGATGAAGGCTCTATCTAAGTTGATAAACCCGGTAATTGGTTACAGATGGCGCTGAGGGTCATCCTGCCGCCCCCTTCTAACGGAAGAGCATGGCGCCCGGCGCTGGTCCAACATGGCGACTGCTTCCGGCGTCGCGGTGCCGGCTGTCTCGGTGACGGTAACTGCCACTGGTGTCACGGCCGCTGTCAGCGCGTTGGATGGAGAAGAGGCTGGGGTCCAATAGCCGCCCATTGCACAGGTCAACATTTTTCTGCGAACAAAGAAGACAAAGGCTGAAGTTCAAAGGTTTTGAGGATTTGTTTGTGAAGTTTGAAGGTTTTGAGGATTTGTTTGTGAAGTTTGAAGGTTTTGAGGATTTGTTTGTGAAGTTTGAAGGTTTTGAGGATTTGTTTGTGAAGTTTGAAGGTTTTGAGGATTTGTTTGTGAAGTTTGAAGGTTTTGAGGATTTGTTTGTGAAGTTTGAAGGTTTTGAGGATTTGTTTGTGAAGTTTGAAGGTTTTGAGGATTTGTTTGTGAAGTTTGAAGGTTTTGAGGATTTGTTTGTGAAGTTTGAAGGTTTTGAGGATTTGTTTGTGAAGTTTGAAGGTTTTGAGGATTTGTTTGTGAAGTTTGAAGGTTTTGAGGATTTGTTTGTGAAGTTTGAAGGTTTTGAGGCTATTTTCGGACTTTTATTGAACTTGTCGAAAATGTGTTATTCTTCTGGAAAGATTCTTCTGTTCGAATTATATTATTAAAACGAAAACTCATCAAGCAACATGAATCAAACTAGAAAGTTCAATCCCTGTATATTCCCGTCCGTTGCCTCTTAATCCTATTCCCATGTTCCCCCCCCCCTTTTTTATATTGTAACTAAAAAATAAATTAATTAAGAAAATACCCTTACAATGTCACACTTTATCATTAACTATCATCAGTGGAAAGTTCATAATTGGCAAAATTAACATCTTATTATTGTATCATTTTGTAATCTCTGATTTGCTGTCAATTTTCTCTAAAATAAATAAAATAAAATAAAATATCACTTGGGTATATATTTTAAGTACGTAAAAGTATTATATTATAATTTTTTTTGTAAGGGTACCTGCCTACCGCACATACTAAAATCTTTGCAAAAAAATGTTGTTAAAAAATACAAATTGCCATTTAAGGGATTTCGACTAACAACGAACTCGAGTAGATGGGTACGATACGTACAGATTTTTGCAACTCGCTGGCAACACAAAATAAAAGTATACTGTAATCTATGAGTGTGAGATTCTGGCAAACATGTTACTTTAACAGACTGATTCTTCCGTGGAAGTTATTGTTCCAAAATGTCACAGATATGTAATATTTGCACATATTGTCAGATAGGTTGGATTGAGAAAGGTAGATATACATGTTGCGTCAACAACACGACTGTGTCGAAATCGGTAGAAAGAGATACATCAGAAAGAAAGAAATCGAGACCAAGTCCCTGAAAAACCAAACCCCAACAAAAGCAAACCAAAAAGTAGGTAACTACTCGTTCCTTCGAATTACAAATTAGATTAATGTTATGACTGAATTAACTACCTACCGGATCTGAAAGTTTAGTTTGGAATAACGCCAAAACCGGGCATTTTAATTTGGCGCAGAAAGCCATTCCGGTAAAACACTCTCACTTTATCGAATGGTATCGGCAAACGACTCCGCCAAAATTCAAGGAACCGACCATTGAATTTGAATAATATTCTTTTTCAATACTGTGAAAGCCAAAGCTCAGGTGTTCGAGGTTTTTATGATACAGTTAAGGCTTTTGAAATCTCCCCCGGCAACACCGGCAGTCGGGAAATTAAATTAACGAGGGACTTCAATATTTCGGGGAAGGGAGCTTTTTTAAATAGCATGTAGGGTAAATGATTCAAAAATGTATTTTCAATTAATTCTGTCAGGATTCCAAAATGTTAATGCTTACTTGCATTTATAATAAAAATGATAACATTTAACCAGTTTCAGAAACAATAATATATCAAAATTTTATTCAGTTTCTTACAATAAACCAACGAAAATAACGTGATTTGAGTAAATGTACAGAATACATTATCCAGGTAGGAAACCTGGTAAAGGAAATCTTATTCAGAAAAATAATTATACAAATGATTAACAATAAGATATTTGAAGCAAATATATTTTAAGCAATTTTATTGTTTGCAATCTCCTCATTTTAATTTTATAATAAATGCATTTAAATTTTTTATCAATTAATTTGCAAAAATATTTTCGTTATTTGTTTTTGGGGTGTTATACCGTATTGCGCTACCTAATTTTCACCCAAGGTTTCGGACAGCGTTGCAGTGTCTATCATCAGGGCAGATCCGGTAGATGTGTAATTTTTAGTGGTGAAATATGTGCTTATTTACTTAAAAGCGATACCGTGTCGCCAGCTCCACTACAGTCACAGGTACAAAATAACCGTGACAAGCGTTGGCGTCATTGCCGCGGGGCGGAAAAGAAAGTTCACTAAATCGTGGTATTTATGCTAGCCTGGGGCACTACTAAAATATTGTTCAAATCTGTCATTACTTGACCGTTAAGGTGTTAAAATTTATTTCCCGAACAAAAAAGAAGCGTGGCAATTATTGTTGGCCTGAGATTTCCACATTTTAACAGGATCGAAACTCGCAATCACCAATTCCTTGACAAAAAGTCACTGACGGCTAAGCCTCGACACCATCATTACCACCAATTTGTCACCTTGCTTTAAACCTTGTTCCTGGAGCATTAATTGAGAAGTCGCTATTTGGAATTCCAATGAGGGTAAATTCCCATCGAACCAAACACGATCTAAGTCTGATTGATTTGCTCATTATTACGCAAAATTGACTATCCAAAGCCATGAATCAATAACACCGACATTTGTAAACTGTTCCCCGCTTGTATGCCGGGAGATTAATGGTAGATAGGACAATCGTTACTCACGATTATTAATGGACCGACACAGGAAAGGTAAGGGAGGAAAGGGCGGAAAGCTGCAGGAAACCGTCCCGTGTTATGCGATAGATTTGTTATACCCATTTGATGAGGTGTAATCAATTCCCCAATGTCACGGCCAAACAATGTGACGTCAATGGATTCATTTTAAATCGAGACTTTCAATATTCAACGACTGAAAAGCATGCCAGTTCCTTTCGGTAGAATAAAGTGAGAACGAAGTCACAATGGCGGAATGTGGTCATGTCATAATTTTATATTATTTATGAAATGAATTATTTTTTTAAAGAGTTATTAACGAAAGTAAAATTAGTTTTTCGATATCTCCAAGAATGACAAAACCATGAGTTTTCAAATGAACTTGAAAGGGGCATACATTAATTGTGTGAGCAGTTTTTCTTCCAATCTAGACCCCTCCCCCCCTTGTAGATAAATTTGGGCCACCAGTATATTCTTTTCAAGTAACGTGAAATTTTGCTGGACCCCCCTTCCCTTTTGAGCTCACGTAATTAATGTATGCCCCCGAAGCGATGTTTTACAGCAGCCCAAAACTACAAATAGAAATACCGTACATCATTTCAAATTTTAGTTTTCATAAAATTGTATTTATTGCCGACATTTGTAAAATATATTGGCAAATTTTGATTATTCCCGATCATCGTATAAATATCAGCATATTCTTTGATGTGACTTCCCGAGTGAACTGATGAAAGATTACGAACTGCAACGTCCTCCCCGTTTTTAGCCACTTCGACTTTACGTCAATTGGCCGGGGATGATAGGGAAAATTATCCTGCCTCATCAAGAGCGCCGTTAGAGAATTTTTATGTTGAAGACTTGGCGACTGGGACAGACTCCACTGAATCTTTCATACAACTCAAAAACGAAATTGTAGCCAAATTAAAATCAAAGAAATATTGTGTACCGGAAAGCACTTCAATAAACAGATTTAAAACACTTTCTTTCTTTGAGTGGCATGCCGGGTACTCGCTAGTGCACTATGTATAAAAGCACGCTAAATGATACCACCTTCACAAGTTTGATAATAAATTTATTAAAATTTATTGTGTCCATAAGGTTGATCAATAACCATCGTTTTGTTTTATAGGTAGGCATTGAATAACGTTATACTTATAGCTCAAGCCGGTACTCGGGTGGAACCCATCGAAGGGGTTTCCTCGGCGCGATTGAATAAACAATTATCATCATAATTTAATATTTCCTCAAGGGAATATCAACACGGATTGTGTTGATTGTATGATTGAAATTCTAATCGAATTTTGCAGAATTAGCAAAACTTTTATCGAGAACCATTTTCGAAAAACGAAATGTAAGCGATTAGAATAATATTATCGTTCAATTTCGAAAAGTTTAAGTTTTAAAACATTGACACAATACCACCAAAACATTATGTTTTGAAACAAGAATGCTCATTGTGTTGCAATAACTTTACACAATACAGCCTTAATTTATTCTTGTGAGTTTAAGTGCCACCCTTGCTTTCAAGGTTTTCCCCTTTCTATCCCGACCCAAACGCTTTATTACGAATAATAATTGTTTAATCCAGGTACGCCTTGTCTTTAATTTGCGGAAGAAGAGACAAACTGTTGCCTATTTAAAATATTTATTTTGAATTAGGTAAGCTGAAGTCGGTGTAGCTAGGAAAATAAAGTATTCAGCTTTCTATATATATATACTTAGTACTTTTGGTGGTGAAACAATGACTTAGAAGGACAATGACGATAGCTAAGCCAGAGGTAAAGTTTAGGGTTCTATAAATTATTGTTTTGCTATTTGCGTCTGGCTTTCTGAGGTAAAAGCACGACAAAAACTTTCAGATTTGTTAATATTCCTTGAGAATTGCGCTTTGGAAAACAATTCAAATGAATTCTTTCGAAACCTTTAAAATATTATCTGTCGTGTTTAACCTACACATTTTATGAAAATATTTCTCATCATTGCAGGGTGAGTGAAAAATTTTATCATTCTTAGACTATCAAAAGAAGCAAAGCTAGCAGTCCACAATGGAGTCTTGATACCAACCCTGATATATAGCAGTGAGGGGTGGAACTGGCAGAAGAAGGAAGAAAGTAAACTGAATGCTGTTGCTGAGGCGTATGTGTGGTAAAACAAAGTATGATCGTGTGAGAACTGTGGAAATTGGCAAAGAATGTAAGGCTGATGTAACCATAATGAGTAAGATTTAGAAAGGGACCCTCAGATGGTTTGGGCATGTAGAGCGAATGTACGAAGAAAGTAGTGTAAGAAGAATGTATGACGCAAATGTGAATGGTAGAAGAAGTCGGGGACGCCTGAGGAAGACATGGCACGATCAAGTGAAACAGATGAATCAGGGCCTCCTGTGTGGGGTTAATGTAAAAAAAAGATTCTTGAGTCGGGCCATGTCAAAAGTCAGAATAATAGAAGAGAATGTATGAGACGATGTATGAATGTGAGGCAAAGAGTGTGTGCCAAGACCGAGTTGTTTGGCATTCCGTCCTCTCTGCCTACCCCTGCGGAGACACGGTGTGATGGTTAGTTAGTTAGTTAGAATAATACCAAACAAAAAATGTTGTTTAACGTTTTAGTTTTTATCTACAAAGGTTTTAACGATTTACTACCAACTTAATTTAGAGACAAACTATATTACGATAAAATCTTCCACACACCATACAAGACAGAAAGAAAACATTAGAAATAATTAATTAATAACACATATATATATAATTAATAATAAGACCTACTGAGGTCTGCAAAGACCAAGTTTCCTCTGGAAACAGATGGAGTATATAAACTCAGCTGTTCCGGATGTGATAAGGTCTATGTGGGCCAGACAGAGCGGACGATCTCCAAAAGGATGTCGGAACACTTTCGAGCGTGTAAACTTGGCCATCTTGGCCGAAACCGGCCATTACTTTGGATTTGTTACTGAAGTCCTGGGAAGACCCAAACTTATAGAGCACGCCTAATTACAGAGGCTAAAAAATCTGCACTGGAACACCAGAAAAAGAGCCCAAGAAAAATACTACATATATGTTTGGATAAAATCCGGAAAAATACTTGTAAGAAAAACTAAGGACTCAAAAGTTATAAAAATAAAACACTTGAACAATATATCTAATAAACTAACATAAAAACTACGGTACACCAAACACAACCTCACATCATATACTTACACAAATACACACCAACACGGCTGATTACATGAAATATATAGACTCGGATAATCAACACTACTGTGTAAGTACAAATGATTTTAATCTATGGACCAACATCACAAAAGAAAAAAATAGAATCAAAATATTACACCAAAACATAAGATCGATCAATAAAATTTTTGATGAATTTATAATATACCTCCAACAGATTGACAATAATTTTGATGTCATTGTGCTGACAGAATGCTGGTTGAATGAAAACTGTATCCCAAAAACAATCAAAAACAATAATACACACCGCAAAAATATACACAAAAACCAAAATGATGGTAAAGTTACGTACATCAGTGATAAAAATAACATAAGCGTTCAAGAAATAAACATCATATACTCCAACTGCTTACAGATTACATATAAAAAAGAAACATGTATCCTAGCTATGTACAGAC
Organism: Limnephilus rhombicus; assembly: GCA_929108145.2. Taxonomy (NCBI): domain Eukaryota; kingdom Metazoa; phylum Arthropoda; class Insecta; order Trichoptera; family Limnephilidae; genus Limnephilus; species Limnephilus rhombicus. Next base: position 15,269,958 of record OV815270.1, read on the forward strand.
CTCCATCCAAAAACAACATTACAAACTTCCTAACAGAACTTAACGATACATTAAATGACCTCAACAAATACAAAAATATCATCATCATAGGAGACCTTAACATAAACACTCTACAAAATGGACACCCACAAAACATAGAATACCTAACAATACTAGCACAGCATGGACTGGAGCCAACGATAAATGTCCCAACACGAGTAACACAAAAAACTAAAAGCTTTATAGATCATATAATGATTAAGACAAAACTAAAAACCAAAACAGTAGTACTTGAAAGCATAATTACAGATCACTACATGAATATGATAGCAATAGACACCGAAAACACTAATTCGAACCAACATAAAATATTTACAAAAAAATAATTGACTACTAAAACTTAAAAGAAAAATTACAAAAAATAAACTGGAATACAAATATACCAAATAGATAATACTGAAGAGGCCCGGAATAAATTTACAAATACGTTAACGCAAGAAATAAATAATTACATTACAATAAAACATATAAAACCTACACACAAAGCAAAAAAAATTAAACTATGGATAACACAAGGAATATTAAACTATATTCGTAAACGAGACAAAATTCCCAAACAAATTAAACACACACCGTATGACATGGAACAACAATTTAATTACTATAAAAGATATAGAAACATCTGCATGAAAATTATTAGAGTAGCTAAGGAGTTATACTACAGAGAAAAACTTAAAGAAAACAATAACCCAAAGGAAATATGGAGAATATTAAAAGAAGTTACATATACACAAAAATACAAACAGAAAAATACTATCGAACATCTAAATATAAACTCAAATAAAATTGATGCCAAAACAAATGCAAAATTTATGGCAAACCATGTCGATAACTTCTTCGCAACTATAGGGAAAGTTTTAGCGAACCGTAAAAAACATAGCACAAACACAATAACACAAACAAACATTTCAAACATCAATACTCAACCAACACAACACAGATTTATAATAAAAACAACTTCGGAAAAGGAAATTAACAAAATAATAAACACATTAAAAAACTGGATTGCTCCTGGATTAGATGAGATAACAACAAATTGCATTAAAATACTAAAAAAATGAAATACTAAAACCTATAACACACTTAATCAAGCTAAGCATAACACACGCCTTCTTTCCTAGTATTCTTAAAAAAGGACTGGTGATACCTATTTATAAATCCGGAGACAAAATGGAAATAACTAACTATAAACCAATCACATTGTTAAACTCGCTATCAAAGATTTACGAAAGAGTATTAAAAAACCAAATTATAAAATACCTGGAAGATAACAAATTAATCTCGGATAAACAATATGGATTTAGAGAAAAAAGAAGCACAAATGAAGCTTTGGCAAGTACAATAGATTATATACATAGCAACTTAGATCAAGGGTATAAATGCATAGCGATATATCTTGATTTAGCTAAAGCGTTTGATTCAATCTGCCACAAAAAACTTTTTAAAAAATTAGAAAATATGGGTATCAAAGATAAAGAACTCCAACTATTGAAAAGTTATAAGAGCGATACAACACAACAAGTCAAAATTAATAACCATACTACCAAACCACTGCCGATTACACACGGAGTTCCACAAGGAAGCATACTAGGGCCCATTTTTTTCACCATTTATATAAATGAACTTTGCAGCATGGAAATAGACGGTAAAATAATTAGTTACGCAGACGACACAGTTTTACTCTTTAAATCTAAGGATTGGATTAATTTATATAACATAGCGAATCTAGGAATCACGCAAGTGAAAACATGGCTGAACTCTAACACACTTACACTTAACATATCGAAAACAAAATTCTCAACGTACAGTATAACTAACACGGGACAGCCAAAAACGATACAAATACCATAAAAATACACGAATGCATAAACACAAACATCTGCAATTGCCCTCCTCTAGAAAAAATGGAACAAATAAAGTATCTAGGAATCGTAATTGACCATAACCTTAGATGGACACATCATATTAAACAAATCACAAATAAACTCCTCAGAACAATACACATTTTCCTAAACATAAGAAACACATATAAAATAAAACAAATGAAAACAATATATTTCGCACTTTGTCAATCAATAAGAATGTGGATTAATTGCTTGGGGAGGAGCAACAAACGCAGCTATCGCTCAAAAAGAAATCGCACAGAAAACGATCTTAAAGGTAATACTTAAAAAACATAGACTAACCTATACAGATCAAATATATAAAAGTTGTCACGTACTAGATATACGCCAATTATATGTTAAAACACTACTGAACTACATTTTTGGCCAAAAAAGCACACTCCAACAAACACCAAATATCACTAATAGACCGTTTAGACAAGCGTACAAAGAAAACATAAAAACTCCGACAGTAAACACTACCTTTGGACAAAAACACCATAAATACCATTCTATAAAGGCATTCAACAGTCTTTCACTTGAAACAACAATTGAAGAAAACAAAAATAATTTCTGACACAAAATAAAAAAATGGATTAAAGAACAAAATAGACAATTTTACCAAAATTGTATAACATAAAATAATAAAACATATACACGCAACACACAAAACCAATATAAAACTTCAGGTTCTTAGGCTTCATGTATGGAGCTATTGTAAAAAATAATAATAAATTAATAGTGGCAGCTACATGCGCAAAACCAATACTCCAGAAAATTTGCTACAAAACATCGACGTTGAACATTTGAAATACATATTTTTTTTACCTACTGCGAATTAGGTAGATATATTAGTAACTATAGAATCTACAGAAAATACACAGAATACACCATAGTATCTACAGAAAGGTTATGTCCATGTTCCAGGCTAATGTGGAACATTTCCAGTGCTCCAGGATTAAACAAACTAAAACAAATAAAACAACGACTACATGTAACAGAAACCACGGGAGCACAATATTTATTAGTTCTCTAATTGCTACGGATTAATACTGCGCTAAATACATAAAAGCAGACAATGTTTATGTATTGTTTTATAAATGTATTCACGACAATTTATAGTCTTTTATAATTGCTTGTAAAAAATGCAGATCAGAATAATACCGCAGAAAAATTATACAAAAAATCTAGAGTAATGTTAATCTTTAACAATGTTTTTTTTAAACAATATAATGTACCATTGAAGGAGAAGATAATACTAATAAATCTAAACAAAACATGAAACAAAACAAGACACAGGCAAATAAAAAAAGTAACGGTTGCGGTCTCGATAAGACAAGAGATCCTGGATCCGATTCCCAGTTGCTACTAGCGATGTGTATAGGTTCAGCTGGAGAGGGCTCTTAAACTCGGGTTCTTCGCGCGAAGCGGCTCCTACTCCTGCTCCCTTTTCAAATCGACTACTCCCAAATAACCCGGTACAGTACTTGTAGCCAGAACTCAGCGGGCCGAGCCACAGTCAGGTGGCGGCGCGCGTGGTGGCAGTTCGCACTCATCAAACCCGTGCCTCACGGTCCGAGCCACATGTGGGAGTCGGAGTAGGTGGCGCGTTCGAGTTGTTTTGCGTGCGGGCTCCGGCTCCGAGGTCCGGCTAGGGTGGAGTGTGGAACCCAAGCGTCTCGATTAGAGCCATTCGGGAGCAGGCGGAGTAGGTCAGGCATTCGAGTTCTTTTGGGAGCTCCGGCTCCAAGGTCCGGCTAGAGTGGAACCCGAGCGGCTCGAACAGGCCTGGCTTCACCTATGCTTGCCCCGTTTGGGGGCACGCGGCCCCCAGTCTCTTAGAGAAGATTCAAATATTTCAAAACAAAGCCATTAGACTTGCGCTTAATGCGCCTAAATGGAGTAGAATTTCTTGTCTCCATAACGACTCCAACATTCCGTTGATAAAAGACTTCATTTTCTCACAAGCAACTAAATTTTACGCCGGCCTACCCGGCCACGCAAACCCTACGATTAATACGCTCGCTAAATATAGCGAAAATGATAATTTTAAATATAAAAAACCCAAGATAGTCCTCCGGAAGGAATAAAAAAACCTGCATTCAGTCGCAGTATAGTTTTAATCTCACTTTCAAACCAACCATAATAATAAAATACCAGTAAAGTATCTATAGATAAACCATTATATAATTATGTTAGAGTCAGTAAACTCATGTTTAGGAACTCTGTAAAATAAGTCAATCAAAAGTGAAAAGTCTCGGTTCGAGCCATTTGCGAGTCGGAAGCAGGTTGCGCGTTCGAATTCTTTTACGCGCTCGGGCCATTCGCGAGTCGGGAATGGCTCCCGGGACCTGCTCCAAGAACTCAAGTACTTTTAAAAGGAAGCACGTCTCGGAGGCCTCCGGAAAAATGCAGAAAAAAACCCATCTCTAGTTGCCACCGTTACCTTTTTATTTTTCTACGTCTCGTTATTTTTCATGTTTGTTTAGTATTAGTATTATCTACTTCTCTAAAGATATGTTGCGTTGACGGGTAAAACCTTCAAAGTTATTAAAAATGATAATTTAGTGTGCCACCAAACTTTTTGGATACGCCTAAATTATTTAAGAAATACATGATACGAATACGAGAACCAATCGAAATATTAGTTTTTTTTACAATATACTTCGCATTTAATCAAAATAAAGGAATTTCTTAAAATTACGCAAAAAAAATTTCCTGGAAAAAAAAAGATTATTGAACACAGATGAATTTTACGTTAAACGGAATTTTTTCGGTACCTAATAAATACATTAATAGACATGGCTTGAAAAGATAAATCGTTTAGTTAAAATACTTATAACGTAAAGTATTGTTTGGGTACAAAAGTAGCAAATCAGTACTCGCACCGAAATGACAAAGACTGATTGCTCTCGTTACTTTCCCGAAATAAAACATTAGCGTGTTTCATACTCCGCTTCATTCATTATTTAGACAAGATCGTTATTTGAAATGGCATCAGTAATGACCAGCCAGCGATACATGCCCACAATGGATACATAAATATCCCAGGCTTTCGGGGATAAAGAGGTCTTGCGGAGAAAACCTTAATCTGCACAGCCTCAGGATATTAGGACGTCAGAGTAGCATTTAAAATTCTTTTTAAATCAAATATGCCATCTTACCGCTGAGACGGCGAGCGCCATAATTGAATTCTTTAAATATCCTGACTTACCCTAGATATTTGAGTTTCACAGCTGGTACGGTGTTAATACTTTGTTAAGGCTGCTAATCGGTGTTGGGGTTGAAAAGCTTTTCCGAAAAAAGAAGCAGATTTTGAGCTGAATATTTTAAGAGTTAAGTAAACAACAAGGAAGAAAGAAATATTCAGTTATGGTAAAAAAGGTTGATAAACCGCAAGGGTGAATAAACCCCTAGAAGTGGCGTAAGTAACTTCTGGAAAGCTCTATTATTCAAATGTGAAAACATTTTTTTAGTTTATTTGGCAGCGTCTATATTATATTTCCTGAATATTTTAGGTATATTTTTTCCACGTGAAAGAATGAAAAACTACAGTAAAATTTCTTACTTTTGTCGCATTTGCAGCCGTAGCAGTATACAAATTTTAATTGCGTAAATACGAGTTATAATTGTAGTGTCAATTCATCGCCGTCGTTGTACTTAGCAGAAAAGTGTCATTTTCAGATACCAGTGTTTAATTCAAAGTTGGATGTAAAAGTGTTTTTGAGAGGGGGTTGCTATTGGCAGGTCTCGTCCGATAGCACTTAGTTTTAAATTTTTAAGTGCATTAGACTGGTTCTTCTATGGCCATACTATTAGTGAGAACTTCTTATATTTTTTCCAGATGCTAAATGAAGGTTTTCCGGGAATCTTATTATAACTATACTTTTCATTTTTTATGTTGCTTGGTAATGGTGAAATTATGGCATTCTCTTTTGAAGAATGCTTTCAGGCTGAAGGAAGTATGGGATGTTCAAGATGATGGCTGGGATTAGCAGATGCATTCATATCTGGACATTCAAAGTAGCTAAATAATGGTAATCTCTCACTATGAATTATCCGACTGAGTGCCTCAAACTCTGAGCATGGCGGTATTGAGTGTGAAATTCCACGCATCTTACCATGTTTGGGATGCTTTCGAATTACTTTACTTAAATCTTATTTATTCAATATATTTTTTTTATTGTAGGCTCTACCTACCTTAAAGGACATAATTTGTTTGGATTTTTTGAAGACGCACCGCAACCGGAAGAAGATGGAGAGATATGAAATTAGGAAAGTTAGAGTAGCGCGCTAGTATTTAAAGCGACAAAATCGATGCGAAAATTGTGAAAATGTTTAATAAAACACGACTCGTTTAAAATAGAGCAAAAATCTTGCAGGGAGTGTCTTAAACAATGTTTAAAAAAACACTGTGAATTTTTTCATACTTATAACTTGTAAAATAACTGAAAAAAACTGGTGAAAATAACTGAATAATTTTTGGACATTGCGATTCTTTTCTATGGAGGGAATTTTATATAATTTGCGTTTCGGCGCGGGTAATATATAGATATTATGTTCAAAAATAACATATATTTTTTAAGAGTTTTAAAACTTAAGACGTGTTTAAGGGAGATATGTAAGAAATCGGTAGAAATTCGGGCAGCGGGGGCTTAAATCAAGGTTGATTTGAATACTCGTCTGTATTATGATTTTGCTTTCAAAAACTTCTTTAATTTATCATGATTTGTTTTTGGGGTAATATGCTGTGTTGCGCTTCCTCCACCTTTAGCCAAGATTTTGGACAGCGTTTGGAGGAAGTGCAAAACGGCATAATACCCCAAACACAAATCATGATAATACTTTTGGCCGTGAAAATCTTAAACCATATCCTTCTTTAATTTAGTTGTAAATGAGATTTATAAGGGTTCGCAAAATGGCCGTCAGAAGAGCGTTTATTGTAAAGTAATAATATTAAAATATAATTTTATCATAGAAGCCTTCAGAAAATAAAGGCCTCCATAAACTGGCCTTATGAATACGGAAAATAATATCATATCGCTTTAGGGCGGACCGAGAAGAGGTTTGTGTGAATAAAGGGCGGAATCTCTACCTAGCCAGATGAACGCTGTGATTGGGGTATATTGAAAGATTATCACCCTCAGCATCGCGACCCTTTAAATAAGATTTTGTCCCAAAGGAGTGCAGTACAAGGTCAAAGTTAGGTTAAGATATTCGGCGTGTTTGCGCGAAGACAAAGGTTAAATTTAGATTTGCTGAATTCAGTGGTGTATCAAATTTCCAGGCTACTCAGTAAACCTGTTAACTATTATATCCGCTAAATGTCTATGCGGGGAACGCTGCACGGTCATTTTCGTACAAAACTTAAATTTGGATTTGGGGTCAAAATACTTAACCAAAACGAATAATTAATTTTTAAATCAAAACTTGTATCAGATATCTAGTACGGAGATGTGCTACTTCATTTCTGTTTTAAACTATAATACATAGGCCATTAAAGAAAGATTTTTTTGGTGATTTTAAAGGCAAACTAGGTATTTTTTGTGAGTTAAAAGAAATTAGTAATAGTAGAAATATGCTATTGTTCTACGTACTGAAATAAAAATAAAACTTCGTAAAAAAATACTTTTTTTGGTTTGAAATTTTTATTTACACACGACATACCTATTTGTGTTCTAATGTAAATTAAAAAAATTAAAATTTCTAAAAAATGTTTTTTTTATATTTCATCGTATTTGCATAGTAAACTGAGCAAAGCGTTTAAAAAAAATAATTATCATTAACTCACAAAAAAAGGCCAAAATTACCTCTAAAATTTTGAAAAATCTTACATTTTAATGGCCAATATTTTATAATTTAAAATACAAATTAATAAAGTAGCACATATCCTGCAAAATTAATATTAGAAAAATTAATATTAAAAATCAAATATTAGATTCTTGCTACGCCTTTTGATGAATTTTCTTTTCAGTTTCGTTGGGTATTTTGGCTTCAAATCCAAATTTAAGTTTTGTATGAATTTTCCGCGCCGCAGGTCGTTCCTCTTAACAATACGAGTGAATGCAAGACAATGCATCAAAAAAAATATTTTTAATTTTATAAATTTTAGCTTAACACAGGAGTCCCTGAAGAAAAAAAATCCCTAAGGACCCATGTCATCTTTGGGAATGCTGTGTGGGTACATGCTATGTAGGACTTTATATAATATTGTAAACACTATAAGTGTTATAATATATTTTTTAAAATAATTAATAAATTTAAAAAAAAAACCTCATTGGGTTAGGAATACCTACACAATAACAGCGTCACAAGAGAGTTTTTCATATATACATCTACCAAGTCTAGGAACACGTAATATTTACGTATTTTGAGAACATTTGTGTAGTGGAGCAATCAAGTGAAGTGTTATGTTACCTGTTGTTGTGACCATTCTTTTTTATGACCATTCATTCGTTTAAATCTTATTAAGCAGCAAGTTTTAATGATAAAACCATTCCAGTTTAAAATGAAAAACAGCCAACCAGATAGTTCCAAAAAGTAGCGCATTCCGGAAATAATATCTTTTACTTGTAGAGATAATAATTTTTTAAATATTTCATGTTTTACCATAACCCTATTCAAAGCTCGATCCTTAGAAGACTAACCAGACCACTAGAATTTTTGCAACGCCACTGGCTAAAGTATTCTACTATTGTTACTCTGAGATTCTACTATGGTGGTAAAGATAAAATGTTCCCAAAGAATCTTACATTTTTACGTAGTATTGCGCAAAAGAAAAAGGTCAACTGTTAATAATAATTAAGATGTTATCGTTTCATATGAAAAGAGTAATTTTGGGTGAAGACGCTGTTTTCGTTGTACGTTAGAATAGTGAACATTAAATTAAATATGTGACACTACATCTCAATGAAGCACTTCCGTAACCCAATTTCACTAACTACTTTGTAAAGATAATGCCACTGGAGGAAAATGGAGTCGTAACTTACTTATCCTACTTAATTTAGTGAAGTCATAGTAAATTATTTATTTTTAAAGCAATTTATGATAAAGTTCTACCAGAGTAGTTAATAGTTGCAAGGATATAGTTTCATATTGTATTTTATATTCCATAAAAGCTTTCAAATTCACAAATTAAACGTGTAAACAAAAATTACAGTTAAGTTAAATGGGGATTGCGACCCAATACCAATTGCATGCCATTGATGTTTTTTATCCTCAATAATTACTGAGGTTAGTGTCTTCAATTTGAGCAAAGTTGGACACTTTGATGACATCATTGTAATTCTTGATTTTGGATCAATCTGACAGATAAGTCGGACAATTTTTTGAGGCTGAAATTGGAAAACTTTTGACTCTCAATGTAAACAGGCTGTACTCGAAGTTTGGATCTACGATGAAGATTTGGATCTAAAATGGTTTGATGACATCATTGTAATTCTTGATTTTGATAAAATCTGACAGTTGAGTTGGACAATGTTTTTGAGGCTGGCATTGGATAACTTTTGATTCTCAATGTAAACAGGCTATATTCGAAGTTTGGATCTACAATTTGTAAAGAAATGATAATTTAAACACAATCTAGACCCCACTACGTATAGTCTTCAATACCTTCAAGGATATTGTAAGTTATATTTTAAATCAATACATCAAAATGTAAGAAGATGGAGAAATATGTAATTACGAATGTTAGAGGAGCGCGCCAATATTTAAAGCGATAAAATCGATGCGAAAATTGCGAGTTTTTTTAAATAAAACACGACTCGTTTAAAATACCCAGAGCAAAAATCTCATGAAAGGTATCTTAAGTATCATTTAAAGAAACATTGTGAATGTTTCCACAACTATAACTTGTAAAATAACTGAAACAAACGTGTTTATAATAATTTACGGAGCATACTTTGCGGTTTTTTTCTATCGAAGGAGTTTTATATCATTTGCATTTCGGCGTGGAAAGCGTCTAGATATTATCTTAAAAAATAACTTTTTTTTTTTAAGAGCTTAAAAACTTTAAATGTTTAAGGGAGATATGTAAGAAATCGGTAGAAATTCGGGTAGCGGCGCCGTAAACATAAATCATTGGATACATGATATAAAATGTATGATATATTGGTTTTTAAAATCGGACAGAGAGCCAAATTGAAATTTTACTGGAAGGGTAAAAGCACAACAAAAAGTTATATGCCTGATGAGATAATTATTTGGTATTTATGCTTGAAAGCACTTAATGCTTAAGGCTTCCCCTAAGATAATATAGTCTATAATTCGCAGTTATCCGAGACCTACGTATATTATACGCGTAACCTATAAATTTTAATATTAAAGGTATACACGCCCTTTATGTAATAAATAAATGCTTATTTTGTATAATAATATCCCAAGCGCTCTATTTTGTAAGTAATTTTGTTTGTTTATTATGTTTACACCCTTTTCTTATATTTTACAGCTCTTTCTGCAAACTCCCCCTCGGGCATAAATAAATCCATCTCTAATTCAGCTTATTTTTTCGTTGGTAAAATACAAAAGTATACCTATGTACAAGTTGAAATACAGCATTTTTTCTCGATTCTTAGTTTTTCTAGAACAAAAATGTTTTTCAAATAAATAATTTATTAATAAAATAATTAAAAACACTTTGTTTTTACCACGATAATCTTTATTTAAAAAAATCAACATGTTTCGAGAACGATGTTCTCGTCATCAGGACATTATATGTACTGAAAACTAAAACGTTAAGTATAGAAAGACAGGCGTGGGTAAAAATGGAAGTAGTGAGGGGGAGAGAGATGGAGAGGGAAGTTGCTAAGAAGATCAACAGGGGGGGAGGGGGGAGGAGGGGGGGGGGTGGAGAGGGGGGGGGGTGCTTAGAAGATCAAAGACAAAAAACTACAATGGAAATTTGTAATTTTATTTCCATTGTAATTTTTGTCTTTCATCTTCTAAGCACCCCCCTTTCCACCTTTCCCACCCCCACTACTTCCATTTCTACCCACGCCTGTCTTTCTATACTTGATAATTTAGTTTTTAGTACATATCATGTCCTGATGAAGAGAACATCGTTCTCGAAACACGTTGTTTTTTTTTAAATAATGATTATCGTGGTAAAAACAAAGTGTTTTTAATTATTTCATTAATAAAATGGTGCCACAAATTGAATTTACAAATTTTAAAGAAATAATTTGTTAAAATTATTTGTTTAAATGAAATAATTTATTAACATAATTTTAAAATAATTTAATGGAGGCCTTAGCACGGGTAAACCAGCCAGTGAGGCCAACATCATTGAATTATGTAAAAAATGTAAATAATATTGCATCAAATAAATAAATAAATAAATTTATTTTTTAACTGCCTACAACTGTTTTAAAAGTTGCTGATACATAGTCATTTTCTCTCTATACATAAATATTTGGATTACAAAATTCTTTTTTGGTAAAAAAAATATTAAAAAAGTAGATTAATCTTTCAATTTGGGAGGCGGTTATGGGAACCGCCAACCCGGGAACCATTTATTGAATTAATTGAAATTAATGGAGCTAACGTAAATGAGTCGGGTACACTTCAAGAGAGAAAAAATAACAGAAAAGTTTGTTAGAACTGATGAACGGAAGTGAATAAAGCAGGAAGTGAAAGTGGGAAGAGTGGAGTTGGAGAACAAAAATGTTTAAAAAAAAAAACGACTTAAAACTTCACTAACATATATCTCCCTCTCTAGTTCCGTTCGCCTCGCCCGATCACACTTTTCATAACGCTCTCACGCATTCACCACCTTACTCCCCAAGTCAAGCGTGCGTAAGGGCCCGACCGTTCGCCTCGCCCGATCACACTTTTCGTAACGCTCTCGTCACGCATTCACCAGCTTACTCCCCAAGTCAAGCTTGCGTAAAGAAGTGTTAGTTCAAAAAAAAATTTTTTTTGACAGCTTAGAATTACTTTAAAGGTTGCTCATTTCCCCTCTATATATACGCAACTAGAATTCAAATTCTTTTGTGACGAAAAAAAATCTTTGGAAAAGTTCATAAATCAGAACACCATTCTTCACTATCATCAAAATTACACAATAATACCATCACTGACTGAAAGTATAAACGTTTGAACACAATAATAACACTGTAAAACGTAGGGGGCCATTTCAAACACGTAGATTATGCATAGTAAAATGTGCTCAAATATTTACGAGGATTATTTGATCGTTTGAAGCAAACCCGTCTATCTCCGTCGCCGCCCGCGCAACGCCCGGTAATGTTCTGTCATTATTATGTCGTTTGTCTCCGTCGCCCCAAGCTGCAAGCACAAATCCTGCTTATACTTTGGTATGGAAATCACACAGATTTAGATGATCTGCATATACCTGTAGTTAAATGTGATTGTAGATATTTTATTTACAGAATGGAGATAAAAAATTTCATCGAGGTAAGCTATAACGTTGGCAACTTAGTGTAAATTATAATTTTTCAGCTTGAATGATTTTTAATGGAAAGTAAACGATCACAATTTTGTTTAAAAACACTTTTCAGCAAGTTTCACAATGCTAAGAAATCCCCCTCAAGATCCTATTAACACCAACATGCCAGTACAATTTGGGATTCGGGTATGGGTACCGCTGCCTCGGGAACCATTTATTAGATATCCCACACCGGTTGCCTCAAGTGGTTCGGTACGTTTGATGACTAAGTAGGGGTACTTGGTTCATAGGGGTGAGGTTTGTCTCGGTCTTGGCGGCGGATGCGTCTGAACACCATCTTCGTGGCAGGTCAGATCGGGAGAATTGTTGAGGGAGACCTTTTGACCTTTCCAGTAGGAATCTCTCAGAAACATCGCCTTGTACCGCAGTGGGAGGTACTGGGATTGGTACGTCCGTCACTACTGGACGCACTGATCCCCAGATTACCACCCGTCCCTCTTACCCTTTTCCTTCGCAGAACTTCCTCGTTCCTTTCCTAAAAATATCCTCCACACAGCATCCCCAAAGATGACATAGGCCCTGGAGGGAATTATTACTGTTTACTGTTCCAGTGGGGATTTAATTTAAAAAAAACCTTGCTCCACAGTGAACGGGATGGATTCGTACGTCTGGACACTCTTGAAGTGAGCCCCAAATTCCTACCCACCCCTCAAATCTTTTTCTTTCCAGAACTTCCTTTCCCTAAAAAGACCCTCTATGGAACTATTGTAAGAAAAGCTGATATTTGAAATTAACTTAAGAAATCAACGCCTGAGGTCGAGTCTCGAAGCATCATATAACTGGAAACAAAATAAATTAACGATATTTCTTCACAAGATTGTCAAATGAAGCATTTAACATTGAAATATGGCCTAAGTAATATTATCATTATGTTATATTATTTATTAAGGACGGGTTGTTTAAAAAAAAATTAAGGATTTATCAAATATTTGAAGTTAATTTTAACGTTCTGTTAAAGTTCTATTCAAGTTCAGTTATTATATCATTGTAGGCCAGTTGCTTCATAGAACTGAAATAATCAAAGAACTTGAATAGAACTTACACATAACGTGAAAATGAACTTAAAATATTTTATGTATCCGTCAGATTTTTTGAAACAACCGTCCTAAGTGTTCATATAAATGCACCGATTACAGTAGTCAAAACTCAGTAATGCGAAAATAAAATCTGTTTTGAAATGGCGTGGAGACAGAGATCACAATAGAAACAGTAAGATTGAACATCGAGTTCGATCTGTAAAAAATCGAGCAATCGTGTTGTGTGGTGGTGACAGTCGTGACAGGACAAACTTGTTCATCACAAAAGAACTTGATACCGAAGAGCTTCCATTTGCTTCTTGTCTGAAAAGTGTGGTTTAGTTCTTTGGCCATATTGCCCGCACAGAGATTTTCAGTCAGATTTGACACTTTTCTTGAGCGATCTTCTCTAGCTATCTTGAGTGATTAGCTCTTAAGGAACCGTTATAAGCGTTAAAGAAGAAGAAGAAGCTTACTTACTTAATACTTACATATATACATTTACGAGCTTAAGTGTCCAAGAGAACTATGCGATGCGTCTAAAGAAATTTAGAATGCGGAGTCTTAACCAAGTACTTAACAATCATTTAGATTCCCTTTTCAATTATATCTCACCTCTTTTCAGTCTCACGTCAAACCCCAAAAATGGAAATGGCATGGTTCTACAGAATAAACTCTCGAGATGTATAACAAAAAATTCCCTTTTAATAATTATCATGTTTCAATATACTTAGATATGATTTTAGATTTTCACGGCCAAAAGTATTTTCGTTATTTGTTTTGGGGGTGTTATACCGTGTTGCGCTACCTCCTTCTTTAGCCAACGTTTCCGACAGCGTTGCAGTGTCCATCATCAAGGCAAATCCGGTAGATGTGCACCCCAAAAACAAATAACGAAAATGTTTCAATATACCTTTGAATATTTTTAAATAATACATTTTGTAATCTATTTGCAACCCATAAATTGACACGGGTAATTTTTTTTTTTTTTACAGTGAATACCGCACAAGAATCTCAACTGCTCCCGTCTGGAGCCAGTGAGACTATGGCATCCCCAATTGGGGTATGTTGTGAGGCTGAAGGTAGTGAAGAGGGGAAGGAGGTGGGGAAGAGGAAGGTTGGGAAGTACCTGGCTATTCAGATCTGGTCACTAAACACGGCTAAAGCCATTTTCAAGCAACGTTTCAATTCTGAATGGTGGTCTTACACCAGGGCGATACTGATAGTATCTTCCACTCTGGAAGATGCCGCTAATATACTATATATTGTTATAAATGAATTAATTGTGAAATAACACAAATTAATCAAATAAAATTTATTTGCGCATGCCGGGTTCGAACCCGCGACCTCCGGATTGTGAGTCAAGAGTCTTATCCACTGGACTACGGAGGTCGTCAGATCAGCAAATGAACAAGCCCAGAGAAAACCTATGACGAATAGTCATATTTTGACATAATTTATTTAGGGGCACTTTTTTCATGGCACCTATTTGAACAATTCATGAAATTTTAAAGTTAATTATCAAGATCTGTGGAAGTTCCTTTCAAGTTTGGTTATTTTCCATTAAGGCCAATTATTTCACAGTACTTGAATAATAACCATAATATAAGTTTCGTTTAACTTGAATATTAACTTTGAAATTTGATGAATTATACAAGTTTTGTGAAACTACTGACCCTTAAATTACGATCGTCGAAACCAAATCGAAACCGTGGAGTATTTGAATATCGTTTCATAGTGTCCATTATCATTCTTGACGATAAACGGTTTTCTGATTGATTAGCGATTAACGACTTAAGGCTCTCGTTTTTACTCCTATATTACTTTATTCAGAAAATATCAACCACAACTGGTTATAAATTCTTCCCATAGACATCAAAAATATAACTGTCCAAGCCTAAACAAAGGAGTAATTTTGAAAAGGGATGTTTTGTAATGTTAAAAGTCAGATGATTACTTTTTATAGGCGTGTTACAAAGATGGTTGCCTGCTAGTAAACTTGGGTAGAAAACATTTATTTTTATGTTACAGAATTTGTATTCAAGAAGGCATCTAACTTCAATTCCCAAATTTATACGGTGAAGTATTTGCATTACCTTTTCACAGTTGAAAAATGTTATTTTTGGATAAAACAATTTAGAAAAAACTTAAATGCCTTTATTTCTTTAAATTGTTTAATGCCAATCATATTTTTTGGCTCTGTGTGTTTCTTTACGATATTGTAAAAGGTAAACCATTCACAATAAAGTAATTTTTATCACTTTAAATCTTAAGAAGAATCGAAAAATTTTGTGGTAATGTATATTTCAGTGAATAAGTTTTTTAGTGGGAGTTTTGTGCAATTTTTTGTTAAAACTACACCAATTTATTTAAAAAAATTGGCAATTGAAAGTTTTAATAAAAAATTCTAACGTTTCTGAAGTTTTATTGGATCCTTATCATGGCCAGAATATTTTTAAAATTATTTACAAACATACGTACTGCAGATCTGGTCACCTATATAGTAACAACGAAAAGCTGTTTTGACCCAATGTAAGTAATTAAGTTTGAAGCGAACAACTTTGGAGATGTAAACATGGATAGAAGGTGGAAATGAGAAGCAAAGCTCAAAGTAAGTAGTTCTGTACTTATACCTTATACAAATTTCAAATTAATCTTTGTCTGTGTATTTTATAAAATGCCTTAAAAAGTGCTGGAACTTTGTATATCCAAAGAATAATATAATGGCCATCGTTCTAGATTAATCAAGTATTTTTTAGGTCCAGCGATTCAAGACATGCCCGATTAATTCCATTCGGATAAGATTGATCTCGCAGTTTGACCCTGGTCCTGACAGAGACCTAACCCACGGACCTGTTCAGCTACTGGCAACTCTGTAACTTAAAATGGCCTCAATCAATGTCCGAAACTTCTCACCGGTTTAGATAACTCGGGTATACCGTCTACTGGATCTTTAGCACGGATTTACCGAAAACGGTCCAGAAAATGGCATAATAGGTGAAAGTGTCATGTTGATGTTAGTATGGATTATTGAAGGTAGTATCTATTAACATGTAACCTTAATCATGATCAATATCAACATCATTGGCTGTCTTTCATGTCTGAGCGGGATTATCTATCTTAATTGTGTTCTCTTGGGGTGAGTGATAAGTGTTAGGCATAATTGAATTGCCTAATTTTGAAATTGAAGATACTAACAAGCATCGTAATTAACTGCCCGGAGTTAGTAGCACTATGGAATGCCAACTTCTAATAAATGTCGAGAGGCTGAAAAAAGAGGGAAATTGTAAATGTAATAATGTAATAATTTCACTTTGCTTTTTAGCTCTCTTAACTTTTTAAGTCTAACTCTAACTTTGTAAGTCTCCATGAACAACAGGCCACATTAAGTGGCTCAAGTTATGTTAGGGATTACTCCCATCATTATTCTCTCCTCTTCCTACCCACACCTGAGGCATTAAAGCTATAAGTCACGAGTTCAGTGCCGTGACAAACTTCAAAGTAATAACCGTGTTGTAATACCATTTTCTATTTTCCGAATAACTATTGTGATCATAAGTACCTACGAGTTTTACGATGTGTTAAATTAAAAATAATCTATATGTACAGAGCGCACAAAATCGGTGCAAAGTTAAGGTTTTTTTTAATATTAACTCCAAAGAGGAAAATAAATTCCCTCACGGCCTAATGTCATCTGAGATGCTTTGAGGAGGGTCTTTTTGAGGAGAGGAAGGAATGAACATAAGTCTTGAAGAGACCCATGTTATAGGAAGGATAAACCCAGAGGCCTCTCATAGGAAATCCTGTGTTGAGACAGACCAGTTTACAAATATTTTATAAATATTAAATAAAGTACATTTTTTAATTAAGCAAAAATATTTGACAAAAATTTTCAGGTTGGTAGGTAGTGGTAACAATAATGAGATAGATGATTATATTTGGGTGAGTTGACTAATTATTGCACGACCTTTTTCGATGATCCATTGTTTGATCAGTGAATGGTATTTATTTGTGAGAGCGGATTTATGTGTTTGTGTCAAAGAATGACTGGCGAAGGACCTTGATTTTGTGTAACTATCAACGCTTAAATATGATAAAAATACATGTTGCATAGAAAGGAAAAGGACTCACCGAAAAACGATAAGAACTTGTAGTCTGGCAATGCGCTTTTCTGCTTCCTTTCCCCATCCAACAGCCACAATCACAGTAATAAGCGTGAGGTTCGTTATTTTGATAGTACACAGCGGAGTTATTTATAATGGCGGATACACGGCGGAGCACAATGGTTATCTCGCGGCGGGAGTTTTATTACAGACTGATTAAGATTGTGGGTAAGATTGACGGGTAGGCAATTGGGAATAGGTAGGACAAAGGACTTGCAACAATAATTAATAATAAGCAGTGACAGTATGTATGCGTGCTATGTAGGTATGTGTATGTGTAGGTATATGTATGGGCGTAACCGATCAGGATTTTGTATTTGTTAATATTATTTGTTTGTCTTGTTTTGTCAGGTAGGTTATATTATATATTTTAGACGCAATGTATTTGAAATTTCTTTGACCAAATGCTGTGTTGGTTTTAGGTGTTTTTATGAGTTCTTTGGTTTTGTGTCGCGTGTTTACAATATTTTGGGTATTTTCATAAAATACATGTGTTTTATTTTTAAACAGACGAGATAAGATTTTTTTTTGTGTAGGTAAATTTGTCGAATATCTAATACGTGGAATTTGTTCAATATATCAAAGTATTATGGGAACATTAAGAATAACTTTCATAATTAATTTTTGTGCCTTCGATAATGAATCTATAGCTGATAGTGTTGCGATTATTCCATATTCCATATTCTCCCCATGCGATTATTCCATATTCATTAATTGATTGACAAAGAGAGTAATAAACAATTTTCATAGATTTGGAATACAGTATATTTCTAATTGTTTTGAAGAAATAAATACGTTTTCTGAGTTTATTCGTGATAAGAAGGCAATGTGTATTCCCATAAATCTTTCAAACGGACCGCCCGTTTCTGCACAGTGTCAAAGGTTTTTTCATGTATTTTAGAGCTCCATTTGGTGAACCCGTTATTCTGTTGAGGTTATGTGAGTTTTAAATCATTCCAGATTCCTACAATATCCTGAGAATTTTTAACTAGTTATTTAAATGAGGTCATTTCAATGCTGATTTATGGCCTCTTGCTGGTAGTAGGAATGCAATTATGCAATACGTGATTTTTTAATTGAATATTATTTTTTTCGCCAAGTTAAATAATGGTTTTAAACCTGTTAAAGTTTAAAATTTTTGAATCTCATTCGGGATTGTAATCCTTAACTCATAAATTTTGTACGATTTTTAGCATTATAAAACTGCTGCTAAGGGGCAGCGTAACCCTCTCTCGTTAGTCCCCCTTATCTTGATTTTCTCCGCCTTCTCTTATCTTCAGTGTTTGAAGTTCATTTATCTACATATATTGCGCGCTGCTTCTTCAAGCTTCAGCAACTCACGAACGGGTATAAATTATAGCATACTTGTAGGGGCCAATATTACGAGCATTCAATTTTATATTATTCGAAGTCAGTCTCGTTGGGCTGGAAATACAATTGCAGAGATTCAAATTACAGTCATAGCAGGAATTGCATTCCTCAATGACTCCGAGCAAATTGTCAAGTGGTGTAAAAACGAATGACTAAAACTACACAAAATCTAGCCTTTAATAAACCAAATTGCAAATCCTGGCAAGCAAGATATATTTTGAACTGTGGATTGACAAACCCTTAACGGTTAACGGCTTAAAAACAATTAATAAAAAATCACCCCAGTCATTAACAAATTATTAAAGACGTTACCAAACATTTAAAAAACGATTTTATTATGGCTTAGTACAATCAAATCTAAACTAGGTCTAAATTGAAATCTGGGGAAACGCATTAGAAAGATACGTATACAAATTACAGACAGGTAATGTAATCACAACGCTATTTAACTTTAATTATAGAGTATCCACCAAAAAATATGCCAGGAAATATATAATACTGTAAAATAAAATAAATAAATATCATTTTCGTTATTTGTTTTTGGGGTGCTATGCCGTGTTGCGCTACCTCCTTCTTTAGCCAACATTTCGGACATCATTGAAGTGTCTATCATCAGGGTAGATCCGGTAAATATCATGTTAATAAAATATACGCATACATATAAACTTACAATTCATTAAAATACCATAAGTACATACATACTAAGCATGGCATAGTTATAATTTGATAATATACGATATGGCAAGCAATCCATTAGCTACGAGGGGTAGCATTTTATCTAATTAGCACTCGAGGCGACATTAAAAAAGATAAAAATCTAGGTAAAAACAAATCTTCTAAAATTATATTAACAAAAGTAAGTACATATGTAATATTGTAATGTACATAAATAGGAAATCATTCTAGTTACATAAGTGAAAATACATTTTTTTTTTCAGAATAAAAAAATCTATAAAAAAAAAACTTGGAAAATCAATTTGAAAGGCGGGTATGGGTACTGCCGTGCTGCGCCGCCTAGGAACAATTCAAAAACCAACTCATCAGACATGGGTAATATTTTTAAGTTTGGAGACTTAACAGGGGTGCCCGGATTCATGGGGAAGGATTGTCTAGTCTTGGCGGCGGACGCATCCACCTACCTACTACGTCCTAACCTAACCTACCCACTCCTCATACAATTTTATTTCACTTGTATTTCTCTCATCCCTTTACTTAAAACAATCCTCCGAAAACTTGACTACAAACTTGAGTGCAAGACTAAACGGCAATGAGACATCGCGCTTTCTCAATTAACGACTGATTACCATTTTAAAATGGCGTTATTGTCTAAATTTTCAGTAAATAAGATGATAATTTATTTATTTATTTATTGTAAGAAACAAACAGCAGTTTTATACATGATGTTAAAAATGAAGCGGTTAAAAATGAGGTAAGCCAAAACAGTTTCTTAAGCTAATGGTTATTATGATATAATACAAAATTTTAATTGATTATAACCATTACATGAAAATGAAATTAACAAAAATATATAAATGTAAGTTTATTAGAAGGAAGAAGGAGTAGGAAAGGGCAAGAGGCAGAGGAAGATGGGATGGGGACAGGAGATGCTCATGCTGTACCTTTTTTATACCTGTGCATTAATTTAATAAACGGTATCGGTATTTCACAAGAATATTATCAAGAATATCGATATTGTTAAATTGCGTGTTATATTGCGCGCATATGCGGGGGATTTGAGAATTTTTTCTAAGGTTGCTTCTTATTATGCAAATCAAAAGATTGTTTGATCATTTTGCTTCTCATTCAAAATTTAATATTTCTGTAGAAATATTAAACTAAGAAATTGGGCTTCAATCATTTGTTTTTGAACCTTGGATTTGAGAGCATTTATTTTTTATTAAAATTACTTCAAAAGAAATGATGGTTTTGCTTCATAGAAAACATTTTCATCTATCTTAATGAATAATTCTTGAAAGAAATTACTGAAAGAAAAAAAATATTCGAGCTAAGTTCAATTACAAGCCCAAGACCCTAATTTACTTTGATAAATCGTTTTAAATTGGAAAGGAAACTTCACATTAAAACTTCAAATGCTCACAGATCCCTTTTAAGGATCTTTTCTTCCGATAAATTTATCGCTCTCCATTTCTTAGGATGAAGTGACAGAATAATACATTTTTTTCTAACTGAATTGAACAATGAGTTAACCATTAACAATAAACGGGAAATAAAACATTAAATATATTTTTTTAATTAATGTATTGACATGAAAGGTCCGGGCTAAGAAATCGCTACGTAAAAAACTTGAAATTTGGGAGACGGGTAGTGGTACCACCGCCCGGGAAACCATTTATTGGACAACCAACACACCTGCTAAAGGTGATCCCAAGGGGATCGCTACATTTGGTGACTTAGCAGGGGTTCCCGGGTACATGGGGTGGGGTCCGTCCACATTTGCCAACTTGCTGCGTGATGGGCCAAATCGGGAGAGACTGGTATATAAAGTAATTTTACCTCACCTACCAGACCCCATACGTCCGTCACTCCTGGACACATTGAACCCCAGATTCCTACCCACCCCTCATACCCTTTTCTTTACTGAACTTTTTCTCTTTCCCTTCCCTAAAAAAACCTACACCTTCCCCGAAGATGACACAGGCTCTGAGCTACTGTAAAAAAGACAGAAACACAAACGGGGGCAGAAACTTTTGTGTTAATACCTTTTTTTATCTCATCTTCTGTTCTATTTCATATCCATTCATACCGCTGCACTACGGCCGGCGTAGTGCAGCGGTAAGGCTCTTGACTCACACACCGAAGGTCGCGGGATCGAATCCCGGCGTGGCAAATAAATTTTATTCGATTAATTTGTGTTATATTACAATTTATTCATTTAAAATAATATATTGTATATTTGCGACACGTTCCAGAGTGGAAGATACTCTCAGTATCGCCCTGGTGTAAGACCACCATTCAGATCTGAATAGCCAGGTACTTACCCACCTTCCTCTCCCCTATCTCCTTCCCCTTCCCACTACCTTCAGCCTCACAACATACCAAAATTGGGGATGCCATAGTCCCACTGGCTTTATACGGGAGCAGTTGGGACTCTTGTGCGGTATTCATATAAAAAAAATCCATTAGACGTTAAATACATATAATTTTTTTTCTTCACGTTTCCAAAATATTTTATAAAATTATTATTTAAATACGCTTCTCGGCTTTTCTAACAGGAAAATAATGTAATGAATAATTATTTGTAATTGTACCATAATAATAAAAAAGAACACCTTTTCCCGAGGTAAGAGATACCGACTTCTACCACTTCAATTTAATTACATATGACGCAGTTGTTGCTTGGATTATAATAAGTGTTGTAATTCATTATTTTACACGTCATTACCTCCTCCATGGTGATGGTGTGTCCTACGTATTTTTCACTCCGGAACAAACAAATCAGCACGGTACCGAGTATCGACGAAGCAAATCGAGCGTTTCTGCGACCCTTGCTCGCTCCAGCGCATCACGGGTGGTCTCACCGAGAGTGTAGAGCACGTAAAAGGATTATAAAAAAGCCAACAATTGCTCGGGAGTCAGGTGAATAAAAATACTTTTATTTCTCCACATAAAAATGTTCTTAACGACACGTTGCTTTTATTTTCACTAATTCCGCATATATGAGCCTTCATTTGACAATATTAATCACCGGGCAAGTCCTTAATGAACATAGTTTGAATAAACGTCACTTGAATAATTACTCAAAGTGAATTAATGTCGCATTTTTACGACTTTTTTTTAATGTCGCTTAACAAAATGCTTTGTTTCAGTGAATAAGCAGGTAAAAGGTAAATCCACATGCGAATGTTAACTCGCCTGAAGCGAATTAATGTAACGTCAAGAGTTGAGATGAATGCTTTGGGCTTGAGAGATAATGATGAGAAAGAAGTATTGAAAGGAGACACAATCCATTATTGCGTGCTTTAAAGTTTATCCTTATATTGTTTCCACTCCCTCCCCTCTGACGAAAATAGATTTTTAAAAAGAGACGTATAATCTACTTCGAATTCGTTAAAAATGATTTAATAATAGTTCTATAAAAGAAAATAACCAATAATTGTATTTTAGTCTCTCTAGAGCAGGACTTCCCAACCAGGGGGCACGCCCCACTAGGGGGGGCGTAATAGGTTTTAATCATAACTCTAACAAAGACTGGACCCAGAATCGACCAACTGGTACAGAGCATGCAAGCTCAAGTATCTCATCAGTACTGAAAAGTTTTTATTTATTGGTTCTAAAATTACTTTGAAAGTTGTTAGTAATTATCTCATTATAAAAATATAATTTAAACAAAAACAAAAAAATAATAGAATAATATGTAAAATTAAAAGAAAACTAAGAAATGTAGATGTGTAAGTAATTAATGATTAAAAGTGTACCTACTCTTATATTAAAGATCGATAATAATTAAATATTTTGTGGCCGTAAAGTACGTATTTGAAATTTAAATAAATAATTTAGTTCTTAATTTTGTTGAAACATAATTAAGGGGTCGTCCATTAATCACGTGATGTTTTTAGCAACTTTTTAACCCCCCCCCCTGTTGATATGTGGTGAGATTTTAAACTACCCCCCCCCCTTCTATACCCAAAATCATGTGTATTTTTTAGTACAAAGTATATTGAAATTTTCAGGATATTATCTATAAACGAAGGTATAATAAATACACGTTATATCTCATTACCCCCCCCCCCCCTTGTGATATTTCGATATTTTTTCCGAACCCCCCCCCCCCTTTCGAGCCTCACGTGGTTAATGGACGACCCCTAAGGGGGGCATGAAAATATTTTTTTTTGGTTCGGGGAGGCTCGGCGAAATAAAGGTTGGCAAACCCTGCTCTAGAGGATAACAAAAAAATTTTATTCCATTGAAATTTTCTTTAGAAACTTATTTTAAATACGAAACGTGTTTTAAAATTTGAATAAAAGAATTAATTTGTTTTATTTTGAAATATGATAACGAATTAATTATGTTTCTGCAGAAAAGGGTATATGAATTAATATTTTTTGTAGGTAACCTAGAAATGCCTAAAATTAAAATGCAAAATAAAACAAATATACCTTAACTAAGATTATGGTTTGCAATCCCGCGGTAGTTAAGCCACATTTTTTGATCCAGTGGGTGTGCGTGATTTTCATGTGCGGGATTTCAGGGATTCAAAAAATTGAATTTACACCAAAAACACTCCATTTTGATTTGCACACGTCGATATCCGATTTGATATTTTTGAGAATGGCGGGAACAAAGGGAGATACCCTTTGCCTCATAGCCTCTTGATGACAGTCCCATCAACTAGTGTGAAATCAGAGAGAGCTTCCTCCGCTGCTGGGACTCTGCGGCCGGCTCTCCATAGTCAATTATAGTCGTAGTCCATTTATAACAATGTTATTTTTTTTAAATTCCACATGATAAGTATAGTAAGATAAGTCTTTTTATATTTTGTTATAAAGCGCTCACTTTGAAATATTTAATGAAATATAAAATTTACTTTGTTTATAACCATATGTAGATATAATATGGTAACCCATTATATACACATCTGTCTCTTTCGCTCTATCACCATGTAAGATTTTAATTTCATACTTTATCACTGTTCGTTTATTTCATGTTATGTTTTGTCTCTTTTTGTATATATATTTAGGCTTACACAATGTATTTCATTAGTTTCTATTATGTACGGGTGACGCGATAGTCGCTTGAACAGAGATAAATCGATGTCTCGTAATGTTAGGTTGTCACGTATCCCTGTTCTTCTTATTTTTGTGCCCTGTCCGTTCAACGGACGTTGGCTATCACTTTAGCTACGCAAACTTTGTTTACTGCGGCCCGGAATAGCTCTACAGTAGACTAGCCAAACCACTGTCTCAGGTTTTCAGCCATGAGGTTCTCCTTCTTCCAGGGCCCCGTCTTCCGGCAATCTTTCCCTGCATTATGAGATGCAAGATCTCGTACTTCTCAGGATGTCTCATCACGTGTCCAAGATATTGAAGTTTTCGATTTTTTATAGTTTTAATAACTTCTTTTTCTTTATTCATCCGAACCATAACATCTTCATCCGTAACCGTGTCCATCCAGCTTATTTTAAGTATTCTTCTGTAGATCCACATCTCGATTGCCTTGCCTCAAGTCACCTAATTAGTTCTTCAGTAAGTGTTCATGCTTCCATTCCATAAAATAATATCGAAAACACGTGGCCGAGCTTGCTCAATGCGGCATTTGATTTCACCCGAAGGATCTCCGAATTATGCGTCCCGGAAAATACCGGTCCGAGACAATTAACCCTTAGATCAGCAACTTCATCTGCTAAAGGCAGACTAATAGAACCTAAACGAAAGCCAAATACTATGTTTGGAGATCGTGCTTTCGGAGTATCTGGGCCTAAGGCTTGGAATAGACTCCCTCCGGAATTGAGATGCATAACAAGCCCGACAGAGTTTAGGTCCAAACTAAAAACCTTCCTTTTTGGGCTCTCATACCCGTAATTTAAATATACCTATTTGAGAGTATCATACTTGTATTGTCTATGGTATGTCTTAATCACACTGTTCTTACTGAATTAAAATTACTCGATTCCTTACACATCAATCTGTCTTTTGACGAATCACATTTATAAAGATCAAATCCTTATAGGTACTACTGCACCACCCACCTTTACATGTTGCTTTTACTTTCCAAAATACACTCGTCAAAGAATACATTACATATTAATATTAAAATATTTTTCAGGATTAAATAACATGTGTTCACAATAATGTCCTCTGCGTGCGAACTCTATCTAAATTTCTTTAAATGGACAATATACAGTGTTAATTTCAAGCGACCTCCCAGGTAAGTATGGTCCTGTTTTCATTAAATTTTAGGCAGCATCGCGTTCATTGGTCAAAATATTGTACTATTATTATTATTATTATTATCCCATCTATCATTTAAATTGCAGCCCAAGTACATTTTTTTTTTAAGTGCCCGGTGACCAGGGCGTTTATTAACATCAATAGTTATTTACAGATATGTGCGCTATCCGACTCACTAGACAATTTATGTTCTGAGCCGGGTAGCAGTATTTATCATTAAATATATCAATAAAGATTAAAGTACCTAAATAAAAATACAGAAGATAATAAATAAAAATACAGTACAAAAGAAAAACCAAAATAAAAATACAAAGTATAAAAGAAAAACTTAAATAAAAATACAAAAGATTACCTACATAAAATAATCTAAATATAAAATATTACAAACATACATAAAATAATTGAACCTTTTTTAGTGTGAAAGTTCTTTTTAAAATTTTTAATATATGTTTAAATAACAATATACAACGTATAAAAAATTAACACGGTCGGTTTGCAAGTAACTTGTTAATGCAAGTCCTTTTTTTGTTCATTAACCACGTATTAAAGATTTTATATGAACGTTTTCTGTTGGTTTGAGTTATATGTTGTGTTTCTTTTAAGAAAATGTTCAATATAAAAGGTGCAAGGTAAGATTCATGTTTTTTAGCAAGAGTGGATTTAATTTTTGGCACTTGTAAATGATTGTTAGATTAAGCTCTAGTGTTCTGGGAGTGAGATATGTGGGAAGGTGACGATTTTATGCGATTTGTATGGATTATTTTTTTTATGAATAGCTTATTGATATCAAGGATTTTATTTTTAATTAAAAGATTTTCAGTGGGATGAAGATATGGTTTTTTGAACATAGTTCTAATAAGTGATTTATGAGCTGTATTAAGTAGCTTAATGTATTTGTCTGCGGCTCCACCCCATGCCGATTACCATAAATTAGAATGCTTTGACAAAGGGAAAAATATATATATTTTAATAGTTTAGGTGACATAATGTTTCTAATCGTTTTAAAAGTGCATATTTGTTTCCGGATTCTCATTACAAGTGAATTTATGTGAAGTTCCCATTTTAGTTTGCAATCCACTGTTAAACCAAGATACTTAATACTATCCGAGTGCTCAATTTTTGCGCAGTCGCAGTTTGTGGTTTGTAATGTAGTACATGGATACAGATGTAAGAGCGGGACGGTTTTTGGTTGCCCTGTATTGGTTTTACTGAATGTTAAAAATTTGGTTTTCGAGGTGTTTAGGGTAAGAAGATTTTTGGCTAGCCATTTTTTTATCTCCTTGATACCAAATTCTGCGCTTTTAAAGGCCTTTTCCCAAGATTGCACTTTAAAAAGAAGTACAGTATCATCTGCGTAGCTGATCACATTTTAGCAGAGTGTTGGAATTTTAATATTAGTGAGACCATCAATATAGATAAGAAAAAGAATAGGGCCTAAGACACTACCCTGAGACACTCCGTACTTTATTTCTGCGGTGTCACTCAGGCATTTATTTAGTTCAACTATTTGTTTCCTATTTTTTGTATAACTGACGAACCATTTAAGCGGTTTTCCAGTAATGCCAATATTTTTAAGTTTTTTGTATAACATATCATGAGAGATGGTGTCGAAGGCCTTAGCCAGATCTAGAAAAACTCCAATTACTTTAGATCCCTTATCTAAGTGTTTTACAATGAAGTTGGTTAGTTCAGAAATTGCCTGTTGTGTGCCCATTTTTGCCCGAAAACCGAATTGATGACTTGATAGTAAGTTGTGTTTGTCGAGGTAGGATATCAGTCTTTTTTTCATTGCTTTTTCTAGGAGTTTTGATAGAGTTAAGTAGTGAAATTGGTCTGTAGTTAGAGATTAAAGTTTTGTTTCCAGATTTATGGATCGGGGTAATACTGGTAATTTTAAGTTTGTCAGGTACAACACATTGGCAGAAACTTTTATTAAATATATGTAGCAGAGTTATACCGATATATTCTCGTAGATTTGTCAGGATACGGTTAGATACGTTGTCCGGGCCAGGTGCGCAATGAGTTTTGAGTGAAAGAATGAGTTCATTAATTTCTGTTTTATTTACTTTATAAATGTTAAATGAATGATTTGGTCGCAAGGAAGAGCTTTCTTTGACTAGTAGTTCTTCTGTCGTGTGGTTCTTTGTAAGTATTTTTTTCGATAAATCAAAGCCAACGTTGGTAAAACGATAATTAATGTGATTTGCAATTTTTTTTTCTTGTTAAACAGATTTCTCCATCAAATAACAATTTATTCGTAGTAGTACTATTCTTAGGTTTTGAATAAACGGCATCTTTGATAACTCTCCATATCTTTTTTGTATCTCCTCCAGCACTATCTATTTCATTCCGGTAGAACTCATATTTTACCTGCTTTACTAGTCTATTACATAGGTTTCTGTATAATAAATAATTGTGTTTTAGTTTACTGTCCATTGGATTATTTTTTACTCTTGCATGCATCATCTTCCATTTGTGTATACTTTTTACTAGCCCTGTTGTAATCCATGGTTTAATTTTAAGTGTTTTGTGTGTAGTGTTTTTACGGATTTTTATTATAGTGTGTTTAGTGGTAAACGTAATCAGAGTTAATAGAAATTCATTTAGCGGTTTATTTGGATCCGTTTCTTTTAGAGTTGTAGTCCAAGATTCATGACTTATATCAGAGCTAAGTGCTTTGAAATCTATGATATGCCGTGACGTATTTATATATATTTTTGTTTTTTTTTTTCAGTTTTCGATTGCACGCCAAGTGTGGTGGTGAAATAATCGGTAACCGTGGAGTAAATAGTGGATGAAATGGTTTTATTTTTTGTTTTAACAAAAATATGATCAATACAGGATTTTGACTCTAGTGAAGTTCTGGTCGAAGAATTTATAGTTGACTGAAGGCCATAGTGAGCTAGAAGACTGAGATATTCGTTAGTTTTGGGTTTAGAGTTAAGAAGGTTTATATTTATGTCTCCTGCTAAAATGAGTTGTTGAGTAGTTTTACTGTTTTCCATGAGATGTTGTTAAGAATTTAGGAAAGGTGATATATTTTTGTAGCATGGGGCCTTATAAATAGCAAAAATAGATACATCTGATCCTAGTGATATTTTGACGAAATTTGCTTCTGTTAATTTTATTTCCGAGATAGAAGAGTTCAGCGACTCCTTAATAAAGATGACTATCCCATCATTTTGGTTGAGATTAGTAATAGTGTGCAAAGTCGTATATCCCAATATGTTAATGTCAGTGAAAGTTTCGTCTATCCAACATTCGCTTAAAAGGATAATATCAAAATGAGTGTTAAGGTCTTGTAGAAATACTGCAAAATTGTCAGTTTTTTTTAATGCTTTTAATATTTTGAGAAATTATGTTCAGAAAGTTATTTTCGGCGACGGTTACTTTAAAATCTGTTAGATTGGGGAAAGTGTGTTCTTCATTAGATGAAATTTCAAAATCAATATTTAATAATCAATTAGACATATCAAGTAGTCCAATATTAGGTCTGTTTCCAATAAACCCTTAAAAAAATTTCCAGTGCTCCTTACCACCATGCCAGTTGATGCTTTGTTTCTCCAAATTTATTTTTATAAATTATAACCCATTAGTCTACCTAATTATCTTTCGATTTTTCCCATTACTTGAGTGCTTATGTTTATGTATTTTATGGCCGTTTATGTGTTTGTTACATTTGTATCATGTTGTCTCTCTCTTTATTCTGTTATATATAAGCACACATTATGTACTTCTTGTTTAATATTAATTTGTACCCTGAAGATGCTTGAGTAAAGCGAAACCGGTCGGTTCATAAATTATTAAATTTTAAACAAAAAGTATTTTATTTTATTAAAAAAAAAATATTAACAAATTGCTAAAATACCATGATGGAATTTTCTCGAACATATTCTGTAACAAAGGTTGTTGTTTTTCACCAAAATACAACGCACGCCTACCCAAAATGCCAGGGACCCTATTTATAACATCCTCTGAACAGTCTACCGACCTTTTCCCTTTGTTAATCCGGTAATACACAGTTGAGATCAAATATACATATTTCATCAGAAATTTATTCGTGAAGAACGGCATACCGACTGCATTCTGCCTGAAAATCTATTCGGCAAACAGAAGTTTTCTATCAAACAACGCCGTATCGACCGAAGACGAAATGATTGTTCAAAGTTGATATATATAGAGACCTTTTTTGTAGCATAAGGAATATTTATAGAAATTTGATGACCTATTTATGTTGAGCCGAAGAACTTTTTTATCGCATGCTAATAAGCTTATAAATATTTTTAAAACCGAACAAACGTAATCTTGTTCGAGTCGGTTATTTGGGAGTAATCCAAGTATTTTGTAAGCAGGGCTTAATAAGTTTTGGTTTTTGAACACTTTTAAGATTGTTACTTGTTATTTTGTTGATAGCATTCAAAATGTATTTCTTAAAATCCTTGTACATAAATTCATACTAGTTATATAAGAAGATCTGCAAAATTTTAACTATATTTCGTACGCTTTATTTCCCGGTTTCGTTGGAGATTGATACTGTTTTCTATCGAACAATTGAAATTAAGGAACACATAACAAGGTTTTTTTCGTTATTTGTTTTTGGGGTGTTATGCCGTGTTGCGCTACCTCCTTCTTTAGCCAATGTTTTGTAATACTTAAATCTTAGATGTTTCTGACTAAATCCCCCGGGAAGTTACTAATTAATCGCCTCCAATTATTTTATGTGGAATATTTTAACGGGAAGGTGGTATTTTATTAATCCTACTATAATCATATTATAAAGGTGAAAGTTAGTATGGATGTATGTTTGTTACTCTTTCACGTAAAAATTACTGAATAGATTTGAAAAATTCTTTCACTAATAGAAAGCTACATTATTTGAGAGATCTATAGGCTATATATATTGGTAAGCTCTGGCGTTATGGATAATCTATGGCGTTATGAAATTATTTATCATACGTTTTCTGTCATTAACAAAATCGATTTATTGCAAACGACAATTGTCGCTTTGGAAACGATGTTTTTTTAAAAATTAGGTTACTATGGACATGCCGTTGATGTTAAAATTCAAATATGTATAAAATACTAATTCCTACTCTACTGAATGGATTTTAATGAAAATTTACAATAATATAAACATATAGGCTATAGCTCAGAGCTTTGGCATTACGAAATTTGTATGAAAAAATTGCAATAGGTGGCACGATTAGTAAGATATTTATAATTCTTTAATCGATTCAAATTATTAGGGAAGTAGGTACTTCAAATAAATTCGCTAATTTAAATATTTTCTAAAATAGAATTTTTTATTTAAGAATCTTTGTTTTGCAAAATGTCATTCTCAAATTTTGACATCACACAAGGTATCGCATTTTTTAAGTATAAAACTGCCGTACTGGATTTTTTGGTAGAATATAAATAGAAGAATAATAATTCGTACTTAATAACTATCTCTAAAAATGAATCACCGAAATGTATGTATGCGCATAAACCGAACGACTGAATCAAATAGGATAATTCTTTTTTTTGTTCGTTTTTTTGTATAAAACTACCGTTGAGTTCTGGCATTATGAAATTTGTATAAGAAATTATAATAGGTGGCATGCGAGCGGTTTGAAAACTGAATGTAACGGGAATGAATGTGTGGAATGCGAGAGGTGAGTGGGGGGAGCGGGGAGGGGGGGAGGGTGTGTTGGGAGGGTGTTGGTGGAGGGGGGGAGGGGAGGGGGAGGAGGGTGGGGGGGAGGGGGTTAGTGGAGGGAGAGGGGGGGGGGAAGGAAGGGGAAGGAAAGGGAAAGGGGAAGGATGGAGGAGTGTGTGGGGAGGGGTAGGGGGTGGGGGGAAGGAGTTTGATGGGGGGGAGTGGTGTGGGAAAAGGGAATGTGGAGGGGTAGGGGGTGAGGGGAGTTGATGGGGGGAGTGAGTGGAGAGAGGGAAGGTGGAGGAAGCGGAGTGGGGTGAAGGGTGAGGGGTGGAGGAAGGTGGGGGGATGTGGAGTGGGTAGGATGTGGGGTGGGGGGTTGATGGATGAGTCTTGTGGGGAGAAAGAAGGTAGAGGGAGGAGGAGTGGGGGAAGAGGTGGGTAAAGGGGGAGTGGGGTTGATGGGGGAGTGGAGTGGGGGGGGGGGGGGTTAGGTGGTGGGGTAGGGGATTGCTGGGAGGAGTGGATTGGGGAGAGGGAAGGTGGAGGAGGCTGAGTGGAAATCCTCTAATACCATGCGAGCGAAGCCGCGGGAAAAAGCTAGTCTTAAATATAAGTAACTTAAACCCCGTCGGCATCCGTCCGAATTTTTTAAGATATATTACATAATTAAAATGCGAGCCTCGAGCTGACCCCCGTTATTGGAGCTAACCCCCGTTATTGGAGTCTTTGTGCCTTAATATTTAAGAGTTCCTTAACTTAAGATGGAAATGACGCCGAGAGTTGAAAATACATTATTGCGTTTATCAGAAATGCAATACAAACAAATTGTTCTGTGTTGAATTGTTATTTGTTATTTATTTATTTTATTATGTTCAGGAATAAAATACAAGTGGGAAGTGGGTACGTATTCATTATCGTACAAAGGAGTTCAGTATTATCCCTATATTCTAATTCGTTTCTAAGGTCATTTAACTCTTTCCGCTGAAAATATGACTGATCCTGATAGATACGGATATTTTTTTTGTATATTTGTTACTTTGTTTAATTTTTAGGACATTTTGTTTCCGGAAACTCGACTTTTAATCCTCTCGGTTTGTCAACATTCATATTACCCAATTACCAAATTTATAGTTCATTGTTGACATACCAATATCGGAGAATATTTTCTTGGCAGATGCTATATCGCAATTTATTTATTCTGAGTGAGATAGCGATGTAACCTCAGGAATTTTACGAACAATCAGATTTTTTTTTTCATTTAATTTAAATTTTTATATCTGTAAATAAATACCTCACAAGAGTCCCATCTGCTCCTGTCTGGAGCCAGAGAGACTATGGCATCCCCAATTAGGTGAGATGGGGAAGACGAAGATGGGGAAGTTTTTGTTTATTCAGATCTAGTCACCAAACACGACTAAAGCGATTTCAAGCGATGTTTCAATTCTGAACGGTGGTCTTTCACCAGTGCTATACTGAGAGTGTCTTCTAGTCTGGAACGTGCCGAAAATAAACTATAGATATATTGTGTTTAATTAATTAATTGTGAAATTACATGACAATTTGGTAGGCGGGAATGGGTACCGCCGCCCCGGAAACGTTTATTGGATAACTAACATCTCTACCATAGGTCACCCCAAGTGGTTCGCAACATTTGGTGATTTAGCAGGGGTGCCCAGGTTCATGGGGTGAGGTTTGTCTAGGTCGTGGAGGCGGATGACCAGGACATACTGAACCCCAGATTCCTACCCACCCCTTAAACCCTTTTCCTTCCCAGAACTCTCCTGTCCTTCCTTTCCTTAAAAAAACCCTCCACACAGCATCCCCAAAGATGACATAGGCCCTGAGGGGAAATTATTTTCCTCCTGTGTGGAGCTCATGTAAAAAATAAATTAATTAATTGTGAATATCGACCACCACAACACGAGCATGTGCCTAGCAGGTGGTCGAAAAATCCTCAATTCATGTAACCAACTTGTTGGCGTTTACACAATTCGTAGCCTCGCTTACCTACATACATCTACACATATCAAAGACTCTGTGCTTGTAGCTTGATTATCACATATTCCACTCCCATCCATACCTATTACGTTTCTTTTCCTACCCATCCCTATGTACCTGTTATTTCGTTACCATAACAATCAGTCGTCAATCGCTACTAGCCGCGAAAGCATCAAATATTCCTCATGCCATATTAGCAAATAATAATCATACCGCGTAATCCCGCATACTAAAAATACTACGATTTACTCAAACTTAGTCGAGATAGAAGAATAAGAGAAGTGCTACAAGGTTCCGCAGTAGGTCCCTTCCTTCCATCGACGCTGAATTCCTTAGGGTCGTCGGGTATTTCCCCCCAATCTCCCATTTACTTTTCTTTGAGGCATCACCGAGGAACCGGCTAAGGGGCGCGGAAGCTGAGTGTGGTTCACGACTAGACCGAATGTCATGCGCATTCTTGCTGGGACTGCCAATCGATTGAAGAGGACTCCCAACCGTTTGCCTTTCCCTTATTACTTATCTACTGTGTCTTCTTCCCAAACAGGTGCTTGTAGGATACGCTGGATACACCAACCTGTCTCATTGTCTTGCCTATATTTTATCATACTAACACCTATTGTATCTGTATTTCCCGCTAAGCACTTGCATACTGCTTACTAACAACGTATGCAGGGACATTGGAGGTCTAGTTTCGTTATCAAATGTAGAGTCGTTTTCACCAAAAAAATTAGAGTCCTTGCAAGAGCCTTGAAGGGGTAACCATCTGTTACCTATACCAGGGCGGGTAAGTGGTGGGTCCTCCAATGAGGTCCCTTCCTTCTTTTCCTTGTGTGCTTTCATTTTTCTTGTGCAGTTGTCTTTCATACATTTCAAAACACATAAAAAACATTCAAGGTCCTTCGATATCCGCACATAAATCACACATCATTCACCAACAATTTAATGATAAAGAAAACTTAATGATAAAAAAAACACAAATTAATCAGACAAAATTTATTGTCCATGCCGAGATTCGATCCCCCGATCTTTGTATTACGAATCGAAAGCCTCACCCTTCGACCACAGAGGCCGTGTAAATTAGTAATTTTTTTACTTCATTTCATCGAGGATTTCGCATACATTTTGGGTTTTTGAAACTGAAGGAATGCGCACATTTTGGGTTGCAATTTTAAGAGCTATTAACAGCTTTATATTATATTTGAATTAAAGTCAGTTTTAAACCTTCATACTTTTAGAATTATGCTGTTAGTCCCTTGAAACTAATAATGCTGTACCCTTAGTTTATAATACGGTTATCCTCAAAGTGTTCTTTAAAATATCTGAAATGTTTACATCCCCGCAAAACCGCACTTAATTGATCCTTCATTTCGAAACTTTAAAGGGGATGAACACGTTAGCCGGCGCGGGTTGTCATTTCGGATGACGTAACTTTTTAAAACCGCAAATGGCAGACCCGTCAGCCTCAATTACACCCTCGAGTAAACCGAACGAAGGAGTACCCCTCGAAATTCATGAATAATAATTATTTAAGTAAAAATAGACAAACTTTTTGACGCTAATTTGTTCAACAGCAAGAAAGGCATTATTTTTAAAAGTACTACTTCGCTAATGATGTGAAAATTAAAATCCTTAAATAAAAATAGCATTATTTTTCTGTTACGCAATTTTGTGACATATTCTACCAAGTGAGCCTTTCTCTAGATTCAAAATAACTGAAAAGTGTAGGTACTTTTATTTAGTAAATCAATTTAGGGGTTATTTTTTTAATTAAAACAATCTCCCGCAATGATGTTTATATAACAAACCCAATTACCGACAAGTTAAAACAATTTATAATTCGGTATATTTGTTAAAAAAAACACGCAATGTTTTATTTATATTTAAGACAGAAATTGTAATATGAATATAGCAATAAGAAAATACATAAGAAATAAAAAGATAATAATAATATATGTCGGTTTTATATAGCGCCGTTTTTCACCTTAAGAGCGGAGGCATATTATATGCATCTATAATTATTGTAAACCTCAACACAGGCTTGTCCTAGTGAGGTAACAAATTGTATTGTAAACATTTTACCTGCGGTGTAAAGAAACAATAAATAAATAAATAAATAAAAATTCAGTATGTGGATGATATTGCGAATATGATAAATCGGGCGATAAAGATTTTTTTTATATTGGACCCATACAGGAGGTCCTGAGGAAAATAATTCCCCTCAGGGCTCATGTCATCTTTGGGGATAGTGTGTGGAGGGTCTTTTTAGGAAAGGAGGTAGAGGAATTTTTGGGAAGGAAAATGGTATAAGCAACTTCCCAGAACTACATCTCCTTCCTTTCCTAAAAATAACCTCCAGAAGAATAGGTGGGTAGGAACCTGTAGACCAGTGTGTCTAGGAGTGACTGACGCATGAATCTATCTTTCCCACTGCGGTGGAAAGCGATGTTCCGAGAGAGTCCTGTTGGACAGTTCAAAAGGTCACCCTCAACCAGTTTCTCCAGATGCGGTCTGCCACGCAGTTGGTGTGCCTGCTAAGTCACGAAACTTACGGCGACTTATGTTAGGTGTTGGTTATCCAATAAATGGTTACGGCGCGGTGGGGCGGCGGTACTCACATTCGCCTCTCAATTGCGGTTCACAATATAATGCACCCAGATTGATTTGCGATTGATTTACAGAATGATAACCAGCTTGCTTACGTACTTATGTCACATAAGAAGTTAGTAGTTTGTATTCTTACAACTACCTAACATAGTAGTAAACTTTGAACAACATCTTAAGAACTATGTGACATAAGTACGTACGCAATAAACGGATTCAGATAATATCCGCGGTTCCAAGATGGCCCCGATGAACAAAGTATGTGTGATTTTGTGCTTTTGCAATAGGGCTGTTTAAAGTGTCGTTTCTGCATTTTACTGTTTTTGAAATCAAGAAATATGGCATGTAAGAAAAAATATTTATACCTATTTCATTTCAACTCACACAAAATTCCGGAAATGATTTTCAACTTTTAGCAGATCCGACAATGTTCTTCGGGACCGCCGATATAAAGTTACATATCAGTTTTTTCTGCCCCTAAGGAAAATTATTAAAAAAAGCAATTAGGCCTTGATAAATTGTTATGTGAAAATCGTTGTGTGAATACATCAATATCACAGACATTAAAGTAATTAAGTATTGAGCAAACGGACTCCGGATCGGCAGAGACGAGTAATGAAATGAAAGGCGGCAGCTCGTAGTAGTGAGTCAGTCTTTATTGAGGCTACGTAGCGAAGCTCAGTGAAGGGGTAATATGATGTATGAAGAAGTGCCGTAGAGTATTGTAGGTGCACGGAGGTGATGGTGTGGTGAAGGTCGTGGCGATGCGACACCATGGCGGTGGGGAATGATCAGATCTTCCAGGCCATTGCTCGACGCGTGAGTGGCGAAGGTGAACGCAGACCACTACGTGAATTGAGCCATCCACATGTAGTCTTTGAGAGGTAGAGCGTGTTTCAATGGCAGCGAAGTGCGGTGGACTTCGGTAACCTTGAGATTATGTGCTGATCCCTGGGCTGTGGGTGCGTTGGACCCTATAGTCGCGGGGGCAGAGCTGTGGTTGTAGCTGCTGGTACGATGGACCAATGAGCTGAACATAATCCTCAAAGGAAGCTGCCCTGGAAGCGTGGAGATGCCATGCAGGAACACTTGTGCGGTGATTTGTTACATGCTGAGTTGTTGACCGACTATTGGATTAAGACAGACTGAACTGGTCCCGGTGGGCAGTACTGCTGCTTATGTAGACGACGAGAGTAACTACCTGAGCGCCGAGTAAGTTGCGTACATGCGCAAAGTGAAGAACATTCTGCTGCCGCAGTGATGAACGGCTGTTGACTCGACACATTTCGATGCGTTTCCCGATATATTACACGGCGCTGGGCATTGTTCTGTAGGTAGATAACTCGCCTGGTAAATTCTTACGGACCTAGGGGCGACGCAATAATTTTAGCAAAAGTGGGCGCAACAGTATATTAAGATTTAAAATAAATAAAATTTGCTTC
The DNA here is from genome assembly GCA_929108145.2 of Limnephilus rhombicus. NCBI lineage: Eukaryota > Metazoa > Arthropoda > Insecta > Trichoptera > Limnephilidae > Limnephilus > Limnephilus rhombicus. Next base: position 15,307,485 of record OV815270.1, read on the forward strand.
TTCTAACACAGCAAACTTATTTTGTGGCACCATTTTGATTAAAATTAATAAAATACTTAGTTTTTACCACTTTTATTGTTTACAAAGCCAACATGTTTCGTGAGAAATGCTCACTCCTTCAGGGTTTTTTATTGATATTCCAATAAAAAAAAACCCGGAAGAAGTGAGCGTTGCTCACGAAACATGTTGGTTTTGTAAACAATAAAAGTGGTAAAAACTAAGTATTTTATTAATTTTGATTAAATAAAATTTGTCTGTAATATCACGCGACAGAGGTAAAACTAGAAAGTCACTAGATGTCGCTTTCTTTTGCCTGTTTGTTTTAAAGTGGTTTGAAGATGGGATATTGATTTATAGAAAAAAAGTTTCTTTTTTTGGATTTCGTAGGATTCGAACCTCCGTCGGCTGGATTTCTCTGGCCGCTGACATTTCTGACGCACAATACCGCTACGTTTGATGCTTTGCCATTTTTGTCATTTCTGTTTCTTCCTTCAAATCACTCTAATGGGGCTAAGGAAGTTTCACTTCAAAAATATATAAAATCCGATTTTCAGAACGCTACGTTACGTGATAGCCTTATTCAAATTTCGAAGGAAATTGACACCTCACTTCAGTTTACTTAAACGCTTTCAAATTGCTTACAATTAAAAGCGTTAGTCCGGAATGACAGATTGCGAATTATACAGAATATTATTAACGTTCAAAATGGTGTTTTTATATTTAAAGTAAAACTAAAAAAAAAAATTGTTACATGAAATTTTCGTATTTGTATATAGTACCCACAGGTACTGTATCCAAATATTACCTGTGGGTACTATAATTGACTGAGCGTACCTACATAATTGAGTATTTCAACTAATTGTTTCGCATTTCATCGGTCCGTTAATTACGTTCCGGTTCCGGTTTCAAGATGGTGACCGTTTTAAACTGTCGCCGATGGGCATGATAAACAAATTATTTCATCGAGGAAATTCTTATCTTTGATTAAACACTATTTACATACAAAATATATAAAATATTTTATGATAAGACAGTGCAAATTAAAAACCAATATTTAGCGAAAAACATGTAAGTTATTACGAAAATAGAATCATTTGGCGCACAGCGAAAATTGACGCGACGGGCTAATGTTTCAGCAAAGATTATTTTTTAAAATGTTAAATCGTTGAATTCAAGGTTCGTATAAAATGACTATAACATGAGGGCGGTGATTGGCTAAAAATGCATTCAATGTTCCACTGGGAAATTTGAATTAACAGCAATACAAATGTGTTTTACTTGAAGCTACGTCACGCTTTCGAAATTTCAAAAGCGGCCTGACGAGTTTTTTTCCGAAAAAGGCCCGTACGATCTAACCTTGTTAAACGCATTTTCTACGAATCTTGCTTCGAATTAATTAAATAAGTAGGTAGGTATTCAAGTTCCTATTACAAATCGAATGATTTTAGAGGAAAATTTGGATTTAATTTAGCACAAATCTAAGCCCATTATTCACATAACTTCTAGTTAACGAGTATATGCATGTAAAAACGGTTACATAAACAATATAATACAAGTAATTAATTAACTTAACACATTTTGCTGATAACACATTTCTAAAAAAATCAAGCTCTCTGGTGAAAGGGTTACAGTAGTTAGGAACTGTTTTATGGAAAACACATTTACGACCAGGGGTATAAAAGTAACCAAAATATAAAAATAATTATCATGAACCGTGGAATGGACTCCTTAACGTCCTGCGTGTTGTTAGGCCTACTCGGATTTTCCATTATAAAAGTGTGCTCTGGGGTCTATTGCATCAATAAAACAGCCAATCGAGGCTTTATATCATTTATAAAGCTGGCGTTAACGAAATTGACTTAAAATATTTTCAAAAATGGAGTGAGCTCTGTTACTTCAAAGTATTACAAAAAACTAATTGATAGCTATTAATTGTTTTTATGATTAATTCGTAGGAATCCATTTAATTTTTATAGGGGTAGGCAAAGAGGACGGACCGCCAAACAACTCGGTCTTGGCACACACTTCTTGCCTCGTTTACATCGTCTCATACATGCTCTTCTATTATTCTGACTCTGGACCGACTCAAGTATCTGTGCCATGTCTTTCTTGGGCGTCCTCGACTTCTATCATTAACATGTGCGTCTTATATTCTCCTTACACTCCTTTCTTCGTTCATTCGCTCTACATGCCCAAACCATATCAGCGTCCCTTTCTTAATATTACTCATTACGCTTACATCAGCCTTGCATATTTTGCGGATCTCCACGTTTCTCACACGATCGTACATGGATTTACCACACGTTCGCCCCAGGGATCTCATTTCTAGAGCATTCAGTCTACTTTAATTTAAAATTAAATTTAATAATGTTATTATTAAGTTCTGCAAGTATTTTAGTTTTTACTTTTTAGACAACTGTTTTGGCTTTCAAGGCCATTTTCAAAGTGTGGTTAAACCACTTTGAGACGACTTATTTAAACGATTCTAAATGAATTTTTTAAGGTGTCTAAATTAATTTATTATCAATTAAACCAATTTGCTGAGAAAAAAAATTATATAGTAGACAAAATTATACGGGGTACTTCGAAATATGTTATCCCTGCACTAAATATTTTCTTAATTGTTTAAGGAGAGGAGAATAAATAATTTTATCATTACATTGGGGTCATTCGTTCGTTAATTGATTTCTAATTGTTCAAACAAAAAAAACTCATTGATCGCCTTTCTAAATTGAATGATTTCGCTGTTTTTCAAAACGCAAACAAAAGTCATCTCAAAAATATATTTTCTGATGAGCGAATGTTTTTGTGATCTTCAATGATGGCAAGATATTTCTGCAGCTAAAAACATTTAAAATCTCATCTGATCGACTCCTAGCTCGCAGTCATACGGATCGAGATCTAAATTTACATCGTTTTCCGATTGGTTCGCTTTTCAGTGAAAATATTTATTAATGCGGCCTACACACGACACTGCATTTAGTGACTGCGGCAGTGACTGCAGAGAGGGTGGAGTTAAGCGAACTAGCGCTGTCTCGTTCTAGCGGCCCTTTAACAAACGAGACGGCGCTAGTTTGCTCAACTCCACGCTCTCTGCAGTTACTGCCGCAGTCACTAAATGCAGTGTCGTGTGGAGAGCCCAAAAAACATATAATATCTTTTTCAATTTCATCTCTTTTATTCTTCAACCATAGAAAGTAAAATTCCAGGCACTCTATAGTAATCTTCTTATATATAAAAACCAATATTTGTTTGTTTGTTTGTTCGTACGTTATGCGCTGCCACACCGTTCATCCGATTGCGATGAAACTTGGGTGATTTGTTGTGCGCACACCTGTGAAGATTATAGGCTATTTATAATCGTAATATCTGGCGTTATGAAATTTGTATAAATGAAAATGAGTGTATCTACATATAAAAAAAAATCAAAATAAGTTTGTTTCTGGGTGCATGCCCGCATGGTTCCTGTAAACAATAGTGAGCACTGGCATTATGAAATTATGCATTGCTAAACCGTTCAACCGATTGCGATGAAACTTTGGGATTTGATGTGCGCATGCCCGCGATGGTTTCTATATACAGTATATACAATAGTGAGTTCTGGCATCATGAAATTATTAGTTAAAGCCGTCCCCAGGGCCTAGCAGCAAAAACTTGCGGTGCGGGTTTTTAACTGCTAGTTTAATATAAAAATGATTTTTGCAAAAACTGTGTATTTAAAAAATAAACTTTTTCTAACGAAAAACAAAGATGCAATAAAAATTTCATCAATTTTTATTTGTCCTCCGAACATGTGTAGTTTTTATCATGACGTAACATATGTTCCTCACCGATCATATAATGTTAAATGGATTGTGGCGCTGTTGCTGGGAAACAAGGAACCAATAAGCAAGAAGGAAAAAAACACTTCGCTCAAATAATTTACGTAAAAAAGAATAAAGTGCGAACCGGAAAAAACCCCGAGGAGGTCAGAGGCGGAAATGTACGGAAAACGGAAAGAGAGACTTCACCTAACAAGTGTAGCAAACAAGAGACACTAATACTAGCACATTTGTAAAAAGGCTTCTAATGTTTGCATCACATACTGAATTAATAACCTGTGTAATATTTTACTCCCTTTTATGCGCGTTTTAATGGCGTGTTTAAACCATTGTTCCTTTCAAGTTTTAAGGAATATGTGATGTATGGGTAAGGGGGATTCTTTCTAATTGCTTTCAACCGGCGTATGACTTCCGTGGAAATATGTTTTTTTAAACCAAGAAAAAACACGTAAGAAAAGGAAATTTAAAAAAAGACTTTTATCTTCGTGCGATAAAGCCTCTTAGAAAGCAAACAATTTTTAAAATGATTTTGCGTAGGCTTATTCGTAATCTTTTTCAGATCGATTTCAGGAGTACCCAGTAGCAAGTCCTTCACTATTTTTTACTAAGAATCTAATTCATTGGTTTGAATGGTCAAATGCACTCTATTTTGTAATCATCCAAATTTGATGACTCTGTATGATATGGAAAGGTTCCAAAGAAATTATTTAAACAAGTCTATTGAACTCTTGTTAAATGAGTTCAGGACCTAGATTAAACCTTTACAGAATTTATCGCCGTTTTGAAAGGAAATAAACTACAATGTTTTTTGTCAGTTCCCTTTCTTACAATAGATAGCGTTACGCAAGAAAATGTAACGTTTTATACAAAACGGCTGGTATATATGTTCAATTACGAACGAGTAGAGAACGGCTAAGTTATGTTGAAATGATTCAATAGGCGAAGTGGGTATTCTAATGAACAGATGCCAGAGAAGTAACATAAATTAGTAAAGCTTTAGAAGCCATTTTGACACTATCTCTTTCCAAGAAAACCGGAGACAATATGACAACATACAATAGCCTTCAGCCCGGAGTTTGTAGAACTGTAGAATAGGGAATGAGAAAGGGAATGGAAACAGGAAGAGAAGGTTTGGAAGAAATGACAAAGTAGTTTCGCTAAAAAATAAAGTTATATCATTCGTAAGAAACACTTCATTCTGTATATCACTGGAACAGCGGTTTTCAACCTATGGTACCCAAAGGGGTACGCGAAGCAAAAATTAGGGGTACGTAGTATCGTAGCACGAAAGTATTACGCACGACCTTACCTGAAATTGATCCAAACTTGGTAAAACTTGGCTCTGCAAAGTTGTAACGGTGATATTCTACGCTGTAAAGGACATGTTTTACCTGTGCGGTATAACTAGAGATTCATGTATAGATAATATAATATGGCTAGCTACAGTCTGGAAGTAGAACATGTAATAAAAAGTCAAATGAAATAAATGGAAGGAAATTAAATTATATAAAATGTGATTTATTGAATATTGATTATGATGACAATGAAATAATAATTAAAGACTCTTATAAAATTATATGATCCCAGGGGTGTTTGTAATTCTCGAAGAGAATTACAACAATCAAACTAATGCGAATAAGAATTTAGGTTATGTGGAAGTTAAAAGAATAGTTGGACGCCAGAGCATTTTAACTACAATGCACAAGTAATAAGATTGAAAACATAAGGTAACCTTGATAATCTAAATAATATGTTAGGATGAAAATTAACTTTACAATTATTATTCGAGACGCCATGGTGTGTCCAATTCCTCCGCCGTAGGTACGTGTTCCCACCTGTAGGCTCGCTCAATCCAAACTGAAGCTTGCGGTTCTCTTCGCATTAGCGAACCCCAGATGCTTACCGCGTACCAACATCAGGAATAGAAGAGATACATATATGATTAAGAGAATAGAAGGAATTGGACACACCATGGCGTCTCGAATAATAATTGTAAAGTTAATTTTCATCCTAACATATTATTTAGATTATCAAGGTTACCTTATGTTTTCAATCTTATTACTTGTGCATTGTAGTTAAAATGCTCTGGCGTCCAACTATTCTTTTAACTTCCACATAACCTAAATTCTTATTCGCATTAGTTTGATTGTTGTAATTCTCTTCGAGAATTACAAACACCCCTGGGATCATATAATTTTATAAGAGTCTTTAATTATTATTTCATTGTCATCATAATCAATATTCAATAAATCACATTTTATATAATTTAATTTCCTTCCATTTATTTCATTTGACTTTTTATTACATGTTCTACTTCCAGACTGTAGCTAGCCATATTATATTATCTATACATGAATCTCTAGTTATACCGCACAGGTAAAACATGTCCTTTACAGCGTAGAATATCACCGTTACAACTTTGCAGAGCCAAGTTTTACCAAGTTTGGATCAATTTCAGGTAAGGTCGTGCGTAATACTTTCGTGCTACGATACTACGTACCCCTAATTTTTGCTTCGCGTACCCCTTTGGGTACCATAGGTTGAAAACCGCTGTTCCAGTGATATACAGAATGAAGTGTTTCTTACGAATGATATAACTTTATTTTTTAGCGAAACTACTTTGTCATTTCTTCCAAACCTTCTCTTCCTGTTTCCATTCCCTTTCTCATTCCCTATTCTACAGTTCTACAAACTCCGGGCTGAAGGCTATTGTATGTTGTCATATTGTCTCCGGTTTTCTTGGAAAGAGATAGTGTCAAAATGGCTTCTAAAGCTTTACTAATTTATGTTACTTCTCTGGCATCTGTTCATTAGAATACCCACTTCGCCTATTGAATCATTTCAACATAACTTAGCCGTTCTCTACTCGTTCGTAATTGAACATATATACCAGCCGTTTTGTATAAAACGTTACATTTTCTTGCGTAACGCTATCTATTGTAAGAAAGGGAACTGACAAAAAACATTGTAGTTTATTTCCTTTCAAAACGGCGATAAATTCTGTAAAGGTTTAATCTAGGTCCTGAACTCATTTAACAAGAGTTCAATAGACTTGTTTAAATAATTTCTTTGGAACCTTTCCATATCATACAGAGTCATCAAATTTGGATGATTACAAAATAGAGTGCATTTGACCATTCAAACTAATTAGTCATATTAATAGATATTACTGTCAGATTTGTGTAATATTTCACACACACCCGCGAAGTGAGTTTTTTTTGGCGGTTTCAACGCGAATGACGAATGCGAAGGCATCGCCATCTAGCGGTTCTGTAGGAAAACAAACAATTAAATTATGTACAGTATGAAAACTTACATTGTTGCCAGACTTAAAATACATTTTAAGATCAAATCTTATTAGTAATGTTATCGTGTTTTAGTGTATTTTGGTTTTATTCATGTTGCTGCTGCAACACAGGTTATTGTCCGTACTGTGGTTTTTTTTAGTAAGGCTGACAGTGTATTAACCCTCTTCTTGGCAATGTATACTATAGTATATGGTTTTTATATTTTTTTCCCTCTTAAACTAGTACATGGGTAAAACAAATTTAATTAAAACTGCTTTACCGTATTCTTCACTTGATAATTAGTACCACTAGAGCCATCTACTGTTCAATTAAGAATAACAGTGACAGTTCAAATTCAGACCGCTGCAATACTTCTGCTAACAGAAGACGCACGACTAATTTGTTTGTTAGTAATCTGTATTTATTACCTGCATCACTAGATGTGTAGTTATTTTAGGAATAAAAGCGTGTTTATAAGGGTTAATTAAATAATAAAATAAAATAATATTGAGTCATATATGTGACAAATCTTGTTTATATTGCATTCCAAAATAGTGCGTATCTTATGATATACACCGCCAAGTATGATTTTTTTTATTGAATGTGTATCCCCTGAGATTAAATGCCAAGTTATTAATAGTTTATTTTAGTTTGTTAAAGTCAAGTTATTTATAGTTTATTGTCTTATGTAGTAAACCCCTTTCAAATCTTATGATTTTATAATTTTTCCATAGACATAGAAATTGAAAAAATACTGACTATAATACCAAAATTTGGAGCAGATTCTGATATTGAAAGTGACGAAGACGATGAACTACATGTTGATTCTTCTGCAGTGCGCTTTTCAAATTTTGGAATCGTTTATGATGCATTGGGAGAAGATAATTAACCAATGACTCATGTAATTCTGGACAGACGTCTGTATTTTGCATAAAATATGGCTTAAGGCTTTGAAAAAAAGTTTCTCGTTTATCAATAGTAAAAATAAACGCCCGATTTTCTGTTACACACTGTATAATAAATCATACAATATTACATACAATCAATGTGACCCTTGAGCTTACTTTGTAGCAGGTAGCTACTGAATGGTTCCGCATTGTGGTAACTACGCATGTTTCCCGACGGTGGTACGCCTGAGTTTCGGGGTTCGATAGTTTGAGGGATTTCCGCAACCGTGAGTTGGCGTGGAGAGCCGGTGTTGTGAGGTGGGTCGTGCCTACGCACGCAGCTGGGTGGTTTCTGGAAACTTCGATTACGCGTGAGACAAATGAATATAATTATAGTTTAGATTATGGTCACTGGTTTTTAAAATATGTCAGGATGTTTTCCCTGGCTGGCGCCCTATTGATTAAATTCTCCATAGCTTTGATGGCATAGATTACCTGCAGTTTGCTATTTAAATGTTTAACCTCTATCAGGATCCTACCTGACACGCTCTGAGATTTATGGTTCTTGCTCTACCTGTTTCTTGCTTATCAATAAATGTCATTCTTTTCAACAGCAGACTTATTATTTATTTGATTAATGTCGAATTGGTACCTTCATGCCAGTGTGTGTTGTAGGTAGATTCTACTCTTAAGCTATCTATTCCTGATGTTGAGATCTATAGAGCTATCTTAAGAGATGTATATCTCTTAAGATAGCTGGTAGCTAGCCATATTATATTATCTATACATGAATCTCTAGTTATACCGCACAGGTAAAACATGTCCTTTACAGCGTAGAATATCACCGTTACAGTGGCGCCCAACGTGGGGCGCCATTTTGTAACCTTTTAGCGTACGTGATATGATAAGAGTAGAATCTACCTACAACACACACTGGCATGAAGGTACCAATTCGACATTAATCAAATAAATAATAAGTCTGCTGTTGAAAAGAATGACATTTATTGATAAGCAAGAAACAGGTAGAGCAAGAACCATAAATCTCAGAGCGTGTCAGGTAGGATCCTGATAGAGGTTAAACATTTAAATAGCAAACTGCAGGTAATCTATGCCATCAAAGCTATGGAGAATTTAATCAATAGGGCGCCAGCCAGGGAAAACATCCTGACATATTTTAAAAACCAGTGACCATAATCTAAACTATAATTATATTCATTTGTCTCACGCGTAATCGAAGTTTCCAGAAACCACCCAGCTGCGTGCGTAGGCACGACCCACCTCACAACACCGGCTCTCCACGCCAACTCACGGTTGCGGAAATCCCTCAAACTATCGAACCCCGAAACTCAGGCGTACCACCGTCGGGAAACATGCGTAGTTACCACAATGCGGAACCATTCAGTAGCTACCTGCTACAAAGTAAGCTCAAGGGTCACATTGATTGTATGTAATATTGTATGATTTATTATACAGTGTGTAACAGAAAATCGGGCGTTTATTTTTACTATTGATAAACGAGAAACTTTTTTTCAAAGCCTTAAGCCATATTTTATGCAAAATACAGACGTCTGTCCAGAATTACATGAGTCATTGGTTAATTATCTTCTCCCAATGCATCATAAACGATTCCAAAATTTGAAAAGCGCACTGCAGAAGAATCAACATGTAGTTCATCGTCTTCGTCACTTTCAATATCAGAATCTGCTCCAAATTTTGGTATTATAGTCAGTATTTTTTCAATTTCTATGTCTATGGAAAAATTATAAAATCATAAGATTTGAAAGGGGTTTACTACATAAGACAATAAACTATAAATAACTTGACTTTAACAAACTAAAATAAACTATTAATAACTTGGCATTTAATCTCAGGGGATACACATTCAATAAAAAAAATCATACTTGGCGGTGTATATCATAAGATACGCACTATTTTGGAATGCAATATAAACAAGATTTGTCACATATATGACTCAATATTATTTTATTTTATTATTTAATTAACCCTTATAAACACGCTTTTATTCCTAAAATAACTACACATCTAGTGATGCAGGTAATAAATACAGATTACTAACAAACAAATTAGTCGTGCGTCTTCTGTTAGCAGAAGTATTGCAGCGGTCTGAATTTGAACTGTCACTGTTATTCTTAATTGAACAGTAGATGGCTCTAGTGGTACTAATTATCAAGTGAAGAATACGGTAAAGCAGTTTTAATTAAATTTGTTTTACCCATGTACTAGTTTAAGAGGGAAAAAAATATAAAAACCATATACTATAGTATACATTGCCAAGAAGAGGGTTAATACACTGTCAGCCTTACTAAAAAAAACCACAGTACGGACAATAACCTGTGTTGCAGCAGCAACATGAATAAAACCAAAATACACTAAAACACGATAACATTACTAATAAGATTTGATCTTAAAATGTATTTTAAGTCTGGCAACAATGTAAGTTTTCATACTGTACATAATTTAATTGTTTGTTTTCCTACAGAACCGCTAGATGGCGATGCCTTCGCATTCGTCATTCGCGTTGAAACCGCCAAAAAAAACTCACTTCGCGGGTGTGTGTGAAATATTACACAAATCTGACAGTAATATCTATTAATATGACTAATTCACTATTACATTCGCATAATTGATATATTTACCGTGTTTTTTGTGGTTTTTAATAAGTTTTAGTCAAGTTATAATAACCATAATCATACTTTGAAAATTGAAATGTCAATAAGTATTTTATGTAAAACATGAAAATTCAAATTTACATTTAAAGTATTTTATTTTATGTGAATTTCATAAAAGTGGTGTTTTTTTTAAATATTAATATCTAATTATTGTGATCCTAAACGTATCAATGAAATTGACGTCTTTAGAGTTGCAAGAAATCTGTTTTGTTAGTTTTTTGGCAATAAAAAAAACTTTGAAATTTTTTATCATTTTTTTTTATTGTATGCACTAGGAAAAAGTGAGGTGACAGTTTCATTCCAAATTTATCATATAAAAGGTCCGTATTTTTTTTTTTGTTTTTTAATAAATTTCTGTACACTTTCATCAAATATGTTTTGGTAAAAAAAAAAATCAATTTTATTTCGCGTTTGAATCTTAATATATGGCAGTTTTTAAAAACTAAAGTGTATTTCAATTACACAAATCTAAAAAGTAATTTTATCTAGTTTTCATAAATGGTATTTGTTTTTACGACACCTTCAAAAATAAGAAATATATAGAACATTCAAAATACTTTGGAAAAATTTCAAATTTTGTTCAGATATCATTACTAAAACAGAGATAAACTACCCTCTCAGGCCGTGTAAACCAAGTGTATTTTTTTCCATGAACAATTTTTTAATTAGTAATGTTTTCACATCCGCGGCCGTTTGTCAATTGAATAAATTTTTCACTGGGTTTTTTAGTAAGGCTGTGTGTGTTTTGGGGATGTGTATGGAGAAGATTATTTTTTTTTCGTTAAAACAAAAAGACGTGGAATAAAGAATTACGCACTTTGAATAAGTGGTTTAAAATAACACTCTGTATAAAATTACATTAATTGTATTTGTGTGACTTGATTGTTAAATTTATGTAGTTAATGTAAGTATTAAAAAGAAAAATCTTTTATTACACGCGTACATAAAGATAGATAGAGGGTATGGGGTTCAACCAATTTGTAGTAAGAGTCAAGGTACGCAGGCTCAAAAAGGATGACAACCGGCGCACTTGAACAATAGTGATCGCATCTCCACAGAGGAGCCAAGAGTAAAAACGTATATAAAATAAAATTAAAAATTAGAAAACAAGGATCAAAGCACTCCCAGTTTCCGTTCTACCACGAAGCTCGTCAACATTTAAATAATAATTTATTTTTTCAGTGGTAAAAGTCGGTGATTTTTTTAAGAATTCAAATTTGTTTGCGTAACAAATAAAGATCCTTTGACATTATTGTAGTTAATGTGTATTGTCCTTGTATTTTTGCAGAATAACACGATGATTCCAAAAACAAAGCCGGGAAGTAATACCTTAAGGGTTTATCCCCGCTTTGTGCTAACGCGGCTTAATATTAGACATCAAAATGCTGAAACACAGGGCGTTTGATATAAATATAATTAAAATCAAACAAAAAACTTTAGATAAAATATTCCAACAGATTAACAAATGCCTTGGCGTAGAATAAGGGAGAACAATGCGACGGTAATTAGTTTCAACCCTTTGAGAATAATGTTATGTAGATAAAAGTGTATACCTATCACCATCTCTTTTGTTTAACTAACTATGTTTAAGGGGTGTGTTTAAAAACACTAAAGCTATCTATTAATTTTGTAATGGTTTGTACTGATTAATTATCATATAAATTATATGATAATTAATCAGTAAGAAACATGCAACAATATTGTTCTTCAATAACTATATTATTTTTGTGTTATTTTATTAAATTATAGAGTTGTGAAAATCAACACAGGCGTGACCTAGTGAGGTTACAAACTGAATTGTATACATCAGACCTAGGTACCATGTAAAGAAACAAATAAATAAATATACAGAGAAAGAAAATACCCTTTCTGGAATATTGTTTTACAGAAAGAAACCTATAAAGTTATGTCAAGAACACTATTTTGTCACATATTTATAATATATTTATAATTTTTGTCACAGAACTGTTTTTAAATGACTTCAAAAAGGAGAGGTTCTCAATTCGATGGTATTTTTTTATGTTTGTAACCTCAGAACTTTCGACTGGTTGAACCGATATTGATAATTCTTTTTTTATTTGAAAACTGGTGCTTTCCATGTGGTCCCATTTCAATTTGGTCTAGTTCTGACAATCGAATCCATGAGAAAACCATACAAGTCTTAAATTTTCATTAAGGATTTGCACGACAAATAACTCAATATCACGCCAACCGATTTCGAGGAATCTTTTTTATTGGAAAGTATGTACTTCAAAGACAGTTTGATGAGAGTTTGGTTAGGTTCTGATTATGGAATCCATTATAAAGTAATGGAACTCTTCAATTCTTAGGAAAAAATTAACGATACTCGGCCGAGTCTTTTATAGGCTATCCGGATCTTTGAGTCACTTACCGTAACATCGTTATGGTCAAGTAATGTCTATTTAATATGAGCAGCACGTTTAGTAGGTCTACCCGTATTCAGTCAAATTAGTTAGTGTACTTCAGATTCACTAAAAATAAAAAAAAATAAACAAATATTTTAACAAAACTAAAAAAACGACTTAAATAAATGCACTAAAAAGTAAAAAAATATTTTCGTATTCTTCTACAACTTAATAACCAACTTACTTTTTCTACTCATCAATATGTAGGTACGATTATTATTTTTGGAGTCGGTGTCAGCGAAGGTACCCGGCCCGACGTGTTCACTTGACAGCTCCCCTCACGCCTCTCGCCTCGTAAAGTCGCGCGTGCGACACAAGCACATCTCACCTATAACTATGTATGTAGTTACAACCCTACTTTGGCTGACATCGACTCCAAAAATAACTCTTCCCCATCTTCTTCCTTTCCCCACTACCTTCAGCCTCACAAAATGGGAAGACACAATTGGGGATGTAATAGACTCACTGACTCCGGATTGGAGCAGCTGAGACTCTTGTGAGGTATTAATATCAAATAAGTAAAATTATTTAAAAATAATTATTGTCATTTGTTTCATTAATTAATAATTATTGTCATTTGTTACAATAAAAAGTTCTTAAACGCAGTGTGCGTAATTCAAAATAATTGCTCATTAATTCATTACTAACTACTGTCCAGCAACAGTGGTTGTGAAAAATGGTTAACAATATTACATTTACATATTTTGGTGGGGCCAACGTTATATTTTGTGGATTATTTATTCTATGTTTATTTGATTCCACCGAAATGTTCAACAATAATATTTTCCAACTCTTCGTGAACATACATTTTTTGTTCAATAATTTATAATCAAAGGTCATGTTTGTAATTAAAAAAAAACAACATCTTTCGATAAATTTTATTTAGAATAAATGAAATATCCATTTGAGGTGACATAATTTTTTTTGGTTAATTTGTGACATAATTTTGGCTTGCTCCATTCAACCCCCGAATTGTCATTGAATAGATTTGTCGAAAAAGTATTAAATATACTACATCGAGCTTTTTCACTTACTTCGCCTTTTTATAATATTACTAGTACCAAAGATGATTGATTCCAAATAATGAACAATGCTTATGAAATATTGGCATTACTTCAATTTAATTGACACTAATCTGATGCTCACTTACGGCCACCAGACATGGATGCTAAACGAACGAACACGCTCTAGAGTCCGAGCTGCCGAAATAAGGTACTTGAAAGGAGTGGCAGGGGTTACGAAATGGGATCATATAAGAAACTCGACGATCCGAGATGATCTAAACATTGAACCACTGCTACTCTTCATAGAAAATCGCAACTGAGGTGGCTGAGGCACGTACTAAGAATGTCTGATGACCAAATTCCGAGGAAGATACCGAGTGCGATTCCAGAGGATAGACGTCCAGTGGAGGAACCTTGTCGATGCAGTGGGTCCCCGAACCGAATAGGACAAGGGAAAGAAGATGATGACGACTTCAATTTAATACCCCTAATAAAAATCTTGCAAATCCCGCAGAATTTCTAAAATCTATCTCGCAATCCCGCGAGATTTGAAAAAGCGTAAAGCAAGCCTACAAACCCCACCCTTAACAAAGCTCTGACAGATTTTTAATTTTGTTTTTTTGTATTGTATAATTGAAAAAAAGATTTACATTTACAAAATATCATATTAATAGCTTATCTCTTGATAGCTTATCCATAACAAATAAAAACTCGCATTAGGCAGAAAACTCAGCTAACTTCCGATATATCCGATATATAGCCACTATTAATAGGTTCGATTACCGAATAGTAAACTCGGACTACATAAATAAATAAATAATCGAAAATAAATAAATAATCGAAATTATAAAGAGGATAACCCTCTGGTAGTCTGGTTCATTAGTTACATATCTACGAAAAATCCAAATTTGAGTTGAGTATGCAGTTACATGTAAAAGTGTGACCCCTATCTAGTATAATAATCAGATTACTCATAAACACTACCAAATCAGTTATAACGCAGACAAATTTGAATTGAATTAAACAAAATGTTGATGTTATCTGGGTCACTGGTAGAATATTTAAAAATCGTACTAATTTACCGAAACTTTAAGTCTCTTCGTGTTATTTTAGAACATAATTTAACGTGTAATATTGCTTTCCTCATTTTATATCTAGATATCAACCGGATGGTGAAATACCCTTTTAAGATAAAATAAAATATTTATATTCATTGTGTCCTTTGTTTAAGCCGTGTTAATTAATAGAAATAATATTAATGTATATACAAAAATATTCACAAAAAAAACTCTTCACTATAGAAAATCTCTTTCCCATTCAACTACTTTTTATTGCACACCTTACAAAGAATTTTCTCTTATTGTTGAGATACCGTAGTGACTGCTTATTTGTGCTTTGTGCTGTTCGTGGTACACTCAGCAATTTCTTGTACAGCAACATTTATAAAACTAGAAAGCGAACAAAAAATGGCACTATGTGGTGGCACGTGTCATTTTCCACCTCGGGGATGAATTCAGTGCTCGTTAAAATAACAAATTGTATACGTTGGTAAAAGCATTCATTAAAACCATGATTTTAAAAATGCTTTTAGTAGGTAAGGTAATTTATTGTTTCCTTTTCCACAACACTTGTTTTTTTTAAAAATTAGTCTTTTTTATTTTTTATGACTCCCTGACTACCTTGTGATGGCTAAAGTAGGTGTGACTCCAATCCAAATGTTTTATTCAGCTCCAGTAAATTCCCGAAGAACTACTATATAATATTCTTCTTCTGTGTATATTATCGCACCCATAGGTTTTTCCACAAATGTCCATAAACTGTATCACAGTGGAGATAAACTAATTTAATGTTCCGACTGCAACTAAACATGTTCTCAAAAAGAGCATTTAAAAGCCGTCAAACAGTGGAGATAAACCAATTTCATGTTCCAACTGCAACTAAACATGTTCTCAAATAGAACATTTAAAAGCCGTCTCACAGTGGAGATAAACCAATTTCATGTTCCGACTGCAACTAAACATGTTCTCAAAAAGAACATTTAAATGTTCACAAATCTCACTCTGGAAAAAACCCATTTCCGACTGCAAATATTCGTTTTCTCGAAAGTGACAATTTAAAATCCCTTTGCATTTAATGTTGAATTACTGCGGAGAAAAAACATTTTTATGTTCTAACTTCAACTATTCATGTTCTCAAAATGAAAATTTGAAAGTCCACAAGCCTTCTCACAGTGGAGAAAAACCTTTTCCATCTTCCGACTGCAATTATTCATGTTCTGGTGACAATTTAAAATCCACATGCTGACTCAATGTGGAGAAAAACCTTTTCATGTTCCGAAATTAAATTAAATCCGAAATTATTCATGTTACAAACAATGAAAAAAATGTTAAATGTCTGAACACATATTTTGAAAAATGTATGATCACATGCGATGCGTGATGGCGGAATGAATGCTAACCATAGACTGATGAACTGGCGCGGAAGACCCGGCTCTCAAGTGAGTGATGTGAAGATGGGACTTCTCATTGCGTTATGCGAAATGTCATACGTTATGCGAAAAGTCGCTCGTTAAGGGAGCGTTTTTTTCACAATCTGTTTTTCTCGTTATGCGAATTACTCGTTAAGGGAGGTGTTTGTCATGAGAAGTTCCACTGTATTTTTTGATCGATAATTATTTAATTTTTTATGACGTATTTTCGATTTTCTTTTTAACGTAATTTGATTTTTTTACGTAATTTTGTTTTTTAAGCAGCGCCTTGAGCGGCCAGGTACCATTTGATCCACGGACTGGTACCAGTTCGCCGGACCAGAGGTTGGTGACCACTGGTCAATGACATACCGATAATAGGTGTGGTTGCCAGATTAAAATATAAAGATATTGCGTTAGTTCATGTTTATACCATCGCCAAATTATATGAGTAGCATCATTGTATTGTTGCTTTAGAGCTTGCGATTCGCGAGATTCCCGTTGAATAATAAACTGAAAGTGGAATTTGAATGTTAAAAATATTCAAAGTCGCCATAAATTAGCGGTAAAAATATTCAGTATCTATGGAAGAAAATAAATTGGCATGATAAATAAGAAAAAGCATAAAAAAACACTATTTAGTCATCGTAAGTACTGTTACAAAAGCACTACCCCTAAAAGCGTCAAACCTTCAAAAATAATTATGATATATTTTTGCAACTCAAAGTCGCAAAAATACGTAAATTTAGAAATAATTATTCTCTTTGTGATATTGGTAATCATGGATTTTACCCTTCTGCCTTTCTGAGTCCGTGTGCACAGCAAAAAAATAAGTTATTTCAGAGGTTAAACTTTTCAAATAGCAAGTATAATAAATTAGTTTTGGAGAATAAGCGTACTTAGCATTATTTGCTCATTTACTGGCCGCCGGCAGTGGCATTAAAACTTATTGTACATTTATCATTTCTATATCAGGTTTCATTGGGGAATTTATTTACACAATACCAAAAGAGCGAACGAAATTTATTGTCAGCACGCCGCGGGGGAGTTTATTTTTTCTTTGAGATGTTTTCTATCCCTTTCGGTCCATTGTTCTTCTGTTAAGGGTTGAAATAGGGTTGTGTGGGATTTATATAAAGTAACAAAGAGACCCCACCACTGTGCGAATCAAGCTTCCACGATGCTAGTTACGTTATTACTACTTTTCACGGAACTAAAAGTCTTTGGTATGTTACTACGACATCTACGTATATTTTCGTAGCTACTACGTTGGTCGGAACGTAGATGCTACGGCGCTATACGGCAGCGACGACTTCTGTGTGCAGTATAGACGAATGAAGGGATCTGCTCGTGTAAGTGCTTTGTTCACTAATTGGCGATGTATCTGTCAAACGGGTTAATTATGTGACAGAAAAAATCTTTGTAAATTGGTGATATTAGATATATTGGATAAATTATCAAGTAAAATGATTGATTGAATTGAACTTTAATAAAATGCAACTTGTTTTTGGTTTTAATTACAATCGAATTTATTTGTGACCCAAATAATTATGCTATACAAAATAGAAACTTCACACAAAATTATAAATGCAATGACTCCTGCGTGGAATTAGTACAAACATATATTTTTTTAACAAGCCTCCCTGCGTTGATGGTTCCATGACGTTTCAACAAAACACTTCAACACCCCTTCATTAAATAGCCCATAACATAACCAAACTTAACCTTTTTTTAAGATTATCATCTTTTGTTCACATATTTAACCTGTTGAATGGCAGGAGACCATATTTGTCCCAGCTCACATATGTATCATAAAAATCGCTGTAACTCCCTTAATATCAGAGTGAGAAATATGTACATCTTTATGAAACAAAAGTTTGGACTCGAAATTTGAAAAGAAATTGAAATTTTGAGAATTTTTTATTAATTATTTTCATAAGAACAGATAAAAAGTGAGTATATTTATGTATTTTTATTTTTACCTTATCAGTAATTTTAGTTAGAAAAAACGTGTTTTTTTGCATGCCAAATTTTTATATTTCAAAAATTATATGTTTATTTTCAATTATAAAATTTGAAAGCGTATTTCAGTACCTTTTAAAAATAATTTTTAGTTTTAGTATACGTTCAGAAGTATTTTATTTATTTGCATTTTATTGTAAAGGGGAAACATTTTGACCATCTGAAAAATACGCCAAATTTCTACAGGGTTAATGATTTTTCAAAGAAGTGATGAAGTGCCGCTTTGTTGAGTTGTTCGTTCATCTGCGATGATATGTTCATTATTTTTAAATTATAGTTAGCGCGACACAATTTTCGGAATTTTAATTTTGTAACCAATTACAATAAATTAACCTTTATTTGATATATGTCCCACCATTAATATTACGAAAAAAGCTTGCGTTATTCAATTTACGTAATGCAGTAAGTTCCACTTCTAACGATTCGATAATTTAGAATTTTTAAATATCTGCACAGTGCACAACTTGTTTACAGTATATGGAAAGGTTAAAAAATGAGCATGTTTTTTTTTAACATTAGCTCCACACACGAGGCGCTTAGGAAAATAATTTCCCTCAGGGCCTATGTCATCTAAGGGGATGCTGTGTGGAGGGTCTTTTTAAGGAAGGGAAGGATATGAAGTTCTGTGAAGGAAAAGGTTTTAGGGGTGGGTGGGTAACTGGGGGTCAGTGTGTCCAAGAGTGACGGACGCATGAATCCATCCCTCCCGCTGCGGGCGATGTTCCGAGAGAGTCTTGTTGGAGATGTCAAAAGTCATCAATCAGTCTCTCTCGAACTGGCCTGCCACTCAGTTGGTGGGCAGACGCATCCGCCGTCAAGATCTGAACAAACGTCACCCCATGAACCCGGGCACCCATGCTAAGTCACCAAACGTAACGAAACACTTGGGGTGACCTATGGCAGAGGTGTTGGTTACCATACCCGCCGAGTGTTTTATAATGATTTTGTGAAATGTGTGGTGTAAAAAACAAATTATTTTCGGTGAGGTTTTAATGCTTAGATGAAATAATTGCTGTTTGGTTTTCGGTTATGGGTTTGTTCTCACAACTCTTCTGCATAATTTAACATCATCAACATTGTGTGAAATGAAGATTGCCTTAAATTTATATGTGTTGGATTGAATCATGAATATAGGCGCGAAAACTGTCAAATGATGGAGAAAAATGAATTGTTTTTCAAAGATAATCTCTTTATTTACGGTATAACATTATTTCTTAATTATTATTTTTAATTTATAAACTAACGTTTAGACAAGATTTTTATGCAAAGCACAAAGGGTAACAATTATTATAAGCAATAATTATCAGCCTGAAACACTCATCAACATTGAAAAATCTTTCGAGAAAAGATACTTGCCGCCAACGGGACTTGAACCCGTGTCCTTCTGATTGCCGGTCAGCTGCTCTTGACTACTGAGCTATGGGGGCTTATCAAATACCCGCCAAATAAGTCAACATATACTAGTGTTTCATTCAACAATTACTGCTTATTATATTTTTTCCACCTGAAAACAACCAACTTTATTTTTGCGAGAGAGACATTGTAAGTGTTAAATCCCTCGCTAGGTGGCGTCGAGACAAAAAAACGTTTGTTTATAAATTAAAAATAATAATTAATATTTGACAAGTTTAAGTATTTCCCCAATAAATGTAGTCATAATTTGTTTCGACGCCACCTAGCGAGGGATTTAACACTTACAATGTCTCTCTCGCAAAAATAAAGTTGGTTGTTTTCAGGTGGAAAAAATATAATAAGCAGTAATTGTTGAATGAAACACTAATATATATTGAATTTTTTGGCGGGTATTTGATAAGCCCCCATAGCTCAGTGGTCAAGAGCAGCAGACCGGCAATCAGAAGGACACGGGTTCAAGTCCCGTTGGCGGCAAGTATATTTTCTCGGAAGATTTTTCAATGTTGATGAGTGTTTCAGGCTGATAATTATTGCTTATAATAATTATTTCTTACATTTAAAAAAAATGTAATTGCATATCTATGTACACATCCATCGTATAATCCATTGTTACGCCGGAAAGTACAGTTTATGATAGCTTTTTGTTTAATAAGTCCCCAAACGGTACAAAAACTCCTACAGCTCGGAGCAGAGAATATACGGTTACCTCGATAAGGTTTCCTCTTGGGGTAAGAATAACTTAGTCGAATTTAATGTTTCAAAGAGCCAATCATGTCTGATTATTTAAAAAACGACCGAAATGACAATCAAGCTTCCTCCAAAACAAGCAATCTTCCCAACATGCCTTCCATTGATATGATAAGTGAAGCTCTAAGTGACCAGCTCAGGCAAAGGGGCTCCATTGCAGCCAGAGTCAAGTTAGCCTCTCAGAAGCTGGGCGTATTGTACATGGCCCGCAGATACTTTAATAGTACACAACTGCTGACCCCGTACAAATCGAAAGTGCGCCCCTCTGTTGAATTTGGCAGCCACCTCTTCTCTGGAGCCTCATAATACATAAAAACCCTTGACTCTGTGCAGAATCGGGTGGTACGTTTGACGATTCCCATATCTTAACAAACGGATCGTAATATTTAGAGCACAGGGGTTAGGTAGGAATGGTGCTTTGTTCTACAGTATTACAATGTAAGTTGCTCTGAGGAACTAGCGTCATTGATCCCTTCGGCACCGGTGCGTGTAATAAAACTCCATCTCCAAGTAACTTTAGCATAGGAAACCCTTTTAGCTTAACTAATTTAATTTAACTTTATATATATTAAATGTGTATCTCTATATTTTATGTATAAGCTGTACGTGTCTTACAAATAAATAAATAAATTAAAAACACGCCAAATACGCGCCCAACGGGTCGTTTCTAAGACTCGTTCCTGAGTGCAATAGCTCGGCTGTGGAACGAGTTGCCGGCCTCTGCGTTTCTTCCCTTCTACAATATGGATCTCTTCAAGACCTATCTATGTTCACTCCTTCCTCTGCTTATAAAGACCCTCCACATAGCTTCCCAAACGTGACGTAAGCCCTGAAGGAAATTATTTTTCCCAGGACCTCCTGTATGAAGTCAATGTAAGAACATATATTACATTCCTTAGATTTATACTTTGTAGATTCAAAATGTGAGGATGATTTTTAAAATGGCTTGTTCGCTCTGTAGTATCTCTTCTTTTACAATTTACGAAATAAAAATTCAAATCTGGTCACCATACACGACTAAAGCCATTTTCAACAAAGCCAACGTTTTAAATTTTAAATGTAGTCTTTCCCCAGGGTGACACAGAGAAAATCAACCTCTTTGAATATTGAATTAAAACATTTTTACATATATAAGCGTAAGGCGGTGAATTTTTTGACTCTAAATACTATATAGAGAATGGTGTGTATCGCTTCAATCAGACAAATTATATTATTACAGGATCAATCAATCATAATCCTCTGATTTGGAGGCAGAAAGTCTTATGATACTATCGCAATTTAAGATGGTTTATCGCTGAGACTCTTGATTAATGACTTGCAAAAATTTTTTCATCGACGATGTATTATGTGCTGGGTGCTCGCATAAAATATTTACTTCGGGTAAAAAGATTCAGAGTGGCGTGAATGATTAATAACCAGTCACACTTTGGAGAACCGGCTTTTCCATTCTGGGTTTCCTATGCTACTCATTTAGTAACTACCATCACACAAAAATGTAATTCTAAGGAGCGTGGAGATTTGTCGAGCGCAACGTCGAATAAAAATAATATCGAAGATCTAGTATCAGGAAGACCTAGTGGATTTTCTACCACGTAATACCTTAAGAAGATTATTTCTTGCTCTCGCCTCAAGAAAATGTGAAATACAGGAGGTTTCTTACAGGATTTGATTATTTGAATCTGATATTATTTTCTACCAGAAAAGATATATAGAAGTCAGTTCTTCTTATTGCTTTATTTAAATGTGAAAGGAACGTGTCAGGAATCTAGTTGCTTGGCTTCGGACCTTGTAGGTATTCAGTTTTCTTAGAGCGTTGTTGTGGAAATGTTGGCTTTCTCGTTGCAAGTTTTTAATGGATAAACCTGACTGGCTATATAAATGGTTTAACTTAAAAAAATGACTTTAATGGAAGCTCGTGGCAAAGCCCCAATCTTCCTGTAATTTCCCGATTTTCGTGGTTAACTTCGAGACTATCACGAAGATAGGACGAGCAATCTGGAAATGAAAAATCCCTGCTGAAAGGGAAAATTGAGAAAAAAACCGGAGGAAAGAAATAGATTTTTTTGCTCATGATGACCAGTGTTGCAATTAATGCTAATATTTGATGGTGTCTTTGTTTCAATAGTTGTACATTACCCATTTTTAAAAGCAACGTATTGTAATTAATGAAATCACGTATATTTTTTTCAAATCAATATACGCTTGAATGGTGAATGCCGGTAGGGCGTGAGATTTGTATGGTGGTGAACGCATTCGCTCACCTACTGCGTGGCAGACCAGATCGGGAGAGACTGCTTGAGACAGACATAATCTAGATCTCTCCAGCTGGACTCTCTCGGCCCATCACATTGCACCGCAGTGGGAGGGACGGATTCATACGTCTCTCACTCCTGGACACATTGATCCCCAGATTCATACCCATCCCTTATACCCTTTTCCTGATTTCTATCTCGATCGAGACAGATATCGGACAAGATCTCTTGTCAGATTTGTGTGATTTTATAAGGCTGTTAAATGAATAAATAATCATGCATACTTATATGAATTAGTGTTTAAAATGACCTAAACTAAAATACGTGACAACTCACAGCTAAAATTCTGACATCGGCCCATAGAAAAAGCAAATAACAACCATCTAAAATCACACAAATCTGACAGCAGATCTCGGCCGGAACTATCCGTTCCCACAAAAGATATAGAATAGCTCGTCTGAGCATTGTACCAAATAGAGCAGTGGTTCCCAACCTTTATTTGACCCGGGACCACTTGTACGTTTATTTTTCGACAGGGACCACAATCAGTGACGTAGCGATGGGGCGCGGCACCCCGGGGGGTACCACCCGACCGAGTTTCACCCCTCAAGACCACCCCCCCCCCCCAGGATGGACCAATTTTTTATGAAGTCAAAATTTGCCAACTTTAATGGGGGGGGGGGGGGGGGATATGACACCACGCACGTTATCAGCTCTATCCGTCCCGGGTGCCACCCATATGTTAGCCTAAGCCACTGATTGCATACGCTAGCATGGGTGGCATCCGGGACGGATAGCATAACGGGAGGGGCGTAATGGGATAGGGTAGGACGGGTTCTAGCAGAATATTTACCACATCAGAGGGGGCGGAATGGGATAGGGTGGGACGGGTTCTAGCAGAATATTTACCACAACGGAGGGGGTAGAACGGGGTAGGATGGAGTGGGGCGAAAGGGAATACCATAATGGCCACTGACCACAAGGTACAATAATGATTAACTGAATATTGTCCCGATTTTTTTTATTCAGACTTCTCGACCAGGGACCGCCCGCGCGCTGGCTCGTTTATTGACCGGCAGACCATCTTCTAGCCTCTTGCGAACCACTGGTTGGGAAACCCTGAAATAGAGGGTAAACTTCCACATATAACTGCATACTCAACTCAAATATCATTTTTTCGGAGATTTCTGACTAATCAACCGACAACCGTCGATATCATCTTCATATTTTGTTACTCGAGATAATACATGCGTTATTTACAGCCTGTTTACTATTATTCCGCTTCCCCAATTCATTTTATTATAATTAATATTATAAAGACATTAAACGAATATTGCAAAATCCTCGAAGGATCAGTAGCTGGTCACCGTTAAAATATTATCCCCATCAAGCTATAATATTTTATGAAATCAATAATTTAAAGTAAAAATTAAATAAAAACCAAAACAAAATATAAAAATCTTCACCTCTGTATCTGGTGAAGAAGTACTCGTTCTTACAGCTTTTGACGAGTTTTTTCAGTTAAAAAAACAATTATTTTTATTGAGATACGGCAAAAAGTCAATTATTTTTGAATTGTACTCAATGTTGAAATAAATTGCCCCATATAAGATTAATCGTCATCTAAAAGAACGATTGGTGTTTTCAGAGGAAGAGATACTCCAGGAAAAAGGGGATGGGTATAGGAGGTGAGTACCTAAGGGAAAGTAAGATGGAAAGCAAATCGGAGGGCGATAAAGATAAGTGACTCAATATTGTCGTAAAGTCATTTTATGCGCTAACGGTGTTTTCTTATCGAGTTTAGTAATTTGTGGTGTATAGGTATGTTGACTACTAGTTAAAGGAAGTTGTTGATGCGATTTTTTTTATATTTTTTTTATTTGACCTTTCAAGATTCCCAGCTGATCCCGTCTGGAACCCGTGAGATTACGGCATCCCCAATGGGGACATGTTGTGAGGCTGATTTTTTTTAAAATACGATGTTACATTATTCAATTTTATTGAAATACGTTTTTTTAAGACAAGACGGGAGATCCTGGGTTTGGTTTCCAATTGCGACCGTTATTTTTTTATTTGTGATTTAATGTTATATTAATATTTGTGATTTAATATTATATTAATATTGTTAAGTTGACCTGGTGACAAACTGCTTTGGCAGTTTAGCGGGTGCTTAAAATGAAGAATAAAAAAAAAAATAAAAAAAATAACATTATTTTTTTTTGCCGTGTTCTGTATCGTGTTTCGTTTAGATTTATTAGTATCAATTTATCTTTCTCTTCAACAATTACTATTTGTTTAAAACTGTTCAACATATCATTAGAGTATTCGACACATTGACGGCCTTCGAGGTCGAGGGGTTAGGCTTTCGACTGGCGATCCGAAGGATGCGGGTTAAAATCAGTAAATTTTATTCAATTGATTTTTGTGTTTACAATTTTATAATTTTAAATAATATACCTAAGGTGTATTGGCGACACGTTCCAGAGTGGGAGATACTCAGTATCGCAGTGGTGTCAGACCACTGTTTACAATTGAAACGTTGTTTTAATTGGCTTTAGTCGTGCTTGGTGGCTGGATCCGAATAGTCAAGAACTTCCTCACCTTTCCCTTCCCCATCTCCTTCCCTTCTCCACTTACCTTCAGCCTCACAATATACCCCAATCTCATATGTAGTCTCCCTGTACTGGCCATAGTCTCACTGTACTGGCTCGAGGCGGTTGGGAGCAGTTGGGAGTCTTGTGTGGTGTTCACATAAAAACTTTTTAATCTACATACTTTACCTACCTTTTCATATTACATTTACTTGATCCATGATATAAAAAAATCATGGGATATTAGAATTCTAGGATTTGTGAAACTGAGAGTATTTATAAAATTATTTCTCTCAGGACGATACCTTTCAAAAGAAGAAATCTTCCGATTGTTAGTAAGTTTGAAAAATTACGACATCTATTTAATGACATGTTATTTTCATACTATTCGAACAAAAAATGTAGCCGCGTTTATTTAAAAAAAAAACAGCCGTTCAAAGAAAATGGGTGCAAAAACGAAATGTCTGGTAATATCGGGAGAATGCGACACGTTTATCGATGGTTCTAACGCCTAATGTACAGGGAATTTAAATACTCCGGTACTTTCCATAAGGTGCGATGATATGCCATATATTTCAGCGCAGGTAGGTTAGTACTTCTACGTGTCAGTCGTGCCATGCGACGTTGTCGCCGTATTGCGCAGGTACATACCTTAGGTAGGTACGTACTTGAGCATTGGCTAGCCACAAATACTTATGATCAAAATAATTACACAAATAATAATTAACAAAACAAATTATCATCGTTTGTTATCGTTTGAGCATTTTTATTGCTAATTTGAATATAGGAATAAATTAAAACAAAGTTTGCATGAAATAAAATCTATATTGGGTTATTAGTTAAAAATGCTGGTACTGAGAATAATCAATCTTTCTCATCAGAACCGTCCTGTACAGTTGCAAGGGTGTGATCGCAAGACCATCCTTTTACGAAATTTGATTTCTCGCCATTTTTAATTAAGAAGCCTTTTTTAAGTTCGCTTTCTGAGATTCTTGCTTCATGCCCTACTTTGCGGCATTCCTGTATTGTTTAATAATGTACGTTCGAATGTACCAAAGTACTTACGGTATATAGTACTTTATATTACACACTGTACTTAGTACTTTCCGTACTTTGTGCTTAAAAAACGTTCTATTTAATTACTAATCATACCATTGTGAAGCAAAATCAGTCGGCTTTTATTTTAGCATAATGCTTCTTATCCCAAGTGTCCGCTTTATTTTGAAGGGGCAGAGTAATATTAAGAAGGTCCATTCTTCTGAAATTATAAAGTCAGATCTCTCTTTGATATTGAGTTAAGCAATCAAACAAAAGATATACTCTTAGTATTGTACAAAAAATCTTGGGAAGCTGTTCTATATTTTATACTGTTTTATGTATTATATTTCCAATGTTGGCGGCAATGTTGCAAGGTTATCGACGCCCTGGAACCATTTATTGGATAACAAACACCTATCCCATAGGTCACCCCAAGTGTTTCGCTTATTGACTTAACAGGGATGCCGGGTTCATCGGGTGAGGTGTGTTCAGGTCTTGGCGGCGGATGCGCCTGCCTACCAGCTGCGTGGTTGGCCGGATCAGAAGAGGCCGATTTGGGGAGATCATTGATCTCTCTAGCTGGTCCCATCTTCTTACATCGGGGCGCACAGTGGGAGGGATGAACTCCTGGACACAGTGACCCCTAGATTCCTTACACCCCTCATTCCTTAGGTCTCCTTCCTTTTCTTAACCATCTCCAAAGATGACACACAGCATCTCCAAAGACAACATGGGCCTTGACGGAAATTATTCTCCTCGTGGGTCTCCTGTGTGGTATTAATGTTAAAAAAATTATCCTTAATATAATCTTTAGTATAATACAATTGTAGTTTTAAGGCATTTCGAACTTCCCAACATGTCTTTTACATAAAATAGGTATGTGATAACAAAGAAAATAACTGATTTTGATAAATAAAATAAGACGGTAAGAAGATCATTTTACTCTTCCTGTGAATTTTTTTGGTTTTCCTCGTTTTTTAAATTAACATTTTTTATTCAAATAAACTTTTCAAATTTAAACGATTAAGAGTTTTCACGTATGGTTTATGGGGTATTGAGTGGTGTTGCTCTTTTTCCTACTTCTGTAGCTAACGCTTCGGGTAGTCTAGCTATTTTAATTATCTACCATGATGTCGCATGTATCTCCAGAGATATTTTATACTCGATATCATAAAATTCAACAAAATGCAGTCTCCAAGAAATACAATACATAACTTTATATTACGTTTTAAAGGTTTATTACGCAATCCATAAAAAAATTGGCATAGGATATTAAAATGTTATTCAATTATATCAAAAACTCACAAGCTCTAAATTGAAAACTTTTTTCCGAGTAAACAAATAAATAACCAACGATTTTTCGTCACGGCATTTTTCCAAATAAATGTTTACCCGCGGTTTATACGACACATTTGAAGTATTGGTTAAGGAAATAAATAAATGTGAGATACGAGTCAGGAATTTTGGGGGAAATACGACTCTGTGTACCTATTCGATCAAAGGGCACAGATTATCCCAAGAAGATTGAAAATACGGTAAGAGATTTACGGGATCGTTTAGCTAAGCATATTTGCTAGATTTCACCCACGCTAAGACAACGTTGATTATTTAATATTATATAAAGGTGAGATAAATTCACAAAAATCTAATGTTTTTCATAGTTTTGCGCCAAAGCGTTGTGCTTATCGAATTTCCTGTTAGTTTAATTAGGGTTACTGTTATTTCTGAAGAAAATAACGTGTTGACGGATATAATATGTAGTTATATATCTGATAAAACAGCTTACATACTATATTATAATACACTCGTAACGTTGTTTCCAGGTTACGAAAATTACACTGTAGCATAAAAAAACTTATTGGTAAGAAACAGAAGGGTTCAAAAAGATCTTTCTAAGAGCAACTCTTTAAGTTTGCAATTCGTGAACGAATGCGGTGAGAAATCCAATAAATAATCTTCGATTTGCTTCGAAAAAAATTCATACTAACTCGACGCCGAAGGTTAAATCTTTTCATCGGTTTTTTATGCGTAATTTTATTCCTTAAGCTTATTTCTTTTAATTTAAGACCTGTAGATCAAATCGCTTAATGTATTATTTAAATGTCGGCCGGTTTCGGAACAACTCTCAGTATCACCCAGGTGAAAGACCTGGAACGATTCAGAATTGAATCGTTGTTTTAACAGTGTTTGGTGAACTTAACTGAATAGTCGGGTGCTGCCCAATCTTCCTCTGTCTCATATATTTCCCTTTAGCACTCCATTCAGCTTCCCAACATACCCGCATTGTGGGTTACATAGTTCCTCTGGCTCAGGTCAGTCGGGACTACCAACTGTTCCCGTCTGGAGCCATTGAGACGATGGCATTCCCAATTCGTAAATGTTATAAGGCTCAAGGTATCGAGAAGGGGAAGGAGTGCTTGGCTATTCAAATCAGGTCACCAAATTGGACTAAAGCCATTTCAAGCAAAGTTTCAATTTTGATTGGTGGTCTTAAACAAGAGCAATACTGAGAGTATCTTCCACTGTGGAACGTGTGTTGGCCGATTTACGACTTCGTGCAATATTGATTTACGGGTTTTGGAAGTTCAAAGTAGTTACCAATTCTTTTTTTCAAATTCACATTTTAGAAAAAAAAACTATGGCGTGCACAAGGATTTCCTACATGAATTGCTGGTTTACTTCAATTTATTATTCTTTTTCGACTTTATTAGGTCATTGCTTTCGACTACTTAATCATCGTACGCTTAAATATGAAGTTGTCTCTGCAACATTTCTCATACGTACACCATTTGAATAAGAGTTCATAAAGCTTCACCTAAATTCCCGTAACGTTAATGAATTCAATGGCAGCTTGTCACATCTGTTCCTGTAGATTATGAATTCATTAACGAGCGGATTCCTTATTCAATGGCGGAACCGCAATCTTACAGTTTCCGCCAAATTACTATTAAAACTTCTCTTCCCAAGGGTTTGCCTGAAATATTCACTGGGCTACCCACGGAACAACGGAACTACAAGAGTGGAACTAGTAGTTTCGACTCTCGAATGCATTCTTGAATCATGTATAAAAATGATTTCTTAAAAACGGTAACACGACAATTGATCCCCCTACAGTTGCCACCCGGAAATTATAATTATTACGAAATTACAATTTTTTGCGGTTTATTTACCAATTTCAAACCCAGAATCGGTTTAAAAAATATGGTTTCAAAAATACCTTTAATACGTTGGTATGGACGTCAAACGAATTTATTTACAGTGTCGATTTTTTGTACTTCTAAGCTGGTATACATATTACATAGGCAAGTAGATTTTCCTTGATTCATTTGAATGAACGTATTATGTTTTATGCTTTTGTTATATGGCGGTGCATCCTCTCTGAACATCCTTTCCGGAACACTTAGTTATATTTTGTTTACGTAGGTATACCGTTTTTTCCCCAAACCGACTGCATATTGTACGAGTATATTGACTGCACATTCAATACTATTGTATTTGACTGCACATATATAAGTGTGCTGGGGGCCATCCGTCGGGGTATCAACAGCCAAGAAACCTCTAATTGCACATATCACGTATAAATGACCTATGAACTAAAATTTGGCGCCATATAATTAAAATAATACTTACAAATCAATAAAACAAAATACTTCTTTGTTCAAAACCACGATATTTATTAACATAACTACTCAAGTACTTGAGTACTTGAGTAGTTATGTTAATGTATTTTATGACCGTTTATTTGTATCGTATTGTCTCCCTCTATATTTTGTTATATATAAGCACACATTATGTTCTTCTTGTTTAGTATTAATTTGTACCCTGAAGATGCTTAAGTTAAGCGAAACCGGTCGGTTAAAAAATTAATATATATCGTGGTTTTGAACAAAGAAGTATTTTGTTTTATTGAATATGTCAAACCACAAAGTGATTGCTTTCTACAATAATACTTACAAATCAATTAAATAATATCGTTTTAGTTCTTGTAATAATGTGCGGTAGTCAAAGATATTCAAATACAAAAGAGATATGCTGTGATGTCCGCGCAACTGTCTGCGGACTACGATCTAATCAGGGTAGTTTGCATACGAAAAGAATTTGTTCATTTTTAAGGTGCGCATTAGTATTTGTAAACAATATAGTTTGAATATGGAAAGAATTCGTTTATTTAGTTTAACGTTCGTTTGGTTCATTCGTTAATTATTCGTTCATTTAGTTTATTTGTTAATTGGTAAAAAACATCGGGACACCCGGAAGCGCAGTACCACGTAGTAAAAACTGCAGATAGCACATCTATTATATTTCAATATCTTTGGCGGTAGTAGTATTTCGTTAAAATTTCATCCGTTTCTACGCACATTATACTTAAATGGTAAGTGTTTTCTTAAACATGAACTATTTTTATCCTCTGAGTCTCACAGAATCATATATTTGAGTAAATTGTTACAGTATACCCATTGGAATACGTCTTGAATGGGTTGTATTTTTCTGTATTATTTTCTCAACCATTGAAAACTGTTTAAATAATGCAGTTATAATAAAACACCAAGATTTAGCGGTGACTGCACATTTTTCGATATGTTTGAAAATTAGGACATTTTTAAATTATTATAAAACCTACGCTTCGTCACAGATGAACATTTGTCCCTTTAAAACATTTTTTCGTCAAATATGGAGTTTCTACTCATAAGGCATAATAACGCCAGGAAAAAAAATCATTGAAACTTGAGATCATTTTGAACATATAATTTAACATTCATTGATTTATTGTATGGTAAAAAGCACTTCTCTCAACTAAAACAACGGTAACTTTTAATCAATGCAGACTAATTAGCCAGTCTATGAGTTTAATTATTCTCTGGGGTATCTAAACCAACAATTTCCTCAACAACTTGATGCAAATACGAGAGGGGTTGTTCATTGCTTTTTGTAGCATCGTGTAAATACGGCGGGTTTAGTTCTACTGTCGGCACTGTTCTTATCTTCATGGGAATTACCCAGGGTTAATGACGGTTCCCAACTTTTTCCTGCACTTCCTCTATTTGCATACGTTTACAGTGTGTTTTTGACGGTTTCCTTGTGGTGGAAAGTCATGAAATGCAAATGAGTATATTATGGTACGTTTTATAGAAGTTTTTTTTCCTCATGAAGTTCGCAACTCAAAAGCAACATTTTTTTACAACAATGCAAAATTAATATAAGAAATTTAGAAAAATGCGGGTTGTGTTTATTAAATAAACACATAAATTCCTTCTAAACAAGTTGTGTAAAATAATGTTTTTATTAGATTTCGACGATCCCAATTTAACTGAAAAAATATCTGGAAAGGAGAAAAAATCGTTTGAATAAGTAATATAGTACAAATCTTTACATAATTTTTTTTTCTCAATTAATGATGGTTTTTAAAAGAATATTTTTTTAGTTTTTTTTTACATTAGGATTTTGGGAGGCGGATATGGTACTGCATCGGGAACAATTTATTGGATAACGAACACCTCTGCCATAGGTCACCCCAAGTGGTTCGCTACGTTTGGTGACTTAGCAGGGGCGCCCGGGTTCATGGGGTGAGGTCTGTCAAGGTCTTGCGCGCGGACCGAGGAAGACTGGTTGAGGAGGTCTTTCGACCTCTCCGGCCAGAATCCCTCGACCCATCGCCTTGCACTGCAGTTGAAGGGTTGGATTCATATGTCCGTCACTCCTGGACACACTGACCCCCAGATTCCTACCCACCCCTCACACCTATTTCCTTCCCAGAACTTACTCTTCTTCCTTTCCTTAAAAAACCCTCTTCACAGCTGACATGACTGAGGGAAATTAAGGCCTCCCGTGTGGGGCTAATGTAAAAAAACAACAAAACAAATGTTTCTCTACACGGACATACACTACATCTTTAGGGACACTGCGTAGAGTATTTTTTTGTGGAAAGAAAGAAGGAATAATAAAAAAGAAGAAAGAAGAACGTCTTGTGAGACCCATATTGTAGGAGGGAGGAAACACAGAGGCCGAATAAGAAAAAAAAATACAATTTAACCGGAAATGTTAGCTTCCGGTCTTCTAAAAAGTAACAACTTGTATTGTGTACTCTTTTGTCTAGGAACAATCAATATAAATATGAACTCTTTTATTTAGGTTAATACAACATTTGTAAAATATCAATGGATTTCAAAAATACTTGAAATAAATTCCATTGAGTGAAATGTTCGAAGAAAAATAAATGGGGGTGTAAATTTAACACACACAAAAATGAACAAAGGGAAAAAAGTAATAAAGGCACGCTTGTTGAAAAATTACCAGGCAACGAAAACAGCAAACATCAAACAAATTCCGTACTCATTAGTACAGAGCCTAAACAAAAGTTCATTTTGTTTTCGTGTCATGTAGGAATACCTATTCAAAATGGACGCGACACAAGGGCTTTATTCGACATGCGAAAACTTTCCAAATTTTTTTTCTAAAATAGGCTGGCTGGTATTCGATAACATATAGTTTGGAAATTAAGTCTAGAAATTAAATAAATTGGAACTAAATGTTTTCATTATTATGGCAGCACCGAATTACTCGCTTTACTATGACGTTTCCTATGGCTGTCATGTTATCGCATGTTATGGTCGATTTATTGTATATTTTAAATCTCAGTAGAATATCGCTCATGAAATAATATTGTTATTCATTGTTTGCCTGTGCATTGTTTGAATTTAATTAAAATGAACAAACCAATACGTAGTGATGCAAGAGGTCTTATATACTGCGTTTTTCAACGCTGCCTAGCCGAATATCACGCGAAGAAGCTTCTGTCTAATTTAGAAGATGTTTACAAACGAACTGCAGAAATGACTGGTACATTGTATAGTTTGTTTAATAAATTTCATTAGTATTACAAGATTTATGCCAATTTTCGAGCGATTATAACCATTACAATCTGATTTGAGGTTGTGTTTAAAAATCCGACTTTGACACTCTCATTTGACAGTTCATGTGAAGCCACAAGAAAAAGGGCATAACTCAATTAAAAAAAAAATAATAATAATATGCTACTTCAGTAAACTCATAGAAAAGTAACTTTTTTCTTAATTTTCTCTTTCATTCTTAATGAACTAGAAAAAAAAACTTAACTTACTGTGTTTTTTTAAAATGCCTTCTATAATAATAATGTTTATGATGTTTTTCACACACAGGTAAATCTCAATCAACGGTAAGGCGAATCGTCAAGGAAGGGGAAAAAGCAGATGGAAAATTTGAAATACCGGGAAAACAGAAAACGCGCCCTAAAAAAGAGTTGATTTTGATATTTGAGCCATTCGTCAAAAAAATTTTTTTTTTTTTTTTGTACGTAAAGAAGTCCCAACTTTAAGAACTTTACTAACCGTACTCAAAGAAGACATTGGATTTGATCGTAGCCGGGAATATTTACGAAAAATTTTGCATTCCATCGGCTTTGTTTATAAACGTTGCAACTGTATTTTTAATATTATATTTGTAACTTTGTAATGTTGCATGATAAACGTATAATGCACTTAATTTTCTGACCTTTAATTGTTTGAATAAAAGTTCTGACGAATGTAAGGTTTTTAAAAAAAATATTTTTATTATTAGTTTTTGTGATATGTAAATTGTTTGTGTTTGATTTGTATGTGTACTGCCCCACACTATAATGCCGTATTAATTTTACTTCTATTATTTACTTCTATTAAATTATAGTTTTTTATGCAAAATTTTGGAAAATACGAATACGTTATGAAATATGCATTTTGACCGAATTGTTTTTTTAAACATATATTCATTGTCTTATGAGCCATCTTGGTGTTGTCATTTAAAATCTAAAAAACGATCGCAGCGCCATCATTTATTTTCTACACTTAATTGCCAAACTGTACCTAAGTTCAAGTGGAAAGAGGATTCGAATGCCTTGTTTGACATTCGGAATTTTAATATACCAAAAATGCATCATCTGGACGCCAGGGGGTGCTATTATAATTTTTGAGAGAGGATCTTTTACCGTAACCAAAGCTTATTTTATCAATTGTTTAAACATATTTATCTTATAGCCCAATAACTTTGTTTGAAAAATCTTCCCACTCCTTCTTTATATAGATAGGCACGAAATTATATCAATAAAGATTTTCAAAATGAAACTTCTCTTAGGATTAATTGATTCACCTTTGATATTTGTTGTCATTCATTCGAAACGTTATGCGTCACAGAAAAGCACACAAATATTTTGAATGCCATTAGAAAATCTAATTCAAACCCTTATTATCTCCACACGTCTTCCGTCCCTTGTGTACAGTGTGTCACTGTGTACATGCCTTTACTTCTGTGAATAAAATACAAAATAGTTGATGGTTCCCATTTCTTGGCAGACACGCGATTTAATTTAAGAATTCCTCGTATAAATCACTGCCACCCTTAGAGGAATGTATCAAAAATGTTAAAGCTCATTAACAAACTGCTTTTAGATCTACGTGTGTATAATAAGATAATGTTTACATTTGTAGTTGTGCAATATCATCTTTGTTGTTTTAACATCTTGTATCAGTATAGATTCGCTACCCGATTGGCTTAAAAAAGATTTTATTTTAACACTCCAATACACGCGTGTCATCTCACAGATGACCAGTTCTGTTTTTTCGTCATAAGTTTGATGAAGGGAGGGGAACCTGGTCCCCCGCCCTAGTATTCCCCAAGCTCGCCTAGCTCACTTTTGACAATTTTTTTTTTTTTTTTTTAATTCACTTTTGACAAATAAGTGAACAGTCATCTGACAGATGACACGCGTGTATTTATGTCTCACTAGGGGGCGCGTGTATTGGAGTGTTAATAATAATAAAATAAATACCTCTTCACTAGTTTATCAACTCGTTAAAATATATTTAACTGGTTCCAAAAAAGGTTTGTAAAAACGGAAAATATCCTATAAGCTTTAAAAAATAGTCTGCCCCCTTACTGGCAAAATTCAGCTTCTATCAATTTGACAAAAATATCAGTTTATCACTTTTAATGACATCGTTCCGTCAATTAACCGATGAAGAAACACGTCGAAAAATTATTATGATTTTTCATCTTCAATTTCGCAAAACCATTGATAAAATGCGTATTCAAGTTTTATTTTGTGGAATATTAATTACGCACATTTAGTCTTAACGTAGCATTGTATGTATGTTATATTTGTTAATGAATGACTGTACCAACATGGATCTTATTGCAATGTTGGGTATTATTTATATTAGTTCTGTGGGAGACTTCTAAATAACTTTAGGTTCTTGATAACAAACTGGTTTATTATGAGTTTACGTATTTACAATAATAATACTGCAAGTCACACGATTTTTCTATTCTAGTTGCAAATTGAATCTGTTCCAAAGGCTGGTCAGAGCCAGTCCCGGCGGCACTCGCCTACTGGGGTACCCCTGTCAGCCATCGATTGAAGCACTTTCCTTGCTGGCATCTGACGGCAGCACTTAGAAGCTTTTTCAATACATTACAATATATTAATTATCCATAGCAAAGCAGAGAGTAGGTAGTTGCATTTAGGTAAATGCAAAGTAACGAGTTATTATACATACTTTAGAGCTCGGTGAACTCGGCAAATGTTCACCGTATATGGATGCTGGACACGCGTAAGGCGTGTCTTCTGATTATGCACTAGTGCCGAAGGGATCAATGACGCATGGCGAATGACTCAACGAAATGGTCCCATATGTACCAGTCTGGTAACTGTGTTCACACATACCACGAGCATAACAAGTGAATGTTACCTAACAGAAAGTACCTTACAATTTCCAACATGGTTGCTGGTTCTACAGGTTCTAACGTGTTGTTTAATCTTAATTTAAGGCAGTCAGAGCATCGTTAAGATCTTTGGCTTAGTGCCCAGATATCGTGGGCTTTAAGCTAGAAGCTAGACGAAGGCGTTAAAAAAGCTACAGGTTCAAAACATTTTTGATTAACAACTCTGTCATACATATTTAATTAGCCTTCTCTACGAAAGCTGCATACCCAAAAAGGTAATTTTCATAAAATTAAACCCAAAATGTTACAACATATAGACCAGCGTGTAACAGAAAATAAACATGATTTCAATTAATTTACGTAATGTTGAACTACGTAAGGTTCCTTCCCATCTCTTCTATTCCCTCATCAATCTTTTCATATAAACGATAAATTAATAAATTTTAAATAAATGAAGACAATATAAGCGAATCTCAATCGAAAATCTGGAAACAGAAAAATCAGAAAAACATATTGACACCTCTGGGACTCGAACCCAGGACCTCTTGCTTTCCGGGCAAAAGATAGTTGCCAATAATATATGCGTTAAAGAAAATGAAGATAATATAGGTGGTTCTTAGTCGAAGTATGGTACAGTTAAACATGACCGAATTTCATATCGACACCGTGGCGCAGTGGTTAGCGCTTTGCCCGGAAAGCAAGAGGTCCTGGGTTCGAGTCCCAGAGGTGTCAATATGTTTTTCTGATTTTTCTGTTTCCAGATTTTCAATTGAGATTCGCTTATATTGTCTTCATTTATTTAAATATTACAATTTGATGTTTTACTCATAAAGTTAAAAATTAAAAATAAAATAATAGATTTTATTTCATTAGCAATTTTTTTTAATCCCCAATTGAGGTATGTTTTGAGGCTGAAGATAGTAGGGAGGGGAAGGAAACGGTATAGGGAAGTATCTGGCTATTCAAAACTGGTCACCAAACAAGGCTAAAGCCATTTAAAATAACGTTTCAGTTCTGAATGGTGGTCTTACAATAAAGCGATACTGAGAGTATTTTCCTATCTGGAACGTGCCGCAAATATACTATATATATATATTTTAAATGTGAAATAACACAAATTAATCAAATAAAATTTCATTGGGTTACGAACCAATTCTTAGAATGATTGTTTCCAATAAAAAGGGTAGTTGCCTATGATATGGAAAATAAATTAGTCGAAGATAAAATTTGAAATATGAGATTGGCTATTATGACAGTAGTTTGACAGTAGGGCGCAATGGCGTAATTGGTAAACGCACGCCCCGGATAGACGAGAGGTTCTGGGTTCGAGTCCCAGTTGCGACCATTATCTTTTTCTGTTTTTCTGTATCTTGTTCTCTTTCATATTTTCGTTTAGATTATTATTATTATCTTCTTCTTCAAAGATATATTACATCGGTGTGAATAACCTTCAAAAGTTATAAAAAGAGAATTTTTCTTATAAAAATCAAATAAAATTTATTTTCCCACGCCGAGATTCGACCCTGCAATTTTCAGATTGCGAGTCAATAGCCTTACCCCTCCACCACGCCGGCCGTCAGGACTATTCAGGATAAACCTTTCCAGTAAATTCTACTCAGTGCGAATAATGGTACGGAATTAAGTTTTGTGATTTATTCGGTGTGTGTAGGTACACTAGGTAGTGCTTAGTCTCAATATGTACTTAGTAAAGCACAAAAGGGCATGATTAAGCTGATATCGTTTGTTACGGTTAACTCCGGGATTTTTACTCGCCCGTAGCGCCACCAAATTGGATGGCGTAAACAAACAGCAGTATAATTTAGCCGAGCAAAGAAAAAATGTACATACAAAGGCTGCCTTCTAATTAGCTTCCTTATCAATAATATATTCACAAAAGACCTTTGAAATAGAAAAAAAAATAATGTTAAAAATACAAAGGGACTTGGAATCTTTATTTCGGAGTGGAAGATAATCTCAGTAACGCGCTTTCCAAACATTTCAAAGCAATTTGCTGCATTATATGACTCAAGTTTTATTTATCGACAGGTTTTTCTCAACTTCATTTTTGAGCCTTTCCTTCCCCTCAGCCACACCCTTTAACACCGCAGTGTTCCCATATTGGGGATCAGCCCATAGGTCATCCCAAGTGATTCGTTACGTTTGGTGACTTAGCACGGGGTTCATGGGGTGAGGTTTGTCTCGGTCTTGATGGTAAATGCCTTTGCCCACCTACTGCGCGGCGAGCCGGATCAGGAGAGACTGGTTGAGCGAGACTTTTGAGCCCTCCAGCTGGACTCACTCGACTTTGTATCGCAGTGCGAGGGATGGATTCGTACGTTCGTCACTTCTTAGTTGTCACGTCTGTCTTAGCCCCGCTCAACGTGTGGCGGGCCGGATCAAGTGAGACTGATTGAGGTAAGCCTTTTGACCTTTCCAGTCGGACTTTTCTACCCATTGCCTTGCACCGCAGGTGGAGGGATGGATTCATACGTCCGTCACTCCTGAACACACTGACCCCCAGATTCATAACCACGTAAAAGTAAGTGTACTGTGACCATAACCGGCGTTGGTTTTTAGTTTTTTTAGGGTTTGCAACACTGAGTGGTAGAGGGGGATCTCCTGACCAAAACGAGCATCACAGAAACATTGTAGTACGTAAACTCACTTTGTAGTGTCCAGTTGCGCGAAAGATGTCGGCAAAAAATCCTGTGCTGTGATCCGCTTTTTACTCACGGAAGGAATAACACTCACAAGAAAAAAAGTGAGAATTTCTGAGCTCTATTGTGACTGGAGATGATAGTGGGTAACTCGTTACACGCCTCGGAAAAATACAGTCGTCAAAGTGACGTCACACCAATTCCCCATCTGCCAAAAAATTGAAAACCACAATTTGGGGCAAAACAATCATGGCCTCAATGTTTTGGGAGCGAAAAGGCATCATTTTGGAAAAAAATCTGCCTCAGGTTGAGACCATCAATGCACACCAATATTGTGATACCCGAAAAAACTCAAAAGGAGCATTCAAAATAAAAGAAGGGGATGCTGACCGGAGAAGTGTGCTTGTTTCACGAAAACGTCCATCCTCAAACAGCCTTAGCCACCAAAACGCTCTTGGATTCATTTGGTTGGGATGTTTTGAACAATGAAAATAAATTTTCAACCGACGAGCAGGGGCAGAAAGTCGTTCTGAAGTGGGGGGAAGTAACAGGCGGGAGAATTCTTCGAGGAGGGCATAAAGATACATGTGCCACGTCTCACCACATGCATTGAATGGGATGACAATTATTTGGAAAAATAGTCAACAAGTGTATCAACAATTTCCTGTTTTTTTTTCTAATACACTTTTTTTTAAATAAATAAAAAATTCATTACACTTACTTTCTGAATATGCCTCGTACCTCGGTTCAGAGAAAATTACGCAAACATAATATCTGACTTTGTTTTATATTTTCTTGTAAATATGTAATATTAAAAACAAAAATCGGTTTTATTGCTATTCAGTAATATGTGAAACAAACTACCTTAGTTTTCTTAGTAATTATGAGAAATGCGAAATAATACGAAAACGACCAAAACGACGAATTCCAATGTTTTGATACATGCATTTAATAAATAGGAAACAGGCACGTGTTAAGTGGTCTACGTGAGATTAGAGTAATGCAACGGAACTAATTAAACTCGGATGACGGGTAAGTTATGTATTTACAAAATCCGTCGATATATTGATTAACAATTTACCATTCACATTTTATTAAATAATTTTTTTCATTTGTGTTCTAATGCCAATAACTTCTAGATCTTTTATGAGTCATTTGGATTGCTTACCATGTGGATACTCGTGTCACCTTTGTTAAAATCAAATTGTTTCTTTAGATACGTACGTTTTGTAACAAGAAATAAATAGTGTAGAACAATCCAAACTTATTATTTTTCTTATCTTTACCTGCGGTACCTTACACCTGCGGTAAATGTCATCCACTAGAAAGGCTGGAATCATTAGAAATAAACCGCCTAGCTAAAAAAATAATCAGAATTTATTATTAGAAAAATAATTAGAAGTAATATATGTATGAATTTTGTTTACACAGAGTTCATTATAATATTATTTCAACTGCAATGTAAAACATATACCCTTAGTCTAACATCGCAAATATCATATCAAAATAAAATCAATGTTATCAACAACAACATTAAAATGGGTTGGTAATAATTCATAAAAGGTTTTCCCCAATTAAATATTAAAGTAATCTATTAACCCAAGATAATTAATTATGCCTAATAACCAAATAACTGGAATTTCAGGTCGTTGAAAACGACGTAGTAACAAATATGGGAAAATCCATCCATTTCAATAAAATCCTTGTATACCAACCCTGTCAACCCCCCTCCCCCAAATTTTATCTATGTAAAACATAGTTTAATGAAATATTTGTACCATTCTGAAGATGGCCTTAATAGGTTGAAACCGGTTACGGCCAGAAATAAATAAAGTGGAAAAAAGTTTAAAATCGTTTTAATATATTTTTTTTTTACATGATCTCCACAGAGGAGGCCCTGAGGAAAATAATTTCCCTTAGGGCCTATGTCATCTTTGAGGATGCTGTGTGGAGGGTTTTTTTTAAGGAAAAGGGAAGGAGAGGAGAGTTCTGGGAAGGAAAAGGGTTTAAGGGGTGGGTAGGAATCTGGGGTTCAGTATGTCCCGGTCATCCGCCTCCAAGACCTACACAAACCTCACCCCATGAACCCGGGCACCCCTGCTAAATCACCAAACGTAGCGAACCACTTGGGGTGACCTATGGCAGAGGTGTTGGTTATCCAATAAAGGTTCCCGGGGCGGCGGTACCCATTCCCGCCTCCCAAATTGAATTTAATGTTTTATTTACCCCTTAACATATAAAAGCAAAATATTTTCGAGAGAAACCGTTTAATTATATTTGAGTACATACCGTTGGTATGGAAAATAATGGTCTTATCGGAATTTTTAATTAATCTTCAGAACCCTGCAGATAGTTAAAGGTACCGGGAGAGTAGTGAAGTTTATCGATCCCATTTATTATATCCTATTATATATACTGAATAACAGACTCCCTACTGCTCTCAACCGTCTAAGGCCAGTAAGATTATGGCATCTCCACTTGGGGTATGTTGTGAAGCGGAACGTAGTGGGAAGGAAGGAAGACGAAGGTGGGAAAGTACCTGATACCGGCAGAACCGTTCACCAAACACGGGTAAAGTCATTTCAAGAAACGTTTCAATAGTGAGTGGTGGTATTTCACCAGGGCGATACTGAGAGTATCTACCACTCTGGAACAAGAAACAAATTAGAGTACCATATAAAACCAAATTTGACTTGAGATTTTCACTGCCAATTTTTTGGGTTTTATGCCGTGCCGCACTTCTTCCTTGTTTAGCTAACATTTCGGAGAGTTTCTAGAAGTGATAAACGTAAACGAAAGCGATACACCATCTATATACATACACAATCTACACATCTGAACTGACGGTGGATACTGTAACCCTGTCCGAAACATTGACTAAAGAAGGAGGAAGCACAATACGGAATGATACCTGAAAAATAAATTACCATAAATATACTAAATATTTTCATAAATAATCGCTAATTCACTCAGTGGCGTCATTTTAATTTAGTGAAAATAAATCACTTTGCATATACAACTAGGTATATAAATCAAAATAATCAATTAAAATTTAATTTATATAACTAAAGTTTGGTATAAATAAACAATTATTATCAATGATCACAATTTAATGAATTAAATATACTTGCGCCTGCCGGTATTTGACGATAGTTCCGTAGTCGAAAGCCTTACCCCTCGACCATGAAGATTTAGACTAGGTTTCAATTCGAAAATGTTGTTTTTATGTTTTTTTTCGTTTTATTCTTCAGCTTCCTAACAAAGAAGTTTTGATCCATTTAATCAACCAATGATGTACTTATACTTCGACCTCAAATATTTCGGATTCCGTTAACTTCAGGTAAAACCGCACAACTGTTCTTTAAAACATGCCACAATTTTGTAATTTTGTATTATAAGGTATTGTATTGTGTGTTGTGAAAATAATACACCGGTCTGACTATACTTGTCAACATGGCTTTTTTTTTACATGAGCTCCACACAGGAGGCCCTGAGGAAAATAATTTCCCTCAGGGCCTATGTCATCTTTGGGGATGCTATGTGGAGGGTTTTTTTAAGGAAAAGAAGGAGAGGAGAGTTCTGGGAAGGAAAAGGGTTAAAGGGGTGGGTAGGAATCTGGGGTTCAGAATGTCCTGGTCATCCGCCACCAACACCTAGACAAACCTCACCCCATGAACCCGGGCACCCCTGCTAAATCGCCAAACGTAGCGAACCACTTGGGGTGACCTATGGCAGAGGTGTTGGTTATCCAATAAAGGTTCCCGGGGCGGCGGTACCCATTCCCGCCTCCCAAATTAAAAAAAATATAACTAGAGTAAAATACCAAACGGTTCACAACATAAATATATATACATATTTTTTTTGATAGTCAAAATACCATTTCGGCTGGCCGTTAGTTTTTATGGAGTTTTAGATGAGTTACATTTCCGCGGAAAGAGGCACGTAATAATAACTGCCTTTCGGGAGATATGTTTTTTATTATTTTAACGTGTGGCCGTTATTAACATCCACATATCCATTTTCCCAAAAAGGGATACAAACACGGAAAATATTAAAATGGACTCTGTGGAAATTTGTATTCTAACCCCTTTCCAATGGCTCCCACGGGCGAGGGAAGGGTTGCATGAATTAATGTTTAATTGCATGCATCTATCTTTAAAGTCCATAAACTTCCCAAGTTATGCTTAATTTATTAATGCCCGCTACCTTTTCTCTGGAATCGGACTTACGGAGGAATACTTAAATATTGTTATTCGTTTTATTGACTTACCAATATTTCATGTTGTGCCTTTGGTCGAAAGGCAAGTTTTATCTGAAACAAAAAAAAAATGAATAAGAAAATATTTATAAGAAAATTACTCACAATAAAAGAAACACTAATTTCTACTGGTATTTGAAATTATATTTGTGTTTGTTGTGATTTTGAGTGTTTTTTACATATTTACTGTCACATATTTTGTTTAGATCATTTTAAACACGAATTCCTGCAAGTATGCATGATTATTAATAAATTTAATGTTTTTTGCACATATAAAAAGCAAATAAATCACACAAATCTGACCTCCTATCAGATCACGTCCGTTATCTTGATAACGATCCCACAAAAGATAGAGAATAACTCTTCTGGTTGAGTTATAAAGTTCATACACTCGATTGGTCTTGTTTGTAAAAGTAATTTTTTAGGTTTTTTTTACATTAACTCCACACAGTAGGCCTTGAGGAAAAAAAGCCCCTAAGGGCCTATGTCATCTTTGGGGACGCTGTGTGGAGTGCTTTTTAGGAAAGGAAGAAGAGGATGTTCTGGAAGGAAAAATGTATGAAGTGGGTAATCTGGAGATAGTATGTACAGGAGTGACGGACATATGAATCCATCCATCCCACTGCGGTAAGGCGATGTTCCGGGCGAGTCCTGCTGTAGAGATTAATATTTCTCTCTCAACCAGTTTTTTACCGATCCGGCCTACCACGCAGGCATCGCCACCAGGATCCGGTCAAATCTCACCATGAACCCAGATACCCTTTCTAAGTCATCAAACGTAGCGAACCACTTGGGGTGACCTATGGCAGAGGTATTGGTTATCCAATAGATGGTCCCTGGGGTGGCGGTAGCTATTGCCCCTCCCAAAATGATGCATTATTAGATAAGGATTAATCTTTTCAGCGTAGTATAAAATATTGATATAATTGTAGTAATTATAATGTCGATGTTAAGGTGAGCCTTCAAATATGCTCATTTGACATTAAAATTATATTATTATAAGCAATAATTATCAGCTGGAACACTCATCCACATTGAAAAATCTAGAGAATCCGAGAAAAGATACATGACGCCAATTGGGAGAGCAGCTAACCGGCTATCAGAAGGGCACGGGTTCATGTCCCGTTGGCATCATGTATCTTTTCTCGGAAGATTTTTCAATGTGGATGAGTGTTTCAGGCTGATAATTATTGCTTATAATAATTGTTACCCTTTGTGCTATGCATAAAAGTCTCGTCTTAAACGTTAGTTTAACAATTAAAAATAATAATTAATATTTGACAAGTTTAAGTATTTCCCCAATAAATGAAGACATAATTTGTCTCGACGCCACCTAGCGAGGGATTTAACACTAACAGTGTCTCTCTCGCAAAAATAAAGTTGGTTGTTTTCAGGTGGAAAAATATATTAAGCAGTAATTGTTGAATGAAACACTAGTATATATTGAATCATTTGGCGCTCATAAGATAAGCCGCCATAGCTCAATTGGGAGAGCAGCTGACCGGCAATCAGAAGGGCACGGGTTCATGTCCCGTTGGCGTCCTGTATCTTTTCTCGGAAGATTTTTCAATGTGGATGAGTGTTTCAGGCTGATAATTATTGCTTATAATAATTGTTACCCTTTGTGCTATGCATAAAAATCTTGTCTTAAACGTTAGTTTAACAATTAAAAATAATAACTAAAATTATAT
This sequence comes from Limnephilus rhombicus, assembly GCA_929108145.2. Lineage (NCBI taxonomy): Eukaryota > Metazoa > Arthropoda > Insecta > Trichoptera > Limnephilidae > Limnephilus > Limnephilus rhombicus. The sequence continues at coordinate 15,352,465 of OV815270.1, forward strand.
ATTTGGCTAAATTCAAACATCGATCGCACTTGCTAAGTGAAAACAAACCAATTCGAAATTTCCCATCAGATTTTAATTAAAAAGCTCTTTTAGAGCTCATTCTGTTCTGATTAAATTCAATGTTTTCTCTTGGCGCACAAACAATCAAGATACTCCATTGAAATAGCTTTCGTCGATGAACAATGTTTTTACATTTCTGTCGAAAAGATATTGGTTTTAAAAATTCAAGTAAAATTTAAGAAATTGTTACAGTTTGGTAATAATTTAAGTTGAAAGGAAACTTATATTGCATAAAGTTTTGTTGATGCGTAATATCTGTAACGCCCGTTGAATGCATTATTTATCTTTGGCAAGGTCATCCATACTGTCTATTATTTTTTCATATAAGTACCAATGACCAAGTGAATCAGATACTTGAGTCGGGCCATGTGAAGAGTCGGAATAATAGAAGAGCATGTATGTGACGATGTATGAATGTGAACGAGGCAAGAAGTGTGTGCCAAGATCGATTTGTTTGGCGGTCCGTGCTCTCTACCCACCCCTGCGGGAAACGGCGTGATGGTTAGTTAGTTAGTAAGTTACAACCGATTTTACAATATTTAAATTTAACGTTCATGAAATTGGAAATCTTTTCATTAATAAGTAGGGAAAGGTGATTTTTTATGGACTTAATTTGTATCCTGTGGTAAGATCGTTGATATTGATTGGAGCGTGAAAAGTTCTTCATTTATTAAAAAAAAACAAAATTTCACAAAAAAATAAATTTGTAAGCAATATAAAATACGTACACAAACCAAATAATAAAAATTCTATGTAATTACATTTGTAGAATGTTTTATTTTTAATTAAACATAAAACATTTGTCTAAAGCTAAACATTTCCTCATTTAATTATTATTTGACATTACAAAATCTAATGTTTATTTGAAATCTCGTTATGTATAATAAGCCCATATTTTTATAAAGATATGAGAACATTGATCTAATTTATATATGGGTACATTTACACTTTTCTATTTGAAATTGTAGTGTTGCAATTAATCGTGTTTTGATTTAATCTGTTCATAGATTTTTTACAAGTCCCATGTGCTCTAAAACGTTTATAGCCAATAGGAGTACAGCAAACCCAACTGGGGTACGCAGTGAGGCTGAAGGTAGCGGGGGGAAGTACCTGTCTATTCAGATTTGGTTTTACCAAATAAGGCTTAAGCTATTTAAAGCAACTTTTCATTTAGGAATGGGGATCTTTCATCAGGGCGATACTGAGAGAATTTTCCAATCGATTATACAGATTATCGCCTACAAATGTTGCTAAATATCGACTTAACATTCCAATCAATTCTTATATAATAAAAATACAGAAGAACGTCTTGGTCTCAAGCTGCTGTTCGTCGAGAAATTGAAATTAAAATAGAGAAAATTTGGTTATGTACTGAAAAAATTAGGAAATGATTCCAATGGTAAAATAGAAATTTACTACTATAGCTCTATTGTTAAATTAATGTAATAATAGATATATTGACCATTAGTTGCATTATTTTTCTATATTTATACTTTATAGCACAGCTTCAAACCTTTTTTACCAAAATCATTTGAACAGATCATTATAATTAAACCAATGTGAAAACGAAAATATAGACAAACACCCTGCTAAATTTAGATGCCCGGCCACCAAAAGCTGTACAACGTTCTTTTTCAAACCCAGAGAAGATCTTATAAAAAATGTATAAGTTTTAATAATCATGATCTCTGATGGTTTCCCTGACGTAGCAGTCCTGTTTCAGACTTAGTCTGAAGCCTCCAGCTCTAGAAACGCTCGGAGATGAGTCGGAGTGTTTGCAGAGGTTCCTTTGTTAATCTAAGATTAATGTTTGCCCAAGGGTGCTCGATGTAGAACAACCTCCAAGGGGATTATGATACGCCATGTAAGATGTTGGATGGCGTGTTTGCCCGACCTGGAGACTGGATACGGCCAATCAGCTGCAATTACGTCAAGTACAATCTGCAAGTTGTTATCTGTCATCAGTTATGTCAACAGGCCGGGTTTCGGGTAAACATTATTTACTGTCCCGTATTTACGTGCTCATAACTAGGGTTCTTATTCACGTAATTGAGTATGAGCTGATAGCAGCTTGCAAATGCAAGTAGAAACCCCGTTGTATTAAGACTATTCTCATCTTGTGAAAAGACTTTCTTTAGAAAGACTATTTGCATCTAGTGAAAAAACACTCTCTGGAAAGGACTATTTGCACCTAGTGAAAAGACACTTTTTAGAAAAGACTATTGGTATCTAGTGAAAAGACACTCTTTAGAAAAGACTTCGCATTTGGTTAACATACATTCTAAGAAAATATTATTTGCATCTAGTGAACAGGCACTCTTAAGAAAAGAATATTCGCATCTAGTGAAATGAAACTCTTTAGAAAGACTATTCTTATCTGATGAAAAAACACTCTCTGGAAAGAACTATTTGCACCTAGTGAAAAAACACTCTTTAGAGAAGACTATTCGCTTCTAGTTAACAGACATTCTTAGAAAAGATTTATCATCTAGTAAATAGGCGCCCTTTAGAAAAGACTATTCGCAACTAGTGAAAAGAAACTCTTTAGAAAGACTATTCATATCTAGTGAAAAAACACTCTCCAGAAAGAACTATTTGCACCTAGTGAAAAAACAATCTTTAGAAAAGTAATTCGCATCTAGTTAACATACATGCTTAGAAAAGATTATTTGCATCTAATGAATAGGTACTCATTAGAAAAGACTGTTCGCATCTAGTGAAAATAAACTCTTTAGAAAGACTATTCGTATCTAGTGAAAAAACACTCTCTGGAAAGAACTATTTGCACCTAGTGACAAAACACTCTTTAGAAAAGACTATTCGCATCTAGTGAAAAGACAATCTTTAGAAAAGACTTTTCGCAACTAGTAAACATACATTCTTAGAAAAGTTTATTCGCATCTAGTGAACAGGGTCTCTTTAGAAAAGACTATTCGCATCTAGTGAATAGATTCTCTTTAGAATTAAGACTTCTCGTACCAAGTGAAATAGACACTTCTCGGTATTAAGATTTCAATGGTGACATTGTATGTACAATGTACATCAACTAATACGCAAATAAAAATACAATAAAAGTTATGAATAAAATTGCTTAGAATTTAAGTGTCTTTTTCGAAATTGGAACTGATTATGTAAAGAATTCAGACAAGCGACAAAGTACCTAAATATATACTTTTCCAATTCTATTATTACTATTTACATATTTTAGAACCAACTCTGTACCAACCAACCTAATATCACCAACCTTTAAAGTAAATTTATTAATATTAAGTTCACATATTTCTACTGCATTTATATTCTTAGATTTATTTCTATTTATTTTTATTATGTGTTCTAAAATTAGTAACTATCGCGTTACTTAAGTTAATGATTTTAAAAATTTTTGTTTTGAAAAGTTTTAATTTTCCAAGTACATTTGTTACTTTAATTTTAAATTTTTGCGACCGGTTTCGACACGTCCGTATCATTAACGAGCAAAATTAAAACTAACTTAAAATTATATACAAGTACACAAATTAATTATACTATCATTATACTATCTTTATATTTAATATGTTTTTTTAAGTCTAATTTATACTTTGGGTACTTAGAAATATAGTATTTTGTTTTAATATTACCCACACTCAGGCAGTGCCTTAGTGGGTTTTCATTTCTTGTTCATAATTGTTATTATATATTATGTTATTATATATTATGTTATTATATAATATTTGCTATTATACATTATATGTACAAAGAAATGGGAATAAATAAAGTTAAAAAAAAATAAAAAATTAGTCGGTGGTAGTGGGAGTGGGGAATTAGGTGGAGGGGGAGAACGGTGGGAGGAGTCAAAATTTCATGGAAACATCGTAAGTAGAGGGGATTTACAAGGTGCTATTATTTTATTAACTAAATAATTTTCGATTTAATTTTTTTTGTTAATTTCTAAAGTTTCTAAAGCGCACAAATTAGAATATGAATTTCCATTGCAATGTTTAAACTTAGTTTTTTTCTTTTTTGAAGCCATGACGTGCCTCTATTATTATATGGTTATATAGATTATAGATTGCAAAAAATTAAAATTAAAGTAAAAAACTTACATGGAAAATTAAAACTTTTCAAAACAAAAATGTCTAGAAATTGTTACATAGTCAATGCCCAAGAAAATACAAAAAATAATGATTTTAAGTTTGTAGTTATCTTTGTTTTGTGTTTATTATGTTATTTGAAGTTTATTATTATTTGTATAGTTTATTACCTAACTACCAAGTTAATAAAGTTAATTATTCTGCTATAAGTTTATTATTTAGGTACTTTAAATAATGTCATTTTTTATTATGTTGGCACTACTCCCCAATTCAAACGCTAGAAATCATTTCTCTATTGAGTGCGGCAGTTGAGTAAAAAAAAAACATCGTAATTAGCATCGAACTATCTGTATTTTTTAATGATTTTTATTCATTACCAAATTTATGTATTTTATTAAAATTTATTACTTCATCTTATTGAATTTTGTATTGTAAAATGGGAGTCACAGCACGGGTAAGCCACCCAGTGAGGTTAACATTATTAAATAATTTTGTAATACGTAAGTTACTGTACCAAAATAAATTAATAAATGTAAAAAAAATAATCGAACGAATATTTTTTTTTAAAGAAAAATATTGTAATTTTGATTTTCAAAATTGGAACTGATATATGAAGAATTCAGACTAAAGCGATTCAATTATTAATTCATTCTATTTGTGAAGAAACTCAGAGTTAAATAGTGCAAAATTTTATAATTTAAGAATACATTTGACAACACTGAAATACTAACGCGAAGCTTTTGAACAACGAAAACGGACTTATATTTTAATCCACACCATTCAACATTTTTCTAATAAATACGTGAAAGAAAAGGCAAAGTAACTACTTTGTAACTCTAAATACAATAGCGTCAAAGGTCTCATTCAATATGAATTCGAATGGTCTTTACAGGGGATTTTGGTGACTTAAAGCCTGAACTACCCCTCGAGGGAGAAACTCTGAAGTCCTTTATAGAGCTGCGTAAAAATAACTATACCAGGAGATGCGAGGTACCTAATTGCTAAGCCATAATATAATATGATGTGATAACTTTGGCTGGTTCGTTAGTGTACGAAAAGCTACAAGGGCTCGAATTTATAAAACGTGCAGAAATTTCTGAAATTTTTACTTAGGTTTCCTGAAAAAATAATTTAGTTTTGATAATCTTAAAATTTTGAAAACTTACAAAACAAGAAATTTATGTTATTTATATTGATGTCACCAAATTAAATAAGACCTTTCAACTCCTAGGACCCAAACCCTACAATGTATTTGATTTTTCGTCAAAGACGCAATGTTTGAAGTCTGATCATCCGAAGTAAGTTAAAAATGAACTTACTACGGATACACATACGCTCACATAATACCTCTTTAGGTTAATGGAGAATGAATAATCTCTATAGAGGTTTGATGAGAAAAATGTCGATATCGGCGGCAAGGTCATTCAAACAGGCAATTAAAATGGCGGATTAAGTCTGCGTCACGGAACAAAATTTGTTATTTAATAATGATTGCTACAGCGCTCTAACAAAATCATCGGAGACATTAAATGGTATTTTTTTCTAAGATTTCTGTTTCGCCGATGAGACCATATTATGTACCTATATACAATTATAAAAAAAACACTATTAAAAATATTTTTTTCTTTACCTCTAGTAGATAGGTGCTTTCACTGAAATTCAAACGTTAAAAACGTTAATTTCTTTGGTTAAAAAAAAAACAACCCAAATGCTGGAGTACAAAGTGTGGAATGGTGGGTAAAATAAATACTCGGCTTGCAATTCGAATATTTCGTCTGCTGTAGCTGAACGCGGGTAAATACTGAGTGTTGCGGCATTTTATCAAGCGGAACAATTCCCCGTTGGTGATTGGCGAAAAATATAGTAAAAAAACGAAAAACTAAAATTAAAAATTTCCGAACGTTACCGACGTATGGACTGTATGGATACTAAATGAAAACTTTTTGCTGTGGTATTATTGTATCGTGAACGAGGAATGAATGCTTTGTATATTTATTTTGTACAGATATACGAAATTGTTAAAAGTTAGCACACAACGCTTTGTAAACAGTTTTTTTTTCAGATTTCGTATTGAGCCCTTGTTAGTTTTGGAAAAATTATGTAGATTTTCTGTTGGAAGAACAGGATAGAGTAGGCCTACGCCTTCAAGAAAGTCACACTGTAGTATGAAGATCCATAAAAACCGCATATTGTTCTAGAGTTTGTTTGTTGGTCATAATAAAAACTTGCCACAAAAACCGGTATTCATGTGATTTACCAATTTAAGGAGTGAATTTCATCTTGTATTCCATCTGTGTATTAACGACGCTCGTTTCCCAAAGCACCTATAGTTGAAAGGTAACCGACGAGTTCATCGAAAATCAATTCCTCGAAAGCAAATTCATCGAAAACGAGTTCATCGAAAATCAATTCATTGAAAATCAATTCATCGAATGATCAATTCATCGAATCGTCAATTCATAGAAAAACATTTTTTTTGTAGATATTAGAGCTGTCACAATTAAATACCCAAAAAGGTCTGTTTAACTGAGTTAAATGTGTTTAGCAACTGTCAGTTTCGTAGTGACAATGTATAATTTATAGATTATCTCTTCGATTTCCGATTGTCTGATACTGCAAAAAAGGGATATCTAAGGAACGGTGACCAGACAACTCATAATGAAACCAACTCATAAACAACTCAGAAAGGTCATTAAGAGTGATGATAAAAAAATATTTAAAAATTGGTTAAATAGGTTAAGTTAGGTTAGGTTATGTTAGGTTAGGTTAGGTTAGGTTAGATTAGGTTAGGTTAGGTTAGGTTAGTTTAGGTTGACCAATGCTTTTATTAACTTCTCGGTCCGCTCGGCATTTCTATCAAACATCAACAAAATATATTTTTTCGATGAATTGGCGATTCGATGAATTGATCATTCGATGAATTGGTTTTCGATGAATTGATTTTCGATGAATTGGTTTTCGATGAACTCGTTTTCGATGAATTTGCTTTTGATGAATTGATTTTCGATGAATTGATTTTCGATGAATTCGTTTTCGATGAACTCGTCGTGAACCTAGTTGAAATATCTTTAAAATAGTCAAAGCATTCCCATTTGTCTTTTGTTTTTAACAATTAATTTTAGCCAATTCATTACTTAGTTGGGGGAGTCTCATAGAATCTGAATAGAGTCAAAGGATTTTTCAGGAATCCATTGATTTCAGACAAGCAGTGGCTACGAACATATCAATAGGACTTGTGATTTGTATGGAAAAGTGATGTAAGTCTAGATACTACATAATTAATTGTGGCCTCTATTCAATACGCTCAGCTTCCAGGAAGCTATTTCAGAGCTTTGTATTCAACAGATTCGGAACAGACATTTTTTACGAAACACAAACGTTCACTGAATAGTAGTGAAATTTAATGAAGATAATTTTTTTATTTTTTTTTTTATTTTTATTTTTATTTTATTTGATTTGTAAGAAACAAACAGCTTATATACATACAATAGACATAAAAATATACACGTTAACTGCAGTGAAGCCAAAAGAGTTTCTTATGCTAATATTGTTTCTAGATGGAGTTTTAATTTATCTTAAGCTAAATTTAGACTTAGGAAGGGGGGAGGAAGGGGAGAGGAAGGGGAGAGGAGGGGGGGGGGGGGGAGGGAGAATATAGGATAAGGATATGAGATGCTCTCGATACCTTGCACACCCCGTATCAATCCAATATCGCACGCGTTACTTCTATTCGATACTTCTGAAGGTTTAAATTAAAAATGTCAACGTTGTGAAACAATTCGTTGTATTGAGCACATATTCGAGGAATCGGGGAATTTTTTCTAAAGTTTGTTCTACAAGTGGGCAAATGAAGTAAATTCGATTGTCGGGTAAATCTTGAAGGAATATGGAGTTTTATTAAATTGGTAAGCTCTGGTGAGTCCAGGCCATTGTTTAAAATTTTAAATAATAAAATTTGATCAAAAATTAATCGTCGTGTATGAAGGGAGTTAAAGTGATGAAATTTAATTGAATCGGTGTAATTTAGAAAGTGAAGGTTAAGTTTATAATTTAAGTGTTTAAAAATTTTTTTTTGAATTCTTTCGATCCTAACAATGTGGGCTTGGTAGAAAGGAGTCCAGATCGGTGTGCAGTGTTCTAAGTGTGGGCGGATATACGCGGTGTAAAGGGAATATAGAGTATTTACGTTTCGAAAAGGTTTCGATATGCGAATTATAAACCCCAGCATTTTGTTGGCTTTGTTGATGATATTATTAGTGTGTTGGATAAAGTTTAATTTAGAATCAAGCGTTACCCCAAGGTCCCTGATAGATTCAACTTCGTTGATAAGTGTCCCGTTTAGTGTATAATCAAATGAAATTTTATTTTTATTACGTGTAAATGATATTTTATTACATTTTGAGATATTTATGACTAGTTTAATAATAATAAAAGGTATAAATTTATACTATGTTAATGGATAATTAATTAGAATCGCTTCTTTTATTGGAAGAGACTAAATTTGAATATTGATCATTTTGTTTGTAATTAGACACGCTGTTATATAATTACATGATAATAAACTTGTTCATTGTTCACGTCCCAGGAGGAAACTGTATCGGAGAAGCCAATTTCTGCTTCAAAACCCTCTGAGCTATTGGCATACGAGGGCCCTTTGGAGGCTTGTCAAACAAAAAGCTATAATGTACTGTACTTACACTGTCAAGCCATCAGCATCAAATGTGTTGGGGTACAGAACAGAAGTTCCATATTGTGTGCCAAAATATTGAAGATTAATTACCAAATATTAACAATGAAAATTTTAAAGGCTTCATCCTAAGAAACAAGTCCGAATAAGAGAAATTTTTGCCAACTAGCTCACAATCGGCCTTTAGGATAGTTTATTGATTTTTTGTTTTCTGCTAAAAGTTGATCAGTAAGCTTGATCTATTTATGTTTTGTTCACAATCATAATTATAGATAAACAATATTATAAGATAATTCGACTCGCTGTTACACTGCAAATATGATTTAATATTGCGTACCACTGATATAAATTACAAGATTTTGTTTTTTTTCTGGTCATTGAACAAATCATGGAATATAATGTAATAAACGATGTGGCGGCTTGTCTTATTTATATAGCTGAAAGTTTAATAGCTCATTACGCAGTCAGTTTCATAATGTCGGAGTTCGCCAGCTATGAATTTTCCCTGCGGACAATTGCAGTGATTTTTTTTACCCCTCGAACGATTTAATGAAGCATACATTTTAATGGGTTCCATGACAGTTGATCCGCTGACAATTGCCCCCCTGGGTACTTATACACTTAGCATGATCAGAAAGTATAAGTGTACTGTGACTTGAAAACTTGGTCTTAGCAGGCCTCAAAAGGCCTTTTTGAGGCCTGCTAAGACCAAGTTTCCTCTGGAAACAGATGGAGTATACAAACTCAGCTGTTCTGGATGTGACAAGGATTGTGTAGGCCAAACAGAGCGGACGATTTCCAAATGGATATCAGAACACTTCCGTGCCTGTAAACTTGGCCACCATGACAAATCGGCAATCGTCGAGCACTCAATCGAAACCGGCCATTACTTTGGATTTGTCCCCGAGGTCCTGGGAAGACCCAAAACTCATAGAGCACGCCTGATTACGGAGGCAATTGAAATTCACAAAAATCCTATAAATATTAATAGAGACGATGGAGCTAAGCTCAATAGTTCTTGGTATACGGTAATTGACGGTTACATCAAGGCTAAACACAAAAAAACATGTTGAAGTATATTGTAGCGCCAGCTCGTAGAGGAGTGGAGCTGGCGACACGGTATCGCTCCTAAGTAGATAAGTACAAACATCACCCCTAACTATTACACATCTGCCCTGATGATGGACACTGCAACGCTGTCCGAAACGTTGGCTAAAGAAGGAGGTAGCGCGACACGGCATAATACCCCAAAAGCTAATAACAAAAATTAAATAATTACACAAAATATAACTAAGTGACCGCGAAGGAATGTGCAGAGAGGAGGTACCGCCGAATAACAAAAGTATAAAACATATTTTCATTCAAATGCGTCAAGGAAAAATATGTTTCTCTATATTTTTTTTGATGTTTTTTTTAAAGAAAGATAAACATTCTCGGATTACGAATAACCCAACAATATTTTAAAATCTCCTACTACCACCACAGTAAGCGGAAAATGTTGCTTGTGTCGTGATGGAGGACTTAGCCAGCCGAGGAATCAAACACGCGACGCCCGGATGGGACCCAAACGCGATGCCCACTCATCCACTGACCGGTCAATACTGTGTATACCAGCGTATAAGTTCAAAAAATCGACACTGTTTATAAATTCATTTGATATCCATACCAACTTATTATTAAGGGTATTTTTGAAGTCAATTTCACGTTTGAAATTGGTAAATAATGCGCAAAAAAATTGTAATTTCACAATAATTATCATTTCGGGGGATCAACTGTCTGCGGATCAACAGTCGGGTCACGGTTTTATTGCCATAGCAATATACATGAGAATTTAACTAGACAATGTTCGTCAGCGGAAGTCTAAAAAAGTGTGAAAGATCGTAAATCTGAGAGAATTGGATATTAAATCCACTCAAATATTTTGTCTTCTGATTATTTTTTACTGGATTAACAAAGATATTAAAATATGGATAATCCGGCTTAGATTTAACTATGGATCCCCTTTGTTCTTGGCAGAAATGTTTTTTGAGCAAACAAATTTACATTTGGAAGTTTACAGGGAAGAACTTTCTAATCAGCCAACGACCAAATCCTTCAAAGTCGTGGAATGAAACCATTTCAATTTTATTGATTCAGGAAAACGTATTTAGTAACACGTCTTTATTAGCAGGCTGAAGGAAGACTATTCCTTCTTCTAATGAAATATTGAATCAATGATAATTAATTATGTCGATTCAGTGAAGTTTTAAATTATTACGATGCGTTGTTTATAACTTTTAAATCAGTTCCTAGATACACAAATTCAACTGTGTAATATAATTTTAAAAAGGTTTTGTTTTCCTTCGTTGATTCATTACAATAAATGGGTCAAATATATAATATTTCAAAACAACACCGAAAATTCAAATATGTTAAAGAAGAAAATAATACTAATAAATCTAAACGAAATATGAATCGGAACCAGACATAGAAAAATAAAAACGGTAGCAATTGGGAATCGAACCTCAATCGAATCTCTTACTGGGACATAGCACCTTAACCAACCAGTAGGGGTAGAGGCGTGGCTAGGGATTAATGAGGAGTGGGTGGGGGAACATATCCATGATTGAGCTTAAAGATAATATTTTTTGTTTCTTGATAATGGTTTCATTATTTTTAAAGGATTATTAATTTATTTCCAAGGCTTCTAAGTTATCTAAGCGTTTTCCTTTATGGCTAATATGAAGAATATTTTTCCCAGTATTTTTTTCAAAACTATGGTTATTTTCAATGATATGGTTAGCGAACTCAGAAAAATTATTATTATTAAAACTTCAAATGTTCTTTGATTCTGATTTCAAAATTACGAGTTGTTTTTCCAATATTAAATGAGGAACAGTCATTACATGTGACGCCGGCATAGTCCAGCGGTAAGGCTCTTGACGCGCACTCCATAGGTCGCGGGATCGAATAAATTTTAATTGGTTAATTTGTGTTATTCACAATTTATTTATACAAAATAATAAATGATATATTTGCGGCACGTTACAGAGTGGAAGATACTCTCAGTATCGCCCTGGTGTAAAACCACCATTCAGAATTGAAACGTTGCTTGAAATGGCTTTAGCCGTGTTTGGTGACCAGATCTAAATAGCCAGGTACTTTCCCACCTTCCTCTTCCCTATCTCCTTCCCCTCCCCACTACTTCATACCCCAATTGGGGATGCCATAGTCCCACTGGCTCCAGACGGGAGCAGTTGGGACTCTTGTGCGGTATTCATGTAAAAAAAAACAAAAAGTTGATATATTCCAGAATTAATCAGTTTATGGTCTTTATCTTTAGCGTTCCTCAAAAAATTACAGATATTATTTCTTGTACAAAAAGCTGGTTTAATATTAGAAGGGAGATTTTTGCAACATTGAACTGAAAAAATATTAATATATAAAATTTTACGCCATTCTTTATCATTATTATTATATTTGTATAGATATTTATTTTTTGAATTGAATGAAAATTAAGTTTTATTTTTTAAGATGTTATCAATTAAACATGGTTCTAATTCGTTATTTACAGCACTTTCCGAAACCGGTCGGCTTTAAACCGATCCGGTAGATGTCACACATCTACTGGTTCAAACAATGTAACATTGTTTCATTTATCTTTAGCGGATAACCAAAAAGTTACAGATAGCTACATTCAAAAGTAGAATATGGATACAATTATCCAAGACACTATCTATGTATATAGTATTTAGTTCGAGACGAATTTTGCAATCATACACAAAGATAATAATAAAAATATGTGTTGAGAAAATTAAGATGATGTTGGTTGTTCTTATTCGAAGTACGATGCAGTTAAATATGACCGAAAGGGTCCCATTAGATAAGTCTCACTAAGGTCCTGGGTTCAATTCCTATATGCGGCGGAATCTTTTTCTGATTTTTCTGTTCAAATTTTCTATTGAGAATTATATCCAAATATTAAAAAGTTATTCCAATAAAAATCAGACTTCATTGTTTAGTTTTTTAGGTAAATAAAAAGTACAAGTAAAAAATATCTGATTAATCGTTTCTGGAAAATAATAACATTCAATTGATTCATTAATTTGTATTGAAACTCGGGAAATTGGTTTTATGAAGCCTGCTTGTTTTATAAGGGGCCCACACCGTCCGGGGGTCTAGGACAAAATCATGTTGTAATTATTGGAGTGAGACTCAAACCTCAATGGCTTTCGTGCACATTGTTTACGGGTGATTCAGATGTCCCTTTAAAGGGCCTTGTTAGATTGGTAACCACAGGCATGGCAAGGGTACCCATTGTCTGATTGTCGAACCCTCGGAACTCACACCCTCCTGTAAAATGTAAATTGCGATTTACTGAAAATTAAACTTTCACTTTACCCCACGTAATGGTTTCACCGCAGTTGGACAGTTTTTTATTCGGTACCGCAAAACAAGTTTCATTGCTCGAAGCACATGGGACTACAACATCCTAAATTTTGTTGAAGATTGTACCGGAGATAGTAGAGGAGGGAAATGTATGGGAATAAATTATTATTATGGTCACTGAGCAAAGCAAAGGATATATCAAGGACTACTTTTTTGGTGACATCTCAACAGTGCAATTTGGATAACGTATTTTTTTCTATAGACAAAGCGCTAATTTACATTATTTTCACACATTGAATAAATTCCAACGGTGAATATAGGAACGTTCGCGACCTTTCTAGAACGGCCGAGTTTTAACGGCAGGCAAGCGGTACTGGGTCGACGAATACACGCATACAGGTAGGACTGCAGACACTGCTATAACGTTCGACGTTAGTACCCTGCGAAAAATGTTAAATGATGAAAAGCATACGTACTAATTTTGTTTGTCTCTGAGTTGTGAAATATTTCTGCGTTTTCCTGCGTGATGAAAATCAACGTAATTAAAATTATTTTGAAATTTTGGTACTAATAAGTAAAAATCATACCAGACAGGTAGTAAATCAGATTGTATTACAAACTTTATTAATATAATAATTCTATATTTAAAATGTGTGTGTCTTTTGTTTAAATGTTTGGTGGATGATAAGTATACTCGAATTATGAAGAAAATTGTAATTAGTATTTGTTTTAAAGGCAATGATCCTGAAGCAAATATTTTAGATAATATTTTAGCTTAACAAATCCTACATTTTTTTAATTGCCAATGTCATCTCAGGTGATGAGTCTTTTTCAGAAAAGGAAGGAGACGAAGTTCCGGGAAGGAAGCATGTATGAAAGGTTGGTAGGAATCTAGGGGTCAGCGTATCCAGGAGTGACGTATGAATCAATCCTTTCAACTGCGGTGCAAGGCGATGGGTCAAGAGAGTTCAGCTGGAGAGGTCAAACGGCCTTCCTCTACCGGTTTCTCTCAATTCGGTTAGCCACGCGATAGGTGTGCAGACACATCCGTTACCAAGACATGGACAAACCTCACCCCATGAACCCGGGATAACCTACGACACCAAATATTATCACGAACGATATGCTACGTTCAAAATAGGAATTCCGGAAAAAAGCTTCCTTTTTTTCCTGGACCCCACGATCTTGCCTGAAAACGTGGCCTTCAACGAATGGTCATTTTGGAGGCCACGATCTCAAACCAAGACGGTAGGCACCAACACACACGAAAACAAACATTAGTGGAATCTATCAAAACGTTAGAAGTTTAAATAATAAAATTTAGATTTTATGACTAATATAATGTCCCAGAAACTACTTCTGGTAGCTCTTACTGATTAACATTAATAATGGTTAACTTCGGGCACCTATTCGTCGGAGCTATTCAAAAATCTACACCATGTCTACAGGAAGGATAGAGGCAGTCGCGGAGGAGGGACACTCCTGGCTCTCCGAGCTGACAGCCACTCTCACGCCGAAAGACTGGATAACTTGGAAACCCAAGGTGAAGACTTGTGGGTGAAAGTAACACACAAAAATGTCATCATCTACATATGTGTAGTACATTTTTCTCAAAATACAAAATCGGAACAATATCAATTATTTTATGTCAAAATTTTAAGTGAAAGTGTAAAATTACAATAAAAAATATTTTTATTTTTGGTGATTTCAACTTTTCGTCAGGGAAAAACTCGAGTGATATTTACGATTATTTTAGCTACTTACTCAATCGTCGTCAGTATCTCAGTTACGGACACCAGCTTTCTCACGGATACAAAACTAACTCCGGGATTCCCCAGGGATCGAATCTAGGACCGCTCTTCTTTCTTTTATTCATTAATGATATAGGCAAGACCATTAACCGCTCAGAATATCTCCTCTTCGTTGACGATATTAAACTTTTCAGAGCTATTAAAAGACATATAGATTCCATTATTCTGCAGAAAGATCTTGATTCTCTTGTCAAACGGTCGGAATTGAATAACTAACCAAATGCAGTGTCGTCACATTTACAAGATCCCAAGACGCATTTCCCATACCATAAATAAAATTATACCAACACGCAAAAACGAGATTCGAGACCTTGGCGTGATTTTTGAAGCAAATCTCTCTTTCAAATCTCACAGACATTGTCTACCGCGCCAACAAAATGCTCCTATTTGTTCTTCTTAATGCGAGATAATTTACTAATGGAATTGCAATACGAAGAACATATGAAGCTCTTGCCCGCAGCATCCCGGAATACAGCTCCATTGTTTGGGCCCTGGTTAGGCATTACAATATATTTATTTTGTTTGTTCTAATATTTAAATAAATCTATTTATATCACAAGGATGGTAGTTAGGTAGGTACTCTTTGGATTTAACAGAGACACCTGATGGTTTGAAAATAGAATTCAAACAAGTAAATAACTGACTTCATCTGTTTTATGGAAAATTTTCTTCTTGTTTACTGTGAAAACTTATGAGTTTTGTATTAATTGACAAATATCATCTCTTGTGCAAGTTTCAAGTCACAAAAGGAATTACAGATCTGAATTTTAAGCGGATAAGATTACGGAGGCCTCCAAGCTGCATATAACTACAAAACAAGGTTTGTGAATCTGTTATTTTCCCTGGAGTTGTCTGATTGTCATTCCTTGTGATATTTTGTTCGCAGAAGTAGATTTTCATAATCATATCTTTGGGTATTAAGCCCAGAGGGTCTGGGGTGATTTACACACCTCAGGCTCACATATTATAATGCAGGCCCCCTCTGAACAAAACCATATCCTAGAAATAGAAAGTGTACAAAAAAGGTTTATGCGATACCTATATATGAGGGAATATACATACTACTCATTCCTGTATCCATCGTTGTTCTTAACAGGAATGCTCGATCTTAACACCTTAGAAGCCCGCCGAAAAATATATTTGGGGAAACATTTTTTTAAACTGATCTCCGGTACTGTACTGAATCCACCTATGTTGAAGAAGATTAACCTATATTTCCCTAACGCGTATACTCGTGGGAGATCCCACGCACTTTTTATTCTCCGAAAGCGAGAACTTCATACTTCCAGAATGCCCCATTAAACAGAGCAATTTAACTGCTTAACTATTCTGTATTGAGCATTGACATCTTCAATGTTACCTATAGAGAGTTCAGTAACTATCTTTTGACATACGTCTCAACATAGTGAAACTGCCCCCTTGGACTTTTCTTTTCTCTTAAATTTTGTAATCTTCTTCGTAATAATTTGGTGTATAACTGTTTTATGGAGAACCTGAAAAAATAAATCAATAAATAATAAATGAGTCACCAAACATAGCGAACCAATTGGGGTGACCTATGGCAGAGGTGTTAGTAATTCAATAAATGGTTCTCGGGGCAGCGGTACGCATTTCCGCCTCCCGAAGTGTACAATAATAATTGTAAAACATTTGCAATTTATCCTCATTAGAATTAGAACATGCGATTCCTGTACCTACGTTCAAGAGTCAAGTATCTAATTTTCTGATCTATTGTTCTTCCGGATGTCAAGCTATCTTCTAAAACTATTATTAATGTACCTAGAACAAGACTCAATTTTATACTGCTTGAAACTTAAGTCATACGTGTTATAAATGAACAAAATATGAATAAAAAAACTGTTTACTTTTCCATCGACCGTAAAAATATAAACATATTGTGTTAACAGTCTCCCCCCGCACCACGTAACACGACCCAAGCCAATATCAAATAGGTCTAATCTGTACATAATCTTCTTGTACGTGTCTCTATTTCTTCACGTGATAGATCTGAAAGAAATAAGTTTCCTTATGTTTCGTATTTTCCCCACGTATGGGATGTCACCATTACCGCCGTGAACCGGAGAAATCATTCCATACTAAACCACGTTCAAATCTAGTCAGATTTACATACATTACATTATTATTTTATTTTTACATTGACTCCACACAGGGCCCCGAGGGAAATTATTTTTCGCTATTGTGCATATATGGGGATGCTGTATGGAGGGTCCTCTTGGAATGTAAGGAATGAACCGGGATCTTGAAGATAACCGTGTTCTAGGAGGAAGAAATCATCGGCAAATCGTTCCACTCGTATGACCCTTAGGCCGGTTACACTGCTCGACCGACGGTCGGTGCGTACGTCGGTCGCGCTTGTCATTTGTATGAAAATTCCTAAATCGTTCAGTGCAGGACCGACCGTACGCATGCGTATATCGCTACGCAATACGTACGAGAATCGTCGGTCGAGCGCGTGCGCATGCAGACCGTCGGTCGACCGACGAGCTAGAAATGCTCTCTGGGCGACGATCGGGTGTACGTGATATCTACGTCTTCTGTTTCTAATACGTCTACGAAGATCATAAGCAGCTATTAATTAATTAATTTAGCGTACGACGTCCGGTCAGCTTGTTGATCAATCGTGAACTGACGGTACGCACCGACGGTCGGTCGGTGGTATGCGATTGTCAGGACCGACCGTACGCATGCGTATCGTCAGGACCGACCGTAGGCACCGACCGTCGGTCGAGCACTGTAACCGGCCTTACTAATGTGCCAAAGTCAATAGTTTACAAATGTTGGGCACGCGTTTAACGTGTTTTCCGACTGTTTACCGGTGTCGAAGGAATCAATGACGCTGGTTCCATTAAAATACCGGTAGAACAATGACATCATTCTCTCCTGACGCACGCCCATGAAAATATTGCAATCCTTTTGTTAAGATAGCAGAATCTATTAAACGGGCTGCCTTTTCTGCACGAGTGAAGGGTTTTTTCAGGTATTTTGGGGCTCCAGACCAGATTTGACTACCAGAATCAACCACAGGCCGCAAGTTGATTTTATCAGGGTTGGAAGTTGTGTATTATTACAGTATCTCCGGGCCCTGGACAGTATGTACGCCCAGCTTACTTAGAGTTACACCAAAAATATGTATCAATTGAAAGTTTTTTTGTTAATTGTAGATGTAAGTGAATTATCGGAATAAGAAACCACATAATGGCTTATCTGTTACTAGGAATAAAACAGGTTTGCTGGTTGAATCGTGAACAATCATTTTTCAAAAAAAGTTAAATAAATTTAATAGTTATTTTTAATTGTTAAACTAACGTTTAAGACAAGATTTTTATGCATAGCACAAAGGGTAACAATTATTATAAGCAATAATTATCAGCCTGAAATACTCATCCACATTGAAAAATCTCCCGAGAAAAAATACATGACGCCAACGGGACTTGAACCCGTGCCCTTCTGATTGCCGGTCAGCTGCTCTCCCAATTGAGCTATGGCGGCTTATCTTATACCCGCCAAATGATTCAATTAATACTAGTGTTTCATTCAATAATTACTGAATAAGTAAGAAGTAAGAAAATATAATAAGCAGTAATTGTTGAATGAAACACTAGTATATATTGAATCATTTGGCGGGTATAAGATAAGCCGCCATAGCTCAATTGGGAGAGCAGCTGCCCGGCAATCAGAAGGGCACGGGTTCAAGTCCCGTTGGCGTCATGTATTTTTTCTCGGGAGATTTTTCAATGTGGATGAGTGTTTCAGGCTGATAATTATTGCTTATAATAATTGTTAAATTTAATAGCATGGCTTCCACAAATCATGATGAACACAGTATATTTACGGTAATCTTCACCACTTATTAAGAAAGACCATTTCACCTTTCTAGCCGGACTCTCTCGACACATCGTCTTGCAAAGCAGTGGGAAGATGGATTCAACGTCTGTCATTCCTGGACCTCAGAATCCTACCCGCCCCTCATCTCCTTCTTTTCCTTAGGACTCTCCACATAGTGTCCCCAAAGATGACACAGGCCCTGAAGGAAATTTTCCTCAGGGTCTCCTGCGTGGAGCTAATGTAAAAAAGTGCTCCAACGTTGATCTTTAAACTTTTTCTCCTTCAAAATAAAATGTTTTCGATATAGGGAAAATATTTAATTGGCTTTATGTGATCTTGTAATATTTTTTAAACACATACTTAAGCATTGTTTTGAAAGCATTAAAATAATATTCCCCATAAAAATGCTTCTTAAAAGTTAAGTCTCCGATACCATATTTGCTCTGGGGTTTTATAATAAACAATCAGACAATTTAAGCAAAGGAAAACGAAAAAAAACCCTTTTAATCTTTTATTAACAGCTGCAACCATTTTTGAGAGGGTTCCATAGCATTGGCGCGTTTTTTACGGTTTTGGTATATTCCCAAACAAAAAGTTTTATTGTGCTTTATTTTTGGAGGAAATACATTTTTTTTCACTCCGTCTGCTATCTTGAGATTACTTTTGCTGGGCGGAACCTTTTTGCATTTCTTTTTTCCTCCCATAGAACTGAGGTTGAAATGTGTAAATATTTTTCAATACTATTTTTTTTAATTATTTTTAATTTATAAACTAACGTTTAGACAAGATTTTTATGCATAGCACAAAGGGTAACAATTATTATAAGCAATAATTATCAGCCTGAAACACTCATCAACATTGAAAAATCTTCCGAGAAAAGATACTTGCCGCCAACGGGACTTGAACACGTGTCCTTCTGATTGCCGGTCAGCTGCTCTTGACCA
The DNA here is from genome assembly GCA_929108145.2 of Limnephilus rhombicus. Taxonomy (NCBI): domain Eukaryota; kingdom Metazoa; phylum Arthropoda; class Insecta; order Trichoptera; family Limnephilidae; genus Limnephilus; species Limnephilus rhombicus. Next base: position 15,372,251 of record OV815270.1, read on the forward strand.
CTGAGCTATGGGGACTTATCAAATACCCGCCAAATAATTCAATATATACAAGTGTTTCATTAAAAAATTACTGCTTATTATATTTTTTCCACCTGAAAACAACCAACTTTATTTTTGCGAGAGAGACATTGTAAGTGTTAAATCCCTCGCTAGGTGGCGTCGAGATAAATTATGACTACATTTATTGGGGAAATACTTTTTATAAATTAAAAATAATAATTAATATTTGACAAGTTTAAGTTATTTCCCCAATAAATGTAGTCATAATTTATCTCGACGCCACCTAATATTTCGTTGGGTAAGATAGAAGATCCCCGAAATTTCATCTGGTCTTCGCTAAGCTCTAAGTTTTTATTTTTCCATAAAATATTTGTCTTAGGAGCACGTGAACTTCTTGAAGTAGTAGTTGAACTGGTACTCGGTATTGGAACACCAGGCGGTATCTCACATTGCGCAACTGTAGTGCTGATATTGTCCCCCAAGTTTGGTCACAAGATATTGTTGTCCTGTTCTTCTGGGTCTGGTACTTCTGGTTCCTCATCCGAATCTTCGCGTAAATTCTGCCAATTCCGTTCCAATATGTACGATGGATCAGCTACTTCCTCGTCATCTGAGTAGTCTAAGCCATATCACTATCTTGCCAATGGTCCAGAATATTTTCCAATTCTTAAGTCATCAAAGATGGAAGCTTGGCACCTAAACGTGGAAGCTTCGAACTCATAATGAGACTGAAAGAAAAAAACATACTTTCTAGAAACAAACTAATGGATTATAATAGTTCAGCGCAATGATGCATTACTGCATCATATCAAAAGTGTAGCTTATCCCCGTAAATAAAGTAAAATTCATTGAAAATACATCAAATTGATAAAAAAATAAGCACTTACTGTTACTTCAGCATAATTTCACGGCGATATTTTCAATATCAGTAACAAAAACAAACGATTAAACACGCGTGCGAACTACACAAACCGGTTATCACAAGTTTTTATATTCAAATGACCACAAAATGTCAAGTAGCGCCATCTAGTATAAATAAAACAAACTAATTCGTAAGAAAGCTTTGCTGTGGGTATGCGACACTGCGCTAAATGGTATTTTTTTGTTTCTTTAAACAATCGAAGGTGTTCGAATGGTATGATGCAGATCTGCAATTCAGCGCCGTAAAGGGTTAAATAATTATGTAGCTTAGGTATTCAACAAATTAAAATAATGGACATTTTAGAGTACTTTCAGATACCTAAATCTATTACAGGCACTTCTCAGTCGCTCTTACTACCCAGAATACATAGTGATACGGTGAAAAGGATAATTGCACACCACGCTGATAATACCTAAATAAAACCATCAAAATCGATGTTTTCAATTCCTCATTTTTATCCTCCAACATTGGACCGATTTTTGAGATTTTTTTACAATCTGTATAAGAAGAAAATACTCTATGTCTGCAAGTTTTGCTTTTTTTTAAAATAGAATGTCTAGTTTGTATACTGAACGTCTGTTGTTGGCGTTTAAATCAGACAATTTTAACTCCTATAAGAATCCGATATACTTAAAAAAATTGCAGTAGGAACAAAAAGCGACCTCTTTTCCTCTTAACCTCAGATTTAAATTGATAATTTTAATCAAATATAAGTTAACCACAAATTAGAGTAAAGCTTTTCGATCTTAAATGATGTAATTTCACCATTTGTACGAAACCATCATATTGATGTCATTTTAAAACGGTGGTTTAACGATGCGTGCCAAAATGAAAGGATAATAATGTGTTCAGAAGGATCGTGTTCATGATTTTCCACCTGTAGTTCAGTATCTACCGCTGACATTTGTGATGAGTTTACTGGTCTACAAAACCGCAGTTGTGGTAACACAATATCATGATTTTCCTGTTGGGGCAAGTACATAATTTTCTCCATGTCGGTATAAATACTAACGCAGACCCGCAACAAACCATTGTAAAATCAGTCTCTAGATCTGTCTAGGATAGTCTAAATTCTTCTAAAATTAGTTCCAGTCTTGAAAATGACAGTTAAAATAGTAATAATAGATAGTAACTTTATTGAATTTTTCACACAATGAGTTCCAATTTTAGCTTAATGTAATCGACGACATCCGTAAGATAATCGAGTGTGTATTAATATTCAACTATTCTATTAAATTATTTACGTAAATCAAATAAAGTGATATGTTTTAATTTATTAACTACTGAACTTCCGTGAGGCTAGTTATGAATCAAACTCGATTTTGATGAGTTGAACTCACCGAATAAAATTGATTATTCGCGCAATGCGTTCTCGCTTTATAAAACGTGCACACAAAATTGATTAACACGCTTCCGACGTGTAACGGTTGCAACCGTAATTAAATCGTATCAGGTAGACGAATTAAGTGTTTATACATCCACATTGTGGGTGTATAAAACTTCCACATGATTGAATCAAACTAAAGTAATCAATAGAAGCAATAACTTTAGTAATCAATACAGATTTCTTAATTAAGTTAGTTTGCTCGATTGAAAGATTAAAAAAACCTTATTAACCAACACGCCGTTTCTCCGTAGAGGTACTCTGAAATGATGATTCGCCACATAATTCTGTGTTGCCTTATACTCCTTGCTTCATTCATATTCACATAGCATCTCATACTCACTCTTCTTCTTAATATTTCTATTTTTGAGAGTGATATTTCATGGTGGAATTCCATAATAATATATTATAATAAAACGAATATAAAACTTTATTCCACTTAATTTTATTGGACCGTAACCGGTTTCAGCTCGTCAAAGCCATCTTCAGACTGGTACAAATATTTCCTAGTCTACGGTTTATATACACAACATATTGGGGAGGAGGAGGGGGGTGGTCTACAAGGATTTTAATCAATTACAATAATTATATTTGTTGCTAAGTCATTTTAGACTATCGAATTTCTAAATATTTTGGTTATTCCAGTAAGCTAATTACATAGGGTTTGCAGCTCACTTCAATGATGATTAGGGAAAAACCTTACTATTTATATTTTTTTTTGCTTTTTGAAGGGATACGTGTTTACATTGGAGTTGATGTAAACACGTATCCCTTCAAAAAGCAAAAAAAAAACCAAACTTCATAAATATAATAACGATTTGACAATAAAATTAGGTCATTAGTAACTCATATTACTTGTAAGGTTTTTCCCTAATCATCATTGAAGTGAGCTGCAAACCCTATGTAATTAGCTTACTGGAATAACCAAAATATTTAGAAATTCGATAGTCTAAAATGACTTAGCAACAAATATAATTATTGTAATTGATTAAAATCCTTGTAGACCACCCCCCTCCTCCTCCCCAATGTGTTGTGTATATAAACCGTAGACTAGGAAATATTTGTACCAGTCTGAAGATGGCTTTGACGAGCTGAAACCGGTTACGGTCCAATAAAATTAAGTGGAATAAAGTTTTATATTCGTTTTATTATAATACACTCTTCTTCTATTCTGACTCTTGACATGATCCGACTAAGTATTAGATTCAATTGACTGTGTTTAATTCCATGTCCTCCTCGGGCGTCCCGATATTTTTTACCGTTCACTTTCTCGTTATACTGGTATATAATATACTCGTATATAATCTACGATTCACTTTGCCGTTATGTATGCAGACGTATTATCAAAAAAAAATTGAAATGTCTAAACATTCCTTATTTATTTTCAGTAATTTAAAAAAAATTAATGACGGCCACTGTGATTACGCGGTTTGTATTGAATTTCGAGGTCGCGGCTCTAATACCAAGTAAAATTTTTTCTCTCACCATTTATTCATTTTAAATAATATAATAAAGGATATTTGCAATACGTTACAGAGTGTTAGATATATTCTGCATCACCCTGGAGGAAGTCCACAATGCAGAACCGAAACGTTGCTTGAAATGACTTTAGACCAGTTTGGTGACCAGATCTAAATAGACGGCACATTCACACGCACAACTTCAGCTCAAAACATTCCCCAATTAGGGAAGCCATAGTATCACTGGCTCCAGAAGGTTGGGAGCAGCCAATGCCGGATTAAGACTACTAGATGCCCTAAGCAATTTACGCCTGTGGGCCGTCTATCCATGAGTAAACCAGTACGGGTCTTAAAAAAAGTATTTAATACAGCGAGATAGATCATTACGCACCTTAAAACATGTATGAAGGAGGAAAGAGATATATGGAGTAGGTATTACATACAATAAAAATCAAAGTATTTTTTTAATTTCTTTATTGAAATGCGACTTGCTATTTTTTCGTTTATTTATATTATTTGTTAGATTCGCGGAAAATAGATGTAAAGGTCGAAAAAAGGACACTGAATTGCAGTCGGCTGACTATTCGATTGGTCCCCAAGCAGCCAATCGAATTCATTTTAGTTATAGAGGCTTAGTGTGTTATGGAGGTCACCAATTATTAATGATGATTAATAATTAACATTAATGATGTGTTATGTGTTTTAAAGTGTGTAAAGGGTGTGGTAAATCAAAAAAGTAAGATGTCAGTACATTACTTACAGAACAATTTACAACTTACACATAATTCCTCTATATTTAAATATTACCAATAATAATAATGTGAAGGGCGAACAAACACGATATGCAAGTGAGTCTTGACCGGGAGCTTAAAACAGAATGATCGTCAAGTTTTTGATGCGGCGCGGAGAAAGTTCTTGTGACTTGAAAATGAATTCGATTAGCTGCTTGGGGACCAATCGAATAGCCAGCCGACTGCAATTCAGTGTCCTTTGTTCGACCTCCACATCTATTTTCCGCGAATCTAATGCCCGAAAAAATAGCAAGTCGCATTTCAATAAAGAAATTAAAAAAATACTTTGATTTTTATTGTATGTAATACCTACTCCACATATCTCTTTCCTCCTTCATCAGGCATACAAATATACGGTGGGCTGTGTCCATATTAGGGAACGCTGATTCAATTTCATCATCGTGAATTATTTTGTACAATTGTGCTGAGTTTGATGTGAACTTGTGCCCAAGCAATTCACTGGAACTTACTTATTTTTTATGACATGAATGACTCTGTTGAATTTCGGTTCCTAAATCGCTATTCAGGTCTTGTGGATATGTGTTTACTAAATTTCTACAATGCGGACTGTATTCTGAAGTTCGATCGGGACACATACATAATTTGATCGGGAGTGGGGTTATGACCCCGAAAGTCAACGCTCTAGTCAATTTATAACGCACGGATTTTCAAACAGCCTTGCCTTTCATGTGCTATCAAATATACATTTTTGTACTGTTTCTGGTTCCCCCAAGACGTAATGCCCTAAGCAATTGCTTAATTTGCTTATGGGCTAATCCAGCACTGGGAGCAGCTGAGACTCCGGTGAGTTATTCAAACAATAAATAGCACCCATAGAAGATTTTACCATACAAACGCCTAAGGAATTTCATACCTTCTGCATTCAATTATCTTCCTTTCTTCCTCTGCCAATTCAAGGCCCTACTTCTATGCACCAAAATTGATATCAGCGCACTTTTGGGATTTGCTAGTCCGCATTCTTTTCGCAATTTTTTTATTAGCGACCACCGCATCGAACAGAGTTCTCTACAATAAACCCCATTTCAATGTACTTCATATTAACTATTTAATGTTATTCAGTATTGCAGCGACTATTTCAATGCATTGAATATCTTTACTAGTCTTCTTTGCTAGTAAAATATCTGCTTTTTATATTATTAATAAAGTGTTGAAGTGATGGCGGGGAAACTGAGCAAAATAGCTGAACTTTTCGTACGTGATCCGTGATAATGTGAACATACATGTATGGGACCACAACAAAGAGCTAACTATGTGTTCTGGAAAAAATGCACTACTTCAAAATGCATGACTTGGCGAAAAAATACTGCTAGTGATAGTCCAGAAGTATTAAACAAACCTAATTAACCTAAAGCAAACGTGGGCCAATATAAAATTCCGCAAACCCTTAGCCTTGCGCGCGATACTATATGAAAACCTTTTGGTATCTCTACATATTATAAATTAAAGTCCTCCGCGTGGTATGTCTGTCTGTTCGCGATAAACTCGAAAACTACTGAACGGATTTTCATGCGGTTTTCGCCAATAGATAGAGTGTTTCGTGAGGAAGGTTAAAGTATGTAATTTGTCAAGGATTTGTGTAAATTGGTTGAAACATAACGATAATTGTTAGAAGTGTCGGAAAAAGTCAAGCCGCCTGGTAGCTAATCCTTTTGGGATGTAACAAAACAATTCATGTTGGGATATTCCTCTTTTATAGATCTACAAAAAAGTCCGCGAAGGCATATATCTATCGTTTACGGATAGCTTACTATACCCATTCTATCTTCTAAAAAAATTGTCACATACATTGCGGTAATTGAAAAGTTATTTAGACGGATACAGTATTTATCCTTATTAACTTAAATACGTTAGTTACCCCAAGCATCTCATGCACATTATTATAATCTTTCACACCATCTCTACGTATTATAAGTTAAAGTTCTCCGCGGCATCTGTCTGTCTCTTCGCGATAAACTCAATGACGGCGGTAGTTATAAAGGTTGGATAACCATCCAATAGATGACGTTGTGTTTTTTTAGCCACAGCAACGCGTGGCCGGGTCAGCTAGTTTTAAATAAACATTGAATTTGATAAAAAAAGGTGTATTTTTAGCAAATATCGAACTTGTTTGGAACAGTCGCCCATGGTCCTCTCTTACCCTACGAATGCGCAAAGATAATGGGGCCTTAAAAACGTTTATCAACTCAGTTTAAATTCAGACTCACGATCCAATTCAACGATGTCTTTTTATGTTTTTTTGTTTCGTTCTTCAGCTTACCAACAAAACCGAAATTAGTTATTGGTGTCATTCAGTACATCACTATACAAGCAAAGGTCTCTTTAAAATGATTTAGCTGTATCTTTTAGCTTTAGGTTACTTTTTTATTTGTACATTACAGGTATTTAAGAAAATGCTGCGTGTTATTTTTTGATATAAACATAATACTTAATTTCTACAAAGCGTTACCCTTACGTCTAATAAATCCTAAAACTTTTTGTTTTACTGCTAGTTTCCTAAGTACCTAACCATGTTTCACGGTACTGACAATGTTTATATATATATGTAAAACAATTTTCTCGGTTTACCCGCGTAACGTAGTCCTGAAAAGGACTTTTTAACTCCTGACGTTTCGGACAGATCTCACTGTCCATCTTCAGAGGCCTTATGTCTTGAGTTTTTGTCTCAAACTGATAGCTTTCGCATGTCTGTTGGGTCCAGAATCTTTTTCAGGACTACGTTACGCGGGTAAACCGAGAAAATTGTTTTACATCTTACACCCGTGAAAACCTTAACCATAACATATATATACATATATATATATATATACATTACAAGCAAAACTGTACCTCAGTTTAATGCTTATCTTAATAAAGTTACTGATAGGAATCAATACGCGATACCTATATTCTAAACATACAAAATGTACAACATCCTCGTACGTAATTTGTACGAAATCTACACGTGATCCTTCCTGGGAATGCGGTTAACATGATGTTGTGGTTTCTCCGTGCTAAGTGCAGTTGCAATTTCAGACGATGTTGCATCTAAACCACAAAGGTGATTAACAACATGTAGCAAACTGAAGCAACACGGAGTTTCGTTGTTAAGAGTTTTGATAGCATTGGCAATATTGCATAAATTTATATGCTGCAAATCAATACGTGTTGTATTTCGTATTTTGCACAAAATTATGATAACATGAATATAATAATTATATGATATATCATTATATGATATAACACTAATAATCTAAACAAAAAAATGAAAGAGAACAGGACACAGAAAAATAAAAAGAAAACGGTCGTAACTGGGACTCGAACCCAGAGCCTCTCGTCTTTCCGGGTCAAACTCCGGAACAATTCGGCTACTGAAACCTTAAACGTATTTTTTGTCTATCTCATACTACAAATTTCAGAATTAATTAACATTATCTTCGAAATTTTTTTTCTCCCAGATTCCTACCCATATCTTATACCTTTTTCCTTCCCATAACTTCCTCTCCTTCCTTTCCTCAAAAATACCTCACGCACAGCATTCCCAAAGATGACATATGCCCTGAGTGATTTTTTTTCCTCAGGGCCTCCATTATAGAGCTTTTTTTTTACACGAGCTCCACACAGGAGGTCCTAAGGAAAATAATTTTCCTCAGGGCCTATGTCATCTTTGGGGATGCTGTCTGGAGGGTTTTTAAGGAAAGGAAGGAGAGGAGAGTTCTGGGAAGGGATAGAGTTTAAGGGGTGGGCAGGAATCTGGGGTTCAGTGTGTCCTGGTCATCCACCTCCGAGACCTAGACAAACCTCACCCCATAAACCCGGGCACCCCGGCTAAATCATCAAACGTAGCGAACCACTTGGGGTGACCTATGGCAGAGGTGTTTGTTATTCAATAAATAAGCCTCCCAAATTGTAAATGAAAGAGCTAATGAAACAAAAGCCAAACTGATCAATGCATTTCCCTTTCAAACTAAATTTTGTCTAATAAATGCATGCTGGTAGAGGTCATCTTACATAATCTAAACATTCTACTATTCTTCAACATATTCGTTATTATTTGCATGTGATTATGTCTTCGAACCAGATAGTGCAAACGCGAACGTTCCACAAAATACCGAGGGATTTTGTTTCACAAAACCCGCAAATTATGTAGATTTATTATTGATGCGGTACCCGAAGAACAAACAGTGAACTGTATGCACGAGCGCTAGGCGATTGGCTGCGTGGATTTAATTATTAAACATACTCAAGCTGTTGGTAAATTTAAGCCAGAAAGCCGCCTTTTTTGCATGAATTTGTAAAGTTGTAGTAGGGAAATATTACTGCTGTTCTTTTTGCAGATTGCGTTGTGTGCTTTAAGCAATTTTACACGATAGAAAACCTTTAAGTATTAAAATCTTTATTAAATGTATTATAATAAGCGGGCTTACAAAGCAGATTACTGAAAGGAGACTAGATTATAATTGATACAAGTATTTAAAAATATTTTAAATCACAATGACGGACTCAAATTTCCAGTGGAGAGACTTATCCCTCGATTGGCAATTGGAAGGTTGCGGGTTTAATAATTTTTATTTGATTAATTTGTGCTATTTCACAATTTATTCTTTTAAAAGAATATATAGTATACTAGCTGACCCAGCGAACTTCGTACCGCCTCAGAATCAATAACTGTTGTGTTAACTTATTAGCTGGATTAAATTCAGTTTTTTTATTTTTTATTAAAATTATTTTAGTTAAAAATTACACAATGAAGCATTAATCGATGCGCAACTGTCCGTGTTTTGTTTTTGTTAGTATCAGAGATGGCGTTGTATATTTTTTGTGATTTTCTTCTTTTCCACTTCCTTACGGGAATTGCATTTCATTTTCTTTGTACGTATGGGTGAGATTCATTATAATTATTATTGTATTTTTCCCTTGGAGGGGTACAGACATACGTTCACCGTTTGTCTCATTTTAGATTGTTGACATTTAGTGTGTAAGAGAGAGGGGCAGCATTACATGTTTAAGAACAAAAGCAAAATAACCAGCGCATTGACATTTGAAGTTTTTGAATTATTGGAATGCTCCACTATTAAATATTATACTTATCACAATATTGCTGCAGCTCTTTTAAAATATGAGAATTCGTTCCATACAAAATGTATGAGGAAAAGAATTTTCATCATACATTTTTTTTTTCGTGAATTTCTCCGATGTTTTAATAGCTATTCTGCTATTCGGAGCGGAGACAAATCCAACAAATCAAAGATCATAAAAATCAGTCCAGCCTTTCTTGAGTTATAAATAGTGTAACTAACCCGACTTTGTTTTACATATTAAGATGATTTGCGGCACGTTTAAAGTGAAAGATACTCTCAGTAAGGTGTACGACCATCATTCAGTGTTGAAACGTTGTTTGAAATGGCTTTAGCCGTGTTTAATGACCAGATCTGAATAGCCAGTTTCCCTCTCCTCCACGCTACCTGCAGCCTCACAATATACCCCAATTAAGGGATGCCATAGTCTCACTGGCTCCGAATGGGAACACGAAAGGATGTTGAGTTATTGATTTTTGTTTTAATGATAAATTATAAAATTTCATTTCTATGGCGCAGTTTCTTGATATTTTACTTCAGGTAGTTGTCACTAGAGGAAGATAAGAAAAACGTTCCTAGACTGGATGTGAATACTTTAACAGTATTTAGAATTTAGATGTTAAGTACAACTTAATTCCTAGCGTTCTTCCTTTCCACCATGTAATTTTGTCGCACAAATTTTCCCCATTGGGAATGCCATGGTCTCATTGGTCCCATAAGACATTAAAATGCTGTTTTATTAGCCTTTATCCCTTCTTCTTACTTTTATTTGTGTTCGTAGGTAACACGGTTCCTTTGTTTTATCTGCTTTCTTGTTGGATAGTTATTGAGTGACTGTTCATTCATCCGTTAATCGAATTTACACCGCATTAATTCTGCTAAATTCCCGAGCTCCTAGATAATATATGTTAAATTGTAAATATCGCAAGTTTTAATAATAATATTGCAACCATTCAGTAAATTTTAGTATCGGAAAAGACACATGTTTTTTGCTTTTTGTTTCAACGTCAATACAGCTTATGGCAGTCAACCTAACCTGTTGAGGCTTTCGGGTTAACTTGGGATAACTGCCTTAATTAGTGTATATGGTAAGAAATCTACCAAGAATATCATTTTGAAACATGTTTTTCAATTTTTTAATATTTTACCACAAACAAGGTTTCACTAAGATAGTTTGGTTTTGATTACTTTCATGTTATTAGATTCTCTTTACCGGAGGGATCGTAATTGACCCCATTTTATTTATGTACGTTTATTTATGTTTTAATTTTAGTTTATATACCTATATATTTTAATTTTATATTTTTCTAGAACACTTGAGTTCTTAACACTTAATCTTTATTATTAGTTTATGTTCATTCCTTCTTTTTCTTTCATTTCTTAGTTTCTATATCTCTAAGTCTACTATTGTATAAATCTTGCGCTCTTTCTTACATATCCTTTACTTACTTATTACAATAATTTTTGTTACTAACTGACATGTTTCATTCATCTAAAATGATTTTTTTGATTTATATTATGATTTTTTAAACACTTCGTGATTGTTATTTTTAAATTTATACATGATTTTTTTTAACCTACTTATTATTTACAATAGCCGTTATTACTTAACTTACACGATCTTTTAATTTACTAATTGAGCTAGAACTCCCTCACCAAACACAAGAGCATTGTCTCTTTATGGTGAGGAAAGGCAATTTTTTATTTTTTGTTAAAATCTTATGTAACTATGTTACTTTATATGTATTTTTAATCAGCATTGCCAATAAAAAAAAAATAAATAAAAAAATATTTCAAATTTGAATTTTCAATTTTATTTCTATTTTTCTTTAAAATATGATTTTTTTCTCATTATTTTTCACTTACTTTTCAGTATTTCTTAATTTTTATTTAAATAGTATTTATTAAATCCTATTTAAAATATTAAATGTACGACTACCACAATACGGGCATTAGCCTAGTGTTGTAGCCAAAAAACAACAAATATCTGTAACTAATAAAATTTTATGAAATAAAAAAAATAATGTCTCTTTCTGTTTGAATATATAAGCTCACACAATGTATTTTTTAGTAGCATACTTTTATACCCCTATGATGCTTGTGTTAAGCGAAACCGGTCAATATTAAAAAAAAATTAAAAGTGGTTATAAACAAAGAAATTGTTTTATTTCATTAAATATGTCAAACCACAAAGTGACTGCTTTCTTCCAAAAAGTAAAAAAATAATTACTATCAATCCTAGATTCATGTGAAAATAAATTTAAGAGAAGGCTATTAAAAAAAAATGGCAATTAAATTAAAATAACGCCGCAAAGTGAATTTGCAAGAATTGTAGAAGATTTTATCATACATTATTTACAATGAGAAGACTTTTTATGATAATTGGATCAAATCTTTGATCAATGTTATTGATATAAATTTGTTTCTAAAAATGGTAGGATTTTCGTTGTAAATTTCGTTGTAAAAAATTGTATTTAATGCGATTAAAATGTTCGGTGGTTTTCATGATTTTTTAAATGAAAGAAAAACAAGAAATTGGTTCTCGAATTCAGAGATCGAACTTTTATTGTGACTGACAGCTACATATTTAAATATACATCAATTTAGATCTAACACAGAAACTCACTTTCTATATTTCCTTGATTCTAAGTGACAGCTCCGTCTGAATACAAATGTGAAAAGTTGTTTTGTTATTAAGAGAGGCAAAAAGCGGCTATTACGACGGCGTCAATTTAAAGATATTTTAATTTCATTTTGTGTATTCAAAACAACTTGACAAGAGTAAACAGAGGAATAATTACTGCGCAGACAAGCTGTCATCTAAAGTTGGTTTACTTTTAAAATAAATAAAATGAAGTCGGTAAATAAAAAATGTGTTTCAGCACAAAAATCAGAGATAATGTCTAAAATGCCGCATTGGTATGATTTTCTAAGAAGGACCTAACCAAAAATTGTCGTTTTGTAATGGAAAATTCGAACTGGAATCTATGGGAAAGGTTTTTCTCAGTAGTCTGGAAAAAAACTCGTTTTTCACGATTTTACGATTATATAGAATTTTTTTTGGTAACGTGAGTAACTTTTTCAGAAAAGTGTAGTCTCCAACCCTTGAAAAATAATTTGAATATGTGAATCAAAAATGCAGGTGGAAATGCATTCTGTTTAGAAATAAGGAAATAATATTATTTTTTTTTGGAAAGCTTTTAAGTAACTTTTAAAGGTTGTACCCATTAATGTATTATATTACTGAAGAAGAAGATAATACTAATAAATATACACGAAACATGAATCAGAATAAGACGCACAAAAATAAAAAAAAGGTAACGGTGACAAAAGGATTGGATCCTGGGTGATTCCCAGTTGCGACCATTACCCTTTTATTTTCCTGTGTTATGTTCTGTTTCATGTTTCGTTGAGATTATTCAGTGGGTATAATCTTTTTCTTTAATAAAAAAACTGCAATTATTACTAACTAGCAGCTAAAAACCCGCTCCGTAGGTTTTTGCTGCTAGGCCCTGCGGGCAGCTTTTCGTTCGGCTTCGCCCAGTTAAGTGTAGGTAACCATTTTATAAATCCGATAAGAACCGGTTCCAAAGTTTGGAAAGTTCGGTTGCCAGTTCCTCGGATCCACTGTGATCCAGCGACAGCTAGTCGCCGAGTTAAAGTAACCGTGACAGGCAATGACGCCATAATATGTAATCTCTCCATATCCGGAAAGATACTTTAATTCTATAAATTCGTAGTACTTATACCTAGGGAAGAAATGTCCACATGCGAGCTGCTGAAAGTGGCAATATCTTGTGACGAATTCTTGAATTCAAAACCGAATTACAACGGTAGTTTTGTTTGAAATTCCACGTACACAGATGTTATTTGTGGCGCAACGCGTACCGCGTGGCGTCAACATGCACTCAAAACTGGGTTCTGAAATTCAACCACACAGATGCAAGGGTATTAATAACGTTTGATTATCGTCCAACGGTTGTAAGCAAAGATATTGAAATATAAGTAGATGTGCTATCTGCTGTTTTTACTATGTGGGTCTGCGCTTCCGGGTGTCGCCGATATTGTTTACCAATTAACAAATAAACTAAAAGAACAAATAATTAACGAATAAACCAAACGAACGTTAAACTAAATGAACGAATTCTTTCCTTATTCAAAATATATTGTTAAACAATATTAATGCACATTTTCAAAAAATCAACGAAATGAACAAATTCTTTTGTATGTAAACAACGCTAATTAGCGCGTAGTCCGGCGACAGTTGCGCGGACAACATAGCATATCTCTTTTGTATTTGAATATCTTTGGTTCTAAGAGATTAATTAATCTTATTGAGTAACTTATATATTATATTTCCGGGAAGCACAAAGACTTTCTTTGGGTGGCATTGCAATGCGTGCCGGGTTCTCGCTAGTAGTTTATAAATATTAGCTAGGTCATAAAGAAATTTTTGAGGGCTGCATTAGATCTAACATATTTGCACATACAATAGGATTTTCGAGAAGCAAAATAACAAGTAAACATAACTCACTTATGCAATTGTGCAAGCAGAGAATGCAATTTTGAAATAGCATAACATTACATTGCAAATATGTGGTGCAATTAACATTATGATACGGCATGCACGTTGCAAAAGAATGTATGTATTGCGTATTATCCTATTGGAATGGTAAAGTGTCTCCAAGTTGCAGTAGGATGAAACTGTGAACTGTATAGTTTGTAGAAGATTAATTGGCAAACATTTAAATGCCATTGTAGAAATAAGCCGTGTGAGGTAAAATATAACAAATTAACAAGTGCGTTATATTCTTTAATGCAGAACGATTAAATCGCTGTCTTCCTCGAAGCGTAATAAAATTTAGATAGGTTAGATTTGCATAATGATTTTGTGTAAAAAAATTTAAAAATATTAAATTAAATTAAATAAACATTTTCCGGGTTAATTCCTTAAAACCTTATTTTATGTTGGTAAAAATGTATTTTATGTGAGTTTTCCTTATTTTATGTTACTAAAAACAATGTGTAAAAAACAAAACTCTTTTTGAAGACGAAAATTCCGACATCAGATATTATTATTTAGTGGAAATTGTTTATTCCCATTTTGATCACCAGAGAAGTTTGCAGTTGCACTGTTATTTTACTTTAAATTGAATTTGTTTCTAGCAGCATTAACTGTTAAATATTATGGTACGTGGTCTTGAGACATTCGAGTAAGACGTAAGACATGCTTAAGAGTAAAGGCTTTGCGGCCTTTTTCATACAAAACTTAAATATGAATTTGAGGCAAAAATCAAAATTATAGAACATAAGCCATTAAGGAATTCTAATTTTAATGATTTTAGGAGCCACTTTGGCAATTATTGTAAGTTATGATAATTATTTAAAAAAATAATTTTGCTCTATTTTCTTTGTAAATATAATACAAATCTTCATATTACAAATCATAAAACAGTTGTACATTTCCCTTGTTAGAAGCCTAATAAAACATAACTCCATATTTTGGTCACCCTTCTGCAAAATTCACATTCATAATAATAAAAATAATAATTGAATAACTTGCAGAGCGCCGTTTATGTGAAAAATCACCTCCAGAGTTCAAAGAAAACGTTTCGTAAATTTTAAACTTACCATTCCTTTAGAGCTCATAAATTACATATCGTTAATACCTTAAATATTCCAACTTTAGAAAACACACGAAAAATAAACGTGGATTAGCGGGTTTCAATGCCAGACAGAGCGGACGATCTCCAAAAGGATATCAGAACCCTTTTGTGTTTGTAAACTCAGCCTTTGTTCCTGAACTCATGGGAAGACCCAAAACGGAGGCTATATTGAAATCCACAAAAATCCGACTAATATTAATAGAGACGACTGAGCTAAGCTCAATAGCTCTTGGTATCCGGTAATTGTTGGCTACACCTCGGTATCCGGTAATTTTCTGCTATGAAAACCATTTTTGAACTATACTGTAATATCAGCTCAAGTGGAGTAGAGCTGGCAACACGCTTTCGCTTCTAAATAGCACATAAGCACACATTTCACCACTAACAATTACCCATCTGCTCTGATGATGGACACCGTAAAGCTGTCCGAAACGTTGGCTAAAGAAGGAGGTAGCGCAACACACACCCCAAAAACAACTAACGGAATACTTTTGGCCGTGAAAATCTAAAATCATATCTATTTCTACCTTCTTCATACACTATTGTAGTAACAAATTTATAATTATATTTTTATTTAACTTTGGTTTTATTTTACCTTTTTTTGTAAAATCTTATATTTTATGTAACCTATATTTTTATTTCTTATATTTTATGTTACCTGTATTTTGTAAACTCTACATTTTCATAGTTATGTTTCAAAAACAGAATGTAAAGTATTGTGTGTGAAAGCGCTATGTGAGTTTAAATAAAAAATCAAATAATTATTCTATTTGGTTGAGTATTTTGGCCTCAAATTCAAATTTAAGCTTTGTATGAAAAAGGCCGCGCAGCCGCTTCTCTTAAGCCTCACGGTTAAGTAACTATTCTCAAACGGTTCTCAAATGAAGGCGGAACGTTACGTTGGTGTTTATATCTATACGTGCTTTTCCTGTTCAAGCTCTAGTATGGCACAAGCGTAAACTGTCATACCACAATCCCTGACAGTTTTATTTAAGACAATGGTGGAAATCCCGCATAGCACATAAATGCTATTAATGGACATGTAGCCATATCCTGCTAATCCTTGCATACAGATTGATGTTATTTATAATCCCCCGTGCATTGATGCATCTGTGTCGGGGGATTATAACGAATTTTTATGGATAAGTTTACTTCGTTTATTTCCGCGGCATGACCAGAGTGAATCATTGTACTGCGGAGATAGCCTGACCGTCTAGGATAATGTCTTGATTCAGTGTCCTAACTTTTTTCACACCGGGACAATTGGTCCGGAGCTGGGACAGTACAATATTGTATTGTCCTGGTGTGAACTAGACATAAAAGTAAAATATGAAATCACTAGCTGGTTCCCGGCATGCGTTGCTACGCAATTTAATAAAGAAATAGTTTCTTCCTGCGTGTCCTTTTCCATTCGTCCCGTTCCCCTTCCGCCTCCCCTTCCTCTCCCGTGCCCCCTTCACCTCTCGCGTTCCACTTCTCCACCTTCCCTCTCCCCACTCCTGTCTCCTCGTATCGCGAATCCCCCTTCTCGAGTTCCCCTCCCCCCTCTCAGGTTCTCTTTCCCCCTCCCGGGTTCCCCTCTCCCCTCCCACAAACCTCATACCCGAGTTACCCTTTCCCCTCCCGTATTTAAGCGTGCCACCTATTGCAATTTTTTATACAAATTTCATAATGCCAGAGCTCACCAGTAGTTTTATACAAACCTTGTTCTGACAATAACGAACACAAAAAAGAATTATCCAATTTGGTGCAGTCGTTCGGAAGTTATGCGCGTACATACATTTCGGGGATTCATTTTTATTTATACAGACAGATTATACAGATTTATACAGATTCCCCCAATGATGTTATACACAACTTTCGTTAAAATGCACAAAAGAAACTACCTTATGGATTATGAATGTTGATAATATTATTACGATTTGTAATTTTTAAAGCTTCTACCGTTATTATATTCCAGAAAGATTCAACTGTAAAATATAGTAAAAGAAAAATATTCCATTTACGACATATTTTGTATATTTTTGAATTTTGGATGAAAAGCCAGCTGAAAAGGCTTGAAATGCATTTAAATGGCAAATAATATGGGTACTGGTTTTGCTTGTCACGTTCCCAATGTTGCCAAAGAGCAGATCTTGGTGCATTTCAGGATAAAATGCGAGGGTGTGTGCCACAGTTGGGATGAAATTTTCCCCGCAAAACTTTCAGGAAATAGTAATATGGCAAAACGCCGGGCACGAGAAACTTCGTCGCATGCACTTAATATATTTCAAAAATGAACATTTCTTTCTAAGTAAGCATTGAAAACTTAAAGATTCGTCCTTTATATACGATTCATGAATCTGCTTCATTGAATAATCCGAAGTTTGATCTAAAATTTAAACGGATGAGAAAACCAATAACGCTAATTTATACAGGTTATTAAGGGACGTGCTCCCCTTACCCCAGTTATTCCTGACATTATTTGGAGTGTTTTTTTATTAATTGTAAATTAGAAAAGTAAATATACACAATAATACGAGGGTCAGGCAAAAACTAATGCCTCCTAATTTTTTCTACTAAAAAAAAGTTAGTGAAGTGAAAAAATTGAATTTGGCGATATTCCTAAAACCATCTTCTACAATCTACTGCAATAGTAACTTTCTGTGTCAACAGGTGGCAGCATTGTAGTCGTTTGCAAAATGGCCGAAATCGACGTTCGCATTAGAGAGCCTTCTTTGATTGATTCTTAAATGTAGAAGCTGAAACGCCCATTCGCATTCATGAAAGACTGAAAAATACAGTGTACGGTGGTGCATCGGTGGATATCAGCACTATTAGACGATGGGTTCGTCGCTGTAACGAATATGAAACGAAATATGAAACACCGCTGGTTGACAAAATGCAGAGCGGGAGGCCGTTGATTGCAGTGACTCCACGCAACATTGAACGAGTCGACGATATCATTCGTGGTGACCGCTGGAAAACTACTGAATTATGTAAAAACTCTTTCAGGTAAGGCAGTGTGATAACGATTATTCGACTCCTAAGGTACTCAAAAGTTTGTGGGTACCAAGAACCGACCAGAATAAAGAAACTATAGCCTCACAACACTTTCAGCGCTGCCATTTGAAGGAGAAGAGTTTCCGGAAAAAAATGTGACCGGAGACATAATATGGGATCATTTTTTGAAACTGAATCAAAGAGGCAGTCTATGGAATGACATCACATAAACTCTCCGAGGACAAAAAAAATCAAAACTATGTGATCGGCAAGGAAAGTTAGGACTATGGTGTTCTGGATGTGACTTTGATACATGCCCTTGTTATAATATGGACCAAAGCTGTGGAAATGGTCGGAGATTATATTGAAAAGTAACAAATCAATCGTCAGTAGTGTGGTTGTCAACCCATGACAATCTTTATTATTTCTTGACAATTAAAGAAGAAATAAAGGAGGCATTACTTTTCGACTGACCCTAGTAATATGTTACATATCATTCATTATCAGTTTTATTTTACCCAGTTAGTAGAGAAATATTCTGAGGTTTAATTGGGAAGCTAGTCTATTTACTCCAGTGATTCTTGGACAATTTTGGTCTCCGGTGACATTTTTTATGCTTTTTTTCAACTTGAAATAACAAATAACAAATAAGTAGGTATTGGACAGGTAGGGTCGGGGTGAGAATTTGGGCGGTTACTTAGCTGAGTGATCACTTATGGCATGTGGAAGAATTATTTTTGTTAGGTATTAAAAAAAAAACGAAAAATAGCCACAGGAGACCAAGATGTCATTAAGATTTATACGACAAATAATGTCAAGCATCTCTGGTTAAAGTAAGTCAGGTACGTCCTTTAATAACCTGTATAAAACCCTCCAACTTCTGGTTCCCAGACGAATCATGGGACTGATTAGATATTTAAAATATTTTTTTAATTTAAATTTTTTTAACTTCCTTACATTCATCAAAAGCAAGGAAGAATGAACTTATTTGGGAACACGGAAATACCCACAATACACTTCGGTGGAGCTCTCAGTTTTCTGAGTTCACTTTCACAAAAAAGTTCATAAAAAAATAGAATAGCATAGCCACATAAAAAAAATTAAAGCTCACAAAATACTACATAAGTGAAGATGTACCTACAAGATAGACATGATGTAGTTACTAGACGTCTAAACTAATTTATATTTTACTACTCTGAAGGATCCATGGTAATTTTCGAAGCGTATCCTTTTCTAATTAACAACTTACTAACTATTAATGATGCAAACATGATGATAACTATTTGTACTTCTCTTAATAGAAATAGCTGATAAACTAAACTAACCGCTGTGAATTACATAGAAATTAACATTCAGAAATTTCACGAAATTTCGGATGAAGTTAATTACAATGTTTTACTGTTAAGTGTCGTGTGTATTATTCTACTATTTTATTTTAGGGAATCAACAGTTTATTATGTTTTTCAAAAGAAGCAAACACATTGTGACTTGACATTTTAAATAAATAAAAAGAAAACACTTTGTTTATTAATGCTAAAGACAATGAGGACGTACTAAGCCACTCGGGCGTTTATAAAATTAGTTGCAACGATTGTCCAGCATTTTATATTGGACAAACGTCACGCAATGTGGAAACTAGAGTAAAAGAGCACATAAGGTGCCTAACCAGTACAGGGTTTTCAGAATTCGCAGAGCACCTAATTAATAAAGATCATACCTTTAACCGGGATACGGGTATTAAAGTCCTACACAAAAATGGGATAGGCTTAAGGTTAAATAACTTAGAAGCTTTAGAAATAAAAAAATCAGTTAATACAAAGGCTGAAATCATTAATAATCAACTTAATTTAACATTCAGCCCTATTATAAGTATGTTTCCCGTTATCCCAATCGCTCCTCCCCCACTTCCCTCCCACAACTGACGCACTGTCCCGCTCTATTTTACTGTCTCTTTCTTTTACATTTTGTATATATATATATATGTATATTTCTCTGTATTTGTCAGTATTTTATATTCAGTCCTGATGATGGTACGGAGGTACCGAAACCGGTAGACGGAAGAAATAATAAAGTGACGTAAACAAAGTGTTTTAGTTTATTATGTGGTTAATTTATCAACGTGTATTTCACCTAACCGAAAAACTAATTATTTGAAACGAAAATATGAAAAAGAACGAGACACAGACAAATAAAAAGATAATGGTCGCAACTGAGACTTGATTCCAGGATCTCCTTCTCCTCAGGACAGGGATGAAGAATGCCATGCCAATTCGGCTACTTAGACCTCTTATTTAAATCATTTTTGTCAATCTCCCATTTCAAATTACTGACTAAATAATATTATTGTCGACTATTTTTTTCCCATATCATTGGCGACTACCATTTTATTTGGAAACAATTGTTCGACAAACTGGTTTGTAACCTAGATAGTGTCTCGGATAAATATATGGATGAGAGATCCTAGGTTTGATTATTAGTATTGTCGTCTTATTCAATGGTACAATACGTAGGTGGGAATAACCTTCAAAATTTATACAAAGAGAGTTGTTCTGATAAAAAATAAATACAGAATTCCTCATTTTACCAATGTTTTATGTATTTAAAAATTGAAAAGTCTACTTGTAACAACTCACAGATGATAGATATTTCATAAATATATGATTATATGTATGTATCATTATAACAAGAGATACTACATAATATATGTGATTACATCGTATCTCATTATATTTAATGCTGTTTGGCACACATTTAATTTAGTTTTTATATTTATTTTCGTTATTAATTTTCCTCTTTTTGATAATGCGAGAAAAATTTCCGGTCAACATGATTTAAGACTGCTGATCTGGAAGTTTAGTAGAATAAACATTGTATTTTACGCAAAAGTAATTCGAAAGATAGCGATCAAAGTTTTAATTGCCCTTAAACTCTGCCCCTTCTTAAGTTTCATCAATTTTAATTTCTCAGTTTTTAAATGCAGAAAATAAAGTTTGCACTAGTAATATCTCAGAAGCTTCTTATAATAAATTATACGGTTAGCATATTACAAAGACGTATTTAGCATAAATTTATTCCCCACGCTTATCAGTCTCTGAGGCATAAGCATTTAAACTCCTTTACGGGCTTATAAATTGTGGAAGAAAATTGAATAAGTTTGGTTAAAGGGAGTCTACATTCAAAGCAATATGATTAAATTGTCATAAAAGGGAAACAAACTTTTGAAACCCTGATTATGGCTGAAGTTATCTTGATTTTAATGGGTCTCTATGGTTGGAGGCTTGGTCTTGATTTAAATGATTTAACTTCAAGCGAAGTAACGATTCTAAAGAACAATTGTCACAGATAGTTATAAAGTAAATTTCTCTCAATATGGAACAATTGTTTACCACGCAGACAACACAGTGCTACTACTAAAAGATAAAACGTGGAGGAAAATAATTAACGCGGCCAATACAGATACCAACGATGTAAAAAAGTGGTTTGACATAAACTTACTAACACTAAAATAAAATTTAAAAAAGTTATAGAAATACAAGCATATCATAACCCACTCTAGGACAAATACCTACACAACAACAGAGTTGCATTAAGGCACCACGGTGATATATATTTTTTTGTAATTTTTATTTAATTTAATTTTCTGCATTTCTTTAGAATGCTCTCACCAAATGTTTTAAAAAAATAGTAAAATAGACACGAGTCGTTTTCGTTTTTCGTGTCCCAGCGGAGCCAATATCTTTTTCTGATTTTTCTGTCTCCAATTTTTTGATCGAGTTTCGTTAATATTGTCTTCATTTAATTAAATATCATAATTTGAGATTTTTATCATAAAGTTTAAAATTTTAAATAAATATTCACCCTAGACTTGCAGAAAAAGTCAATAGATGTCGCGTATTAAAAATAAAATGGATAAAAAAAAATATCCAGACACTATCTAGATTGCATTTAGTTCGAGTTGAATCTTGAAATCATATATAAAGATAGTAGCTAATAATATATTCGTTAAGAAAATTAAGATAATGTTGGTACTTAGTTCTTAGTCGAGGTATGATACAGTTAAAAGTGACCGAATTTGATATGGGTTCCGTAGTTCAATCGGTAGAGCTCTTGCCATGTAAGCAAAGGATCCTGGGTTCGTGTCCCAGCGGAGCCAATATCTTTATCTGATTTTTCTGTCTCCAGATTTTCGATTGAGTTTCGGTAATATTGTCTTCATTTAATTAAATATTATAATTTGAGATTTTACTCATAAAGTTTAAAAAATTTAAATACATAAGATTTTTGTTCTTAAACCTCTAGTTTTCTATTTTTTTGTATTTCTTGGGAATAACCTATGTAACAAATTCTAGGCATTTTGTTTTTAAGAGTTTTAATTTTCAATGTACATGTGTTAATTTAACTTTAAGAGACAGGCCATAGCTTAAAAAAAAAACTTTTTAACATTGCAATGTAAATTCATATTTTAATTTTTAACAAAAAATTAAATCGAAAATTACTTTACTTAATAAAATAATAGCATCATGTAAATCACCTTTACTTACGATGTTTCCATGTAATGTTGACTCCTCCCATAGTTCTCCCCCTCCACCGAAATCCCCCTCCCACTACCCCCACCTAAATAATTTTTGTACTTGTATAGAATTTTTAAGTTTGTTTTAAGTTTGCTCGTGAATGACATGTATGTGTCTAAGCCGGTAGCAAAAAAATTTTAAGTTGAAGTAATAAATGTACATCGAAAATTAAAACTATTCAATACAAAATCTCTAGTTTTATTTTTATATCATTAAAAATAATCTACGAAATGTAGTTTTAACAAAATAATTATCAAAAAGTAGTGCATTAATTAAACACAGCCTTTTGCCAACTCCATTGTGCCCGAAAATGATGTATTTATAATCTAAAACTCGAGCACGTTCTGAAAATGTGAATCGGATCTGTATCAGTGTATTGTGTCATTTTAGGTAAACTTCTAACGTAGAATTTAAAGCCTTTATCCGGGACGTTGGAACACGTGATTGAACGATGTATCAAATTACGTGCTTTATGATTCTACTCAATGAGCTTTTGTGAAGCCATAAAGATTTCAAAGCGCATTGTCCCACAACCTTTTGATGGTTATTTCGAAATTTATTAGAAAATTCTTCATTGGTTGTTATTACTTTCAAAAGGTAATCAGAAAACAGCGCACAAGGGGACATGTATATGAGGGTATTACTTTAATACGAACCATTATTATAAATTTCCACACGTAGCATTATCATTACACGTACCATTATTATAAATCACTTTGTATAGATACTAAAGATCTAACTATAGATATCTTAATATATAAAACAAAGTCGGCTTAGTTACACTATTTATAACTCGAGATCGGCTAGACCGATTTTGATGATCTTTGATTTGTTGGATTTATCTTCGCCCCGGATAACAGAATAACTATTAAAACATCGCAATAATTCACGAAAGAGAAAGTTATGAAGAAAAATATTTTTTTCATATATTTTGTATGGAACGAATTCTCATATTTTGAAAAAATTGCAGCAATATTGTAATTGTAATTGGTATAATATTTAACTGTGCGTGCATTCCAGAAATTCAAAAACGTTAAATGTCAATGTGCTAATTATTTTGCTTTTGTTCTTAATCATATAATGCTGCCCCTCTTTCTTACACACTAAATATCAATAGTCGAAAATGAGACAAACGGTGAACGTATGTCTCTGCACCCCTCCAAAGGAAAAATACAATAATAATAAATCTATAAAATGAAACGCATTTTTTTTACGTAAGCTCCACTCAGGACTTATGTCATCTTAGGGGATCCTGTGTGGAGGGTCTTTTTAAGGAAGGGTGGGATAGGAAGTTCTGGGAAGGAAAAAGGCATGAGGGGTGGGTAGGAATCTGGAGGTCAATGTATCCAGGAGTGAATCCATCAATCCAACTGCGGTGCAAGGCCATTGATTCGACCGGAATTGACCTTTTACCTTGACCTTTCCAGCCGGACTCTTTCGACCCATTAGTCGAGAGAATCCGGCTGGAAAGGTCAAAAGGTCTCGCTCAACCAGTCTATTTCGATCTGGCCCGCCACGCAGCATGTGGGCAGACGCATCCTCCACCAAGACCCGCACAAAAGTCACCCCATAAACCCGGGCACCCCTGCTAAATCACCAAACGTGGTGAACCACTTGGGTTGACCTATGGCAGAGGTGTTGGTTATCCAATAAATGGTTCCCGGGGCGGCGGCACCCGTACCCGCTTTCTTTAAAAAATTCCCGTAAGTAAGTGGAAAAGTAAGAAAATCACAAAAAATATAAATCCGTACACAACGCCATCTCTGATACTGACAAAAACTAAACACGGACAGTTGGGCACCGATAATTGTAATTTTAACTTCACTGTGTAATTTTTTAACCTAATTTAATTCAACAGTTACTGATTCTAGGAAGTTCTAGTATATTATAAATCATTTTGTAAAGATAACCTAAAAATTAGAATCCACATCATAAGTTGCAATCAAGAAACATGTTCACTTTGCAATGAACTCATCGAAGTAGAAAATATTAAATATTTAGGTGTGTCTATTGATACACATCTTAACTGGAAATCACAAATCGATAAAACCATCTCGAAATTAAGATATCTTACATATACTTTTTACAGACTTAAGGAAGTACTCAATCTTGACAAATTGAGAAATGATCTATTTTTTCCTGGTACAATTTTCAATAATTTACGGCATTGTAGGATGGGGGGGGGGTGCGCTTGATGCATTTATTAAGCCTTTACAAAATGCTCAAAAGCGCATCATTAAAATTATGTATAATAGAAATAAAACACTCCCGACTGAGTTATTATTCAAAGAGACTAAAATATTCAATATCCGTAAATTATTTATATTGCAAACAATGAAATATGTATTTAAAAATAAAAATAGTTTCGTAAAAAACGAAACTAGAATTAGCAAAAGGACTAACGATGTGTTTCAAGTTCCCCAAATCAAAACCAAATTAATGCAAACACAATGGCAGTTTTATTGGTTCTCGTACATTTAATCTTCTACCAAAACACATTCAAATGACAGATAAAATATCACTTTACGTAAAAGAATTAAAATTATGGCTATTTAAAGATTCTTGGCTTCCTTTGTAGAACCCTAACTGATTTTAAGTCCATGGATTGCATGAAAACACTCTACATTTCATTAGTTAGATGTCAAGTAGAATATAATTCACCTATTTGGTCCCCTTTCTATAAAGTACACTCTAACAAAATAGAACGTGTTCAACACAAATTTCTTAGGTACTTAAATTTCAAACTCAAAATTCCAATAGAAAACATTAATTTTTTAAGTTTAATGAATCGACTAAATTTAATTACGCTGTCTGACAGAAGAATCATTTCAGACCTAATTTTATTGTACAGAGTTATGAACAACCTAATTGACAGCCCTGCCATCGTTTCTAGTATTAAACTCCATGTACCGACAAGGAATACTAGACAAAATATAACATTCTTTTGCAACACATACACAACCAACTATCAATCACACTCACTTACCAATAGGATGCATGATTTAGGCAACAAGTTTGGTGGTATTGTAGATGTATTCACTGATTCCCTTTACATTCTAAAATGCAATTTAAACCAACACTTTGTGGAATC
Organism: Limnephilus rhombicus; assembly: GCA_929108145.2. Lineage (NCBI taxonomy): Eukaryota > Metazoa > Arthropoda > Insecta > Trichoptera > Limnephilidae > Limnephilus > Limnephilus rhombicus. The sequence goes on from OV815270.1 coordinate 15,398,193, forward strand.
CTACAAATTATTGTAACGTGGGTATAAAATATTTAACGATTTGATGTGTTATTGTAATGTTTTATATTATATTTTGTTCTATGTTATTGTTAAATATTATTTGTTTAAAATATTTCACGGTTTTACGCAAGAATATACAAGTGGTTTTTCCTTTAAAAACTACTTGTATATTCTTAAAAGTTTTTTCACTTTTATAACTTTTGGTATCTATAAATTCTATGTATGTGTTATCCTCGATATCTTAAATATTATTTTATAATCTATGTAAAAGCCCCTACGGGCGTATAACAACAATGAATAAATAAATAAATAAATTATGCAGATGTTGAAACACTTTTTTTATAAACTCTATGTAAACCTTCATGCTTCACTTTTACAATTCTACTGTAACTTCAAGACTAACTTTAATTATACAATCAAATAACTTGTATGTGTCACTTTGTTTTTATAATATTTTCAAAGATACAATACCCATATTTTTAAACTTTAACTTTAAAATTTAAATTTCTTACTTGCACCGCCAACTTATTCGTGTAATTTAGCACTTTAGTTAATATTACCCACGCACAGGCAGTGCTTTAGTGGGTTCCCATTATCTAATTTTGTCTTATATATATTTTTAACTTTTTAACTTTATTTTTATCTTGTGTTTTGTTATATATATTTAGAAAATATGTAAAAAATACTTTTGAAATGTATCAAAATATAATGGGAAAAAATAAAGGAAAAAAAACTGTAATTAGAATAAAATAACTTTGTTTGAATACCACTTTGTTGAGTATAGTCGGTTTTGCTTCGGCCTGATGCATTTTAGATAGAAAAATGTTGCAAAGAGGGTGTTTGAACACATGACCTGTATAAACAGTGTCGGTTTTTCCAACACATTTAATAGATAAAGAACATTCCTTTCAAAAATCTTCATGTAATGTTTCAAAGAAATGGGATAGGTCTACGTCTGAATAATATCAATTTGGGAGGCGGGTATGGTTACCACCGCCCTAGGAACCATTTATTGGATTACCAATACCTCCGCCATAAGTCATTTCAAGTGGTTCGCTACATTTGGTGATTTATCAGGGGTGCCCGGGTTTATTAGGCGAGGTTTGTCTAAATCTTGGCGGTGAATGCGTTTGTCGACCTATATTAAACTTTGCATGGCGGGCCGGATCGGGAGAGACTGGCTAAGGGAGACTTAAGCTAGACCTCTCCAGCCCGACTCTCTCGACCCATTTGCTTGCAACGCACTGGGAGGGATGGATTCATACGTTCGTCATTCCCGGACATATAGACTTCGAGATTCCCACCTGCTCCTCATACCTTTTTCCTTTCCAGAACTGTCCCTATAAATCATCTTCTAACTAACTAACTAACTAACCATCACGCCGTTTCCCGCAGGGGTAGGCAGAGAGGGCGGACCGCCAAACAACTCGATCTTGGCACACCTTCCTTGCCTCGTTTACATTCATACAACGTCTCATACATGCTCTTCTATTATTCTGACTCTTGACATGGCCCGACTCAAGTATCTGATTCACTTCACTTCACAAATCATCTTCTCTTTCCCTAAAAAGAACCTCCACACAGAATCCCCGAAGATGACATAGTCTTTCAGGGAAATTATGTTCTTTCTTCCTTTTCTATGCTACCTGTACCCGTAACTCTATAATTTAGCATATTTTTTATGAAACTTCGATAAAGGTACAGGTCGAATCGAAACTCGTTTGTTTCACTTAACGTAGTAATATGCAAAGTAATATTCTTTTATTAAAATGAATATTATTATGTTTCTATAGTACAACAAAACAAACTCAATATGGGCACGGGTTAGGTTTTCAATTCACGAAACCACTCGCATTATTACAGGCTAATAAGCGTAATGAACATTTGCATAATATCGAAAATCAACAATTACGGTTAACGATAGGTTCCGTTGCGGGCACTATTTGAATTTAAACTATTCTCATTAAATTTCAGGGAACGCAAGTTTAATTTATGATGCAAAATAATTCACCATCTACGTCCCAGGAACGTAGATTTTTCTAAATTTAAAAAAAATGTTCAAATATTTATTTGAGTACCACACACGAATCTTAACTGCTCCCAACCGTTAGGATACAGTGAGGCTATGGCATCCCCTTTTTGGGTGTGTTGTGAGGTTGAAGGTAGTAAAATGAGAAGGAACTGGGAAAGAGGAAGGCAAAGAAGTACCTGGTTGTTCAGATCTGGTAACCAAACACGGCTAAAGCCATTTCAAGCAACATTACTATTTTGAATGGAGGACTTTTTGCAGAGCGATACTGATAGTACATTCCACTCTTGAACGTGTCGCAAATACACCATATTTAATTTTAAATTAATAGATTATATTTTTAATTAAAAAGAAAGATTACGGAATTTGTTTAGCTAAAAGTTTATGTAAAGAAAGCATCAGTACAAGGACAATTGGTGAATAATGGTTAAGAAATTATGTGTTTACAGCAGCAACTCTTTACTAACAAGATATTATGTATTTCGTGAATATTTTTCTTGATTAGTTATGTAAGTAATCAAATTATGAAAGTTATGTAATTTTTGTTTGTTTATGAAGGGCAAACATTCTCAGGTTACAAATAACCCGACAATATTTGAAAATATTCTACTACCACCACAGTAAGCCGAAAATGTTGAGTCGTGATGGAGGACTTAGCCAGCCGAGGATGCCCACTCAACCACTGAGCGGTCTTTCGTAACGCATCGGTTCCAATTTTGAAAATGATAATTTTTTTCTTATATTACATTATAATCATTTTGAAAATGACATCCGAGTTTATTGAACGAGAGTTACAATCACTGACATCCACAACCGAAGTTAGTATGATGTTTGGTGATGATGATTAATTATTAGAATGTAAGATTGAGAAACAAGTTCTTGTATAATAATTCACAGTCATCTCTATACTATAATATGTCACGCAGTATTGGTAAAAATGTTACTAATTCGTTTTGGACAATATAGCATATTTCACCTGAATACATTAAAAAATAATATTGCCTATTTTAGCCCTCTGTCTTAAATGTGTCGATTGTATAATAAGATAGTGTGCTAATTTAGACCTTTCTGCCTTTAATTATTTGTACAATTTTAAAAAATCCTGCTTCTGTTCAAATAAATGTAACGATGATTGTGCTAATTGTATTATTTGAATGCGTTTTTCATTTACATATTATATATTTATTTACTTTTATTTAGATGTTTTAATTGATTTATTTACACGAGAAGCATACGGATGCAAGTCCAAATAGATAAATGTTCAGGAGAGCCAAAAAACTATTTTTTCTATAACTATGGTCTCATAACTTCTTCGGATATCCGTGCTGATAGATAACAAAAAAAGTAATTATTAAATCAATCGACGGCCAAGCTCTTGACTTGCGGTAAAGCTCTTGACTCGCACACCGAAGGTCGCGGGATCGAATCCCGGCGTGGCAAATAAATTTTATTTGATTAATTTGTGTAATTTCACAATTTATTAATTTAAAATAATATAAAGCATATTTGCGGTACGTTCCGGAGTGGAAGATACTCTCAGTATCGCCCTGGTGTAAGATCAGTATTCAGAATCGAAACGTTGCTTGAAATGGCATTAGCCGTGTTTGGTATCTGAATAGCTAGGTACTTCCCCACCTTCCTCTACCCTATCTCCTTCCCTTCCCCAATACCTTCAGCCTCACAACATACCCCAATGGGGGATGCCATAGCCTAAAGATATTGAAATATAAGTAGATGCGCTATCTGCTGTTTTTACTATGTGGGTCTGCGCTTCCGGGTGTCGCCGATATTGTTTACCAATTAACAAATAAACTAAAAGAACAAATAATTAACGAATAAACCAAACGAACATTAAACTAAATGAACGAATTCTTTCCTTATTCAAAATATATTGTAAACCAATATTAATGCACGTTTCAAAAAATCAACGAAATGAACACATTCTTTTTGTATGAAAACTACGCTAATTAGCGCGTAGTCCGGCGACAGTTGCGCGGACACCATAGCATATCTCTTCTGTATTTGAATATCTTTGCCATAGCCTCACTGGCTTCAGACGGGAGCAGTTGAGACTCTTGTGCGGTATTCAAATAAAAATAAATAAAAATAGTTTTAAAGAAGGAGCAAATAAGACGAAATATTTTATACGTAAAGCCTTTAAAAATAATGTTAAAAAAAACGCTGACTTGAGTCAAACAAAAACATGGACTTGAGTTCTTCTGCTTCAAAATAAAGTGGAATATTTTGTTATGACATGTAATGTAGTATGAAAGGATCAAAGTTTGAAAATTATTTACCTCCATAGAAAGCATAGTAATGTATAAATTTGCGTCATAATACTACATAATACGTAGGATTTGAGTCATAATACTCAAAATGCAGATCTCACAAAGATGCAAGTCCATATGTACATCTATCTGCTTCTAAGATAGTTGTTACATCAAAGGTAGTTGCATCCATACATATTTTTGAAAATCCTATTTTCCTTCAAGATAAGACCTGCATCCTTCTGCCACTGATAAATATGATAATTTTCTTCAAGTCTGCATCAAAAACTCATTTCTTCAAATTTTGGACTTATCTTACATACGTACGCTTCTCGGGTACAGTTATTTAACCCATAATTTTAAATTTCATGTTGTATGTATAAATGACTGAGTTTTAGTACCAGAATAATTCTCATGTAAGTGGCAATATTAAAATCCCAGCATAAATGTAGTACAATACATTACAATATGAATATCCCACAGTACAATATGACTTGAGAATGGCTGTTTTTTTTTCCATTAGATGTATCTCCTTTTCTCGTCCAAGAAAATTTAAATAACAACGAAAACTATCTAGAGATCTATCTTTTTTTCAAAAAGACACAGCGAATACTTAACTTGTTTCGCCGGGAACACATTATAGAGTTTTCTTATGTATGTATGATTTATTCCTGTTAGTGTGGCTGTCATCTTGTAAGTAAATTGTGTTCTTTCTTGTCCCCCGAGGGTTCCCGCGTTACTTTGTTTCCACGTTTTGGCGCAAGATGGCGTATCATTTATATGAGTTTCTTGTTTATCCGCTTCTTTTCCCGCGTTGTACATACGGCATTTCAAATGGTTTTTTTTTTTTTTTTCAATTATTTCTGGCTTTCACCCTTCAAGGGTGTTCTAGGCCATCATTTATAATTACAGAGAAAGGAAAGGTGAATTTATATATTAATTTTATTTAAATGTGCAAATTTCAGAATTTTATGGAAGATTGGAGTAGAGTTCAGACTTAGAAGAGATGAGATGTTGAATGGAGGAGAGGCAATTTTTGATAACGCTTGATAGAAGAGAGGATATTTATTTAGAGAGGGACAATCAAAAAATATGTGATCTAAAGTTCCCACATCTAGACCACAGAACGTACAATCTGGGGAGTCAAGCACATGAATTTTATAAAGGTGAGAAGGAACGGAACAATGTCCGATTCTCATACGAATAAGTAAGGAAATTTCTTTTTTGGAAAAATGGGGGAATTTTTGAAACCACGGTTTTGATGGGATAGTCCTTTGTATTGAGGCGTAGCGGGCACCCTTGGATTGACTAGCAATGTTCCAATACTCTGTCCAAACATTGCGGGATCTATCTTTGATGATGGAAAAAATATCAGACAGGGGAATATGGTTTACGAGGGTAACGGTAGGGTTAGACGCTCCTTGTTTTGCCAAGGAATCAGCAATATCATTACCCACTATGCCAACATGTCCAGGAATCCAAATCAGAGTGACAGTTTTTCCAGAGCTTTGAATGGAGGTTATCAATACTCGAATAAGACATACAAAGTGATCATCAGGATGAAGAAGAGGACTTGTTTTAAGTTTTTGGAGGGAACTGAGAGAGTCAGAGAGAACAAGAGAATGTTCAAAATTATTTTTTATTATATATTTGAGAGATTCAATAATCGCAATGCACTCGGCAGAAAATATTGAAAATTGGTTTGAAATTGAATAAAATATTCTTTCATTAGAATTATTGTGGTAAACGTTAATACCAATACCACAGTTAGGAGAGTCTGGAGATTTGGAGCCATCAGTAAATAAAAGAGAAGAGTTGGGCCATTTAGAAGAAATAATGTCATTGAACATATTATTGACAGTACGGGCTGCGAGATTGGAATGACTTTTAAGGATGCCGGTCCCTTCTAAAATCGTTGGGGATAGGGTGACGTGACTATATTTTAATTTGTACAAAGGAAGAAGATCATTTTTGATAATTTGAAGCTCTGAGAGAGAGCGAAAATTTTTACAGATGGCAGGGAGAGGTTTAGTTCGAGCTCTGATTGTAGATGAATGTGTTGAGTCGTTGAACAACAAGACTCTGGGAATAACCTGATGACTTTTAGAATTTAAACATTTAAGAACAAATTTGTCAGCAAATAGTTGACGCCTTAAATAAAGAGGAGGATCAGAAAATTCTACTTGAAGGGAATTGATGGGCGACGATTGCATCGCGCCAGTTATTATTCGCAATGACTAAGATTGAATTTTGTCTAATTTACTGAGTGCATTTTTGGATGCAATACTAAAAAGTGGGCAGGCATAGTCGAGATGGCTTCGAATAAGTGCATTGTAGAGCAACTTAATGCAGATAGGATGTGCACCCCACCAAACGCCAGTGAATGATCTGGTAATATTTAAATTTTTTTCACATTTAGTAACTATATTATTAATGTAGGAGGACCATTTAAGTTTCCTATCAAATGTTACTTCCAAAAATTTAACTTCGGAAGCATTGGGGATTGGAGAGTTTTTAAATAAAATTTGAACAGGGGGGTTATTATGACGATTTGAGAAGGTGACACACTGACTCTTTTGTACTGAAAGTTCAAGACCATTTAAAGTGAGCCATGTGCAAAGGGCATCCATGGCTTCATTAAGATATTTGATGGCGGATGGAATGATTTTGGATGATAAAAAGAAAGCTATGTCATCTGCGAACTCAACAACTTTTACTTGAGGGGGAATGGTGACATGCATATCGTGTGTGTATATATTATACAGTAAGGGGGATAATACATCGCCTTGGGGTAAACCCTTCCAAATTGACCTACTCTGAGGAGTAACATCTGGTAGCTCAATGAAAATTTTCCTATCGAGAAAAAGATTAATAATAGATTGGACAAACATGAGGGGTAAGCCAAGGCCTAAAAGTTTTTTTTTAAGAATTGGGATGGAAACATTGTCAAAGGCGCCTTCTATGTCTATAAAGACTGCAAGACATACTTCTTTGTTAGAAATGGATAAATTAATATCAGTGCTGATGATGGCAAGGTTATCTTGTGTAGATTTCTTTTTCCTAAATCCAAATTGGGATGGAGAGAGAAGATGATTACTCTCGACGAAAAATTCTAACCGGTTTTTAATTAATTTTTCATAAATTTTACTAAGGGTGGATGAAAGAGCATATTGGCCTTTAGTTGGATCCAGAATTGGGTGATTTGTTTAATTTTAGAATTGGGATGATTATTTGAGAACTCCAGTTATCAGGTATTATGCCAGTCTGGAAGATTTTATTTAAGATGCTTAAAAAGTGATTTAGAACATTATCATTACTATTTTTGATAATGCTATAAGGTATACCATCTCTGCCTGGAGATGAGTCCTTGACTGTTGATAAACAATTTTTTAATTCAATTAAAGTGAATGGAGAGTCAAGCCAATGATCAGACATAGGAGTGTTGTGGATTGGAGTTATTTCATCTAAGTTAGGTACAGAAGGGGGGGCAATTTTGTCCAAGAACTCGTCCATCCATTTAGAATGAGAAGCTCGAGGAGATGTTGGACTGAAGGAGGATCGAAATCTTCGAATCATAGACCAAACTTCCGAAATTGGAGTGTTCGGAGATACTGAACTGCAGAAGTTGTACCACCCGGATTTTTTTTTTGACCTCAATACCCTTTTGGCATTCGCTTCGGCATTTTTGTATATGAGATAGTTCTCCATAGTCATATTGTGACGATAGGAAAGAGATTTAGCTTTCCGAATTCTCACTACTTTGGAACATTCCTCATCCCACCAGGGAGTTGGAGGGAGTTTTTTGAGAGATTTGGTTTTAGGGGGAGGATTTGATTTATTGATTGCAGTTACGAGCATTGATTTGAAGTTATCGTAGTCATCTTTGACAGATAATGTATCGGTATAGGATAAATTTTGTATAAACTTATCCATATGTGAGTTAAATTCGTCCCATTTGGTGTGTTTTGTTTTAATCTTTGTCGAAATATGGGACTTGTCTGAATGGAAAGAAGTTTGATAAGTGATGGTGATCGGGAAATGATCACTGGAGCAAGGGTCGGGGGACACCACCCACGAGGAGAGAGGTGCCAGATTAATAGAGCATATGGAGAGATCCACTGCACTGGGGTTTGTGTTGGGGCGAGAGATTCTAGTAGGAGATCCGTCATTCAAAAGAAAAAGGTTGGATTCATCTAGGAAATCCATCACACTTCGACCGTCTCGATCACAGAAAGCAGAACCCCAGACGGGAGAATGGGCATTAAAATCACCCAATAAAAAGAAAGGAGGGCTTAGTTGACGGACAATTTGCAACCACGCTTGTTTATTGAAGTGCGATGTTGGGGAAAGATAGATAGAAACAAAGGAAGTGTCCTTTATTTTAGCTGCAACCATTTGAAAGTCAGCATTGGGGGGTTTGATATTATTTATTGGGAAAAACGGAAGGGATTTTTTAATAAAAAGGGCAGCACCTCCGCCCGTACCTTCCGGGCGATCATCGCGGAGACAGGAGTACCCTCCCACATTAAAGTGGGTGGATGGAGTAAACCATGTCTCCGAGACAGCAGCCACAGAAACAAGGTTTGAATTTAATAGGTTAAGAAGGTTTGATTTGTTAGAAATAGCACTGCGGCTATTCCACTGAAGAATTCTGACATCTTGAAGAGCCATTTTGAATAAATGATTTTAATGTGGAAATAATAGAAGCAGCGTTGGACGGTAGATTAGTTTGAGAAGAAATTAGGTCAATTAGAAGCATAATAAGAGTTTGAATAAATGAAGAATTATCTTGGGAGAGTTGTTCAGAAAGCTTTTGATAGTTTGTTGAGGATGAATTATAATTGTTTGCGCACCCATTTGTGGCGTGTGAAAGAGGAGAACCATTGGGATTTAAGAGAAGTGAGTTGTGTTGTTGCTGATCGTATCCACGAGCCTGTTTAGAGATAGGGTTTTTGTATGTGAATTTTGTTGAACGGGAAGATGTTGAGGAGGAGGCGAGAGGGTTGGATGAAGAGTTATTGGATAAAACCTCGGAAAATGATTTTTTGACAGGCGGGAATAATTTAGAAGCCTGCAGAAAAGACAAGTTCTCAGAGGCCATAGAAATTTTTATATTTTTTTGGCGAGATTGTTCGGGGCAAGAAGAGTAAATGGCGGAATGAGCGCCTAAGCAGTTAAAACATTTAGGTGAAGAGAGAGAAGAACATTGGTCAGCCGAGTGGTTTTCTCCACATTTGAAACATCTGGGAGGGGATCTGCATGCAGCTTTGGTATGACCAAAGTGGTGGGATAAGTGTACATTTCAACTGGTAAGGAGTTGAAAAATAAATAAATATGGGAGGGAAGAGATTGTCCTTCGAATGTGATGACGACAGATTGGGAGGGCTTCCAGGAAACGATGCCCTCAGAGGTGTCCTTATAATTTAGCCTCCTGGCTTTTATGGGATTGACGATATGTTGGGGGGTTGAAAGTGAGGACAGGATTTCTGGAATGGACAGATCGGTCGAGATACCCCTGACCAGGCCCATTCGAGTGACATTGAAAGTTGGGATGTACGCCTTGAATTTAGAATTTGATGAAATAAATATATTTTTGATAAAGTTGTTGGCGGCTGAACCTGACAGGAATTCAACAGAGATTCGGAAGCGACCCTCGGCTTTAACACCTCCAGGTTTAATCGAAAGGTTCTTGTTATTTGAAAGAAATTTACCAAATTCAAGAGGATGGATGGTTTTACCTTGTTCAGTTTTTTGCGCATATACAATGTAGGGGCCACGGGAATGAGTAGAGTAAAAGATTGTTGGAGGAGGTTGAGGAAGAGCTGGAGGGGACTGAGAAGACAAAGGCGAATCATGTTTTTTTGGGGAAAGGGGACTAAATTTTCTTTTTTTAATTGAGGTTAGGATGACAGATTCATTGTCTGAAATGTTTGAATGTTCTGAAAAGTCTATTTTATCTGAAATGTCTCCATCTGGAGGGTCAGGAGGGGGATCTGGGGGCTTTGTAAGGGGTACAGGAGGGAAATCCTCCTCCATTGTTCAAAAAATTACAGCTAATATAAAAAGTGACAGAAGTAAAAAAATTATATAAATATCTGAAAATGAGCAGCAAGAAGTGACTCCTGGAAGATCAGGGGGGAGAAGATTCCAACACACTAAACTTTTTACAGCCAAAACACAATAAAAAGATTGGTTTAAGAATATTTTTTGAAAGAGCAAAACAAAAGAACTGATGACAGCCAAATGTTATTGTTGCGAGTCATTTCAAATGGTTAAATGAATCTAAATTTAATCCGCATGAAAACTATTACAACGGATTTGAAAAAGACAAAAAATAACACTCAGGTACTTGGGCATAATATACGTACCAAATATGAATATTAAAGTTGTGTAAAAGTTTAATCATTATTATATTATATTGAGTGGGGAATATTTTTGGCGAACAAAATTTTCTCATTTCATATGATATCGAATTTTTCACGAAAAGTTCTTTGTTTTTCAGTACCTTGTTAAATATGGATAGTTTAATATACGCATTACGAGCGCTTACAATCATGCAGCATATTGAGGCTTCCATTCTGGAAGCAATTTTTGAGAATTTATAAATTGTAAAAGTTGTCGTGAAACTTAGTTATGTGTTCTTTTTAACTTTGATTATATCTTTTTTTATTTTTATCATATTGGAGTCCAAGAGTTACTTTAAATTAAATATCCTTGATTGATTGATTTTTCATTTCAAATAAGTGACCTACAAAATGGACGTAATACGTCTTTTTTTTTTTTTTTTACAGTAAATACCGCACAAGAATCTCAACTGCTCCCGTCTGGAGCCAGTGAGACTATGGCATCCCCAATTGGGGTATGTTGTGAGGCTTAAGGTAGTGGGGAGGCGAAGGAGGTGGGGAAGAGGAAGGTTGGGAAGTACCTGGCTATTCAGATCTGGTCACTAAACACGGCTAAAGCCATTTTCAAGCAACGTTTCAATTCTGAATGGTGGTCTTACACCAGGGCGATACTGATAGTATCTTCCACTCTGGAACATGCCGCAAATGTACTATATATTATTTTAAATGAATCAATTGTGAAATAACACAAATTAATCAAATAAAATTTATTTGCGCATGCCGGGTTCGAACCCGCGACCTCCGGATTGTGAGTCAAGAGTCTTACCCACTGGACTACGGAGGACGTTTAAATGAAGAGTAGAAGAAAATAAAGAGTAAAAAAAAGAAATTAAATTTAAATCAATTTTGAAAAAAAAACTTTTTAAAAATACGGTCCCCATGGTTGAGGGGTAAGATCCTTGACTCACGATCCGAAGATCGCGGGATCGAATCCCGGCATAGGCAGATAGATTTTATTTGATTAATTGGAGTTTTCACAATTAATTCATTAAAAGTAATATATAGTATACTAGCAGATCCGGACACACGTTGCTATGGCTAACTAACCTCTATAACTAACGCCATCTGTTAAATCAAATCCACACCAAGCTGCCCGCTGCCCGCTGCCCGCTGCCCGCTGCCGCTTGGCCAGGTGTTATGTATTTCAACTAAGTTACACAAAACCTTGACAATTTACATATCTAAAAACTTGCCGCGTGAAAATCCGTTCTGTAGTTTAAAAGATCTAAGCGCACATACAGCGGAAGCTACTTCAATTTATGCTTAGTAACGATAAAGATAAAGATTTGCGGCACGTTCCAGGGTGAAAGATACTTTCATGTATGTAATAATATATCATTATATATATACATATTATTTTATATATGAAAGATACTCTTTATTTTCTTCTATTCTCAGTATCGCCTTGGTGTAAGACCACCATTCAGAATTGAAACCTTGCTTGAAATGACTTTAGCCGTGTTTGGTGACCAGATCTAAATAGCCAGTTTTTCGATCCCCTCTTTCCCTCCCCACTACCCTCAGCCACACAACATACCCTAATTGGGGATGCCATAGTCTCACTGTAGACTCCAGACAGGAGTAGCTTGGGACTATTTTGAAGTATTACATAAAAAAGTTCATTTGTTTGTATGGCTGCATTGGGGCGCCACTGGAAAATTATTATAAACTTAATAAGATCATTTTTGATTTTTTAAATTTAAACAAAAAAACGCATTCAAATCTTACGTTGATGTGAAATAATTCTTATATATTACAATCAGTTCAATTGTTCAAATCTTTAAACAAAGTAAGAAAGAAATAAGACACTCAATTGTGTACAATACCACAAATTTCGCAAAAACAAGTATTGCAAAGTATATTACCTACAAATCGCTTTTGGTTTTCGATTCCCAAGAAAATCTGAACAAGTAACGTTAAATGTTCGCAGAACCGCGGGAGTTTTAATAGAAGAAGTTAGTTAATGAAAGTTATGCGGATTAGTACTTGTTTGTACCTCGAACAAACTGACGATAATTATATTTAGGGTTGCAAGAGCCACCCGCGTCGGACGCTTGTTGTTTCACGCCCGCCCAAACTCCGCCCGCCCTCCCACCACCATCCGCCCTTCCCGCCTCCGCTCGATAGTGATTTAATCAATATTCTCACCTGATTAATTTGAGGGTGGCGGACGATTAAGTAATAATTATAACTATTAAGCAATAAACTAAAGCTGTTGTTTATTAAATAACAAAACGTAAAAGCATTTATAACGTTTTGTTTTCCAGTACGATTGTATCTCATTTTGGAAGGTTTTTTAAAAACAGCTTCAGCTTATTATAAATGCTAAAGTATTGTTTTATTATACACATGATATTATAAATGTACGACTTGTGAAGTTTTACTTGCCTTACAAAAAGCGATCAGATATTTACCGTTAGAAAAATTACGACATCTGTCAGAAATTAAAAAAAAAAAATACACATTTCAAATATCGAATTATTAGTTAATAAATTAGTTTTGGTATCTACATTATCGCTATTCTTACTAGTTCCGACAATCAGTTCCAATTTTGAAAATCAAAACGTTCTCAGTTCTAGAGGTCATTAAAACGCAGTTACACATAGACACTTCTTTGAAATTATCAATTTTAATACCTTGATTTTTTATTTTTATAAAAAAAATTTAAAAGCGAGTTTTAATACGATTAATTAAAATTTTCGACTTACTGAAGGTGTCAATCCACCCAAAAGGAAAAAAATTTAAGAAAATAAATCTGAAAAATAAGCGCGACATTTAATTTTGTATAATTGCTAAAGTTTTTGTGAAGAACTCCTTATTTTTTAAATTTAGGTATAATAGTCTTTCGATTTACACCCTCGCGTTTTGAGCATGAAACAGTTGTCAAACTCATTTTAGCTACCAGGTTTGGCAACAGTAATTCATACAAGATACAAAGATGTAGTATATTTTCAAAAAGCTATGCAAGGTGTTATCAGTGATAAGGCAATCACGATTCTCTAAGAGGAAAACGTTGCACGAGATTTACGGGGTCGTTTGTTATCACAAATACGTTTATCAAGGCCGTGCAACGTCACCGTAACTAAAGTATAATCTATTTTGGATGATGATGCAGTGCATAATTCTAGGAATATCTACATTTCCTGGTATCTAGGATGAATGAAGTATCTATGCAGAATGATTAATGGCATTTGAAAGGGATGATAAGAAATTTCAGTCTCATTTAACTGTGAATTGATGGATCTAGGAGTTAGCGGATGAGTTTATGTATTTGAAAATACGTTCCGGAACTAAATGTATTACTAGTGGAAAAAGTTATCGGAGGCTAGCAGTCTTGAATGTAGTTTTACTGGTGTATCGCAGTTGATGTAATGAACTGTAAAAAAGTACGTTAAATAAGTTAATTCCTGAGGCATAATAGAGTGTGTCAAAATCATTTACGATCATAACAATATAAAGAACGCCTCGGAAAAACATGGTACCTATGATAAAGGATGCTAATACGGTTTGTTATATTAGGTGTTTGCGAAATTGGAACTATGTATTTTTTTCATTTATATTTTTATATTTTATTTTATTTTCATTATCCTAAAAATCCAATAAAAACCATCTGTTTACAATTTATATTAAATCGGTGCCTAAATACACGACGGTGAAATATGTTATTAATATCAAAACAAAGAAATACAACAATGTGAAGTTTCAGCACGTCTCTACCCTAGCCATTAATATTGCGAAATTGCGCTCTACACAAGTGCTCGATACATATTTTTAATATCAGTATTTGAAATCAATTAAAATTTAATTTCATGCAACATTCTGAAATCCATTTCCATGCGTTTTTACGACCGTTCAATGAAAGGGTTAAATAACATCTAAGGCATCAATAGACGCTTTTGATATCTTTTATCGAAACATGTTTAGTAATTGATATATCAGTAATTATTAGATGGGTCACGAATGTATATGATTTTTTTCTTCTTGTTTTGATTTGTCTAATAGTGATAAAAGTGTGTTAAATGAAGATATAAAATCACGTAATTTTTTTAATAATATTTGGATATCATCTTCTTCCTCTGGATTGACTTTGAAATTTCACATAATAGAGAAAAACCCACCCTTTAAAAATTGTTAGATAAACCAATCAAAATGAACAACTTTTCAATGAAACGCGAAACAGAGGGAATATTTTGATTTATTTATTTAAAAAATATATGAATATAATTCAAATTATCTGAAGGCAGTGTATACAGATACCAGCAAAATCCTTCTCACAATCTTATATTTTTTTTTTGAAAGAAATACAAACATTCCCGGGTTACGAATAACCCAACAATGTTTGAAAATCTCCTAAAAAGCCGAAAATGTTGCTTGTGTTGTGATGGAGGACTTAGCCAGTCGAGGAATCGAACACGCGACGCTCGGGTGAGACCCAAGCGCTATGCCCACTCAACCACTGACCGGTCATGACTGACTGACATATTTCGGCATTATTTTGCTAAACTCAATCTTGGGACTTTTTGTAAATGATTTCGTAAATATATACTACATTTGCTATGGAAGATTAAAAAAAATCGTTAAAAAGGATTCATAGTAACTTTTATGTACACTAGAAACAACACCTTAAATGAAAAATTTCAAAACTTTTAAGTGAATCCGGAGGAAGGTGATCGTATCAGAAATTAGAAATTTTTTAAACTCGTCATTTTGAACCCATTTAGCACTCTTTTATCGCTCTTAGAATTTAAAAATAACATTTTTTTTAAATGACCCACCTTAGTAATTATGGTAAGTTTTAGAGACTTCTTCAAAGATCAAAGATGGATAAATCCACCGTTGCATGAAAACCTTCTCAGGTACACCATGAGATACATATATTTCTATTAACTTCGACGAAAACTAAACCCGACACAATGTAATCGGAGTGCAAGCTCTAACTCTTGCCACTTTCGCGTAGGTCGCCTTAGTTTGTCAAGTGAACAAGTTTATGAATTATTCATATAAAGCATTAGACCTTCACTTGATAATATTAGATATAAGAAATCATTACGTTAATATATGTTTAGGTACATGTCAGGTATCGAACTTAAAAGCCTTGTATCATTATTAAAACCATAAACCTTAGGTTACATGTTTTTAGTTGAAAGTTCTCTTAAAATTGTATTTATATACAATATAGTACAAACTCCTAGTTTCTGAGACGATAATTTGGGAAGGTTTTACCACGGTAAACATATTATTTGTAGACGAATAATTCTCTTTTACTATCGTATGAGAGGTCTTGTTTCTTCATTCAACCACATTTCTCTGGGGGATAATTTGATAATATAATATTATCCGACATCCCTTTGTGGATAAGAGGCAGGAATATTAAGAAGTCGCTCATTAGGGTAAGTATGTGAAAGAAAGCTCCAGCGAGACTCGAGATGGGCAGGGGATGGAAAACTTTTGTTGAAAATGTTAAATAATTCCAAAAATGGTGCCGTTGAAAACACGTCAGCTGAGGGTATTTTATATTCCATACCTATTGCGTTGCTCTTCTTGTTTTGTTGTTATTTTTATACATTATTTTATTCGTTATTTAATACAATAATGTTAGTTTTTGAAAAACGTGTTTAATTAATGTTTTTTCTAAACTGTGTTGTTGTTGGAAAGGCTTAGTAATGGTTTACAAAAAAATAATTAAAACTGGTTTTAAATTGAGTTTCATTGTTACCACTTTATCAGTATCTTAAAAAATTATTACAATTTGTACAATTTTGACATAAAATTAAAAATTCATTTCTATACGAAAATGTGCTTGAACCCTTAGAAGTGAGACCAGTTTTCTTAACACACTAGGAATATATTTTTTTTAGCCAACGATTCATTTCAACGTTTTAAAAATTAAGTATGTACAAACAACTGAAATAAAGACAACATTTTAAAGTCTTAGACATTTATTTATTTATTAGACATGTACAGTAAAGTACAATATAATACAAATGATAAAATATATTTATTATTATTTTTTAATTTATAAACTAACATTTTTCTTTTCTCGGAAGGTTTTTCAATGTAGATGAGTGTTTCAGGCTGATAATTATTGCTTATAATAATTGTTAAAATATATTTAATTATACATGGTCTAATTACCTAATACGTGTCTATATCTTAGTAATTTCGCCTTCATTGAATAATATGAGTAATGGTAATAAAAGGAAGAAAGTGTGTGGAGAAGTAAGGGGAAAATTAAAATAAAGAATTTCATGCCCACGAAACGTAATTGATTGTTAAAAAAAACTTTTCGAAAAATTAAGTAGTTTTAAAATAGTCAATTTCATTGGAATATTCATAACGCACAATCGAGGTTCGTTGTGATTGCAAAATGATTTATTTACGTTATCATAATGTTTTCAATGAATATTATGGTCCACTTGTGGACCACACGTCCTTACTAGTAGGCTCTAAGTTATTCTGAGGCTCCGAGTCGCCAGACTCGGTGTCTGTCCGACTAATACATGCTTTAGTACATTAGACACGAACGATGATAGATGGTACTGTTTTAATATAATAATTAACTGACATCTCTTGGGATACCACAAAACTTCGTGTAACTAACTATACTAAAACCATCTATTGAAGGATGTTGAAACTAAAGGCCTAACCTATACATAACAGCAAGTAAATACGATTTATTTTTAGGCTTCGAGTCGTCAGATTGATAATATCTACCCGACTACCAGATGTCTTCGGCAATCATCGGAACCGTTCGTACATTAGACACAAAATAATAATAATAATAATATTTGGATGATTTATATAGCGCCGTTTTTGTGAAAAATCACCAAAAGGGCGCTGTACAAACTTATAATACATTTCTAAAATCTAAAAAAAATTCAAGCTAGGCAAACAATTATAAACAACTTATGGCTAAAAATTGCATACATCGGTTCATTGATCACCGATACGAAAATATGTGTACAATATTTTGACCAATGAACGCGATGCTGCCTAAAATTTAATGAAAACAGGACCATACTTACCTGGGTGGTCGCTTGAAATTAACACTGTATATTGTCCATTTAAAGAAATTTAGATAGAGTTCGCACGCAGAGGACATTATTGTAAACACATGTTATTTAATCCTGAAAAATATTTTAATATTAATATGTGATGTATTCTTTGACGAGTGTATTTTGGATAGTAAAAGCAACATATAAAGGTGGGAGGTGCAGTAGTACCTATAAGGATTTGATCTTACTAAATGTGATTCGTCAAGAGACAGATTGATCTGTAAGGAATCGAGTTATTATTACAAACGACGACAGATAGAACTGTTCTAATGGCGACCAGCCAACTCAGAACAAAACTAACTCAGAACCACCTCAGAAAGGTAATTAAGAGTGATATAAAAAAAATTGGTTAAATAGGTTAAGATAGGTTAGGGTTACCGGCTATTTTAAAATGGTTTTTTCATTGCTTTTAATAACCTTTTTGAGGTGGTTCTGAGTTGGTTTCATTCTGAGTTCGCATGGAAATCAAACCGTTCTAATATAATACTTCACTTATATTTGTTGGGATACAACAAAGCTTCGTATAAGTAACTACTAACGACGTTCACGGAAGAATGTTGAAAGTACATGCCTAACCTATACACTACAAGTGAGTACAAGAACGTTTTCTTCTGAAAAGTGTCTAGATTCCGACAAGCAGTGTAACGCAAACCAATACTGGATTGGATTGGCCACCACTGCCACATCATTACAACACCCCCAGGAATAATCACCCTACAAACCGTTCCATCCGTATGCTTTTAGGTAGGTAATGTTCCCTTATTCTGGTTATTTGTTCTGCCGCCTGCGATTCGCTGTAGTATGGCAAAGTAAAGGCTGGCACTTAGTACGAAATACGTCACTCGGATATTACAGCGCGGGAGTAATTTGAAGGAATAAATAAACGCTAGGTATCACATTGATATGAAATACGCAAGTTAAGCCTACTGCTAGTTGATGTGAAGGTTATACGATGAAATGGGTAAACATTATAATTTACTGTTATAGATATTTAACACATGCTTTAACTATAGCATATATTTTTTTTTATTATTTATTTATTTAAGTTTTTATTCCAGCAGGACTGGGAAGGTAGTGCAATCCCAGTCTGCCATATTACATAAAAATTATAAAATAAAAGAAAAAAATGTTCACATATTAGGTAGGTACCTAATTAAAACATAAAATGAAAGTAAAATTCGACACATAAATATGCCTATCTAATAATTATAATAAAACTTTTTCGCCTGAACACCTATATTTTGTAGTTTAAAAAAATATTTTATATCCCGCAGTGGTAAATACATTACGTTGTGAATGGTTCTTGAAATATATTTTTTTTAATTTTTTTTTTACATAAGCTCCACACAGGAGGCCCTGAGGAAAATAATTTCCCTGAGGGCCTATGTCATCTTTAGGGATGCTGTGTGGAGGGTCTTTTAGGGAAAGGAAGGAGATGAGGGTTCTGGGAAGGAAAAGGGTTTAAGGGGTGGGTAGGAATCTGGGGTTCAGTGTGTCCTGGTCATCAGACCTAAACACACCTCATCCCATGAACCCGGGCACCTCTGCTAAATCACCAAACGTAGCGAACCACTTGGGGTGACCTATGGCAGAGGTGTTGGTTATCCAATAAAGGTTCCCGGGGCGGCGGTACCCATTCCCGCCTCCCAAATTGCTAATAAATAATGCTTTATTCACAACAAAACACTTTGTCTTTATTTAGACTAGAAATTCTTATAATTGGGAACCAGTGTATTGGACGGTCTGGAGGCCAACATCTAATCTGTTTTGGTCCAGCCCATCTTGATTCCGAACATGGAGGGACGAACCTACACAAAAACCATAAATTTTATGAGCAACTAGCACTAGAGCCATCTATGCAACGAAGCTCGAAATATTACAATAAATTATCCCTCAGAATCTTGGTCATATTTGGGAGCACTGTGCGAAAAGTTTATTTAAAACAGACGGCCTCGTGCTCGAGGGATAAGGTCCTTGACTCGAAATCCAAAGGTGGCAGGATCGAATCCCAATTATTTTTTTTCACGTTATTTCACAATTAACTCTTTTAAAATAATATAAGTATATTGTATTTGCGGCACGTTCCAGAGTGGAAGATACTCTCAGTATTGCCCTGGTGTAAGACCATCATTCAAAATGAAACGTTGCTCGAAATGGCTTTAGCCGTATTTGGTGAAAAGATTTGAATAGCCAGTACTTCTCCATCTTTATTTTTCCATAACTTAACCCTCCCCACTACCTTCAGCCTTACAACAAACCCCAATTGGGCATGCCATAGTCTCACTGGCTCTAGACGGGAGCCTTTAGGTCTCCTGTGAGGTATTCACATAAAAAAGGAGTAAGTCTCGGGCTTGAAAATAACCATATTGAAAGATGAAATAAGCAAGCGGACAAATTGTTACACAGTCAAAATGTTACACAGTCAAGTTGTTCCACAATTAAGTACAAGAACAATCCTCATAAACCATCAGTACTTGTGCGGAAAATAAATAAATTAAATTTAATTAAAGATTGTCGGTACATCATAGGTCTTCCAAGCCGTTTCAACACAATACGGCCGTCAACAATGTTCTAAAGATTGCAAAACGACTGCATGGAATTTTTTATACAAAATTTAAATTTGAATTTGGGGCAAAAATTCCCAGCCAAACAGCACAATATTTTTTCTATCGAAAAGTAAAGCAAATATCTAGTAAGGTAATGTGCTATTTAATTGATTTGTGTTTTTATTTATGAAACAAAGGTCATAAAGGAATTCAGTTTCGAAGATATTTTAGAGACAATTTTCTCTTAAGAGACGGAAATATGTCTCTGTGTTTCCTCCTTCCTACAACATAGGTCTCTTCAAGACCAATGTTCATTCCTTCCTCTCCTCAAAAATACCCTCCACACAGCATCCCATCTGACATAGGCCCTGGGGGGAAATTATTTTCCTCAAGGCCTCCTGTGTGGAGGTAATGTAAAAAAAATAAATAAATATATTATTACAAGCAATAATTGTCAGCCTGAAACACTCATTTACATTGAAAAATCTTCCGAGAAAAGATACTTGCCGCCAACGGGACTTGAACCCGTGTCCTCCTGATTGCCGGTCGGATGCTCTGACCACTGAGCTATGGGGGCTTATCAAATACCCGCCAAATAATTCAATATATGCTAGTGTTTCATTCAACAATTACTGCTTATTATATATATTTTTTTTTATTATATTTTTTCCACCTGAAAACAACCAACTTTATTTTTGCGAGAAAGACATTGTTAGTGTTAAATCCCTCGCTAGGTGGCGTCGAGACAAATTATGTCTGCATTTATTGGGGAAATACTTAAACTTGTTAAATATTAATTATTATTTTTTAATTTATAAACTAACGTTTAGACAAGATTTTTATGCATAGCACAAAGGGTAACAATTATTACAAGCAATAATTGTCAGCCTGAAAGACTCATTTACATTGAAAAATCTTCCCGTTGGCGGCAAGTATCTTTTCTCGGAAGATTTTTCAATGTAAATGAGTGTTTCAGGCTGACAATTATTGCTTGTAATAATTGTTACCCTTTGTGCTATGCATAAAAATCTTGTCTAAACGTTAGTTTATAAATTAAAAAAATAATAATTAAATAAATATATGTATATCGAAAGGTTTGTCCATTTTTGCTTAGAGTTCTTTTAGATTTCCTGTGGCTCAAGAACCAAACTCAATGGTAGGGTGTATTAGTAAATTATACAGGGTCAGCAGTAAGGTTGTGTACCCAATAGTAATTGCTGGCTCTGTACAGTACGTCCGATGAATTCATTAAACGTTGAATCGATAAACCTTTCCCCTTAAAATTTCATATTCTATAATCATACAATTATTTGCATAATAGTAATATCTGCAGGAAAGGTAACGGATGTTTTCCGGATTTCCAAGCATAATTATCTTCACGGCCTCCGTGGTAGAGGGGTAAGGCTCTCGACTCGCAATCCGCAGGTAGTGGGATCGAATCCCAGCGTGCGAAAATATATTTTATTTGACTAATTTGTGTTATTTCACAATTAATTAATTAAAAAATAATATTTGCGGCACGGTCCAGAACGCAAGATACTCTCAGTTTGGCTCTGGTGGTAGACCATCGTTCAGAATTTAAGCGTTCTTGAAAAGGCTTTAGCCGTGTTTGGTAACTAGATCTGAATAGCCAATTACTTCTACACCTTCCTCTTTCCTATCTCTTTCCCCTTTCCACTAACTTCATACTCTCAACATACCCCAATTGGTAAGGGATGTCATAGTTTCACCGGTCCAGACGGGAGCAGTTGGGACTCTTGTGTGGTATACACATAAAAAAATAATGTTATCTTATGTTGTATAGGTTTATCATTTTGTAAGTCAGGTATGCCTCATATGTCGTTACATTTGTCTGGTAATGTTGTAGATGCTTGAAAAGAAGCTTATGGGTCCGAGTGGTTAAATAAAAGCCTATTTAACACCATTCTTGTCGATGCTTAACGTAAATATTCTTTATTACTGTAATTCACTGCAACAATGATGTTTATAAGCTCTCATTTATTGCTCAAGTAATCGGCACACAGAAGTAGCAGATATTTTTAATAGCACTGAAAAACTTCCTACAAAAACGTAATTAACATATATATTTTAAAGTAGTTATTGAATTTTCAATGGGTTTTCTGTATTTTCATTGTAAATTTGAGTTGATTTGATCATTTTCGTATATTTACACTGGTAATAATTTGTTTTCTATTTTTTTTGTAGAAATGATTTATTCTTTTGAAAAGTTTTAATTTTCCATGTACATTTGTTACTTTAATATAAATTTTTGCGACCGGTTTTGATACGTCTGTATCATTAACGAGCAAACTTAAAACTAACTTAAAAATACAAGTACAAAAATTAATTAGGCGGGGGTAGTGGGAGTGGGGGAATTTGGTGGAGATGAGAACGGTGGGAGGAGTCAAAATTACATGGGAACATCGTAAGTAGAGGGGATTTACATGGTGCTATTATTTTATTAACTAAATTAATTTTAGATTTAATTTTTTGATAATTTCTAAAGTTTCTAAAGCGCACAAATTAAAATAAGAATTTATATTGCAATGTTTAAACTTAGTTTTTTCTTTTTTGAAGGTATGACCTGCCTCTATTAGATGGTTTGCAAACTCGTAGTAGTTATTATTGCGCAAACAAAGTTCATGTTCCCTGATTCTAGTTGTAAAATTTCTAGTAGTCATTCCTACATACTGTGCATCACATTTTAAAACTAGAATCAGGGAACATGAAATTTGTTTGCGCAATAATAACTACTACGAGTTTGCAAACCATCTAATAGAGGCAGGTCATACCTTCAAAAAAGAAAAAACTAAGTTTAAACATTGCAATATAAATTCTTATTTTAATTTGTGCGCTTTAGAAACTTTAGAAATTATCAAAAAATTAAATCTAAAATTAATTTAGTTAATAAAATAATAGCACCATGTAAATCCCCTCTACTTACGATGTTCCCATGTAATTTTGACTCCTCCCACCGTTCTCACCTCCACCAAAGTCCCCTACTCCCACTACCCCCGCCTAATTAATTTTGTATTTTTAAGTTAGTTTTAAGTTTGCTCGTTAATGATACAGACGTATCGAAACCGGTCGCAAAAATTAAAATTAAAGTAACAAATGTACATGGAAAATTAAAACTTTTCAAAACAAAAATGTCTAGAAGTTGTTACATAGTCAATGCCCAAGAAATACAAAAAAAAAAGATTTATTCTGTCTATTTAAAGGAACTTGTATGGTAAATAACGAAATTACTGAATTTTATTGGAATTACTCTTTATAATACATTTTGAAGCTTACCTTCAATGAAAAATATCATTGAAGAATGAGATAATACTAATAAATCTAAGAAAAAAAAAGTTTTCCCAGTAGCGATCATTACTTTTTATTTTTCTGTATATTATTAGTTTTGTCTTCTTCTTCAATGATAACTTTCGATCAATGATGGTTCAAAAGTTATTAAAAAAGTTTTTCCATTAAAATTCGATATTCATTTAGACTTTTTTTAAAAGTCATCAGCTGTATAAAATCATATAAATAAAATCTGATATGTTTATCCGAGAGAGAATCTAGATTACGAAGAAATTCTTATATTATTACAAACTTTCGAAGTTGAAAGTAAGATCCTTCGCTCATGGAGAAAACTGGTTGACAAATCAGTTGAAACTGAAATCCTTCTGAACAAACAAAATGGATATTTTTCTCATTTGACATATCGTAAATTACTCGAAAACTTGGCAGGTCCTGAGCCACTCCCATGGCAACCTGTCAAAAAGGCAACTGAAACGCGACTGCCACCAGCGTGCGGACCGCCAATGAAATTTACAACTTCCTTTTCTGTGGATAGCGATTGCATCACCAACTGTTTTTTTTTCAGTTTCTCCATGAGCGTATGGACTAATTTGAAGATTATTTCAATCGATCGACAAAAATGACAAAAAATAAATCGGTGCTCTGGAATCGCATTCAGTATCTTCCTTGGAATTCGGTCATCAGACATTCCTAGTACATGCCCGAAATCTTCTTCCTAAATAAAATAAATTTCTATTGAGGAAAAATTACCGTTTTAGGAATAATGTATATTGGGTTGATTTTTGTAATCATAAGGCGTTTCTAGTTTGCACCTTGATCAATGTTCTAGGTCTATGTAGGTCATAATAATGATCTTTAATAATTAAGGCTTCTATCTGTTGCTACTTGCAAATTCATATCGTTAAAGACCAGGACTGTAGGCTTTATAATTAGTACGAGTAGGTGGGCATTTGAATTAATTGTTCAGCTTAATGGAGGGTAAATATTGGATTATATTATTATATTAAGCATCCCACCGTACCCCACAAAGATAGACAAAAGGATAAAAGGGAGCAATTAAGTATTATTTCATTAATGCAACGCAATTGGGGCAGGGTCTAGGGACTCTCTAATAAGATTTTCAGATTTATTAAAAGCTTTCTGTTTTTAAGGTTTAATGAACAAAAGCAAATAAGCTTGACACGGTTACTTTATTAATTATTTTTTCCGCACAAGAATCCCAAACTGCTCTCTGCTTATCGGAACCAGTGAGATTATGACATTCCCAATGGGGGTATATTGTGAGGTTGAAAGGTTATGGGGTGGGGTCTAGAGACTCTCTAATAAGATTTGCATTAAAAGCTTTCCATTTTCTACGTTTAATGAATAAAAATAAAGTTTGGGGCAGTTATTTTTAATTAAATGTATCTTTTTGTGAATTGCGCACAAGAGTCCAAACTGTATCCCACTTCTCTGAAACAGTAAGATTTTGACACCCCCAAATGGGGTATGTTGTGAGGCCGAAGGATTTTGGGGAGTGTAAGTAGATGGGAAAGAAGAAGGTGGACAGTTCTTCATTATTCAGATCTGGCCATCAAACACAGCTCAAAAGCACCATTTCATTTCTAAATGGCGGTATTTTACCAGGACGATACTAAACGTACCTTTCATTCCGGAGTGCGCAGCGAATAAACATAATTTATTTTTAATTAATTAATTGTACAAAACGTAATAATTAGTACAAATTAATTAAATGACATTTACTTGCGCGCGCAGTCATTTAATCCAGTGACCTCCAAATTAGTAGTCACGATCCTTACCCTCTCAACCACCGAGGCCGTCAAAAATGTTAGTGGAGAGAAAACAGATGTTTAGAAGTGATGGAAGTGGTAGGCAAATAAGTAGTATAAGAGAAAAGGTTGGAGGTGAGACTAAGGTCCTGTTAAGATGATGTAATAAGTAAAGTGTGAGGATAAACATCAGCAGAAAGGAAGAGGTTTTGCATTTTGCCAAATTATTATTATTGCAAACAATATAATGCTAGATGTAGGTATAAACTCAAAGTTTGAAAATTTACCAGAAATTTGTGAAAAAATCTAACAATGGCCCGTTGCTCGGTAAAGTACGGGGGAGGCCTGTGTCGTTTTTATGGATGCTTAGCGGAGGGTCGTTATAGGGAAAAGAAGGAGAGGAAGATGTGGAAAGGAAAAAAAGGTAAGACGAGTGAGTATGAATTTGAGGGTCAGTATATCCAGGAGTGACGGACGTATAAATCCGTTTCTCCCACTGGGGTGCAAATGATGGGTCGAGAAAGTCCGAAATCTCCATCAACCAGTCTCTCCCGATCTGGCCCACAACGCAGGTTGGCAAATGCATCCGCCTCCAATGCCTAGACAAATCTCACCCCATAAACCGGTGCACTCCTGCTAAGTCACCAAACGTGGCGAACCACTTGGAGTGACCTATGACAGGGGTGTTGGTTATCCAATAAATGTTTCCCGGGCACACAACAAGTAAGATTTTGGTAAGTAAAAAGGTTAAACCATTCTTTAAAATGGCTGAAAAAAATAAATTTATGCAACGAGTTTTAGAAACTCATCAGGATTGTCGTGTGGCAAGATGTAAAAAACTACCAAATTTTCTTCTAAATAGATAGATTTGCTCTTCTCAAACTGTATATTTAAATGAAAATATTATTCTGAAATGTTTATTTGCAATTGCATTTTATTGATTTAATCTGCAATTTTCAGCTTAATAAGAAACACCGTATATTTCAAACAATATCATCCAGTTGTAAAATGTAATAAATATCTGAATTGCCCAACATTTAATCGAAAAACGTAAAAATTGCGGCAATTCAATTATCACCGAATATGATAGTGTTGCATTTCAAATTATTTGATAAAATATACAGTATATATTTCAACGTTTACATGTAAAATAGTAATCCAGTATACCCGCATTGAAAAACGACGTGGAAAAGTGATGAAAAAAGTATATATCTGATCAACCAACAGTTTATGGTATCGAGTTTTTATCTAAAAAGGGCGAACACTGGATTCGCTCCGCTGACAAATATGGAAATTAAACATAAGTCTCGTATGAAAAATGCTATATTTAGCGAAATTATTACGCTTTATAACAAAAAGGTCGTTATATGGTTAAGAAATAGGGATCACACAAAAATGTGCAGTTGTTACACATAAAATCCAATGTAACATGGTCATTCGTGAATTTTTTTTAAAAGTCCCCGTTAAACGACGATTTTAGGTGCGTTTCGGCTATAAAATTGTAATAATTTTTATATATAATTGTAATAAGCTAACAAGCTTAAGGGCCATTAACCAGCCAGTGGTCGAGAATCCAAATTTCGTCGAAAGATGTTCTCACGATCGTACAGGGCGGTTCTAATGATAAAGATTAATTATAATTAATAATAATTCGTTTAAAAATAGCTTTAATGTATACCAACATTCAAAAATGCTGAAAGGCGTGATTATAAAACTACTAAACTTAAAAGTAGGTTTCCCAGATACTTTATTGATTTCATGATTATATAATTTGAAATGTGTGTTGTATAATACAAAATTTTGTTAGAAAATGATACAAATCTGCCAACGACTTCCGGTATAACCTTATTATGCTAAAAATAAACATATTTTATCATAATTTAAAACATAACTTGACTAGATAAAAGAACAATCTTTCGAAATCAATTTATATATTTCGTGGAAAAGATAACATCACAATATTCGTCCTCTTCTGCTTGTCACAACTTGTTCAAAAACTGAAACGGACTCAGAATCGGCATTTAACAGGAACGTTTCAGCTGTAAAAAAAAAAACAAAATGGTCCTGAATCGCAATTTGATGACAATGTTACATTTGAATTTCTGTGAAAAAACCCGTCCTAAGTTGTTGTTTCTTGCCTCATATATGACATTTAACGAAAAACTCCATTCAAAAATAGAACTTGTTAATTTTCAAAGTTTGTAAAGCAACTTTACCGTAAAGTCAAAGGACCACTCTATTTAATGCAATTATAACGTCGATACCAATTTTTTTTCAGAAAACTTTGTATTCAAAGCTGATCACTTCTAGTTCATTTTTTAATCGGTTTATTCTCTTAGCGAATGGAGTGTGCAGGAGTACCTACGTGTAAGTTCAAAACAGTACAAGTATATGTGTTCAATGCAGCGAGCTATTTCTAGCATCCCATTTTACCGTGGAATATCATTACTTAAACTTAAGGGAATATTAAGTGGAAACATGATAAACTTTAACGTCGTGAATGGAGCTTTTACTAGACTCTGATATTTATCGGAACATCTATTCTTTGCTTAACACGATCTTTTCCAAGTCAAGTTTTGATTTTATTACGTTCCGGATTGTATCTAACATTAATAATGACTTCAAACATTCTAAACAATACGATAATTCCTGAATTTGTTAGTCCACGATAGTACACGTAAGTCCACATTCAAAATACCTATCTCTATCTAGGTATACTTTATTTTAATAACCTCCCATTATATCGAAAAAAATATCGAAAATATTCATGAATTTCAGTTTGAATTGAAAAATTACCTGAAAGTATATAAGAGCCTGTATATATTATTTTTTTTAATATTGAAATCTGTTATTAATAAATCTTCCGTTTTTCTAATTTTTACGCACCAGATTTAAATGTCCGGGTTTAATTTTCCCCACAGGAAAAACTAAACCCTTTCACACACTTCCCAAATGATCATCTGTTCAATCCACGTTATGCAATTGCACTATATAAGTATTATAATTACAAAACAATACAAGAACAACATGTCAACGTACCAGAGACCAAATGGGAAAATAATTCACCGACTTTTCATATCAGAGGGTTCGGCTCTGTGGAATTCCTAATTGAACCTATAAATCCTACTGATCCCTCAATATAAATATTTAAAAAATCTTTTGTAATCCTACATGTATTTAAAATTACCGATTTTTGCATTTTTATATATAAATTCTTTGACAAATCTAATATGCCTAAATTTTGAATCAGAGACCTAGGTATAATGCCAGTAGCTGAAATAACAAATGGTAATATTTTTATAGTCCGAGAATGCCAAATTCTTTTAATCTCATTTCCTAAATCTGTGTATTTTCTAATTTTTTTTCTAATTTATTTATTAGCAATGTATTATTATTTACTTACTTAAATGGTTTTATATATTTGAGCTAGAATTCCCTCACTAAACACAAGAACCTCGTCTCTTTTTGGTGAGGAAAGACAATTTTTTTAATTATTTTCCTTTATAACACGTAATATTGGGTATTTATTTAAAAAAACACAAAAATAAAAAAAGTATTTATTCGTTAAATTTTTACAGTTTGGAAGCTGCGTTACCCAAAGATTACCTCTATGTTTAGTTTGACGCACGAAAAAATTGTAAATTTAACACATTTAAAAATTTTATGGGTATGAAAATTTTCTACTTTCAAACAAGGTAACTGCTGTCCTCGGGTTCACGGGGTCATGTTTGTATAGGTCTTGGCGGCGAATGCGTCTGCCCACCAGCTGCGCGTTGGGCCGGATCGGGAGAGGCCGGTTGAGGGAAGTCCTTCCAACACTTTGCATCAGTGAGAGAGCTGGATTCATCTGCCACTCCTGAACACGCTTATCTCAGGTATCATCACCCACTTATCCTACCATTTCCTTCCCATTACTTCCTCTCCTTCTTTTACTTCTCCACACAGCATACCCAACCTTAACATAGGCTCAGGGGAAATTATTTTCAACTTGGACTCCTAAGTGGAGTTTGTATGGAAAAAACATCTCCCATCTCTGATCTGACATATAATATCATTCACGACTGCCAATCTCCCTTCGGAAGTTGGCAGTCATTAACGTAATCTTCTTCCTTGCGCTGTCCCAACTCATTGCCTAGGTAGGCTGTTGGGGTCGGCTCTGCCCGTTCTCAGGTTGTAATTTCTCCTGTTCTGGGTATCGCCTTCATCCAGGACGTTTTTCTGAAGAATTTTGGCGCATTGAGTCATCAAGGAGTTCTTCAGTCTTCCTCTGGATGACTGTGGATGAAGCTCCATAGACATTGCCTGCCTCACTGTGTGGTCCGATGGTCTCTGTCTTATGTGTCCATACCATCTCAACTGTCGTTCCTCCAGCTTACTATTTATGTCTGTGACACCCAGGCTACCACGAATGCGTAAACTTTTATTATTTGTCATTAACGTAATATTAGGTAATATTTACCCTGCAGACTGCAGCCTGGAACCACTCGAAATAAGAAACAAGAACTCATATCTGTACTTGAATTAGTTGGGTAGTCAAGGGGTGTGTTATCTTCCACTCCTTTATGTCCATAAATCTACCCCCCGAATTTTAGTTGTATGACCAAACATTCTTTACCTCTCATGCTGTCAGCGGGAATTACAGTTTCAGTTTGTTCAAAGAAGAAAACCACAATAATAACAAAAAACATCAAAGTGCTTATTCCTTGATTACAATCAATGCGAATTTGATGAAGCATTCAACAGAGTTCTTTATAAAATTTCTTGTTTTTCCAGATGATAGAGCTATCTCTTATTTGGAATTCTTCGTTTGAAATCTTCTTAGAAATCGTTTTTAGGATATTGCAACGGTAGTTATTTATTTTGATTTCGGTAGAAGTGTTTTGGTTATGAAACAACAAGACCGGCTGATTTTCGTAGACGATTTTAGATACTGGATATTCTTCCAAGCCTTTGATGATAGAAGTTCTTTAAAGATCATTTTGCTTGATCTGTTCACGTTTTGCAGTTTATTTACGATATACTTGTTTCTCATTTCTGTGTTGACTGCTATTCCACGTTCTTCAAAGTGAGAACATTTTGATACTCCAGTTTAAACAGTTTAGAAACCGCACGCCTCAACACCACGGAGTGTAGAGTTTAAATTACTGATGATTTATTGTGTCACATGTGTAAACGTTTTTCCATACTAAATAAATCAAGGCGCATAAATCATTTACGAAATGTTATAACTTATTTCAAAGAGAATTAATATTATTGGGTCTTAAATAAAATAAAACGTTATTTACACTTTCCTACCGAGCAAATTAAGCTACGTATTGTGAACAAGACTACGTGAGAATTGAACAAAAGGTTTCCAGTTTACGATCTTTAGGGAAATCTTCAATTTTTATTTTTTATGCTCACGTTCCTGGTAAAGGAACGACCCGTGGCCTCGGGCTGCCGTATTATTATTTGCGAATATGTTGGTTCGTTTTGAATTCAAACCCACCGATTCTTTTTAACCCGAACAGACCGAAATTATTTTTATGAGAGGAAAAAACATTTGCGCTTGGTTTGGCGTTAAAATGCGAACATAACACGAAACGTTTATTTTAAAATTATAAAAAAATAAAGGTTTAAAGCACTTACACAATGAAGTGATTAAAACTATGACGCTGAAAATTTCAACTATGCATATAAAAAAAACGAAGTTCTTTTTTAAAAATTGAATAGTTGCTGGTTTCGTAAAATGAATTTTAAGGCATATCCATATGCCAAATATACTAAAGAATAATTTCTGGTTCATAGAAATGTGTTTACCACGAAACCAGAAAGTACTTCCATAAAGATTTACCACGTTATTCTCAAAGCTATGCAATCCAATTCCGACAAAAGATTTCTAAATGAGATAATGGGTACGGAGTAAGACGCTGAAGGATAATCCATCACTGTTGCTAATCCCACCGCGAAAATGAGATGGGAAGAAATACGTATATACTCATTCTTTATTATAAGTGTTATCTTTTTTTTATGTCATGTATATTATCGAGGCTTCTGACTCACACAATGTTGTCATTTTTTGCCTCATCTGTTTTTAAATTATAATATTATCATTATAATCTCTAATTATCTTTAAAATGTCTTTCTAATGTCCTTTTATATTCATTTAGTATAAAAAATCACTTTCAAATATTTTCCAGTTTACATGATCTAATAAATTTCATTATTCTCGATATGGCATGAAACTCAGTTGAGGCTATTAAATTCTGAACTTCCGATGAGTTCGAAGTCATAAGTATTGTAACTCTCTGTCGTTCATATTTAATGCACTTCGATAATGTGTGCTCAACATCTTCAATTTGTTCACATATCAAGCACATTGGAGAATCAGAGAGGCCTATCAAACACAATATTCTTCCCATTAGTGCATGTCTGGATCTTAATCTAAAAATGATTCTCATTTCCGATCTTTTCAGATTAACCTCAGTGAACCATGGTCTTTTAAACGGTTCATTTTGGAGCTTTCTGTACCATATTCCTTTATTGGTAGACAACGTTTCAAAATGATTATTTCACATTTTATTGCACATGGAATTTATTTTTTGGCAGTAATCTTCAGCGTCTGGCGTCCAGTCGTAGATGATTCCATTCACACATGCCTCGTTTGCCAACAAATCCGCCTCTTCATTTACATGTATTCCTACATGAGATTGTAAACATATGGACACATCTTTCTGCTGTAGCCACCTTATTTGTTCAACAATATTGTAGGCTATTTTCCCACAGGGAACTCCTTTCGGAATACTTTTAATATGTTGAAGTGCACTTTTAGAATCACTTAATATTACAATTTGTTTCCACTTATTTTTAATTGCATATAAGTGTTTATCTTTGCCACCGCAATTAAAAAAAACAAAATGTGGTAAAATTCAGTTACAAAAATAAATAAATGAATTAATCTACCCTACATACATACATTTGCAAAGAAAAACTTTTGATCACAAAGCCGAAAGTTTTTCAAAAGCAAATTACAAAATTTCAATAAAATTTGATCGCTGTTTGAAAATTCTTTGTGATGGTAAATGAGATGGAAACAAGATAATGAAGATGTTTCTAATAATATATTTTGTAGTTTGTTGAACTTTTAAAACTTTGTTGACAAAGCACTCTTTTCAGGGTGAATTGCCTAAAACCAAAAAAAAAAAACTTTGTAGCTTATTGAACTAATAGACATATCCAGGAAAGCAAGCAAATTGCAAGGCAAATGAACATAAATTATGTTTATATCTGAATAAGCCTGTTAAAAAATACATGATAATTTTTTACATCTTTTCGTTTTCCGTTCACATGGTATCTCTGAGAAGGTACTTACCGCTATAAGGTTTGATTATGCAGAACAACGGCCAATTGAACCTGGCGAGATCAGTATCAAATGTGAACTTATACGACAAGTTGACGATACTGTAGCTGAAATTGGAAGAGAAGTGCTCGAGGTATGGAAATGAGACTCACAAAGAATATAGGAGATAAGCTCCAAACGACTTGTAGTACAAAAGGGTTAACCTTTTACCCAAATTATAATCCGCATTGTCGTCAAGTTTGTGGCCCGGTATTCAGAGCAGTCAGAAACGCTTGCGGGAGATGAGAACGAATTTGGGGCAATCGCAATGACGCAATCCCGCACCAAAACACGAAGTTTTCAAAAATTATGCCGTACGTTATTTGTTACAGTCAAAACTGATCTTTGTTAAGGAACTTCAAAAAAATCTGGAATTCGTGAAAACAAGAAAATACAAGTAACGGGATGCCTCTGATTCCTGGAGAGCATTAAGGCCTAGAATATCTATACTAATATTATAAATGCGAAAGTGCATGTGTTTGTTGGTTACACTTTCACGCCTAAATCACTAAAAAGATTTAAAAAATACTTTAACAAATAGAAAACTACATTATATGCGAGTAAAATAGGCTTTAAACAATGGTAAGCTTTGAAGTTATGAAATTATAAATATTAATATATTATATTTATCATACGTTTTCTGTCCCTAACAAAATTGCTAGAGTCAGAAGAATAGCAAAACAAATCGTTGTCGTGGAAACGAATTTGATATATTTGCAGGAAATTTTATTTCAGGAGTCTATCTATCAAATGAATCACCGAAATTTACGTATTCGCATAACTTCCGAACGACTACACCAAATTGGATAATTCTTTGTTTTTGTGTTCGTTATTGTCAAGGTTTGTATAAAACTACTGGTGAGCTCTGGCATTATGAAATTTGCAATAGGTGGCATGCGAGCTGTTTGAAAACTGAATGTACCGGGACTGGATTTATGGAATGTGGGAGGGGGGAGGGGGGAGAGGAACTCTAGTAGGGAGTTGGTGGAAGGGGCGGGGGAGGGTAACCAGGGAGTGGGGAGGGGAACTTGGGAGGGGGAGGGGAGGGAAAAAAGGGAGTGGAGTGGGGAGAGGGAAGGTGGCGGAGGGAAGGGGACTCGGGAGAGAAAGGGGAGGCAGAAGGGGAACGAGACGAATGGGAAAGGACACGCAGGGAGAAACAATTTATTTATTGAATGGCACAGCAACGCGTGCCGAGTACCAGCTAGTATTTTTATAAAGGTATATTTTTACAATTCATTTATGAAAAATCCTAGTTTGTAGTTACTACTCCCTATTTTAGACAACTTTTTTCTTGTAAAACATGGAACGCACAATACATCGGTTCATACTTTGTGCCAGAGAAAAAGATGTTTCAAAGACACAGAGCTTATCATGGAAAATTCGTTGCGAGCTTCATACAGCTAAATTAAGTTTATTAAATTTCATGATACTAGAGTTAACTGTGATAAGTTTCCCTTATTATAGTGTCACTAATAAATTTTGTTTATTTGAAAAGTGATGTTTGGGAATGAAATTATAATTTCTTGCACCAGGTGGGTATGAGTCTTATGGGGTAGAAATAAATAATCGCCGGAATAGATGGCTCAGCTATTTTCACTCCATAGACTTGAATATTCATAGAGAATCTATGCGGGGTTATTCTCACGGCCCTAGGAAGGATCAAATATTCATACTCATAATATCCTGGCGTATGTGGAGCCGGGGCTAGAATTATCCGAATTAATAAGACAGCCCCGGGCGTGGGACGTAGTTTCATCAGGGATTTAGCAGTGTAATTCCTGATAATGAAGAAAAAACACCTACGTTGAGAATGCCTGCAATTTAAATTAAACAACATTTGAAATGTCACCGAAAGTTTTGTCGAACATTTTAAAGCCAATTTGTAAAAAATTAACCGTTTTAACAACATTAATTTATTTAGCCAAATAGATAAATTTCGAAGAATCATTAGTAGAAGTGTATCGAAGAGTATTAGCAATTTATCACGTAATACCGGCCTTGAAAGGTCACGGTATTATTTTTCATGTCGGATAATATTTCAAAGGTCATCTTAATGAAAGCATCACTAGAGTTTGTGGAAAAACAAACCTTGAATATAAATCAATTCATTTAATTGTCTCCTAAAATATGTAAATGCATTTAGGGTACAGAGGTTGATTTTGAAAGTCATCTTACGAAAACCATCTGTATTTCCAACAACACAGCTATTTGACTCTTTTAGGGTTCTCAGTCTTAATAAAATTTTCAAAAAGAACTCATTATTGCAAACTCATAAAGATCATTTCAATTCATCAACAATAACATTCACAAACATAAACAACCGACCACGATCACAGGGCAATTTAGAAATTCCAAAATTTAAAACGAGTGCTTCCCAACACCATTATGCTTATCAAGGTATAAAATTTTTCAATGCTCTCCCATATAAAATCAAGTCTGAAAAAAATTATAAAGTTTTTAAATCCCAAAAAAAAACACTAATAGACCAACCCGACACTAATTATAAGTTTTAAATTCACCATCACAATAATAACAACAAAAAAAATAAACTAGGACATAATCTCTAAAAATATTTCATCACCATATCAAATTGAAAGCAAGTACATACGCATTATTTGCAGGCACCAAATTGTTACAACTTTATTATATGTACCTACTCTGACAATATTGTCAGTTATTATGTCCACTTGTCTTCATGAATATATATTTTATTAATATAAGTACTTGTAATAACATACTCTGTGTAACTATGCATTTTACAATGGCACTCCAAAATTCAAGCACGAGAAATATTTTCTCTTTTGAATTGTGAAGTTTCATTAAAAAGAAATTTACATATTGTTATTAGCCTTAAGAACCAAATGTTTTACTATGAATCGGTATACGTATGTATTTTTTTTAATAAAAAAAAAATAAATAAAAAATATACAATCTCAAATTGAGGACATAATTTGACAATCCTTAGAAATAAAGTAATTTTAGGAGAATCGTCGTAAAAGCCGTCTACAAAAATCTCCTTTCTCACATATCTTGTATGAAAATGAAAAAGACGGGAGATACTGCAAAATCAAATATTTTTTATCGTATTCCTCTAGACATTTCATGAACGTGTGTTTCTTTCGTATTTTTTAATTTTTATGATATTGCCAGTGTAAAAAAAAACAAAAAATAAATTAAATAGTTTACTTGAAAAAAAACCACAATAAATTTCTACCCCACGTAGGTAGAAATTTATCATACCTACTCATTCGTAAATTTGACTTTTTTTAGGTTTGCAACACTTGAAATTTAAATGTCACGTAATAAAATGGGGGTGAACCCCGAATTTCGGAATTTTTAGAATACTTGAAAAATAATTATTACAAGCAATAATTGTCAGCCATTTTTTACACTCATTTACATTGAAAAATCTTCCGAGAAAAGATACTTGCCGCCAACGGGACTTGAACCCGTGTCCTTCCGATTGCCGGTCGAATGCTCTGACCACTGAGCTATGGGGGCTTATCAAATACCCGCCAAATAATTCAATATATACTAGTGTTTCATTCAACAATTACTGCTTGTTATATTTTTTCCCACCTGAAAACAATCAACTTTATTTTTGCGAGAAAGACATTGTTAGTGTTAAATCCCTCGCTAGGTGGCGTCGAGACAAATTATGTCTGCACTTGAAAAATAAGTTTGAAGATTTTCACGGCCAAAAGAATTTTCGTTATTAGTTTTTGGGGTTTTATGGCATGTTGCGCTACCTCCTTCTTTAGCCAACGTTTCGGACATCGTTGCAGTGTTCATCATCAGGGCAGATCCGTTAATGTGTTATTTTTA
Source organism: Limnephilus rhombicus (assembly GCA_929108145.2). NCBI lineage: Eukaryota > Metazoa > Arthropoda > Insecta > Trichoptera > Limnephilidae > Limnephilus > Limnephilus rhombicus. Next base: position 15,434,775 of record OV815270.1, read on the forward strand.
GTCGTGAAGTGTGTGCTTATTTACTTCGAAGCGATACCGTGTCGCCAGCACCACTAACTTTCACCAGTACAAAATAATCGTGACAAGCAGTGGCGTCATTGCCGCGGAACGGAATAGAAAGTTCATTAAAACGTGGTATTTATGCTAGCCAGGGGCAAGTTCGTTTGCGAGATGCCGACGGAAGTGGCTCCATCTCTTAATGAATTCTAAAATTAGAAATCACAATGGTAAGAATTTAAGAAATAGAATTACAATGGTTAAAGCGAATTTAGACAATATAAATCAAAAATTTTTACCACAAGCTGGCATTACTGTATACTTGTTTTTTTCTTGCTCTTTTAATATTAAATGAATTTTACTAGATTTAGAATTACACTGGTTAAAGCGAATTTAGTCAATGTAAAGTTATAACACAAAAATGGTTTACCACGAGCTGGCATTACTGTATACTTAGACATGTTTTTTTTGCGTTTAGCTTTGGTGTAGCCGTCAATCACCGGATACCAAGAGCTATTGAGCTTAGCTCCGTCGTCTCTATTAATATTAAAAGGATTTTTGTAGATTTCAATTGCCTCCGTAATTAGGCGTGCTCTATAAGTTTTGGGTCTTCCCAAGACCTCAGGAACAAATCCAAAGTAATGGCCGGTTTCGATTAAGTGCTCAGCGATTGCCGATTTATCAGGGTGGCCGAGTTTGCAAGCACGAAAGTGTTCTGCTATCCTTTTGGAGATCGTCCGCTCTGTTTGGCCTACATAAACCTTGTCACATCCGGAACAGCTGAGTTTATACACTTCATCTGCTTCCAGAGGAAACTTAGTCTTTGCAGACCTCAGTAGGTCTTGAATTTTAGTTGTGGCACCGAAGACAGTCTTGATGCTGTCTTTTTTCAACAGCCTGGTGATTCTGTCTGTCACATTGTGAACGTAAGGCAGGAAAGCGCAGCCTTTTAACTCTTGTTTAGCTCTGTCTTCGTTAGGTGTAGATTTGGCTCTTATGATTTGCCTTGTCTGACTTGCTGGGTAACCGTTGCGTTCCAGTGCATCGGTCAGCTTTGTAAGTTTTGCTCCAATTTTAGTTTCTTCACATATTCTGGTCGCTCGCGTCACCAACGTATGGATAAGTCCTCTCTTCTGCGCTGGCATAACACGGCATATCACCCCAAAAACTAATAACGAAAATACTTGAAAAATATATAATATACTTACCTAATAAATACCTGCCTCACGGTTCGACATTTTCTACGAACCTTGCACCTACCTCTTGTTTTCTATTTGTATAAATGTTATTTAACTATTTTTTTTTCATTATTTGTAAAAAATGTAACTAAACAACATTTATTTCGATACATAATATATTTATACGTACGCATAACTATCACATATACTTTTTAGACTTAACAAGTAAATATTATGTATTTATCTTCTTATATATAAAAATGAATCGCTAAATGTGTTGCTAAGAGCAAATCTCGAGAGCAGCTGAACCGATTTCGCAAATTCTTTTTTTAGAATATTCCTTAAAGTAGGAGGATGGTTTTTTAGAAGAGAAAAATTAAGAAAATTTCGCAGAAAATTGGATAATTTCAGAAAACCTAACGACTATCGCACGTTTGACAGTTCGCGTGTTTGTGAATGACATTTTGCAAAACAATTCTATTTTTGAAAATCTTTAAGTTGATAAATTTATTTTAGGTAGGTACTCCCCTAATAGTTTGAATCGAATCAAGAATTTTAGATATTTTAAATAGGTACCTATGTAAGTTACCAAATTTAATATGCATGAAAAATGGAAATTTGAATAAAAATTGTAAAAGGTGGCACGCGGGCTGTTTAAAAACCGAATGTACTGGGATTCAATATATGGAAAATGGGAGGGAGGGAGAGATTGGGGAAGGGGGGGGGGGTGGCGGATGGGGTGACGGGGGGGGTAGGAGGTGGGAGGGCGGTGGTGGAGAGAGGGGGAGGGGGCGGGGGTAGGGGGAAGTGGTGAGGGTTGGAGAGGGGGGGGGGGGGGGGGGGGGGGGGCAGGGGGGGGGGGGGAAGGGGAGAAGGTGGAGTGGGAACCCCCCTTACACCATGCGAGCGAAGCCGGGAAAAAGCTAGTAAACATATCTCTCTTTGGTTTCAATCCTGGGATTGGTTTGCAGCAATTTCATCTATTCGTTTCTTCCACTCTTCCCTGTCTTGTGCGGCTCTTTTGAATTCTGCATATGATAAGCAGCGCACGTCCACCAGCAGGTCCTCCAGGTACTCTCGGCGTGGGCGTCCCCTAGCGTTTGTCCCCTCGGTCATACCCTCCATTATGGCATGCAAGAGGCCTTCTTGTCTTATTGCATGGCCGATCCATCTTGCGCGCCTTTCGGACAAGGTCCTGAGCAGGTGCCTTCCTCCTTCGATTCTTTGGAGAACCTCCTCATTTGTGATGTGGTCTCTCCAGGAAATTCCTAGTAGTCTTCTATAGGACCACATCTCAAAAGCCTCTAGTCTCCGTTTATCTCTTTCGGATAAGCACCATGTTTCGCAGCCGTACATCAAGATACTCCATACATAGGTCTTGATGAGGAGTATTCTCAGTTTCAGGTCTATATTATTCGATTCTATTATTTTCGACATTTTATTGAATGCAAGCCTAGCCTGGTGTATACGGCTAACGACCTCGCTCTTAGACCGACCGTCCCATGTTATTTTGCTCCCGAGGTACACAAACTCCTTGGTGTTCTTTAGTGGAACTCCTGACATCTCTACTCTCGTCTGATGTTGCATTCGGCCTACAGTCAGCAGCTTTGTTTTGTCTTTATTTATCCTCATGTTGTAATTATTTTGAAGAATGCTTTGCATGGTTGTTAAGGCCTCTTGCAGTTCTTCTTCGCTTTCAGCAACCAAAGCAATATCGTCAGCAAACCTTATCATATCCACCTTTTGCCCGTGTATCTTTACACCTTTTCTGTGACTCATTCTCTCCCTCAAGTCATCAATCGCACTTTGTATATATGCGTTAAAAAGAACAGGTGACAGAGAGCATCCCTGTCTCACCCCTTGTCTTATACTGGCTTCTTTTGTATCATTGTCACATCTAATTATAGCGGCCTCATTCTTGTATAGCGCCTGGATTATTCGTCTATCTCTATATTTGATGTCAATTCTCTTCAGAATCTCGAAGAGTCTTTTCCATTCTACTTTGTCGAAAGCCTTCTCCAGGTCTATGAATGCGATGAATGTGTTTTGGTTTCTTTTTAATCTTTTTTCTAGTAGTAATCGTAGCGACAATATTGCTTCTCTGGTTCCTACACCTCTTCTAAAGCCAAACTGGTCTCCGGTAAGGATGTTCTCTACTTTTGGTTCGATTCTTTTTAGAATGATATTAGTCAATATTTTTGAGGCATGGGATATAAGGCTAAGAGTTCTGTGTTGTTCACATTTCGTCGTGCCCACCTTCTTTGGTAATGCGACAATTAGGCATTTCTCGAAATCCTCTGGTATCTTTCCAGTCTTATACATTGTCTGTATCATTTTAAACAGGGCATCTATAGTTCCTTTTCCTGCTGGCTTAATTAGTTCAGCCGGAACGTCATCGATTCCGGGTGCTTTCCCGTTTTTGAGATTTTTCAGTGCGAGGTCAAACTCTTCTCTAGTGATTGGATCTCCCAAATCATCTGCGTCTACCTCATTTTCTCTTTCTATCAATGTTTCGTTGTCATTATTTCCCTTTGCATTGTACAGCATTTCGAGATATCTTTTCCATCTCTCTCCTATTTGGTGATTTTCGAAAAGTATTTTGCCGTCTTCTCCTTCTATTGCATTACCCTTTCCAACTCTCATCCCAAAGAAGTCTTTCACCGCAGCGTGAGCTCTTTCTACATTTCCTCTCTTTAGGTCGTCATTTATCTCATCGCATTTATTCTGGTAGAATGTTTCTTTGGCTATTCTTGATTCTCTATTTATTTGGTTTCTCAGCACTTTGTATTTCTCTTGTGATTCAGCTCTTTTATCATTTTTGAGCTCTCTTCTATCCTTTATCATATTTAAGATTTCATCGGTTATCCATTCCTTCCGTGGTTGGGGTTTTTCCTTGCCTATAGTTTCCTCTGCCGTAGTTATAATCTTCGTCTTTATCACTTTCCAGATCGCATTCACGTTCTCCTCTTCCATTAGGTTGCACTCTTGCGTCTTTTCCCTAAAACTGTCGCTAATCTCTTTTATTTTTAATACTTTTGTATCCCATTTGAGATTTTTTCTCTTTTTTAATTTTTTCAGTTTTAGAAGGCTTTTGGCCATTACCATATTATGGTCACTATCTATATCTGGACCGGAATAGCTTCTACAGTCTTTTATTTGGTTTTTAAATCTATGTCTAACCATTATATAGTCTATTTGCAGTCTTTGTCTGTCTCCAGGGGATTTCCAGGTGTATCGCTGTCTTGGGTGGTGTTGGAAACAAGTGTTTGCTATCACTAGTTTGTGTTTTTCGCAGAATTCTGTCAATCTGTTTCCTCTGTCGTTTCTTGCACCCAACCCAAAGGGCCCAATGCAAGTTCCTTCACGTCCTTCTCAGATTTTCACCTGCTTTTATCTCTAATATAAGTTTATCTAGCGAACTGTATACCTCCTCCACTTCATAAACTTATAAAATACTTGTAATAACCAGAGTTTTTATTTCGATTCCACAAATTTATGAATATATGCAAACAAATAAAAAGTTGTATATACATCTGAATCATCGATGTAGGTAGGTACTTATTGATACTACTTTGTTAATCCAAATATATTATATTATATGTAGCATCCGTCTATTTTAGAAGAATGGCCATTGTCACCAATCAATATTATTAGAAGCAAGTAAGCATTTTCGAATGCTCGGTGATACGTGGCTACGACTTCTGCCCGGTTTTACTTAACCTAGGTTCTAAATTGAATTAGAAAAACAAAAAAAAAATTGACGACAAAATGATTCATTCTGAATTTAAAAATTGACTTAAAAAATGAGGTCTCAATGTCCGAGTTGCTTGAGGCGCTTGTCCCGGCAAGACGCGTGATTCTGGGATCGAGTCTCAGTTGCGACCGTTGACTATTTATTTTTCTGTATCTTGACATTTTTCATATATTAAATCGTTTAGATTTAAAAGAATTATCTTCTTAATAACATTCAAGAGATATTTTAAAGAGAGCTATTCTTAAAAAAAATAATAAAATAATCGTTTACCATCAACTAGAAAATTGTGTATAAAATGTTATAGAATTTTCTTGGAAAACCTTGTTCTCCAATTCCATCTTAAAAAGTTGGTACGTGTATTCAAACATTATTATAGTAAAAATATTTATGGTTTGACTTGCAACCTTAGAACTCCAAAAGGCATTCAATATGGCGCCATATTAATTTATTTGTATAGCTACTTCGTATGTTTTCCCTTCACAACTAGAGGTAGTAGGCACAGCTCGGACTTTCAAAACCACACAACTTATAAAATGTTGAGTTGAGTTTCGTAAAAAAATATAAAAATTAGGAGATTTGGGTTGAAAAACCAGAAGAGCATGAGTCATGCAAACATTTATTACACAAAATTTAATTGAAATTCAATAAACAGATATGTTATTTTCTGAGATATTAATTAAAAAAAATAATTCACTTCGAAACAATTTCAGTAACGAATGAATTACGGACTTTTGGCAACACGATACGTTGGTTAACTGTAAAGAAATTAAAAACTTAATGCAAACTTTACAAGGCACAAATATATGAATTGTTGTTATAATATGTTTATTAAGTGCCTACTCAAAATACCTATAACAAACAGAAACGAGTGACGTTTTGACAGAATCAATCCACAATTTTATGTTAATCACGCTTTCGAAGTTTGATTTATCATTTTATCCATGGTTTATTCTGAAGAGTATAAGTGAAAATGGTGTTTTTTCTGAATAGTGAAAGCAAAAATTTGTGTGTATTCTAAACAGTTAGAGTTAAATTAGTGTTTTTTTTTCTGAATAGTAAAAGTAAGTGTTTATTTTGAATAGTGATGGTAAATACTCGTACAGTGTTAATTCTGAATAGTGAAAGCGAAATTAGTTTAACTCTACTTAGGAGGAAAACAAATCAGCATTGCAACGCGACGTACATTCATTGATGAATTTTTGTACACCTCGAAAAACTTCTTTAAACTTTATTTGCCCTTCAGTATTTCAAAATTTAAGGTCTTACAAGTCCATCGGTTACTATCGGATCACTGTGTACATTAACCACGGGTTATTGTTTGCGAAACAGTAGCCATGGCGACCACCCTGTTCTATATTACATGTCAGGCAACACTAAGGGCAACATGGCTGTAAATTTAAATACCGTGTGAACCGCACATTTCATGTTCTCCTGGTACATATTTATTCACGTTCGATTGATTTTGTGAGATTACAAAGGCGTGTGAATACAAACAAGAATAATTACAGCATTTTGGAAATTATGAACAGTTTTACGTTCAGTTATTCCAAGTCAGTGATTATGAATAGTTGATGGAATAATCTGCTGAGTTTTGACATCCGTACAAACACAATATTATGTAGATATAAAGTAAGTTTATTTCCATGAAGACGGAAGTAATTAATGTATTTTCTAAGAATAAGTTCGAACATTATTTTAATCTGGCTCAGACCCTTGATAAATCAGGATTATCTTTTATTAAATTTTTTATATGACAATTAAAAATAAGCTTATATTAAAATATACTACTCAAAGCCAGCAAAAATAACGGTGTGTTCTGAATTCTCAACAAGAAAGTTTGAATTTTGAAAATGACAATCGAAAATAATTTTCTGTTAAAAAAATAAATATATTATTGGTACTTTACCGCTTGTTTAAACTGTTAATTAATACTTAAATTCAAAATAATTTTGAGTTCATTGCATTAGCTTACACAGAGACACAGAGACAACCGAAATTTAAGAAAAGACGATTTTCAATTTGGCAGGCGGGTATGGGTACCGTCACCCCGGGAACCACGGGAAAATTGCATAATCAACACCTCTGCCATAGGTCACCCCAATTGTTTTTCTACGTTTGATGAATTAGCAGCGGTGCCAGGGTTTATGAGGTAAGGTTTGTTCGGGTTTTGGCGGTGGGTGTGTCTGCCCACCAGCTGCATGGCAGGCCAGGTCGGGAGAGAATGGTTGAAGGAGTCCCTTTGACTTTTCCAGCCATAGTCTCTCGGAACATCGCCATGCACCGCAGTGGGAGGGATGGATTCACTCATTCCGTTACACCTGGACACACTGACACCCAGATTCCTACCCACCTCTAAAACTTTTTCCTTCCCATAACTTCCTCTTCTTCTTTTACTAAACAGACCTTCCACACAGCAGAATTATTTTCTTCAGGGCCTTCTGTGTGGAGCTTAAATAAAAAAAAATGTATGTCGAATTATTATTACCGATTTTGGTTTTAACTGTAATAGTAGACTAATTTTATTGAGTAAAAACATTACTTGGAACGTGTTTTAAAAAGCAACAAAATTTTAGAACACCAAAATTTCAGAATTAAAAACCCTAAAATTTTATGATTGATGCGGATTTTCTCACAAGTAGGAACAGTTTAATGAACTCGTATGAAAACAAGTTAGTGTTCTATTAGTTCAAAAGTTTTGTTACCAGAACTAATTAATCAGATGTTATGTTGTATATTTTAAATGGATTTATTCAGTTACTTTTTTTAAATCCCTAATTAATGTATACTTGAAATATTCACTATAACCATAGAAATAAAAATAAAAGTAAAAAATCCATATTATACCCACGCACAGGCATTGCCTTTGTGGGATTTTTTTGTTCATACAATTATTATATTGAGTTTTTTATATAATTTTCATTATTTCATGTATCTATTATATGTATTGTATCAAAAATTTTCAATAATAAAAAAAAAAGATACTTCCCAACCTCCACATTTTTCAGCCTTAAAATATCCCTATACCTAATTTTTGGCATTGCCATAGTCACATTTGCTCTGTGCAGTTACATAAAGCTGAATGTATATTAAGCAACTAATTGCTTACAAGTTGTTTCTTGACATTAGTTGCACTGCTAGTTTCACGTGAAAAAAAAATTTTTTTTTCATGTTCTCCGTAAAACCAAATCCTCCTAGATCACGGATCTCTGTGATCTTGGAGGTTTTGGTAAAATGGTTATATTCGTTCACCAATATCAATACATCACGGAGATGATTACAAATTAAAAATTGCATGGGGGGCAGTTTTTTTGTGATATGTGTAAAAATATAGTAGAAAATGTCGATGGTCAATGCAGAATCGTTAAGCAGTTGAGTCGCTCTGTTTATTGGCGTGGTCTGATAGGCAGAAGTTCCTCGCTTTCGGATAATAGAGATAAAAAGTGCATTGGATCTCCAACGAGTATAATTGTTAGGGATATATATGTTAATCTCTTTCAACATAGGCGGATAGTTTCATCATAAGCATTAGTTGAATGCCACACAATAAGTATCGCGCTAGCGCGATTTTGAACCAACACTACCAGTGTCACGAAAGCATGTTAGCTAAGCTGGCTTGTGTGTTCCCTGTAACTGCGTGAATGTTTTAATGTCAAAATTAACAAATCAACGCTGCAATGTCCAATAAAGTGTTAAAAAGAGTATTTATTTGTATTAATAATAACTTAGTGAGTTGATTCTGAAATTGTAACATCTAATTAATGAAGACAAATTAGCGACACTCAATCAAAAATCTGAAACAGAAAATGTCTTCTTAAAGTAGTTTTTAATAGCTTTCAGGATGTTATCTGCTAATTCAGAGATTAATAGCATTGCGCGCTGCTGCTTTTCTGATAACCACTCTTGAACCCAATCTCGACTTTAATTTCGTGACAGTCTTTTTTTTATTTTGTACGTTGCCATGTGTACAATAACAGTGAAAAAAAACTTTGATGATGGTGGTGCATTGGTTGCTATGATATTGAAGGTGCACGATACTAAATTCGTGCAATTATTTGGAACATGCATGCGACCTGTCGCGTAATATAAATTCGGATTTATTGTTTTTCATGTCTCATTTTACCGATGCAACCTATAAAGATATTATTTCCTGTTTGATACTACATGACATTTCATTATTAGAAAATCTTTGTGAAAAGTTTTTAAACCAAATGATTTCTTGATATTCGGATCAAAACTAGGTAGTACTCTGTTCTCGTATCACGAGCATTGCAAATAAAGATTTTTTTTATATACATTTATTTCTTTGCCTGCAGCTAAAACGGAATATAAACCCGCGTTAATCTTTTCTCCTTTCCGTAAATGCAAGAAAAATATTGCATTTCAATACTCCACGGTGGCGAAGGCGGACGAATGGGGGCGGTTGCCGTGAGTGTATATTTCATAGCGCCGGAGAAAAGAAATTCTCATTGTATTTCCCAAGACATTTTCTGGTACACCAAAGGAAGTTACTGGGTGAAAAGATAATATTTTATGACGTCACTACTATCAGTATATTTTTGCGTTTCGTAAGAATATGCAACCGACATTTTTTCAACCATACTAACTTGATTCATTACTGGTTAAAGCTCTCTCCAATATTTTTTTTGTCTACCTTCTTGCCTTCATTTAATTCATGTTAGATAAATAAAAACAAAATTATGTTTTGTGGTTGATTTGTAAATACGTATGATACACGTTATGAATGTACTGCATTATCAGGGTTGTTGCGGATGCAAAAATGTTGTCATCTGCGGATGCGGATACGGATGCGGATTATTAGAGGTTCACAACCGCGGATGCGGATGCGGATGCAGATGCCTGAATTTATGCGAATAATCCGCATTTGCGGATGCGGATGTAAATGTCCGTAACACCCCTGCTTCCTACCTTAATGACACTTGTAAAGATGATCAAAAGGGTTGAAAGCGTGACAAGATGGAAAAGCTCTATTTTCCCCCCTCTACTTCAACAGCGTGTAACTTAATGAAATCTTAAAATACAAATAAGTATATTAAAAAAATTGTATGATTAAAATATATATTTTTTTAAATGCCCGAAAATCGGGCTTCTAGACTAGATTCCCCCTTAAATAAAATCAATTTTCTGAAAAAAAAATGTTACTCAAAATAATTTAATATTTATCGTATCCAAGCGTAACTAAGTTTATAAAACAAGATTGTATATCCGATACATACCGGCATCATCTTTGTTTTTCTTCAACTGTTATTTATTATTTTCTTCAACGGTTTTCATTATTCGCGCTTTCGAACAAATAAAACTCCTCTCGGTGCATTGATTTAAGGTGATTTTTCAAAGTAAGTAGTATGCCCCTTCCGCGAGTAACTTTTATTACATATTTTACACTCGGACTTTTTTTGTCTAATATAAAGTAAGTCCAGGTACTTCTTTTTATTGATGGTGACATTTTTATTTAGATCGAAATATTCATCAACCACACAAAAAAACTTGGATAAACACAGTAAACAAATACTGTAATTGATTCACAACGGGAATCACGTCGATCACTAAACCATCAAAACCTGTTGGATCTTGTCACCAACGTGTGTCTTCCTATTGGTCAGTTAGCGAACGAAGATAGCAACACGTGCGAGGCACACGCCACTCTGGCCCCGTCCACATCCGCATTCATTCCGCATTAATTGATGCGGATGCGGATGTCTGAATTAATGCGAATAGTATGGGGGCTCCATCGAAGCCAGAGTAAAGTTAGCCTCCCAAAAACTGGGCGTACTGTACAGGGCCCGCAGATACTTTAAAAGTACACAACTGCTAACCCTGTACAAATCGCAAGTGCGCCCCACGGTTGAATTTGGCAGCCACCTCTGGTCTGGAGCTCCAAAATACCTGAAAAATACCCTCGACTCTGTGCAGAAACGGGCGGTCCGTTTGATAGATTCTCCCATCTTAACAGACGGATTGCAATCTTTAGAGCACAGGCGTCGGGTGGGAATGCTATCCTTGTTCTACCGGTATTACAATGGAAGATGCTCCGAGGAACTAGCATCATTGATCCCTTCGGCACCGGTGCATAGTCGGGAAACACGCCAAACGCGTGCCCAACATTTGTACACAGTTGACATTAGTCACATGAGAACGGGTCGTTTCTTCGACTCGTTCTTATGTTCAACAGCTCGGCTGTGGAATGATTTGCCGGCCTCTGTGTTTCCTCCTTCCTACAACATGGGTCTCTTCAAGACCAATGTTCATTCCTTCCTCTCCTCAAAAAGACCCTCCACACAGCATCCCAGATGACATAGGCCCTGAGGGAAATTATTTTCCTCAGGGCCTCCTGTGTGGAGTTAATGTAAAAAAAAAGAAAAAAAAAGAATAATCCGAATTTGCGGATGCGGATGCGGATGCGGATGCGGATGCGGATGCGGATGCACCTAGTATGGTGGTCGAAAAATCCTCAATTCATGTAATGAACATGTTATGAAAATAATTTAATAAGGAAAATAATGTTCTGAATTTCCCCAGGGTTATTAATATTTGTTTATATTAATAACTCAAATTATTTTACTGGCTACTAATAGTTTCACTTTTTTTACGATTAGTTAAACTTTCGAACGATAGGGGGATCATGATTGATTTCCTGCACTTTTTTGGATTCGCATCTTGAGGGCAGGATGTGAATCTGACAGTCAACAAGTGGATTTTAAATTATAATGGAAATTGTTTAATCGGCGGGTTTTTTTCAAGTTAACTTAATATGTGAACGATAGTTTCCTTTAAATCTCAGCCGGTACAAGGTTATCGCGACTGGAGAATCTTTATTTTACGGGTATTCAAGTGTAGAATCCCGTTGTGCTACTATGGCGGCTTGATCGACCAATTTAATCATAATCTTCGATTATATACACCATCCGTCATTCGACGAGATGTATCACCAATAATACAACGGCACACAACCCGTCCGCCTTTTCCACACCATATATTTCCAACCTGATGGGACCTGAACCATATAAAGGAGGACGCCAAAGCATGGCATTCCCATACTCCACAACTACCCAAGATGGATGGAGAAGATTGAGTAACCTGGCGATGATGCAAAAGTGAGGGAGGAACGGTCCCCTCGCTGCATCTGGATTCGTCGCAGCCACGTTATAGGTTTTTAGCTAGGGTATGATTAATCTTTTAATATATAAATCTTGTTATACATCCACTCTTTTATTTTACATTTCCAAGCTTCACAACAATGAATAAAATAACAGTGCCCACGCTCTGATGGGAGTATTTCATGCCTACCGACACAGTCCAGCATATCTCGTACCCACGAGATTTGGCGTCCAAGATCCCATGGGATTAAAGCTGATAACTGTGTACCTTCATGTATAACCCTGTAACTATAACATTTAATACACCCACTCAATAAGAGGTGTAAATGTCATGATAACGTGACCACAAAGTAGGTACAAATCACAACACAACCATTCTGTGGCATTACCCATTCAACATCATCACCCTGTCAAATACCCTAACGAGATTACCCTTATTAAAACCCTACTTCAATCCTACTATTTATAACAAACAATTCAAAGAATAAAGAAACTTAAAAAAAAAAAAAAAAGTGTTGATGTGTAATTTGGTTTAAATTTTATGTGCTGGAATGACTTTTGTTTGATGTGTGTGATTTACCGCTGAACCCAGGAGAAATATGTTTCAAGGTAAAAAGGAAAGGACTCACCCAGGATATTTGAAGCCCAATTATCTGTTGGTCAGTTAATCTTCACGGCACTTAAAAAAAGCAAACTTGGTTAATTCAGCTGTATAATATTTAGATTTGGAGGTGAGCGAGTACGCGTAATTAAGTGTTATGATGTACTTTTGGTACGGCGGACTACGACATACTTTGCGGTATGTCGTAATATCAAGCGGAGATCGATTATTGACTGACAGTGCGAGTTGTGACTGGTACACACAGGAACAAGGTAATACGGATTTGGGGATATGCAACAATATTAATTCCCGAGAAGCGGTTAATGAAATGATATATAAATGGAGGTATGTGTAAATGAGAGATGTATTGTCTAAATACCCCAATCAGGTATTAAATAACATATCCACTCGAGCGATGGTTACCCAAATTTAGAAAGGTGAATTTTTATGAATTATAAATATCTATAACGATCTTATGATTTTTTTTTTGAACCTAAAAATACGGGATAAACGTTGAAATCTAGGTGAACTCATTGGATCTTAAACTGCAGTGAGCAGTATTTAATGTTACATATTATGATACCAATTGCATAGAATGGACAAATCATCAACACCCATCGTTCAAGTGGAAATGTGAAAAAATTTGATTTTGAAATGCATATTAAAGTTTTATGATTAAAAAATTTAGCGTGGTACTCGCGCTTACCTTCTTACATTTAAAAACATTGTTGTTAGGAAAGTACATACAAAACTAGGTAAGAATTATTTAATTTCAACAATTTATAACAAAAATAACGGTAGCTTTTAACCCCTCTTAATTGTTGGCTAATTTGTTCGCTTTTAGGAACAATGCATAAAAATTGTTGAGTCCCCCTTACCATCATGGTGAAAAATATAATCTAAACGGTTTTAAAAAGAGAAAATGCTTTGTATTCAAATCTAAAAGTTTAATACAAATACTAATTATGACCACTTTTAAGAAACCAAAGTTTCCGAACGTAATTAGAAAAAAAAATATTTTGGGAATTTTGAATTTTTTTTTTTAAATGAGCTACACACAGGAGGCCCTGAGGAAAATAATTTTCCTGAAGGCCTATGTCATCTTTGGGGATGCTGTGTGGAGGGTTTTTTTAGGGAAATGAAGGAGAGGAGAGTACTGAGAAGGAAAAGGGTTTAAGGGATGGATAGGAATCTGGGGTTCAGTGTGTCCTGGTCATCCACCTCCAGGACCTAGACAAACCTCATCCCATGAACCCGGGTACCTCTGCTAAATCACCAAATGTAGCGAACCACTTAATTATTTTAATTTGAATCTTCAAAAAGTGAATTAACAAAAACGTTTATAATGCGTTTGCCTAATAAAATATGTATCTGTTTTTCTTTATCAAGTAATTTAAGTTAGAAAAAACGAGGGGTTTGCCATTTTTATAACTTTTATATGTTTGCATTTAAAAAATTTTATATATCAAAAATTATATGATTATTTCGAATTACATTATTAGAAAGCGTGATTCATCTCCTTTCAAAAATAGTTTTTTTTTGTTTTCGTGTGCGTTCAGAAATAATCCATTTATTTGGATTTTATTTCTAAGCGGAATTATTTTGACATTCCGACAAGCCCTTGGCTCGAGGGTTTAATGAATACAGACAAAACAAGAAAATCAACAAAAAAGTATTAATTTACAGCAGTTTTCTGAAGCGTTAAAAATTATATTAAGACTCAAGGTCAGTTTTTACTGAATTTATAAAAATAATCGTTTCCAGCTAAACAAATGTTATTTCAATTCTATTCATATGAAAAATGATAAAGATTTGACGCAGACCTGTGTTAAAATTAACCACTGACTTTGTTAGTTTATTGCATGAAGCCCAAGATTCTTATAAACAAACTAAATGCTCTGCTGACTGATATATTGTAGGAACGTTTTTATACTGTCGTCGGAACCATAAGTATTTTTTTATTATGATATACAAAAAGAATAGGAAAATAATTTGCTGAAGGATTTAGGTACTGTTAAAAGCAGTTTACTTCTTTGCTAGGATAGTTTCTGGATTAGGAACATGCAATCGATCTTATTTCATTACGTAATAACTATTCAACGTTATTATGAATACGTCTCCATCATGAAAGTGAACATTTCCTTTCATGTTCTCGATACGCTGTTAAATCGTTGTATAAAAAATATAACACTAAATGATACACGTAGATATGTAGTAAGCAGGTACATTGTTTTATCCCACAAAATAATTTTAACAGCCGACGAGTTTTGGATAAAAGTTTAAACAAACAAAACTTTAACAAATCGGTCGTCCGTTGAAATAAAATTAGTTACCCATTTAATTTCGAATCCATTTTCGTGTCACCGTTGCCAAAACGCAAACAATAAAGGGATTATGAATATGAATTACATTTTGGTTCAATTGAGAATTTTAACACGAACACAATCATTCAATCATGCCAATTAATTTACGTCATGAGTTCGAAAGGTTCTATTGAACCAATGAATCAAATAATTTTTACCACTTATGATCCCCGGGATATGTTTCGAAAAAATTAAATTCGTATTGTTCATAGTTTATATAATGCAGTCATATTGCACCATAATTTGACATAATAGACGGTTTAATTTCTTTTTACCACACCAAAATACATATTTGAAATGATTTCCCGTTCGGGAGAACTCCTCCGCCATATAAAAAAATAGTTAAAAAAGGATCCAACCTTCAATCTTCCTATACTTCAAATATTTTTTTTTAAAAAGGAAGACAAACATTCCCGGGCTACGAATAACCTGACAATATTTGAACTTTTACTACTACCACCACAGAAAGCTGAAAATGTTGTGCTGTGCTGAAAGACTTAGTCAGCCGAGGAATTGATCACGCAATGACTGGATGGGATCCAAACGCGATGCCAACTCAGCCACTGACCGAACCTTCGGTATTCGTAATTGAAATTTTGCAGCATCATCTAATATTAATTTATAATAAAATTATAATAATTAAAAATAATAATTTTAAATAATAATAATTTAAAAAAAATAATTTTAAATAATAATAATTTTAATCTCATTTCCTAAGTACACAGATTTAGGAAATGAGATTAAAAGAATTTGGCATTCTCGGACTATAAAAATATTACCATTTGTTATTTCGGCTACTGGCATTATACCTAGGTCTCTGATTCAAAATTTAGGCGTATTAGATTTGTCAAAGAATTTATATATAAAAATGCAAAAATCGGTAATTTTAAATACATGTAGGATTACAAAAGATTTTTTTGAATATTTATATTGAGGGATCAGTAGGATTTATAGGTTCAATTAGGAATTCCACAGAGCCGAACCCTCTGATATGAAAATATCTGGAGTCGGTGAATTATTTTCTCATCTGGTCTCTGGTAGGTTGACATGTTGTTCTTGTATTGTTTTGTAATTACAATACTTATATAGTGCAATTGCATAACGTGGATTGACCAGATGATCATTTGGGAAGTGTGTGAAAGGGTTTAGTTTATCCTGTGGGGAAAATTAAACCCGGATAATTTAACAAAAAACTACCCAATATTTAAGGGTTTTCAAAATCCTTGAAAACGAATAAAAAAAATATATTAAATAAACTATTAGATTTAAAAAATAACCCCATTTTAAACATATTCCTTTCCAATACCTATTTTTCCCCATCTCTCTTACCTACTTCCACCACGCCCCCCCCCCCCCCCAGCAAAGTTATTTCTCCTTCCTCTATATTTCCTGTACGTAAATGCACTGTAACTTTGTAACTAATATAATATGTTTTTATATAATCCCGGTTTAGTTTGAACTGAAACCGGTTGGTTTTATACTCTTTTGTTATAGATGTACACAATAAAATGGTTTTCAAACTAGTAACTTAAATTATTTTATTATGACGATGTATTTTAAAAATTGGTATAAGTGGAAATCTTCTCAGATGCCCTAAAGGGTTACATGTCACAGATAATAACCATTCCCTCGGGGGTTCCGCAAGGTTCTCATTTAGGGCCCCTGCTCTTTACTTTGTATCTCAATGACATCAAACATGTCATCACTCATTCTTATTTCATTCTCTATGCTGATGATATGAACACATACAAATGCATAAGCTCAGCAGATGATTGCAATAAATTACAAGAAGAAATTAAAAGAATTAACGAATATTGCAAAGAAAACCAATTATTTCTAAACACAAATAAATGTAATGCGATAACATTGTCACCCAATCAGCCATACTTACTATCTGAACCATGTTCCCCTTCAATGAGTAGAAAAAATCAGAGACCTTGGAGTATTACTTGACTAAATTACCATTTGAAGATCATATTGAACACATCTTAGAAAAAGCCTGCTTACAACTGGGCTTCATTCTTCGCATCACAAAACCATTCAATAAACATTTTACACTTGAACTACTATATATGGCATACGTAAGATCTCATTCCAAATTTGCATCTGTCATTTGGAATCCTCAATACCAAAATTATATTAACCGAATTGAAAACATAATTTTTTTTTAAAGACTTGTATCGTTTTGAAAATCATCAGTGTGTGATGAATGCTAACCTTCGACCTACGAGAAGCCCACAAGAATTTTTTTTATTTTTCAATTAATACTATGTAGAGAATTTGGTACATTCGGCGACATCTGTCCGAGCAGTTGGGAACTATTACAGAGATCTGTATAAAGACTGAAGCGAGGGAAGCCCCATATCATAATTGTCTCGAGAACAAAGAAAGTTTAAATTTTACCAATAAGGGATTAATAATAATCTGAACCAATCAGAGAAAATAGAGGCGTGTATAGGGTTAGTGGACTTTGATCAGATTGAGTGGCCTTGAATAAATTCTCACAGGAACGTAGGGTGAACGAACTGTATAATAAACAAACCTTTAGACAAAGAGTTGAAGGATTATTAACCCCGGATCGTGTTTACATAAGGCGAGATCGAAAACTGGAGGTTTTGGGCGCCAAAAGTTTCAAATGGAAACAAAAAAATCTTAGACGGGAATGTTGAAAATAAATAACATCGATAAGGGCACGGAAAACGTAACATGAATGGTCCCAGGGGACGATTTGATTAAAACCGACCTGTAATGATGGCAAAAAACGGGTGGAATCTCAGAAAATTTCACAAACTGAAGATAATAGCCTGGGAAAGGGGGAAAACCCTATTTATATGGTGATGGAACGGTGAAACGAAGTAATTAGAACCAAATATCTCAAGAGAAAACTTATTTAAACTACTTGAATAGGTACCGATATAAGGATTACTCTGTTCTGACAACACCATTCACAACAAACAGGAGATTGAGAAAATTATATATCTAAGACCGCAGTACATTTTGGTCACTCTAGAATTAAAGCAAATCGCAGGAAAAGATGCTTAACGTAGTCTGACGAAAGGGAAAATGAAAAATATACATAAAACAGTGGAAAATTATTGTTATCAATTCTAAATGAAGCGGAGATATTAGAAAGACAATTTTTAGAAGAAAATTTAATAAAAAGATGGTGGTTTCGTTGGGGCATAGAGCATGCGAGAGCATGGCTCGGTGTACTAATTGCAATCTCAAAGGGAATACAATTAGTATTGTTAAGTGTCTGGGGTCGAGTAACAATACCGGACAAATTACGGATGATTTTATTCAACAGAAATGGTCGTTTTATGCCATTTGTGCCGTTGAAAGGATCACATAATTGAGCTTGGTTACTGACAAAGTGGACGCAGGAAATGGTTGTCGACCACACATGTATTTTGTTTTCAAAAACAATGAAGATCCGAACATGCCTTTTATTTACACAAGGCCCATTATCGATTAAAAAGGGCAATAAAAATTATCATTGCTCTAACGTAATGTTTAGAATATAGAATTCCCATAAAACTTTATTACAAACACATTAACAATGACTTATTACCAAAGTACATAAAAATTTTAAATAAATACATGTCAATGAGAAAATTTATGTGATTTCCTACGTGAGAGAGATGTTAGGCTGGTTTCGGTCTAAAACATGAGATAGGAGATTATCAGAGATTTGACAAAAGGTCGTATACGGAGGAACCGAATTTGGGTTTTTTTCTATGAAGGTCTGGGTGATCAGAAGTCATTTTCCTACGAAAGGAGAGCTTTAAGAAGTCTTTAAAACGCCATGGTTGGATAAAGAACGGGGAGTTCGTTGAGAGTTTTGTTGGGAGTCCGTTGGCAGTTGGGATACAGACCGGGGTCCAGGAACAAACGTAAAACTCTTTATTAAAAGTTGAAATTTCTACAAGTGTTTGCAAAGGAATAAATTCGGTATATAATCTCCTTCTAAATTGAGGAATAAAAAAAAAAAATCCGAAAAAGTGCTTAAAAATAATACTTCGTGAAAGTTCGGGTGTTTTGTTTTATAATGAAAGTGTTTAAAGTCAGTAAATAAGAATTTAATAATATTCGGGTTTCTTTTACAACATTTCCTAATATTTAACAAAAATACGGTGTCTTAAAATAAATACAGTTTACCGGATACAAGAAAACACATCACGCGATTAATTTTAAAACTAACTAAAGGTGATATAATAATTAAACTATAATTTTACTTTAAATTACTTAACATCGGTGAAATTAATAAAAATAACAAATTGCTCGAATCATGGTTTTACCACAGTGTCTCTATAATAAGATGCTTTAAAATTTCATTGTGATTTAAATAACTAATTACAATAAACAATAGTGATAATAATTCGAACACTTAGAAAACGTGCGTATCTACGGTTATTAATTCTAAAGTGATTCTAAAATATTGAGAATAAATAATAATTTACCTAATTCCGGATTTTAAAATTAAAACACCTGAATTGCAATTTGATAAATCATTTTTCGAATCGAATGAAATAAGAACAATAGTTAATACGAGGTTGAGAAAGTAAGTAAAATACCGAAGTGAATCTTAAATAGACAGATATTTGAAGAGTTCTTCCATCATCAGAGTCATTTCTCAAGAAGGCCGATAGGAATCCGTTAGTTAGGAAACAAAAGAGGGAAGCCTCGATCACAATGTCGTTGTCATAAAATTCCCGACTTGAAAAATTGTAATCGATCGAGGCTGGTAAGATTTAACCAATTATTAATTATTTTCAGAGACAGAGAACGGGCGGCATCACCAAAAAATCAATCGGAGCTTTAAAGTTTTGTCACTAACACACTGATAACAATTCTCACTTGCTCGAAAGTAGGTCAAATAGGAAATACCTGCTTTAGAAATACGCTAATTTATTATAGCTCATATAAAACGAATCGAGGCGCGTAGAACGTAATGAATGACAATCGAGGAATCCCTTATTCTATATTTCGTATGTGGGAGTAACCGTGCGTCTTAAAATCAGGACAAACAGGAAATACCTACTTAAAAATTACGTCATACAAGTACTTGTTTTAGTTAGGTAGGTCTATTGTTTATTTAAGCGCGCATAAGGATACGGCGACATAAGATATCAGTTTGATTCGTAACCGAAATACCTATATTTCTCAAAACTAGGTTAAGCAAATTATACCTTAGTTGAAACTAGGTCATCCAGATACCTCTTAGGTTAGCAAAGTACCTACTTAAACGACCAATATTTGGGTAAAACTAGGACAAATAAAATATAAGAGTGTTAGTTAAACAATGAATCGTGTTTCAAAAGGACAATGACCGTAGAAATAAACAATCTCCAAAGTAGGTCAGTATACCGAAGGTCGTCTAAGTGAAGTGTAAACAAATAAACCATAAAAAATTATGTGTCTATCCCTTATCGTTCATTCGTTCATCGGAGTTAATTAACTATTGGCGCAATCTAATTAGGTACTACACGATTTAATAGAAATGTACCTCTTAATCAATTTTAGGTAATTACATTGGCATATTTGAATAATAATAGTAATAATAATGATTTATTCCAGTATGTATGCAGGGGAAGTGGCAATGCAATACATTCCATATTTTAAAATTACAAAATAAAGACAATAATAAGATGAGGGAAAAATAATTAACAACAACACATACATTAAATAAAACAAATACTTAACACATAATTAGATAGAAACGCATCACTAAATCAATTTTGGCATCCTAGCGTACTTGTAAAGCAAATACCTATTAGCTTCCTTTCGCCAGCATGATTAGGGTATGTTTATATGACCTTCGATTGTGTATCTAAAATTCCGATTGGAGTTCAATGTCACCCATTGACACAGTCACCTAGATTCCATCGACGAATAAACAAAATAAAGCATAAATGTCAAGGGGCAGGTTTATCAATTATAGCTTACGACGGAAACTTCGCCCAATACGTGAAAACAATATCGGCGTTAATTCACCCAATTCTAAACAACTTGATTATACTAGAGAGATCGCCAATAGGTAGCATTGATTCAGCGTACAAAATTTCGCAAAGTAAAGTACCGCGACTAGCTTAAAACTCAAAAAGAGCTCATCATAATTATTCAGGAGGTCATTGATTCAATGACAACATGATTTATCTCTTTTTTTAAAATTTCTCTTATAGGAAGTAGGTATCCAAGAATCCATAATCACTCGCAATCCTAAATACCTAACACACGAGGAGCTAGTGACCTCATTTAAAAACCACTTGTGTTCAAATAACCATACAATCCTAAATACTGAATTTGCTCACGCATATAAATTTCAAGGCTGCTGTATGCAATTATGTGCCGATCGGAAGGGTAGTGAGAACTTTGTCCGAGAGGAAAAATTTAAATCCTGTGACGGTATTGTCGAGATGGAGGCATGCGGGAAGAGGTAGGGACGTATGCGGATAATACGCAGGCGCGGCATTTAAAACTACAGGTTATTTGCATACCGTAAGCTCTTGTCAAACCTGAAAGCAAACATAAGGCTCATAAGGTGCGTTTTATGTCAGCTAGTCAGAGGTGGGGGAGCGTATTGCTAATGGCTAGTCACGTGGGAGTATGGATTCGCCTAAAACAGCTGCGTGCCACATTCAACGGATAGAGGCATGATAAGGGAAGACATGTAATACCCCTTCTAGACTCAGTAGAGTTAAATTCAATCCGGAGGAGACGGAAGTCGGAGTAAGACAGAAAAACGGCATGAAGACTAGGTATTCCCCCTGCTGGCGTGAAGGGCCCCTTTCATAGCATGAGACGCCCGTTCAAGAGGGTAAAACTCGGATCTAAGGACAAGCCTAGCAAACGTACTGGGGAGAATCCGGTTTGTAATTGTTGTTCATCGGTTTTCACTTGGATAGCGGAGGAGCCGACTTTTCAGCAAACATATTATCCCCATATCCATCCATGTCCATCCATTCCTACTTTTCTACAATTTTGCTAATACTAACCATGAATACAAAACACTATGTTAGGGGAAGTTGCAGACAAGGACTTCGAGTGATAAAACTGGACCTTCAAATACGACCATCCTACAAAGGTAAGGTTTCTTTCTTGAAATGTTTTATTTATTAACTGTTGGTTTATGTTATCGACGCATCAGCGGTGATAGGAAGAATTAAATAAACAAACAAAATTCCTACGGAAATCAAGTAGACACGAGGTTTAAGGGTGAGGCTAGTTTATCAAACTCGGTTTAATATACTAAAATAATAATAACTAAATAGATCGGAAAATTCTCACACTTTCTCTAAAAGAATCTAGGGGTTACCACACGTAATACATTATCTTCTCTACATATGTGTGCATATTAAGTATGCAAACAGATGTAAATTCTAAAACAAAAAAATACACAACGAAGAATATAGAAATAATGTGAACAAAAAATCTTAAATCTTGTTTACTGCGAGAAAATCGCAGGGATTTGAGAAAATAGGGTAGGTTCAGCTAGATTATAAAGTATAGGGGTTAGAAAATCACGAGCCTGAGGTAGAAACAAATCGAAAGGGGGTTAAGTTAGGCCATCATACCTAGGAGTGTGATCAGTAGGACATAAGGGTAGAATTATGAACGTAGCTACGAGATTTGAACTACGAGGTAGAAGCTTAGAAAAGTTTATCAATTAGGTAGGGTTCATCACAATTGGTGTCAAAGCCAGGAGTGGCGGACCATTACAAGTGTAACCCTTTTGCTCTTTACAAACGGAGCAAAATTTTTGATGTACTGTTTCTGAACAAAATTGTGAACTGCCTCATTGACTCGCCAGCCTTGTTAGAAAGGATTGCATTTCGTTGCCCTGAACGCAATACCAGATCGAATACCTTATTTCATATAAAACTCCTTGCCCGAGCGTATGCCCTGAGAGATATTGAGATTTTCCATTGTACCCCTAAATCGTTTAAAATCAAACTAACCGTACAATATACTTAAATGAAAAATAGTAATTCTGTTCATCATTTTCTTTTTAATAACTTTTAACTTAACACTATGTACTATTATTTTAAACAACTACTGGAAACTATCATTTCTGTATTGATTATTATCACCTTTTTGATAATTTTTTTACAACGTGCTTAAACCATATACCTATCATAATTTTTTAATAACCACTTGATTCATAATCAAATAATCATCAACCGTTAACAACTAAATATTATAAATGGAACTTAACCGGTTTAAATTATATTCACTATTTTATATACAATTATTACCTTATATACAACTGTATGCTTCCTAAATAAACATAAATTAAAAAAAAATATATATATATACCCACTAAGTGTTGGCTACGAATGAAAATTTATAGTATAATGCTTCTAGGAATTACGGTGAGCAAGCTTCGTACAAATGTGTTTAAAAAATATTTTCATTTACCATATTTACGCAATAGTTTGCAATAACAGGCAAATAGTTTTTAGTGAATCTTTACACGGCTCAAAAATCTAATTAAACACCAAAAAAAATAAAAAAGTTTCTTTTCCCTGTAAAAATCGAACAGCCTCTACGGACTGCACGGTGCCTGCCCCGCAAGTGACAATATGAAATCCATATTTTAAAGTAAAAAGTTCAGCTGGAAGTTTTCGAGACCATGTTCTGCAGTTTGAAGAGCGGCCGCATGTCGCTCCTTGCCCGCGGCGTTCCGCGCCCTCTGTGCTTTAGTTGGCGCAACCGAGTGCATTCTTTCCGACTACTTTTCTGCCACTACCATACACCCACAATCCGTACACCATACACTTACATATTTTACGCTTTAAAATTAGGAAGGGCTATCAAAGTAAGGTAAGAAGATTTTATTTTTGAAGATATCGTTCTCAGTTGTCGCAAAAATTGCGTACGACTTTTTAAAATTACAATAACCTCACTTTAGCTCGACGGTACTTTAGGCTCAATACTATATCTTGAATACGGGATAATAACGGGTTCGTGGAGTGAGGTTTGTCTGAATCTGGCGACGGATGACCTGGATACACTGAACCCTAGATTCCTACCCTCCCCTCTTACGTTTTTCCTTCCCAGAACTTCCTCTCCTTCCTTTCCTTAAAAATACCCTCCACACAGCATCCCAAAGATAACATAGGCCCTGAAGAAAATTATTTTTCTCAGGACCTCTTGTGTGGAGCTAATGTAAAAAAATTAGAGAGATTCTGAGAAAAAAATATGCTTTAAAAGAGTTTTTGATAACATATCATTACTCATGTTTTAGCAGGGGAAACAAAAAAGATTTTCCATGTATTTTCCACGGTACTACTAAAAATCATGTTTAAAGATGAGAAAAACATTTTAGGTATGTGCTGGTTTTGGAGAAAGTTATATTCGAGTGCGATATAAAAGCACATATTTTTTAGCGTAAATGCCTTAAAGAAAGCCACAAGTCTGCAATATATAAATATTTGACTTACTTTTATACCAATTTTTTTTTTTTTTTTTTTAAGCACAAGAATCTCAACTGCTCCCGTCTGGAGCCAGTGAGACTATGGCATCCCCAATTGGGGTATGTTGTGAGGCTGAAGGTAGTGGGGAGGGGAAGGAGGTGGGGAAGAGGAAGGTTGGGGAGTACCTGGCTATTCAGATCTGGTCACCAAACACGGCTAAAGCCATTTTCAAGCAACGTTTCAATTCTGAATGGTGGTCTTACACCAGGGCGATACTGATAGTATCTTCCACTCTGGAACATGCCGCAAATATACTTTATATTATTTTTAAATGAATTTGTCTGTATTTAAAAAAATATATATATGATTTATATATTTATATGAAGATAAATATTACATAAATCCTATAAAGAATTAAAAACAAAAAACACAATTATTTACTCGAAAAAAACATTCGAAATTCGAAATATATATAAATATGCATATCAGAATTCGAAAGCGCAATAACACAATGCACTTAAACACCAAACACTAATACTCCTTACGCTTTTACCTAACTACATCCAATACACATAGGATAGATCAAAATACACAGCGTTCTGGGCGTAGGAATCCGTAGGGAAACATTGGAGCATTGATAGAAATCTGACAGGATATTATGTTTTGCGCCGCAAGATATGAGAATGCATTTCAAATGATATTTTATTCGTTTTGCTGAGCACATCTACGATTTCAAAAAGATACCACAGTGAACGAATAAAATCTATTATTAGAGTAAAACTGCCTTATTACGACTCGTATTGCAACTTGATCTTTCGAAATAAACCTATTTCAAGTATAAACTATAACACTTACCGAATAAATACCATACGTCTACTAGATTTAGATTTCAGTCATTAACGTCTTGGATACAAGTCGCTACTTATAAGTCTTAGTTGTTAGTTACTAGTTATAAGTCTTTGTGAAAAATTGTAGATTTTCTAGACATACTCGTACATTGTGTTCTGTTAAGGGCACTTGTGGTAATTTTTTCACGAAAAACCGATTTTTTACGATTTATTATTAATTTCATTAATAACACATAGATACGATTCACATTTTTATTGTGGGCATTTAAGTACTCCGCATTGTAAGTAGGTCCATTTAAATGTGCTACTAAAAATTGTGTAGATTACAAAAAAAAGCTTTTTTCATGTGGCAATTATTTTTATTGACTTTTTAATCTAACCCCGTGTCTCAAATAAAATTGCATTTTGTTTATGAAAGAAATTCTATGACTTTTTTGATTTAACATTTAAATTTCAAACAGTTTTTGGTGAAAAAGGGTTTCAAAAATAACAATAATAATATTATGCAAGCTTTCCTAAACAATCCTTTGTTAATGAATCAAAACATCCCTGTTAATTTTCCTAAATTTTAATTAATTATCTATTTATCATGCAAATTTTGGAATATATTATTTTTCCCAGGAAAGATGTGTCCCAACTGAATAATTGTTTCCCTGAAATTCATTCATTTAACCCAGTGGCAACACAAATTATCGGGATCTTGCGTGGATTTGAAATACACTTAGAGATTGGAATATTGTACCGGAATAATAACATGACGAATATGCTGGAATAATCATGGACGAAACAATTTAGTTTTCAATTTCCCGGAATTCTAAGTTATTGTAGGCGTATAACATGTCAATAATGTTAAGAATAGTTGTAATGTGGCGTTTGACTAATTAGATGCGGAATAACTTTGCTATTTTTGGGAAAGCGTTTTATGGGTTACATTATTATTTGGTGGCGATATATCTCCAATCATATTATGATCACATATTATTTTTGAATTATAAGTTTTTGAAAGTGTTTTAATTTATTATTCACTAGCTGGTTCCCGGCATGCGTTGCAATGCCATTTAATAAATAATTTTTTCTCTCTGCATGTCTTTTCCCATTCGTCCCGTTCCTCTTCCGCCTCCCTTTTCTCTCCCGCGTCCCTTACCATCTCGCGTTCACACTTCGATTCCTCCACCTTCCCTCTCCCCAATCCACTCCCCCCCTCCCCGAGTTCCCCTCCCCCCTCCCAGGATCCACACCCCCCTCCCTCCTCCCGAGTTCCCCTCCCCCCTCCCGAGTTTCCCTCCCCACTATTGAGTTCCCTTCCCCCCTCCTGCATTCCAAACATTCAATCCCGGTACATTAAGTTTTCAAACAGCTCGCGTGCCACCTACTGCATTTTTTAAACAAATTTCATAATGCCAGAGCTCGTGTACGTTATTCTGTTTTATGAGCTGTATTATTGTTAAGTTTGATTAAAATCCATTCCGTAGGTTTTGCGTGAAAGAGTAAAACAACGCCTTTATAATATTAGTAAGATTGTTAAACTAAAAAAAGGTAAAAATATTGTTGAACCTTATACCTAAGTACGTACCTAATACATGATCAATTTCTACATCACCACTATTCTCGATATTTCGACCAATTAAAATATTTGTGATATTTCTTAGTGACAATTGAGATTAATTAATGAACGATGTTTGTTATTGTCAAACTTTGCGGCGTCATACCATTTCTTTTGATCTTAATATATTTTTTTGTCGATTATTACAAAATATCAAATGAAACACGTAAACACGGTTTTACCTACATTTGTTTAATGTTTGGTAATACTCTAGTCAGTTCTAATTAAATGGGAGCCCATAATAAAAGATTTTTTTTACTAATAATCTCGTTTTAGTGTGAAAAGAAGCTACTGTATGACACGTATACCACCACTGTTTATTTTTTTTAAATAAAAGTATAAAAGATTTTTTTTACTAATAATCTCGTTTTAGTGTGAAAAGAAGCTACTGCATGACACGTATACCACCACTGTTTATTTTTTTTAAATAAAAGTATAAAAGATTTTTTTTACTAATAATCTCGTTTTAGTGTGAAAAGAAGCTACTGCATGACACGTATACCACCACTGTTTATTTTTTTTAAATAAAAGTATAAAAGATTTTTTTTACTAATAATCTCGTTTTAGTGTGAATAGAAGCTACTGCATGACACGTATACCACCACTGTTTATTTTTTTTAAATAAAAGTATAAAAGATTTTTTTTACTACTGATCTCGTTTTAGTGTGAAAAGAAGCTACTGCATGACACGTGTACCACCACTGTTTATTTTTTTTAAAGAGCTTGGTGACTTGGCAGTGGTGCCTGGTTTCGTGGGGTGAGGTTTGTCTGGATCGAGGTTGTGGATGCGCCTGCCCACTAACTACGTGGCAGGCCGGATCGGGAGAGACTGGTGAAGGGAGACCTTTTAACTTCTCCAGCAGGATCTCTTGGAAAATCGCCTTGTGGTGGGATAGATTCATACGCCCGTCACCCCTGAACACGATAATCCTCAGATGCCTACCCAACACTTCCCAGAACTTCCTCTCCTTTCTTTCCTAAAAATAACCTCCACACAGTATCCCCAAAGATGACATAGGCCTTGAGGGTAATGATTTTCCTCAGGGCCTTCATGTGTGAAGCTTATCAATCTGAGCGCTTATCTTGTAAAAAATGATTAAAATGGAAAATAGCAGAGGGACTAAAAAATTCCATTTACATATTAAGAACACCCTAACAATAGTAAATACTAACTCAATTTTTTTGATTGATTTGATTAATTTGCCTTACGATTGTATTTTTCTACGTAAGATCTGTGTTCAAACATAGCATAACGTACGTAGCAGTTACCGAATTATTTGTCATGTAGCTAAATTCAGCGACAAGGAAATCCCGCAACAGATAGTTGAGCAGGAAAACTCGGTTTTCAAATGATTGAGGTATTTATTTGCGCATTAGACGTAATGTAGGTGGTTTTCCTAACAGTTGATTTAGAAGGGAGAAGGGTAAATTGGAACATTTTAACATGTTTGGATAAAGCAACGACCTTGGGTTTCGGCATAATTAGACTAAATGATTTTTTAAATAAGTGCGGCAAGCAGTGTATTGCGTCCTGTCTACAGCTTAGTGATAACAAAAGCCGAGCTCAGCATCAAGACAAAGATGGCAGTGTTTAAAACGGTATACCGCCCGACGCTCACTTACGGCCACCAGACATGTATGCTAAATGAACGTACACGCTCTAGAGTCCAAGCTGCCGAAATGAGGAACCTGAGAGGAGTGGCAGGGATTACCAAATGGGATCATATAAGAAACTCGACGATCCGAGATGATCTAAACATTGAACCACTGCTACTCTTCATAGAAAAATCGCAACTGAGGTGGCTTGGGCATGCACTAAGAATGTCTGATGACCGAATTCCGATGAAGATACTCAGTGCGATTCCAGAGGGTAGACGTCCAGTGGGCCGCCCTAGACACAGTTGGGCAAGGCAACTCCAGAAACTGTGTGAGGAGAGGATGGGGCTACCATGGACAGAGGCCGAACAATCAGCACAAGACAGGGACGTATGGAGGAGCCTTGTAGATGCAATGGGTCCCCGACCGGAAAAGGATAAGGGGAAGAATATGATAATGATGATTTTTTAAATCTCTCTTTGTCGATGCGTATTTTATGAAATCGTCATTTTGAAAATACAAAAAATATTCTATTGTTAAATCAAAAAAACGAAAGCTCGGCACAATTTCTTTTTCAAATTAACAACTTAAACAAATGAATATATTATTTATATGTTATGCATTTGTACGTTACCGTGTCCAAATTCAATTCTTAATTTTTTTGGAGTTTTGTATTTAGGTAAATGATGTAAATTTGGTGTCTAGTATTTATCCCTTTTAAACCTACTTTAAGAATACAAAATTTACATTTTGTATCCAGTATTCACCCTTTTTAAACCTACTATAAGAACACATCTATACGTACTAAAATTTGGATTTCGCAACATTGAGATCAGGGAATGTAATCTCGACTCGAGATCGCAAATTCGAGATCTCGCGAGATTAGAAATTACAATCTCGCGAGATCTCGGAATTTTCGGGGTCTCGTTAATTAAAAGAAAATATTATTTGAAAGAAAACAAAAACTTTATTCTTTAATATTAGTTACTAAATAATTCACTGTTTTTAAAAAAAATTAAAATAATCAAATTAAAAAATATAAATAAAGATAAATTATCGACAACAACCGGCTCAGTAGTACTTGATGTTCTTCCGTCTCCCCCATTCAATGATTTCGTGTCAATTTTGTGGATTGACATCAAACGGACGTGTAAACTTTTTGTAGACCCGGATGTGGTTTTGAGAACAGCTTTACATAACTTGCATTGAGCAGTCAATTTAACTGCTTTCTTGAAGTATCTTCATACCGGTAAACGTCTGCTTAAATCAACACACACTTGATCTGGATTATTTTTCGACATTTTAAGGTATTAAAAACCTAAGAATCCTCTTCTTCTTCCTTGCGCTGTCCCAACTCATTGCCTAGGTAGGCTGTTGGGGTCGGCTCTTCTCGTTCTCAGGTTGTAATATCTTCTGTTCTGGGTATCGCCTTCATCCAGGCCGTTTCTCTGAAGAATTTTGGAACATTGAGTCATCCAGGAGTTCTTCGGTCTTCCTCTGGATGACTGTCGGTGAAGCTCCATAGACATTGCCTGCCTCACTGTGTGGTCTGATGGTCTCCGTCTTATGTGTCCATACCATCTCAAATGTCGTTCTTCCAGCTTACTATTTATGTCTGTGACACCCAGGCTACTACGAATGCGTGAACTTTTGATCTTATCTTTTAGTAATACTCCTGCCGACCATCTAAGCATTCGCATTTCTGCTGTTTCAAGTTGCCTAGTGTAGGAGTTGTACATAGTCTAGCATTCGGAGCCATACATTATTGCGGGTCTTACAATAGTCTGGTATATCTTTCCTTTCAGTTTTATAGGCATTTTGGAGTCACACAATATTCCTGTTACGGATCTAAATTTAATCCATCCCACACCTATTCTATGGATGACATCCGCTGCACATCCTCCGTCTCTTTGGATTAGTGAGCCCAGATACTTAAATTAATCACAGTTGGCTAATGTTACTCCATCCAGTTGCATCGAAGGAGTTACAGCATTTGTGTCTTCAAATGGTAAATACAAATATTCAGTCTTTTTCCTGCTAATTTTTAGGCCATTATCCTCCAGTATCTTTCTCCACCTTTCCAGGCTATTCTGGAAGTCACAATGATTATCTGCTATCAGTACTACATCATTTGCAAAAAGCATAGTCTTGAGAATACTGTTCATTTCTTGGCTTGTTAGATAATTCATGACCATTATGAATAGCAGTGGGCTGAGGACAGATCCTTGGTGTACTCCCACTTTAATTGGAAATTTTGGTGATGTCCCTGATGTGCATCTTACTTGAGTTTCAACGTTTGTATACATATCTTGTATGGCGAGCACATATCCTTCTGGTACATTGTGGGCACTCAATGCCGCCCATATCAGGCTTCGGGGAACCCTGTCAAATGCTTTTTCCATGTCTATAAATACCATGTGAAAATCTTTTTTCGCAACCTAAGAATCCAAAAATCATGTTTATTTAACTCACATAAACAATAAAAAATGCATAATTTCAGATAAAGTAATGACCATAACTGCACAACTAAAACAAACAAATGGCTGCCTGCACGCTCGCAAGTATCTTTTTCTCACTCACACGACACAGTTTTATATTATCTGTACCGCTCGTCATCCGTCGCAAATATTCCTAAATAGTCGGGATAGTTTTCTTTCTTCAATCGACACTCCTGCCCGACCGTCAGTCAGTCAGCGCACCACTCGCGCCCCGAGTGGACGTATGTAGCGTCGCTGACTACTGCCGCCCAATTCCGTCGATCTCGAACGGAATCTCGTCATATTATGCTTCGGGATTGATCCCGCGAGATCGGGATTGCATTCCCTAATTAAGATGCAACCGTTAAATATTTTTGAAAAAAAAAATTAGGCATTTAAGTGAAGATTTTAGCATCCTTTACATTCATAGGAAGCAAAATTTATATGTTAGTTAGATTCTTAATAAAATATAAAAACAAAAATGATATAAATTTTTTTTATTTTAACTTAATGAGTTAATCCTCTATAATATATAATTAATGGAAACAAATTACCGATTCTCAATCGAATATTCCTAGATGTGACCGTATTTTCTTTTTAAGATTTTTGTGTTTCAAATTTTCGGCTGAGAGACGCTAATATTATCGTCATTAATTAAATATTACAAAAAATATTCACTCGAATGATCCCCATTTTTAAATAAAAGATTTCCTTTCCATAGGTATACTTATTTCAAACTTAAATACGCATTGTTGATTTTGAAACCAAAATTTTTAGGCTAGCTTGATAAAAATCAACACATAAAATATATTTTTATTTTGTGTAACTGCAGAATTTACAAAAATTAAATCAATCGGGTACTAAAATGATTTAATTTGTATTTCATTTTACCTATTTGATGTAACAATATTTCTATTTGTTATTCTAATAATTATTACCTTTAAAGGCACTAAACAGTTGATTTAAAAACAACAACGGCATAAAACATTTGACACAAGGCTGCGAACCATTATACGTAATAATTAATCCAACCCTGCTAATATAAACAAATTTCATAAACTGAAATTATTTAGGTTCAAAAATTTATTCCATAAATCATCCATTACAACCTCGGATTAATAATAGGTACCTACGTTTAGTTATTATTGTGCCATTCACGTGAGCCGTAGATGTTTTCACAAACAGAAGCCAATTTCCTCTGCTCGAAAATGTTCTGAGCTAAACAAAGTGACAAGGATATCACAAATTAGCACAGTCAAGGAGGAAAGCTCGATTTAAACCTGAAGACATTCATGAGTGGATTCCTCTGAGAGCTTCTTTAAATGTTATGGCTGTGAAGGATGAAGTGAGATGTCGTTAATTCTACGTGTATCGTCGTAAGTGAATTCATTACTACAATAATTCAAAAACAATATTTTTTGTGAGAAATGTGTAACTTGATAATATAAATTCATTGTTCTAGAGCGGAACGTGATTCCTTTGATTGCATATCTGTTTATCATGGTAGCATCTTGTGACTGTTATTTAAGTCAGAATTTCCCGAACCTTAGACAGTGACCTAACCAGGCAACTGAGCAATAGATTAGGTTTTGCTCCTAATAGTTTTTTTATAAAACACAACTTAGGCTTGTTGAAAAAGTATCGATATATCGATATTTTTAATTCAATATATCGATATTTTTAGCCGATATATTTTGATCCGATATATCGATACAAAATATCAAATATCGAAAATTGTATCAAAAACGATATTTTTTTAAATTTATGTATTTAAAGTCACTATAATCCAAAACCGTATAGGAACGAACAGAAAAAAAGTAACTGTATTGGGTCTTGACATCTGGCGGTTGAAATTTTAACTATTAATAGCTTACAAATCTATTGTCTTTGCATTAGTATTTGTGATCACCAATACTAACTCATGTATGTAGGTGCATACATAGAAATGTATGCTATTTTTCGCCATTTTTTTCTAAGCCACTCCTATGTGTTGGTTCCCAATTGTCTATGATTATTGACTATACCTTGTTCCAAACACGAAGTCCTTTTTGACAGATTAATACGCCAATAGATTGTTACTGAGACGCATACAAACTTTGTATGCGTCTCAGTTTACATATAAGTTAGAAGACAGCTTTTTAGTTTTTGATATTTTTGTAATTATTACGTAATAAAAATATAAAAGTGATAAAAATACCTTCATTTTTATTGGGATTTTTGTACATTAAAAAAAGCAAATTGTGTACAAATATTACTATTGATAATATTGAGCTGAATACACTATTATTTTAAAAACGCAAAATCTCTTGAAAATTTGACCGACATATCGATATTTTTTCGTCGATATATCGACGTCGATATTGATATTTTAATAAATATCGATACATCGATATATAGATATTTTTTTCACTTTCGACATCCCTAACACAACTTGTACATAAAAAACAACCTTTCTTTCTCTCAAAAAAAGTCACTACTTCTGTTAATTAATTTGTACTAATCTTCTTCTTCTTGTGGCTTGTCCGTTCAACGGACGTTGGCTATACGGACTTTGTTTACTGCGGCCCGGAATAGCTCTACGGTAGACTGGCCAAACCACTGTCTGTCTTCCAGGGCCCCGTCTTCCGGCAATCTTTACCCAGCATTATGAGCTGCAGGATCTCATACTTCTCTGGGCGTCTTATAACATGTCCAAGAAATTGAAGTTTTGGGATTTTTGTAGTTTTAATTACTTCCTTTTCTTTATTCTTCCGAACCATAACATCTTCATTAGTAACCCTGTCCATTCAGCTTATTATAGGTATTCTTCTGTAGATCCACATCTCGATTTTTTTTTTTACATTAACTCCACACAGGAGGCCTTGAGGAAAATAATTTCCCTCAGGGCCTATGTCATCTGGGATGCTGTGTGGAGGGTCTTTTTGAGGAGAGGAAGGAATGGACATTGGTCTTGAAGAGACCTATGTTGTAGGAAGGAGGAAACACAGAGGCCGGCAAATCATTCCACAGCCGAGCTGTTGAACATAAGAACAAGTCGAAGAAACGACCCGTTCTCATGTGACAAATGTCAACCGTGTACAAATGTTGGGCAAGCGTTTGGCGTGTTTCCCGACTATGCACCGGTGCCGAAGCCTCAAATCGCTTAATTAGTTCTTCAATAAGCGTCCATGCTTCCTTTCCATAAAATAATATCGAAAACACGTAGCATCTGATCATTCGCATTCGTAATCCAAGGTTGAGATCATGACTGCAGAACATTTTTTCATGCGGATAAAGGTTGCACGAGCTTCCTCAATGTGGCATTTGATTTCAACCGAAGGATCCCATCTATCATTTACATTGCAGCCCAAGTATGCTATACTCTGTACCTTCTCTAGTTTTTTTCCAGTAATATAAAGATTTTCATCAAATGTTTATTTTGTACTAATATATGTTTTTTTATATTATGTTGAAGAAAACAACAATCTGTCATAGCAACCCAAAAATACGACGGTTAATTCAGCAAACATATTTATGATCAACATTACTCACATATAAATAACAAAGACAAATACCTACCCAAATATTATGTTATTTACCTAAAATGTAAAAAGGGCGAAGACATTGGATAGCAATTATGTAAGTATGTAAGCACTCGGTGAAGTTTTCTTCTCACTGGTATTGAATTTTGTTACACTGGGCGATTATTGTGATAAGCATTGACGCATTATTATAATAAGATTATGTATAAGTTCAGAATCTATTTTATTCGTAAGTGATGATGTTTTTTAAAGATATCATAAAAAAAGTCTTTTGTATATTTACAATGTACACAGAGTGGTCCATGTCGTAATAAGAAGTAAAAGTCAGACTGAATGGAGTTAAGAGATTTTAGAATGATTGATGGTGAACCGTAATGGATTGCGGTTAGTTTCAGAAACTCGTAGTGGTATTTAGTACTCAGTGGAGTAAATACACATGGCAAATAATAGTTACAGGTCACAACTGGCAGAGAACAATGAAAGTTCTGCTGGTCACGTAAAAAGTGGTTACATTACCTAGAAGCTAACGTGAATTTAAAAGAGACCTCAGTCATTATGCATTAAAATTCTAGTCGTATCGAGGAGGAAAGTCACTTGCGTTTCAGTTCTTAACATTTGTATTTTAACATACCTAATTCTTCGTTATGATTTGTGAAAAATGCTGCTTTAATAATAAGAAATTTCCCAATCACAAATAAAACGACAAGTTTTTTTGACTTATTTCATACGACTTAGTCCAAGTTATTCCACAGCCGAGCTGTGTGCGGAGATACGAATAATTGAAAAACTCGTTATTGTTAAATTTATTTTATTTTATATAAGCGACCAACAGTTTACATTAAAATAAAGCATAATAATAACTAAGTTACATTAGTTGTACCATTTAAAGGTTTCCACCCTTC
This sequence comes from Limnephilus rhombicus, assembly GCA_929108145.2. Classification (NCBI taxonomy): domain Eukaryota; kingdom Metazoa; phylum Arthropoda; class Insecta; order Trichoptera; family Limnephilidae; genus Limnephilus; species Limnephilus rhombicus. The sequence continues at coordinate 15,470,146 of OV815270.1, forward strand.
TTTCCCTTTTTTTATGCCACAATGATTGTCCATCGGGCCCAATATCTTTATATGACTGGTATCCCATAGTTTTCAACTTTTGGAAAGTGGAACAACTGCCATATACGTACGTAAGTTGAGAGAAATGTTTTTGAATGGCGGAAGTGCTTTGTTTTTAATATTTTAGTAATAATCATAAACAGCACCAACAAGATTAAAAATAATTTTAATAGTCATTCCAATGTACACACATCTGACATTTTTCGCAAAGTTTACCCAAAATCCACCAAAACGTAAAATGGGCAACATTTCACCGTATCAGCAATAAAGGTCGAACATCCATAAAAGCCTTGTCGTGCTCGATTTGAAGGCTCGTGTCGCGAGGATATACAAAGTACCGCATCTGAAGGATGGAGGGTGTTTGATTTCGCCGAGTTTGCCTTTTTCCATCTGCGCCTAACCGCCGGACAAACAGAAATCCATCAGGCCAAACAAATCCGCCGCAGTGCAAACAACCTCACTACCACTACAGCCAACGTTCCGGCCTTTATGTTTTTATTGGAATTCAGAACGGAATCGAAGCGAATATTCTTGATGTCAAATCGTAGAAAATATTATTGTGGTTTTAAAGGTATCGCTCTATTTTGTATTAAATAAACTCGAATTTGACCAATCATCAATTTTTACATTTATTTATTTAACGCCCAAAGGGCTTTACCATGTTTGTTAGTACAATTAATTCATTACAGATGATTTTTAAACAGATAAAGAAATAATAATAATAATAATTTTATTTTAGTAATTTGTACATTTAAGTTTACAAATTTCTAATTGATAATAATATTTCATATTCACTATATTTTTTCAAGTTTTATGTAGCTCCTACAATACATCTTGAACTTTGCAATTGGTGTGGACTTTAAAGTTTCTGGTAGTGTGTTATACAACTTCATTCCCTTGTACAGTAGACTGTTCTGCGTATTCGCTTTGTCCTTTTTTTGTAGCCTAATTTCCTTGCACGTCCTTGTGTTATATCTGTGAATGTCTTTATTGTATAAAATTTTATTTGAGAAGTATTTTGGTAACGTGTTGTTCAATATTTTGTGAATAAATACCATCGTGTTCAAGGTCAGCATCTGTTTCACGGTCAACCAATTTAGTTCCTTTAACATTTTAATAATTTTTGAAAATCTGTTTCGTCGAAGAATTATTCTCATTGCCCTGTTTTGGAGAATTTGTAACTTATTTTGTTCTCTTTCGTTACATAGGAAAAGTATACTTGAGCAGTAGTTGAAGTGTGGAGCAATAGTTGAATTGTATATGGTGATTGCTGTTTTTCTAGAAATTTTTGGCCGAATTCTTCCAAAAAAAGATATCTTTTTGCCAATTTTCTTTTGGGTGTATTCAGCATGTCTATTGAAGTTTAGTTTCGAATCTAATATAACTCCTAAGTATTTCATTTCAGTAACATTTTCAATAATTTCACCATCAATTTTAATTTAATAATAATTAATTTAATAATAAAAATAAAATTAGATATGAACACATTGAAGTTATTTGTGTTGAAAATAAATAAAAGTTTTTTTTACCAGAGAATAGTTATTATAAGGCCGAAAGTGAAATTCTGCTAGCAGAAGGGAGAGAAAAAGTAGAGCGAGAATCAGGTTGGGAATTAAGGGCCCGCTACCCGAATTACTTCCGATTTCTTACATATATCCCTTAAACACGTTAAGTTTTAAAGCTCTTAAAAAAATATGTTATTCTTGAAGATAATATCTAGACATTATAATTATAGAAACGCTAATTATATAAAATTCCCTCCATAGAAAAAAATCGCAAAGTATGCTCCAAAAATTATTATAAACAAGTTTATTTCAGTTATTTTACAAGTTATATGTATGAAAAAAATCACAGCGTTTTTTTAAATGCTGTTTAAGATTTTAACTCTATTTTAAACGAGTCGTGTTTTAATAAACATTTTCGCAATTTTCGCATCGATTTTGTCGCTGTAAATGTTAGCGCTCTCCTCTAACATTCGTAATTTCGAATGTCTCCATCTTCTTCGCGGAGCCTTAAGGATTTTGTCATCTTGTCTGATTTGAGTTTCCTAAATATATCAAGCTCCACAGCTCCCGCTGCAAATAATGTGCTGCGACCTAGAAATTTCTAACTGAAAGCTGTGGTACATTTTTTGACGACGGAGCTGCTTTTTTCTGCTTCAACACACATATTTTAAGTGCCTCATGGTAAACATTTATTAATTGAGGTTTAGTACTGTTCGGGCATAACTGATAAACAGTTTTTTATTTCTTATCCCCACATTCCAAGTCTGACCCACCCACAAAATATTACCTACCCCACCCTGTCACCGGGAGAAGAATTGTCCCGAGAATTTCAGTGAAATTTCTACCGCGGTACAAGACGTACACGATCTTATGCAAAGGCAAGAGTTTTTTCGTGGTGATCACAGGCTAAGCAGTTTTTACATGGTGAAATTTGTGCAGCATCAAGCGGGGACAAGAGAAGATTCCAGTTTCAAGGTAGGACTTTCATATTCTGTTGGCATCCTCTCCCAGTTCATTTTCGTTCCCAATTTCTTCCTGAACTTACACAAAATTCACACGGCCCAAAATCGCCATAATTTTTATGAGCTATCGGAAACAAGTACATTATTTTCTCACTGCGAAATGTCAATATTAATATTTTTGAACAGTACTTGCCGAAACCAAGGTTTTATTAACTAGTTAATAAAAAAACGGTAAACAATAATTATGATCACCAACAAATACAATATTATTTAATAATGACATATTTTCAACCGAAGGTTCTTCAAAAATATATTAGTCATGAGTTCTGAATTTCCAACTTTAAGCTTTAAAAAAAAATTCTGCCTTAAAGCAGCATTTATAACTCAGTCGAGGCTTTGCAGGTATAATTCCAACTAAAAAGCAAATGCATTGTATTTGGTTTTGTTTTTGTAAATGAGCGTCATCAATTTATGACCAAAAATTATTTTAAGCTCTTAGGAACCATTTGGGAAACGTTTAAATAAATATCTGTGCTGCGTGTAGTAAATATTTATCTATCGATTGCCTCAACATATCCAAATTAAGTTTAATGTTAGTGTTGGAATCTAAAAGCGTCCAGATATTTTTTACAGCATTTACAAATTATTGGTAAGGCCTTGACATAAGAGTGATTCAGAGCACTGTTGATTTAGTTAATGCTAGCATTTTCCACGATTGTTTAATCAAAGTGTATAACTTATCGTCAACAATGAGAAAGCTTTGCTGAAAGATCACTAGAGAATAATGCACCTCTTATTAGAAATGGGCAACAAGAAAAAGCTTTTTTTTTTAAATAAGTGCCCACGTGAGGACCAGAATTGAATTAGACGACCATTGATATACATTTAACAAAATAAATGTACGTACAAATTACAGGGCGTCCGGGGGTAAAATGCTTTAACTTCGGGAGGTGATTCTACACGATAGATTAAGGGCCATTAACCAGCCAGCGGCCGAGAATTCATATTTCGTCGAAAGATGTTCTAACGATCGTACAGGGCGGTTCCAATGAGAAAGATTAATTATTATCAGTAACAGCTTTTTAAAATAATATCTCAATATCGATTTTATTTCATTAAAAAATTGCTTTAATTTATAACTACGTTCAAAAATGCTGAAAGGCGTGATGATAAAACAATTAAAATTATGTACTTTCTGTAATTATTTTTTGATCAAAAGTATTTATAATTTTTCAATAATGCCTAAGCAAAATAAGAATGTAAAAAAGTCTAATCTAAAACTTTAGAGGTTATAAATAAACATATTTTCTCAAAATTTAAAACATACCTAGCTTTACTACATCCATACGTTTTCGTAAATCCGATAATTTTTGCGTTCATGTCCTTAAAAAGTCATATTATGTAAAAACTTCCTTCCTCTTTTGGCGCTGTGTATGATTCTGGCGAAAGTATAACATGTATAAGATGTGTAGAAGTATTTTTAAATGTAAATACTTATATGTTAGTTGTAAATCTCTAACTTTAAGTCATGATTGTAAACATGTATGTCATTGAGTTCAGTTTAGGTTAGCGTTTATATGTATTAGTCATAAGCCACTAGCTATAAGTCTTAGATGTAAGTCACTAGTAATAATTGTAAATCTTAGTTGTAAGCCAGTAATATTATTATATTATGTATTTATTTGTACAGCGCCCTTGAGGTGATTTTTTGCGAAAACGGCGCTATATAAATTAGCCAAATATTATTATTATTTACTAGATAACAGAACAGTCCTTCGAAATCAATTTATAATTTTTTTGTGCAAAAGAGTCAATACGTCCAAAATTTGATTTAAAAATGACATATTTCCGGTTTTGTCTGGTAAAAACATATAAATAACATTTTTCAATGTTAGGGGTACTTTTTTGGTAAACAGATAAAATTAATCCGGTGTGTGCAGCCATATCATTCTTTTCCGCTGATACAATTCGGGCCAGTTACAACTTAATGCGCGCGGCAAGCTCACAGTAAATTTATCAGGGTAGGTTTGTACCTCTCAGCAAGGATTTTTAGTAGGTATCTCTTTTAATGTGGGAAAAATGTTGGAATAAACATCCCGAAGTCAGTGCACTTAACCCCTGGACACCCGGTATAAATCGGGTGGCTATGGACGATAATAATTGAATAATATTAAAAAAGAATCGCTTGAATTATATTGTCATTCTACGACATATTTAACTCTCACACAAATACAAATAGACAATCGTAAAAATAACAAAAATTTTCAGTTTACTTTAGTATTTCATCGAGTTTAAAATATCGCGGACGTGTACACTTTATAAATCCTCCTTTCTTTCTTAAAACGAACGGGATTTGTTTATTTTTTATCCTTCTACAAACAAAATACAATTTATTTTTATAAGCCAAATCTAATACTTTAGAGAAATTTGTGTACTCTGCCGGCCGTAATACGAGTTGTTTTCGTGACGAAAAGAGTGTGACGATATCTCTTGTATATAAAAATCTCTGATTGACTAGCGATCACTGGATAGTGGATTCAAGGAACAGTTTTTTGGAACCAGTTACTATTGTAGCACACCTGATTACCGAGGCAATTGAAATCTACAACCATTTTGAAGTATACTGTATTACCGCTCGTAGTGGAGTGGAGCTGGCTTAAATATTATTATATTATTTGTTATTATATTTGTTATTATTTGTTGGCTCGGTATCGCTTCCAAGTACATAAGCACACATTTCACCACTAACAATTATACATCTGCCGGATCTGCCCTGATCACGGAAACTGCAACGCTGTCCGATACGTTGGCTAAAGAAGGAGGAAGCGCAACACGGCATAACACCCCAAAAACAAATAACAATATTAAAACCTTGTCCAAAACACACAACTTTAAAAATAACCTTGCTAATTTATCCCACGTAAACATTAACCTCGTCATTACAGACTATGTTGAACTTTACTTCATTTCATGGTGATCTTAACCATGTCAATTCAGGCGATATATGTATGTATATTGCATATCAGCCTTAACCTTGTTACCGCGCGTTTCTGCAATATCGTAAACATATATTTAGGCCAATCATCAAATCAGTTGCCAACATTGGCAGATATAAATGTTTATCTGAGTGCCGAATGACGTAGGTAAGTATATGTGATACTTTTATATGAATTATAATAGGATTTTAAGTGTACTTCAAATAAATTCAGAACGTCACATAAATTTAAGTGTAGTTTGTTTGAAGTTTTTATTTTTCCTTTCAACTAAGCATTGCAACCTTACCAACTTTTATAACTAGGAAACAAATGTGATTATTGTAACTACTGTCAACATAAAATTCATATTAAAAATTTCGAAAGAATTCAGCGAAAGCGATTTATTAATTTTAAGATAAATATCCCCTTAGAACAAACTAACTACACTTTTTTTATTAAATACCTTAAAACTACATGTATTTGAGGATTGGCGAAGGAGAAGCGACCCATGTTTCTTTTTTTTTAAATTGTAAATTCGCAGTACAACTGTTGCAACTCTTGAGTGTAGTCAATGTAACTCTTGAGTGTAGTCAACGTAAGAACGTAGGTTCTTATGCCTTGACTCACTAGGCGTAAGAACCTATTTCAATGTCACCATTCACAAACAAATTATGAAACAAACTCACCAATTCCTCGACTACACAGTTTAAAAAACGAATATACCAATGATATAAACATTTTTAAAGTAACAAATTCGATGTTCAAACGATGCTTAAACATCTTTTGTATCACGTTATTATTTCTGTTAATTCCAGTTTATTATTATTTTTTTTTAAATTGTGAATTGAAAAAATTGTGTACCTAAAATAAAAGCCCAACGGGCATATTATGAAAGAGTGAATAACTAAATAAATAAATTTAACACACTTGTAAAAAAATAATAAACATCCAAAAAACAAACACTGTTAAAAAATATTTTAAAGATATAAAAAAAAAATCCGACTAATTTAACCTTAAGAATAATTTATAACTCAGTTTTCCAGTGATACTCCATTCTTCAAATAAGTTAAATTTTGTTTTGTTTTTAAAAACTAATTACAATATTTATAGACACATTATCCAAATAGTAAACTTATTTGATAGTATATAAATACTTATAAATACATAACACCGAACTAACAACTTATTGTTGTTTACCGTCACATTGTAATTTACTTACAATATGATATAGCATTAAAAATGTACACTACTCTTCCAGACATAAGCTAATGCTTCCATGGAAGGGTGGTATTAAAATATTTGAACATGTACGCAAATTATTACATTATCTAAATGTACATTATATTTTATGTAACCTGTAAACAAAAAAATAAAAAAGCAAAATTATTCATTAGAATGATCGCATTTTCAAGCATAACGGATAAATTATATTATAAACTTCCTGGATTATAATAACTTAAGATTTATAAACCTCACCGTAATATTAAATAAATACATTTGACAGGATTTACTACTTTACTTCATCTCTTCCTACATTTATAAGATAAACTTTTTTATGAGATTTACCAACACATACAATTACCTCTCTGTTTTAATTGTATTGAAAATAAAATGTATTTAAGGCGATCCACTAGTTCAGGAAAAAATCGAAATCGGAATTCACGCCCTTTATGGGAGGAGTTTAAAAATACTTCAGAAAAAGCTTTTGGAAAGGTTGGAAAAGGTATTTGAGAGTTTTGTTTTACAGGTTGATTTCGTAAAGGCCTGTAAAAAATATGAATTCCTGTTTTACGCATTGTTTATTGTAATAAAACGGAAATTTAAAATTGATTTCACGAAATCAAGCGACGCGGAATGACGCGTCCATCTCCCGCTCAGTTCGGGGCGTGACTGAGGTTTGGCGACTGTGGCGTGAACAGTAGTTCTTCGGTGCACGCCATGGGGTTCACTTTGAAAAACCGAATTCGTCAACTAGCGGCCGTATTGTAAAACAACAACGCGAAAATGCATATTTTATTTTATTTTGGGAAGATTGGGTGTAAATATCAACTTTTTTTGCGATCATTATAAAATAAACTGAATTTGCCACATTATACAATAAAACCATAACCGAAAAGGGGTTTATAAATAGGAGAGTTTGGACTTGAAAGTGTGTTTTTTAGACCTTATACTTTATTTTTTTATAGGCTTATTAAAAGACTTATTAAAAAAATGACCGATATTTTTAAGGGCCAAAGTGTGTTCTACACGCAGTATTTAATTGAAGCATCTACAATATTTTTAAGCGATCAAATTTTCAAAACAAAAACATACGATTTTGTATGATTTTGCATTATTTACTATGGCTTCATCTTAACCTTAATATTCTTGTAACTATGATATACATTTATGTACCTCTTTGCCTGTCTCGACACAGGTATATCCTAGTGAGGCAGGCATATAAAAACCCAATGTAAACACACTTTATGTAGATAAAAAAATTGAAAAAAAAAATTAATCATCGAAGGATAACATTGACCAATGAAACAAGTAAACAAGTAAAGACAAATTATTTGACGAGTGTACCGGTAAAGCGTCGATGACACAGTAGGGCGAGTTTACAAGCTACTATCTGGAAAATTCACTATCTGTTAGTAAACTCGCCCAGTGTCATCGTGTTACTTGCTAACTAGCAGATTGTTGACAATCTACGAAAAAAAGTTGAAAGGTCGTCAACTTTACTCGCCTACACGCTTGCTCTTGATTGGTTTACTTATGTTTCCAACATGGCTTCCGATAAACAGCTGATTGCGACTGTCAAACATCTGAAGAATTAGTTCATGCAGGCGTCGTTATTCTTGTTATTGGCGCTAGCAGTGATATCAGTTTCCTACGCTTCTGAGCGAGTGGACAGTTTTGTGTGTCATCATGACAATCTCACTTGCCGATTTATCCGCTTTTAAACTTGGTAGATAATAGCTTGTAAACTCGCCCTGTGTCATCGACACTTAAAACTAGGGCGTGTGTGTTCTATTCCCAGTTGCGATCGATCCCTTTATATACTGTATATTTATGTGTTTCATATTTCATTGAAAGTTGTTAACATTATTAAAGTTTTGTTATATTTAATAAAAAAAGTTACCCAATCGACACAGATGAACAACACAATGGATGTTATTTCAAATTCATTGTTCCTCAGTGTTCATATCCAACAAAAACTAATAAAAACCAAAACCATTATTGCAATATCTTCATTAAATTTTGGGGTACTATGCCGAAACTGTATTGCGCTACCTCCTTCTTTAGCCAGCGTTTCGGACAGTGTTACGGTATCCTCATCAGGGCATATGTGCCCTCTGATGATGAATACTGTTACGGAAACGCTGACACTCACATCTGCCCTGACGATGGACACTGTAACGCTGTTCCAAACGTTGGCTAAATAAGGAGGTAGTGCAATTTGGCGTAATACCCCCAAAATAAATAACGATAGTACTTCGGGGAGTGAACATCTAAAAGCATACCCATTATTGGAAAAGTTCGTTAACTTAAAAAATTGAGTAGTACTGTGTATTAACTAAATATAAAATTCGAGGAGATTCATTTTCTCCAAAAGATTGGGTTATTTACTAGAAGATCCATTGAACGAATTCATATTATCTAGCCTTCCACGAATCCGTGAAACGTACACGTTACAAGAAAATCCCTACTTTGTCGTAAATCAAAGCATTATATAGATTTTCTCCGATGTGATGTGTTCCCATATTTCGAATATTCTTGCTTTTAATAACGTGCAAACAGATGCGAAGGTGACATATTTCGTGCCAGAGGGTTGCGATTTAGAAAAAGGTTACTTTGACATAAAAAAATCACATAAACGGCGATAAATATTTATTATAAAAAGTCGAGGTATTGTAAGATTATTACGACTCTGGTGCACAGTTTTAATATATTTGAGAATTGTAATAATACAAACATACCTACCTATGTAGTAACCTGCTTTCTGGTGCGACCATTTTACAAGAAAAAAAGGTCAAATTAAAAGGTGAAACGTTTTGAAGCGTTTAAATTCATTGAATGAACTTTAATTTTAAATAGCTAACACTTACAAAGGAAAATGATGACAATTTTATGAAAAGGGTTTTAAATAAAACAACAGGCAGAGATTTAATTTAATCAATAATCGCATTGCAGAACTATTGTTTGGCCAAAGGTTTTACCTTTATGCATTGAAAGTTCGAATAAAACGATAAATTGAAGGAGTTTTTCAGCTAAATTATTTGTTCAGCCCGAAGCACGATTTCGTACTGAATTTCATTTACATCCAGGTACCTGCATGTAAGGGCTATTGGAATTTTATTGGTGCTCGCAGAAATATTTTCGCTGTAGTTAACACGATCAATTTATACATAATTGTAGAGCCGAAATTAAATAGCGATTAAGACGTAAAATTCCGATTTCATTGCTTTTCAGTAATACAAGGGACCTATTTAAGTAATTGAAAATATTCGATCAGGCTTACAAAGGCGTTATATTTTACAGTTAAGTACTGGTCTGGCTAAAACAGAATAAGAAATAGTCGTTTCCTTCCTCCCTTTACGATCGTCGACTAACCCAAAACCCCTCGTAAAGCGGGGACATCGTGTCCGTGAAATTCATCTCCTCAACATTTTTTTGAGTTTTATTGAGCTACGTTTCGTGCGTAACTGTGGTTCATCTCCCACGGAAACTGGAAAAATCCACTTTATAATGAAATAAAAGGGAATTATTGTATTACGACAAAGTATTTCGTTTCGCTTTGTGGTTTGCGGGTGCAAACGAAATGCTTTCGTTTATACTCACTTCAAATTAATTTACAAACCCACTCGTGGAACGTCTTTGACAGAGAAAATCTACGATGAAAAAGCTTTTATCTTGGGGTAATCGTTTTTTATTAGAAACTTATTTTTAAAGAGTGTTTAAAATGCCAAAATTATCTTCATTTATTTTAAAGTGATTCACTTTTTATTTTAAATAGCTAAACTGACACGTATCCTATCCTATCCTTCCTACTATCCTACTAATATTATAAAGGCGAAAGTTTGTATGGATGTATGGATGTTTGTATGTTTGTTACTCTTTCACGCAAAAACTACTGAATGTACTTTAAAAATTATTTCACTAATAGAAAGCTACATTATTTTCGTGCAATATAGGCTGTATATATTGGTAAGTTCTGGCGTTATGAAATTATTTATCATACGTTTTCTGTCTCTAACAAAATCGAGTTATTGCAAACGTCAGAAGAAAAGCAAAACAAACGGTGGCCGTGGAAAAGATGTTGGCGTCGTAGTTAATATCTATATCTCTAAAAATGAATCGCCGAAATGTTTGTGGTCACATAACTTCCGAACGATTGCACCAAATTGGATAATTCTTTATTTTGTATAAAACTACTGGTGAGCTCTGGCGTAATGAAATTTGTATAAAAAATTGCAATAGGTGGCACGCGAGCAAATTTGAAAACTGAGTGTACCGGGAATTAATGTATGGAATGCGGGAGTGGGTTGGAGGAGGGGGGTGGAGGGGGAAAGGTGGATTGGGGAGAGGGGGAGGAGGCGGAGTGGGAATCCCCCTAATACCATGCGAGGGAAGACGCGGTAAAAAGTTAGTTTTAAATATATTTACAAAATTCATAAATCCGACCGAAAACTACAGAATTAATGACATCTATTATTATTGGAAGATAAAATAAACAAATAAAATAAAATGTTCTATTTATGGACGCACTTAAGATACTCCACGTTTTTCTGTAAAAAAGTTTATTAGCATTTAATAGTGTTGCTTACAGCTCTCATAAAAGGCAATTTGAGTCCAAACGAAGTATCTCCATTTAAGGTTATTAGGGTGAGGAGATGAAGTAATTCGTTTAATGGTTGATTCATACAATTGCGAGCGGTGTCACGTAATGCGTAGGTAAAATAAGGTAACTGAAGAGAACGAGTGAAAAAACGGCAGGTTGGGGAAACAACAAAATTCTGAATGTTAAAAACCGCCTGGTTGAAAATTCGATTTGGTATACGACTCACAGTTACTCGTGATACAGTAAGGCACAGACACGGACTGGCAACTAAAAGAAACTTGGTTGATTTATTAAAAAAATCAAACAAGGTCTTGCGTTTGTGATATATAGAGAATTTTTGTCACTTTGTAAAGTGTAGGGTGTTCTCATTATGTATTGGTGAAAGACTGTTATTGATTACAGTGTTAAATTACCAGATCTGAAAATAGCGGTGCTTCCCAGTCATCCTCTTGCGTATATATTATAACATACATTCCACCAACACCAATCTACAACTATAACGACTTTTGGACAAATAAATATGCAATAATAAAAAAATATTTAATTTACTCCCTCTTGCAATAAAAACCAATTAAAAAATAGCCGACTTCCAAAGCACATACAAATATGGATTATGGACATGGTAAGGAAGAATATAGATACAATTTTACAACCCTAACAAAGATTAATGCTTGTATTGTACTTTCTTTTAGATTTAACTTTATAATTTTTCTCTGTAATATTTTAACATAGGTATTTACTTATATTTCAAACTAGAAAACTTGTACAATGTGTCCTTAGAACGGGGTACCCCAGTAAGAACACATTTTTCTCTAAAAAACTGTAAAACAAAATATACAAATAAATATGCCCTCTCTAACTTTCTTCAGCCACAGAGCGTTATCAATTTGTTGTTGCCATAGACCCTATGAATGTTTGAGCTTTTGTGCGAAGCAAGAATAATAAAATCTATAAATGACATGTTATGTAACGATTGAACCCATGCGTACAATCGAAATTTTTAGGAAATTCACGATATAATCAGTTAATTTTATTTAAAAAGGACAGCCGACTTTAAGTACCTACCGCCTTTTACAAAATAAAATTAATACGATAATTGTAAAAACTGTTGTATTGTAGTGTAAGATTACGGAAATGCAATAATATTTATTGGATCATTCCGATCAACAATCGATTTAATCACTTTATAAGTGACAGCTGGCCGATACCAGACCGATAACATACAAAGAAAAGTATTCGAGAAAACTCATAGACAGGTACTCATTAAAACTATAACAAAAAATAATGGATCTCCACAAATTAATAGTATCTTGGATATGATAAATCTTTACTTCGAAATGGGTATTTTTCGCAGGCTCTAGAAAGCGGTCACGTACAACTGGTCAACCTTGTACAAAGTTTCTGCCGCCCATAGGGTCCGTTCCATGCCAGGGGTGGGAGTGGGTTGGGATAGTTATGCAAACAGTAGGGACAACCCCAATAATCTGATCCACGGATTACTGGCTGATTCAGAGGCTAGAAAACAATTTGTTCCGGCCACGCGGCTTATTTGGACAATTCAACGGGTGGAATGGACAAAATGACAGTTCGGGCAAACATCACTAATCTGGGGAATTAATTAGTGAATGTAACGTACGAGGAAAACCGCACCACGAAAATAAACCCCATTGTTCAGTTAACAGGTGCCGGCGTAGTTACTGCATAATATCAAATCATTTCTTAAATTATTATTTTTATAGAGCTCATGACGAAGGGGCAAGAAAGTAGTCAGAATAAGCTAAAAATATTACATAATATTTAACATTACATACAATCTGACGTGTACCCGAAATTCCTCGGGTCTATGAGCAGGGCCGTCTTGAAGGGGCTCATGTGTATAATGAGTTTGGCGGTTCCTTTTGAAAGCCTTAAGTCTAGAAGAAAATGACAACAGTTTTGTTTATATAATTTTATTGAAGGGGCTCGTGCAAGACGATGCCACGCCACGAAATCGTGATTTGGAGGTATATGAGCATTTAAAAGACTAAAATAATTGAAAAATAAATACAAATATCTACCGCCATTATCATTTTAAATTGTGAATAAAAATATTATTTTAGATTTTGAATGGCCAAATTAAAAATTAAATGTTCAATTTTTTTTGTACAGATTACCTACATAGATCCCTCATCTCCACATGAATGTCACACTAAAAATCATCCCTGTTTTACTTCTTACTGAATATATGGATGTTTGCGTCTTTTAGTCAAAGGGTCTTGATTGCGATGTGATTTAACTGTATATTAGCTGTGTATTAACTGTACCTATATATGTATGTGAAACACCGGACCGTATAAAATGTACACAAATGAAAAATGTAAACTCTTCTTTCCTCCACACGTAAGTGCTTTTAATTGAAGACAAGTAAAGTAATAATATTATGTTCCATTTTTAAGATAAATAAATAATAAAAAAAAATATATATTTAATATATAATATCATAAAATATATATACATATATAAGAAAAAAATTGCTGATACCCCACATTAGTCCCAATTCCTCAATAACCTCAGAGCTTGTGGAACTATAGCATCCCCAATTGGGGGAACTGAAGGGGATGCAAATTTAGGTACAACTCTTACACAGACATGGAAAAGCGCCGCAGGAGAAATTTTTCCATTTAATCACCAATTGGATTAGGTGTGTGGTTTGAAGATAGAGGAATATGAATTATTACATTCTCAAACATAGCGGAAAAGTCGAAGCGCAAACCAATAAATGCTATCGGTTTATCTTTCGAAGAGTCGGTATTCCAACAATATTTGAAAATCCGAGGTCGGGGCCTTAGATGGGGCTACTCGGGCCTCGGCAGTCCGGCCCTGACCAAGACGCAAGTTTAGACTTGTTACATTTATTACAAAAAAATAATAGGTGTGTAATTTTGGGGCCAGATTTTCATTTGAAGGGGGGGGGGCAAAGTCACCCTATGCCTTTCCCTAGCCCACTGCCCCCATGGAGTCATGAGCAGGAGTGATTGATTAAATACATTTAAAAAAAAAATTTGATCAATCTATATACCCGTCGATTACATTTCACTATTATTATCTAACCATCACGCCATTTCTCCGTATGAGTAGGCAAATAGGATGAACTGCCAACAATTCGATCATGGCATAAGTTTTGGTTCACGTGATCCATCATGTTTTTCTCGGGCGCCTCCGAGTTCTTCTACCATTCACATTAATGAAATATATACTCATGGCACTCCTTTCTTTATTTAACTACTATATATGCATGCCTAAGCCATCAAAGCTTATATTTTTGAATGTAGCTATTACTTTGTGGTTATCCATTATAGGAAAATGAAACAATATAACTTTGTATAAACCACTTATATGATGTGCAAATCCGACCGGTTTCGGAACAAACGTTAACTAACAATGGCTCCATCCCTACCACAATAAAACATTGTTCTAAACTCTCAAATTAGTATAAGCTTTCCCTGACGAAGGAACGTTTGTTCCGAAACCGGTCGGATTTGCACATCATATAAGTGGTTTATACAAAGTTATATTGTTTCATTTTTCATCAAAGCTTAGCTTAATCATTGTGCTTACAACACAGCGATTAATTTTTTGCCAATTTCCACATTATTCGCACGGTCATACATGGTTTAACCACACATACACACACCTCAAAGATCTCGTTTCTTCATCATTAAGTCAACTTTCGTCCTTCTTCTGTCAGTATCGTGCCTCAATGCCATACATAGCTGTTAGTATCAGCACTCCATTGTGGACTGGTATCATCGCTTCTTTGGACAGCGCTAAGCAATTTACCCCCTTTCTAAAATCCTTACCAGCCTTTCCTTCTCCCTTTATTTTTCAAATTAATATGTAAACTCATCCACTTGTTGTAAGTACTCATTACTCACAAGTATATTGCAAACTTTTCACAGCTTTATAATTATCTTAATAAGATGTGAGGATTAGACACCAGACCGACAAATTTTGCAATTTGGAAAATTTGGACACTTTGGAAAATTTCATGTCTCAGATTAAAAAACTTTAAAAACATTTTTTTCGTATCTACATTCGTATTAATTTCTTTAAATCTGTAAGCGTCGATTTCTGTGAAGTACGTAGGTATTTGCATATGTGTATTTTAAATATTTGAAAGTAATAATAGTAATAAATAATTCTAATTCATGTAAATCAAAAACTGTTATTAAGCCAGAACCCGGAAAAGCGGACTTGGATGTAATACAATGTCAAGTTTCATAAATGTATAATATATGCCTATAGTGCCTATACCTACATATTATAAAAAAATTGAATGCTTACCGGTGGCGCAACATCTACATGATGGATCTGAAATGAAATAAAAAAATATCATCAATATTTTGGAATTTACAAATTTGGCTAAATCATATAAAGGCCAAAATGGGTTAAAACAATTATTATTAATGACTTTGAGTAAAATATTTATGTTCATTTTCAAAGAGACGAAAAATATTATTTGATATAATTCTGTTTTAACTCGACCATGCGTATAAGTATTTTCTATAATTTGAATTTAATTTGAAATATTAAAAAAGTTTCATAAAACACTATAATGTAATATAACATACATATTATGATTTGTTAGAAAGTCGGTACGTATTTAAATACCCACTTCCAAATATTATTATTTCAGAGGAAGTTTTGGTTTTGATTTTGTAGATTTTATTAAATAAGAGAAAATTAGAAATTGACAGGATACCTTTCCTAAGAAAACATATCCGTATCAGAGGCACTTTACAATCACAAGCGTTTGTTTTACATAAATGGACAAAAAACACTCGGGGAAAATTCCAATATCCCTCGTTTACCAAAAGCATAATAGACTGTCAAAAGCGTAATAACTGCCTTTGTTCTATGTTTAACTGGGTTGTCACAAAACTTTTGTAGTTTTTCATTTCCTACATTTACTTATTTATGTGGAAAATGCTTAAAAAATCTTATAATATAATCTTTATGGAATAAACACGAAGACACATTGTCGAGCACCGGTTTTTGAGGATTAGTTCTAGTTGGTTTGGCAATGGTCTGTTGCTGTAGAAATTAGCACGGGGCGAATTTCAAACATCGGCCGGAAAAATTTTAGTTTTAATAACAATGAGATAAAGACGTTAATTCCTACACCAGGCAATTTGTCTTTAACTAGACACAGTCCAAGTATGGAGTGAATACAAATCTCATACAGGCAATTGCGTCTCTGTACGAGAGAAGCGTTGCATGTGTTAGGGTGAACGGTGGTTTTACGGGGTGGTTTGACATCACAAAAGGTGTTAAGCAAGGCTGCGTAATGTCACCATGGTTATTCAATCTATTGTATCCAAGAATTGAAAGAGGTGGGATTGGGCACAAAATTGAGTAATCTGAAAGTATGTTGCCTGTTATACGTAACACCATGGAAGATCTACAGTCTCTCGTATCTAGGATGAACGAAGTATGTATGAAGAATGAGTTAATGATGAATGTAAGTCTAAAGCCATGGTGTTTGAAAGAGAGAGTACGATAACAGTATGCAATATAGTTGTGAATGATGAATACTTGGAGCAGGTGGATGAGTTTGTGTATATGGGTAGTATGTTTACGAGAGATGGGAAGGCTGATACAGATATTGAAAGAAGGGTGAATGCCGGTAACTCCTTTAATGGAGGACTGAATGCCGTTGGCACTAATAAAAAACTGTCAAAAGAAGCGAAGCTAGCAGTCCACAATGGATTCCTGGTACCTACCCTGATGTGTGGCAGTGAGGCACGGAATTGGCAGAGGAAGGATGAAAGTAAACTGAATGCTGTTGAAATGAGATCCCTGAGACGTATGTGTGGTAAAACAATGTATGATCGTGTGAGAAATATGGATATCCGCAAAGAATGTAAGACTGATGTAAGGATAATGAGTAAGATTAAGAAAGGGACCCTCAAATGGTTTGGGCATGTAGAGCGAATGAACGAAGAATGCAGTGAAAGAAGAATATAAGATGCAAATGTGAATGGTAGAAGAAGTCGGGGACGCCGGAGGACGACATGGCACGATCAAGTGAATCAGATACTTGAGTCGGGCCACGCAAAAAGTCAGAATAATAGAAGAGATTGTATGAGACGATGTATGAATGTGAGTGAGGCAAAGAGTGTGTGCCAAGACCGAGTTGTTTGGCGGTCCGTCTTCTCCGCCTATCCCTGCGAGGAAACGACGTGATGGTTAGTTAGTTAAACACAGTTATTGCATACTCGAAACATTGTTCCATGGTGTGTATGTATTATGCACTCGGGACATTTTTGCATGGTGTGAAATTATTGTACATTCGGGACATTATTCCATGGTTATTCTTCATTCGGGACATTGTTCCATGGTGTATAATAATTATAAATTCGGGACATTGTTCCATGGTGTGTAATTATTATACATTCGGGACATTGATTCAAGGCGTGTTATTTGGATATTTAGTTATGGGTAGGTACCATTCTGTGGTCGTAAAAAATCTGTATATTAAATCATGGAATCGAAAAGCCGGACGATATGTTACGTCATACGAGGAAAATATTTACTGCTTGGTTTAATTTACAATAAATGATAGAAACAAAACAATCATTGGTAAACACGAATTAAGACATTTCAATTCGTGTTATTCTTTTTTAAAATGATTATAAATCTTGTGTGTAAATTCGCTTTATCACAAATATCAGATCGTAAATTTCTTTTCGATATTTTTCACGTGGGGTCTTTGTTCAAAATCTGTGTGAGAATCGAGTCTCTGTTTATTTTAATCAAATGCTTACAGATTATGCAGTGCTCTGTAATTAGTTTTGCTGAAGTATTTAGAATCCATATGTTTGAAAGCCATAAAAGATAAAGTCAGAATTACGCAAATGACGTTGTGTTGTGTATACTATAATTTAACTGCAACTCAAAGTCGCTCTTTGATATCTGTATCGAAGCAGCAAGAGCGGAACATGAAATCAATTAATGAGACTTTATTTTTTTGGGCACCTTATCTACACCCCGTTTGTCCACAGTTTGAATTCCATTTTTAAATTGGTATGTTTATACAATAATGAATTTAATAATATAAGTGACCAGAATAAAGCAGTACATTTTAAAATCATTAATCTTTTCAGTGACCCTGTATCTCGTACATGACAAGTGGTGTCTCGATATGACAGCTCTTTATGAAGTCTACAATATTACAACAGTCTCTCTATTTGAGGAACTTCTGTCTATGCGATAAACATCCTCACCGCGTCAAACTGTCTCTCTTTGTGGCTGTGTTTTTTTCTATCTCTTTAACCTTACAATGCTCTCAATGTGGAGTGTTTGGCGATAGCGGGCCTAAAGGGCTTTCCGCTTCACATGCTTTGCTAGACCAGGGATTCGACAACTTTGTCAAACAAACATCGAGAAATTTATTATAAGAATTCACTTAGTAGCGTAGGGCCGACCCATCGCTCAGGGAGCGGAATCGGAATTAGTCTAAGCTACCGTGCACAGTTGTATAACTGGAGAACAGTGTCACGAATGGTGCCTTCAAGAAACAGGATCGCATCTCGGAGTAGTTAGAACTTACCCCAGCACTCGGGGTTCTGCTGGAATTGACCTTTTATTTCCCTAGATACTTGTGAGACGAAAACTGGGGTTCCCAGAGAACCTAGGAGAGCTTGGGCTATCTCCGTGGATTCTTTCGTAGTGGGGCCGACCACGGAGAGGGGAGCTGAGGTCACCTCCGTGAAATCTTCCCTAGTGGAGCTTTTAGGGAACCAAGGGGGGAGGGAGAGGAAAGTTGAGGCCGCCTCCATGGACTCTTACTTCATGGAGACTTCAGGGAATCAAGGGGGGGAGAAGAGAAGAGCTAAGTCATCTCCTTTTCCCCTCTTGAGGCCTTCAGGGAACCAAGGGGAAGTGGAAAGGAGAGCCGAGGACACCTCTGTGAACAATACGTTACTAAGGCCTTCAGGAGGCTCAAACAAAGTGGAATTTCTCATAGGAAAACCTTTATGGTTCACAAAATTCTGCAGTGGATCAATAAGCGGAAAAATATGGTTCCTCACGGGACCTGAAACAAAACTCAAAGGAATGAGGTAAAATGGAAGATAACGTGATTGGAATATAACCTGAGTGCACACGGTAACTGTTTTAATAAAATGAAATAATTGAATAAGTGAATAAATTGTGAAATAACTAAAATTAACCTAACATAATTTATTATGCACTACGAGATTTGAACCACCTACCAAATTCGTATTAAAGGATCATAACCACGCACCCACGTAGGCCGTTAAATGCTGGATGAGCTAGGAACTGTTATCGCATTGACTTCAAATACATTAAGTTGTTTTGAATATTCTAAATTGTTGTTATTATTATTTTTTTAAAGAAAGACAAACATTCCCGGGTTATGAATAACCAGAAAATATTTGAAAATCTCCTACTACAACCACAGTAAGCCGAAAATGTTGCTTGAGTCGTGATGGAAAAATTAGCCTACCTAGGAATCGAACACGGGAAGTCTGGGTGGGTGGGAACGGTTGAATATTGTATAATACGATGTACTTCCTATTATGTTATTTGATATGTAAATATATCATGTAATAAATACATACAAACCTTTACATTTTGTAATAATTATGGTTGACTTAAAATTTTGTTTAACTGTTCACAAACTTATTTTTTGAGTGTTAATGTTAACAACTTTAAAAAAAATCTAGAAAGTCGCTATATGTCGCTTTCTTTTCGTTTGCCTGTTTATTTAAAAAGGTTTGAAGATTGGATATTGATTTTACAAAAATAAAAATGTTTATTTTTTTTGGATTTGGTAGGTTTCGAACCTCAGTTCGCTGGATGTTTCTCTGGGCGCTGAGAGTCATACCGCGGCGTTATTGGAGGCCCGAGCGTAGTCGTGAATTTACCGCATTATACTCGTATTAGAACTGAGAACCGTCAAATAATCAATTTTTGTGACGCATTTCCGTTTCATCCGAATTTCCAATCGCTAACAGGGCTATAGAAGTTTCACTTAAAATAACTTATTGATAAAATTAATATTGATGACAGCTTCTAAACCATTTTACGAATTGCTGTGCAATTTTGCTGTGCTAAAAAATTAATAAGTTTAAAAATTTGTGAATGTTTTAGAATGTTTGCTAAAATGATAAATATTTTTCGAGACGGCATAAGATCATATAAAAAACTGTTATGCCGTGCTATTGAAAGAAATATAAATATATTTTTATAGAAAAACTGACGTGAATACTAAAATTGAAACCATCCACATTTGCGTGACCGAAAGCCATGCTTTTGTAAAAGTAATCTCGGGGAATGATAAAACGCAAAGGTTATATTGTAAACCGCCTTTTGTGGATGAAATAAATGTTGTTTAGTGCGATCAAATGGTTTCTAGCCCACTTTGAGACGTATTGCGTGAATACAGTTTCGTTTCATCGATCGTAAAAAAATTTTTGTAGACTATATTTTCTAAATGAATATCGAATATTACTGAAACACTAAATTAGGCACTGAAACATGATTGGATATGATTTTATTCTCATAATAATAATGTTGATTAGTGCCGAGGAAAATATTACACGTTGTCTATACTTATTACTAATAAGTAAATTAGTGTTATAAGCAATATATATATAAGTTATAAATATTATAAGCAAAATCACTTGATCACGTGATCTAGGAAATTTTGTTTTAAGATGGCATGCACGTTCGTGGAGTAAAGCTCTCGATTAAGAATCAATAAAAGTAACTTTTTCTTAACTATTGTTGTATTGCAATTAATTCATTCCAACTTACATATGCCAGATTCCATATAATCCAAAGAAGATTATTTCAACATCGCCGTGGTAAAAGATGATATTCGTGTTGAAAAGCTGCTTGAAATGGCTTTAGCCGTGTTTGGTGACCAGATACTTCTAAATTGCCAATAAAACCCCATTTTAATCTTTATTTTCTCCATCTCCTTCCCTTCGCCATTCAAGCACACAACATGCTCCAATTGGTTGGGGATGTCATAATCTCACTTGGCTCCCGATGGATGGGAGCAGTTGGAACTCTTGTGCGGTATTAACATACACAAATAATAATGACTTGTTAATAGAAAGATTAGAGGATGTTCTCTCTTCGAACACAATTAGGTATGTATGTATATGACTGGTAAGCGAACACTTCATATCTTCAAATTCTTTCGGGTTGAAGTTTGTAGGGCAATGACACCGAAATACTACCTTCAATAGCAAAGGGTAAAAAAAGTAAATTATGTATGTATTTTAAAAATACACCAATTTTTTAATCTACCACTTTTGGCGTATCAAAAATGGTATTCCGCAATAATGCATCTTCAAATAATAAAATGTTATCCATTAAGAATTATGACTATCAACAAGTTAGCACTCTATTAGTATATGGAGAGAGAAACACCGGTCAGTTCGTGTTAAAGAAAAAATCTTCTTGGTTTAAGAGTATTTTATTCTATAATGCATATTTGTTACTCATTTTAAATATTTCGCTTCCGATTTCTAAGTTTTATTAGTAGGTCTAGTTTTGGTACGTTGTTAGTTTTATTTACCTTAATCGAGGTTAGCTTTATAAGCGCTAGCTAACGATATGGATGTATCGAAACCAGTAGCGAAATAATAAAAATCAGTAACAAAAGTCCACATTACAAAATAAAACTCTTCTAAAACAGAATTTCCAGAAATCGTTACATAACGCCGAAGAAATACTACACATTAAACCTGGTTATGAATGTTTTTTTGTTTTCGATACTTACAGACAATAAAATAAAACGAACTTATTGTAAAAAATCCACCAACAATTTGCCTTAAACTGTTAATAACGACCATACACTAATGAATAAGCCAATTTGTGCCCATAAATTTGTCGAACCCATAAATCTAGCACCCTTATCATATTATTTTAGCGTGCTATGTAGGACATGTGCCAGCATAAATATTCCGATCGAACTCCTAATAAAACTAATAATAATATAAATAGATAAAAGAGGCTTGAAGATAACAGTATTTATTATGATCCGTGTGTATTATTATTTTTGTAATATGTCCACATGTTTCCCCACTGGAGAGCATTCATTATCGCTTGATTTGATTACAGGCATGTTATGCCAAAGTCCTGAAGTTGGTAACGTATTTTTAACTATATGAAAGATGATAACATTTTTTTTTCAAAGAAATACAAACATTCCCGGGTAACGAATAATCAGACAATATTTGGAAATCTCCTACCACCAACGGTAAATGTTGCTTGTGTTGGATGACTTAGCCAGCCGATGAATTGAACACACGACCGCGATACCTGGGTGGGACGAAAACCTTCTAGCATTGACCTAGGATACTTGGTCGAAGATTATCTTTCTAGATTACATTTGTGATCTAGGAGGTTTTAGTGGGACCCAAACATGATGTCAACTCGGCCAGTGACCGGTCAGTAATGTGTCGTATTGCACTCCGCTTTTTAACATATCCAAAAAGATCAGCAATTTTAAATTGTAGAATGGAAATGGTAACTATGTTTAGTTTTTATTTTTTAATTTTTGTTTATTAGAAAATTTGCTGTTCATTATGATACAAGTTATAAGGATTATTAAATTAAATTATTATATTAAAAAAAATAAACAATACAACTTTGTATAAACCACTTATATAATGCGTAAATCCGACCGGTTTCGGAACAAACGTTCCTTTTTCAGGGAAAGCTTATACTAATTTAACAGTTTTGAACAATGTTTTATTATGGTGGTGTATTTTTTTAAAATAAAACATTGTTCAAAACTGTCAAATTAGTATAAGCTTTCCCTGAAGAAGGAACGTTTGTTCCGAAACCGGTCGGATTTACGCATTATATAAGTGGTTTATAGAAAGTTGTATTGTTTCATTTTTCTATAATGGATAACCACAAAGTGATAGCTACATTCAAAAATATAAATTATTATATGGTTATAGTACCCATTTCCATTGACCATTGAGTGAGTTTAATCCTCCTCATAAATGTATATCATTCTTATCAGCCAGAACCAACAGGAGAGTGATAGTGGACCCATTTCAGAAACGAAATATTGCATGAATTGTCCTTAGACATGTTTAGTGACCTGATATAAATAGGCAGAAACTTCCTAGCTTTCACTTTATCCATCTCCTTCCCTCTCCAGCTCTTTTTAGTCTCACAACAAACCCAACTTAGGGAAATTATATTCTCACTCACTCTTATTATGGGGTATTCACTAAAAAATCGATTATTTCTTACAATAGAATTGCATTTACAAAACAAGGGTATTGCATAAATATATCAGCATAAAGTACCTATGCACAATATTATCAAGAAGATTTTAATGAAAGCTAAAATAATATATATTCGTACCTAGTTTAAAAAAATGCAATTTAATTGTAAACTGAGTAAACTGAGTGTAATGTGTTCTCTAATTACAATCTACAATGTTCTCTAATTAATCCCTTTTGCCCATAGCCGAATAAAGATTTCACATACCTACAAGGGAGCATTTAATAAAGTTCAAATAGATTGAAACAGACGCTTGGGTAAATAAAGACCAGCGTGGAGGTAATGACTTTCCAAGAGCCAAAGACCGGGGAATTGTGGGACGTAAGAGATTGTTCATCTTTTTTTGGAGTACGTAATAATAGTAAAATGATGATTTTATGATTTCATTCACGTCAGAGCCACATCGTTGTATCACAAATTTACATGATGATGGGTAAGAGCAGTTCTCTGAAATAATAAAATAAAAATAGCTTACCTTTTTGATTAATCATAAAAAAATATTCCCAGTTTTCAAGTGGTTAAATGAGTTGGATGATGAATAAAATATAATGTAATACACGTTTAAAACCACACGCAACCATTCGCTTATCTACGATAACAATAACTGTAGATATTTATTCCAGAGCGTGATGTGAGTGATGTGACTCTATCTTTGTGCAAAGTCTAAAAACTCCATAACCGATATAATTTATTTACTTGTTATTCTGAAATAAGGGAAAGCATCTTCAACAAAACAATATCTTCAATATAACAATATATTTATTTGATTTTCGTTATCTTTAATAATGTATTCAAAATAAAGTAAAGTTCTCTTCGGATCGATAAAAACCGGAGTCATGCGGGATTATAGTACGAACGTATCTTTTATCATGAAACTCATTTATGAAGTTGAGTAACGCAAGTCGTTTATAAATGCGTCGATCACGCCACCGAGACTAATTCTAGGTTTCCAAATGGTAAAAACATAAAGCATTTCCACAAAATGCTATTTTGAACTTTTTCCGAAACATTTATGTGAATAATGGGAAAAATGTTACGTACCTTTCTTGGAGAGAACATAAATTCAAGCGTGAACTCTGCATGGTATTTAAATATGAAGTCAAAGTCAAAGGATGATTTTTCGAAGAAAACTTCTTATGAAAGCTTTTCACTTTTTTATGGCATTATTTATTTTATTAAAACGACAAATAATTTAGTTTACATCACTTTAATTTCATATACTCATTCTATGTTTCGTGAACAATGCTACATCAGTGAATAATTACTACTGAAGATGTAAACTTTGTTCACGAAACGTGTAGATTGTGGATAGGATATATAATTGTACATTTACTCCTGATGGTATGAACATTGTTAATCAAATATGTAGATTGTGTATAGTAGTATAATATATGAATAAAGTGATGTACACTAAGTTATTTTCCTTTTTAATAAATTAGTTAAGAATGGTAATAAAATAACTATACTGTAATGAATTTAATGATACTGAAATATTACAGTTACTACTGTTTAGTGTTTTTTCACGAAAATACAGCTCTCTTACATTGTAGAAGTAACAATTCATACAATTGTATGAAAACATATTTTTTTTATTTCTAGGTATTTAGGTTTGCACATTATTATGACTTATGTGGTAATTACAGTAATTTATGTTTTGTATTAAACATATTAGTAAAGGATATGCTTAAGAAAAATGCCTTTGTTTTCACAGTCCTCACTGGGGCTTCCTATTCTGAGGCGCATTATATTTTACGATCTTATAATAATATTTGGCTAATTTACACAGCGTCGTTTTGTGAAAAATCACCTCAAGGGCGCGTTAACTTGGTAACGTTATTGTACTAATTATCGATTATAGTAATAATTATACATTCTTGTATTTATATGTCTTTACATTGTCTTCATAATGTTTGAAAGTTGATTATCACTCAGTTCTCTCATTAGTCTTTAATTTCAAATACAAAACTGTTATTTTTTATTTGATTTTGTAGGACATTATAATACAGTGTCACACCTTGAAATTTAATATTTTTCTGTCCAAAATGTATGTTAAAATTAAGAATAACCTTATATTTTGGCTTATTATTATTAAGTGTTTATGTTTATGAAATATTTAATTATGTTTTTTAGGTTTAAATAAAACATTTTCTGAATGAAGTCTTTGCACCTTTCATTAAAGGTTTTAAGACGGAAAGAGTTTTAAAGTTCAATGATGTACAAACAAGTGTTATATTTGTGTTTACTGTACTATTGTGTTATATTTTTTGAAAGCGAGATTTAAAAGTAATGTCGTGTTGGTCAGTCTATCGGAATTTCAGAAAAAAACATTATTTTGAGTGTAATAAAATTTGTTGCTTGTCCTTATACAATTTGTTTAACATCGGATGCTCTCGATGCCTGTAAATTGTAATTTTAATAACACAATTCTGGATTTTCTGGAATAAAAAAACTGTGGTTTTTATGATATTCATTAGTAAGCCTTTAATGATACCTATGATAAAATTAGTAAACGAGTAATTTAAAACATAATATTTATGATTATATTGATAACAACAATATTGTATTATATATTACAATAAAGGATTAAATATCCTTAATTGAAATTATTTAATTTGCGATTCGAAAACACAGCGTAAAACGCACAACATAATTAAAAAAAAAATAGTTGCTTGATATGCGGATGTTTTGGCTTAGAAAAATTGCTATATTGCGGTTGTATGGATCCCTGTAACTATAACTATACACACAACTCTCCATTTCTTATTTAAATTTACTGTTACAATCGGAATAAACTTCCATTATGAAAGCCTAAAATCAACGGGAAATTATTCGATCAAAAACCACCAACGAGTCAATAATCTGTCGCAAAAATGTGACAAAGAAAGTTTCATAAGAAAGTTTGTATGGATCCCTGTAACTATAAATATACACATAACTCTCCATTTCTTATTTCGATTTATTGTTACAATCGGAATAAAGTTACATTATGAAAGCCTAAAATCAACGGGAAATAATTCGATCAAAAACCACCAACGAGTCAATAATCTGTCGCAAATATGTGACAAAGAAAGTTTCTCGTAGATATCAAATGAGTGGTGCTTCAGGTGAAGGAATGACGTCAAGAAAGATATTACTGATTATGTAGATTACCGATCGTTTATAATAATACATATAATAAGTTTTGGAAAGCCACAATATATTTAATTTATTTTATTAACCAAGTTAATTTAATATTTTTATACAAATACACTTGTTGGTACAAACCACCTCAGTGTTGAGCAAGTTCAGAGGTGGCAGGAATTTAATCTAATTTTAATATTTTAAGGAAAATATATGAAAAAATAAAATATGAAATTTAAATAGATAAATAGAAATGAAAGAAATAAAATGAAAAGAAATGGGAGAAAAAGAAAATAAATGAAAGAAATAAATAAAAATATATGAGAACAAGAGAGAAAAAATACAGGCGTCGAGAGTGTTTTATATTACGGTAGAAATTTTTTGAGATTCTTTATTTATTTTAAAATAAACAAAATAACTTTGTAAAGTTTCATCAGGGCAGTATAATACTCTACGTAGAGTAGTAGTACACCGATGAAGCTACGGTCGTAGCGAAACCCGGTCGGCATAAAGTATAAAAAATAAAAGTGGTGTTTACAAAGTTATTGTTTTATTTTAAATTAATAATGTCACATATCCGCTTCACACGAACAAAGATTCTTTATTTTCGTTATTTGTTTTTGGGGTGTTATGCCGTGTTGCGCTACCTCCTTCTTTAGCCAACGTTTCGGACATCGTTGCAGTGTCCATCATCAGGGCAGATCCGGCAGATCCGGTAGATGTGTAATTTTTAGTCGTGAAGTGTGTGCTTATTTACTTCGAAGCGATACCGTGCCGCCAGCACCACTAACTTTCACCAGTACAAAATAATCGTGACAAGCAGTGGCGTCATCGCCGCGGAACGGAATAGAAAGTTCATTAAAACGTGGTATTTATGCTAGCCAGGGGCAAGTCCGTTTGCGAGACGCCGACGGAAGTGGCTCCATCTCTTAATGAAATCTAAAATTAGAAATCACAATGGTAAGAATTTAAGAAAAAATAAAATAAAATAAATAAAAATTACAATGGTTAACATTCTCCAGTACAAAATAATCGTGACAAGTAGTGGCGTCATCGCCGCGGAACGGAATAGAAAGCTCATTAAAACGTGGTATTTATGCTAGTCAGGGGCAAGTCCGTTTGCGAGACGCCGACCGAAGTGGCTCCATCTCTTAATGAATTCTAAAATTAGAAATCACAATGGTAAGAATTTAACGAAATAGAATTACAATGGTTAAAGCGAATTTAGTCAATATAAATCAAAATGGTTTACCACAAGCTGGCATTACTGTATACTTAGACATGGTTTTTTTGCTCTATTAATATTAAATGAATTTTACTAGAATTAAAATTACACTGGTTAAAGCGAATTTAGTTAATATAAAGTTATAACACAAAATGGTTCACCACGAGCTGGCATTACTGTATACTTAGACAAGTTTTTTGCGTTTAGCTTTGGTGTAGCCGTCAATCACCGGATACCAAGAGCTATTGAGCTTAGCTCCGTCGTCTCTATTAATATTCTTTATTTATTTATTTTTTATCTTATTATGTTATATTATAAATTATTTACGCCCGAAATGATATATTGAACCCATTCCTAAGATAATTAAATAAATGTATGTGTAGATGTATATGAGTCCATGTAGAGCCTCAATTACGGTGAATATGTTTACATTAAGCTTAAAACGTGTCAGTAATATTAATTCAAGTGTCCTCCTTAGTACGAGCAGATTTGTGCATTTCCCCAGTCCTGCAGAATATAGTGTACAGACTCCACACTAACAAGAAGTGCTACGCAATTTTCAATTAGTATTAATGAAATAATTGAAAATTGTAACTAGCCATTAGCAATGCACGCGGTATGTTTCACAGCAGTATTTGGATGTATGGCTTTGCGTTAGGTTGCAAATGAAAAATATTAATTTGTCCGATAGGAATAATATTTATGTATCCAATGATTGTGACATAAAAATATGCACAAATGAATTTAAAAATTAATATTTTTACCAATTTATCAAA
This sequence comes from Limnephilus rhombicus, assembly GCA_929108145.2. Lineage (NCBI taxonomy): Eukaryota > Metazoa > Arthropoda > Insecta > Trichoptera > Limnephilidae > Limnephilus > Limnephilus rhombicus. The sequence continues at coordinate 15,498,890 of OV815270.1, forward strand.
TGAAACCAATATAAAGCACCCTTAAAAATATAGTACCCTTAGTAATTAAATGAAGTTAATAATAGCGAAACTCAATCGAAAATCAGGAAACAGAAAAATCAGAAAAATATATTGGCACCTCAGGGACTCGAACCCAGGACCTTCGGCTTTCCGGGCCACTGCGCTAAACACTGCGACAAGGTATCGATTACTATATCGACACTTAACCTAACCTAACCACTGCGCCAAAGTGACGATAACTATATCGATTACAATATCGACACCTTGGCGCAGTGGTTAGCGCAATGGCCAGGAAAGCTGAAGGTCTTGGGTTCAAGTTCCAGAGGTGCCAACATCTTTTTATGATTTTTCTGATTCCTGATTTTCGATTGAGTTTCGCTAATATTGTCTTCTAATTTTAATTAAATATTTCAATTTGAGGTTTTACTCATAAACGTTAAAAATAAAAATAAACGTATAAAATAAATTATGAATAAAAAAATTATACTAATATTTTCAGATATAAAGTCGCATTCTCAAATCCAATTAGCCGTGACGCGCTGTGACAATTTGATTTCTCTTTTCAATAATATTCTCGTCAAACGTGTCCTTGTGCGGTTTGGTCGGAGACGGGTAGAGTTATTACTTCGCCGGGGTCATAGAGACAAGTTAATTGCGCAAATTGTATTAAGACCTGGGAACTTTCTTTTCGGATAATCTCATTTTGGCTTTCGCCTCTCACGGAAAGGTTTAAGAGAGACAGTTCGCTATTAGCGGAATTATTGCCAAAAGAAAACCCTCGTTTCCCAGAAAATAACAGCAAAGGGTTGGTTTACTCTGGTCTTACCTGACTTGTATTTCTAGACGTAAGTAAAAATATTAATTATTAGGTGGTTTTCATTTACGTGTCGGAATTATTTAAGAGATATAATTTAAGAATGGTGAAATTTATTTATTTTTTATATTTTTGAATGTAGCTATTACTTTGTGGTTATCCATTATAATAAAATGAAACAATGTAACTTTGTATAAACCACTTATAAAATGTGCAAATCCGACCGGTTTCGGAACAAACGTTCCTTCGTCAGGGAATGCTTATACTAATTTGACAGTTTAGAACAATGTTTTATTAGGGTAGGGGTGGAGCCGTTGTTATTTAATAATGTAGATTGGGTGGGTAGGTATTAGTGTAGAGTGGGTGGGTAGGGGAACAAATCCATGATTGGGCTATATTATATATTATATATTGGGCTATCAAAGAACATTTAAGGTGTCTTAATAATAATAATTTTTCTGAGTTCGCTAACCATATCATTGAAAATAACCATAGTTTTGAAAAAAACACAGGGATAAATATTCTTCATATTAATCATAAAGGAAAACGTTTAGATAACTTAGAAGCTTTGGAAATTAAAAAATCCCTTAAAAATAATGAATCTATTATCAACAAACAAAAAATATTGTCATATAGCCCAATCATGGATTTGTTCCCCTACCCACCCACTCTACACTAATACCTACCCACCCAATCTACATTATTAAATAACAACGGCTCCACCCCTACCCTAATAAAACATTGTTCTAAACTGTCAAATTAGTATAAGCATTCCCTGACGAAGGAACGTTTGTTCCGAAACCGGTCGGATTTGCACATTTTATAAGTGGTTTATACAAAGTTACATTGTTTCATTTTATTTATTTTTTATTTATTTATTACACGCCCTGATCGGCTTTTACATTATAGTTTATAAGTTGAGTATCACACAATGAAGAAAATATAATACAATGAGAAAAGAAAATACACAATACATATTATGAAAAAATGATAAGAAGTCTCCAATTCAATATAAACAATAATTGCAGAAATTATGTAAATCTATTTGTGTCTAAAAGAATAACAGTGATAGAATATACAACATTTACACTGATTAGTTTTAAGATAAAATATATCACCTAGATTAGAATATTTATTTCCGAGACTGTGAAGTCTCGGAAATGGAGAATTTTTATAAGCTAGTGTCGTGGTGTTATTGAAGTAAAAGGGTAATAAATGTCGACATCATTTTTTGGGCACATGCATATTATTTTTTTTTTTAATTGATAAACTAGGCCAAATAAGCGGTAATTGTTGAATGAAACACTAGTATTTATTGAATTATTTGGCAGGTATTAGATAAGTCGACATAGCTCAGTGATAGAGCACCTGACCGGCAATAAGAAGGACACGGGTTCAAGTCCCGTTGGCGGCATGTATCTTTTCTCGGAAGATTTTTTCAATGTAAATGAGTGTTTCAGGCTGATAATTACTGTTCATAATAATTGTTAACATGGATATTGATAAATTGAAGTAATTCAGGAAGTCAATTTTATAATGCAGTATTTTATGTAATATTATTAAAACTAGTGAAATGATAAACAAACAAAAATTACTGTTTATTGAACAAATGGCGGATGCCAATTACTCGAACTAAGTGTCAATAAGTGTAAAGAATCTAGCAATTTAGAAACAGCAACCAAATGTTGGTTGATTTAAGGAACATAGATGACCTATAATAAAAAATGTGAATTGATGACTTATGAAGAGCTGTCGACTAATAATAAATGTGAATTGATGACTTATGAAGAGCTGTCGACTTCAACACTTGATCAGGGATCCTAGCATGGTCGATCGATATAGGTTTTATCGAAAAAGTCGGTAACTTGTCATCGCTCCCGTGCACGACTGCAGGCCGCTAACGAACAAATAACAATTCACAACGACTAAGGGTTCCTAATTTATTTGACGGGAACTGTAATTTCTTCGTTAGCGGCCTGCAGTCGTGCTCGGGAGCGATTTCAAGATACGAACATTTTCGATAAAACCTATATCGATCGACCATGCTAGGGGGCCAGGCCCTCTAGCAGGGTCGATCGATAAGGATTGATAGGAAAACTTATCATCGTTCCCTAGGATAACAAGAGATCGCTAACGTACGAACAACAGTTGACGTCGATTAAATTAAGAACACTTATTCATTATGAACTATTACCTATTCGTTGGCGAGCAGTCATGCTAGGGAACGATGAGAAGTTTCCGAAAGTTATCATATCAATTCTTATCGATTGACCGTGCTAGGGGGCGAAAAAATGTTAGAAAAAAGGAGCCGGTAACTTAGGGGGCATACATTAATTTCGTAAGCAGTTTTTCATCAAACCTAGACCCCCCCCTCCCCCCTTCGTGAGCTAAATTTAGACCATTTTGTATATTATTTTCAAGTAACGTGAAATTTTGCTAGACCCCCCCCCCTCCTTTTAAGCTCACGTAATTAATGTATGCCTCCTTACCAGCATTTTCAGAATATTTTATCTCAATAAACAAATAAAAGTAACAATTCAGCAAAAGCCTTTTCAGGAACGCGTTGATTCCAAAGTTCATTCTGCTCATGAACTAACCGAAAATTAACTCTTTTTATTTTTTTAATTATAATTGCTTTCTGGGAAAGAAAGTTTTTTTTATTGAAGAATTTTGTGAACATTTAATGTCTTCGCCTTTAGAAAAATTCGGACTCAAGGACGCATATTAGCGCGGGTTGGCCAAATAAATAAATGGTCTTATTATTCAATGAATCCGTCAGGATAAGACCCACTACACGAGGGCTAAAAGGGAGAATATAATATATTATTCCGAGGAAATAAAAATGCTGATATACGAATAGGTATATCAACAAGTTGGACGGAAAAAAACGAAGAATTTCATCCGTTCCGATTTGGAAATTTTGTGGAGGAGTTGTAAAAAAATCTCAAATTTTAATTAGAAATTCTCAATATTGAACACGCTTATATACAAGACTAGCTGACCCGACAAGCGTTGTTCTGCCATATAAATTATTTCTAGTGAATATTTTGGTTGTTAAATAAAAAAAATAACGAATGTATTGTAAGTGTGTTAGGACATGTATTGTAAGTGTGTTAGGATCTATGACAGAAAGAGGAACGCTAAAAACACAAAAAACACCAACTAAAGTAGGAAAATGAAATAAAGAAAATTAATATGAATTTCGAAGAGCAATTGAGTGTACGATATTTTTTGAGAGTCCGTCTTTAGCCAACACAAATAAGCTCGATGGTTTGCCCACGCGAGAACATGATGCCGAATGAAATATCGAAATGTCTTGCACATGTGTGGAAGAAAGTTCCGAAAATCTGTCATTCAACAACATAAATAATTTCGTTCTGTTTGAAATACGATAGATGGTTAAATATGTTCATACAAATGGGAGGGTGGGAGTAGGGGGGTTAAAATTTGGGGTTATAGGTATTTTTAATGCCAAATAAAAAAGCAAAAAAAAGTTTGTCAAAAAATAGATTTTTTTCTGGATAGGGACACCCTAATCTCCTAGCGGTATGAAATACACTTTAAAACCGATTCTCATACCTACCAAATAGATTTTAAAAACTTCATTAAAATCGGTCAAGCCGTTTTGGAGGAGTGCGACCACAAACACCGTGACATGAGATTTTTATATATAAGATAATAGTAATTTGAACAAAACTTTTAAACTGAAATGGAAGCTTTTAATGTTAATCTCTTAATCTCATTAATCTCTGTGATCTCATTTGCACTGTGGCATCCCCAATTGAGGTATGTTGTGTGGTTGAATGGTAAGGAGAAGATGAAAGTGGGGAAGTATCTGACTATTCAAATCTGGTCACCAAACCTGGCTTAAGCCATTTGAAGCAACATTTTAATTCTGAATGGTGGTCTTACACCAGGGTGATACTGAGAGTATCTTCCACTCTGGATCGAGCAGAAAATGTACTATATACTATTTTAAATTAATTAATTGTGAAACTTTTTGAGGCATATCTTCGGACCTGGTTTAGAAAATGGATTTTGGCGTAGACGTTACAACAATAAGCTATATATTCTGTTTAAGGAGCTAAACGTCACAAAATTTATAAAACTGGGAAGACTTTGATGGCTGGGTCTTGTGGAGAGAATGACCGAGCATCAAGCACCAAAGTCCTGCTGAACTCAAGACCGATAGGGCGAAGGAGCCTGGGAAGACCAATATTAAGATGGAGCGACAACGTCTTCAAGGATATATCTTCCTTGGAACTTCTTAACTGGAGAGAGCTGGCACAAAACCAAGATGAGTGGAGGAAGACTCTTGATGAGGCCAAGATCCACCAGGGGTTGTAGAGCCAAGAGTGATGATGATGATGAATTGTGAAATACAAATAAAATTAATTAAATTATTCAAATAAAATTGATTTGCAAACGCCGGGTTCGAACCCGCGACCTTCGGATTGTGAGTCGAGAGACTTACCCCTCGACCACGGAGGCCGTCATTAGAAGTAAAAGTAATACTACTGTCCAAAATATACCTACAATGTGCTTTTGTTGTCTATTTATATTATTATAATGAAATTGATGACAACAACGATGCTAAAAATGACACAAGTAATAAAAAATATACTTACATATTTTTAAATAATTGCTCTCAAATGAAAAGGTGAAGTCAAAATATATGTATGCAAAGTTACCAGAAAAATACAATAGGCCACTTGCATGGATTTCATAACGACTTAGAAAAAATCGTGTGGATAGATCTTTTTACTAAAATAACGAAAATGTTGGTAAATTTTTTTAGAAATGTACAGTTTTTTTTTTTAATTTTAATAAATAAATCCATTATTTGGGCTCGTGACGTCACTACACGAAAATGTTCCGTCTCCGAAAATGTTCCTATTAATTTTGTAAAATTCCACACTGATTTTTTTTTTTTTATGGCATCACTTTGATTTCAGGCGATTTTTTTTAATTCGTTCATTATTTGTTAATTTATTAATATAGACGTTGTACGTTATAATGATTTATTATAAATGAGATGGATCAAGGAAAAAAATATTTATGAGATGTAATATTTTTGGTATGCCTCGTTATTCTCCTGTGCCATTCATGTGGAAAACGTAATTTTTTTAAATGATTTTCGGCTATGTAATTATCGTTTTTTCGCACCTATAAATTATGTCCCTCCGGTTTATAAAAAATGGTCTGATTTTTCGGATTGAAATTTTCAAAAAATCCCCAGGGTATCATAAATACGATTAAAAAAAAAATACCGAATGTCTTTGAATATTTGCCTAAACCGGAAATTTTTTAAAAATAATGTGAAGCAAGTGGCCTATTAAAAATACAACATAGCGTTCCACAAATTGAACGATTAATAACAAGTATGTAGAATTTACACGCGAAAAAGAAACAAATAATTGCTACCATAAATAACGGAAAAGGAAAAACAGAAATCAATGTATCCTTCGCCCGAGAAAATCGTTATAAACTCTATGAAAGCATTGATCCCCAAGTCAGTACGTGCCACGCATAAACATCCCTAATCCATTAGGTACTTTTCTCGATGATAAATTACAGAAGGCGTGGATAGGGAGGAAATCACAAAAGCCTACTATCTCAACATTTTCCCGGCGTAGAAATACACTATGTCAGAAATATATTACTTTCTTACACAATGGTGAGAAAGCACCTAATACTCATAACAATTTTTTATGAGATATGAATATGTATTGCCAGTTTATCTATTATTGTTATTGCTACTGTTTTTCTTATAAAATTTTTCCAGGAAAAATCATTTGATTACCATGCAAGTAAGTATTTTTTATTCATCTCTGTTTTGTGATGATTTATTCAACTTTATCAAAATGGAATATTAAAATTAGAAAAAAATTGTAGAAATATTGGTCATAACACGTGTAGATGGCCAATGCATCATTTACTGTAGTGTATTGTATAGACATGTAGTTTCAGTTACTGTTAATAGATGTCGTCAGGTTCGAGCTTCTCCCACGTACCGACAGATGTCTGGTGAAGCAGTAATAGTTAGAGCAGTACCACCAAGCGTCGTAGCGATACAACCCAGCGTGAACACGAACGGTTACGATATTACGGGTATTTGATAAGCCGCCATAGCTCAGTGGTCAGAGCATTCGACCGGCAATCGGAAGGACACGGGTTCAAGTCCCGTTGGCGGCAAGTATCTTTTCTCGGAAGATTTTTCAATGTAAATGAGTGTTTCTGGCTGACAATTATTGCTTGTAATAATTGTTACCCTTTGTGCTATGCATAAAAATCTTGTCTAAACGTTAGTTTATAAATTAAAAAATAATAATTAACGGTTACGATGTTAGCTGAGGCCTTCAGTAGAGTGGGCCGCAGCTAGCTACGGTGGCAAGCTTTCAGACAGCCAGCCAGGTTCGGTCGTGTGACCAGGATAATAATATTTTGTAAATATAAATGATAAATAATAAATCAACCTTACCGAGAATTCATTTTTCATTGGAGAACCCAACACTTCAATAACATCTGTAATGTGGATAATGCAGAAATTCTAATTATATTGTTTTCTTCCTCACAAATAATATGAGATTGTGAAAAAAATCCTTGCAAAAATCCACTTTTTTATGTGAATATCTCAAAAGAATCTCAGCCGCTCTCGTCTGGAGCAGCGAGACTATGGCATCCCCAATTGGGGTATGTTGTGAGACTGAAGATAGTTGGGAGGGGAAGGAGGTGGGGAAGAGGAAGCTGGTCAAGTACATTCAGATCTGGTCACCAAACACGGCTAAAGCCATTTCAAGCAACGTTTCAATTCTGAATGGTGGTCTTACACCTGGGCGATACTGAGAGTATGTTGAACCTGCCGCAAATTCAGGTACTACACTTTATTTTAAATGAATTAATTGTGAAATGACACAAATTAATCAGATAAAATTTATTTGCCCACGCTGGGATTCGATTCCGCTACCTTCGGATTGCGAGTCAAGAGCTTTACCCCTAGATTACGCCGGTCGTCAAAAATTTACCACCTACCCACAAAAATCGCCACTGTTAAAATTGTATTATTGAAGTCAAACAAAAAAGGAATGCAAAAAATTGTGATTATATCGATTGTTTTGTTCTAACCAAAGATAATGAAAAACAATTCCAACGTCTTACGTTGTAAGTTTAACATTGTATTATAGACGTGCCTACCAATACCCGTACGAAAAAAATGAATAGCGTATTTTCGCACTGCCTTCAAACAAAGAGGGGTTCAACAATTTGTTTTTGCTGGATATGAAAAACGTTCTGCCTAACCCTGAAGCTCGGGAGAAGGAGCAGCAAAAACTTGAAAGGGATGGCGAAAAACCACCCCTATCTATGGAAAAATGTTATTTAAATTTATGGGCTCGTGTATGATGGTAAATGCGTGAAGCCGATGAACCTTGGCTACTAAGGTAAAACACACCAGATAATGTATCTCCAAAAGCAACAAGTATTGAAAAATGACCGGTTATGTTCTGCTGCTCCCGTAAGATGAAAGTGTAGAAAATTGTAATACATCTTCAATGATTTATAATTTATTGGAATAAAATAAATAGGTACCTTAATATGATGAGATAGCACATACCGTATAAAGTTTTTTATTGGGAAACACAAGCAGAATCAATAAATCATAATTTGAAAGAATATTGTTACATTAAAAGCGTTTTTAAAGCTTCTTCATGAGTGATTGATTTAACATCGTGATGGCAAGTGAGCGTTATTTACTCCGCACCGAATCAACGCATCCATAAATAAATCAGATTAGATGGGAGATATAAATAGACGGCTAGGAAATAACAAACGGCCGGCTTTAGGCTCCGTGAATGAGCATGTCAAACACTATAATGATTTATTTTTGGGTTATTATACCGAGATGTTCTTACTTCTTCTTTAGCTAACAGTTTCCGGAATATTGGCTACAGAAGGAGGAAGTGCAACACGGTATAATAACCACAATAATACTTTTGGCCGCGAAAATCTCACATCATAGCTGTCTTCAAAAAATTTTTAGGCCATCGGAATGCTGGCATTAAGGAAGGGGGATGGGCAATTATTTATTTCTCAAATCAAATTAGGACTGATGGGAGATCATTTGACCTACCAGCAGGATCCTCTTGACCCAACACCTTGTACCATTGATTCATACGTCCGTCATTCCTGGACCCAATGACCCCCAGATCCCTATCTATCCCTCATGCCTTTTTCTTTACCAGAACTTCCCCCCCTTCCTTCCCTTAAAAATAACTTCCACCACAAGCATAAAAAATGTAGAAGAAGAGGTTTTTACGAAATCGCTTGTGGGAAGAATGTTGCGGGAGTGCTAGATTGCCAATATACTGTGGAAACTACTGAGAAAAGGTTAATAAAGAAAATAACACCGGGGAAAACCACACCATGAAGTGTGAACCCATACCAATCAAGCATGCCTTAGAAGTGTGGAAGCCTGATTTAACACAGAAAAGATCAAAGCAACTTGGCATACTTTGTATCCTGATAAATAAAAAAATTGGTTTTGAAACATTTTTATACTTTTTACTAAATACTGGTGTAAAGAAAGTTAGTTATAACAATTATTATAAGCAATAATTATCAGCCTGAAACACTCATCTACATTGAAAAAATCTTCCGAGAAAAGATACATGCCGCCAACGGGACTTGAACCCGTGCCCTTCTGATTATACCCATTTTTAAATTTAGAAAACCTAAGAATTTATTTTGTATTCTTTCAAAAACTTCAACATGAATATTGTAATGAGGGTTCCAGTCGGGAGTATTGTATTTAAGTTGACTTCTAACAGAGGCAAAATATACTTGTTTAATACACTTAATATTGGTGAAATTTCTAGTAAACTCTAATAAGAGATTTCCATTATGTGGTTACCAAATGAAATTGAAAAGTGATGCCTGAGTCTGAAAAGTGATGCCTGAGTCTAATTATCTTGTACCTTTTGGTACCCTTCGGTGTCTTTACTAAAAAAAGATCGATATTGTCGCGAACTGATTTTATGGTGATTTATGAAATACGGATTTCGTCCTCAAAACTGTTATAATATTGAGATAAAAAGTTTTTACGTAAAAAAATATTGGATGTTCTTTTATTTTAGTACCCAGAAGAATGATTTTGTGTCATGGGGGGTGATGATGGATGTAGGAAGAAACTCGGGTAGTTTTTTTTTTATAGTAGCTTAGAGCTTAGAGGTCTGTGAAAAAACAACAAATACGTAACGTTATGAAATAAATATGAGTATGGTGGATTTATAGTGCTTTTTGATATCATGATCAATAAATATTATAGTAACGCAATAAACTAACACAAAGGCTACGAAGTCCACTAAACGTTTTGCCGTTTTTTACACTAACCCCACGCAGGAGGCCCATAATTTCAGAGTAAATTAATTTCCTTCGGGTCTATGTCATTTTTGAAGATCTTTTTAAGGAAAGGAAGAGTGGGAAGTTCAGGCGGAAGGAATCTGGCGGTCGGTGTGTCCAGGAGTGGCGGACACATAAATCCATCCATCCCGCTGTGGTATAAGACGGTGGATCGAGAGAGATTATCTGGAGAGGTGAAATGGTCTCCCCAAACCGGCCTCTCTCGGTCCAGCCCGCTGTGCAGATGGTGGGCAGGCGCATACATCGCCAAGACAAAGACCACGTCACCCGATGAACCCAGGCACCCCTACCAAGGCACCAAACGCAACGAACCACTTGAGGTTACCTATGGCGGAGACGTTGGTTAATGTGGTTATAGATGATTACCGGGGCGGCGTGAGCCTATTTTTTTTCAATTACACTATTCAAAGGTTTTCTTAAAATTTGTTTAAAGCCATACTTTATTTTTTTATAAGCACGTGAAGCAATATGGTTGTGACCTCGCCATGATCACAATATGCATTTTTCATCGTATATCGTAAATAATCAATTATTTTGAATATCTAAAATAATTTATTAGTTATTTTCGTATTTTTTCAGATTACAAGAAACCTTTCAACTTTGTTTAACGTGAATATTTCCAATGTCCAAATAAATAGACACGATTGACATGAAAAACATACAGCGATCTACTGGAATATATCAGTTTCTGAAACATATTTAGATTCTCCGGGAAAGTGCGAGAAATAGGAAGGCGCTCAGTTTCAAACAACATTTAGAAGCAATTATAAAACAAACACTATAAACACTCGAAGTTACTTCGAACATACAGAAAAAAACTGTTATATTTAACAGTCGTTGAATAATGTAAGCAATGATAGCTATATGCTTTAAAATTAATAACAGAGAACAGGTTACGGTTATTGATATAATAAATAATGTAACGCCGATCAAAAATATTTGGGAAAAGATTACAGGTTAAAAATTAAAAAAAAATGTAGGCATGATTTTGGTTCTGACGTGGAAGTGCGAGCATATTATATTAGAACATGCCGAGGCTACGTTCATTAATACGAAAAGTTTCCTGTGCAACAAAGATTAGAAGATAAACATACACCATCTTATGGTGAAGTGTTTGCACACTTCATGCCTTTGTTCGGAGTGGAAACTTGGACATTGAATTCTACAACGCCGGCCGTCAGATTGGAAGCTTTTGTAATGTTAACTTGTGGAGAACGCTTAAAGTATCATAGATGGAACACGTAACAAGCGATATGTTACCTTTTTAGCAAAATAAATACTCTTTTATCATAATGAAATAAATTTTGACTACTTACACTTTCAGATGTTACAAATCTACATCATCAACCAATGACGTTACAGTACTGTTATCATTTATGAATGTAATGACATATTGTTATGTGTTTGTGTTATATTATTAAAGGGAAATGTAATGATGAGCCTTGGTCGGGCTCGGGTGTAATCTGCAAGTCAACTTTGATTTCATCTCAGGAAATCTTGGACGCCAAACCCAGTCTAATGTCTGGGTATGTCAACAAGCGGAGATCACGATACTCAATTCTCAGAGTGTGGGCCATTTGGTTTCATAGCATTCCTGAAAAGGCTGCACAAGGAATCTACATAATAAAACAAAGAGTAGAGTAGAAAATCGGTACACTGTATTGAAACGATAAGACATAATAAAACAAATTGTATGGACTCACCCCCGGGACCAATTTCGTAATTTATGCTATTCCTAGCTACACTAATTAAATTTACTGCCGCCGTACCCCCAATGTCGTGAGAACCAACACCACCTCCTGGTGGCAAGGGAGGTCCCAACCTCTGCGGCTCAGCTTGTGCCTGCGACCTCCACGGCGGTCGCATGGAAGGGATGATAGACCTGGACCCTCAGAGAAAGGGAGGAGTACCCAAACTCTCCTCCAAATTGTATAGGAAGGCTCGTCAGCAATCGAGGCGGAGTATTGTTCAACACTGCGGTATTCTTGGGTTTGTTCCATAAATAAACCCCCGGTGGGAATTCGATAGTTGCCCTGCATACAATCACGGGCGCGGCGAGTTATTATTTCAACCGATGACTCGGATAATGAGGTACCATAGTCTTTTCACTCGAACATCGCCAATTAACTCGTGGTCACTTTGGGACCCGCGCGAAACTCACGTTTTACATGAATAAATCTTTGAAATTTATATTTAAAAAAAACACAACGTGTTTCCTTCCCCCGAATGCTGATGCTCAAAACTTGGATTTCAATCACATCGTATTAAAACTTAAAAATTAAGTGACCGTTGTTTTCACGGCGTACCGCACATATCCCGTAAAAACCAGAGTGCGGAAACGGAAAAAACCAAACGCCGCCTACCGACGCGTTGAACGAAACTCCCCCAGCTTTGCCAACCTAACCAATTAAAATGCAATTAAAAAAAATAGTACCTAACTTACGATAAATACAATCGCTTCATAACATTACATCTAGACTTGCTATTGTCCCATAAACTCAAGATAAAATTTGGCTAGTAAGAAACGCTTTCATGTGTCCAGTTAATTCTTAATACACAAACGTTGTTCATGTATGACAAAGATAGACATTCAGAGAATATTTGCGTATGGACGAAATAAAAGAAAAGACGATGTTTTCGTATTCCAAAGTAGCATCGATTACTAATTCTAGAGTGACGAGCCTGGGCGCCTGATGTATTTTGAGGTATTAAGCTATAATACAGCAACGACAGTTTGCAAATGGCGGCGAACTTGTTAATACACATTATTACTGCTGATTTGTATGTTGTTGTACCGCAAGCATACACATAAATAAACAGAGTGATATTTTAAATGGTAAACTTTACTTAGCGTTAGCATTGACTTCGTAATTTGTTGCATGGCGAGACCCTGCAGGCCGCTCTAGTAAATAGGCCTTGCATTTTCTCCAATGATGCATAAATTCTCCGGGCGCAAAACAATTTCATTTTTTATAATAATCGATAATCATATGAAATTGGCGTGCATTTACAAATGAAATATTATTCCTTGGCTTTTAATGGTGTTTACGTAGTAAAACGTTTTTTCAGCAAACACGAATTGGCACTTCTTGCATGCAATTTAGTTAGAGTAGGCTTTACGCGACGCAAGGCAGTTTAGTACTAAAACTACGAAATGGAAAGCACCACAATGACTAACTTTCGGGTTGCCAATGTTAGCCAAATTTTGGGTTGAAATTTCCACAGCGCGTCTATTAACATTTTTTTTTATTGGGTATTTATTTATCTATAAAAAGTATATGTATGTGGCGACACATCATTGTCAACTTTGCCATCAAGGGAGGACACGAGAGACATCTAATATTCGCGCGGCGCCAGCGCTTGCCTAGGTACCTACTTATGCCGGCCGCGATGTACTTTGCTCGCCTGCCGCGGCCGTCTCGATGAATGATAATATCGCCACCGCCTAGAAAGGTCTGTAGTTTATAAGCCGCCTGAATATTCAGCACCGGGTATGTTCGAGTACCTTCTAGTGTACACATTGCCGGCGAATGGAACATTACTCCACCGGTCGCGCTGGTATATATAAAGCGACTAAACTCGGCGCTCGCTCAGTCAGTATCAGACCACCAGTCGGTCAACATCTCAGCATGTAGCGATCTCCGCACAAGTGCTCCTGCATGGCATCTCTACACATACAGGGCAGCTTCCGCGAGGACTCCTTCACGTCTCCGCTATAAAGCCCATCGTGTCTTCAGCTCCGCAGAACAGCTACATTCCGCGACTTACAAGGCTTGCGTCAGATTCAGTCCAGGGATCAGCTCACCATTTCATGGCACCCCGAAGCGCACTGTGCTTCGCTGCCATGGAAACACGCTCCGCCTCGCCAGGACTACCTGCTGGTGGCTCAGCTCACCGAGCCACTCACCGTTTATCTCCGCGACTCAAAGCGTCGAGCAACGGCCTGGAAGATAGGTCATCTCCACCGCCAAGGTGTTGAGCAACTCGCTGACCTTCACCACACCATCTCCATGTCCTCCGAGCGCCTGCAGCATCTCATCACGGCACCCTTCATACATCTTGTTACCGCTTCACCGACCTCCGCTACGTAGCCACAATAAAGACTGACTCACTACATCGACTGACGCCTTTTATTTCTCGTCCCGTCTCTGCCAATACGGCCCGCTCCCTCATGTACATTGGGTTTTTTTGATGCATGTCTCACTAGGATATACCCGTATCAAGACGGCGTACAGGTATATAAGTGAATATCTTATTTAACAAGAGTATTTAAGGTTAAATACATATTAATTTGAATCGAAATTATAACAGAAAGGTGATTGGAAGGGTTGGCAAATCTTTTAAAGAAAGTTATCTTATAATTGTTGGAGGAGATGAAGTAAAGAAGAAAATTCTGTCTAATCTATTCATGGAGTTAAATTGGACAGGATTCTATTATTTTCATTTATTTTATATGGGTTAGGTCGTATGTGAATAGTTATTTCTGCCTATATGTGATTTATTTTACAGATGTTTGTGATAGTGCTGCGTCCAGTACTTATAATCCATTTTTTTATATCTTGTTTGAATTTTGTCATGGAGTCAGTTTGTCTGATCGTAGCTGGTAGTGTATTGTATAGTTTGCAAGCCATGTATTTAGAGTGTCTTTGTCCAAAGGATGTTTTGGAAAAAGGAGTTTGGAGGAGTTCTTTGTTTATGGCTCGGGTATTGTGTATTGTTGGTGTAGCGTTGTATAGTGTTTTGTTGTTTTTGTGTCAATTAACTAAGATGGATCTTGAGTAGAGCTGTTTTATATCCATAACATTGAAGGTATTGAAGATCGTATCAGTGCTGGTAGTAAGCGGCAGTTTTAGAATTATTTTTAGGATTAGTTTTTGTGCTTTAATGATAGGGTCAAGGGCACTGGAGTATGCATTACCCCAAGCTAAAATTCCGTATTTGATGTGAGTTTGGCACAGTGTACTATTTTTAAAAGTTTTATATTACGGAAATTGCGTGTAACATTGTAACGTCATTGTTATCAACTAATTAAAATTGAAAATAAAAATACAAATTATGGAATAGGTATTGTTTTTAAAGAAAGACAAACATTACCGGGTTACGTATAACCTGACAATGTTTTAAAATCCCCTACCATGGCACCGGAAAACTACATCACTTCAGCAATTTTATTTTTGTGTACTCATTCATTCTTATTTTGTTCTTAATACTACTGATACCCACCTGCAAACCACTGTATGCTTATAATCTCTACTATAATGTAAAAGCCATTTTATGGCGTTTCAATAATAAAATGTTGTGTTGTGTTAAGATGGAGGACTTAGCCAGGCGAGGAATCGTATACGCACAGCCTGGATGGGACTCAAATGCGATGCCAACTCAGCCACTGACCGGTATACGACAATAATATTTTATGATAATTCAGAAATTTTGTAAATTGAACCGGGATGAATTCCCCTTCTCAAGCAACAAGACGAATAATTGTAAGTATAAAAAATACGTTTAAATATAGTAATAATTTAATTACAATATTTTTAGATTTTGTAAAAAATATTTCTGTAGAGAATCTTACAAATATTATAAACGCAAAAGTTTGTATGGATGTATGTGTGTTTGATACTCTTTCACGCAAAAACTACTGAATGGATTTTAATGAAATTTTACAATAAAATAGCTCATAAATCCGAATAACATATAGGCTATAATTTATAAAGCTATCTAGGAAGGGGACGCGGGAAAGGAATGGAGGCGCAATGGCTAGGTAATTCAGGGAGAAACAATGTATTTCTTTGAATATAGCATTGCAATGTATGTATGTATGTATGTATATATGTATGTATGCATGTATGCATGTGTGCATGTATGCATGTATGCATGTGTATGTGTATATGTGTATAAGTATAAATGTGTGCATATCTCTATACATGTATATATATATATATACATGTATAGATATATGGAAAAGAAAATGTACATGTATGAATGTTCATGTACGTACTTATAGGTATATATCTTCATAGTTTTTATTTTTTATCTTTCATATATATATTTCTTTATCATATAAGCATAGTAGGCATAGGAATAGGCAAAGTGCATATAGGCATATAATTTCACATTGTTTTTTTATCTTTTTATACTACTATTTATCTTTTTATAATATTATATCTACTCTGATTCATATCCTTTTTAAAAAATATAAAATGTTATTTACCTACCTCGGAACAGACTATGTCTAGTGAGGTGGGTAAAATAAAACTTTGTAAATAAATGAAAAATAAATAAACGCCCGGGTTGCCGGCACTGAAACTGTAATGCATGCCGGGAACCAGCTAGTATATTAACCAGAGTTTATAGCAATTATTATAAAACGTTCTAATGCTTAAACGAAAGATAATTTTTTATTCTATTATCTTTGGATCAAACCTTCGAACCGTATTTAAAACCGTTAAAGAAACAAACATTTTATTTAAAAAAATTCTTACAGAGTCTGTAGTAGTAAATGTAATCTTTATAAAATTATTCTTTTAGTTCGTAAATATAATTAATTATAATTTTAAAAGTTAGTTGTATCTGCCTATGATAGAAAAGATATTTTGCTGATAAACTATTACTGAACCATGAAAATACACAACATCATTTAAAAATTAAAACTTTTCCCGCAATCTTTCCATAAAAAATTAAACCTCGTTCGTATACTTAAAAAAAAACAAGTGATGAAGGAAAAAGCTTTGTTTCGTGGGAGAGAATGGATGAGGGCTGTACTCCCGCGGGAAATACATAAACTTTTTCCCATGGAGAAATAATTGAATAAAACTCGCCTGTGAGAGCGGACCTAAATTCTATCTTATCTTATATTCTGGGATAATCACTATAACCAAAACCAACACTAATTTCCAAGATTAACGAAAAACTAGCGGGTTTTAACGTGAACAAAAACAATAATTTTTTAAACTTATGTAACTAACGACCAACTCATCATTAGGAGATTATCTAACTAGATTTTTTTTCTATTCGTATGGTAAAATGTAACTCATTTATCACAGGGCAGCAATTTAATACTTACTTCAAATGAAACCTGCTATAAATCAATGCAATAAAATAACTTAGATGCGAAATGACTAAACTAACTAACTAACTAACCATCACGCCGTTTCCCCGCAGGGGTAGGCAGAGAGGACGGACCGCCAAACAACTCGGTCTTGGCACACACTCTTTGCCTCACTCACATTCATACATCGTCTCATACATTCTCTTCTATTATTCTGACTTTTGACATGACCCGACTCAAGTATCTGATTCACTTGATCGTGCCATGTCTTCCTCGGGCGTCCCCGACTTCTTCTACCATTCACATTCGCGTCGTATATTCTTCTTACACTACTTCCTTCGTTCATTCGCTCTACATGCCCAAACCATCTGAGGGTCCCTTTCTTAATCTTACTCATTATCCTTACATCAGCCTTACATTCTTTGCGGATATCCACATTTCTCACACGATCATACATTGTTTTACCACACATACGTCTCAGGGATCTCATTTCAACAGCATTCAGTTTACTTTCATCCTTCCTCTGCCAGTTCCATGCCTCACTGCCATACATCAGGGTAGGTACCAGGACTCCATTGTGGACTGCTACCTTCGCTTTTTTTGACAGTTTTTTATTAGCGCCAACGGCATTCAGTCCACCATTAATGGAGTTACCGGCATTCACCCTTCTTTCAATATCTCTTTCAGCCTTCCCATCTCTCGTAAACATACTACCCAGATACACAAACTCATCCACCTGCTCCAAATATTCATCATTCACAACTATGTTGCATACTGTTTTCGTACTCTCCCTTTCAAACTTTAGACTTACTTACATTCATCATTAGCTCATTCTTCATACATACTTCGTTCATCCTAGATACGAGAGACTGTAGATCTTCCATAGTGTTAGAAATCAGCACCGCATCATCAGCAATGACAAAGATGTAAAATTAGTGAAAAGATTTCATCAAGTATGATGCTATTTAATATTATTAAAATTTTTACATTTATAGGTTGACTCTAGGAAATATCTTTATTGTATATAAAAATCTCGTGTCACGGTATTTGTGGTCGCACTCCTCCGAAACGGTTCGACCGATTTTCATGAAAATTTGTATGTATATTGTGTAGGTATAAGAATAGGTCGTAAAGTATATTTCATATCGCTTGGTGATTAGGGTGTCCCTATCCAGAAAAAAATCAAAATATATATATATATATTTTTTTTGTATCAAAAAATACCTTTTACCCCAAATTTTCACTCTCCTACCCTCACTCTCCCATTTTTTAATCCCGATTTTAGTATTTTTGTATGAACAAATTTAACCGTCGCCGTCGTTCGTATTTCAAAGAGAACGAAATTATTTATGTTGTTGAATGACAGATAGCGGTACGTCCGCCTCATCGAACTTTCATCCACACAAGCGCAATTCATTCACGAGAAAAGCATTTGTTATGTATCACAACGCAGTGCGTGCAAAATTTTGTACGATTTATTTTAATTTTACTTTTTCACTTAACATTTAACTTTTAAGAGAACAAACAGTGAATATGTCCGTTACTTTAATGAAATACATTAAATTGATAAAACGAAGAGTTGGTGTTTTTTTTTGTTTTATCGGCGCCATTTCCCTTTCGGTCATAGATCCCATCGCCACACACTTAAAATACGTTCTTTTTTATGTAACAACCAAAATATTCACTAGAAATACTTTATATGGCAGTACAACGTTAGCTGGGTCAGCTAGTTTCAATATAAAATCTCAAGGCATGTCTAGTCTCGAAGAAAAACTCGAAAAAACCAAGTATAATACTAGTTGATACAAATAAAGACTGTTGATTGTTGAATTGAACTTACGACCAGTGGCGGCCGCTGCCCTGAGAATGTGGTGGTTCACTGACAATCCGTACCTACTTATGACAAAAAAAAATAATTAGGAGTTTAAAATAATTTATTTATTTTCAAACAAACTGTTATTTCCTCTTATATATTCAACACTGGTTGCACTAATTTATGTAATAAAATTAAATATTAATAAATTAGGTTATTGGTATTAAATATAATCAATATAAAAAAAAAAAACAAAACAATGACAATTATCACGTCAAGGGTCAAGTGCGCGCCGCCAGACTGCGCTAGACGTAAACTGATCTATGTATGATCTTCGCCGGAATTCGATTGTATTCGTGTCCCCTCGGGTCATGGTTCATGGCCAATCGGTAAACTTGGGCAAGGATCGGATTATGTTGGGTGGGTGGCACACCGATTGAAGCCAAATTCTGGTACAAATAGCGAAATCAACGCGCTTTCGATGTTTTAAATATCCCATACAAAAGTATGATTTCGTTCGTTTGCAAACCGAATGCACACCAATGCAGCCGATACGAGGGCGCTCGGCGGCCGCGCTATGGGAGGTTAAAAGCGTTCTCCCTGATAATATTCTTAGCATTATATTGGTAAATAATATTTTGAAATGATTAAATTAGAGATTCGATAGATTTAAATTAGAGAAATAAAATTCGAGATTTTGTAGTCTTCAGTAAGTAAATAAAGTAAATTTAGACATTATAATTTGCCAGTGCTGCACACTTACACACTGTGCGACCAGCCGCCCTTGCTTACGACCCTGTCCTCTGTTCGCTATTTTCCCAGAATTATTCCCTGCTGCGCCAAGCGTCCAAATCACGATCTTGCTGTAACGTGTTTAAAACATCATTCCATGATTCTGGTTACAAGTTATCGATTGCATACGTAGATCGATACTCATGAAGCCATCACTACTACATTTCGCTGGGCAACGAGTATTTACGATTTGAGCTCGCGGCGAGCAGGGCTAGAGAGGGGTTGGGAATTTGAGAACACAGGGAATCGAGTCGACATGGAGTCATCATTGGAAATGTATCGAATTGATTTATATTTTTTCTCAGTATTGGTATCACTTTTCATGGCGCTCAACAATTTTGGTAATTACTTCAAATTTAATAATCGAACTGATTATTGTGACATTAATGTTGATTAATTGACAAAGTAAAATTCGAGCTTTGCCCAAACCCTGATGGACAGAATAAATATTTAGAGTCCAATTCTAAGTTTCAAGTAAACTTACCTTTTCAACTACTAGTATTTACTCAATAAATTTTGACATTGAATTCTCAAAATTTTTTTAGGATCATTTGTTACACAAACACATTTTTACATATAAATAAAAATAATCGTATTACATTTGGCAACCAACATAATAGTAGGAGCGATGAAGACATTAAACCTGTAATGATAGGTCTCCCAAAAATCATACGCAAAAATCGTTAGGTCTTTCATAGTGGTACACAAAATGGCGGTGCTGCCATTTCTGAATCCGGTCAGCACTAAAAAAAAAACAATTTTGAAAAAAATTATTTTTCAAGACTTCTGTAATCATAAGTCTCCCAAATTCTGATTGTTCCTCGAGACAGGAGAGGGGTAGGACCCCTGATGGGCCGTCTCAGTTGCTGCAGAGAAATAAGAGACGCCTCGTACGAGGTATCTGTAATCATTGGTCTCCTCAAAAAACCAAAGCTTATCTGAAAGATCATCAAATGTTGTTAAAGAAAAACCACTGCTGCCTTTTCCAAAAAGTGGACAAGATGGCGGCAGCAGCGTTTGAAAGTCGCCTTCCTTTCTTATGACTTTCGTTACATAACCTCGTACCTAGGTATCTATATTAATCGACTTCCTCAAAAAACCCAACTTATCTGAAAGATCATCAAATTTTGTCTAAGAAAAACCACTGCTGCTGTTTCCAAAAAGTGAACAAGATGGCGGCAGCAGCGTTTGAAAGTCGCTCTCCGCGCAACCGAAATTGGCGTTTCAATTTGGTTTTATCAGCGATCGCCCGTTTTTTTTCGATTTGTATTATTGAAATACACCTTCTACTATCACGAACAATGAATTTTACGTGTCCTTGATTGTTTAAATAAATGAAATCGCATATTTTATGCGATATTTTTCGATTTTTCAGCCGTTTTCATTGTTTTATTTCTTTCGTCTTTCGTTTCATTTTATATTTTTAAATAAAGACCACGTGAAACGTAAAGTTTTTTTGGCTATATTTTTTAGCAGAAATAGAGTCTTCGACCCTATATTGTAACGGAGTCTTAAGAGCCGTTCAGATGCGCGGAAGTAGTTCAGTTTTAACAAAACGCGTCCGAACATCGTAATTTTAATAGAGTGGGTTAGTCAGCTCTTTAGTAGATACAATCCATTTCGTTCTATTTTTCGGGCGAGTAAGGCTGGGCGCATACATCAGAGTTTTCCATCCGATTGTGTACTAAGACCATCGAGAATGTACTAAGAAGATATAAGCCATAGCCAGTTCACCTCAAGCACTCATCGGAACAACACCTCCTTCAAACACTCTATCCGAACTCCCTCGGACTTCTATTAATTTGTCTCTTATCGAGACCTTCAAGTCACTGCGCCCACTACCCCTGGTCATCTTGCTCCGGGGTGCCTTGTCCGGGGCCCACTTGCCCCGAACTCGTATCTCTCTGCTCTGATGATGACAGCACACCCAATAGATTGTAGACCTGCTAGCGGCCCTGGGGCCTGCACTACAAGTGACTTCACCGGTGCTTATCCCACGAAGTAACCAGGCCGGCGAATATTCCCCCTCTGTGACCCAAGAACTTCGGCGGTATGCAGCCAACAGTTGAAATCGGTCATACGATGACATGACTACAGAATGGCAAGCCTGGGCACTCATAAATTTGCAGCGACCGTCCCGGCCTTGGATGCCGGTGCCAGATATGCAACAACCCATAACTACCGAATGACAAGCCTGGGTACTCACGAGTTTGGAGCGACCGTCCCGGCCTTGGACGTCGGTACCGGATATCAACTCAAGCCTAGGCAACATCTGGAGCGCAGTCCGCCTTTACTTGAAGCGATCAGGTCAGCCTCGGATGCTGCCTCCTGATTACGTAACAACTCGAGAGCAGACAATGCTAGCCGCATTACTGACTAAACTGGGCCACTCGCAGCACCCGGATGTATCTAGAATACACACCCGCCATCCACCGCAGCGTATGTACTCGTGTATGCTCCGATTCAAGAGCACTCCACCTCATATTGCACGGTGGAAGCTAGTCGCCTGGTATGAACGCCTCAGTAACCGGGTACTCTTTCAATACAGTGTGTATATGCGTGCTACAGTGCCGCGCACCCCAGCTTCACACTATCCGGCAATATTGATATCTATCAAGACATTGCAATAGTCGGGCGTCTCTGTGTGCCGGCGCCTATTATTTACAGTTTTTGTGCATGCCTTCATGTCCCATATATATTACGTAACATTGTCACTGTGAGACCGAATTGTCGACGGTGGATTCTCGCACTTTCTATTCCTGACGAGCAGCTAGGAATCTATTAGCACCTGGTTGCGTTCGCCATGATATAATATCTAACCAGGGTCTCACATTGAATCTGTTACAATTAGGTACATTAATACGATTATAATATTTTGGCAGCTGAAAAATGCAATAATTATTATTAATTTATTATCAATACCATCGATGTTGGAGTAGGTATCGCTTTTTCGCTTGTCCGACGGAATAGAATAGAATTCTTGTATTACAAACTTACCAACCTTTCTCTTTTTAATTTTCTTCCCTTCCCACTACCTTTTGGAAGACATACAAAATAAACCATAAACCCCCCACTGGCTCCTTGTTGTATAATGTTGTTTCATTCCAAGTTTTCGATATTTCGATATTCAATGTAAAGCGCCGTTTTTGTAAAAATCACCTCAGGGGCGCTGAAATATTATAACTTTTCGATGACTGTTCAGAGATTCCGTTATAATATTCAACAATTATTATTTAATTATTATTATTAATTAGTTATGATTAATATTAATTAATTAATATTAACTCCTTATAAGCTTCTTCTTCGATGGCACTACAGCCCATATCGAGCTTTGGCCTCCTGCAACAGTCGCCTCCAACTCCTGTCCTCAGCAGCTGACTTCCAGTTTGGTACCCGGAGAAGCTGTGCTACATCCTATCTTACCTCATGTTCCCACTTCAGTCTGGGTCTTCCTATTTTTCGCTTTACACCTGAGTGTTGAGTCAAAATTCTTTTTGGGACGCGTATGTCCGGCATTCTCTATTGCCCTGCCCATCTCAACCTGAGGAGTCTCATACGTGCTGAGAAGCAGTGTTGGAGCAGAGGATCCTGTCCCATCTTAGCGTTAACGTACCTAATTACTATCTTAATATCGTTAGATGGTAATGTGTCGTAGACCTTTTAAGCTAACCAGCGTTAATAAATTATTAAATTATCTACAAATATTTTTTGCTTCATTTATTTTATTTGTTATAGTTTTTTTTTGTCATGTAGTACAGTACAATAATTCCAGCTGTTACTAACCACCTAGAGCCAGTGTGACTATGGAAACCCCATTTTGGGTATGTTGTAAGGATGAAATTAGTTTGAAGGGATATGAGATAAGGCAGAGGTAGGCTGGAAAGCATCTGGCCATTCTAATTTGGTCACCAAGCAAGACTTAAACATTTTCGAGTCGATATTTACCAGGATGATACAGAGTTTCTTCCACTCTGGAACGTGTCGAAATATATATTTTTACTTGATAAATAATTATTAATTGAATTACAAAATATTTACACAGCATACCAAATTAGATAGGATGGTAATCAAGATGACGAAAATTGCCAAATACATATTTTGTGGGAAGGTACTTATAATATTCAATAATGCGGTAAAGGTCAAATCTTAATCATATACACGAAATAACCTATCTTCCATATTCGCCTAATGAGTAAATATGTATACCTTTATGTGCAAACCGCATAGGTACCTTTAAAATTGTACAGCAAAATATCAAATAAAATAGAAATAAATAATGGCCGCAAAACGGATGGAATCATAAGGTATCATATTCTTATTTATCAGAAAAGTCATCAGTTATCCATTACAGTTAATGGAAAAATATCAGAAATTTATTTTCATATCAATAAAAAATACAT
The DNA here is from genome assembly GCA_929108145.2 of Limnephilus rhombicus. Taxonomy (NCBI): domain Eukaryota; kingdom Metazoa; phylum Arthropoda; class Insecta; order Trichoptera; family Limnephilidae; genus Limnephilus; species Limnephilus rhombicus. The sequence goes on from OV815270.1 coordinate 15,523,174, forward strand.
CACGTGAGGGCGTTAAACTTACGAAGTATTTAAAATAACGGATATTGCAAGTTTCTTTTTTATCAACTGGGTAATTTTAGAAAAGGTGTGGCGAAGACGAGGAAATAAAAGGAAGTATTAGTTTCACAATTTCTTAAAACATAAGTTACCTACTTAGTTTCAATTACATCACCCGAGGTTACTATAAAAAGTGCGAAAAGCTAGTCATAAGATATTGAAAATTGAAATAATCAATGTTTTTATCTCTCGATAGTAGCAGTTTAATATTTGTTATGACAACTCAATAATTAAAGCGAGGCAAAGTTGAAGCCATTAGTTGCGTATTTTGGTTTCACGCAAGTATAAAAACTAAATATTTGAGAGTAACAACAACAGTTGAAGCCTTGTCGTAGAAACTAACTTTAAATTTGCTTCGCTCTTTCATAATTATTTGTTCTGCGAATCTATTGAAACAGTATGTTCCCTTAAAATATGGAAATCAGAGACATTGCACGTCCAACCGTAAAATCTCACGAAGCAAATTGTATTATTACAAAATATTTACGACAGTAAAAATATATAACATACAAAGTTTTATATGATTATTATTTAAATAAAACCCTTACCTTTGCAGTTTGCTTCAACCCCTTTCCCGATCATTTAACAGAAACTAATTGTGGGTAAAGTGTAAACATGCCTTCCATTGTTTTTTATGGTGATTTTATGTTTTTGGGTTACAAAAAAGCTCGAGACTCTCGAGAGTGGTAAGGTGATTAGGAGGAAAAGTTGTAGTAATAACGGCGGGCTTGAGGGAAAAAGGTAAGGTAAAAAAACTTGTATGGACAGAAAAGGGAAATCCCTAGAGACCTTCATCGTTAGTGTAAACGGTGTTAGAAGAAACGTGCATACATGACACGTGCAATATGAAGGAAAATGTGCGTCAGACCAGACGTGTTAGGCATTATGGGCGGGAATCGGCTTGCGTTGGGAGTTAACGTTGGCAAATATAATACCACTGGGATGGATGGCTACATACTATGTACCTACGGGTAGGGTATTGTGGTATATTGAAGCAGGTAGACACATTCAATTAAATTCAAACTTTTTTACGCTGGATGTGCCACATGTTTTTATTTGATATCTTCTTTACTAAGTATAAAATGAAGTTAAATGAAACAATTCAACTTTGTTTGAACCACTTATATAATGAGTAAATCCGACCGGTTTCAGAACAAACGTTCCTTCTTCAGGGCTAGCGTATACTAATTTGACAGTTTCGAAATATGGATGGGAACAATGTTTTATTATGGTAGGGGTGGAGCCGTTGCTAGTTATTAATGTAGAGTGGGTGGGTAGGTATTAATGAAAAATATATATATATATACAAAATGAAGTCGCTCCCGCTGTATGTGCGCTTAGATCTTTTAAACTACGCAACGGATTTTAATGCTGTTTTCACCAATAGATAGAGTGATTCACGAGAAAGGTTTTTGGGTATATAATTTGTCAAGTTTTTGTGTAAATTGGTTGAAATACATAATATATCTGGCCAAGCGGCAGCGGGCAGCGTGGTGTGGATTTGATTAACAGATGGCGTTGGTTTTAAAGGTTTGGCTAGCCACAGCAACGTGTGGCCGGGTCTGCTAGTATTATAATAAAACAAATAGGATAAATGTTTTTGTTTTATTACTATATATTATAATGGAATTCCACTATGAATCGTCATTGTCAAAAATAGAAATGTTTTCATTTGAAAATTTTACCGAGCACCACGATACTATTAATTTTAATTTTTAATTTCAGTCAATGAAATAATGATTTAGGGAATGGCAATAATATGTCATATTTAACGTTTTTGGGTAACAGCTTGATTTTTATTTTTAATATTGATTGTGAACGATTTTAGCAGTTTTTCTCTTTTACCAATCTTTGTTAGTATGTCATGATGTACTTCGTTGAAAGCATTTTCGTTATTTGTTTTTGGGGTGTTATGCCGTGTTGCGCTACCTCCTTCTTTAGCCAACGTTTCGGATATCGTTGCAGTGTCCATCATCAGGGCAGATCCGGCAGATCCGGTAGATGTAGGATCTGCCCTGATGATGGACACTGCAACGATGTCCGAAACGTTGGCTAAAGAAGGAGGTAGCGCAACACGGCATAACACCCCAAAAACAAATAACGAAAATGCTTTTGGCCGTGAAAATCTTAAAACTTATCTTCGTTGAAAGCCTTCGAAAAATTTGTGTAATTTATATAACCATACAATTAGACTCAATTTTAATGATTTAATTTAAAGAGAAGATTTAACATTTACAGGGATATAAAGTTCAAAAAACTTTATTTTCTTCTTCAACATAGCAAATTATTAAAAACACAAATATTATTTTCATACATTTATCACAAACCAGCTTTCAGTTATGGGTTGGTATCGAATTAAGATTTTTAAAAATAAATTAGGTACATGTTTACCTCAAATTAACGTCAATAACGTTTATAGTTACATATTAACGTTACGTTATTAGGTATATAATATTATGAAAATGATACTTTCTTTGAACTTTCATAATGGGGAGAGTTCATTCAGGAAATATCAACGATAATGAAGGTAAACACATAAACGACGGTTTTCCTCGTGTTCCGAATACAAAGAGACCGCATGATTTGTGGTGACAAGTAGACCCTAAATGTCTAGGAAATTAAGATCCTGAAAGTAGGAACGTACCTACACAATTTGTAGATGTTATCTAGCAATTGAAATATCACACGCAAAAATTAGATTTTTCACCACCACTGAGTAATCTAAATAATGGTTAAGTAACTTTAATCATAACACCATTAACATGGTTGTAAAATATACATTTGCTTTGTGGATGGCGTTACTCATTGTTACTGATGCAGATAATAATATACGCTACTCGAGGAGTAAAACTAATCGACAGTTTACTCAGAGATGGTGTAATACCCCCTAACTGTTTTATAATAATTATAGATATATTTTTTAATATTCTTGATGTTCATCTTGGCACAATTCCCTCAAAAACACTGTACTAAAGTGAACTCTTAAAAAAGATGAAAAATGTACAAATAACTGTTATATATTTTTTATTTTTTATTTTAACTTTATGTGTAAAACCTCAAATTGTAATATTTAAATAAATGAAGACAATATAAGCGAAACTCAATCGAAAATCTGGAAACAGAAAAATCAGAAAAATATATTGACACCTCTGGGACTCGAACCCAGGACCTCTTGCTTTCCGGGTTCGAGTCCCAGAGGTGTCAATATGTTTTTGTGATTTTTCTGTTTCCAGATTTTCGATTGAGTTTCGCTTATATTGTCTTCATTTATTTAAATGTTATATATTTTATTTACTACCTAAGAATATCACATTTAGATTCCTTTTTTAACACACATTAGATAGATTTTCACATGCTAGAAAAGTCACAAAACTTTCAAGATATAAAAATAACGTACTCGTATATTCAATCAGTGTTGCAAACTAGGATGAAACATTTTGAAATAATAATTATTTTTGAAACGACAAAATTAGAAATTTAATCTTGCTTAAAAGCTACGCAATCTAAGAATGAATTCTAATATGCTTAGGTATTAATGGATGGCTATAATATAATACAGATAATTACAAACAAAATTAAAAATCGAGTGCAGTTGACTCGCGGTAGAAGTGAAACTTCGCCCACACAATCTCAACCAATAGGGGCCTTGAAAAAAGAGAGCTCATAATCAAAGCGGCCAATGCGGTAAGTTTTCATTCTATCTCATTCTCTCGCAGGCTAAATCCATAGAAGGATGTGTTTGTATCTTTTTAGTGTCGCTTCCGTTTCATCGGGTTTCAAATCACAACGTTGCTAAAGAAGTTACATTTAAAAATATTGTAGAACCACCACAGACTTGCTGTTTTTTCGATGTATTGCATTTCGCTTATTACTTTTGATTTATTTAGAGCATCTTATCTATATTGCTTAATACTATTTATTTATAAAATTATCCCATCTCTTCGTCTTGTCTTCTTTATTGTTATCTAAAATGGTTTAATAGTGTTTTTAATTGTCTAATTCATTTTAGATTAGAAATTCATAGTGGAAATTAATGACTATTTTAATGAACCGGCATGTCTAACTTTTCACCCAACTTAACCATATAAATTGTCAATATATACGTTATTTATTTATTTATTTATTTATTTATTAACGCCCTTTTTCGGGGCTTTTACATATGAATAGTAAGAAATATACAGTATTTATTGTACATAACTGAACTGCCTTCGTAACAATATTTTATATTTGTTTAAAGATAAATTGAATATGTCCACTGACTTGGTATAATTGTTTCCCTCCATTAGTATTCGGGGTAAAGAGGAATACATATGGTAGTTAGTTCCAGAATTACTGCACTGAAATAAATCCTGACTTCTAGTATTACGTAGTGGAATCCGGAAGCTTATCAATTCGAGCAATACCGGACTGTCAACTAAATCATTTAGAATTTTATACAGAAATACCAAGTCAGTGAAAGTTCTTCTGTCTGACAATTTAAGCATATTCATATCATTCAAAATAGTATTGTAGTTCAATACAAATAATTCTCTCCTAAATACAAGAATCTTGTAACATGCTTTAATAGGAGAGTGTCTTTAATATTACGTAGACCAATATTATTAAATTGAAATAAAATTTATGAAAAAAAGCATCGAAGTATTAAGATTATCGGTAAAAAAAAAATATATATGTTCCCACCAAAGAACACACGTACATTGGTACATTTACATTGGTAACGTTATTTACCACGACGATATTTCACTGGGGGGCGTAATGGAGTATTCTAAAACAATCTAAACCCTAAGCAAGTTTTGTTGCTAGTGACAGTTAGTACAATGTAATTCTATACTTACTACATTAGTAACGTCGCCATCCTCCTCATCTACTCCTGCACATAAACTATGGGACCATTTAATGCATTTAGAACATGAAGCATACTTTTCATTAACTCTGAATATAATAATAATAATTGTAAGAAAATGGTGTATAAATTTATTATATACACCTGGCAATGAGTTGCAATGTCATTCAAATAAATATTTTTTTCTCCCTTCATTTTCTTTCCAATGCGTCCCTCGTCACTCCTCCCGTGAACCCCATCTCCTTCGTTACCCTCACCCTCCTCCCTTCCCTCCCTGGCGCTAAAATATATGAAATATACACATTTTCATTTATACGAATTTGATAACGCCAGAGCTTGCCATTATACATAGAAACCTTCCCGGCTTCAGCACAACACATCACCAAAGTTTCATCGCAATCGGATGAACGGTATGGCAGCTCATAAAATACGAACAAAGAAACAAATATTTATTTTTATTTATTCATAAGATTTATACAATACTCACTTATTACTAACTGCAAACTAGACAAACAATTATAACAACTTATATATTTAATATATATTAACTTACACACATAACTTATGGCTAGCAAATTGCATCCACCACCACCGGTTCGTCGATCACTAATACAAAATTATATTAGGTACACAGCATTTGACTAATGATCGTTATGCTGCTAACAATTCATAAAAAAACACCGTTAATCCGGCCTTACAAAAATAGCTTGGTAACTGTTACAAACAACATAAAGTTATTTTTCGAAAAATAAAAAAAACATTCACCCGACAAAAAATACATGTTCCATGTTGCGATGCCACCGTACATTCATTCACAGGGTTTACAGACTCGGCTTGGCCGTGAAACGAATCCCGGAGGAAAATGTTCATGTATGTATATATACGGTCCCGTTCCATCTTTAGTTTGTGACCCACATCCGTATCTCGTTGGCCTACGAAGTTTTTCAATATTCATTGCAGACCCACCTTTCTTTTATAGCGGGCTTTAAGGCCGTTGCGCCACTGGATGAAAAAATCTCAACTTCATACATAATAAAGAGTTTGAGAATTTAAGAAAATTTAGTTTAACATTTTCTTTTGTTGCGCTGCTTTGTTGTAAAACATTTTTTATATGAATACCTCGCAAGAGTCCCAACTGCCACCGTCTGGAGCCAGTGAGACTATGGCATCCCCATTGGGGTATGTTGTGAGGCTGAAGGAAGAGGGGAGGGGAAAGAGAATGTAAGAAAGTACCTGGCTATTCAGATTGGCTATCAAACACAGCTAAAGCAATTTCACGGATCGTTTCAATTCTGAATGGTGGTCTTACACCAGGGGGATACTAAGAGTATCTTCCACTCTGAGAGTTGCAAATCATGTAATTTTTAATATATTAAAATAAAAACACTAATTTTAAAATGTACATCAATAATGATTATCTATACCTAGTCCTTATATGAGTGTTTGTGAGCATGTTTGTGGGATATGATATTATAAATGTTTGTGGGGATATTATTGTGGATTTATAAAAAATGAAGATACTTTAAAATTTGTAACATAATACTATATTCAAAATGAGCTTAGTTCGAGTAAGCATAAAAAGTGCAAACTTTCGAAAATACACGTGTAAAGAACCCAACGAGGCTAACATTATCAAATATGTAAATTTAATGTAACAAATAAAATGAAAGGCATTTATTTCCACGAAAAGTTTTTATATATTATATTAAATTATGTGATTCTGACCCAAAATTAATTGTAGCGTGGAAAGAGACAAAAATTTGCTTAAGAACACAATTATAACCGTTTTCCGAAAACTTAAAAAATATTATTCACTAGTTGTGTAAAATGACTTTATATAAAACTTCCCTTAACAAGGAGCCCCTCTTCTCTCTTTATTCGGATCGTAGCCATTCCAACCTCTAGCTACCTGTAATATTTTGTGAACACTTCAAACTATTTTGGGAGCCTTTTCTTTCCAGATTTTACTTGGTGACCCGTATTACAACTCCATGAGTTATTTACAGTTTTATATTTCTTTTCGATATGCTCAGATTTACTTGCGTAGCGATTATTCTTCAGCTTTCAAACAAATCAACTAAAAACATTTTTCCTAAAATGCAGGTTTATAAGTTCACAAATTATGCAAGTGTTCATGTGATGATGTGACCTTTAAGATTTTGGCATTGAACAAAGCACTACCTGCTCGAAATAACTGCATGGTAACATGGTGCCCCAATAAACCAGAAGCTAATTTCCAAAACGGGTCCAAAGCAATCCCAGTGAATAATATTCTCCAAAACGAGCTTGAAAATAATATCATTTGTCATATATTTGGTTTTTAATTGTGTAATATCTTCTATTTAAGAAATTACAAAAATTAAAGTACTTTATTAAAATTAAATAGGAAATCATATGTCAAACATTGGTTTATAAATGTGTAAATTCTAATTATGCAATTGTAAATGTTCTCTAAAATGGTCTGGAAAGAATCTCCTACTTGTGATCTCAGTAAAGAAACCACTCATCATTCACTCTGAATGCAATTATTAATGTTCTCCAAAATGACATTGAAAAAAAATCACATCTTTGCGATTCTTTCAAAGACATAAAGAAACCATCCCTTCGTTCAGAATACATTTTTTAATGTTCTCAAAAGTTGTCTTGACAGAAGCAAATACCTGTGATATCTTGAACGAAACCATTCCTTTGTTAAGAATACTATGAACTAAATATACAATTTGGCTGTCCTGAAACGGGTATCCTTCCCAGTTGGACAGACAAAGTATCATTTTGTAATGTATTGTAATATACATGCATGTATAAATAAATACGTACATTTGGATTAGTTTTTTATTTGAATAAAACTTCGACAAAGTACTGCATTTAAAAATGAATGCTGTAATTTTGTTCAAATTGCACGGGTATTAGATACTTGAAAGCAACATCGAATTCAATCAGTTTTATAATGTAACTGATTTTAAAAGCATTGCCAGGAAACATGTAGTTTTGATATGAAGTTGGTTGAATTGACATAGAAATAAACAAACAGTTCATAAATGGCTCCCGCAGAAAACGCATGTTCACCGTTCACCCACACCTCATTTCGTGATACATAAATTGCGAGCTGCATAGTTTCAATTTCTCGCCGCAGAACAGAGGCGAGAATGTGAAATTAAAATTTTAAAAATTCATAAAATTTTTGCTCAAAAATTAAATTCATGAATATTCAGCTTGGTTTCATCAAAACTTGCGCAACTAAAAGAATGTTGGAAATTTTATAAATTTCCGCAAATCATGTATTTTGCTGCTTTCCTTTGTTAAATTTATCGTTACACAGAAAAAATAGGCCAAAAAGATTGTACTTTTATAATAAAATTTTGGTTGCCGACACTTAAAAAAAAATATCGAAAATATCTATTCTTCGGTAAGTTTTCTATTGGTAACATAACCTCAAAATAAAGTTATAGTGCCAGTTTTTAGGCGATATAAATGTATTCAAAACACATATCACATCAAGCAATATAAGTGAAACATTATCCAGCTCAAAATCTCCTTTTTCCATTTCTAAATCGTATCATTTTTATCAGAAATTGAATAACACCAATAACCTGACTTCTAACATAATGTAAATACATATAAACACCTCAGGTTTTGTTTACCTTATTTCATGAAACACATAATGACAAAAATACAAATATTATATTTGCTCCAGTGTAGTTAGACAAAATACAAAAATTCACACCTTTGTTGTATACATATATTATTAAAGTAATCGTTTTTTTATTAAAAAATAACAAGAAATAAAAAAACTGACATTTACTCGATCGATCTGGACGTATACCCGATTGATTTTTTGAGTAGGTACTACAGGTTTTAAACCTAATCAGGCCCTGTTGAAATGACTTGTAAGACGTTGGAAAATGTATACATTTCTGCCAATTCATAAATATTGGACTTTTAAAAAGGCACGATACATAGTAACATTTCAAGAAATTGGCAGAAAGCCTAAAACGATTAGCGAATTTCAATGTAATTGACTTAACAGCTGATTATTTATCAATAAAATAAAGAAGAATACTAGAAATCCTTTCCATAAAGATTTGAAAGCGATAATATTAGCGGCTCTCAAACGAAAATTTGAAAAAGAAAAATCAGAAAAAGATTCGGTCGCATCCAGTAATTGAACCCAGGATCTGGGACCCTATCTGAAGTTCTGTCGCCACTGACAGCATATATTTTGGTTCTAGCCTACTTAGCACGTACTCTATCTCTCTTAGATTCCTGACATCTTATGAGGTCATCCCTTTTGAATTTCGTAACGATGGTGAAACACATGTCGAAATATGAAATCTAAGCCAAAAATCAAAAGCAAGAGTCTTTTGGAGTGCGTGGTTTTATATATTTTTATGCTTTTGGACACAAAACATAGCATTTCTTGTTATTCTTTATTCTATGTGATTACCGAATGTACTTGTAGGAAACTGTTTTACCCACCCATCAAATTAACCTATGCGGCCACACAGCTGCACATACAATAGAAAAAAAATACATAACCTCTTCACACACTACCTTTCTAGAAAGAAGTAAATAAAAATTCATTTTTAATTTAAGAGATTTTTTTAAAATTTTTATTGTAGCCAACAATGAATTATCGGTCACAATCAAAATAAATATACAAATTCATTATTAAAGACATTACATAGTAACTTAAATGTATTAATTTGAAAAATTGATTGAAAACATGTTTCATCTAAAAATTGAGTTTAAATGTAAATTGTATGGAAATGCTCTGTGAAATCAGGTCAAACATGTCCCCTTAATTTTTAAGTAAAACTTCTTTACGCACGCTTGACTTGGGGAGTAAGCTGGTGAATGCGTGACGGGAGCGTTATGAAAAGTGTGATTGGCGACGAGGCAACGGTCGGGTGAGGCGAACGGAAGTTGAGAGGGAGATATAAGTTAGTGAAGTTTTACTTCAGTACTGTGGTCTAAAGCATACTCGTTTTTTCGTTTGTATTGGTAGATTAAGTAAATTATTTCCTTCGGGGCCTCTGTATACGAAATATTTGTATTTGTTACAATCACAAGTAAAATCATTTAAGTAAAAAAATATCTAAAACATGTTTTTGTAAAAAAAATTTTTTTTTTTAAATTACATGGATATTAAATGTTCTTAAAGTTACATTCAATTAATTTTTATGCAAATGGAAAGGCGATAAAATTTAATAAAACCACAAATTAATATTGTGGTCAGAGACTTCCCTCAGATGCATGGTAGCATCATGTTATGCCACACTTAAATACATGTGTAATGTATGCTTTTTTGAATAACTTTTTTTTTTAAAATATAAAATAAGTCACATTAATGTTCGAAAAAATTCTTATGTAAGATGATAGTTTTTTTCTTGAAAATTTTAATTTATTTAACAAAACAGCAAGTTAAATTGTGTAAAAGGGGCATCGATATTCATGAGAAATTTGTTAATGATAGCTGCAGACTTTTAGGATCTCCGTTTGATAAAAAAAAGTGGAAGTCAAAATGTTTTTTTGAATTTCTTGACAACGGTTGATGCCGTCAATCGTCATGCGGAAAAGAGGTTAAAGAGGGCTAAAACCATTTTCATCCATCAATGTAAAGCAATCGATGAACGATTGAAGTTTGAATGCGATTTTCTAATGTAAACAGTTTACATCTGCGATTTAGTATTCTAAGAAAACAATACAAATTAAAACGTGTTGAAATTTAAAAATATTTACAATCTGTAAATTTGTATTGAGATTGATGCATTATTTAGGTGGAGCTCCCGAGTACTTGTCAAATCATTTATAGCAAATAAAATAATATGGAGATACTATAAACCAGCTTGAAATGTCGATAAAGCGAAATCGTTCGGAACAGGAGATAAAATTCATCGTTTCTCCGATTAACACCGAAAATACACATTTTACGACAACATTATTGTCGACAATTTCATTAGCATAAATTTTATTCACAGGGAAATCATTCAAACAATAATTTTGAATTCGCTCAAGTTTAACTGGGTGACAGTATTAACTTAGTATGTATTATTAAAAAATAGCACTGTTAACAACATGAAAATATATACTTACTAGCTGGTCCCGGCATACAGAAATTGTTTCTCCCTGAGTGTCCTTTCCCATTCGTCCCGTTCCCCTTCCGCCACCCCTTCTTCTCCTGCATCCTCTTCCCCTCTCGCGTTCTCACTCCGTCACCTCCACCTTCCCTCTCTCCACTCCACTCCCCCCCTCTTTACCCGTCCCGCGAACCTCCCTCCAAGTTCCCCTCCCCCCTCACACGTCCCCTTCCCCTCCTGCGTTCCCCTTCCACCTTCCCCGCCTTCACTCTTCCTTTTCCCGCTCCCTCGTCCCGCCAACCCTCCCCCCGCGTTCCATATATTCAATCCCAGTAGATTCAGTTTTTAAATAGCCCGCGTGCCACCTTTTACAATTTTTATTAAAATTTCCATTTTTCAACCTAACATAGGTACCTATTTAAAATATCTAAAATTATTGATTCGATTCAAACTATTAGGGGAGTACCTACATTAAATAAATTTAACTTAAGGATTTTCAAAAATAGAATCCTGATTTAATAAATCATTGTTTTGCAAAATGTCATTCTCTAACACGTGAACTGTCAAACGTGCGATAGTCGTTAGGCTTTCTGAAATTATCCAATTTTCTGCGCAATTTTTTTAATTTTTCTTTCAGTAAGAACCATCCACGTACTTTAAGGAATATTTAAAAATAAGAATTAGTGAAATCGGTTCAGCTTCTCTCGAGATTTGCGCTTAGCAACACATTTAGCGATTCATTTTTATATATAAGAATAATGGTTCCTCGTATTTCAAATTAAAAAAAAATTATACCAGTAACCGCAAACTAAAAATTGTCTCGCCTTGGAAAGTTGCACAAACTTTAATTTGGCTCCGGTTCATCAACTTTCTAATGTAGGTCTGGAGCAGTGTATCGCCCCCTGAGGGCGTTGGTGACATCTAGGGGGTGTCGATAGCCTTGAGAGCAAATGGGTTGCGATGCAAGGCTATAAGGGGGCGGCGAAGACGAATTAAAAAAAACGCGACTTAATAAGTTCACAAAAGTTGTAGGTACATACATCATTGCACGAATCTTGCTTTTGAACATTTCAATTAGTGATTAGATTAGTTATTATTGTTTAAAAAAATACATTTTTTCGATAAGAAAACAACATTTTCAGGTAACAAATAATCTTCCAACGCCAAACCAATGACTATCACGTTACCAAACGGTCGGTCGTAATATTTTAATTTTTTTTTTTTTTTTTTTTACATTAACTCCACACAGGAGGCCCTGAGGAAAATAATTTAGTTGTTGGTTCGGCACATTAATTGATGTAATGTGCCGAACCAACAACTGTCACGTTACCAATCAGATTGTCGTGATATTTCAAAACATGTAATGTGCCGAACCAATAACTGTCACATTACCAACCGGTTAATCGTGATATTTCAAAACATGTAATGTGCCGAACCAATAACTGTCACATTACCAACCGGTTAATCGTGATATTTCAAAACATGTAATGTGCCGAACCAATAACTATCACGTTACCAACCGGTTAATCGTGATATTTCAAAACATGTAATGTGCCGAACCAATAACTGTCACGTTACCAAATGGTTAGTCGTGATATTTCAAAACATGTAATGTGCCCGAACCAATAACTGTCACGTTACCAAACGGTTGGTCGTGATATTTCGGCACATTACACATGTAATGCGTAATGTGCCAAAACATGTAATGTATTAAGCAATGTGCCGAACCAACGACCTTCAACGGCGTTAAAAAAATATACTTGGAAAGTGACGGTGGGTCAGATAAAGTGGGAAACCTCTCATATTTATTACATACTAGCTGGTTCCGGCATGCGTTGCTATGCCATTTAATGAAGAAATTGTTTCCCATTCATTCCATTCGCCTTCCACCTTCCCTATCTCTCCCGCGTTACCTTCCCCTCTAGCATTCCCACTCCACCTCCTACAACTTCCCTTTCCCCCTTCCCCCGTCCAGCGAACCACCCTCCTGAACTTTCTCCCCCTTCCCAGGTTCCCTTCCCCCCTCCCTCATTCCATACATTCAGCCAAACAGTTCCCGTGCCACCTATTGCCATTTTTTACATATATTTCATAATGCCAGAGCTCACCAGTAGTTTTATACAAACCTTGTCCTGATAATAATGAACACAGAAAAAAGAATAATCCAATTTGGTGCAGTTGTTCGGAAGTTAGCGCGTACATACATTTCGGCGATTCATTTTTATTTATAGGTATAGATTCTAAATAAATAATAAATTTAAAAAAAAGAAGTAAAATGACAGTTTTGTGTTAAAAAGCCATTAAAAAGATATGTTTAATAGCATATCTCGAAATACTAAAATTACCTATCCCCTTTAATCTTCATGCCTTTGATCTGAAGTTGTTTTGCAATTAATTCATGAAAGCCATCATTTTACCTGCATATTATGTATCGTTCATAACTGACTGAAATGCATGTCGACAAGTTTACTCAAATAGAATAACTAGTTGCTTTCAGAGTAGATACCTTATTTACAGCATCCTTTGCTGTATCAATTTGCAGGGAAACGGCTCTTCACTTTGACTCGACATGCAGAGGTGAATCTCAGTCTGGCTAATTGGGAAGTTGACAAAGTTACATCAGAAGGTTGTGCACTTAATATACATAATTTATGCAATCCACTCAAAATGACAAGGATAGTATATTTATGATATTTATTATACAGCTTGTTAACCTTTAATTGATGACGTGATTTTTTTTACGTATACTCTGACGAGATGACCTGGGCGGCCTGTTTAAATGTTTATATATTAGAAATCCATGATAAATTTGAGATGCTAATTATTATTTATTGGACAATTTAAATATATTTAAATAAAATAAAATATGTTTTTATAGTTAAATAACTTATATTTGACAATTTGGATAAAGTGTAATATTTTTTGTCAAAAATCACTCGGGATCAGAAATCGGCCTGTAATATTTATTAAACTAAATAAAAACAATAAACCCACTTTTATTTTAATATTTCAAAAGTGTCTCAAATAAACTAAGTATATAAAGCTTTAGTAAAGTTGTTTATGTTTATTTTTATATAGTAAAAATCTCCTTTAAAAATGTCACGTAAGTACTGACGACGGGTCAGAGAGGCCCCTAAAAAAATTGAAATGAATTTGCTTACAGAAATTTAACTTTGAAAATCTAAAATTTGAGACTTACGGCTCTGGCGTCACTAAATTCGAGGCTACTGGAAGAGGCGTATGCGGCACGCGCGGGGGAGTGGAATACATCAATATAATTATTTTTGCTAGGACGGAGCGGCCCTCACGTCAACGGTTAAAGGTTAAGGAAGGTAGTTACTTGACTTCTGAAACCGGTGATTCCTGACATTATTTAAAAAATGTAAACATTTTGTCTCTTTTTGTAGTCACTTTGTGGTTTTGACAAGATATATTTCAAGGTGGTTATAAACAAGCTTTGTTTATAACCATCAAATTTTATTTAAATAATTAATACCCACCCGTTTCGCTTAACACAAGCGTCATCAGGGTACAAAATTAGCTTTATTAGTCTCAATCAGTTTAATTTTGTATCGTGATGATGCTTGTGAGCGAAGCCGGTCGGCATTAGTAAATAAAATAAAATATCGTGGTTATAAATAAAGTTATTGTTTTATTTCTTTAATTTTTTTTCTTCCTCACATCGTGTCACTCAACCGAGTAACAGACCAATTACCTCTACCCGCCTCTAACTGTCCGATGCCTACTGTTTTTCTATTTTAGTTTATTTTAGTTTTCTTAGTTGAAATAAGGTGGAGGAGCTATTCCGGGCAGCGCAAGACAGAGAGACATTCTCGAGAGTGATCGCCAACGTCGGGGGACCTGATACGGCACACAAAGAAGAAGAAGAACTTGAAATAAAATAAAACACCAAAAAAGTCACTAGAAACCAAAATTACGTTAATATTTTTTGACGACCGGTGTGGTCTAGGGGTAAAGCTCTTGACTCGTAATCCAACGGTCGCGGGATCGTCGTGGTCAAATAAATTTTATTTGATTAATTTGTGTTATATGTAGTATATTTGCGGCACGTTCCAGAGTAGAAGATTCTCTCAGCATCGCCCTTGGGTAAGACCGTCATTCAGAATAGAAACGTTGCTTGAAATATCTATGGCCGTGTTTGACGACTAGATTTGAATAGCAAGGTACTTCCCCACCTTCCGTATCCTTCTCCTCCCTCACTACCTTCAGCCTCACAGCATACCCGAATTAGGGATGCCATAGTCTAACTGGCTCCAGATGGTTGGGAACAGTTGAGACTCTTCATATGAAAAAAAGAGAAAAAAAACTAAAAATAATATCTAGTTTCACTGGGTAGGTCAAGTACGTCCCTTAACACCCTGTATTTGTTATACGCTAAATACAATGTTTCGCGAGCCCGTTGAAATGCCTATGAAAGGTTTATTTCCAGTCGATCCCAACGATAATGATCGTACAGTGCCACCGTTAAAAGAGTTTATAAGATATATCTCAGAAGTGAAATGCTTTCATTGTTTACAAATGATCCAATAGGCGCGAGCTTTTTAAATGAGTAGATTATAGCTAAAGAGTGTATTATAGAAGGTGTGCTAATTGCCGTAGTGTAGTTGTGAGTTATTAATTTCTTTCGTATTTGGAGTAAGCATATCTTATTAAAGAAGAAGATAACACTAATAATCTAAGCGAAAATATGAAAAAGAACAAGACACAGAAAAATAAAAAAAGAAGACGATTTTTTTTTAATGTGTTTTTTTTTCTGTTACAAAATTCTTTTCTTAACATTAAATTAGGCTTCATTTGGCCTCGAGAAAATTATTACTTTTTATTATTCTTTATTCATACCTTAGGTGAATACAGTTTTTACAGGTTTTATGTACATGAGCTATGTACATATATCTGTCTACCTATATAAATAAAAATGAATCGCCGAAATGTATGTACGCGCATTACTTCCGAACGACTGCACCAAATTAGATAATATATTTTTTTGTGTTCTGTATTGTCAGGACAAGGTTTGTATAAAACTACTGGTGAGCTCTGGCATTATGAAATTTCTGAATGTATGGAATGCGGAAGGGGAGAGGGGAACTGGGGTAGGGGGGTTCGCGGGAAGGGGGAGGGGATCCTGGGAGGGGGGAAGGCAACTCGGGAGGGGATTCGCGGGACGGGCAAGAGGGGGAGTGGAGTGGGGAGATGAAAGGTGGAGGAAGCGGCGTGGGAAAACGAGAGGGGAAGGGGAGGCGGAAGGGGAAAGCACAGGAAAAACAAAAGCAGGGAGAAACATTTTCTTTATTTAATTAAATGGCATGCCAACGCATGCTGGGAAGCGTATTTACAAAACCTATACCGATTCAGTCGCAGTAACAACAATTTTCATTTTAAATATACCTCTATATTGGTTATTTTTTATCACATTACAAAAACAAAAAATGTTCTAAAATCTAAATAAAATAATCTTTCTGATGTGTATATTAGAAAATAATAATTTTATTTCTAAATATTTAAATTTTAATATTATTCCCATATATTGTAAATACACCTCTATATTGATAATTTTTTATCACTTTGCTAAAACAAAAATTGTTCTAAAATCTAGATAAAATAATCTTACCAATGTGTATATTAGAAATTAATAATTTTATTGCTAAATATTTAAATTTTGATATTGAAAATTTAAAGCGACTGAAACGCGGTTGGGATTGTAAATACGCTGCCGGGAATCAGTGATTTAATAAATATAGTGATTTCTAGTTCGTTTTAATATTCATTTAACTATTTTCTCTATTTATTTAACCCGATGTTTAGCATCCAGTTGGGTTTTTAGGTGATTTGTGTATGATACTGAGAGACAGTTTTTATATAAAAAAGATAAGCTTGAACAAATGAACATAATAAAGTAAAGTAAGGTAGGTATAAAAGTAAATTTACGTGAAAATTATGTATAACAATAAGATAGAAAGTTTTTAAAACGTAGGTGACGTACAAATAATAATATTAGATTTGCAGGTGATGGTCTGATTGCCTGCGATTATTATAATACGTGACAAAGTACAGGATACAGACAAAAAGGCGTAAGTTTGTACCGTTTGCAGTTCCCCTCAGGTTTTACGTCAGGGAAGGAAAAAGATACGAGGGGTGAGTAGAAATCTTGGGATCAGTGTGTCCATCAATCCATTTCTCCCACTGCGGTGCAAGCCGAAGTTCCGAGAGAGTCCTGCTGGAGAGGTCAAATCTGTCTCCCTCAACAAGTCCCTTTTGATCCGGCCTGCCATGCAATCCACCGCCAAGACCCGAGCAAACCTCACCCCATTAAGTTGGTCACCCCTGCAAAGTCACCGACGCAGCAAACTGCGTAGGATGACCTATGGCAGAGAAGTCTACGCATTAAATGGTTCCCGGGGTGGTGGTACCCAAGCCCGCTTCCAAATAGTTAGTCAACTTTTTTTTTTTTTTTTTTTTTTTTTTTTTTTTTTTATTAGAAGAAAAAAGTTATAAAATATTACAGGAAATCAAATAAAGATAAGATATTACAAAAAAGAAAAGTCCCAATAAACTACTTTTAAGTAGTTTGTCAATGGGTGCTTTTACTTTGAAGTTTTTTTTTTTTTTTTTTAAATAAAACTTATAATGCAGTTAGACATTTTTTGTGTTACGAGTACTACAAGAATGTTAATACAAACTTTTTCTTTCGGCGAGCCAATTTTTCAATATAATATTTGTTCTTACATTATTTGTACATTTTTTAATTTTAGCAGGTAACATATTTAAGCATGTAGGTATCATGTAATCCAGCGTTCTTTGTCCATATTTGTTTAAGTGCTTAGGTACGATTAGTCCTTCATTTAACGTAAATCGAGTATTGTAAGTGTGGTCCAGTCTATTTATGTATATAGGGCTATTCATATGCTGAAAAATAATTTTATGCCACAGAATTGC
Organism: Limnephilus rhombicus; assembly: GCA_929108145.2. NCBI lineage: Eukaryota > Metazoa > Arthropoda > Insecta > Trichoptera > Limnephilidae > Limnephilus > Limnephilus rhombicus. Next base: position 15,541,105 of record OV815270.1, read on the forward strand.
TCTTACTGAGAGAATTTTAAGATTCTGGTAAAAGTACGGAACATTGTGTCTTTGCTCGTATAAACTTTTATGAGCTAATAATTTAACTAATGAATTTTGGACATATTGAACATGATTAACATTTGTCTTACAGGAAAGTCCCCAAGCTGTAATTCCGTACCTTATAATAGACTCAGCTAATGATAAATAAATTATTCGAAGTGTGCATATTGGAACATAGAATTTAAGTTTATATAATCTACTAACAATAGATCTCAGACGTTCACAGACTTTATTTATTTGTAAATCCCATTTGAAAAAGCAGTCAATAATTACACCTAAATAAACATATTCTTTAACCACTTCAATATTTTCGCATGTACACAATGCTGGGATACCAACATGTAAGCAATCTGAACCGTGTGTTTTTATTTCTGGTGTAATAATATTTGTCTTGGCATTGGGTGATCTAATATGTATCAATTTGGTTTTTTTTGCATTTATGATTAAACCAGAGTCATGAGACCATTTCAAAAGCTCAATGTAATCCTTTTGTAAGAGTTCAATACATAATTTTAAATCACTGCGAGAAATCACTAGTGCAGTATCATCCGCATATACAAAGTGTTTTACATGTTTAAAGATGTACTTAATAAAAGATACATAAATGATATATAAAATTGGACCTAATATGGAACCTTGAGGAACGCCAGCTAAAATTTTTCTTTTTTTACTTAAAGTGTTCAATAGCTTTATTTTCATGCATCGGTTGTTCAAGTAATTTTCAAATAGTTTTAGGAGCTTTCCTCTTATTCCTATGATTTCTAGTATCTGCAATAATTTTCTATGATTAATAGTGTCAAATGCTTTAGAATAATCTATAAATAAAACTAACACATGATTTTTACTATTTAGTTCATTATTTATGAAACTGGCAAATTTTTGAAGTAGCATTTCGGTACCCTTTTTTTTCTGGAATCCATATTGATTTGTATCAATAATAGAAAAATCTTCTAAATATTTTATTAATTTCAACTGAATGTATTTTTCAAGAATTTTTTCGAGTGATGGCAAAATACTAATCGGTCTATAATTACCCAATAGAGTGTGATCACCTCCTTTATAAATGGGTCTGATAATACTACATTTTAAGTCATCTGGAATTTTTGCTTCAAATAAAATTCTATTTACAAAATGGGCTATGATTGGAGCTAAAATTATTATATGTTTTTTAATATCACTCATTCTGATATTATCAATTCCAGGAGAAGAGCTTTTAAGTTGCCGCACAATGCTTTCTATATCAGAAATTTTGGCCCTTGGTAGGTACATGCTTTGAGGCCTCTTCTCTGGTTCAAAAGCAGTTGTCCTGTAATTACATTTATGTAACATATTGCAAACACTGTCAGAGAAATAATCAACAAAATCATTAGTTACATTTTCTTTGGTCCGATCTTTCATCAAATATTTGGAGGCAACTGATTCTGAAATACTAACTGAAGATATTTGGAAAGTCTTCACAACAGAATTTAAAGTTTTTCTGCAAGTAAAGGTAAGCAATGAAAGGATATCTCCCACAGAGGTAAATTTTAATATTATAATAATATGTTTAATCTATTGGCAGTAAAATTCAGTTATAGGTGAACTAAAATGATGATGGTTAGTTACTAAGTTTCGTAAAATTTTAAATAAAATAACAGTCTAAATAGTTTCCTCAAAATATTTACACCACGTCAATTAAAAAAGAAATATTGAAACATTTCGATCAGTCGCGTCGTCCTAAAAAACAACACGCTGAAGTCGATTATCATTAAGAGAATGAAAATAATCAAATAAAATTAATTTCGGTTGTTTGTGATGTTGTGCGGGACGTGTAATTAAGTCAAATTAGCTTTAAATTTTTTTTAAATTAGAGCTTATGATCGTGAGAATTCACACAAGCGATAAAGTAAATACCTACCTGTAATTAGAAAATAATCCGCCTTCCCCGTCTCCGCTACGCCTCTCCCGCTTTCCCCGCCCCGCAAACCCCCTCTCGAGTTCCCCTCCCCCCTCCCGAGTTCCTTTCCCTCCTCCCGCATCCCATACATTCAGTCCAGATACATTCAGTTTTCAAACAGCTCGCGTGCCACCTATTGCAATATTTTTATACAAATTTCATAATTCCAGAGCTCACCAGTATATATAGAAACCTTCGCGAGCGTGCTCATAACAACTCACCAAAGATTCCTGGCAATCGGATGAAAGGTTTTGCAACGCATTTTCATGACGGAAGAGCTCAATATTATATGTAGAAATCATCGCCAGCATGCACACATCAAATCCCCAAAGTTTTATCGCAATCGGGTGAACTGTTAGCAACGCATAATTTCATAATGCCAGAACTCACTATTATTTATAGAAACCAACGTAGGCATTCGCACATCAAATCCAATAAAAGCTTTAACGCCTAATTCTAATTATTTATTGATAAACGCCCTTTTTCGTGGTTTTTACATATGCATGGTAAGAAATATACCTACAGTATTTATTGTTCATAACTGAACTGCCTCAGTAACAATATTTTACATTTATTTAAAGATAAATTGAAGATATCCCCTTACTTGGTATAATTGTTTCCCTACATTCGTATTCTGGGCAAAGAGGAATATTTATGGTAGTTAGTCCCAGAATTTCTGCACTAAAATATAAATATAAATACTTCTAGTATTTCGTAGTGGTATCCGGAAGCTTATCAATTCAAGCAATACCGCTCGCAATAGCAACTCGCTATTATATATAAATCCATCGCGGGCAAACACACATCAAATCCCCAAAGTTTCATCGCAATCGGATGAATGGTTTCGCAACGCATAGGTATCTCATATATATATATATATATATATATAAATCCAGAAGCAAGCATATTTTGATTTTTGTATTATAGATTTAACCCTAATACCATGCGAGCGTAGCCGCGGGTGAAAGCTAGCTCTGAATAAAAACGTACGACGATTAGTTGAATATGTCGGACAAAAGAAGTTTGTATTTTTTGATTAACAATGAATCTATACAAGATATTTTTTGATGACCAATGAATCTATACAAGTTTAGATATTTTTTGATTAACAATGAATATAGATTCATTGTGGTGGATGGTTTCTCTGAGGCTACATTATAAGATTAATGGAGAAAATTAATAAACCATCGAGGTGCTTAAGAATTAATTAATCAGCAGAACACACCAAAAGCTTTCCTCTTGAGTGTTAATCGCAGGTAATTGTTGCGGAGGTGATTTTCAGGGAGAGGATTATTTTCTCGGCCCTTATCGTGCCCAGCCCGAGTGGCTAGTATGCGTCATTAAATATGCAGATTATTTTGCCGAGTTACGATATAAACCTGCCTTTACCTTTATTAGAAATGCAAATAACGTGGGATGAATTCTGATTACACTACAATAGGAATGATTGTCTGATTTATTTGACATGAAATGGGAAAAAAAAACTAAACATAAGATTTGAACGATAAATAAATAAACAAAACAATGTTACTTTGTTTGAACCACTTGTATATTTCTTTAAAGCCGACCGGTTAAAAAAAAATCCCTTAAAAATAATGAATCTATACCAACAAACAAAACATATTATCGTACTGCCCAATCATGGATATATTCCCCCACCCACTCTTCATTAATCCCTAACAATGCCTCCACCCCTACCACAATCCTTAGTTATAATACATTGTTCCCACCCACTATTTTGTAATTGTCAAATCAGTATACGTTTGCCCTGAGGAAGGAACGGTCGTTCCAGTACCGGTCGGCTTTTAAACAAATATACAAGTAGTTCAAACAAAGTAACATTGTTTCATTTATCTATAATGGATAACCACAAAGTTATACCTACATTCAAAAGGATAAATAAATAAATAAAAATTTACACAGATTTGGGAGGTGGGTATGGGTACCGTCACCCCGGGAACCATTTATCGGATAACCAACACTCCTGCCGTCACCCCTAGTGGTTTGATACATTATGTGACTTAGCAGAGGTGACCCAGCTTCACGGGGTGAGGTTTGTCTATGTCGTGGCAGCACATGCCATTAACCAGCCAGTTTGCCCAACTACTGCGTGCCCACCAGGCCGTTTGATGAAGATCCCTTTTCCTCTCCAGCCGGACTCTCTCGACTCATCCCATTTTACCACAGTTGGAGGGATGGATTCATAAGTTACTCCGTTAATAACTTAACTTCCTCTCCTTCCTTTCCTTAAAAGACCCTCCACACAGCATCCTCAAAAATAGGCTCCGAGGGAAATTGTTTTCTTATGGGACTCCGGTATAGAGCTAATGTAAAAAAAAAAAATTGCCAACTGCTCCCAACCGTCTGGAGACAGCGAGACTACGGCATCCCTAATGAAGATATGTTTGAGGTACAAATGTAGTGGGAGGAAAAGGAGATGAGGGGAGGAAGGTGGTAAATAACGGGCTAATGGCACTGACAGTACTGACACACATGCTCAAAAATGTGCATGCTCATTTCCAATTCCACTTAACATTAAAAAAATGTTAATGGCCATTAACTAGCCAGCGGCCGAGAATTCATATTTCGTCGGAAGATGTTCTTACGATCGTAAGAAGCGTAGCGGTTCCAATGAGAAAGATTAATTATTCTTCGTACCAGCTTTTTAAAATAGTAACTCAATATCGATTTTATTTCATTTAAAATTTGCTTTAATTTATACCTACATTCAAAAATGCTGAAAGGCGTGATGATAAAACTATTAAAATTATGTACTTTATAATTATTTTTTGATCACAAGAATTTATATTTTTTCAATAATGTCTACGCCAAATAAGAATGCAAAAAAATCATAAAAAAAATATTACTTTGTAAGACCGTAAATAAATAGACAAACTGAAGTATTTTCGTCACAAAATGTTTTTTTTAAATGATTTTATTTAAAGTAAATTAAAATTCTGAAACATTCCCAGATAATTTATTGATTTATTTTACTGCATGATTATATGATTTGAAATATGTGTTGTATTAAACAAAAATTTTGTTTGAAAATTTAACAAATCTGCCAACGACCTACGGTAAAACCTTATTGTACTAAAAATAAACATATTTTCTCAAAATTTAAAACATAGCTTTACTAGATAAAAGAATAGTCTTTTGAAATCAATTTATAATTTTTAAAATATTTTAATAAAAAAGTGTATATATAATCAAAGCAAAGCCTTATATTTTGCTTATCTTAGTTTTTGACTGTTCAATGGGAGAATTTCGCAAAAGAAGAGCTAAATTTTTAAATGCTTTAAAGGTATCCAATTTTTAAATTTTAATAATTAATACTTTAAAATCTTTCCTTGTAAGTTTACTTAAACCTTTTATTTACGAAGAAATACTCATAAAATCAAAGCTAAAAAGAAACCCTTCATATCGATCGCAAAAAGCATTGAGAGTGCTACTCGAGCTGATCCAATTATAGAATTCAATGTCACCCAATAACACACGCGAAACACCTGACAAATAAAACATATCTATCATCGTATTGAATAAGTGCTCCATAAACTGACTTTATTACCGGTAGCTCGTATAAAATATTTTAGCATATTAAAACTTTTCCGTTCACGATAAAAAAATGTACATTAAGGAGAATATACGGTAGGTTGCAGGTACCCATTAAACTTTCCTTAGGCGTACATAGAAGGTAACCGAATTTCGGGAAAGCCATTATTTTTGGGACACCAAGCCATAAATATATTTAGATTTTAATCTATCTTTACAACACGGGTATTTATCGTACAGTCGGTGCTATGCGTTCGCGAAAAAAATAATTCATCGCGAAAACTGAATGAATTTTTGGAAATTGTTATAAGTAAGTATTGCGCATTTCCTTGAAATGAAAACATTCTGGACGATGTTTTAATTGTTGTTTTGCAGCTTTCGAATCGACCTTCCAAATGAATTCTATTAGTCAAAGCAAAATTATTTGTCCTAGAAGCCTCACAAAATAGAAAAGAACATTCTAGATTTTTTTTGAAACTCTGAAGATACTGTTGAAATTCTAAGGACGAACTGTTTCATAAAATTTGAACAATTCACAGTGTTAATATTTAAGTTCCGTAAAAGTTCCACGATGAGATAATTTACAAAACTTCCACAAAACTTGAATTTCAACTTTTAAATTAATCAATTGTTCAAATTCTGTGAAACAACCCGTCCTTAGAAATTCTTAAATATCCTCAGGGTTTCGAAAAATATTCTAGAATATTATTTTATTTTGAATTAAATGAAGACAATATTTGCGAAACTCAATCGAAAAACTGAAGACAGAAAAATCAGAAAAAGATATTGGCACCTTTGGGACCCAGGTCCTTCTGTTTACATGGCAACAGCTCTAAAAACTGAGCTAAGGTGTCTGTATCCAATTCTGTCACTTTTAACCTATGATACTAAGAACTACCAACATTGTCTTCATTTTTCTTAACGCACATATTATTGGCTGCTGTCTTTGTATATGATTGCAAGATTCAAACCCGAACTAAATGCTATCTAGATAGTGCCTGGTTTTAAGCATTTTATTTTTAATATGCGACATCTATTAACTTTTCTGCAAGTCTAGGATGAATTTTTATTTTTAACTTTATGAGTAAAACCTCAAATTATAATATTTAATTAAATGAAGACAAATTAGCGAAACTCAATCGAAAAACTGAAGACTGAAAAATCAGAAAAATATTGTGTCCCAGAGGTGCCAATATCTTTTTCTTATTTTTCTGTCTTCAGTTTTTCGATTGAGTTTCGCCAATATTGTCTTCATTTAATTAAATATTATAATTTGAGGTTTTACTCATAAAGTTAAGAATAAAAATAAATATTCTTTTCTTATTCTTTTTTATGAAGAAGTGGAGACATTTTGTAAGGCTTCTGGAAAAAATGGTTTTACTTTGTGAAAGGTTAAATGTAGTAAGTTATAAGTAGTATTTAGCACGAATTCACATGTAGATACGTAAATATATACCTAGTGGTATGATTCCCACCACCCTTGTCAAGAAAAGTCATAAAAAAGATATTTTGCAGAAATTTATTTAGGTCGTTCAAAGGGTGTAAAAATATGTTAAAGATCAAACTAAGGATATTCAATTTTGTAATCATTGTTTATTTTTAGTCAGTAAGAAATCAGGAACCACATTCGTTGCTGTATTTTAAACCAGGCGCAGCGGCCGTTCTGGTTTCATTTTGTATTGAAAGGAATAATTATTTACAGAAGTAAATGTTTTTATTAGGGCTATTAAAAGCTTATAAATAATTGCTTGGATATTTTTACCATGAAAAACAGGAATATGTTAATGATGGATTATTATGGGAAACAGAAATACAGCTACAGTAGCTAGCCAAGCTTCGAGATCAGGTCCAAATAAAACGGAATGAAATTTACTCTATCAGGCATTGTAAGAAATGTAAGAGCTGTGTTTTCATTTTATTCTGAGCTGGAACCAAAAGAAAATAAGTCAGTGGCTACACCGGTTTCTATTCAAATCTACACGGAAGGTGCTTCTATTTGTGTGTATTTTAAGTTGGTAAAAAGGAAAAAGAAAAAAATTTATAAAAAAATCGATTTAATTCATTTTCGCATCAAGGAACTAGCTTCATTGACCCTTTTAGAAGCGGTGCATAGTCAAATTCGCGCTCAAAATTTGTGCACTGTTGACACTTGTCATATGGGACGGGTCGTTTCTGCGACTCGTGGAACGATTTGTCGGCCTCTGCGTTCCCTCCCTTCTACAACATAGGTCTTTTCAAGACACATGTTTACTCTTTCCTCCCCTCAAAAAGACCTTCCACATAGCATTCCCAAAGATAACGTAGGCCCCGAGGGAAATTATTTTTTTAGTCCGAGCCTCCCGAGTGAAGTTAATCTTAAATAAAAATATTTAATTGTCGTAAAAGATAAAACTAATAATCTAATCGAAAATATGAAAGAGAACAAGACACAGAAAAATAAAAAAAATGACGGTTGCAACTGAGACTTGTACTATTTATTATTATTTTTTTGTTCCAGTTGCGACCGTTATATATATATAAAAAGGTATATAAAGGTATATTTATATATATATATATATATATATATATATATATATTATTTTTCTGTGTCTTGTTCTCTTTCACATTTTAGTTTAAATTAAGTATTATCTTCATTAGTGTTATCTTCTTCTTTAATGAAATATTACATTGATGGGAATAACCTTTAAAAGATTTAAAAAGAGAGATGTTCTAATTAAAAAGAATAAAAAAATATTTTCATCCAAGTTTCTCCCTCACAGTAAGTCCAAGACGTACGTCATCGGCGGAAAATCTTTCTTCTCACACATTTTGTATAAAAACGAGAAAACATAATACCTTTACTAGTACTAATACCTATAACTATAATATTTAAACACTTGTTATTATAACGTCTCTAAACTAATCGACCTTTAAAGCTGAGTGAAATTATTTTTTTACTCAGATCCTCCCGAGTTGAAGTTAAAGTGAAATAAAATTATTTATACAAGCATCTCCTTCACAGTAGTACGAGTACAAGATGTATGTCATCAGCGAATAATATTCGATCTCACACATTTTGTATGAAAACGAGAAAACAAAAGATACTTGGACGATGGTGTCAGGTACAACCTCTCTCCAGGACAACTATAATATTTAAACACTTGATATTACATATAACCTCTCTAAACTAATTGACCTTTAAAACTGAAACAGAGCAGTAACGTGGATAATTTGATTATGTAACGGGTTTACTGGAAGCATTGCGATCGATTTCGACGTATGGGAAATAGATCGACGAGAGAAAAGGCAACGAGTTGATAGGAAAATGGTCCATTTATAAGCAGATGGTATGATTGAAGACAGACGAAATGATTTACTGCCAAATATTAAACGTTGTGATTATGATGAGTGGTTCTTCTGTACTCACAGTTCTTGTAATAAATCTTCCACGAGTCGTTAACAGACGAGTATACTTCGGCACCTCTTTTTAGCAAGAAGAAAGTAATAATGTGATTATATTTTAACCCTTATTATTTTTACTCTTATTTTGATCTACGTTAAAGATAATAATGATACGTCTTAAAGACGTACTGAAGTTTAAAAGTGTATACTTGACATACAAATTATCATACTAAAACAGTTCAAAGATTATTGTACTTTAAATAAAACCAAAATAATTATAAAAAATATATTGTAACTAAAAGAATAATAATAAATGCAGTACATCTCTTACAAATTTATAAACCAATAAATCTATTTTTAAATAAAAAAGCAATGTTTTATTTAACATCTAAATCGCTTTTTTTATATGGTGTGAAAGTTTAAATGTTAATCAGTCGTTATGCTTAAAAAAACTTTTTTTGTTTACTAAATCCCATTTATTAAAGAAGTCCTAAAGTTACACAAAATATGATCGTACGTCTTTCGAACGTATGTATGTATTTCTCCGAAATTATTATTCTTACCGTGGTGACAGACACGTAGACCCCACGCAAGCTCTTCTCGGCAACTGAGCTAACTGAGATAGACAGCGCGCTACGTTGCGAAATAAAAAAGTCAGCATTACTTGTATCTTGCTTTTTTTCTCTAACAATAGATGACAACTGAAATTCAAGTAAAAATTGATTTCGTGCACAACAGAACTTGAACAACACTCGTGCACAACAGAAATTGAAGTAAAAATTGATTTGAGTACTGATAATTCATAATCCTGCAAATAATCTTCACTTCTTTTTACTCAGGAAAAAACTAATAATCTGCCCTCGGGACGGAAACCTCCTAAGGAAATTATTCCTAACAAACTGAATGGACGGAAGTTTTTAAAATTACCTGCCTTGATATCACTTAGCGAGCTCAAGTTACAGGGCAGGAACTTGATAGAAAAACTTTGGCGGTAAAAAACGTATAAACTTTTGTTTTTCGCTTTTGTTTAAATTAGATTTAAGTGACCTAATTCAGTGAAGTCTGAGCTCTTGGTATTACCACAATTTATGAAATGTCATAAAACAAAATTGGTGGAACTAATTTGAACACAAAGTACCTTCAGTTAAAACAATCTTTGGTTAACATAAAATCATGGTTTATACACCGTCAACTTATACGTGTAGCACATATAAAATAATTTACAAACGTGTTTTTATTTCACGTATATTGTAAGAACATAAATAAAATACTCGTAGCATTCAATTTAGCAGGATATTATATAATAATAATACTACTTTGTTAGTTAATAATTAGTAATTAGTAATGCTAGTCAGTAATTGATTTGATGTGTAACATCCATTGGACGCTTTTATAATTACCGTGACGATTCACGGTAACGGTGTCATGACGGCATGAAAAGGCAATAAACATACGTTCTTTATCACAATATTGCTGCAGCTCTTTCAAAAGATGAGATACACAATATATTTTCCCTTCAAAGGAAAAAAGTCATAATTTTTTCTTGCAACTCTCTCACATACCGCACCGTGACGTCTCTATAGACCTCTACCAATACTACTTGCCGTTACGATAATTTTGAAAGTATGGAATTTAGTTACAAGGATAATATTGAAGTGTCAGTGAATTCCAAAAATTCAGTCAAATGTCAATGCGCTGATAGTTTTTCCTTTGTTCATAAACACATAATGCTGCCGCTCTTTCTTACACACTAAATAACAACAGTCAAAAATGAGACAAACGGTGAACGTATGTCTTTTTTTTACATGAGCTCCACACACGAGGCCCTGAGGAAAATAATTTCCCTCAGGGCCTATGTCATCTTTGGGGAAGCTGTGTGGAGGGTTTTTTTGAGGAAAGGAAGGAGAGGAGAGTTCTGGGAAGGAAAAGAGTATAAGGGGTGGGTAGGAATCTGAGGTTCAGTATGTCCTGGTCATCCGCCTCCAAGACCTAGACAAACCTCACCCCATGAACCCGGGAACCCCTACTAAATTACCAAACGTAGCGAACCACTTGGGGTGACCTATGGCAGAGGTGTTGGTTATCCAATAAAGGTTCCCTCCCAGGTTCATTCCCGCCTCCCAAATTGGGATGTCTGCAACCCCAAAGGAAACGGTTCCATGCCAATTCAGAATGAAACCAACTCAGAAATACCTCAGAAAGGTCATTAAAAGCTACGAAAAAATAATTTAAAAATAGCCGGTAACCCTTACCTAACTTAACCTATTTAACCATTTTTTAATATTTCTTCATCATCACTCTTAATGACCTTTCTGAGGTGCTTCTGAGTTGGTTTCATTGTGAGTTGTCCGGTCACCAAGGAAACATACAATCATTTTCAAACATCTCCCACATATGTACAAAGAAAATGAATTGGAAGAAATAGTCACAAGTATTTTGTGTGTCAAACCATTATTAAATTTATAAGAAAGACCTGCAGCCTTATAGCGATAAGCAACGAATGTTAATTGTCCTTATTCCCGTCATGGTACCCGTAAAGCGTCCATTGTTATTTAAAAATTGTGATGGTTAAACAAAAAAACTTAAATACACAAGAAATGTGATGTTTTGTTTTTACCACATACCCAAATCAAGCGTTTTGGGAATTGGTTGAAATATTATCGGACTGAACTTTCTGGTTGTCGGATTCTAAATGGACATGTCTCTTGCAAATAACTTGTCATGGGACCATGACCATGAAACCATCACTCATTTGATAAAAATATAATTTTTATTCCCTGTTCTATTACAAGCCCGCCACATTACGTTCTTTCATATATCACCATTTTCCCAGTTTACGAAGGAATTCATTTTTCAACCAGAAATAATACATCGCAATCATATTATTTAATTAATTAATATTATAAAGGCGAATGTTTTTATGGATGTATGGAAATATGGATGTATGGATGTTTGTTACTCTTTCACGCAATAAATACTGAATGGACTTTAAAAATTCTTTCGCTAATATAAAGCTACATAATTTGAGAGAAATATAGGCTATCTATATTGGTAAGCTCTGGCATTATGAATAAGCTCTGGCTAATTATTTATAATACGTTGATTGTCCGGACGAAAAGCAAAGCATTGCCAAGTAATCGTTTGACGTGCGCTTTATTTGTTTTGGTGACTATGGAGATTCCTTTGATAGTAAAAATTCAAATATGTATAAAATACTAATCTATACTATAGAGTGGTGGAGGGGGGGTGTTAAGGGGAGGGGGAGGGGGGAGGACTAGGGGTGAGGGTGGGGGGGGGAGGGGGAGGGGAGATCAGGAGTGGGGAGAGGGGGAGGTTGGGGGGGGGGGGGGATAGGAAGGTGGAGGAGGTGGAGTGGGAAACCCCCTAATACTATGCGAGCGAAGCCGGGGGCAAAACCTAGTTTAAAATAAAACAATGACTTAGTTAACACCACTTTTATTTTTCGATACAACCGTAGCTTCTACAGAGCAGTATAATACTCTACACTCTACAGTATTATACTGCCCTCTAGGCTAGTCTATAATACTCAGTAGAGTATTATACTACCCTGAAGAAAATACGGCATAAAGTAAATACATTTTTTTAAATGTGAATACCCCACAAGAGTCCCATCTGCTTCCATCTGGAGCCAGTGAGATTATGGCATCCCCAATTGGAGTATGTTGTGAGGCTGAAAGTAAATGTAGAGGCGAGGGAGATGGGGAAGAGGAAGGTGAGAAAGAATCTGGAACGTGCTGCATATTTACTATTTTTAATGAAGTAATTGTGAAATAACACAAATAAGATTTATTTGCCCACGCCGAGATTCGATCCCGCGAAATTCGGAATACGAGTCGAGAGTTTTACTCCTCCACAACGGAGGCTATGACGAATGGTACATACAAATTTAAAAGGGGTGGTTACTATGCTATTTTTTTATTTTAAATTATAATGTCACATAAACATAATAATAACTTAATAATAACAAATAATAACTTCTTCAACTTTAACAACTTTTACCAAAGTACAGTAAAAGGGAGAAGAAAGTTAGCGTAGTATTTTGTGTTGACTCACACCGTCCCTTTATTGTATATCATTTTCTTTATCTGAACATTATGAAATTCGAAAATAATCAATTAATTATCCAATTTTAATGAGCTCATACCTGGTTTCCACGTATCAATGAATACACCTTTTTTTGATTTTCAGAGGATCAACAAAGGAAGCTTTTTATTTGCCTGAGGAATTTTTCATGTGAATATGTAGGAATATAATGTTTTGGGAGATAAAATTTGGAGAACTTGGCAACACTTTTTGAAGTCAAACTTCTTTAGCCCCGCCGTGACTTGGATTTCGGATGAAATGGAGATGACGATTACTGCACCTCCGACGCATCAAATGCGCTCATTGGTCGCTTTTTTTTACATTAACTCCACACAGGAGGCCCTGAGGAAAATAACTTCCCTCAGGGCCTATGTCATCTTTGGAGATGCTGTGTGGAGGGTTTTTTTTAGGGAAAGGAAGGAGTGAACACGGGTCTTGAAGAGACCCATGTTGTAGGAGGGAGGAAACACAGAGGCCGGCAAATCGTTCCACAGCCGAGCCGTTGAACTCAAGAACGAGTCATAGAAACGACCCGTTCTCATGTGACTAATATCAACCGTGTACAAATGCTGGGCGCGTGTTTGGCGTATTTCCCGACTATGCACCGGTGCCGAGGGGATCAATGACGCTAGTTCCTCGGAGCATCTTCTATTGTAATACCAGTAGAACAAGGACAGCATTACCACCTGACGCCTGTGCTCTAAAGATTGCAGTCCGTCTGTTAAGATGGGAGAATCTTTTAAACGGACCGCCCGTTTCTGCACAGGATCAAGGGTTTTTTAGGTACTTTGGAGCTCCAGACCAGAGGTGGCTGCCAAATTTAACCGTGGGGCGCAATTGCGATTTGTACAGGGTTAGCAGTTGTGTACTTTTAAAGTATCTGCGGGCCCTGTACAGTATGCCCAGTTTCTGAGAAGCTAACTTAACTCTGGTTTCGATGGAGCCCCCATACCTGAGCTGGTCCCTTAGAGTTACACCAAGCATATCGATGGAGGTCCTGTTCGGAAGATTGCTTCCGTTGAAGGAGACTAGATTTTCATTTCGATCCCTTTTAGACGTAATCAAACATGATTGGGTGTTTGAAACATTAAATTCGACGAGGTTATTCTCACCCCAAGAGAAAAAACTCTCGAGGTAACCGTCCATTCTTTGCTTCAAAGCCCTCCGAGCTATTGGAGTTTGTGTGCCCTTTGGGGGCTTGTCAAACAAAAAGCTATCATGGACTGTACTGTCAACAATGAATCGGTGCACATGACAAGAGGTCATTGATGTGCAACAGAAACAAAGTCGGTGACAGAACCGATCCTTGTGGGACGCCAGCATTTATCGAATGCGAGGAAGAGGTGAAACCGTCAGCGACCGCCTGAATCGACCTTTCCCTCAAAAAGTCGGCAATCCACGTACCCAAGGATGCGGGAAATCCGTAAGAAGGCAGTTTGTTGCTTTGATTATGGTGTCACTTTAAAAGGCTCCGATTGGTTGAGTTATGAAACGGAAATAACATGAGGTCTGCGCTTATTGGTCGCATTGATTATTACCTCACTTTTCAAGTATTGATTGAGATTGTTTTAGTCTTCCACCGCGTGTAAACTGCACTCGCATTTTTTTGTGAATTTCCAATTTTTCTTCAATCTTTTATCGTCATTGTTGACAGATTTAAGAGTTGTTTAATTTGACTTGTAGTTTATAACATATTTAAAAAAAATACCACACCGTCTTATAAGACAAATCTTCGCTGAATATATTTCGTTGTTTTCACTTTGTCATCGTAAATTGTTCTTCTATTATTTGTTCACATTTGAGTTAGTGCATTGTTAATCCGTTCCCTGGGTACTGAGACACTGTTGGAGTAATACAATTACAACACAGCGATCACCTACACCCCTGTACGCCACTTTGAACTCTACAGGGTATCCGCAAAGCTCCTTACAGTGAAATTTGAGCAGATTGTCGCTTGAAAGCAGTACCTACCGTCGCGCGTCGTATGCTTGCATCCTAGCCACACCAGTGACGGAGTAAAACATTCAATTGTTTTTATTTTAAACAAATTATTTATGTACTTCTTGGATATTATAATGAAACAACAGAATTTATGTTCCCCCATTTTTCCAAAAAAATTTCACTTATTCGAATGAGAATCGGACATTGTTCGTTCCTTTTCACCTTTTCAAAATCCACGTCCTTGACTCCCTAGATTGTACATTCTGAAGTCTAGATGTGGGAACTTAAGATCACATATTTTTTAGTTGTCCATCTCTAAATAAATATCCTCTCTTCTATCTAGCGTTATCTAAAATTGCCTCCCCTCCCCTCCATTCAACATTTCATCACTTCTAAATCTGAACTTGACTCCAATCTTATATATAATTTTGAAATTTGCACATTTAAATAAAATTAAAACACCATTCACACCTTTAATTCTCCTTAATTACAATTAATACACCTTTGATTCACCTTTCTTTTCTATGTAATTTTAAATAATGGTCCAGAACACCCTCGAAGGGTGAAAGCCAGAAATAATGGAAAAAAAACATAATTCATTGGAAAATAAAACAATAATTTTATAATTATTATTAATAAGTAGTATTCACACCTAAACCCCTTGGGTGTGGTGTGTCGAAATATTGGAATAACACGCGTGATTATTACGTTTATGTCTTAGTCACCTGCTTATTCGACATTGGAAAAAAGGGGTAATTTTTTTGATCGTCTCTCGTCCCAACGATTTTTCAAAGATGTTTAAAGTAGCAACAGTTAAAATATTGTTGATGAACTATGCTTGGTTTACAACTCTCCTGAATTTAATTGTACATTTAATATTCGGAGTCATTTCCCTGATTTTGCTATTAAGATTAGACTTTCTACGGTATCGTTGTGGCCTCCTTTTGTCTTTGAAAGAAAATGAAGATGCCGCTCCCAGGAGATGAGGGGCAATCCGCACTTCTGCCGATGACTGTAGTCCAAAAGGGACCAATGGCCTTCGCAATGCAAATTGAAATAGCTAATCGATCCATTGTAGGTTTCATATCGAAGAAGATACTTTATAAAGCTACTAGCGATTTCGCAGCATGCGTTGCTGGGCCACTTAATAAAGAAATTGTTTCCCCCTGCATGTCATTTTCCATTCGTCCCGTTCCCCTTCCACCTCCCTTTCCTCTCCGCGTCCCCATACCCTCTCACGTTCCCATTCTGCCTTCCCTCTACCCACTCCCCTCGCCAGCTTCTTCCGACCCGCGAATCCCCCTCCCCAGTCCCCCCCCTTCTGGGTTCCCCTCCCCCACTTACCTTTAGGGTTCCCCTCCCCCTCCCAGGTTTCCTTCCTCCCTCCCGAATTCCACACATCCAGTCCCTGTTCATTCAGTTTTCAAACAGCTCGCGTGCCACCTATTGCAATTTTTAATGCATAATTGCATAATGCCAGAGCTCACCAGTATATATAGAAACCTTCGCGGGCGTGCTCACAACAACTCACCAAAGATTCCCCGCAGTTGGATGAACGCATGCAAGCAATGCATAATTTCATAATGCCAGAACTCACAATAAGGAACTCCAGTGAAAAATATTATGGCTTTAAAAAAATATGTTCATGTTGACCAATAAACGCTGATTCTGAATATATAAGTTTTATTTCATAATATTAAACGCAGAGTTTTTAAAACATTATTAAAAAGTTCATTTTTAAACCTCTCCTCAAAATACAGCGTCAAGTTGGCATAACTGAAATGGTTAACGGTGACGTCACTGTTAACCTGCTAACCAATTCACCGAAGTGTATCAAGATGTATTGACATTTTAAATCTTACGCCTTACACCACGAAAGACACGCACGCCATTCAACATTTCGTGTTTTTTGGTTATTTTCATACTGTTAAAGAGATTTAGATAAATAATAGTTATTGTGTTTATTGGAAACAATATTTAGGCTCTCAACAATTAAAATAATGACATTTGAGGTTAAGCATAGTCATTTGAGGTTAAGCATAGTAATAAATTTGAGGTTAAGCATAGTCATAAATAAGTCATATTTGACATTTGGTTTACGATACATCGGTCGTATTTTCGAATTGTTTTTTTACTAAAAGGGCTTTTTATACAAGTTATTACACAATCGTCATGATCAGTATATTATAAATACCAGTGTTTCTGTATGTGTTATACATAAAACAATGTAGGATTGTCACGCCTGAACACAAAGTCACTTGTATTTGCAATGAAAAAGATGATTTATTGTTTTTATATTGCACTCTGTTAAAATACAATAAGAGTAGTTTTTCTCTATTAAAAGCAGTTAATCTTGAATAAAAAACACACCTCACACCTAAAAGTCATCCCAAAGCTTTCCGCCTGATTCCGCCATTGATTTTTCTGGATTCTTCATTCAAACAGTGGAGGTAATCCACCTCTTACCCACTCTGGTATAAGTAACTGATGGTTACTCCTTCAAGGCTCTCGCAAGATTCTATTTTTTTTTGTTAAACGAAGCTACATTTATTTATTTTGAACGAATCTAGACCTCCAGTGTCCTTGCATACGTTGTAAGTAAGCAGTATGCAAGTGCTTAACAGGAAAAACAAAATGCAAAAAAATAGGTTAGTAAGACAAAGATAAATTGAAACAGGGATGTTCTGCCCAAAGAAATTATTTCCCTAGATTTCGAAGTGAAATTTCCCTAGAATTTAACATTTACGCAATTACCTACGTAGCCACCTGATTGTGTAACACTAATCCTGTTATATGTTAATTAATTGGGAAGATATCGGAATTTGGTATATGTACTTAAAATACTGTGCTTTTTCAAATAAAACACTTTTTACTACGTGAAATAATCATTTAAAAGTACGAATACACTCACCACTGAATTCAAAATTAAAAAAAAACACTTTGCACAATAAAAATCAATCGCAATCACCGATTAAACAGAACTTAAAAAATTTTTTTTTTTTTCAGAGGTCCCATTTATCTTTTTAGATACATAATATCATTTTGAGTTGTCAGTATTAAAAATAACATTGCATGTAAGTACATGAACAATAATTAAGATGCATAGGAATTTTAAAAAATATATATACGGATATAAAAATATATATATAAAATATATATAAAAAATATATAAATAATACCAGTAATATGGTCATATGTAATAAAAAATTTGCCAGAGTTCGAAATGTCCCTAGATTTTGTCCTGATTTCCCTTTTCCCTAAAAATAGTATTCTCCCCTAGATCTAGGGAAATTTCCCTAGATATAACATCACTGATTCAAAATGACAACTTGAAAATAAATAAACTATCGGTGGGTGAAGACGTCACACAATCCACCATAGATACGGTGCTTTTCGTGGGGTCTTGGAATATTAAAAATTTGACAATTATTTTAACTATTAAAACTAACTATAAAAATAAAAATAAAAGTGCAGTTATTTAAGTTTGAAGGTCTTTATTCATAGAAAAAAATGAAAAAAATTGGACTGGAGTTCTCTATTGTATACAGAAGTCATTGCGGGCATACGCACATCAAACCTAATAACCTAAACCCAAACGTATTTGAAATACAAATACGTATTTTGTATTTGTATTTAAATTACTTCCTAAAAATGTATTTTGTAATTGGTATTTCAATTACCTGTTGCTGAGGTATTTTGTAATTTGTATTTCAAATACTTACGGCTTCAAAATACATTTTCAAGTACATTTATCGATCTTAATGAAAATCATTTTTATTAATCCTAACTATAGTCCTGTGCTGTAGCACTCTTACTAATTTGTAATTCTCTTATCATTGCTTTATAATATTATACTATACATTTTTTTTATGTCATGCTAGTTATTGTAAATTTTGTATCAAATTATATTATACTTTGTATTGTACATTTTTGTATCATTGTATTAGATCTAGCACTGTAGGAATAATTTGACTGAATACTAGATTATTTTTAAATTAATTACTGTAGAGCACACTTGAAGTGAAATATCATAAAACTGCGCGTACAAATGTCATCTATGTATATAAAAATGAATTCTTGATCCCCTTGGTCACGCCATAACTTCAAAACGATTTAACCTATTTCATTCATTTTTTTAAAGTTTTCTAATACTTTGTAGAAGGTTCTTACTAAAGAAAAATTATGAAAATTACGCAGAAAATTGGATAATTTCAGAAAACTTAAGGACTATTTTTAACTTCACACATTTGACAGTTCGCTCGTTTGATGAAATTGAATTTAGCAGGCTGCTGTTTTTTTTTGTAACAAAAGAATTGTCTATGAATTTTTTAAATGATAGATATTTTAAATGAGTACCCATGTTAGGTACCAGATTTGATTAATTGTTCTTATAATATACAAAAGTGAATATTTTTAATATGTTAAAAATGAAAATTTGAATAAAAAAATCGTAATAGCTGGCACGCGAGTTGTTTGAAAAACTGAATGTACTGGGACTGAATATATGGAACGCTGGAGGGGGGTTGGCGGGACGGGGAAGCGGGAGAGGGGATAGGGTAGGCAGGGAAGGTGGAAGGGAAAACGGGAGGGGAAGGGGATGCGGGAGGGGAACGGGGAGGCACGGGAAAGGACATGCAGGGAGAAAAAATTGCCGGGAACCAGCTATTGTTATCAAATAATAATTATTATAATCTAACACCTGGGCCCTATACCACAAAACTTTATAAGTGAAGCGGAGACGAGATGTATCATCTGAACGCACCCTTGGATAAGGGCATTTACGACAATTTATTGCAACCAAAGGTTCTACCAAAACCTAAGGTATTTTGTAATTTGTATTTTGTATTTGAAATTTAAAAAATGCTTAAAATACTGTATTTTGTATTTGAAATTAAAAAATGTTTAAAATACTGTATTTTGTATTTCAAATGCACGACTTGAAAGTATTTTGTATTTCGTATTTAAAATACATGCGAAAAAGTATTTTGTAATTTGTATTTTAATTACAACAAAGCATGTATTTTGCCCAGTCCTGCCGTTATTGCATCATACATAACTAAATACAAAACAAAAACAGCATTGCAACTCAAATCCCTTGTGTTCATATTTTTCATTAACTCAAAGTATGCGAAGCCACGAAAAGGCATAATCAACGTTTAATTAATGTCATCACAAGTTACGGTCATCCTGTGCCGCCTATCGCCCGGCCTTCTACAATGGCCGTTCATGTGTGCTCACCAAACTGAATAATTCCCCCGTGAACTCTCTTTGACTATTAATTTCATGGTAGAATTCTTCAGCATGTTGAGCAGCCGTTTATGTTTTCCGGAACGTTCACACACACACCATCACACACCCACACACACACACACACACATATGATACCTGACGCACCCCCACAAATATACCCCTACTTACATAAAATGTAAGTACCCACCCCTGCGTGTGTGCGCACATGCGCCGTAGGTGGATGATATAATGAAATGTGCCTTTTTAATGCACCCTTACAGATGAAAACGTTGTTTTATATTTTTTCAATACATTCTACTCGCGGGAGACCGGGTTTTATAAACTGCGGCTTTCATTCTACTCTTTTGTCACAACATTTAAATATGACTTTTAAACAAAAATATTAAAGAACAAATATTGGTGATGTTAATTAAAATTTATTGTAGGTTTTTGTATATTTTTAGGATTTTTTTAAAAGTAATTTTGATTATTTATATGCCAAGTAAGAGTAGGTATATTTACGATAAAACAAAATTATGAACAGTGGCTCTTTTAAGTCTGTGCCAGCCCTGCTGCAGTCTTGCAGCTCTGCAGCAACCCCACAAATGCGCAGCGAATTATCGACCTACTAGAAGATACGCTATCATCGAATTACAAAGTCTTGAATCTTCTGGACGTGCGGCTATAAAACACTGTCCTTCGAGATCCTGGAGACTTTTCGGGAACTTTCTCCATAGAGACGGCACCGCGGGAACGCCTATATAAACGCTGCGTGTGAGGACTGCCGGACAGATGACAGTGACTTACTTATCGGCATCGATTAACAAGATCTGCCACATCATAATTTTTGTATAATTCTGTGAAATTATTTGTATAACTTTGTAAAATTAATTGTATAACTTTGTGAAATTATTAAAAATAATATTCGATTGATTTTCTGAACATTAAATTAAATTTAATTAAATATTATTATTTTTCCCTACCACCTATTAAGAATACCCACAAACCTTTTCAGAAAAACTTTCGCTTTGTTGGTTTAAGTGCTTATGGATTCATTGTTCCCAATTCGTATTAATTTTCCATTTCAGTGTTTTAAGCGTTCAATTTTCTGCTTTAGTCACGGTAGTCGCAATATCGATAAAACATAAAACTGTTTTGAGCAAGACCAAATACCGAATACACCATTGGCAATTTGACATAGGCTCACTTCATGGCTGGGTTAATGGTATCTAAACACCCGTTTTTTTAATAAAACAGAAAAAAAATAGTACACACGATTTAAAAAATTATGATTACATGTTAAGAAAGCAGTTTAATCGAATGATGAACTCTGGTAGGCTTTGATTTTTTTCCTCTTT
Organism: Limnephilus rhombicus; assembly: GCA_929108145.2. Classification (NCBI taxonomy): domain Eukaryota; kingdom Metazoa; phylum Arthropoda; class Insecta; order Trichoptera; family Limnephilidae; genus Limnephilus; species Limnephilus rhombicus. Next base: position 15,562,648 of record OV815270.1, read on the forward strand.
TGGCAGCAATTTGGGATAATATCAATATAAGTAAGAACCAAGATATATTAGGCATATTTGGTTTACTAACATTGACGAGTTTACCATCTTAGGGTTCATTCATAACGATTTTTTTGTCAAACGGGTAGTTGATATTGTACCTTAATGAAAATGTCATAGAATGATCGATGGAGCATATTAAAATTCTAAATGAAATTCTTTGACATTTTAAAATATTCAATGATTGGGTTTTGAACCTTTTTTTACCTTCTTTAATATATTTAGAGATCTAAAACCTGTACGGATTTGCGTTGGGGGTAAAGATAAAATATAAATTCGGCCGAATGATAATTATATTTTTATTTTTATTTTAACTTTAGTTAAAATAAAAATAAAAATATTCATCCTAGACTTGCAGAAAAGTCAATTGATGTCGCATATTAAATAAAATGGATAAAGATTTATCCAGACACTATCTAGAGAGCATTTAGTTCGGGTTTGAATCTTGCAATCATACATAAAGATAGCAGCCAATAGTATATGCGTTAAGAAAAATGAAGACAGTGTGGGTGGTTCTTAGTCGAAGTATGATACAGTTAAAAGTGACCGAATTGGATATCGACACGGTGGCGCAGTGGTTAGCGCGTTCGCCCGGTAAGCGAGAGGTCCTGGGTTCGAGTCCCAGATGTGTCAATATCTTTTTCTGATTTTTCTGTTTTCAGATTTTCGATTGAGTTTCGCTTATATTGTCTTCATTTAATTAGATAATTATATTTTTTATGTAAACTTTGTAACTAAACATAGAAATATTTTAATAGAATTTCAAATGATTCTTTGTACCTATCATGCGATCAAAATTTTCTACCGCTGGTTTAATGGCTTTTCTAAAATAATTTTCATCATTTTATTACTTGTACACGAGCATAAAAATCAAAAAGAATCATAAAAACCCTTTGATTTTTAAAAATATTTTTGGAAACGCAATTCCAATAAGTTTCGATGTAAATTTAAATGATTTGAAAAAAAATCTTAATTTGTACGCACGGTTTGAAGCCTTTTATTTATTTTATTTAGACGCCCAATAAACCTGTATATTATTTAACTTTTGGTACCAATATCAAAAAGCTTTTTTTTAAATGTGAATACCTCTCAAGAGTCCCAGCTGCTCCCATCTGGACCCAGTGAGATTATGCTTCTCCCACATTAACCAGTCAATTGAGACTTGCGCAGTAGTCAAAGATTCCTTTTAACCACTAAGAACATGTAATGGTATGCGTTTACTTTTAAAATGTTACGCGTTATTGTGGAAATTACTGATATTAAAATAAAATAAAATATTTAAAGGAGGCTGCTTTAATTTCCTTTACAGCAGTGAAGTCGCGCCAAAGAGTCTAAAATTTCACTAATTAGCAGGAAATGCTAATTAGTGAAATTAAATGTATAGTCGTAAACCAAGGTTGATAATCTGAAAATAGCAGTCTGTCGATGCATCTAAATTGAAATTTAATGTCCAAGCCCCACGATTGGAGTATGTGAATTAAATATTCACCTAGTTCTAACCGTAGTTCGTTAACCGTCCATTAAAACGACTTATAAAAAGTCTATTGTAAAAAAATTTGTACCGATGTAATTATTTGAGTAATTATATGGATGGTTGCTCTTTATTTATAAAACTCTTCATAATTGACTGATTATACGAAGAAAGTGAATAAATAATGCATTTTTTCATTTTAAACATAATGTAAATTGGTGGTGGTGTCATATATTTATAATGTATTAATCTTATATCTCCAAAGCCAAAAACATTTCATTATTATTTTTAATTTATAAACTAACGTTTAGACAAGATTTTTATGCATAGCACAAAGGGTAACAATTATTATAAGCAATAATTATCAGCCTGAAACACTCATCAACATTGAAAAATCTTCCGAGAAAAGATACTTGCCGCCAACGGGATTTGAACCCGTGTCCTTCTGATTGCCGGCCAGCTGCTCTTGACCACTGAGCTATGGGGGCTTATCAAATACCCGCCAAATAGTTCAATATATACTAGTGCTTCATTCAACAATTACTGCTTATTATATTTTTTCCATCTGAAAACAACCAACTTTATTTTTGCGAGAGAGACGCCACCTAGCGAGGGATTTAGCACTTACAATGTCTCTCTCGCAAAAATAAAGTTGGTTGTTTTCAGGTGGAAAAAATATAATAAGCAGTAATTGTTGAATGAAACCCTAGTATATATTGAATTATTTGGCGGGTATTTGATAAGCCCCCATAGCTCAGTGGTCAACATATGGTACTAGTATTAAAGTTATAATAAAGAATAGAAAAGAGAAAAAGCAGTGCGTAAGGATAAGATTATGAAAATATACATATCAATATTAAAATTTTTAAATTTATTTTTATATGTGTGCGTGCGTACGTGCATGCATATACAGGTGCACACATCCATATACACATAAACACACATATTTGTTTGTACTTGTTTATAAATTATCCAAATATTATTATTATAAGTTTTGAAGGTATGAAATATTGTTGAATCTCGGCCGAAGCTGAAAGTAACATCAATATTATTGACAATAATATCTAATAATAATAATTGGAGAGTGAGGTCAGCGCCATTTTTATGAAAAATAACCTAAATGGACTATTAAACAATTCACAAAAGAATCAGTATCAGTCTTGTGTTTATTTGAGATACACATCTAAGCATCAGTATTTTCACTGCCAGATTTTTTTTACAAGAATGTAATCATTTCAGTGGATTTGAAATTTTAGTTAGCGAGAGAGCCGAACCAAAGCTTCATCGCAATTTGTCTTCTGGCTTGACCATATGTCGGTTGTTGTCCCCGGGTCGGTGTTTCTCTACCCCCTGTAAAATAAAATAATTCACCAGAGTAGCGTTTTACCCCAAACAAAAAGATAGGTACATAACTCTCGGTTAAATATAAACCTTGTGAAATTATATTTTATGGCTGTCTTGTCATTTTTTCAAATATTGTTTTCACAAAGGGAAAACGCCGAGTTGAGATTGGGAAAATTCTGTTCCTTTTCTACGTTTTCTTCAAATCGATAAATGTTACGAACGTAATATATTTTCTGGATTATTTGTATTATTTTGTTTTATATGGTATTCTTAGTACGAATAAGGTTTATAAAAAAAAATTTTGTTAGCTACCTACCACATAAATTTGAGGACGTATTTTTATAATTCTGATATTTTTATAATGATAAAATCGTAGAAAATATTTTTATAAATCTAAATCTCCATTATCTTTTGAGAAAACAGAATGAAATGATTTTTGTCTTGAGTTCGTTAGTTGAAGCTTTTTATCTCATCAATAATCCTCCTGTATTTGATCGTGTTTTAGAATTTATTGTTATTATATAATATACTAGCTGACCCGACGAACTTCGTACCGCCTCAGAATCAATAACTGTTGAATTAAATTAAGTATTTTTATTAAGTTAAAAATTACACAATGAAGCAATTATCGATGCCCAACTGTCCGTGTTTTGTTTTTGTCAGTATCAGAGATGGCGTTGTGTATGAATTTTTATTTTTTGTGATTTTCTAAATTTTCCACTTACTTACGGGAATTTTTGAAAGGAAGCGGGTACGGGTGCCACCGCCCCGGGAACCATTTATTGGATAACCAACACCTCTGCCATAGGTCACCCCAAGCGGTTCGCTACGTTTGGTGATTTAGCAAGGGTGACTTTTTTCCGGGTCTTGGCGGCGGATGCGTCTGCCCACCTGCTGCGTGGCGGACCGGATCGAGAGAGACTGGTTGAGGGAGGCCTTTTGACCTTTCCAGCCGGATTCTCACCACCAATGGGTCGAAAGAGTCTGGCTGGAAAGGTCAAGGTAAAAGGTCAATTCCGCTCAAGGCAATGGTCTTGCACCGCAGTTGGAGGGATGGATTCACTCCCGGATACAATGACCTCCAGATTCCTACCCACCCCTCATGCCTTTTTCCTTCCCACTTTTTTACTCAACAGAGGTGCATATGGTACCACCCAACGATTGTCAATGTCAATGTCTACGTTACTGATATTTTTAATGAATGATTGTCCGCCATTATCGGTATTTCTTCGACGATATATTGCATATCCTTCAACATGTGTGACCGTATCGTTGGTGAAATCTTTAATAAAACCCTTTGTACAATTTCCGTCTATCAAACAGTAATTGATTAGTAAAAAAATTAAAATTAGAGAAAAGAGGCCGGCTTCGTTCTCATCGGGTCAGAAGTGACACCGGTTTGAATTACTAATATCACTTTTAAAAAATAGGGGTTAATGGTAGAAGGGTGAAAATTTAGGGTTGCATGTATTTTTTAATGCCTCACCATAAAAAAAATAAAAATAAAAAATTGTCCAAAAAAAATAAAATAAAAATTTGGAGTGGAACACCCTTTACTTTTAGGGGTATGAAAAATAGATGTTGGTCGATTCTCAGACCTACCAGATAAGCACACAAAATTTCATCAAAATTGGTCGAGCCGTTTCGGAGGAGTATGATAACAAACACCGTGACACGAGAATTTTATATGTTAGATTATATTGGAATTTTTTAAATGTGTAAAATACAGGTGCATTCTCAAATATATATTTTATTTAGGCATATCAGAGAATTGTGCTTTACATGATGGTAAGTTGGAATTTAATAGATTCGTCCTAATTTTTTTTTAATTTATGGAAGATGTATATAGAAAAATGTTAAACATAAAAAAAATATAAATGTACATGATTTTCGCAGTCCTCACTAGGGAATCCTGTGCCAAAGGGGACGGTCCTTCGGATATATTTTCAGCGACTTCTGTGGTACAATTACACAGTTTGGGTAAGATTTTTTCGGAAAATTCTATGACGAGGTTTTTAATAAACGAGTAAGTTATTTTTCCGATAGTTTCTTAAGCTAATATTTGATGTGCTTAATGGTGTTATTTTTTGTTTTAATTTGTTTGATACCGTGAGGAAGTTTGTCATACAACTTAACTGTTGAAAATTCGAGCTTCTTGGTCCAAAGGTGGAATCAAACTTAGGTATTTTAATTGTACACTTTACTTTTTTTCATTATTGTCATGCTAATGTGTAATCAAGTCTATTAATTTCTTATTTTAAAACTATATATAACCATTTTTATCTTGAGCTGACACATTAGTTTACGCCTTATGATATGTCTTCATTTTATTACATGTTACATCACAACATGTGCATCAAAAACCTACGCCTCCCAGTAATAAGGTGGGTCCTAGTGGATTCTGCATTTTAATATTAAGGCGCCGCATCCGCGCTCGTAAAGACGAAGATGGAGAGATATGTAATTACGAATGTTAGAGGAGCACGCTAATATTTAAAGCGATAAAATCTATGAGAAAATTGTGAAAATGTTTAATAAAACATGACTCGTTTAAGATAGAGCAAAAATCTCGTGGAAGGCGTCGTACGCATCATTTAAAGAAATATTGTGAATTTTTTCACTACTATAACTTGTAAAATAACTGAAAAAAACGTGTTTTATAATAATTTTCGGAGAATACTTTTCGATTTTTTCCGTCGAGAGAATTTCATATAATTTGCGTTTCGGCATGAAAGGTGTCTAGATATTATCTTAAAAAATAACATATATTTTTTTTAAGAGCTTAAAAACTTAAAATTTTTAAGGAAGATATGTAAGAAATCGGTTGAAATTCGGGTAGCCGCGGCTTAGGCATTATAAATATAATACATTTAAAGGTTATTGAAGTATTCGGCCTTTTAAACCATACGAAAACTACAATAATGAAAAAAAATGTTCAAGCAATGAAAAAAGTTTTCTAAATGCTCCGCCCTAAAGGATTAAATGAATAAAAGTGATTACATTCGAAAAAAATAAAAGATTTACGGCATCGTAGTTGTTCATTTCAATAAAAGAGAGACATTTAAAATAGGCGGGGAAAATTTATTGGCTGCATTTCAAAGACTTCAAAAAGGTCTCCGTTCTTGCTAAAGTGTCCTATAAATAATAATGAATACTAGAAACAAATTGAATGAAGGTGTTCCTAATTAAATCAGGATACTCTGAATAACTCTAGTCCCTCTCTCGCTTCGGGCAATCAGTTGTGATTTGTTTTCAGAAACAAACGAGCCAAATTGCTTTAGCTTTAAAGTTTTCCTTTCAATGTTAAGGAAAGTTGATTGATGTTACAATATGAACAGTGAACACAATATTTGATGTTAACAAAACGTCAAAGACAAATATGTGATCTAGAGTGAATAATGTAACGGTGTAGAGCGTAGATATATGAATATAATCTTCATTTTACATGTAGGTACATAAACCTAATTGTTCTCCAAAAAAAGTGTTGATTATACATTGTCTATCAATTTAAACGCTAGAACTTTGAAAGGTTATATAGCCATGTTATTAACGTGACGTCTGTAAAATTTATTGTCAATTGTTTTGTAGTGAACGGCAAATTATCATAGAAGGTTACAGCGGTGAACATTTAACTTTATAATCAAAGTCACTGCTCCGTTCGAGAAACGGTAACATTTCGCCAAAATAATCATAGAGGCCCATTTATGGATGAATGGATATGCGAACAAGCAAAATTGTTGGATATAGGGCGATACTAATCAACAAGAAATACACCAACACTAAATGCATCACGAGAAAGTCACAGTTTGAGGAGGATTTTGGTCTGACGAATCATCGGTCCATACTTCTTCCAAAACGAATCTGGAATTGCCACAACCGTTAACGGCGAACGCTACAGATCGATGTAAAGCAACTTCTTGTGGCCTAAAATGGATGATATGTGTACCGGACGTAGATTTAAGATTATATTTAAGATTATAATATCGTTTAATTATAATGTAATTTATCTGTAATGTTTCGTAAATAATAAATATAATCGCGGGGTCAGGTGGTCGGCCTAAGACAAAAAACAAGGCCTGACCCCACCAACTGTGTACGTACCTACACACTACTTTAATCTCGATAAACCCTTTTCATTGCGCAAATTCCATCCGTGCGAAGTCGTTCCTATACAAACCTTCGCGCAGGTCCAATTTGCGCAAATATCTGTTATATATCTTTTGTTTATAAACGGGTTTTGCACAAATATAAAATCTGTGCAAAACCCTGTCTTCCATATACCTAATTTGTGCAAATTGATCATATTTAATTTGCACAAATTGGCTCTGAACAACCATGTAAATTTTATGCAAACTCATAAATAAACGAAGTATCGGGGGAGCGGTCAGAGTAAGGCGAGATTGGACGGTGTGGCGTTTTTGCTTCGTTGGGCAAGAGCAAAACGAACCGCAGTACCGTTTTAAGTCTCTAACGGCCAAAATTCCTAGAACTCATCTCATTTCGGAGAATTGAGATGAAAAAAGGGCCTAGTATGGGCAGACTCCCGGCTCAGAGCCCTTTAAATACGGCCGATATTGCGCTAGATCGGCAGAGCTGCAGATCTCAACATCACATCAGCATCTCGCCTTCTCTTCTGCCTTCTCCGATCGAATCTACTGGACAAGTTGGACCTTTTCTTGGCCCTGGCCGCACCGCTCACCAAGAAGACCTCGCATACATTTTCGAAAGGCCTTTATCAAGGCGCAGGTTACCCCTCTACTCCGCTCTACCTCCCTTCTTCCCTCGCCATTTATCCCTTTCCCCACATTTCTCCCCATTTTTCCCTCACCTTTACCCCACTTTTCCCTTCTCTCTCACTTTTTCTCCCTTTCTCCCTTTCTCCCCAGGCGTCGAAACGGCCAGACGGCAACTTCCCACTACATCATCTGTGCGGGTGGCGACTACAGTGCCACGTCTCGTACAATATGAATACCGACAACATGTGGTTCCATCAGGACGGTGCAACGTGCCACACAGCACATGCCACGATGGACATTCTGCACGGGCGATTTGAGGGCATGGTTAACTCGCGCGGCGGCGACGTGAACTGGAAACCGAGATCATGCGATTTAACGCCTTTAGACTTTTTTCTTTGGGGCTATCTTAAATCGCAGGCCAATGCGAATAAACCGTAAACAATTGACGTCCTCAAAATCAATATAACAAATGCCATCCCGCAAATTTAGACATATTTATGTGACAAAGTCATCGAATGGACTTCCCGAATTCGTGTCACCAAGCAAAGCCATTTGAAAGATATTATATTCCACACGTAATGCCATAAAACATCATTTCAGTTAAAAAAAATCGGTGGATAACTCTCACACAACTTGTTTTATTTACGTTTTAAAATCGAGCGTCCTTATTGAAAGACCCTGTATTTCAGGTAAGCCGATTAATTTATTAATTAAATTGGTTGACGAAGCACATTAACCGGACAATGATTGCGATTATTAATTTCTGCAATAAACATATTTAAATCCTTTGGAATTGCTTAATGTAATCCAACAATAATAATTGTGAGATGATTAATTAATGGTTCAGGAAATCAGATTTTGTTTTAAGGTCTGTCCCTGGGTGGTTTAACACATTATGTCCATTTAGATACCAGGAGCATTTTACAGAAAAGCGAGAAATTATTATTTGAACAAATTACATGTTTAATTTTACTTGGCTAAAAGTGAAAATTTCGCAGAGGTATATACAAAGGGCATAAACGTTACATAATATATTATCTTTTATACGCCGGAATTTTTGCGCTTTGCGACATTAAATAAAATTATATTTCATCGCTATATGGTTAAAGGTTGCAAACTAATTACGCAATGAAATATTTCACATAAATACAAAATTGTTTTAATTTTTCAATTTTCATTGTAAAATTACAACTTTCGTAGATTAAAAAAGGTAAGCGATTTTGTTTAAGGTCCAATGAATGTTTGTAAGTAGATTCAAAATTAGGTCACTCGTTCTTCGTACGGACATTCCTCTCTTTTGACCCGGCTTATGAGATTTATTAATTATTTATGTCTGTGAAACTTCCCGCGACTCAGGTACGGCTTACTCTGTTTATGTTCTCATTCTGTATATCCACATAAATAAACGTCTGTTTAATTAAACATAATGCAACAAACAATGGAGACGTTTAAGTCTCTCGAAAATAATAAAACTTAATGCTGATTTGGCGATTACAGTATTTATTTCACAACACGACTCAGAAACAATTTTCCGCTAACTTTGGTGGAATTAGGAGATTTAAAAATATTGTCACTTTATTCTTAACCGAAATGTCTGTCTTTCTTAAAAAAAACAAATAATACTGTAATATTATTATTAATTATACTAATAATACACAATGTTTACAAGTTGATAAAGATTTTTGACTGTTGTAAAGTTGAACTGACCATTAGACAGCACACTAATCACATAAAATACAAAACAGATACCAAGTTTTGGATCACTACCAAAGACAGATCATATATCAACAATATTTTTAGAACCTCCTAATGCATGCTAACCCATTGATACGATGCTGATTGTCCTTGTACTTTTAATCTAAATGTAAATAACATTGTTGTTGTTATCCTTTATACACTATTTTTAAACTATTTATGTTAAAATGCGCATCAAAGAATATAATAAATATATCTAGTACGGTTTTGGGCTGATTTATTTAATTGTAGAATTCAATTTTACGTGATTTTGGAGGATTTTCTGTATTAAAGTAGAATGGGGGTAATCAAAATAGTCACCCAATTGGGTAACTTTGTGAGACGGGTAGAATTAGGGGCTGAAGTAAGGGATTACTTCAAGTAGAAAGGATGAATGGGAAAATCTTGTTCCACCTACGGGCCCTTTTGCAAAAGGACGAGTTCTTGTACTGACGACATCAACTACTGTTAACAAATATTCTTCTATTATCCGGCGAGTTTCTCTTCGGTGTACTGGTTAGTTCCATGCGACTAATGCTGCACTATGCAATATAATAGCATATACACATTTTCACTCGATGTGTCTCATTTTATGATAACATTAAAATTACTGTCTCTTTAAAAAAAAAAAAAGACAAACATTCCCGGGTTACGAATAACCCAACAATGTTTGAAAATCTCCTACTACCATCACAGGACTTAGCCAGCCGAGGAATCGAACACGCGACGCTCGGGTGAGACCCAAGCGCTATGCCCACTCAACCACCGACTAGTCGTATTTGCTGAGTTGGTTAAAAGATCACTAATCATCTTCTTTCCTAGTTTTAGGCGTAGGCATCTGATTTTTATTTGCTTTAATAAAAATTATCTTTAACGGTCAATTGAAGGCATCCTGACATGAAAAATGAAACAGAAAAAATCTTTTACACATTCTACCAATTTGGAAGGTGGGTATGGGTACCGTCGCCCCGGAAATCATTTATTGGATAACCAACATCCGTGCCATAAGTCACCCCAAGTGGTTCACTACGTTTTGTGACTTTGACTTTTCCCCCGGGTTCATGGGCTGAGATTTGTCTAGGTCTTGGGAGCGGATGCGTCTATCCACCTGGCGAGCCGAATTGGGAAAGACTGGTTGAGGGGGATATTTTGATCTATCCAGCCGGGCTCTTTCGGAACATCGCCTTGCACCGTAATGGCAGGAATGGATTCATACGTCCATGGACACCCTGACCCCCAAATTCCTATCCACCAACCCACCCCTGATAAGTTTTCGTTTTCAGAATTTCCTCTCCTTCCTTTCCCTTAAATATCCTCCACACAGCATTGTCAAAGTTGACATAGGCTCCAAGGGAAATTGTTTTCCTCTGGGCCTTCTGCGTGGAGCTAATATAAAAAAAAAATAAGAAGAAAATTTATTAATTTTAAGTAAAATTGTATTAATACTAATTCTAATTGGTAACAAAAGTTATCACAAACAAAATATATATTTTCTCGAAGCAATCTCGGCAAAACACAGAGGTTTCTATTATTCTCAATATTCGAAACGGAAAAGAATAAGCATTTCTAACAATTCGTCAAAAACGTTAGGCAGGCACATTCATATCGTCAGATCTGTATATCACATTTACATCGTCATTTAATGAATTTACAACACACAGAGCAAAAATAAAGTAAATTAATTCTATTCGATTGGACCCAATTGCAACGGCAATCTAAAATGCAAACAAATAATCATATATTCTGGAATCAATACAGCAAATCGTAAAATTGTGATGTGAATTAAGTGCTATGAACAAATTCTGCAAACCGCGACAAGCAATAAAACACACCATGTATTTGAATATGCCCAGCGTTTTATGAAACGCCCGGTGTATTGAATTCGCCCATCAACTATGCATACCGTGGCATAAAGGAGCCAATAAATGAATGTGACTTTGAATTTCCTATTGAAATTGAACAGCAAAGTATTTGATTGGAATTTTTCAGATCATGCTTGATTGGAAACGAAAAAGAAAAAAACGGTTGATTTGACATTTATATTTGATCCATAACCTAAGAACCGACGACGTGCCGTTTAGTCAGAGAAGTACCGACGTGACGTCTGCTACAGCACCATATTTTATATATAGTTTTAATATAAATCATATAGTTTTAATATAAAATTTTACTTTAATTTTCCAAAAACATTGCTCCTAAATATTGTTTTTTTTTGTATCCATAATTTTTCACATAAAATGAAATTTAAAGATTTACACATTTATTTGTAAGCATTAAAATCACAGACGTCAGTTTTTAGGAAAAAATTGACTTTTACCTTAATCTTGATATATTTTTATTGAACTGTTTTGTTTCTCAAACAAAAATCTCAAAGTTATACTAGGCAAACAATGGAAATAAAGAAAATATAAATAATCTGCAGTTTTATGAAAAAACTACAAAGCAACAAGTTGTAAGAACTATCAAATATTACAAACAGTCTTTGCACACACGCTTGCTTCATTGAATGCACACATGTTTCGTGCAAGTGTCATGTTTGTAAGTAGTCTTGCGTTTTAATTTTGAGGGATAGTTGGTTATGTTCCATTTCATTTTCTTCCCTTACATTATTCGGTGCATTTGGCCCACGAAAAATTTCATAAGTACCGACGATTGGTCTGTCAGACCACCCTCGTTCTCATAACAGCCATAACTCAACAAAATCGCACGCGCCGAAACTCGAGGGGTAGATAGAAGCGTAGGGTACTACGTAGGTAACTACTACACTAGCATATGTAGGTAACTAAACTTTTCGAATGCCCGAAGTGTCTGTCAGACCACATGTCGGTAATTAAAGGTTAACGTTCAAAGTTGTACTGGTAAAATAATATTGTAAAACTGTGCATGAGAAATAAATTTGAAGAATATCAATAGTTATAAATCCTCTACCAAAGCAAATTCAAATGACAAATAAAATATCACTTCATAGAAAAGAATTAAAATTGTGGCTGAATGATGCAGTTGTTGAAACACTTTTCCTATAAACTCTGTGTAAACCTTCGTGTATCACTTTTCAATACAATTCTACTGCAACTTCAAGCTAACTTTATTTACCTACTAGAAACTAGGTTGAAAAATCAAGAAACTTTTATATTACACTTTTTTGTTTTCATAGAAACCTATTTTTATAACGTTTTTTTATACTTATACTTGCTGATTTAATTTATCATTTATGTTTATATTAACCACACACAGGCTGTGCCTTAGTAGGTTCCCATTACCCACTGTTATCTTATCGTTATATATTTACTTTTTACTTACTTTTACAATATCTGTATCTTAGGTTTGCATCTTACTGTATTTAGAAATCATGTATAAAATATTAAAATAATAATTATTGTATTATCTGTAGAAATAGTGGAAAAAAAGAAAAAGATCGTAAAATATTACCCTGTAGCGCGCCGTTTTACGCTTGCCACTACACCATCTCTTTCCCCCGTACAGCGCCATCCTGCTCACCCAAAACTAGGCGAACCAGGCTGCGCAGACGCCTTCTGCGCATTTCCTACTCTCGAGTCGCTACATAAACCACGCCCCGCAACAAGGAATGGCCTATATAAAGAGCTGCGAGCCCTAAATTAAACCAGTTCGTCTGTAGCTCGCTCTTGACTAGTACGCTCTCTTAGTTGCGCTTCGTCCTATGGTACGACCCTCTAAGCAGAACCACAGTCAGTTTTGTTTTTCCCAAAGACTAAACAGCAAGGTTCCCTTCGATCCCTTGCTCAGTTAATTATTATTATTGTGAATTGATACATTGTGACTATTTTTACTATATGTGATCTGTGAACTTACTTTAAATACATAAATAACATTTTACCAACAATTGTGTTATAACCCTTTATTATTATATGTATATTATGATAAGATAAAGGCACTTTCAGAATCTATTGAATTACATTATATTATTATGTTTTTTGACCACATCTGAATAGTCAAGCACTTTTCAACATTTCGGTTTCTCTTCTCCTGCCTACCCCCAATCCCTCCCCATCTATTACCTACGCCTCCTCACCCCTCCATACCAATATTTTTCAAATGGGAATGGCTACTTCATTCAGTGGCTATGGCTACGTAATGAAATGTATGAAATTCACGCGATAACATAAAAAATTACAAAATATTTCATAAGGGAGTAAAAATAGTAGTCCGCACAAGTATTATACGAGTACAGAATTTGCGAATTATTGAACCATTTCCAGAGTGATAATCTGAAGTTTGGTTAGCCGATGGTAAAAATAACTTGAATGGCGTTAATTTATAATACGTTCCCACGCATGATAATATATCGTATCACGCCCGTAATTAGCACAGCTTGGTTATTTCCGAATCAAACCCTTCTGCTATTGAAAGCGGACGATTATAAATATATGTTATAGAGATGGTTGATACATGAAATGGGTCATCACTGCGCCGATGTGTAACGGTTCTTTATCCAATTACTTTTAGAAACGGTTCCTTAATAAGCAAAAATAATGGGGTAAAGAGGTGGCTAAAGAAATTCCGAGAAAAAGAAACAAGATTCCTCTGGAAACCGTTTACAAATAGCTCTTTTACAAATTTAATCTAGCCTATTTTAACAAATTTTCAATTTTTTTAAGTGAAACTACTATAGCACGGCTGTGATTTTAGATTTCAGATGAAACGGAAATGACTGATTACTACACCTGGGACGCATCAACTGCGCTCATCGGCCGCTTTGATAATGATGTCACTTTTAAAGGCTCCTATCGGCTGAGATATGAAACGGAAATTACGGGAGATCTGCGCTCAATGGTCGCTTTGATTATGACCTCACTTGTCAAGTATTGGTTGATATTATTTTGGTAAAGTTTCGCTACTACCGCGTGTAAAGTGCACTCAAATATTTTTTTTTCATTTTTGTCACTTATATTATTCCAAAAGGAATCATTGTGATATATTATCAAATGTTTCAGGGGAAGCAAACAAACGGGTCCCATGTAACCGCGGCAGGATCTTATATCTACTAGTAACACAATTATTAATAAATGTTCTTGGCGACCTTGGAAAGAATAACAAACATTTTATCCTTGCTTTTATAAAAGTGGACGGATGAAGTATGAGAACAAAAAAGAATTTTATTGAAATTTTCTTTATGAAGCTACGTTTTTAGAGTTTGAATAAAAATAAATTGCCTGGCGGTAAAAATCGTTAATGGATATTTTGATTGGGCAGTCGAAATCATTGACCAACTACAATAGCAGTGAGTGAAATCATGACTACACCTACAAATGCACTGCAATGTTTGGATATAGAGCTAGGTTTTAGAAGTTTTTAACGCATTTTGTTACTTTTTTCGTTATTTGTTTTTGGGGTGTTATGCCGTGTTGCGCCACCTCCTTCTTTAGCCAACTTTTCGGTAGATGTGTAATTTTTAGTGGTGAAGTTTCACCACTAAAAATTACACGTCTACCGGATCGGCCCTGATGATGGACACTGCAAAGTTGTCCGAAACATTGGCTAAAGAAGGAGGTAGCGCAACACGGCATATGTAAGATGAACGTGATTTTAACGCCACCTCACATGGGTTAGGGTAGAGCAAAATGTCCACTCTATGCGAGCTATGCCTGTGGAATCTTGATTTAGTATGTTTTCCCAATGATGTTAAAGTATGTAACGTCTTTGTGTTTTCCGGAATCAAAAATAGCTAAGGTATTCCCATATGGATACTTACGATAAATTGACGGTCTTGGCTGGATGATCCCTCGTGGTTGATTTTTGAACCACAGGCAGTAACAAAATGAACTTATCCCGATTTAGACTTGATAACAGCGGTATTTTCAGGTTTTGAGTCGATTTTATTGCTACGTTAAAATACGATACGAAGACAAAAGCGTTAGATTATGTACTGTCAAAACACTTTTCAGCTCCTTGGTAACGGATGTCAGCGAGTAGTTACCGAATAGTGTCAGTACCCAATATGCGAATTCTAATAATTTAAATTGCCTTGCCATATGAAAACGGAACAAACTTATCGAGACCCAATACAGAATTACAATAGCATAACACCTCAAAAACAAATAACGAAAATACTTTTGGCCGTGAAAATCTTAAAACTCGAAATAAAAATTCGAAAGCAAAAAAGTTGGTATCTTGGAAGCCTGCCAATTGTTTCAAATATAATTTTCAATATTATATTTGGTTTTCAGATATTTACCCGTCATCTAGGGGTTAATTTTTCTCCACGATTTGTTAACATATCCGAATTTCGTCACATTCTGGTAAACATAAAATTATAAAATTAACTTTTTTTAATTAAATGAAGACAATATAAGCGAAACTCAATCGAAAATCTGGAAACAGAAAAATCAGAAAAAGATATTGACACCTCTGGGACTTGAACCCAGGACCTCTTGCTTTCCGGGCAAATGCGCTAACCACTGCGCCACGGTGCCGATATCAAATTCGGTCATTTTTAACTGTATCATACTTCGACTTAGGCCCACCCACATTATCTTCATTTTCTTAACGCATATATTATTGGCAACTATCTTTATGTATGATTGCAAGATTCAAACCCGAACTAAATGCTCTCTAGATAGTGTCTGGATAAATCTTTATGCATTTTATTTTCATATGCGACATCTATTGACTTTTCTGCAAGTCTAGGATGAATATTTTATTTTTATTTTAACTTTATGTGTAAAACCTCAAATTGCAATATTTAATTAAATGAGGATAAAGATTTATCCAGACACTATCTAGAGATCAATAATATAAGAAAATGAAGATAATGTGGGTGGGCCTTAGTCGAAGTATGATACAGTTAAAAATGACCGAATTTGATATCGGCACCGTGGCGCAGTGGTTAGCGCGTTTGCCCGGAAAGCAAGAGGTCCTGGGTTCAAGTCCCAGAGGTGTCAATATCTTGTTCTGATTTTTCTGTTTCCAGATTTTAGATTGAGTTTCGCTTATATTGTCTTCATTTAATTAAATATTGCAATTTGAGGTTTTACTCACAAAGTTAAAATAAAAATAAAAATTAAACTTTTTTGTTTGTCCCCCTTTTCTCCTCCTTTACTATTTCACATTAAATATCACTCCGCAGTAATTTCCTTTTTTTTCAGAATAAATCTTCGAAGGTTACTTTTCTTATCGCTTTGCCATGGAACTCGTCATTTTACCATTACTTAATAAAACAGCTCCCATTGGGACCAAAGTTTGGTTGCTTAAATGTGATTTCTTTGCTCGATATCACCCCGTAAGATTGACTGTAGTAATTCACTTTATAAATGACCATATTAAAATAAACCTATTTTCTGTAGAACATTAAGGTCTCGCGAGAGAATGAATTATCAAACCAAAATGAGATTTTTTTGGCAAACATGAAATACTGCTGATAAAACTAAAAAAACAAAGTGCTATTTTTAGAAAAGATCCTTTCAGATATCGGCAGATATAAATCTTGAAAATAATATGAAAACCTTTTTTTGCTATTTTCTTGGCGTGATGAATACGTCTAAGCAATTGATTTATTCTATTCATTTTTATTTTACGAGTCATTTGTATATAATGTCAAAAATTATTCAACATAGCTAGCTCAATGAACTAACTAAATCTATTTATTACAAACGATTTAAATTTTTTTTCCCAGACATTCAAATATAACAATTCAAAAAGTCAAACAAATTCCACATAGACAGAATGAGAAAACTGATCTATATATTTTTTAGACTTAGAAATACTGTAACATTAAAAATTCTAAAAGATATTTACTCACTCTGTACTACAATATGGAATCATAGCTTGGGGGGGGGTGGGGGGGTGCATATAAATCATCCCTACTTCACAATTAAAAAAATATTAATAATAACATTGTCATCAAATGTTGTATCAGTTGAAAGATTTCCGTTAAATGCCGATTCTAGGTCCGTTTCAGCTTTTGAACAAATTATGATCACCAGAAGAGAACAACTGTTACTTGTCAGGCTTGTCAGTTTATTACAATTTGATAGATAGCTGAAATGTTCCCAGAATCGGCGTTTAATGGGGACCTTATGACAACGTTATAAATTAATTTAATTGAAACAATTGGGCCTTATGTGATTAAAATTTATTCCGTTTTAGTATCATTTTTCATAAGTTGATCGTCACTAATATATTTAATTTTTCATAATATTAATAAGATCACGTAGCCATAACGACGTTTAGATATTTCATTCCAAGTTTTTAGTGCTATTCATTAGTAAAATTATGCTTAGACATTCGGTTACTTTTGATTTGTACAAAGTATGACACGATGTATGAATGTGATTGAAGCAAGCAGTATGACGGAGTTGTTCGGCGGTCCTTCTTCTCTGACTAACCCTGCGATGAAAGTATCTGATCTGGTATTATAATCTATCGCAATGACTGCACTAGTTAATACGGACGTGTATTATACGAGAAGATGTATGAATTTGATTGAAGCAAGGAGTGTGCACTAAATATTTATTGCTTGTTTTAGTTATGTATCAAAATGTAGTATACTATATATGAACCCACAATGAGTTTCTTATCTATTGGGAATGTAATAACAAAGTAAATGCAAAAACCATATTCACTTTTTAATTACAGTCGTCACCGACACTTTTTTTTACATTAACTCCACACAGGAGGCCTGAGGAAAATAATTTCCCTCAGGGCCTATGTCATCTTTGAAGATGCTGTGTGGAGGGTCTTTTTGAGGAAAGAAAGGAGTGAACATGGGTCTTGAAGAGACCCATGTTGTAGGAGGGAGGAAACACAGAGGCCGGCAAATCGTTCCACAGCCTGGTCACTGAAACAGGATAAGCTTTGTAGCTTTGGTGGTCACGCGATCGAATCCTGGCGTGGGCAAATACATTTTATTTTAATTACTTTGTGTTATTTCACAATTAATTAATTAAAAATAATTTGTCTATTTTGAGGCACGTTCCTGAGTGGAAGATTTTCTCAGTTTCGCCCTGATGTAAGACCACCATTCAGAATTAAAGCGTTGCTTGAAATGGCTTTAACCGTATATCACATCTGGATAGCCACGTACTTTCCCACCTTTCTCTTCCAAAGCTCCTTCCCCACCCCACTACCTTCAGCCTCCCCCAATTGGGAATGCCATAGTCTCACTGGCTTCAGACGGGAGCAGCTGGAACTCTTGTGAGGTATTCACATAAAAAAAAATTAAAACAAAAAAAAAAAATGATTTAGCGCAAAAAACCGTGTCGGTGACTTAAACAATAAAGGGTTGGTAGATGATTTTTCACTATGAAGTAGCCGTCACGACTGTAACGATATAGGTTTTGTGAATACGACACACAACATCAGTTTAAAAGACGTTTTCACGTTAAACTAAACCCTCACCTTTTCAAATAGTTTATTTACTTCATTCTTTCTTGAAACCACGAATAAGAATTACGAAAATCATTTCTGGCCCCAAGGACATTTTCCATTCCGGCCTACATAGTTACAAGACATTATGTCCATTATACACGGCCACCGTATGCACGCTAGTTCCAGAGAGGCAGTGTTCAGTGTTCGTCGCCTTGGAGGAATCGATCGCTCCTACCTTTAATAAATTACACTTTAGGTTTTACGACACGATACAGTAGTTATGTCGGTGACTGTTTATCGACCAAACTCGGCGACCGCGAGGTCGGGTTAAACACGGGCCACCCTACAACACATACACAATGGCTGAGTAGCAGAATATAAAATAGCCAAATACCACAATGATTTATTGTGCACCATGTGCGGTGGAATTTTTAATAAATAAATGCGATTATTCATATCTACCCTTAACAATGGAATTTTATTTTTTAACATTCGTCAATTTCATTATTTCCGATGAAAACTTTAGTAATAATAGTTCTCTGTACCCGATTTTAAAGTTTTAAGAGGAAACCCGGTCGTCGAGAAATTTGAACAATAAGTATTTTACCAAACTGTTGCGCTTACCGTCGCTCTTGTACTCCTAATACCGAACGAAAGGGACAACTGCACCTCTGATAATATCTATAACCTCTGCACAGGCTGAAAATATCTAAATAAATTCATCGAAATAAAGTTTTTTATTACCTATTTTTCTTCTGCAAAACTAGATCGATTTTTAAGATTTTTTTACTGACTGTATAAGAAGAATATACTTAATTAAATGTAGACAAAATTAGCAATACTCAATCGAAAATCTGGAAACAAAAATCAGAAAAACATATTGGCACATTGGGACTCGAACCCGGGACCTTCGGCTTTGCGGGCCACGACTTTACGAACTGAGTTAAGGTGCCCCTATCTGAATCGGTCATTTTTAAGTGTATAATACTGCGACTAAGAACTACTAATATTATCTTCATTTTCTTAACGCATAGATAGCAGCCAATAAAATATTGAAGGGTTCTTACTCTTATAAGAAGTAACTTATCAAAAAATAAAAACGTACCTATTTTAGTGGTCGACATCTATATTTTAGTAAAAAATATTTGCAGTAGTGTGAAAATCAAGAGTGTGTTTCGATAAAACGCCGCCCGATTTCCTTTTAATCTCACCTCGTACCATTAAATTGGTTTGAGTTGATTTGATATAGGTATCATTAGGTTAGGTTTGTTTCGTAGAACTCAAATATTTTTTTGTTATTTGTTTTTAGGATGTTATGCCGTGTTGCGCTACCTCCTCCTTTAGCCAACGTTTCGGACAGCGTTACAGTGTGTGATGGCAGATGTGTGATGGTGGACACTGTAACGTGTCCGAAACGTTGGCTAAATGAGGAGGTAGCCCAAAACGGCATAACACCCCAAAAACAAATAACAAAAATACTTTTGGCCGTGAAAATCTAAAATCATATCATGTAAATATGATTACATATTATGTATTAACATTATTTTAATGTGTGCCCCTTAGAAACAACAGAAAAAAAACAAGAAATTTCGTTAACCTAATTAGCACCCTGTAAGTCACCATGTTTCCTTGTTATATTGACTTCTCCCACCCTTTTCCTCTCCCAAACCCCAAATCAACCCTCCCACTACCCTCACCTTCATAATAATATGTAATCATTTCTAAACATGCCCAATTTTTAAGTTTGTTTGAATGACACGAATAAGTCAAAACCGTTAGCAAATAAATAAAATTAGGAAACAGATTTACATTGTGAATAAAACTCATAAAGACAAAATGAAATAATATATGTAATATAAGCCTATGCATAAACACGTATTTATGTACATATATATTTTCCTGGAACTGTTTATTAATAACAGAAGAAATATTGTAAATGTAAGTACCTTCCATCGGATCCCTTCGATTCCAATCTGTTGCCAGCCGAAATATACGAGCCTGGCGTGGAATATTTTCATACATTTATTAAAATAATGTTTTCAATTTGTTTCTGCGAGGGACCCCGAAATCTTTTCTCGTTTTGTAAAATTATCGTTTCGTCGTAACCGCTTTGGTTTTTACACTCAGAAATAAGTATTCTCATAAACATGCGAAACACTGATAGAAATAGCTTTATTTGGCCATTCTCTATCTTGGAAAAGCTGCTTTCATTTATTTGGAAAAAAGTTTTGATTAAAGTTTCAAAGGTAAACGGAAAACATAATTAAGAACTGAAATTAGCAATTAAATAATTTAATTAAAACTTTTGAGGCGACCTAGATGTATTTTTACTACCGACATCAATGTTTTATTCGTGGTGAAATGAAATGATCATTAAAGTGTTAATGTTCTTGTATTTAAATTTATTAACATTTGAGTTCGATATGATTTTAGATTTTCACGGCCAAAAGTATTTTTGTTATTTGTTTTTGGGGTGTTATGCCGTGTTGGGCTACCTCCTCCTTTAGCCAACGTTTCGGACACGTTACAGTGTCCACCATCACACATCTGCCATCACGCACTGTAACGCTGTCCGAAACGTTGGCTAAAGGAGGAGGTAGCGCAACACGGCAGAAAGAAAGAATAAAATAAAAATGAAATAACCAATTAAAATTTTCCGTTGGCGTCATGTATCTTTTCTCGGAAGATTTTTCAATGTGGATGAGTATTTCAGGCTGATAATTATTGCTTATAATAATTGTTAACCAATTAAAACATAAAATAGCCGTGGATTGTTTAGCATAGTTGTTGAAATTATAAAAGTAATAAATAAAAATATATTTACAAGCAGATGATTAAAATATAAGGTGGTAACTGGTGTTTGCATTTCATATTATAGTCCTACGTACACATTTTGCATAATGAGAACTAGAAAGAGAACAGAAACAATAAAGTAAAATAAAATAAACAATTAATGCTTGATTATTACGGTAGTTTGCTAAGCATAGTTATTAAAATAACAATAAAATAATAGGTATATATATATAATTATAACTGGTGTTTACATTGCATATTATAAGCATACACACATATTTTGTATAAATATGAATAAACAAGAGAAGAGGTAGAGTAAAATAAAATGTGCAATTAAAACATAAGAATGACAGCTGTTTTCTAATTTAAAAGCAATAGGTAGGTACATATAGATAGGCAGATACACATAATAATAAAGATTAGAAGATAAGGGTATCTTTTACTTAGTTAATTTTTTGTTGGAATTTTTGTTGTTGTTTTTGGTTTGTGTTTGATTTTATTTTTTGTGTAGTAAAAGTTCACTCTCCTTTCTCCCTAATTGTTGAAACCAAGTAGTGGTCAATTTACGAAGAACACCTGTGCTTTCCTTTTCCCAAACATCAGGCATGACGTTGTATAGTTTTGGACCTAAGAAAGTGAAGTGTCTTTGAGCGAGAGATGGTTTGGTTGTGAGTGTTACAATTGGATTTCTCCGTGAGTGTAGGGTGTTGTGAGAGTGGTTAATAAATGGGTAGAGGTGGCGTTGTTTATGGGTGTTTAAAATTATTTTTCTCATGTACAGTTGTCTAACAGCCAGAACTTGTAAGTCTTCAAATAGTGCATCACTGTGATATCTAAATGTTTTTTTGAGGATTACCCTTAGTAGTGATTTTTGAGCTTTTGCTAGTTTGTCCAAAACAGTTTTTACACATCCACCCCAACCAAAGGATGCAAAGTCAAGAAGTGACCCGCACATAGCATCATAGATAAGTTTCAATTCTTTTTTACGTAAGATATTTTTGATTGTCATAAACATGTACGTGAGCTTTCTTACCTTTGTGGTGACTAGATCCACGTGACCTTTCCATCTAAGATATTTTTCGAATACAACACCAAGGTATTTTATATTGCCTACGCATTCTAATTTATAGCAAGTACAGGTAGTTGAGTCAGTGCATTTATGTAAAAAAAAATTAAATCGTAAAAATTTAGTTTTTTTCCGAATTGAGTGTTAACAGATTACTGTCTAACCAAAGTTTTAGCTGTTTTATTCCATCTTCTGCTTTGCAGTGTACATCGTGCCATGTTCTTCCTTCAAATATTAAGACAGTATCATCTGCAAATGTTATAATGTGATTGGAAAAATTGCTGTTACACAGATCATATATAAATACTGAAAAAAATAGGTCCTAAGGTACTTCCTTGGGGTACACCAAATTCTACAAGGACCGGATCACTAATAGTATCATTAATTTTAAACTTTTTGGTATCTGTTAGCCAAGTAACTACCCATCCATTTGTGTAGCTGTCCCTGAATACCTTAAGCCTTTAGTTTTTTTTTAAGTATTTTATACGAGATGGTATCAAAAGCTTTGGCCATATCTAAGAAGAGAGCAATAGATTTATTTCCCCGGTCAATATTATTGGAAATAATATCCACCAGTTTAGCAATTGCATTTTTTGTTCCTATACCTGGTCGAAAGCCGAACTGGTTGTAAGATAAGATTTTATGAGGTTCTAGGTAGAGGGTGAGACGATTTTTTACAATTTTCTCAATAATTCTTCAGAATGAGTTGAGCAGAGATATTGGCCGATAATTATGTATATCCAGTTTGATTCTATTTTTGTGAAAGAATATAACAACTGATTGTTTTAGGTGGTTTGGGAATGTGCCTGTCTTGAAACTAAGATTACAAATGTATGCAATAGGATTCGCTATGAGTGGTTTCAATACTTTCGAGGAATTTTCAAGGAAATTTCGTCTGGCCCACAGGCATTAGATGACTTAAGCTCATCTATCATTTTTATGACTTCTTTAGTCGTTGTTTGAATCTCGTCTGTTTTAAGATTAAGAATAGTTGTAGGTATGTTGACTAGTTCAGATTCAGTTTTCTTGCATTTTTCAAGGATTTTATTTGCGAGAGAGGCTCTTACTGTAGTGAAATAGTGATTAGCAAAATTAGCCATCAATTGGGGATTAGTAGTACTTGTATTTTTAATATCCAATGATTGTATGAAAGACGATTTGCTGTTTTTTGTTTGTTTTGCGGAAATGTTTTGGAGTTATGGAGTTTTCGTATATATATTTTTTGAAGAAATTTTCTTTAGTGAAATAAATTAGTTTTTTACATAAGTTTCTGTACTTCTTATATTGTTCTTGAACTAGAATATTATCTGTTTGTCTTTTAGCATTTTTGTGAAGTTGATAACGTCTGTGGATGGGTTTGATTAGACCAGGGGTGATCCATGGCATGAGTTTAAATTGTTTGTTCGGTATAATTTTGTTATAGATATATAGTATTATATTTTTGTGATAAATTGCTGCATATGTGCGTTACATTCATCATATTCTAAAGTCCGTATCTCGTTCTTAATTTGAATTTATTAGAAACTAGCAGACTTGGCCACACATGGCTGTGGCTTACCCAATCTTTATAACAAACGCCATCTGTTAATTTGCCTACATAACAAGTTCACACGCTCGCTTGCCAGGTGCCCGCTGCCTGCTGCCTGAATTGATTTTTTTAATTTCTCGACTTTTCTCTACTATAATATGCATGTATTATACATATAAACGTTCATCTTGAATCACTATATCTATTGTTGAAAACCACATGAAAATCTGTTGCGTAGTGTAAAAGATCCAAGCGCACATACAGCGGGAGCGACATCACTTTATACTATGTAATAAAAATAATTAAATAAAGATGTCAAGAACGCCAGTGAATGAAGCGGATGTCGAAACCGGTAGCAAATAAATAAACTAATTAACCAATGTACATTGTTTATAATGCTCTTCAAAACAAAATGTCTAGAAATTGTTACATAGTTAAAGTCCAAGAAATACAATTTTTTTATTATTTATTTTCACGGTTGTACATACCGACATAAACAAATATTTCATAGAACAATTTCAGGTTATTGTACAAATGATTAAAAGTTTTAAAGTTGTGTGTTCTGTGACCTTTTGATCATGCTTTTTTTTAACATTAACTCCACACGAGAGGCCCTGAGTAAAATAATTTTTCTCAGGGCCTATGTCATCTGAGATGCTTTGTGGAGGGTTTTTTTGAGGAGAGGAAGGATTTTTTTTATTGTATTTATTTATAAGTACATGTTACATGATTAATTCATTTACTTGTGAAGATACATTAGGTCACCATACTAGGCAGCTGCCTGTATCATGGTGACCAACGGAGGATAGTTATTTTGAAATGAAGTCTAGTAAGTGTAAACATATTTAAGTAAAATTATAAAAAAATTACAAAAATTTGTAGATATGTTTCCAATAACTCACAAATTGCCAAAGTTGCCTGGAAAATAAACACAAATAAATAATGAACATTAATCTTGAAGAGACATATGTTGTAAGAAGGAGGAAATACAGAGGCCGGCAATTCGTTACACATCCGAGCTGTTGAACCCAAGAACGAGTCGAAGAAGCGACCCTCATACGACAAATGTCAACCGTGTACATATATTGGGCGCGGGTTTGGCGTGTTTCCTAATTATGCACCGGCGCCGAGGGAATCAATGACGGTAGTTCCTCGGAGCATCTTCCATTGAAATACCGGTAAAATAAGGATAAGGACGTCAGTGCTCTAAAGATTGCAATCCACTTGTTAAAGCAGGAGCATCCATCAAACGGACCACCCGTTTCCCCGCACAAAGTTAAGGGTTTTTTAGGTGTTTTGGGACTCGAGACCAGAGGTGGCTACCAAATTCAACCATGGGGCGTACTTGAGATATGTACATGGTTAGCAGTTGTGTACTATTAAAGTATCATCGGATCCTGTACAACACGCCCAATTTTTGAGAGATAAACTTAACTATGGCTTCAATGGAGCCCCCATACCTGAGCTGGTCACCTAGAGTTACAGCAAGCATATTAAGCATAATGGAGGAACTGTTCCGAATATTGCTATCGTTGAAAGAGACTAGATTTTCATTTCGATACCTTTTAGACCTAATCAGATATGGTTGGGTCTTTGATACTTTAAATTTATACCCCAAGAGAAAACACTCTCGAGGTAACCGTCAATTCTTTGCTTTAAAGCCCTAGGAGCCGTTGGAGTTTGTGCGTCGTTTGGGGGTTTATAAAATCTGGGGCTGTCATGGACTGTACTTCCATCCGCGTAACAATGAATTGGTGTACTTGACAGAAGGTCATTGATGTGCAACAAAAACAAGTCGGAGATATAACCGATTCCTGTGGAACGTCAGTATTTGTTGAATGCGAGGAAGAGGCGAAACCATCAGCAACCGTCTGAATCGACCTCTTCTTAAAATCTCGTCCAAATTGAGCTCATAAAGTCGGCAATCCACGTACACAAGGATGCGGGAAGTCCGTAAGAAGGCAGTTTGTTGACAAGTCCTCGGTGCCAAACCCGGGTGTCACCGAAACGTTCCAGTCACATTAAAAACATGCGTCACGAGAAGATCGCCGCACGAGCGATTCCGCTGGAATCAGTATTGACGGTCGTTAATAATTTTGTTCTTCTCGAGGTATGTGAGCAGTTTGTCGTTGATTACACGTTCTCTTCAGGCCCACTAGCTTTATTAACATCAAGCCCTCGTAAAACATGGAGTACTTCCCGATGCCGGATCCTCAGCTTTTTCATAAGAAAATCGCAGTGAGGAACCGACGCGCGACGTCGGGACAGCACCTTGATCATCGAGGGTTGAGATATTTTTCCTAATAGGTTAGTCTTTTCGGTGGCGGTGTTTGGTGGTGAGCCGTCAGTCTGGTAAGAGGTGGCGTACTGGATTTGCAGAAATTGCGACATATTGATCCCGAAATCGACCAGAGTGCTCTGCTAGCATGATTATTTCGATGTAAGAATTTCCTTTGATTAGATTAAATTTGAAATTAACAATCCAAAACGTGACACTATTTACAACGTTAATCAATGCTGATTGAATTAAATGAAATTAGTTCATTGCACTGAGGAGATATAATGATTAAACTGTAATTGTTATCTAAGTAAGCCGGTAATTTCCCTCTGTTAAGAAGTTTGTGCAATATTTTCAATAATCGGGTTTCTTTTTTAGAATGATAAGTTATGAAACGAGATACTAGGGACGTTAATCACGACGGAAATGTAGGATATTTACTATAACAACGTTGTTAAAAATATCCAACCGAATTTAGAAATTATAAAAACTGATTTTTTGTTTAGAACCACGAGATTTATTAATTTATGAACCGACCGGTTTCGCTTCATTAAAGCATCATCAGGGTACAAATTAATACTAAACAAGAAGTACATGATGTGGCTTATATTTAACAAAATATAGAGGGAGACAACATGATACAAATATTACTAACACATAGACGGCCATAAAATACATTAACATAAGTACTCGAGTACTTAGTACTTATGAGTATGAGTTACTTGAGTACTTAGTACTTATGAGTATGAGTTACTTGAGTACTTATGTTAATGTATTTTATGGCCGTCTATGTGTTAGTAATATTTGTATCATGTTGTCTCCCTCTATATTTTGTTATATATAAGCACACATTATGTACTTCTTGTTTAGTATTAATTTGTATCCTGATGATGCTTTAATGAAGCGAAACCGGTCGGTTCATAAATTAATAAATCTCGTGGTTTTAAACAAAAAAGTATTATATTTTATTAAATATGTCAAACCACAAAGTGATTGCTTTCTACAATAATATAAAAACTGCGTTTAAATCGTCGATGTAAAATTAATAATTAATTATAATTTCCTTCCAATACCGTATCAACCAATTTTGATTTATAGTTTTTGATAAATTTTACTATTAGGAGAGTTAATCCTGACTTTATATGTCGAGCTCAAACAAATTAATAAGAAAATACACGCACTTCTTTATCTTAATTTGGCGAATCGTTAATAAGAGTTACCTCAATATGCTAAAATAAAGGTATCTTTTGGCAGATGATTGATTATCCAAACGAAACTCTCAGTAATATTATATTAGGAAACATCATGGATGAAAACAAGATAGGAAAAAAAAAGTAAATACGTTTTCCATGATACGTGTTTAACGTAATGATTGAATCCCGGTGAGAAGGATCATGTACTAAAGTACATTGAATTTTATTTGACTATAGCAGACCCGTGAAAATCAGGAATAATCAGGAATGTATAAAAAATGAATTCCTTACTAAATATTCGTGCGCACTGTACTCAATGTTCATTCATTCGAGAATATGAACCAAAAATACAACTGCGTATTTACTCGAGATTCTGAAATTTCCATCCTACCTGCAAGACAATTGAATAAATAAGAGTAGCTACATTTGGTGCAATGATATTATAACATGAAACAGAAAAAAATATTGTGAAATTGGTGATTAGGTGTATTTCCTACCATGCCTGCTAAAACATCGAAGTGGTTGGCAATTTCGCAATTTTTTGACAATGAGTTTGGGAAATCTGTAACACAGTTGGGCGTAACCAAATATCAAATAGTTTCTCAGATTTGAGATATTTTTTTTTATGTAATGCATCGGTCCTTCAGTTGTATTTGACGTTTGAATTAGAAATATGTACTATGCAAGACCTGACGGGTAAAAAACAATAATTCGAGTGCCTGATATTTTTCAAGTTTTCAATACATTTTTGTTTAGTTTCAAGTATCATGAATGTTATACATTTTCAACGATTTTGACATAAATAAAATTAAGTTTAATTGAAACAACCAATAGATATACTCCAAAATATTTAAACCATTTCAATCAACTGGATGCCTGGCCGTAGGGATAATATATCTACTTCCCTCAGAGCCAACGTCATCTCATTATAAAGGGTCAATAAATATATTTTGCTTGCGTAAAAAACAATGTTACCGTCACGTAGCTATGTAAAAAAAAAAACAAAACAAAATTGATTCAGAAAAAACTTGTTTTTCAAACAGTCGGTGGATGAGTTGACGTTGGGGGTTCAATTCTTCTTATGTAATTGTAATTCATTTCAATTATGCTGTCTAAGTCATCTATCACAAGCGAAATCTTCTAGTTATAACGAAGGCATTGGAAGATTTCAAAATATTGTAAGATTATCCGTGAACCAAGAACGTTAGTATTTATTTTAAAAAATTAATAAAAACGATATCTTTATTATTTGATGTGTTTCATGACAACCAACAGAATATTCATGTGGTTATTTTTTTCAAAAATAAGGAAATAAACTAAACTTACCCAATAACGTATCCAATTATTTTCCTTGATGTGCCGGTTGTCTTATTTTTCTTTTGAACTTATCACACTTTCCAGAAACAATAAACTTATTAAGAGTTGCGTTTTGCACAATATCAAATTTGCAGACCACCTATGTGTATTCAATAAAATAAAATTATTTTCCCTCCCATTTTCAACCAGGATTTTAAAGCCATTCCAAAGAGTACAAAAATCGATTAAAAATATTGAATGACTAACTGTTGTTTAGTTAAATTAAAATCAACCTATATATGTTGACGAAGGCTTTTTAGAAAATAATCAAATTAGAATTATTTGAAAAAAAAAGTTACGCGAATAAGCCTGAATTCTAAGAGTTTTAATGAATAATGAGCATATTTAAATATTCGTAATTTTTAAGTGACTTTATTGGTGTTTTTTTCGTAAGTTACATATTTCAAAATGGATTATATTTTTAAATTAACAATTGACAACACTGTGAATTGATAATGAAGCTATTCAGAAGCGATATTTCTTTACTAGAGGGTGAACTTTTACCTTCGTGAATCTGAGAAGTCATTGTTATTTATTCATTCAATTAACTCAAGTCGTATTGCAGGCAACTTAACCGTCAACTTCTAAAACACTTCGCAGCTTCACATTTTTTATCGAATTGTAACCAAGCACATTCGGACCATACAGAGCACAGTAATTTTGCGAATTACTTTCAGGGGGCTGAAATAGTATCACCGATACCTGAAATTTGACAGAGCTTTCACCAAAGTTCGCCGGAAGTTCGGCAGTGCGATTCGCGCGCCCGCTACGGTGGGCGGGACTCGGTTAACTGGACTGTGTGGCGTATCGCGGGCGCATTGCGCAGACGCGTTCGAACAAGTGTTTGCGCCACACTTCCGTCTCCGTTTTTCTTCCTACGCCTCCCTATCAAATACTTCGCAGATTTGATCAACGCGTGTCATCGGATAATGACATCGTGAATGTTACGGCGGCAGGAGGAGGGGAAGATAAGGTCGATGGGACACAGTTTAAATATTGTCGTCTCTCATCTTTTTGCCGCCATTAGGATTTAAACGATATTGCGGTTGCGTGATGATGATTGCTTTAACGTAACACACTTTTCTAACTCTGTTATAAACATGGAATTCCTAATGATTGTTTACAATATAGTTTTATTCGATAACACTTTAAAGATCTTACGGATACTACGAGACTGGAACTAAACTGAACGATATCGAAGTCGAGCTTTTACACAAATCGAGGGAAATTATTTTCCTCAGGGGCTTCTATGTAATAAAAATGTCTCAGCTGATATAAAAAAAAAGTCTCATTAGAACAGATCGTTTCCACGACCGATTCTCAAGTTTCTCAACTGTGGAACGATTTGCCGGGTTCAGCGTTTCTTCCCCTTTCACTCCTTCCTCTCCTCAAAAAGACCCTCAATAGAGAAACCCCAAAGATGACACAGGCCCTGGGGGAAATTACTTTCTTCAAGGCCACCCGGATTTAATGTAAAACATACTGTGGAAAATCATTTTGCATGTTTAACTCGACTCCTTGACTTCATTCCCAATAAAAAAACATTTAGAGTTCCTGATTGCTGAATACATAGTGAAGTAGAAATGAGTAGGCTGAGCTGACCAGGAATACGCGATTACTACAAGCAGTCAATAATCAACAGCTTCAAGCAGTTACCAGATAATTCTGTTAAAAATATATATTTTCAAAACCGCCCTACTTTTCGTGTGTTATGAATATCATAAGTCCACATTTTCATTGTTGAGATATATATATTATACACTAGCTGGTCCCGGCATGCGTTGCTATGCCATTTAATAAAGAAATTGCTTCTCCCTGAGTGTCCTCTCGCATTCGTCCCGTTCCCCTTCCGCCTCCCCTTCTTCTCCTGCGTCGTCTTCCCCTCTCGCGTTCCCACTCCGTCACCTCCACCTTCCCTCTCCCCACTCCACTCCCCCCCCCCCTTCCCTCGTCCAGCGAACCCCCCTCACGAGTTCCCCTCCCCCCTAACACGTCCCCTTCCCCTAACGCGTTCCCCTTCCACCTTCCTCACCTTCCCTCTTCCCTTTCCCGCTCCCTCATCCCGCCAACCCTCCTCCCGCGTTCCATATATTCAATCCCAGTACATTCAGTTTTAAACAGCCCGTATGCCACCTTTTACAATTTTTATTAAAATTTCCATTTTTCATGTATATAAAATTTGGTACCTAACATAGGTACCTATTTAAAATATCTAAAATTATTGATTCGATTCAAACTATTAGGCGAGTACCTACTTTAAATAAATTTATCAACTTAAAGATTTTCAAAAATAGAATCCTGTTATAACAATCATTGTTTTGCAAAATGTCATTCTCAAATACGCGAACTGTCAAACGTGCGATGTTTTCTGAAATTATCCATCTATTATTTTCTCTCCGTAAGAAGCATCCTCGCACTTTAAGGAATATTCTAAAAAAAGAATTAGCGAAATCGGTTCAGCTGCTCTCGAGATTTGCGCTTAGCAACACATTCTGCTATTCATTTTTATATATAAGAGATGAAGTATTTACATCGAAGCGATGCAGAAGTTTCCCCATACAAAATAATTAGTACCTGATACGTTTTAAGATTTTCACGGCCAAAAGTATTTTCGTTATTTGTTTTTGGGGTGTTATGCCGTGTTGCGCTACCTCCTTCTTTAGCCATTTAGATAATGGACACTGCAACACTGTTCGAAACGTTGGCTAAAGAAGGAGGTAGCGCAACACGGCATAACACCCCAAAAACAAATAACGAAAATAATTAGTACCTATTCATTAAACATACCAATTTCGACTCTCGGTGCATGCACGTGATTTGAAATTGTATTCCTAATGCAATGCAAAAAAAAAAATGATTTCATAAATTAATAATTATTTATTTGAAATATGTAATTCTTTTCTTTAAATGCTTGGCATATGCTTAGATGAATTAATAGAGGGAGGTTACTTTACTCATAAAGCGATACCGTACGCATAGTTTCACTGAACTAGGTTCAGTGTACATACTTTTCACACATTCACCGATGCGAAAATAGCTATATAACTATTTTATTTGTACACACATATTCTTTGAATAGCTCTTCTTTTCATAAGCAGGGTTTTACTTTGCGAGGTGGAAATGGGTACCGCCGTCCCGGGAACCATTTATTAGATAACTAACACCTCTGTCATAGGTCACCCCAAGTGGTTCGCTACGTTTGGTATCTTAGCAGGGGTGCCCGGGTTCATAGGGTGCGGTTTGTCTGGATCTTGCGGCGGATGACCTGGATACACTGAACCCTAGATTCCTACCCACCCCTCTTACCCTTTTTCTTCCCAAATTTTTACCCTCTTACCTTTTTACTTCCACTCCTCACTTTCCTTAAAAAAATCCCTGGCATCCCTAAAGATGTCATAGGCCCTGAGGGGAAAATTTTTTCTCTGGGTCTCCTGTATGGAGCTAATGTAAAAAAAGGGTTATAGATGTTGTAATTTTCAAGTTTGATAATATACATGTCATACATTCACATACTTTGTTTTATGTTATCTTATATATAAAAATCTCGTGTCACGGTGTTTGTGGTTGCACTCCTCCGAAACGGCTTTACCGTTTTTTTTTTTTATGTGTATTTGGTAGGTATGAGAATAGGTTTTAAAGTATATTTCATACCGCTAGGTGATTAGGGTGTCACTATCCAGAATTTTTTTTAATCTATTTGACAATTTTTTTTTTGTATTTTTTTTTATTTGGCATCAAAAATACCTATCCTATAATCCCAAATTTTAACCCTCCTACCCCCAACCTCCCATTTTTTAATCGCGAATTTAGTATTTTTGTATAAACAAATTTAACCGTCTTTCGTATTTCAAACAGAACGAAATTATTTATGTTGTTGAATGACAGATGGCGCTACGTCCATCTTATCGAACTTTCATCCACACATGCGCAAGACATTCACGAGAAGCGTCACGTCATTTTGATATTTCATTCGGCATCATGGTTCTCTCGTGGGCAAACCATCGAGCTTATTTGTGTTGGCTAAAGACGGACTGACAAAAAATATCGTACACTCAATTGCTCTTCGAAATTCATATTGATTTTCTTTAATTCATTTTCCTGCTTCAGTTGGTGTTTTTTTTTGTTTTTATCGGCGGTCATCGTCTAAAGCGCTCCATTCCTCTTTCTGTCATAGATCCCATCCCCACACACTTCCAATACATTCGTTATTTTTTATTTAACAACCAAAATATTTACCAGAAATAATTTATATGGCAGAACAACGTTTGTCGGGTCAGCTAGTATCTTCTATAAACCTTGTATATTATTTACCTATTACACGAGTGCATATTTATTTTGCAATTCTTTTCAAACTTATCTAATTTTTAATTATTATATAATTTTTGTGTACTCATACATTTTTATTTTGTTATTGTTTTAATACTGACACATTCCTGTGTACCGCTGTATACTATAGTCTTATATATCACTTGAATTAGCCAATTTAAGCCATTTAATGTCGTTTAAATAAATAAAATATTTATATTGAATGGTTAATTTCTGCTTTTGGAAGGCATTGATACATTATTTTTTTCATATATACTTTCAGTTTTACAAGTTCTACAAATGCGAGTTTAGTTATTTATAATTGATATAAACGAAGCAAAGATTACAACACTCCATGTTTTTACATAAAAGGAAATATATATTTTGGTACGAAAAGTAATCTGAAAGTTGTGCTCAACTTCGTTAACCGCGAAATCATCACCACTCGGTTTGGTTCGGGGGATTCTCCATTATCACACACAACGATTCTCTTCGCCCTTTCCGGCATAATTTATGGCGTAGCAACAAGTCTGTTGAAAATGGAAAGGATCACATTTCTTTTATCTCCATTCCCGTAATCCACCTACATACAACATACTAGAGTCCTCCAAAATACGAGCCAGCTTAATGAATCGCTTTAATTTTTTTTTGATTTCAAGTATAAATTTGTTTATAAAAACAAAATGTTCTTTACTCCCCACTTTTTTACGTAAATATCACGAAGTTCCAAGTGCCTGAAGCCTGTGCGGAGTACTATGTTTTTTGAAGGCGGATAGAGTAGGAAAATAAAGAGGAAGAGGAAGGTATGAAAGTTCTCTCCTCTCCTTCCTTTCCTTAAAAAAAATCGTCCACACAGCATCCTCAAAGATGAAATTATTTACCTCAGGGCCTCCTGGGTAGAGCTCATGTAAAAAAAACATTGCTATTCGGATCTGGCCACCAAATACAACAAAATCCATTTCAAGCACCCATCATCGGAGCGATTTTGATAGAATCTACCACTCTGGAATGTGTCGCACATATACCTTTTTTATGTGAATACCGCTAAAGATTCCCAACTGCTTCCAAACGTCTGGAGCCAGTGATACTATGGCACCCCAATTGGGGTACGTTGTGAGGCTGAAAGTTGCGGGGAGGGGAAGGAGATGATGAAGAAGAAGAATAGGAGATACCTGGCTATGGCTATTCAGATCTGGTTACCAAATACGTCTAAAGCCATTTCAAGCAAGGTTTCCATTCTGATTGGTGTTATTACACCAGGGCGATATTGAGAGCATCTTCCTGTTTGAAAAGTGCAGCAAGTAGTCAAAGTATTATTTTTAATTAATAAATTGTAAAATATTACAAATTTAACAAATAAAATTTACCTGCGCACACAGGGATTTGAACCTGCGACCTTCGGACACTTATAGTTTTCTTTTTAAAATTTTTTATTAATAAAATGTAAAAGAACTTTTCATTGATGTATATTTTATAATTAGTTGTAGTTTACACCTGACTGTTGGTCTAACAACACATTGTATTGTGTGTTATGTATATTTTGATTATTTATATTATATTTTTATCCACCAGCAACATATTTTTTGCGCAAACTATGAACACAGTTTCAGCATTTTTGGATGTTAATACGATTATAAATGATAAACAAACAAAAAACTTTTTGCGACAATACACCTACACTTCAAACGTAAAGAGATATTTACTAATAGAAATACTGGAGATTGTGCGGACGGCTGGGTTACCCTTTAAAATACCTCTCGTTTGTTTTGTGAGAGTTAAATGAATAAGACTTACGGACTAAAAAAAACTATGGACACAATATTTTCAGATGTGGACGAACAATGACGCACGGAGACTGCGTAGGAAGCAAACCGTTATTAAATTGTGTCACTTTTTCTATCTTGAGATGTCAATTGTCTATCTCGTTTATTACGATTCTTTGATATGTAGGTATCAGATTCTATGACCACTGTCATTTTTACCGCCCTTAAGAGCGTTTAACCAGCCAGCCGCCGAAAATCCACATTTCGTCGAAAGTTGTTCTTACGATCGTGCAGGGCGGTTACAATGAGAAAGATTAAGTATTATCCGTACCAGCTTTTTAAAATTATAACTCAATGTCGATTTTATTTCATTTCAAATTTGCTTTAATTTGTACCTACATCCAAAAATACTGAAAGGCGTGATGATAAAACTATAAAAATAATGTACTTTTTGTTATTATTTTTTGATTAAAAGTATTTATCATTTTTCAATAATGTCGAAGTTAAATAATAATGTTAAAAAAATCTGAAATATATTAGTTTGTAAGTGCGCAAATAAATACACAAACGGACCAATTTTCGTCAAGAAACACATGTACGTATATATTTTATAATGATTTTATTTAAACTATAATTAAAATTCTAATACAAGCTATACTCAGATAATGTATTGATTTATTTTACTGCATGATTATATGATTTGAAATGGATGTGGTATAATACAAAATCTTTTTTGAAAATTTAACAAATCTGCCAACGACCTATGGTATAACCTTATTATACTAAAAATAAACTTTTTTTTTCAAAATTAAAAGAACAATCTTTCGAAATCCATTTATAATTTTTTGTGAAAAAGAGTCAATACGTCTAAAATCTGATTTAAAAATGACATGTTTCTGGTTTTCTCTGGTAAAATACCCTCCAACAAATTTTAGTGATTAAATTCGACAATTTCTAAACCACTTTTTAATCCAGATTTTTAGGTACGTAAATAATTATTTTCTGAAAACGTTTTTTATTGGTAACTCAATTGGGGTATGTTAGAGGCTGAAATGAGGGGTAGGAATGGAGATAGATAAGAGAAAGGTTGGGAAGTACCCGTCTCTTTAGATATCCAGGTACATCAAACCTGGCTAAAGCCACTTCAAGCAACGTTTCGATTCTGAATGGTGGTATTTTCTCAAGGCGATACTGAGAATATGTACCACTGTGCAACGTATTGCTAGTATGCTAACAAGGCAAAAATTAAAGTTTAAAAAAAATTACTTCTTCTACTTAAATATTTCATGAAAGAGGAAATTTAAATCGGTATTATTACAATAATTTTGTTCACGACTTTTTTCATCGGAAAAAGCTTTTATCGTTTATGTAGTATAATTTTTACCAGGTTTTATGTATTTTTATAATGTGTCATTTTTG
This sequence comes from Limnephilus rhombicus, assembly GCA_929108145.2. NCBI lineage: Eukaryota > Metazoa > Arthropoda > Insecta > Trichoptera > Limnephilidae > Limnephilus > Limnephilus rhombicus. Next base: position 15,599,018 of record OV815270.1, read on the forward strand.
TTGAGCAAAATTCAACCTCGTTTATTGTACAGCAAGCCGTGTTGATATTTCAGTTATTCCTTCCATAGTCTATGTGGTCTCCACCAAGCCTTTATCGTCCAGTGATAAAAATATGCAGGATGCGGTGTGTGTGGAGAAATGTTAATAGAATACCTGCCTGCCCGGAATTTCAGACCGACCGAGGCTTGTTTAAAATCTCGTTCATAATGTAAGTTGATCTCACTTAATATTTTTTATGTGAACACATAAAGATTTTATAATGAGGGGAAAAACAAACAATTTTCCTTTGAAACTGACAAAAATAAACTTTCATTCAAGTCTATGTAGTAAAGTGGTGTTATTTTTGTAGGTCTTATTTTAATATATGGAAGAGTTCCATATTACATAACAACATCCAATGCATGACCTTTTCTTTTTTCCTATTATTTGTATTTTTTTTTAATATTTAATTTCTGTTGTTTAAAATCTCGTTCAAAATGTAAGTTGATCTCACTTAATTTTATGTGTTCACATAAAGAATACGTAATGAGGGGAAAGGCAAATAAATTTATTTTGGAATTGGTAAAAATAAACGTTCATTCAAGTCTTTGTAATAAAGTGATGTCATTTTTGTATGATGTGTTTTAGTATCTGGAACGGTTTCATATTATATTATATCTAATCCATGACTTTTTATCTTTTCTATTTTCTGCCTTCTATTAAAATTTTTCCAATTTTCATTATGTTATATATTTAATCCATATGTTTACACTAGATTTCATCCATAGTAACAATACTCTAAACCGTCAGTCACCTGGTATGGTGATTTAACGTATATATTATATGTAAATATCGTATTCAATATCATGTCAAGATTTCAGGTACTGAAATATTAATATTTGTGATTGTCACCTTAATGGTTGTGGCAACATTCTTTTGTGTTGGCAATTGCCAGTGCGAGTTCGTATTGCCACGGATTTTAATTCCTTCTTCTCTAGTTACCATCCGTCTTGGGCGGGTCGTTTTTGGCAAAACGTCTGCTGCCAGGTTTTCACTTCATGTGGGTTATAAAACCGCGGAGAGAGATAGCATCATTGGGCTCACCGTACATGAGCTACCCTACGGGTCTTTTTATTGTGTGAATAAAGACCAATTATTCAAGAGCTGGAGTTATTATTGAAGAGTTACTCCAGCCACACTTCCCTTTGGAATCTGGTGTTACCACGCCGGATTGCTCTGTCAGGACAGCGGAGGTTGAGATCCTGAACAATCATGTACTTAATAAATAAAAAATAAAAAAATAAAATTATTTAATTATTTTGAATTTCACGCCCAGCTGGTTTTTCACAATCTCTATGTACGAGTGTATAAAAATCAAAATATGTATGTTTCTGGGTTTGTATAAGCGTTGTTAAATCATTCATCCGATTGCCATGAAACTTTAGGGATTTGATGGGCGAGTGCCTGCAATGGTTTCTGCATACAAAGTAGGTATGGCATCATGAAATTATGCATCGCTAACCAAGGGCGTAGCTAGGATTTTGTTAAGGGGGGGGGGGCAGGCGTAGACAAACCAAAAATATATTTAAGCTAGATATGCTGCATGAGCAATGGGACAGGTTACGTTAAAAATGAAAAACCAAATGTCCATCAGTTAATTTATTTTACAAAAAAAGTAGTCGATGGGGTTCTTCACAAAACCGTTTTAACACCCCAGATTCAATTGTATCCTTAGTTTTGTTGTACCATGGTTTGGTGTACACTGAGCATACACAGGCCGTTCAAACGGTTTGCAGTCATCGTTGATCTCAGCCATGTTTTAACACGACGCAGTGTAGAAAAGGACCTCTCTATGTTACTTGTAGTGCAAATGTTGTACCAAGGAAATAAGTTTTGTTTTTTTTTGTTGCGGGAAAGAAAATGTTCGCCTCCTTTAACACTTCAGTAAAACCTAGTTTTTCGAGATCTTCTCTGGTCCATACCCCTGTTCTGCCATTTTATATACCATAGTTCGGCTTCTTGATTAAAATTAAGTAAATCGTAGTATAGGTAAAAACTTTGTGCATTTCTTCGAAATCAATTAACGACATATTCAACATTGTACTGGGATGTAGCGACATTAATCCGAAAGCAGGCACATTTTGGTCACCAAAACACTGCTCCAATGCAGGCATTTCATGTCACTTTTTACGGTCATTCACTCTGTCGACTTTTCAAGTGGATTACAGACATGAAAAATGAGGTTAAAAAGAACCTTGACCTCCTTTCCATTATGTTTTGGCATCATACCAATGGATTAGTTTTAACGGCCGTGACCTTAGGAGTAAAGAAATAATGTTAGAGACTGTTAGAGAACATAAGTTTTATTTTGAATAACTCGATTTGTAAGGGTAGTTTCTTGGTATTTCCTGAGGGATTCAAACTTGTCTTATTTGATTGCTAGCCATGCAATCTAAGCACCATTATAATTTATTAATTTGTAGAGAGCCGTTTTTGTGAAAAATCACCCTAAGGGCGCTGAAAGTATATAAGTAGAATGAATGCCTGGGCTCCATCTAACTTAATTATTAACAAACAGAAAACATACTTACCTGGCAGATCACTTCCGTAAGACACACTTTTGTTAGAAAGTTTATTTTTGGAGAAAAATCGATTTTGGTCGCAGAGGACACTATTTGATAATTTATTATTAATATTACATTTAATGGAAGATTAGTGGCAACCGTAGAGTTGATATTTATTTTATAAAACTTGAGAATGTAGGACTTTTTTTTATAAAACAACCTTAAAAAGCTTACATATTTTAACCCATTTAGTTATTTATAATACTGCGGTCTGTGAAGGTGAAAGGTTTCTGACATTATGATACGATTGTTTGAAAAGGTGAGTTTTAAGTTTATTTCCAAATTCTGTTGAGTCTGTAATCATTCTTAATCATGTGGCAGTCCATTCTAGGCTTTAGGTCCTGATCCCGACACTCAGAAAGCGCGATCAACGAACTTAGTACGTGTTGTAAGCTTTCTTCAACCTTTTTATAAAATATTCATTATTCGACGGTTTGTTGGTCTTTGTCTGTTTGCTTTTTTCATCCTGTTAAATGGTCAGCACTAGGAAAATAACAAAGGAATCCTCAAGAAATTCGGTATTCCCTAACACCTTAAGACTTTCTCTTTTAGGACAACAGCAGATTAAAGACTTGTAGACAGAAAAAAAATGTCCCAAAGACTGCTGTCGATTACAAGTGATCATCGCAGCTTTGGAGGTACTGTGCACAATGAATTAACCTCTCAATACCATTGTACTTGTATACTTGCATTACATTACGTAAAGAAATATTATTGTCAAAGATGATTATTTTGGAGATGCTTTTTAGGATTTAAAAATTTTATAACCTTTGGAATTTACATAAAAAAAAAATTGCATACATTGCTATTTATTACACCTGAACGTGTACAATTTTGAAGAAAAAAGCACTGATGTATGTTTGTGATTTCGTATATTTTTAATAAAACGGTGCGCAGAAAATACCCCTCAGCAACCAGTCTTCCGGAAGTTGTAGATATCTGAAAAAAAAAAACACACACACAAAACGGCGGTACATCAAACATTTTACAGATTTTTCCTCCATTTTTTACCCTCACCGGAGTTACAAAAAATATATTATCGACCCATTTCTGCTTCCAGCGTTAAAAAAGCACTTCACTCAGGGTATATACTCAGGGTAAATATGAGCTCAATTGCTCAATCTTTATTGAGAAATCGTGGTTGCTTATTTGTAAAAAACCTTTTGATGAAGTTTAAATTAAATCATTGATACTTACCGGGTAGGGTTTTTATTCATACATAACTATTTAATAATATTGCTATTCCGTATTTAGCAACAATTTAATAGAATATCTAAACATGCATGTAGAAAACAATCAAAAACCATTTTTCCTAATTCCTAGATATCAACTCTGCCTTAACAAGAGAGTTTTATTAACTTTTTCATTATCATCACTAATATGTAGTTATTTACCTAAGTATTACAGCGCCCTTGAGGTGATTTTTCGCGAAAACGGCGCTATATAAATTAGCCAATAAATATTATTATTGTTTGTTATTATCTTTTTTTATTATAATAGAAGGAATCTTTCTAGATCTGATGTATGACAATTATGTTCGAAACAAAATATCGGCCAAATGCTCGCCACGGCTTCGGTGGCGTACCTCTATCCGATGGTCCATATTCTCAATGACGCTGAGGCGTAATTGAGGTTCAATGTCATTAATGCGCCGAATTTTCTCATCCTTTAGCTCTTCAATTGTTCTTGGCTTATTGACGTTGACTTTTTCTTTTAAATATCCCCAAAGAAAGAAGTCCAACGGTGTCAAATCACATGATCGTGGAGGTCAATTGACGTCGCCACGACGTGAGACACGACGTATTTTTTATTATTATCTCAAGATGAGAACAAATATTTTTTTACTGGCTAAAATAAACAATTAACTCTTATTGTGCCCCAAGGCCTTCAATTAATAGAATTTTTCGTCTCACTCGAAACCTTTCCAGACTTCGAAAGAAAACATTATTGCCTTTTCGATAAAATACTCGCATTGTAAACATTTGGTTCCACTCATATTCTTAGAACTGTTTTTAATGATGTCTAAAATAAACACGAAAATACAAAAATGTTGAAACTTTGGTATATTTAAAAGCACGGTCTTTGAATTCCATGTTTATTTTCCGGTGTTTACATTAAAGCTTTTATCAATTTCTATATTTAAAGTTCTAGCATCTTACGTAAATACATCGATGCGCATCTGCATTTCTACATCCCACACTACGTGTATTTATGTACTGAGCGAAACATTTATGTTTTCTTTTTACTTATCAGCTTTACAGAAAGTTAGGGAACCAGAAGCGTAAATGGGGTATTCCAAGGTAAACATTGTGTACTAACAAAATTATGATTAAAGCTCAGTTTTGTTTCTAATAATAATTTCTTCCTTTGTAAAATCGGAAAGGGAATCTTTTACATTGCGCTTGAAAAGCATTTTTAATTAAACTTTGTTTAAATAAACCGTAACGCAAAATATCTTCAGGGGTAGGCAGAGGTAATAAAACTCCTATCGAGAATCACCATAGAACTCATTTCTTTCTTCATTCATTTTGCCAAATAAACTCTTCAGTTTTTTCGATTCTTGGCAAACTGACTTCCAAAATCTTTATAAAACATGGTGGTCCAACCTTAATGCACGATGTTAATTGTGAGTCACACCTTAATGTCAAGTTTTTTGCCCATTATTTGACATTTCTTTGTTTCAGTCTTTGACAAATTCAACCATGGAGAGGTACATAATTGAGCAGCGCGTTAAGATTGTTGAAGCGTTTTATGAAATGGGCGTTCAAATCAAAATGCATTTCGTGATTTTTTTGCTCAGCATAATCGACTAAATGTATCCACAATTGGGAGAATTGTGCGCGAATTTCAGCAAACCGGGTCTGTAGGAGATGTGAAAAGCCGATGCATCTACAAAGAGTGACTGTTTGCTGCGGTTTATGAGCTGGCGGCGTCATCGGGCCGTACTTCTTCGAAAATGAAGTCGGCCATGCAGTTACCGTGAATGGTGTTCGCTATCGCGAGATGATAATGGACTTATTGTGGCCGGTAATTGAGGATATGCAGCTCGACGATTTGTGGTTCCAACAGGATGGTGCCACTTGCCACACAACCAACGAAACAATGACTCTTTTGAGCGATAAATTCAATGGCCGTGTTATCTCCCGTCGTGTGCGATGTCAATTGGCCGCCACGATCATGTGATTTGACACCGTTGGACTTCTTTCTTTAGGAATATTTAAAAGAAAAAGTGTACGTCAATATCTCAAGAACAATTCAAGAGCTAAAGGATGAGATAATTCGGAGCATTAATGACATTGAATCTCAATTATGCCTCAGCGTCATTGAAAATATGGACCATCCGATAGAGGTACACCACCGAAGCCGTGGCGAGCATTTGGCCGATATTTTGTTTCAAACATAATTGTCATAGATCAATCTTTCTATCATAATAAAAAAATAAGAAAATTCTCTGATAACTTTTTAAAATTTACAATTAACATCGTGCGTTATGGTTGGACCACCCTTATTAAATTAAATAAAAATAATGTGTTAATTCTTAGTTCTGAATTAAAATTAGATTCCTTATTTGCGATCAAAGCACAGCCTCTAACGCTCCATTTGAAGTCACATTCAAAATTAAATGGATTTAATTCTTTGATTAAAATGTCGATTTCATTCGAAATACGATTATATGTATAGCCGTGTATTTGACCTGACAACGTTAAGGACGAATCACTAAATTGCAATAATTATCTATGTAGACGGTGCAGTTATAGTATTCTCTATCTATGCAGATATATAATGTAATTTTGGAGTAAATGGTAATCCTATTTCCTTACCATTACATTATTTAGAGAACAGATGTCAAGTGCGAAAGCTGTTCTTGTTCTATCGGAAGATGGAATATGCTCCGAAGGATATTGCGTCAGTTCACCGGCGCGTATTCAGAAAACACGCTAAACGGATTGTTTCCATGGCTCGTTCTCGTGTTTAATAGTCTAATTGTCTGTTTCCTCCCTCCCATAACACGGGTCCCTTCGAGACCCATCTTCACTCCTTTCTCTCTTCAACCCTCCCCCCCTACACAGGGTCCCTAAATATGACAAAGTTCCTTGGGGTAATAAACACTCCTGTGGGGAGCGTTTGTTAAAAATTCTTACATAATAATTCTTAAATTACTATTATTCATTTTCGATCTCCAAAATCTTTGATAACTAGAATATGTAAAAACGAGACGATTACAGATAAGAAAATTTAAGCATCGCGCGAGTGGAGCTGCACTAGTTTGTCGGCGTTTTAATTAAATAAATAAAAAATAAATGACATTTGTTAGTGCTCTGGCCAGAGTAATCAAACTCCATTAAGACGAGTCGCATGAGCTCCCAAAGTTATTGAATTTGATCTATTTTTGTCTTTGTAAAACTTTGCTCGTTGCATCGGCATGTTGTATTTTATATATATTTAGACAAAACATTTCCGGGTCACGAATAATCTGACAATATTTGAAAATCTCCTACTACCGCAACAGTAAACGGAAATTGTTGCTTGTGCCGTGAAGGAGGACTTAGCCAGCCGAGGAATATAAAGCAGGGTAGTCACCTAACCGTGTAACCTGTAACGTATCTGATACTGTATCAAGTGAGTACGTAGGCACGAGTCTCCCGTGAGTGACCCGTCGACGGCGGTATCACTGCGAGCACAAAGGCGGCTCGCAGTGTGCATGTGGACGGCAACACGTCCGCTTGTGTAGTGAGTACGTAGGCGCGAGCTTCAAATGAACGTTTTCATCATGGAGTGGACAGATGAATAAAATTCAATTGTTCTTGAAATGTCCACTGATCTCTTGAGACTTCATATCCATTATTAAATTATTCGAACGATTTCTATTTTTGTTTATTTCGCTTTGCCAGAACCGACGTAGGCTTTTATAATCTTCGATGATATTGTACATGAATATGGACGCAGCACTAGCCACCATTTGAGACATGGTGTCGGCGTGATATCGTCACGAGCACTGCGGATCCGGGAGGTCGTAACTGGATACGCGGTTACCGTGGACGAGCAGTACCCACTTGCAGATTGATACAGTATCAGATACATTACATGCTACACTCTAGGTGAGTACCCTGCTTAACATGCAACGCCTGGGTGCAACTCAGCCACTGAACGGTCAATTTTGATGTGTTTTGTTTGATCCGTTATCTGATGTTGCATTTGTAAAGATTTTCTGGTTGCATCGATAAATCCTAATTTCCGCAAGTTTTTAAAATTAATTTATTAATGCCCTTTATAGAGCACGCCGCCGCCCCTTTCCTCAACATGATGTACCAATTACCTCTTCTGATACATGTTCCGCACCTCTTCCATGCTACTGCGCCACGAATTCACTGAAACACAATCAGATGTTCGGAACCGCACGGAAGTCTCACCCTCCATAGACATGTAACACAACACCAATGCAACATATTTATAGCACCAATACGATGTAATCAGCTATCAGAAGGATGAAGGAGCATTTACGCATACCAGATAATAAGTTCGACGAGCATGCTTTCGGAGTATCAGTACCTACTTAAAACCTGAAATAAACTGCCACACGATTTATGAATGATTAAATAAAGAATTCAGAGCAAAGCTTAAAACTCATATCTTCATTATGATCATTTGCATGAAGGATATAGTTGAAAATCCTACAAACATAATTAAGCAAGCTGTTTAGTACCTACCTAAAGTCATAGAGTACCTATATTATTATGTCGATTTACTTCTTCACAAAAAATCTGAAACTTTTTTAGTCCGCACCATCGTAAACAATCAAATATGCATGTTATACATGCACACAATTGTTGACAATAATTTAAGATTTAGTTGATTTAGGTAAGTACGTTTGAACTGTATCTGTTTGTATATAAGTAATAAGATAAAGTAAATAACATTATTATAGCGCCCTTAAGGTGATTTTTTAAAAACACTATCAAGACATTTTTTTACATAACTATTAATCAAACATTTAAAATGTACTCTTCGAAATCTCGTGATCAAACTAAAAGCTGTCGTTCATCTTTTGCCGCATCCTCAAAATACTTTGGATAGATGTATAGATTCTTAATCGAATGGCCAAAAATTAAAAATTAATTACGTTAAAAAAGAAAAAAAAACTTAATTAATATGTGATTTCGTATCCGGCAATCCAAGGAAAGATTAATGTTAGACGTGACAGTGAATGTGCCGCTCTTTACGATTTTGAAACCATTGAATAATGCAGTTATATTATGTCGAATAAGTTGGATAAGGTATTTTCGAATATCAAAATAACATTTTAAATGCGAGATCTAATATCTAATATCTCGATTCAACATTAAAAGAACAGACAGAAAAAGTTGTTTTAAAAAGATAATAAAATAGAATGATCTTGCTATTACGCTAAAAATGTACACCCGTTAATATCGCAGTCATAATTTTCCAACTCATGAATTTCATATCACAATTCCGAATAAGGCCCACTTAGTTTGTTGTTATTGTGTCATTTATAGTATTCCTTAGTTTATCAATGGCACATGTTATCATAGTTTATGTGGACTACATTATGTTGGAATCTTGCCAAATCGGCGGTTGAATCCTACCAGATGGGAAGGCCCATGTAAACAATGGAAGCTTTGTCTGCTAGGAGCAATTCGTATGGAAGTTTAGGGACTTTAAATAGATATTTTATGGTCCATTAACTTATTTTCTCTTTCGCTAACTTCTAATATTGTCTACCTTTGGATTATACCCGTTTTATGGCGACCACTTGTTTGAAACATTTAGAGCGATAATGTTTATGAGTCGGTTTTCTTTTTTATTGACTGGAATATGTTTGTACGCGTAATTTTTAATTTATAGCAACAACTCAAATGTTAGTAGCAAAAACTGTTTTTTAAATAACGTTTACCGGGTGATGATTAATTTTTAAAAGGGTGGAGGTTTATTATTAAATAATTTCAGTTGGAAGATTTTTGTAATGCCTATAACAGTATTTTGAAAAGAATTAGTTTTTTTTATGATAGAAAAATATTTTAGCTTCATTGAAACATAGATTTAAAACATATTTAACATGCTTGCGGATTATATTAGCTAAATTATATATTAAAATGTATGCAATATATGTTTATAATTAAGATTTTATGCTTTTCAATTTTTTTATTTGTGAATTACCTATAAGTTTTTATTTTTTTATTTCTAATATTAACTAATCATTATCAAATTATTTATAACAAGGCGGCTAGCTTACAAAAAAATGTCACGTAATTATTACAACGCGTGATAGTTCTTTCACCTTTCGAAGGCATTGTCAAATTGCGGTAAACCACTTTCTTTAGCTCCACACATAAGGTCCTGAGGAAAATAATTCCCCTCGTTGCCTGTGTTATCTTTGAAGATGCTGTATGGAGGGTCTTTTTAGGAAAAGGAAGGAGAGGAAGTTATGGGAAGGAAAAAAGATATGAGGGGTGGATAGGAATCTGGGATCTGTGTATCTAAGGCGATCGTATATATTATTTTTATGAAGGTACTATGATTATTATGAAAATCTCCCAAGAAATTGATTTTACTTTTATTACCAATGCTCTTATAAAATTCCGAGAAAAATATCGAATGTTCTTAATGATTTGACCACTAATGCTACCTTATAGCTCGATGTAAGCGTCTGTAAAAATATCATTTTTCAATAATTTACGATGTCAAGCTAATGTCATTTTAAAGATTTAATAAAATCACCGTAAAATGAGTCAATTATTTTATTTTAATTAAAATAAATAGATAATATTTACACATATTAGACATCACTTGTTAACATTCAGGTACAGTTCTACAGGGTATAAAAACTCTAAATCTTTTAATTCAAATTTAACATTTCAATATGCAAACTATGTAATTATGTTTACTTACATCAACGGAACAGTTTAAATATGCAATGCTTTCTAAGGTAAATCATTTTGACTGATTTAAAATGATTAAGATATTCAGTAAGTAGGTTCAATAAAATAAAAAATAAACACTTAAGTAAACGAATTTTGTTTGAGTACCGTTTTGATCAGAGAGAAGATGTGATTTTATGAAGTATTCAAATTTGATATTTAAAATAACAGAAAAATCAAGAACCATAATGAATTCATATTATATTTTTTGGAATAAGAAACAAAATATTTTTCTATTCAGCGCATGCTAGGAGATGTTAGCAGCTACATATTTCATAATATTGTTAACACGTGAGAAATGTTTTATGTGATCTTTCACAATTTATTTATTATATATACAAGTTTAATAATTTTCCTAATACCTAAATATTTTCATAGCTGAAAAACTCATTTTCATTTTCCAACACAAATAAAAAAGGAGTAAAATTATCACATCGAGTAAAATAGCAAGGTATCACCACGAATAACAAGTTTATTTCATGAATTATTCAAAAATCTTTCTTATAATGTACGTTAAATAATTTACTATATATATGTTTTTTATCAAAGTGATCTATTTAGGACAAGCTGAAGTTAGAATAATATTTTATCATCAAGATTTTTTCTTTAATATTTCTTTTTTAAGACAGATATTATTTTTTTAGATTAAAAAGCAGAATTAATCATTATATTTCTTGTAATAGTTTATCTATAGAAATTTATTTTAAAATAAAATCTTAGTTCTATCTACATCGATCAAAATAAAGTCTTATTTTATATCTATATTATGAGTGAAAAAATATCTGAGTGGATTCTACATGTATCGCGATTCGATAAAAGGGAAAAAATCTTTAAAATTATCAATAACGCTTAATTTGGTTTGAGTTTTTTTTTTAAATAACAATCGGTAATCAGTAATAAAGAAAAACATGATCAATAACAAATTTTAATCGCATATTTATTTATAATATCTCTAAAACATCAATGTAACAACAAAGATAAAATGAGCTCAATTATTTCTAGAATTAATCCTTTGATTACACAATTTGGAAGAACTACCATTAATGGAAATATCACTATCGTCATTGGGGGCGGGAGCGGCATCGCGGGTCCTGCTTTTCCTAACACTATCACCATCCGGGGCTTTCTTATCACATTTACCGAGTTCACTAAATACATTAGAATTGACTTCGTCCATTCGATTTGAGGAAAAGTTTTCGTTCATGTCGTTCTTGGTCGAACAATTGGAATTGATGTAGACTTTACGCAACGACTCGTCCGCTAGGGACACGGATAAGCGGACTCGGTGATGTTGATCCGCCGTGGTGAGGCTCGGCTCCGACACGTCGCGGTCCCGCTGGGAGGAGTCCGTCGTGTTCTCTTCGGATATGTGCGACAACTTGGACTCGCTCCTGTTCCTCTCACTCCTGTCTGTTTCGGTACATTCCGAGTATTCGTCGACTCTGTTATTCGTTACATTTATATCACTAGCACAACCTAACGTCCCCACCCTCCCGTCCCTTCCTACTATTAAAACATTAGGAAGATAGTTGGAATCTACAACTAAAGCTTGATCCCCAAACGTCTGTCTAAGCGGAGAGATCGCGTCTCCGTTTTGACTATAAGTTTCATTGTCTTGATTTTGTGCGTCGTTGTTTATCTCATTGAGATGTTCCAGTTTGTTTCTGATGCTCTCTTCGAATACAGTGTTTCTGGGTTCTGACTTGGACTCCCTGGCCGCCGAGTGGACGTTGAACCCCGGCAAGAGCTTGGGTTGGAGGGGAAGCATGAGGTCCATGGACCCGGTGGTGGCCGGGCGGGGCTGCAGAGGGGGGAAGTTTAGCAAAGGAGGCTGAAGGGAGGCCAGTGACATGGTTTGTGGTGGAGAAATGATTTCATCTGAAAAATAAAAAAGACAAAAATTAATGCACCTTTTTGCAAAATTTAGTTAATTTTTTTTTATTCCGTGAATCTTATTAATTTTGAAGAGGCCTAGCGTTAAATTTATCCAATTTTAATTACAACTATAGGTAGGCACATATTTTAAGTGTAACTACAGGTGATACCGTAGCTATCTTAGACCATAGGTATATATATATATATATATATATATATATATATATATATATATATATATATATATATATATATATATATATATCATAAAGCAACTATATGTTTACGCGACACTTTTTTCTTTTTTCGAATATTTCGTTGCTGTATTACGTACGCAGCTTACCAATCATTATAGTAGGAAATCATAATATCTTTAATATTGTATGAAATTTAAAATTACTATAAGAAACTGACACATTGATTTTGTTATTGTGGTTCAAATTAAACACACTTGGCGCGTTGTTTTGACATTACATAACATTTGCAGAAAAACGATATAAAAATTTATTTCGGATCATTGATCATCAAGCTCGTAATTTAATGAGATTCCAAGGCGACAGACGACCGCTTCGGGCAGTCGGGCTTACTAGCAACTAGCGATTAGTGAATCGCAAATCATTTGATGCATTTCTCAGTGTGCAGAACCTAGTACACACGTGGAGATTATATTTTTAATCGATTATCGACGATAATATATATCGAACACCTAGTACAAGCTATTGCAAGTCCAAAATTCTAAAAATGATTAATCATTCTCTTACATACCAACAACATTTTTCGTAACACTCACAGTCCAAAATTTTTTTTTGTCTATATCAAACCAAATACTATTTGGACTTACGATAGTCTTGTACTAGTTGTTAGCTTTGTCCGATTTGGCAAACAATATTTTTCTTCTTGTTTTTTTTTTTAAATTTTTTATTTGAACAAATCTGAAACAAATATACCAAAAACAATTACGCAGAACGAAAAATAAATCTTATTTTTTAGAAAAAAATAATCAAATTTAGAGATTGTAAGTGATTGTTTAGATAATGGTAAACGCGATCATAAATCTTTATCAGCCTTTAAGAAAGCAATTAGATAATCAAAATTAATTAATAGTAATAGTAACAATAATTGGATAATTTGTATAGCGCCATTTTTGTGAAAAATCATATTAAGTACTTAGAGACTAATAAGCAAGTACACTTTCCCAATGAAGATTATGTCACGACCAAGCGAAAATACCTGAGTCGGGTTTGTCGGTTCAAGTTCGAGATGTTAAAACTCGGTACAAAAGAATAAAGTGTATGAAGTGTTCACCAAGACAACAATATTCGGCGGACCATCCTCCCCTGATTAGATTTAAATTCATGATCTCGTAAAGAAACGTTCCTTTATCTATCGTTAGGAACCATGGCATTATTGTTAAATAAATTCTCGAAAATATACGTACTCGTTGGTCCTCTAGCTTGAAGGGGGTGGTGGTAAGTGTAGCCAATGTCTTCGGGGGCAGGATTGGCAGGACTCCGCACCAGGGTCACGGAGGGTCCTTGCAGGGCCAGTCCTATCACATTCATTCCATTGGCATTCCCTGAAATCATAACATCAAATATATCTTTCAATAAAAACTCAGAAAAGTATTTATTTAACGATAGAACAATATTCATTAGCAGGTAGGTAACTTTTTTCATTTGTTCGCACAGTTATTTGTTCAGTCTCTGACAGCGATGTTTTCACTGAAATATAAAGTAATTAATAATAACCGTAGTATCAAATAAACTCAAAGAATTTTTTTTAAAATTTTGTATTTCAATTTTGGCTGAAAAAAGCTAAATTTTAATTGCATAAATTCACAAATTCTTCTACATACGTAAAAACAAAATGACTATGTTATTTTATATAATCTGTTAAATCTGGCTCATTATGAAAAATGACGATTTTGTTCTCAATACATATGATATTGGTTATTCTTATTAATTTAATTTTTCGCTGAATTATCACTATATTGATTGTACGAGTGTGTTTTAAAAATTTATTTTATGCCTTAAAATAACAGATAAATTGAGTTTGCAACGAATTTATTAACTGTAGGCATGTTTACACATTGAGCGCAATACGAGAGAGATGAAGTAGGAGTTTATATTATCCCGTTTAAATACACTAACGATTTTATATAACGTCATTGAACGGTAAAGGATTTTTTTCGTACGACGCTAATACTAGAGTATTTCAATATCTCGCGGTCGCTGTGAAATCCCCGAATTTAAACCCTACGTTGCAGGTTTGGTTTAATTGACTCTAGGCAAGTCTGGGATCGAAATCGAAAAGAAAACATAAAAAAATATCGTTATTAATTTACCTAGAAATGTGATGTAGGAAATTTCTGTCATAAAATAAAATAAATTTCTGTTTCTGTGAAATATTTTGTAATTTTTTTTTCTTCATTTATTGTATCTGCATATTGGGTTGGGTTGGGTTTAACTTTTCAAAAGTACCAATTGGCGATCCCTTAATGAGTTTCGATAACTCATGGGAATGCAACTTCGTTGTATGTTTTATTTAAATTAAAAAAATATATATATTCAGCATCGAAATATCTGGCCAACTACCAAAAACTAAAACAAGACACAATTGTGTTTGTTTCAAATTTTACACTAAAAACAGACGTGCAAAGCCAAGTAGTAAAACCAGTAAATAAAAACCTAAATTCTACCTCAAATATTAAGTTCAAAAACTTGCGTGATCGTGTTACTTCGTGAATATGTTGTTCCCAAGGTAACTCACGTGCTACCTGTGCGATTTTCATTCCAGGCATGAACACTTTAAAAAGTCTTGGAATTACAGAAGCCTATGGAAGTCCATTGAAGTGTATGGAAGCGTATGGTAAACTATGGAAGGTTACATGCGTTATGTAGGCGCACGCGCAATGGCCAAATCGATAGGGTAGCATGATTGTGCTGGGCGCATAGTCATTCTGTGTACTGGAAAATGTTATATTAGCAATATAAATAAGCTTGGAATACGCTGCGCTTTAAAGTAAGTGTTTTTTTGGTACAGTGTTTTATGCATTAGAAATAATTTCAGTGGCAGCTTGAGTACTTCTTCGGTGGTAGGGACCGACATTTTTTAAGCGTACAGAAATCTCACTATCCACAGAATATATTTTCTCGATTTTTTTTTTTTTACATGAATACCGCACAAGAGTCCCAACTGCTCCCGTCTGGAGCCAGTGAGACTATGGCATCCCCAAAATGGGATATGTTGTGAGGCTGAAGTTAGTAGGGAGGGAAGGAGGTAGGGAAGAGGAAGGTGGGGAAGTACCTGGCTATTCAGATCTGGTCACCAAACACGGCTAAAGTCATTTCAGGCGAAGTTTCAATTCTGAATGGTGGTCTTACACCAGGGCGATACTGAGAGAATCTTCCACTCTGGAACACAATATCTTAACACAATATCTACCTGGTGTGTTGACAATGAAATGGAACTGAATATAGCTAAATGCAAAGTTATAAATTTCACCAAGAACACCAAAAAAACTCTGTATTCATAGAGCATATGTGGTCACAATCTAGAAACAGTTGAATCAATAAAAGATTTAGGAATTATATTTTACAACAAACTAACATTCAATCAACACATTGAATACATTGTGTGTAAATCAAATAAATTACTTGGTTTTATTGTAAGATCAACCAAACTGTTTAAGAATTCTAACAGTCTAATAATTCTATTCAATTCCTTAATCCTAAGTGTTCTTGAGTACGAGTCAACAGTCTGGAATCCACATTATATTACACAGATATCTAGACTCGAATCAGTACAAAGAAAATTTACACGCATTTTGTCTTACCGATCAGGTGTCTATCATCTTCTAGATGGATACGAACAAAGACTTAGACATTTCAAATTAGAAAGTCTGGTTAAAAGACGAAACATAAATGACCTCTTAATGCTTTATAAAATTGCGAATAATCGTGTAGACAGTAACTTAGTCAACCAAATCAAGTTATACGCCAGGCCTAAATCTACCAGAAGCCTTAACATATTCTGGACTGAAATTTTTACCAATAATATTGGATATTTTAATCCTATGTCCAGAATGTGTCGTTCATACAACGATCTTTTTAAAATACACACTTTCATAGATATTTTTCTAAATAATGTAACATGTTTCAAAAAATATCTCCACGAATTGTGCACCTAAAAAAAATTTTTTTTTTGTTGTTTTATTACATCTCAGGAAATACTTCATAAATATTGTATACTTATTATGTATTTCAATTTTGTATTTAAGTTTTTTTTAAGTTATGTATAAATTTGGGAGGCGGGAATGGGTACCGCCGCCCCGGGAACCTTTACCAACACCTCTGCCATAGGTCATCCCAAGTGGTTCGCTACATTTGGTGATTTAGCAGGGGTGCCCGGGTTCATGGGGTGAGGTTTGTCTAGGTCTTGGAGGCGGATGACCAGGACATACTGAACCACAGATTCCTACCCACCCCTTAAACCCTTTTCCTTCCCAGAACTCTCCTCGACTTCCTTTCCTTAAAAAAACCCTCCACACAGCATTCTCAAAGATGACATAGGCCCTGAGGGAAATTATTTTCCTCAGGGCCTCCTGTGTGGAGCTCATGTAAAAAAAAAAAATAATACTTGCATTGTTTTTCATGTGTTTGCTTCTGTAAAAATTCAAATGTGATTACTGCAGACAAATTAGTCTAGGGATATTTATATTTGTATTTTAATTTATTATATTTTACCCACAAAAATGTTTTATAAATATCCGGTTTGTGTCTCAAATAAATAAAATTATATAAAATAAATAAAATCATAAATTAAATTTAAATTTCTACAGGTATATAATTGATTATATGTATAGTACAGGAAAAGTTATGCAATGTTATTAATTTACTTGATTAACAATCGATTCAAAATATTCGACATGAGGGGATTTAATGGTTTGTCCCAGAGTTACACGAAATTAACATAAATGTGCGGATTGCCTAGGAGCGATTCGCTAATCGCTAGTCGCTAGTAAGCCCGACTGCGCGGAGCGGTCGTCTGTCGCCTTGGAATCTCACTAAATTACGAGCTTGATGATCAATGACCCGAAATAAATTTTTATATCGTATTTCTGCAAATGTTATTTACTTTTCGAGAATCCATTCAATTCGACTTTTTTTTTCTTTTGGTAGATTTCTGGAATATCTTGTTAGGATCGTCCCGGTTATCTTCCGCGAAGAAAATGTAAAAGGTGTACCTACTCGCAATTCATTACAGAAAAATAAACCCACACGGTTTTGCCCAGAAACAATGGAAAAATATCAATCCAATTTTAGGAAATGTGAGGCTGAAGGAAGTGGTGGAGATGATTTGAAATTTAGATAATATGGGCTTGTCTTCTGTATTTTCAAAGTCGTTACTAACCTATGATAACGGCTGTTGTTCGCATTCTTACTGATCAACTGTTGGGGCCGAAATTTTGTCTCAACACTTCTCAAATGCACAAATACGCTCTTCCTAATGCAACTCTCCGACCAACAGGCGAATCGAGCGTTACTAAGCAAATCACAGATTGGACACTCAGATTGATGATCGAAAAGTTGAGAACGGCTGAAAGACACAAATCAAAGGATATTGAGAAATCACTCCCAGTTAATGTATTTAAAACACCAACATAAAGCCGACATTTTCAATGTAACACTAAAATAATGATATCTAATCGATGCAATAAATAATTGACTTACAAGTCATAAAAAGAAACCAAAGGTTTTCTGTAAGAATCTTTAACAATACAATTCAGTATGATCAGTTTCATGAGCGCTAGGAAATTTTTAAGCGTTCGGTTTGGAAAATTACATCCCTCATTCAAAAAATCATAACCCTAAATTTGAATATGAAGACATGTTAACTGATTGTAGTGTTAGAAAGCCATTGTATGCACCTTTGACCCATATTTTTAAGATTCAATTTTTTTATAAAATCGTTAAATTTGTGAACGCAAGAATTCTGCGTATTACTTACATTAAAAACACCGTGTTGGTTTTTAAGCAATAAAAGTGGTAAGAACTAAATTTTGATTGTTTCTTTTATAAAGTATTGCTGCAAAATATGTTTAAGGAAAGCCTTCACGAAGGAAAAATAATCTGAAAGATGTAAAAAATCTGAGCCTCAGATTAATCTAAGAAATGCAAACTAAAGATTTTTTTTAATATTAAGCAATTAATCCTAAAAGGAGTGTTATGCGAGTAATAAAATTGAATTTGATAAAAATAAAATCAAGCTCTTAATTACTGCCATCTATGAAATAAAAATATAACTAATATCCAAGGAACTGAGAAAATGGTTTTCCGACTCACCGACTCGCCCCGCAACGGGAATTTCCTTGATAATGGCCGCCGGGTGGTTGTGTTTTATGGCGTTCATCCTGCGGTTGGAGACGGCTGCGCAGTCGCGGTTGTTGCGTCTCGGCTGTTCCACGGGCAGAACCCTTCGCCGCTTCTTGGGGAGCTTCGAGCGCGCCTGCACAGGTGGCAGTAATAACAAGGTTAAAAGGAAATTCAGCAACGTAAAATAAAATAATAAATCGCGGTACATACGCAGAATAACATAACATATTATGGCAAATACGTTTACATTCGAAAAATATAATAATACAGATATCTAATAATGAGGTAGGTAAAGAAAAAATTTCGAAATTTCTGTGAGTTTGTAAAAAATCGCCCCCTTGTTGCCTAAGTGCTCTGTGGTCAAATGCGGTGTGTTAAGGATGTACTTGATTTATATTTTTTTCCAGATGGTCTATAAATGGTGATTTTATGATAAGCACGAAGATAATTAAATAACGTTTTCTGATAATCAAAATCACAAATGTTTCCGAAAACCACATAAATCCACAAAACCATTTTTTTCCTTTTTCGCGGATAGCGTTTTTATGAACTAATAATAAAGTTTGTTTTAAATTTTACAAATCTGATATACATAAATCAAATATCAAATTTACAAATCTGATATCTCCTTCCTTTTCCTTAAAAAAAACCCTCCACACAGCATCCTCAAAGATGAAATAGGCCCTGAGAGAAATTATTTTCCTCAGGGCCTCCTGTGTGGAGCTCATGTAAAAAAAAAAAAAATACAACCAATTATGTATGGTAAATGGATGTTTTTGTCAGCTGTGTAAAATTTAAAACACGCTTATTAATAAAAGGGACTATGTATATAATCAGAGAATTAACATTCGCGTGTAACATTTTGTCTAATAAACACATAGACTTAGTGCTAAATATATGAATTAAAAATAACTAACTCACTAACCATCACGCCATTTCCCAGAAGGGGTAGGTAGATAGGATAGACCGCCATACAACTCGGGTACACGTCGTACTTCATTCACATTCATATATTGTCTCAGACATACACTTTTCTGTTATTCTGATCTTTCACATGAACCGATCAAGTAGTTAATCGAGCTGTGGCTTTCTCGGCGTCCCACACTTCTGTTATTCTGATCTTTCACATGAACCGATCAAGTAGTTAATCGAGCTGTGGCTTTCTCGGCGTCCCACACTTCTGTTATTCTGATCTTTCACATGAACCGATCAAGTAGTTAATCGAGCTGTGGCTTTCTCGGCGTCCCACACTTCTGTTATTCTGATCTTTCACATGAACCGATCAAGTAGTTAATCGAGCTGTGGCTTTCTCGGCGTCCCACACTTCTGTTATTCTGATCTTTCACATGAACCGATCAAGTAGTTAATCGAGCTGTGGCTTTCTCGGCGTCCCACACTTCTGTTATTCTGATCTTTCACATGAACCGATCAAGTAGTTAATCGAGCTGTGGCTTTCTCGGCGTCCCACACTTCTGTTATTCTGATCTTTCACATGAACCGATCAAGTAGTTAATCGAGCTGTGGCTTTCTCGGCGTCCCACACTTCTGTTATTCTGATCTTTCACATGAACCGATCAAGTAGTTAATCGAGCTGTGGCTTTCTCGGCGTCCCACACTTCTGTTATTCTGATCTTTCACATGAACCGATCAAGTAGTTAATCGAGCTGTGGCTTTCTCGGCGTCCCACACTTCTTCTACCATTAACTTTCGCATCATAGGTATATTATTTTTATTCACATTTCTTCCTTCAACCTACAAGTGACCCTCTCTTAATCTAAACCATTACGCTTACATCATTTGCATTCTTTCTGCATAATATATTTATATCTTTGCTAATATGAATTTAAAAAAGCTCTTCCGCAATTTCGGCACGAAATATTTTTATTTATTTTGATTTTAGTTAAATTTAACAAATGTTAAATATTTTCTCCGCTTGGATTTCCCGTACAGGGAATATATTTTGTGTTAACAATATAATGTTAACATAATTTACGTTACTCAAAAGCTATAAAGCTAAATAATAAATAAAGCTATAAAGCTAATCAAATTGATTTCGCAGGAAATCGTGATTTACGGGTCTTTTCCTTTATTGTAAATATGTCAGCCCCCAAAGATATAAGTGACTGAATTAAATCTGATTCTGCTATCGAGCAAAGTGTTAATAACGAAGAACGTTATTTAAAAAATATTTTGTGACTAGTTCATAACTTATATAACTCTTTCATGAAAACCATGACAATTACATTTTAAAGCCCAAATACCGAACCAAACTGATTAATAATTTTTCAATTTTTATTATAAAATCATAAAATGTTGTATTAAAAAAATCAAATTTTCATAATTTTAGAGGTAACTTCAGAGTTTTTTTTAGTTTATTATAATTTAAAAAAAAATATGTAAAAAAAATTAGACATAATGAAAAAGCATTTTATAATTTGCTTTAACGCTTATCAAAATGCCCTTTTAATAATTTTTATTTTTTATTTAATATTTCTGTAGGAAATAAAACAATTTTTTAAAGAATTGCCAAAGTTGTCTCTTAAGATAATTGTAAGAATTAATAATCTTATCTTTCATAGATGGCACAAGTTTAATTTTTTGGGCGAAAATCGCTTTTCACGAGTTAAGAATATTAATTGTTTGCGCCCGTACACATGCAATACGAATATGAATAAATAGTTTTGTCCATAATCAAATACAAATCGATCAAGAAAGGCTAAACAAATATCATTTTTGTATGGGTGATTCTTTTTTTAACATTAGTTACACACAGAAGGCCCCGAGGAAAATAATTCCCCTTAGGGCCTATCTCATCAGCATAACTTGTAAAAAAGTCCTTTTCTCTAAAATAATTACGCTCACGCCATCTATAAAACAGAAATAAATAAAGCAATAAACAAACGTCTTAGGTTTTTTCTCTGCCTTTTGATAAAGAAAATAATTTTTAAGTATGGTTAAGTATTTTGGCCGCAAATCCAAAAGTAAGTTTTCTATGAAAACGGCTGCGCAGTCGTTTCCCTAAAAACATATTCCTCTGCCTTATTGGGAAAACTAATGCGAAAAATTCACCAAGGAGCGAGGTGTAGAAATAAAATATCTATGTTTAATACACATATGATTATATTGCATGAACACATAAATGAAAATCAGCCCATGTCGCACGTCGCGCTGAAAATCCATCACCCAAACGTCACTTTATCCCGAAATTCATCTAGAAATTCCACTGGACGCCGGCAGCAGCCCTATATCAGTGGAAATAAAGCAGATTTTTCCGACAAATGCGAATAGTGCTACAAGGATAATAGTATCGCAGTAAATTCCCAATGTACACTGAGTGCGTCGACGTGTGAAATCGCCGCCTGTCGCCTGCCGCTTGCCTTGCTAGCGCTCAGTCGCTTTTCCACCGCGTTGCTAAATAACAAATCACCCCCAGACAGTAAACAATCACTGTCTACTAATTTGTTATTTAACAGACATTTAATATACCGACCTACCTACACACGTTATTTTTGGTATTTTCTTCGTTTTCGAAACATGAAACGAGATTAGTCAAGTGACAGTACTAGTCAATAAACGCAAATTAACTTTGTGGCGTCATTTTAATTATATTAAAATAAAACACTTTGCGTTCACCACTATTTAATCAGAATAATTATCGATATGTTTCAAAACTAATGTTTTTACCGCAGATAAACGTAAACGTACTGAAAATTGATAAATATAAGAATAGATAAATAAGCACACACAGAAGAAAAAAGATTTGCAAATTGCGGTGATTAAAAGGTGATTATTACCTAAAATTATTATCCAAAATAAATAAAATTATCATAAAGTAAAACAAAATCTTTGATGAATTCAACTAACAGAATCAAGGAGTACCTAACCAAGATGTCTAAATAACAAAGATACATTAATTTGAACACAGCCCCGGTATTTATGTGAAAATGAATTTGAGACAAGGCGACTGAAAAATATATTTGTTATTAATAATATTTGATTTTCTTTTCTAATTTCTGAAATGTTAATGTTATCTAATTCTTGTAAATTCATTGTTTTGTTTGCAATTTTTTTAACGCTATATTTAAATCAAAATAATGATTTACATAGACAGTATGGTTCATTATTATTCAAACATCTTTCAGATGCTCCTTAACGCTATTTTAAAATTTTCTGTAAGTCTTGCTTAAAAAAATTCAATTGTTATAAATTAATTTAGAGACCCCGATTAATTTCAAAATATCATCCTTACGTAAGATTGTTGTTTATTAACATTATTTGTATTTTAATATTATGTTAAAATCTTTACAGGGGTTTTAATTGGTTACAATTATCAAAAATTAGTTAAAATGCATTTTTCTTTGTTTTTTCTTTTTCGATTTTCATCGTCGAAATATTTCTAGGAAAATACATTCTGAAAAAAAAAATGGTACCAAAAAAATAACAAAAATGTTTAGTATTCGCCCTTCTGAACAATTAGCATTTTACTGATTTTACCCATCACGGTATATCAAATTTCCGTGATCGATATGCATTTTGATTTGCCGCCATAGACACGAGAAATGCTTGCCGCCAAAACGATACATTTGGGCGGAAGGCGTCTGTGCTTCCCGCCGGTAAATGTTTGTAGGCAATCTCGGGTTCCGATGGCAGTTGTTGTTGGTTAGCAACTAGCAGCGTAATGGAATGAGGACCGTTTTGAATTAGCGATTGTGGAGCGTTTTTATAATCAAATAATAATATTATTATTGAAAATATAAACATTTAACATTTTTTGTGAGACGATCAGAATAACAAAAATAATCTTTAATGTGCATTGCATGTGTTAAAAACTTTCTTAGAAGGTTTCTAATGAAACGTTACTGACTCTAGGCTGACTTGATGCTGTCCATATATTTTATTCTACATAAAATGTTCCAAGCTATGCACAGATTGTATGATCTTCTATGACTTTTAAACTCGTGATTTAGCATTTGATACAAATTGAATAATGGTAATAAACTGCTTTCTTGTTGTGTCGAAGTATGTAGGTAGGTAGGTGTGTATGTAGGAAGTATGTAGTAGTATGTGATTTTGTACGTCTGGGTCTGTCTATTGAGATTACCAAAATGCTACTGAAAATAGAAACAGATTGTTATTTTAATAATTAAACAAAGGAATCCTCATTTTTTGCTCGTGTCATCACTATATAATATCTCCAGTTTATGATTTTCGTTATTTAGAAAATACCTTGTTGTTCTTAATTTTAAAATGCTTTCTTCTGGAAAAGCCAATTTAACACATACACTTATCAGGTTTTATGTGTATTTATTTTCAAGGGATGACTGATCAACCTTTCAAAGGCTTTATTAAACTGGGGTGAAGCCACTAACAGACGATCTATTTATGGAAAAGCAATAATCAATAGACTCATTAACAGCCTATTAAGAAAGCATACGTAAATCTGGATATTTTTAATTTGCTGTTTCACATATTTTCTTTTGATTAATTTGTAAAAATATTTAGAGACTTAATATTAGAAAACATGATAGCTGAGTAATTAAGGGAATGATGGTATATATATTTGTTAAAACATTCGACATTAAAATTAAAATCACGTCTAGATACAACATATTATTTCCATTTCAGATATTTTTTCTTGGCAAATGATTGGTTTTCGATGAGCATGGTTGAGAAGAAAAAATAATATTGTCACGATAATAATTATTACTTCATAATAATTATTAGCCTGACTTAGTAAACCTTCACCTGGCCGCTTACTTTAATTGTTGAATCGCCGTATTTTGGATTTTTTCGATTGGCAGCGTGATTTTTAAAAACTTCCGGCGGTACTTTTTGGATTCGCACCGTACAGGAAGCCGGTGCAAATTCGACTAGTCACTTAAGTGATAGTTCTGGATTTAAAAATGGGATAATCCCTTTGTTACAAATTGTTTGTTTAAAACGATTTTAATCGCGATGCACATCGATGTCCCACGTTGGGCGCCACTCTAACAGTAATCATCAGTATGGACCTTCTGATTATTCTATCTTATGGTAGAGTGAGAGATTCTCTTCAGGATTGTGGGAATAAACGAATACAGGTTCCAACTTGTGAGGTTTAATTGGTTTAAGCAATAAAAGAGTTCATTTCCAAAACAACAAAATCCCAGTATATTTTTATAAAGACCATAACAATATTGCCCTTTTGAGGGGCCGGGTTTCACATCCCCAAAAACATAACAGATTCTGACAATTTAACAGGAACATAATTAAGCAGAAAGAAATGTCGTACCTGCGGACCATGGATCTTTATCTAAATACTTCTACACTGAAGCGACCTCTTAATTTACTTGAAGATAGCGCGTTGATGAACCGCGGGCCATATTCTAACGCAATCTCCAGGATGCAAACCAGTAAAGACTCCCCAGGAAGGCCAGAGAATGAGGACTCCCCGCCAGAGAGTAGGGTCCAAGATCAGCACCAGTGCTCTGGTTGAGCCCCTCGGATAACCACGATTTCCGTCAGCACGCCTCATCAGGAAATGAACGCCAAGTAACCATCCGTCACAAATATGAGCAGCCGTGACCGTACCAGGTCATAAGAACTCTCCCTCGCGACGCTCTTCAATATGCTGGTCGCGATTATATAGGTAATTTACAACATCGTTATGCCGCGGACAAATATCGGTCACAATGGCGGCGACCAAACACATTAGAAAACAGCGTTCCGATCACATCAGAAAGGAGCGTTCGCAAAAAGTGCATCGATGTGCATCGCGATTAAAATCGTTTTAAACAAACAATTTGTAACAAAAGGATTATCCCATTTTTAAATCCAGAACTATCACTTAAGTGACTAGTCGAATTTGCACCGGCTTCCTGTACGGTGCGAATCCAAAAAGTACCACCGGAAGTTTTTAAAAATCACGTTGCCAATCGAAAAAATTCAAAATACGGCGATTCAACAATTAAAGTAAGCGGCCAGGTGAAGGTTTACTAAGTCAGGCTAATAATTATTATGAAGTAATAATTATTATCGTGACAATATTTAAGTTTTTCAGAATTCGAAAAATTCATCGAATTTCGAAGTAAATTTCCAAATCCCGTTATATCTTGGGCCGGTTGTTTCACAGTACTTGTATAATAAAAGAGCCTGATTAGAACTTTCACAAAACTTCAATTTTAACTTTGAAATTTTATGAATAGTTCAAATTAGTGAAATAACCTGTCATAAGTATCACGTAGTCACTTCTATCTCCCAACCTACAATCAAATTTTCTCTAGGGGCAAACAACTGGTGTATTTTTGGACAATTTTGTATTTTTTAACATAAATATTTTTTCTTTAAATAGGAGCACGACAAAAGCTTATTAAAAAAAAAATATCTTGTGAATTGGTCAATTATGCAAATTTACACATTTATGCATTAACTTTCTTCAATGATTTTTGAATTATTGGAAATTTAAAAAAATGCATTTTTGTCTAAAGCTCCAGTCAGTGTTTGTACCTTTGGACAGGAGTTATTGTACCTTTGGACAGTATGTTGCACCTATGGACAAGCTAGATTTACGCAAAAGCATACATATTAAATACAACTTTATTTTATTAATCAAAAAACCATTATATCCACTGTTTCTAAGTATGATATTTAATATGATGACAGAAAATGGTTGTTGTCTCAGCTTCATTTCGGAACTTTTATGTATGCACTGTTTGTCAAAGTATTTCTTGCAGGAATCGACCGAAGTTCCCGGTCCTTAATTGAAACGCATTCACAGATAAAGAAAATTACTACCGTTTTATTGAGATATATATTTTTTTAGAAGCGTTCCGCCCAATTTCATTTTTCAAACTTTTCAGAAATGCCTTTTTTCTCGGACGTAAATGTCAAAATCCTTCATTTTTCTTTCCTCTTTCCATGGTTGGTCTTTTATGATTTCACTTTCATTTCAGGTGCTGTAGGGAGATTTTGACCAATTTGAGATTGATATTAACATTTTTACCCAGTCGATGGATTTTAACTACGTTGGATTTGTATTTTTCAACAGTGCTGATGTCAAAGTATCTGGAATGTCAATAGTTTCTCCCGATATCTTTCCAGTCTTTTGGGGAGCCTCTTCTGGGCTCAAGAATTTTGGAGTATTCGAATTTGGGTGTTAGTTTGGACACGTCCAAAGGTACACGTGATGCCACTATCCATAGGCACAACAACCCATGGGTTCACAAAAAAAATCTATAAATTTTGAAGTGCGTTCAAGAAAACTGCAATAACATGGTTTCTGATTGTAATCTGAACATCATACTATTCACACACTCAGTAGGAAACAGAATACTATACCCACATAAATAAAAACAAAAAACCTGATTAATACTTACTTTTTATTCGAAAAATAATCAAATCGTCACTACAATAAAACAAAACGCAATTGTTAGCGATTTGACATCAGATCTATCAATTCATAAATATACTTTTGCTACTATTTATAAAGTTAATTTAGGATGATGTCTTGCTATAGAAATCAAAAGTATCCAGAGGTAGAGACGTTCATAGGTACAACACTTGAGCCAACATATTTTTGTCAGCATTCCAAATATGAATGTTCTCAGGTTTGCACATATTTTCACCTTTTTCTGTTAATTACAACCCTCTGTTTTGCAAGGTGGTTGACCTCACCACGCTACGGACTTTTCGTGCACAATTTACAGCGTCCGGACGTATTAAAATAATGACCGCAGCCGCTGTCTACGAGTGCCGTGGGTCGTTAAATATGCAAACCTTAGAAAGGTGTTAATGAGTGGCCGTACAAGGTATTAATAATTAAAATCTCGCCCCATATTGTATGAAAAATAGTCAACGAAAATTAAAAAAAAAAAAAACTCTTTTTATTCATGAGATAAACTTTAATGTATATTTAAGCTGCGATTTATGGCGTTCATAATAAAATATTCGCATAAAATATTTTCACGAACGGTCAAAAAAATTAAATAAGCTTGTTTAAAAAAATATGTACATCTTTGAAGTTTTTCGAAGAATAAATGCGATTTTCAAAAGTGGACCCTTTTCTCGGAGGGATAGGATTTTTATGAAAAATACTAGTTAGATATTAATAGTAGTTAGGGTGAGTCCGGGGGAGATAGCCGTAGTTTTTATAAAATGCTATAAAAAATAAGCTAGTCATAAATTTTACAAACTATTTATTGTAAAATAAACTTAAATCATTTAGCTGCGAGAAACATAAAGTAATCAACAGTATCTATCAAAACAAAATTATATATATATTTTTTTTAATTAGCATTTGGCCATCTCTCCGATGTGTCCGGGAGAGATGACCACACTAGAAGGGGGATGATGGCAAGTAGGTACTTTATATTGATTTAAAATATATATATATATATATAATTTCTCGTTTTTTTATTATTTTGACCACATTTTGAGCACATGTTATCAAAATTGGTGCTATTTTAATGCGGCTATCTCTTCTTAATCGTCCGGGAGAGATGGCCATGTGTTTATAAAAATGAACCACTATTCATAGAATAAAACGTTGAGGTAAGAATGCAACAATAACACTACTAAGCATGGTAAAACATAATAAACACACGCCTTCATTCAAAAATTTTCACTACAACCTTAGATGTGAACCCAATGAAAAAATGTTCAAACAAATGAACTGGTTTTTACTTACTTTTTGATGTAATTTCGCTAAGACTGCGCTTGCAACTACCCCCTTGCGCTGTGAGAAGCGAAATAATCTAATAGTAAAGCCATTTAGCTGTTGTTTCCGAAGAATAAATGAACTGGCCATCTCTCCCATACGGCCATCTCCCTCGAACTTATCCTACATATAAATGATTTATAATATATCCGTACGCCCTCACCTGTTTTTTTATTATTGACCAACAAAATTTATAAAAAATTTGGATTGATACAAAAGCCGTTTCTATCGTTTTTTTTTTTACCATCATAGTTTGAAAGTAAATAGAAAGACTTTGCTCAAGCATACTAGATTAGGTCCGCATCGTTAACTGACACGATAAAGCAAATCGTTTCACTAAAGCGGTTCATGTTCACCGTTCAAAGAAGTGATGCTTGAAATGACAATGATTTTTTTGGCTTTAAGATACGTATTTGATCTACGTCTTCCTTCTTGGGTAAAACGATAAAAATGAACAAAAGCAAATCTACAGTAATCAAATTAGCGACATTGAATTAATGTTTCCAAATCCCACGATGCCATAGTATGTTTCACCTGAATACATTTAAAAATGATTTCGCCTATTTAAGCCTTATAACCTAAATGTACAGATTTTATAATTTGGTAGGTGGAGCGGGCTAAAGTAGGTATTTTGTTTATTTAAAATTTTTATTATATTTATTTATTTATTTATTAACGCCCTTTTTCGAAGCTTTTATATATTATGAATCGTAAGAAATATGCAGTATTTATTGTACATAAACATAAATGAATTGACTCGATACCAATATTTTTAATTGGTTTAAAGATAAATTAAAGATGTCCCTCTAGTATTCTGGACAATGAGGAATACAAACGGTAGTCAGTCCCAGAATTTCTGCACTGAAATAAATCCTGACTTCTAGTATTACCTAGTAGAATCCCGAGGTTTATCAATTCAAGCAATACTAGATTATCAACTAAAACATTTAGAATTTTATATAGGAATACCGAGTCAATGTCTGTTCCCTGTCTCTGTCAATTCTTCTGTTGAGCATATTCATATAATTTAAAATAGTGTTATAATTCAACATAATTGCTAGAATACCCATTTTAAAATTTAGAAAACGTAAGAATTAGTTTTGTATTCTTTCAATAGCTTGTATATTATAATGTGGATTCCAGACAGGAGAATTATACTCAAATTGGCTTCTAACATATGCAAAATATAATAGATTAAAACACTTTACCTTGTTAAAATTTCTAGCTAACCTAGTAGTAAATACCAACATTTTAAGCCCTTATTAGAGATTTCTGTTGACACATGTAATAATATTTGATTGAAATTTTTTTCGCATTTCATAGATAATCAATACGGATTCAGAAAAAACGTTGCTTAAAAAATGTTATGCTAATTATGCTTAAAGTTATGCTAAAATGTTTAATTTATGTCTCGAAATGTGTCTATTGCGTCTCTTGAGTCTCTTGTACCGCTTATGCCTCTTCTGTCTCTTGTATCTCCTGTGTCTCTTGTGTTTCTTGTGCCCCTTGTATCTCTTGTGTCTCTTGTCTATTTTTTTTTTTACATTAATTCCACACAGGAGTCCAGGAGGAAAATAAACTTTGAAGATGCTGTGTGGAAGATCTTTTTGAGGAAAGGAAGGAGTGAACACGGGTCTTGAAGACGTTCTTGAAGCAGTCCGTCTGTTAAGATGGGAGAATCTATCAAACGGACCGCCCGTTTCTGCATTGAGTCAAGGTTTTTTTTTTAGGTATTTTGGAGCTCCAGACCAGAGGTGGGTGCCAAATTCAAACTTGGGGCGTACTTGCGATTTGTACAGGGTTAGCAGTTGTGTACTATTAAAGTATCTATTATGTCTCCTGTGTCTCATATGTCTCCTGTGTCTCATATGTCTCTTGTGTCTCTGTCTCTTGTGTTTCTTGTGCCTCTTGTGTCACTTGTGGCGCTTGTATCTCTTGCTCTATTTGTATTATTTGTCATTTGAAAGACCGTTACTTTATTTTAAAATATTTTCTATTTTTAATTGTTTTGTTATTATTTAATTTTCATTTAGAAACAATTGAAAGATTTTGCAAATGTATAATTTGTCTGATTAGATATATTTGTGAAGTAAATGAATTTTTATAACAGGCTTGTTTTCATGTGAGTGAGAACACCTGTAAAACCCCAGGATATATAAATAAATAGTATTATTTTGCCCGTGAGGTTTGTTAGCATAATTCATTATATTGGAAGCTGTGTCTAGTAACTAATCAGGAGTCATGTACATCCAAACCTTACCTTTCTCCCTTTAAAACCCTATTCCCAACAAAATCAGCATTTTTTAACAATATTCCCCAAAAAGCGATCCTCCGTAATTAGGCTGGCTCCCGAAATTTGTGTGGTAACACATAAAAATCAAACTTAACTGGTCCGGATTTAGTTTTATTTCAATCAAACACGCGTTAAATAGAAACCCGACCGACGAAAATCTACGCATTTACAAACGGACTATCTTCTCGATTACAGCAAAGTTTGAGCATGGTAAATTTAGGGGTAAAGTTGTTAGTTAGTTTTCTCATTACACGGTCGGGTCAATGGATGTCTGGATGTAGATTTGCAAACTAAAACTTCCGTCTCTGTAATGAGAGGCGAAGGAAAACAATCTGTCCTTTGATTGCCGCAAAAGATTTATTTCAAATAATTAAGAGCTTTTCCTTTCGTCTATTTTTGGAAATATTTAATTATACCGTGTTATCATCCCCGTTTTTCATTTTATTCCGTTCAGTTAAATAACTTCAAAGAACTTCTGCTCCTTTGGTAGATCTGATCGGTGGATAAACGTTGGGACCATATTTATAGCTTCGTTTATTCCTAACAACTTTGAGGCAACATAATGTTAAGGAAAACTGTTTTGTTGAATACATACACAACTGTATTTAAAATACAACGAATCGGTTTCGAAGACCGGACTTCTCAAGTGATGGTAATGTGAAAAATTACTGTAATTAACGCATGATGTTCGTTTTAGTTTGATTTATAATGCCAAGAATTTTGTTTTAAAAAACGGTTTTTGTAATTTCAATGCTATGCAACTTTCTAGTGAACCCATTTAGCATCATTTCTTTAAATTGTAGGATTAGGTAAAAAATATTCAATCGACCAGACTTTCATTAATTTTTGCTCTCTATCTTACAATTTTCAAATAAACGCCTCTTAAAATAACTGTAATAGACAATACCTTTTTTATGAGAATACCGCACAAGATTCCCAACTGCTCCCAATCGCCTGGAGCCAGTGAGATTATGACACCCCCAATAGATGGCTCCCCTAATGAGGCTCAAGGTAGTGGGGAGGGAAAAGAGATAGGGAAGAGGAAGGTGGGAAAATACCTGGCTATTCAGTTAATTCTAATAAATATAACCACAAATCTGATTTTAACACTTACCCTACTATATGGGAATACTTACCCTGCACATGTGGTAAGTGTACGCAATCGACATGCGTATAAACTTTTTTATATAATTTTTCAATTTATGAACCATATGAGGTTTTATGTTTGTTTGGATGCCTTAATGATTAATCATATTAATAAACTGAAAAATTGATATAATACCTAAAAACTTTATAATACAAAAATCCCAATGTAAAAATTGCGTACGGTTACCCCACGTGACTCTACGTGTAATTATAAACCTCTGCCATAGGTCACGCCAAGTGGTTCGCCACGTTTGGTGACTTAGCAGGGGTGCCTGGGTTCATGGGGTGAAGTTTGTCCGAGTCTTGTCGGTGGATGCGTCTGCCCACCAGCTGCATGGTAGGGCGGATTGGAAGAGATTGGTTGAGGGAGTCCATTTGACATTTGGAACATCGCCTTGCACCGAAGTGGGAGGGATGGATTCATACATCCATCACTCCTGGTCACACTTACCCCCAGACTCGTACCCACCCCCAAAGCCCTTTTCCTTCCCAGAACTTCCTCTCCTTCCTTTCTTAAAAAAGACCCTCCACACAGCATCCTCAAAGATGACACAGGCCCTGCGGGGAATTATTTTCTTCAAGGCCTCCTGTGTGGAGCTAATGCACAAAAAAAAACTATGAATTAATTCTGAATGGTGTTCTTATACCAGGGCGGTACTGAGAGTATCTTCCACTCCGGAACGTGCCGCAAATACACCTTATATTATTTTTTCAATGATTAAATTGTAAAATAACTCAATTTAACCAAAAACGTATTCGAGTGTAACATGCATTTCTTCTTTTACATTTATCTCCCTCTTTTATTCCGTATTTACTTTTAAAGAAAAAGTGGCCAATAGCTTCCTTTAACCAAAATGACAAGTTCTAGAGATGTTACCAAACAGCTTAAGTTCGATGATTTACTCAATATATAAAGTTTTCTGAAATGTTTCAATTTGATGGGATTTCTCTGAAGATCTGTTCGCAGTAAGTTAAATTACAAAGTTAGGGAGATGTCAATGCACATGACATGGCACTTTTAAAGTTTTTTCAGTCTACTGGTAATCTTTTAATAAATCACATAACAAACTGATTACATTTTCAGAATTGTACATCATCAGTAAATACGTCAGTATTCAATAAAGAATTTATAAATTTGCGGAAAAAAACCCTTGTTATTTTCAACAATCTTTACTAATTCTTTTAAGGTCGGTTGCTCATTGCTGAGGCTCGTGACCTTTACTCCAATTTCCATGGTGGACAAGACTCCGTTCCTCGCAATAGAGAGCTGCGGACACCGACGTACCGAACGCCTGATACTTGGTCACTCCAGCGCATTAGTGACCTTCCCCTGCTTCTTCTGCCTTCCACTTTGCCAGAGATTATGGGTTTCTCCAAGTTGGACTCCCCAGTTTGGCAAACAACTGGTCCAAAGAATCTTAAAATACCTTGTAAATAAATAGTTGAAAGCCTATTGTGGATGCCTAGCTCTTTCAGAATGGACACATTTCTGCGTCTGGCTAGTCATGAAATCCTGAGATTTTTCTCCTAACTCTTTACCAACAACGAATTGCATGTATCTAAACATTGTAAGCTTGATTTCATTTTCTTGGTGCACTCTCCTATCGGAGATTAACTATCACAAAATCAACCATCGTGCCTCAAACTGTACTCGAAGAACGATCTATGCTATTCCAGTACCAGTCAAGCAAGTCTTTTTCTACCTCATCCATACATATATAAAAATCAAAATATGTTTGTTTCTGGGTATACGTGAGATGCTCATGCGATGCTAAACTATTCATACGATTGCGATGAAACTTTGGGGATTTGATGTGTGCATGCCCGCATTGTTTTCTATATAGTAATGAGTTCTGGCATCATAAAATTATGCGTTGCTGACGGTTCATCCGATTGTGATGAAACTTTGGGGATTTGATGTGTGCTTGCCTGCGATGATTTTTACATACATACTAGCTGACCCGGCAAACTTCGTACCGCCTAAGAATCATTAACTGTTGTGTTAACTTATTAGCTGAATTAATTTAATTTTTTTAAGTTAAAATTAATACTCAAAATGAATTAAGAAATGTAATTCACGTGGCAGTAAGGCATTTGCTTTATTAAAGCGAATCGAAACGATTCACGTGGCATTATTGTACTACTTTCTGTTAAAACTATTTACTGGATGGGTTGCACTTGGGTCGATTCCCTTCATTGAAGCACCTTGTGATATCCAACATTTTTCGTTTTGTTGTCGTTAGATATCTTCCCAGTTCCACCGGGCGCATCGAGGAAAAATAAGCCACCATTTCCATCATCAACAGCTTTCATTAAGGTATCGTGCACTTCCTTCTATTGGGGGTACAACAGTGGTACATTCGTTCAAACTGATTGGTTCAATGCATTTGATCATATTCACGTTCACGTACCAATTCTTGATTGAAAGCATCATTCATTGCAAGTTTCATTGCATTCATGAAGCGTCGATCTGGCGTTGTTATTCCTAACTTGACTAAAAAACCGCCTCACATGAGGTAACACATGTCTTCGATCAAAAACAAAGCCTGTTTATGTATATCCTCATTCACCTCAAGATCAGGATTCCCTGAACTGACACGAATCCGATGTAAAATGTCTTCTGACATGTCATCTTTGTACTTGTTCCATAGTTCACGTGGATTCGATGGGAAACATGTCGAAATAATGATAGCAAATAATGTGCGAATCAGACTGGAGATGCAGAAATAATTGCTTCAGTGATTGTCATGTCCCAATGAGTATCGTTTTCAAGCAAATTGATCTGCTGACATGCAACACGAATTGTTGGGCACACTACACCATTGACTTGTGATTCAAACGATGTCGGCCCACGAACATTCACCAGCAACAACCAAAAGTAGAAGCATTCGTTACATTTTACATGAACTGTGTAAATGCGACCAAGAGCATCAGTAGAACGCACAACCGGATGATCAGTAACCACATCACCGTGCTTCCGACGTCGAAATCTCTTCGACAAAGCGTTCGACAAAGTGTAATAAAATAACATGGCATCTCAGAGTAGAGCAACGTCCGGGCAAACAGATCGCATTGGCAAATTGAAAAGAAACAGGTCAATATTGTTGATGAAGGTGTTTCAGCACGTTTGGCAACAATCGATGTAATGAAATAAACTCGTTGATCATTCTCCAGATGCATCGCCAAATATACAACAATTGAATGTCGTTCATGAATGGGGAATGAGAATATACGCCAAATCGCCTTATTAGCTCACACATATGATAGCGTTTGATTTCATCGTTTTTTTATTTGTAGTTTTAACGCCAAAAACCGCCAACGCTGACTTTTGTGACAAATTCGCAGATGTATTTGATTGACTTCACCGAATTGCAATAAGTACCCCACGTCACAATGCGCCTTGAACGTTTCGAAAAGAAGTGGCTGTTTTCATGGAGTTGTGCAGACAAACGTTCACCATTTGTCCCATATACGACTGTTGACATTTAGTGTGTAAGAAAGAGAGGCAGCATTATATGTTTAAGAACAAAAGAAAAACAATGAGCACATTGACATTTGACGTTTTTGAATTTTTGGAATTCAAGCAAACTTCAATATTATACCTACCTACCACAATATTCCTGCAGCTCTTTCAAAAGATGAAAATTCGTTCCATATTAAATGTATGAGGAAATGAATTTTCGTCATAACTTTCTTTTTCGTGAATTATTGCGATGTTTTAATAGTTATTATGTTATCCGAGGCGGAGACAAATCCAACAAATCAAAGATCATCAAAATCGGTTCAGCTGTTCTCGAGTTATAAATAGTGTATTATTGCTCATATGGAAACCACACAGAGAACCATCTTAAAGATTATACTAAAAAAACACAGAATGACTGACACAGACCAAATATTCAACATGTTCGACGGACTTGATATACGACAATTATATATAAAAACAC
This sequence comes from Limnephilus rhombicus, assembly GCA_929108145.2. NCBI lineage: Eukaryota > Metazoa > Arthropoda > Insecta > Trichoptera > Limnephilidae > Limnephilus > Limnephilus rhombicus. The sequence continues at coordinate 15,634,884 of OV815270.1, forward strand.
TTCTTAACTATATCTTTGACCAAAAACACAAACTCCAACAAACACAAACCATTAATAGACCAGTTAGACAAGCATACATACAAAACTTAAAAACACCGACGATAAACACAAGCTTTGGACAAAGACACCACAAATACCAGGCAATAAAAGCATTCAACCATCTGTCACTCGATTTAAAAAAAGAAGAAAACAAAAAACTTTTCATACTCAAAATTAAAAGATGGATTAAAGACCAAAAAAGACAACTTTACAAAAAAATCACAACATAAAAAAAAAAAATAATAATAATAACACACAGACATAAACACCATTGCAATACTCACTAATATATAAAACCTTTTAATTTCACTATCGGTTTATATGTATCTATCCTATTTATATAGTTTTATTCTATTGTTTTATTTTAGTGTTTTTGTACTCTATTTTGTTTTGCTCTATTTTCTTTCTTTCAATTCTCATATGTTATTGTTGAGTCTCTTTTTTCTTTAGTTTTTATTTTATATGTATCTTAAGTAAAATAAAAAAATCATATCAAACTGTAAAATGAGGTCCTCAGCACGGGTAAAGCACCCAGTGAGGCCCACATTAGTCAAATATATAACACACATGTATAAATCAGGTGAATCAAATAAAATAAAAATAAAAAAGTGTAACTAACCCGACTTTGTTTTAAATATTAAGATAAAGATAATAACGAGCTCTGGCGTCATGAAAATACGTTACTAAACCGTTCATCTGATTACGAGGAAACTTTGTGAGCACGCCCGTGAATGTTTCTATATATAACTTCATTTCACTTAGAATTTAAAAATTTATCTTTTATGTAAAAATATTAATTAATAGGTAAATACCAAAGATATTGAAATATAAGTAGATGTGCTATCTGCTGTTTTTACTATGTGGGTCTGCGCTTCCGGGTGTCGCCGATATTGTTTACCAATTAACAAATAAACTAAAAGAACAAATAATTAACGAATAAACCAAACGAACGTTAAACTAAATGAACGAATTCTTTCCTTATTCAAAATATATTGTTGACCAATATTAATGCACATTTTCAAAAAATCAACGAAATGAACAAATTATGTTTGTATGAAAACTACGCTAATTAGCGCGTAGTCCGACGACAGTTGCGCGGACACCATAGCATATCTATTCTGTATTTGAATATCTTTGGTAAATACTGTAATACATAGAAATAAATAAATAAAATTAAATACTGGTGAGCTCTGGCATTATGAAATTTGTGTAAAAAATTGCGATAGGTGGCACGCGATCTCTTTGAAAACTGAATGTATGAAATGCAGGGGGGGAAAGAGGAGGAGAAATCGGGAGGGGAGTTCACGGGAGGGGAAGAAGGGAACCCGGGAGGAGGAAGGTGAACTCGGGAGGGGGAAGTGGAACTCGGGAGGGGGGAAGGAAACTCTTAAGGGGGTTTGAGGGACGGGGAAGCGGGCGAGGGGAGTGGGGAGTGGGAAGTGGGAAGGCAGAGAATTCTGGAAGGGGGAGGGGAACTCGGGCGGGGGGTTCATGGGAGGGGGGGAACCCGAGAGGGGGGAGGGGAACTCGGGAGGGGGAGGGGAACTCGGGAGGAGGGTTTGAGAGACGGGGAAAGCGGGTGAGGGGAGTGGGGAGAGGAAGGGGAGGCGGAAAGGGAACTGAAAGAATGGGAAAGGACACGCAGGGAGACTCGATTTCTTTATTAAGTGGCACAGTAACGCATGCCGGAAACCGGCTGTAATAATATAAATGGAGCGACCGATCGACGTGATTTTTTTTAAAGAGATAATTGGAGGACTGGGAAATGACAGGCTACTTTTTATCGCGAAAAAAACATTTCATTCACGTGTGAAAATTCTTCAAACAGTAATAAGCCGTGGGTAAAAGCTAGTATTCTATGTTCTATAATTACTAACTTAGATTACATTAGATTACATGATGTAAAAGAGAATTTGAACATTTATTTTGTTGTGTATCCAAATTTCGTTTATCCGATGAACCTCGGAAAATTTTGGCGGCCACCGTGATCGAGGGATAAGGCTCTCGATTGGCAATCCGAAGGTCGCGGGATCGAATTCCGACGTGCGCAAATAAATTTTGTTTGATTAATTTGTGTTATTTCACAATTAATTAATTAAAAATAATTTAAGGTATATTAACGGCAAGTTCCAGAGTAAAAGATACTCTCGGCATGGCACTGGTGTAAGACCACCATTCAGAATTGAAACTGACTTGAAATGGCTTTAGCCGTGTTTGGTGACCAGATTTGAATAGTCAGGTACTTCTCCACCTTTCCCTCCCTATTCTATCTCCTTCCCCTCCCCACTACTTTAGCATCACAACATACCCCAATTAGGGATTCCATAGTCCCACTGGCTTCAGACAGTATTAGTTGGGACTCTTGCGCGTTGTACAAAAAAAATCTACATTAGTAACATAGGCCCTGAGGGATTTTTTTTGGGTTCACTCTTGGGTTCACTTTTCGGGTGGAACTAATGCAAAAAAAATGTTCCAAAGTTAATATTCCAGCTCTGTGAAAGTCCTACTCAAGTTCAGTTTTCTTCCAAGTATCGTGAAACAATCGGCCCTTGACGACACAATGACATGATTTTAATATTCACAGAACTTTAGTTTTTACATTGCAATTTGATAAATTGTTAAAATTCTGTGAAACAAATGTCACAAGTAAAATAAATTTATTTGTGCCAGAATTTTAAAATAATGTTCCTTGCAGTAATTCAAAATATGGTAACATTATCTTTTTAAATTCCTTCTATTCATCTAGTGACAGTGAAACATTTGCAGCATTTGTCGTCAGAAAGAATTCACACAGTACGTGTATTATACAGAATACATAGAATGCAAAATATTGTGTTTTATAGAATGCCAGAACTCTAGAATTTATCGCGATGTTTTGTTTGTTCCAGAATTCCTTTCGGAATTGTGGGTGTGCGGAGACAAATGGGCTGTAATCTTTATTTCCGGGGTAAATTCCATTCCCCTGACGTCCACCGACTGCTTTCTTCCTTCCTACTTACTTAAATATACTTCGAATTAGCCCAATAATGAACTGCGTGGGGAATACTGAGAAACTTTTACGTGGAAATTCGAAAGCAACTAACTGCGAATAATAAGTTTCTAAACTTATTAGTATAATTTATTAAAATTCTTGTATCACCATTTTGTGTTGAACAGATTTAGTGACACTCAATTTAGTTCACTAGTTTCCCGCTGTTTTCATTAACAATTTTTATGAACACAGCTTAACTTCAATTAAACTCTCCTTTATTTATGAGCAACGCAATTCAGCCCGCATTTTTGTACTGTAATTAAAAAAAAATGTGGATAGGTAGTGTCGGACACTGCCGCAGTTATTTTCGTGAAAACATCAATCGTACATTAATAGTAAAGGTTGATTTGTGATGGTGTAATGTATTAAAATTATTTTTGATTTGTTTAATTAATTTACAACTTAAATTTGATAAATACAGGGCAGTGTCACAAGAGCAATGATAGATATTATTTTGAAAATATCGCAATACCTCTTAAATAATATTAATATTGCGTTTTCCATCTCATCAGTAACGAAATCTACGTACATACTTAACGGCTCGTCAGATACGGACTGAGTCGTCAGAGCGAGTTTATAATATGTTGCCTATACTCGTATTTACTGCACATTGGTTTAGGGTACGGACTCGGCCTTTGCGCAGTTATTCTCTTTTAAATTTTATGTTTAACGTTTTGTGTCCGATTTTCATAAATCTCGTTTCAAGATATCCTCATAAAATGCAGTGTTAAAAAATAATCGGCTATTTTTAAAATAATTTCAAATTCACAGCCTTCTTTATTATTTTTTTAAGACACTCTTGAAGCCTGAGAGATATAAAATGTACACTTCTCTTCAAAAAAACACTATTCGCTCGGTAGTCTCTGAGATATGATTCCATTTAGGGACACGTGTCGAATCCCGTGAGTCTAAAATCGTTGATTAACTTTGCGAGTGCGTACTTCGTGACGTCCAGGCGGTACCGCCACAAACCTTTACACTTCTTTTTTTAAATGAGATGATGGTGAGATATTTATATTTAGCCGAGTTAATGAAGTTTGAAATTACCTCAACAGAATCTGTTCATTTGAGCGCGATTTCCTCCCCATACCTGGCATCGATAACACACGTCAAATACGTCAAAATCACAAGTTATAACATACATTAACGGTTTTAACACAGCCCCACGTTGGGCGCCAATTTATAACATTAATTATATTAAATACTGCGTGAGTTCGAACAGAGAGCTTTTATTCAGAAATATGTAACATAACAAAATAATAATAAGTACACGGTTATAGGTATACGAGTATAACGTTACTTCGAGATATATTCATATAACGCGGCGCATAATCTCCAACTGAGATTCAGGTCAGACTATCTCTGAGACTCCTCTACCATATCAATGTGGACAAGAAAATATCTCACAGTTGATCCTTGGTATTGAGCCTTAGGACTGTCTTCTGGATCTCTCTATGAGAGATATAAGATTCCACTGGATACTCTTCCCTCTCACTAAAATGGACTTTAACGCATCATATCTCACTTCAGCTCTTGGTACCGAGCCCTTGGAATATACCTGGATCTCTGCGAGAGATATGGAATTCCACTGGATACTCTTCCCTCTTACTAAAGTGGACTTGGACACATCATATCTCATTGTTAGTTTCAGGTACTGAGCACTTGGAACATTTCTGGATCTCTGATTGTTCAAGGCCGCGCTCTCGTTTATATAGGGCGGCTGGTAGTACATCCTTTGGTTATTACACAGGTGACCGGGAGCGGGGATCTGTTCGGTGATTAGCCGATTGTTTGAATTGTGCAACCAATGCTATTCCTACGGCATGCTGCGTTTGTAGATAAGGACGCTGTATCATGTGTGAGCGAGAAAGTATTCGAGCCCGCGCGGTTTCTCTTGTTATAAAGTAACATTTAAATGAAACATTTTAAAACAACTTAACTAAGTCAAAAATTTCAATCCCATAAAAGGTCATGAATTGTGTTCTTTAAAATTGTGTGGTGAGCCTGGAAAGTTCATAAAGGCTTATTAAATTTAATTGAATTTCCGCGTAACTTCCAGTGAATACGTTTTACGGGTACGTCTCTAAATTTATGGTCTTTTTTCCAATATTGCAGGAGAGCACAACGTATCAAATTGATTTGTCTGCAGCCCCGGCTAAATAATGAATCTCCGTCACTGTCTGCGGAAAAGTTCAATATGGGTGCAAGTGGAACAATGGATTAAATTGATTTTAGACTTTGATGTATGATCCTTGTTTAAGCTTTAACAAGTTAAAAGGTCAAAACGTACCTGACAATACATATTCATTCACAAGAGCAACAAAAAACTTGATTAATGGACAAATAACAAAAGCAGCAAAGAAACTAGATTTTGTTTGACTTTTTATGTCATTAGCACTCGCTTACTTATTTGACTGAATTGATAGATTTATTCCTTTAATAAATTTACTGCGTGGTTCTCAACAAGCAGAATAATAGTAGAGAGCACAAATTTCTGCATCAAATCAAGAAAAAATTCACATTTACCGCTAAAAAAACAAAAATTGTACCCACAGTCTTGAAAATATTTATGAGCTTTGTTTGAATTTATATATTAAGCGAAAGCTTAGATGGAATGCCGTATTCCGCAGACTCTTCGAATCTTTCATAAGGTATAAGGTGAATTATGTCTGATTACCGAGTGTTTTGAGGCTTCCGGTTCAGTCACCGTCAAACGAACAGGGTCGAGTCGTTTGCAGTGACGCCTTCGTTTAACCAAAAAAGTGAATGGACCAATTAAGCTTTGCAAAAAATTCACAAAGGAAAATGCGACACTTTAAAGTACGCACAATTTTACCGTACGCAGATTTCAGAAACTGTAATCAGAGGATTAAGGGATTTTCCGCTCTTTTTTTAATGCCTGAAAATGTTATACCAGCATTTGTGTTTGTTAAAAAACGTTTTATTCTACGGGCTCTTTTGTATTTAAAATGTGTACCTAAATGCTTGATTTTGGCTGTCATTTCAAATGTTCTATTTGACAGTTTTCAAGTGAAAAGTTTTCACGTAATTTGTAAAATTTTTCATCTTTGTGGTAAATAAATTATGGTGGTTCTTTTCAATGATTTCGTTTTTTACGAAACAAAGAAATAAAATAAACATCGTTTAATTGGAGCTGAGATAAAACTTTGTTTTTCAATTCACTAATTTGCCTTCTTTTACATTTGCTTAAATTCTTCATTCAGCCAGCGCCTTGGAGAAAATAATTTTTTATATTTATTTGTCGCTCCGCCTGAGAAAGTTTTACCATGTTTAATTCATTTTTACGGAAAAGTCTTAGAAATGCTAAATGGCTAAAAACATTTAAATATTTTGCTTTCGTAGATTGTAATCACTTTGTACTCGTAGTTTGACACATTATCACATGAAACACGCTTTGTTTTTACCACTAATGTTTACCGCACTTCAGCCATTAATTAATACTGACAGTAATATCGTAATAATTAAACTAATTTTTCCTTATGTCTTAGGTACTATATCGATTTAAATCCTCAAAAATTCCCACTGCCACTTAATTCTTTCCTCTCATGCGTTCTGTCTCTTTTTTGGAAATGTACTCGTATGTCGTCACATTCTGATATATTATAAACCCATTATTGTCTCAGTATTCCATTGTTTTATTTATATTACGTGCCGCTATTTATACATGCCTAAAATATGTACTTTTGCGAGTAATTGAGTTTAAAAAATTTCCCTTGATAGAGCTTGAGTCAAGTGAAACCGGCAGGTTAATACATTTAAATAATTCGGTGATAAAATAAAGTGTTTGTTTATTTTATTAAACTCAAATCAATTTTATTTTGAAAAAATAAAGATATAACTTTTCACTGTTTACATTTGAAAACAAAGCTTAGATTTCAGTTTTCGAAACGTATAAATTAAGTGCCAGTTGTTTCAAAGAACTTGAATAATTCATAAAATCTCAAAGTTAATTTTCAGGTTTTGTAAAACTTCTCTTCTAGTTCTATTATATTATTATCATTTCAGTTATGTGTAGCGACTGGTCAATAATGAAACATTAACAGAACTTGAATAGAATCTTTAGAAAACTTGTAAATTAGTTTTGAAATTTGATGAATTGTTAAAATCTGTCAAATCATCATAAATGCACTTTTACTTGGCTGTTGATATTTACATTTGCGGGTACTAAGCAAGAAAAACTTCGTTAAATCTCTTTGAACAAAATAATATTACAGTGCTATGGCATTATGTTGGTATTGTATCCACGCCCTACAAGGTATATGTAGCTTTTGTTCAAAGTTCGTTGGAGGCATGCCATTACTGTTAATCCATCATCATAACAATCTCTGCTTCACAGATGATGGTTTCCGTGCGAAGAGAAGAGAAAACAATATGTTCTTGTTCATTGGACAAATATGGAGCCTCGAGATAACCAGCAGAATAAAGCTAGATTTATCTGTTCTTTAAACATAAAATGCGCATATTCAGTTGTTCGGGCGGTTAGAATGTTCCCGACGTTTCATGACGATTCAAAAGCAAGACGGATGAAAGGAAATGTACAAGGCATCGTGGAAACGGGAAATTTCTTCCACAATTTGACAGATGAATGTGAAAATTGTTTGTTCTTTTCTGTTCTAATTTATCGGTGTGTAAATAAGATAGAAATTCTCCAAAATGTCCACAAAAGAACTTGAGATTTCTATCTACATCAATGGACAACCTTTTCAATGACTGACGGCAAAGAGAAGACGGACATTATTAACTTTTCTGTAAGCACACACAAATATTTTTATTTTTTTTTTATTGTACGACAGACAGGTGAGTCCAATTACGGTACAATTTTAATTTCCTTATAACTAACAATACATGTATATTGTTTTTTTAAAACATGGTACGGTGATATCAAACACATCTATATCCGCTGGTAGGGCATTAAGCAATGCCATACCTCTTGTCATGCTGTGTTGAGCCATGACATCTGTCCGACCCTGCGGTATGTAGAATAGGGCGTGGCTACGAGTTCGACAGTATTTGTCAGGAGCGAATAAGCCACAGCATGACAGGAGATATGGACAATCAATAAGGTTTTTTATTAACTTTAATTCGAATACCATGAGTCCGGCATTACGCCTGGTCTCTAGGCTTTGATAATTTGTCTCCTTTAGCAGTTCCACATGATGCATGAATTTCGGATATATTCCGTAAGATCGCATGTAAACATACCTTAGGATTTTTTTTTGAATTTGTTCAATCATATTTATGTATTTAAGTTGATATGGTATCCAGACAGTACTAGCGTACTCCAGCTTGCTTCTGACCACTCCGTTGAACATGGCGGTCATTGCTTCTATGTTACTGAATTGTTTGCAAGTTCTAATTACAAAACCAAGCATTTTGGAGCAAGCCGAAGTAAGCTGCACAATATGATTTGAAAATGTTATCCTGGGATCAAAGGTCACCCCAAGATCCTTGATGATATTTACGCGTGTTAGTACTTCCCCATTCATTCTATACGGGTATAATAACGGATTTTGTGAACGACTATAAGTCATAACGACGCATTTTTTTATATTGAAATTAAGTTTATTTTCTAACGACCATTTCATGATTGAATCGAGGTCTGCCTGCAGTTTGGAATAATCGTCATCTGATTCGATTTCCATCATCAGTTTCATGTCATCCGCGAATAGGAGACATGAGCTATGACGTATGCAGTCCTGAATGTCATCTATTAGAATAAGGAATAACATGGGACCGAGATTCGATCCTCGAGGAATTCCTGACAGCTACGAACTCATGGGAGTCGTATCCATTTATATTTACATACTGGCTTCTATCTTTTAAATATGACGCCAAAAATATCAGTAAGGGTTGATTAAAACCTATTTTGTGCATCTTTCTTAATAGAACGTCGTGATCTACTCGGTCAAATACCTTTGCAAAATCCGTGTAGATTACGTCTGATGCCTACAGTCTAGGCTTTGTGCTACCCGTCGAGAAAAAGAAAGTAAGTTGGTTACCGTTGATTTCCTCGGTAAGAAGCCATGTTGATTTTTTCGTAAGAAAGGCGCGATTTGCGGACTGATTTTATCACAGATAATCATTTCAAAAAATTTTGGAATTGTTGACAGTACTGCAACTGGTCTACAATTTCTGACATCAGTATTAATCTCTACAGTTAATGAGGTTTTTATTCGAGTTTTCAAAAAAATTTAATTCTCTGCACTTTTTTTTATTGAAAGAAAAAACCTTTTTAAAAGTGGCTATCAACATTAACACAATGTAGAGCGTCCTTGAGGTAATTTTATCACTAAATGGCGCCTTAAAAAGTTGATCAATATTATTATTATTTTTTGCAATGGCTTTTGAAGTATTTGTTATTTTCAACATTCTAGGTCGTTTTAAAAATTTACTGAGGTACTTGAGTAACTTAAAACTGAACAAAATTTTTGTGACTGCCTTTATTTGCCTCAAGCAAAAAGAGATGAAATTAATGAAAGGCTGATCATCATTCTTTGCTCTCAGTAAAACAATAAAACTTGAAAAATCAACAACACGGGTGAGGTCGAAGTTTACAAGTTTCATACAGTTGGAGAGATTAATGAAGCCTACCTCCGGCATATTACTCCTGAAACGTCCGAGGGGTGGAAAATCTGGGGTAGATTTTAGCCGACAGGAAGGCATGGAGCGAAGAGAATAAAATACCTTGTTATACCTTCATAATCTTCAGAACAGAAAAAAACTTTTGATTGATCACCGCTTTGAAAGCAAACCTTATTCGAGGGCGAATTGCGGGAAATGTAAACATGATTCGAACTTTTGATTTGAGTAATTCAATTTCCGTTCAATATTTTCGTCGAGCGCTGATTTAAAAAAAAGTCCCGAGATATTGACAGATGACGTTGGGTCTGAGGATATCGATAAATTTTAAAACGTGAAATATTGAGCCGGCACGAAGTAGAGTAATAGGGTGCGATCAAAATCTTTTACTGCCCTGTTTTGTGACCCTTCGCATATTAAAAGAGCTTGCGTAAGACCCTAAATATGGATCAAATAAGAATTTAAATTGATTTTGAGTACTTTTTCAAATAAATGGCATTTTACAATTTTTAATGAAGATTACAAATAATGCTTTGGTTCTTGATATTTTATTTTTTAAATTTATGTAGTTAGGCTTGGAATTGGCTGAAGAATGAACATATTAACTTATTGAATGACGTATATAAAAGACCGCTGCCTTTTTATCGTAAAGAAATATACGATCGAATCATGAAAAAAAAACAGAAGATTATTGCATGATAGGTACTTTCTGACGTTACAGTGAATAAGAATTTAAGGGATTCTCATGCTGGGTAGAAACATGAAGGTATTGTCACGTTTTGCGCCGTTTGAGGTTGCGTCGTTCCGTTCCCATAATTTGTGGCTACATTTGCGGTAATACCTACTGGTTTATACGCAGCATTAGATGCATTAGATGCTTCGGTGCAGATAGATGGATGTAGTAAGTTTGTCAAGAGAATAAAACAATTTATAATTAGATAGAAAAAAAGTCACGGAATAAATCAAGTAGGTAAATCAAATATTTGAATCTGATCACGAATCGAAAAAATAAATTATTATCTCTGAAAAGATCTGCGCATAAGAACGAAGAAATAAATGTGCGCCGAGATAAATACATTTGTTTGGAATTGACCTTTTGGTTTCGTGAGTTAGTGCAAGAATGAGCAATGGAAGCTTTATCATAGAAACTTTTATGACCATAGGGTTTTTCTCGAGCATTTCTCATTTGGTTTTTGTATATGAAACGATTGTATTTAAATAAGTTGCTTTCAAAATGGAAAAATAACTCATCGTATGCCATCGGTTTGAGACAGAGATATTGTAAAATAACTTTTTTTATACTTTGTCAAAAACGTTTTTCTTGAACTAAGTGGATATAAATTTAATCGCATAGATTCTAGTTAAAATGGTCACTCTCAGTTGTGGATATGTTATATGTAATATTGTAGTAAAATGGTCACTCTCAGTTGTGGATATGTTATATGTAATATTGTAGTAAAATGGTCACTCTCAGTTGTGGATATGTTATATGTAATATTGTAGTAAAATGGTCACTCTCAGTTGTGGATATGTTATATGTAATATTGTAGACATGTTTGCAGATTCTGTATTAGTTATAAAAATAAGTCTTTATTTTTATTTTTATTTTAACTTTATGAGTAAAACCTCAAATTGTAATATTTAATTAAATGAAGACAATATAAGCGAAACTCAATCGAAAATCTGAAAACAGAAAAATATATATGCGTTAAGAAAAATGAAGATAGTGTGGGTGGTTCTTAGTCGAAGTATGATACAGTTAAAAGTGACCGAATTGGATATCGACACGGTGGCGCAGTGGTTAGCGCGTTCGCCCGGTAAGCGAGAGATCCTGGGTTCGTGTCCCAGATGTGTCAATATCTTTTTCTGATTTTTCTGTTTTCAGATTTTCGATTGAGTTTCGCTTATATTGTCTTCATTTAATTAAATAAGTCTTTATGATTACTCTAATAAAATGTATGATTTTGATTTTAATTAATTTTATTTTTTATTATTATTTTAATCATTATAATTGTGTACTGCGTACCTGCCCGACTATTATTATCTATCCTTGTAAAAGCCCACTAGGGCGTAAATAAATAAATAAATATGCTATATGAATATGTAAAAAAAATATTTCTACATAAAATAATTAGAATGAAAATTTTGAAGGCATCAATATACGCTACCCGCATTTCTACCGATTTCTTATATATCTCCCTGAAACATTTGAATTTTTTAAGCTCTTAAAAAAATATATGTTATTTTTGAAGATAATATATAGATGCATTCTACGCCGAAACGCAAATTATATAAAATTCCCTCGATAGAAAAAAATCGCAAAGTATGCTCCGAAAATTATAATAAACACGTTTATTTCAGTTATTTTACAAGTTATAGTAGTGAAAAAATTCAAAATGTTTCTTTAAATGATACTTAAGATACGTTCAACGAGATTTTTGCTCTATTTTAAACGAGTCGTTTTTATTAAACATTTTCGCAATTTTCGCATCGATTTTGTCGCTTTAAATGTTAGCGCGCTCCTCTAACATTCGTAATTTCATATCTCTCCATCTTCTTTTTGAGCCCGTTTGCGGCGCCTTAATACACATTGATGCTTGTAGACTATATAGCCGTAGGTACCCTGCGGTGCAGTAATACTTTGTATACGGTTAACGAGAGATTAATGAGATAGGGCAATAAAGACAGCACGACTAGTTGAATTGAGGAACGATTTTTGTTTGACAAGTTTCCACCCTCCCTGCATGATGGGTTCTTTCTAGAGCTAGGTTCGGTACTTCCTCAAATAGACCCTCCACACTATATCCCCAAAGACAACATAGGCCCTGAGGGAAACGACTTCCTCTAGGCTCCTTTGTTGAGTTAATATAAAATAGTAAACGAGGTAAAATAAGTGTAAAGACATGCGTTCAAATATTTGAATACAACCCCAAGGTCGCCATCACCCGAATGTCACTTCATACCCAAATTCATCCAGAAATTTTATTTGACGCAAACAAAAGCACTTTATCACTGGAAAAGCAGATTTTCAATCAATTAAAAAACGATCACGGTGAATGGTGGTCTCACACGAGCGCTGTACTCTCATGGTTTGGCCGATTTCATGGCATGGTTCGCTAAAATGATGAAATAGGTCAAGCCATGATAGTATAGCGCTCATATAAGAGCAACGGAACGGTGATCATGCGAATAGGAGGTTGCTGAATAAACTAGACTAGATGTTCGAATTCAAGAGGTTAAAATTTGATAAACTAGGGGATATTTTAGATTTTCACGGCTAAAAGTATTTTTGTTATTTATTTTTGGGGTGTTATACCTTGTTGCGCTACCTCCTTTTTTACCTTAAAGGAGGAGTTGAGCAACGCGGTGTAATTCCCTAGAAATAAATAACGAAAATAATTTTTTTTTTTTTATTATTGAAGAAAATAATAAATATCAGCAACTCTCGACGAAAATTAAACAAAGAAACAGAAAATAAATTAAAACGGTCAGCATGGATACGGTCCACGTGAAATGATTTCACACTTTCTTTAGAAAATGGTCACCGTGAAATGTTTCCAGTCTTTCTTTAGAAAATGGTCACCGTGGATATGGTCCACGCGAAATGGTTCCATTCTTTCTCTAGATAAGTAAAGTTTTCAAAATTTTTAGCAACCCCCTACGCAAAAAGAGCTGATGACTTGAAACGCCTGAACAGATTTTCATGAATTGTAGCTAAGAATCATCTCGATCATGTCAGCTTTCAAACAAAAAACGCATCATAATGGGTCCATTCGTTTAGGAGCTACAGACAGACATATACATAGAAAGTCAAACTTATAACATCGTTCCTTGCGTCGCACTATGGGGTAGCGTAATGTATCGCGTTTGCAGAAAGCCCAAAAGTCAAGTGTTATTTACAATAAAACAAGTATGCTAGTTATGAAGTTCATTAAATGCTTCATTATTCCCCCGAAACGTGTCGCCCTTGTTGCGATACTGACGGAAAGGGATCAGTTTAAACTTGACCTTTGTGCGGGTGACCGTGTCAGTTTTTGCAGTCGCGTAAATTTCAATACTTTTTAAGTGTAAAAAAAAGGAAAATCTATCAAGTTTCCAGATCCAATTCAACATGGATACGATGTCTGGTGGTATGTACTTTTATTATATTATAGTGGTTTTTAAAAACCTCATAGGATATGTCAACAAATTTAATTAAAAAAAACACCTATTAGAATGAAATAATTTTTCCTAAATATTTTTAATATTGAGGCATATAGTTAAAAGTTCCACGAGATTCCACCGTATTTTAATTTGTTTTGTATACTTTACTATCTTAGCTACTAGATTAAATTATAAGATGTTGCTTTGGTGTACAACTTTTTTAATTATAGTACCTCAAAGTGAGTACTAACAGCTTTCATAAAAAACGGTTCTAGTTTTATAATCAATGTGTTATGGTATAGATACAATTTCTGCAGTGATTCACACGAGATTCGCGTTATACTTGATTATGAAGACATACGAAGAACTCTGGCGTTAAGAAATTTGATGAAAAAGTAAATTTCCTGAAAAAACATCTCGTAGATAGACATCTCACCTTCTGACCTTCTGAATCAAAAATAACTTTTTAATGTTGTAAATTGAAAACCAGATGGTTGAAGAATCGCAGAAACTATGACACCTTAATATTAAACAATAAAGAATGACCATTATTATAAGCAATAATTGTCAGCTTGAAACACTCATTAACATTGAAAAATCTTCCGAGAAAAGATACTTACCGCCTACGGGACTTGAACCCGTGTCCTTCTGATTGCCGGTCGGATGCTCTAACCTCTGAGCTATGGCGGCTTATCTAATACCCGCCAAATAATTCAATATATACTGGTGTTTCATTCAATAATTACTGATTATTACATTTTTCCACCCGAAAACAACCAACTTTATTTTTGTGAGGGAGGTATTGTTAGTATTAAATCTCTCGCTAGGAAGGACACGGGTTCAAGTCCCGTTGGCGGCAAGTTTTTTTTCTTGGAAGATTTTTCAATGTAAATGAGTGTTTCAAGCTGACAATTATTGCTTATAATAATTGTTACCCTTTGTGCTATGCATAAAAATCTTGTCTTAAACGTTAGTTTATAAATTAAACATAATAATCAATAAAGAATGGCTTGAAAGGGGCCTTACAAGGAAAGAATTACAGATCTCTACCAGAAATAATAAAAACAAAAAACTTGTGATCATACGAAACATAAAAAATATGATATTGCGACCTTAAACATCTAGTACTGAGTTAACCTCTGCTACCCACATGAGTTTTTTGTATTAAATATGGGTGACTTTACCAAAAAAAAATTTCACTTATTTTTATTAACATGTGTCTAGACGGAACTAAAAATCGAAAAAGGTTTGATGTAATCACAACCCCTGATTTGAGGCCAACTTTTGGGGTCATCGACCCCATTGTGCGTCGGGGGTTAAAAATAATACATATCAGCAACTCTCAATGTAAATTAAAGAAAGAAAAAAAAAAGGTAAAGGTAGGACTCGAACTCAGTAACTCTAGTATTATTTTTGAGACCGAAAAGATATATCCGGGATAACATCTAGATTGTAAATATTATGTTCGGGTAGAATTATCCAATCACGCCACAAAATGACAGCTAAAAAGAGAGAAATTATTGAAAGGGATGATGATAGTAATTAAAAAATGAACGTATGAGATTGATAAGAATTATGAATGTAGTGAGGTGCCCAATAATTGGAAGACAATCAGTCCAGAAATTTATGTATTCGAATCCCAGTTGCGATCGTTACCTTTTTATTTATTTTGCAAATACAGTATACTAAACCAATTAATTGCAAAAGCAATGAAACCAATTACAAGAAGATTTTTGACTTAATAAATATTAAATGTTAGGTTAAATGTAGGACAAAAATGGTTACACAAAGGTGGTGCGCAAATAATTTAATAATACTCCATGCTTAACTTATTGAAGGACTTGTGGAAAATATCCATATTTCCTGCAATCCAGTTAATTAACCAAATGAACGCCCTTCGTACCCGATATACTTATAAACTACCTGACTGTGACGCAACCGCAAGTAGTCTACAGATGTACTACTCTTGTAAGCTACTTTGTGTACACGGCGCCACCTCAAATAAACTGATCTTTATCATTTTTACGTTTCAATAAGTCATCCGTAATAAAATTGAATATTTAATAAACTTGCCTGCGTGTGCGAATAGAACATTGAGAAGTTGGAAACGATGACGGGCACGGGCAGCGCGATGGTGAGCACGCCGGCCAGCGCGCACAGGGCGCCCACGAACATTCCTACGTAAGTCTTGGGGGCCATGTCACCGTAGCCCACTGTGGTCATGGTCACGATGGCCCACCACAGTCCCAGAGGTATGCTTTTGAACTGGTTGTCTGGATTATCCTGTAACAAACAAACATTCATTATTTTAGATTACAGAATAAGGCGTGTTTTTCCTATGAAAACATAATGCCCTAGAAATGTTATAGATACTTTAAATTAAATACTGCTGGTGGAATATGTCTTGGCCTTTGCTATTTTAACTGTCAACTATTTTAATGTCCAACTTTGATTTTTTTTTATTAAGTGAATACCTCATAAGAGTCCCAGCTGCTCGGCTGGAAGCTGGAAGCTGAAAGGAGATCGGGAAGAGGAAGGTGGGGAAGTACCTGGAGGTAACTTATCGCAATCTGCGTAGGAATTGCGTTATTTGTGCATCGCGTTGATGGATTGTCATTTTAATATTGTTGAAGATAAAATGAATTGCAGTTGAATTTATAACCATTTGAGTATCAGCACAATAACTTCATTTGGTAAGTCAGGTTCGCCTCATACGTCATACATATGTCTGGTAATGTTATATTATAGTGAATGGGTCCGAGTGGTTAAAAAAATGTGCGTTAAAAATCTTGCTGTGGCTTAAGGCGGTATACAACCCTAATAATTTTTGTTTGCTCTAAACTCACATTAAATTTACTATAATAGCTTTTTTATTCCAACAGAACCCTGGGGTGTAAGTTCTTTGTTTTTAAGATTGATAAAAACAATACCTTACCATTAATATATTTTACAAACAACGATTTTAAAACTTTATAATCCGTTTTCCAACTACACAGCTTTTCAACTAGACGTCGAATTAATAACTTAGGGAGTTTGACACGGAGAGACACTTTAAATATTTGAAACACGTTCTTCAGAATTAATTAAAATGAACGCGGCGGAAAGGTCGAATCACCAGGCCTGCTAGGGTGCCGTAATTCGATTCCTAATTCGACCGTACGTCCGTCCAATACGCCGTGCCGAGGGCGCATATTTGTTTACGCGCTTTCTTCACTTACGTCGTTAAGATTCCCACATTATTTATCTTCTTACTTTCTTTGATATTGCAAATTCGACAGTAGGTCCGTCCAATACACGGGTCGCGAGTCACAATTTGTATACACGGCTTCTTTACTTACGTCGTTAAGATTCTGAATATATTTTAGGGTTTATGTCATCTTAAATAAATAATGAACACCGCGTAAGAGTCCCAAATGTCCGAAGCTATTGAAATATTCTCATCACACAATTATCATGATACATTGTGAGGTCGAGTGAGGAGGGAAAAGAGATGGGTAAACTGAAAGCGGGGAAGTACCTAGCAATTCTTGTCTGATCACAAAACATGGCAAAGTTATGACATTCGGAAAAAATGTATATCTATATGAGAATATTTAAAAAGGTTTACTGCGGGTAGTAAAAGGTATAACATTTTTCCCACATTTGTGCCGTACACATTTTTTGGTGAAGAATATTATTTAAAACACCAAAAGTTATCAACCTCAAACACTCCGACCCCGAAGACAGCGAAACATCAAGCTCCCAAAATTTGGAGAAATTTCTTAAGTGTTTCAATTACTTATAATAATAATCGTTCATTATAGACGATAACTAAACTGATAAACAAAATATACATATTCCGCCCATCGTTTTTTTTTCAGAACAACCCTTCCAGCACCATTCCCTCTGAAAAAAGAACAAAGGAATTGTTCCAAACTCGCACCTTCAAAATTCTCAGTGAAAGTGGTCGTTATAATTTTTTATGAGGGTTCGCCCACGCATATTAATACAGTTTAAAATTGTTTTAAATTTTACGATCCCGGCGAATAAAAATGAATTTTTCAAGAGTTCTGCTGTGTTAATTTAACTGGAATCATTGTTCATTATGAAATGTTCATTCATTTACCTTTCGGGGGAGTCTTTTTGAACTCACGTTGTGTGGCAAAACAGCCTTGATTACAATATAATTAATGGGATTTTAGGAATGCTCCGGGGTATGTCTACAATTTTAGATGTTTAGTTAGCAAACAGAGTGGACGGAGGGTTTGTTCATTATGGAGTATGATGAAGTAGGTACTTTATCAATCATCATGTTGGAAATATCAGAGAAACCTGTTATTGCATAAACTCACAATTGATGAGGGGACATTTCACAAACATTACTCTATATCAGTGATCGGCAATTGGCGGCCCGCGGGTCAAGTGTATTTTATTTAGTTATAATTTTTTACATCTTATCCTGAACGTATGAGTATTTCTTACGACCATTCTTGGTGCACCATCAATAAATACCGAGTTCCAAATAATATAATATTATAAGAAACACACACACACACACGCACCCACCTTCCCACTAGGTACATCACCCGATTATTACTTAATATACATACCATAAATAAGAAAAAAAAAATTGAAGAAAACTTCGTCGGGAAGGTTTTCACTTTGCGATGGCATTAAGTATTTATTTTAATGAAAAGACAAATAACTTTGTTTAAAAATAACAAATTTATTTGTCGTTTCATTAACATAAATAAGACATTACAATGAAACACATAAAAGGTACCCACCATGAAATATACTTTTTAATTTTTTTTTTCGCCAATGTATCTAAAAATGTACTAATTGTTTCCGTTTAAAAATAAAATAAATAAATAAACTAAGTAAAATACCCAGTTTAAAACAAAATTTACGTACGAAAATAATTTTGCATAAGGGTAGTCGGGTTCTTAAATTTCAACCGGTCAGACGTTGGGGTATTAATATTATCAGATGGGTAGACTGAAGTAGGTGTAGGAGGGGATTGGGGATCGAAATACTTTGGCTAGAAAATATGTACCTGGTTCTTTAAAATCGGTCACTAAGGCTTCAGCCATTGCAATCGACATTTCCATTAAAAACTGTGATTTTTCACAAAGCAATGTATCGTGTATCTACCATAACACGATGTATCTATAAACTCTCGAACATTATATTTTTATTAAATCTGTAAGTATTTAGAATTGCAGAACTTAAAAACCTCTGGATACATAGCGGAGTAACAAATCGCTCTACCACGATGGCGCTAAATATACAATAACTATCGTCTGGTTTATGTCTCATAATATTTGAATCAAGTAATAATAATATCATGTCTCTTATGTTACCCGCTTCACATCTGTCTTGATAAATTCATGGTTGTCTCAAAACAGATTGGAGTGATCGTATAAATAAAGTGATATACACAAAATTAATTATTTGACAACACAGTAGACACACCTGGTTGACTCCGCGCTCCCACAATAGACACGGACGGCCAGAATTATACGGAGCCCTAATCCGTTAAATTGTTGGAAGACTGTTTGAAACTGACGTTAGACTGGCGTCATAGAAAATTGAGAGTTAAGTAGAAATTATTTGAAAGCTGCTTTCATACCTGGAGGGTTAATGCCGATTTTATAGCTGAAAGCTTTAAGCTACTCAGTAGACTTTACGTTTACAAAAACATTAATTTTTTAATTAAAATTATAATTACTGGCCTTTTTGTTAAAACATCTACAGAAATTACGTTAATATCCCTGAAAACACTTATCCTCGAGTATAATATTTAGGTTACGATCAATATTAATATAACCGAAGGTCGTAGAATTTCTTCTACCTGTAAGAATATGGGAAAAACTTTTTAAATGGTATTTCATTTTTTGTACACCGTTATAATGGTTATTATTTTTAATTTATAAACTATCGTATAGGACAAGATTTTTATGCATAGCACAAAGGGTAACAATTATTATAAGCAATTATTGTCAGCCTGAAACACTCATTTACATTGAAAAATCTTCCGAGAAAAGATACTTGCCGCCAACGGGACTTGAACCCGTGTCCTTCTGATTACCGGTCGGATGCTCTGACCACTGAGCTATGGCGGTTTATCTAATACCCGCCAAATAATTCAATATATACTGGTGTTTCATTCAACAATTACTGATTATTACATTTTTCCACCTGAAAACAACCAACTTTATTTTTGTGAGGGAGGTATTGTTAGTACTAAATCTCTCGCTAGGTGGCGTCGAGACAAATTATGTCTACATATTTTGGTGAAATAGTTTTAACTTGTTAAATATTAATTATTATTTTTAATTTATAAACTAACGTTTAAGACAAGATTTTTATGCATAGCACAAAGGGTAACAATTATTATAAGCAATAATTGTCAGCCTGAAACACTCATTTACATTGAAAAATCTAAGCTGACAATTATTGCTTATAATAATTGTTCTAATGGTACTTTAATAAATATTTTGAACCGAATGTAAAAATCTGTTAACTCGGCCCAAGGTTCGTAAAAAATGTATTCGTATTTTACCCTATACTAGGCCAAAATAATATTTCAACTAAGGAACCACAAACTCAAAACACATTATTTTGATTTTAGCATTCACGTATTTTGAATCATTTAAAAACAAACAATTTTTGGTGATGGGGAACTAGGCTAATACATTTTTCGCACACACACTTTCAAAAGGAAACTAATGTTTAATATTCAAGTGATGTGCCAAATTTCGTTGAAACAATTGTTAAATTGCTGAATAATTGTCGTCGTATTTAACATTTTCAAAAGAAAATTGAAAACGAAATTAATAAATACGTTGGCATAATCATTAACATTAAGTTTGTATTTTTCTATCCTATAAAATTTTAAAAAAGTCGTCAACAAGTTTGCAAATGGCAATGTCTTTTATGTAATTATATTTGTTTATTGATTAACTTACACGATGGCGTGAGCTTACTCAAAATTTATTTATGAAATTTTTGCATGTATTATATTTATTATGATAATATGCAGGGAAATGAAACATTGTAAGAGTGTAGCGTAGTCAATCAAATAATCAATACAGGTTTTCCTAGTGAGGCATAGGACATATTGAATTGTAAGCCTGGAATAAATACATTAATTAATGAAATAAATAAATAAAAATATGTGATTGTATTTGTGGTTATCTTAGATGTCTCAGAAACTAAATGCATCGACAAGATACCTGTTCCAACGTAGATTAGCGTTAATACCGCACGAACGGAGTACAATGCAGCCTCAATGCTCCTGGTCACGTCCCATGATGTGTTGATCGTGAGCCCCGGGACGATTAATCAACAAGATAACGCCCAGTGGGTTGCGCACCCGTTGCGCCCTTGAACATAACATACGAATTTACTACAGTAAACCGTACTTATCGCCATCTTAGACACGTGCAAAAATACTTGAATGTTTTTCTTTTTTATCGTCTACGAAAGAAGAAAAGGAGTTACCCCAGTATTGTAAATTCATAGGGTTTATAATAAGCTTTGTAAGATATAAATTTTTTTTGTGATCAGTCACGTAATTTTTCATTTGGCATGGCTTCTTCTGCGTAGGAACCTACACAGAATGAGGGATTCATTTAGATAAATTTTCGTTTTTCAATATTTATTTTGATACTCTTAAATGAGGTATAAAAACATAAATACTAAAAAAAAATTTACATTATGAAACCTTATGAAAACAAGTGCCGCCAAATTAGTTTACCCATACTACTGCAAATCACATCTACATATCCTGTCATTGTTTCTAAACATTGCATAACTTTTATTGGATTCACCGTTTTGATAGTCCGTAGTCGGTGCTCGGCGGCAGTCTTCACGTTTTCACGCCCAATCTCTATTTGTTTCTCTTTTATTTAAGGGAGAGAACACCGCAGAATATACTTGCACCTACATAACGCTTTGTTTACAGTTTATAGCGCGAAACTTCAGGAGTGATTGATCAACATACAAATAAAATTGAAACGGATTTCAAATTACATGAAAAAATTTAGAGCAAGATATTCGAAAATGATCGTTAAAATAGTTTTTTTACGTGATTTATTCCCTGAAAAAGTTTTTTTATTTACAAGAATTTCTGATCATTTTCATTTTATTAGAACCGACTGAAAAAATACTGCCATTTTCGTGAGTCTCTCCCCTGAAGTTTGGGAGAATTTGCGTGAGTGCCTCCAGTAAAGTAGTGTAAATATAGCATAAGGTTGAAAACCCAATATCCGGTGTGTTCAATTCACTAACACGTTAATCACAAACCCTGAACACTCTATTTCGCATGGGTATACACGCACCCTACGCACAACCAACTTCACCCCGTGACGAATTCACAGGGGGTGTTTTAACACACGCATGTCATTTGAAGAGATACAAACCGCTGCTAGAAGCTCCACCAAGGCATGTGTTCCGCGATATAAGAGCTTAAAAATAAGCACCAACCGATTGACATAAGAACCACCCCACTTATTTATTGCTTGTAGAGCCTCGTAAATTTTCCATAGCCGGAAAACGGTGAGGAAATGTAACACGGGTGACGTATTTAGATAACCACGCGGAACAAACGCTCGCTTGTGATAAATCGGGAAATTTCGAGAGATGGATTGAATGATTTATGGCAGCGGTTGATTTTAATGTCAAATCAAAGTGCTTTTTTACGAAAATAGAATTGTGAGGAAATTTGTCGTAATTCCTTCAAATATGTATAGACCTTTGTCAATATTATAACACTACTATCGACAGGTGTGATATTAAGTGGTTAATGCCTACCTTACACTAGCAAATATACAAGCAAAACAAGCTGAAGTTATTTCAATAGCCTTTCGATTCTGAATGCGTATACCTCACAACGGATACTGAGAGAGAATCTACCTTTGCATGTGTTGTGAACTGAAAATTATTGACTTCTTTAATATTCGCAAATTCGTGTGGCGTCATTTTAATTAAATTAAAACAAATCACACTGTACACACCACTTAAACATGTCGATAATTTTAAGTAAATAAGTGGTCAAAATATTTTCGTTTTGTAATAAAAATCAAATAAATGGAGTATTTATGAGTGTTTCCGAAAACTAAAAAATGTTTTGAAAAGGTGATGAAATACTCTTCAAAATTTTATAATTAAAATCAAACATATAATTTTTGGAATATAAAATTTTTGCATGTTAACATAAAAATGTTTAAATATGGCCCACTTTACGTTAAAAAAACACGTACGTATTTTAATTTGCAAATGTATCATGAAACTTATTTTCAACTCTTTTCGTTTCATGTAAAAAAAAAATAATAAAAATTTCTCAAAGTTAAATATTTTTTTTCAAATCACGATCTTAAACTTTGTATTCTTAAAGGTGTATATTTTCATCATTGATTTGAATATAAAGCGTGGGGTTTTCTCTTTCCAACGCCATTTAGATCATATTTCTCATATGATAGTAAGGGAGACACAACGATTTCTATGAGACCTGCATGATTTGTTCCGAAAACCTAATAATAGACATGACTGGGTATACAAATTGTTTTCTTTTAATTTAATGAAAATAAATAATGTGTCGATAGCAGAAAGAACGGCATCAGGCACAATGTGCCGATTCATAACCCAAATCGTTGATTAGAAATGCGACTAGTAAAAATAATAAATATTGTTGAATAAATTGTTGCATCATAAACTTCTCTACAGCGCCTCTGAGACTAAATCAGTGCCCTCAATTAACCTAAATCGCTCGAGTGTTTATGCAGATAAAAACTCTAGCTTTAGCGGTTCGTCGTGCACACAAATTATACAAAGGTCAACAGATGAGGCAATTAGCAGCAGGAAGGAGAAACGTATTTCCAGTCACTAGAGAAAGAAGCATAAATGAGCGCACTTAGCTAACTGCCGAGGCAAGTGCGGTATCTATGCTGATTAAAAAGGAGTTGTTAAACTGCGAAGGGAAAAGATAAACTCCCCACTGCTGGCGAAATGAGGTCGCCAGTATAAATGCATCAACAAAGTAAATGAGCAGAAGGAGGAGTTGGGATTACATTAGGGTTCACGAGACGTGGTGGGTATGGGCGCTGTCAATGACGTGTCGATGTGATATAGGTATGTACCAACATTTATTATGGCTATATCCCATTGAAATAATGAACGTAGAGGAACGTTTGTGTGGTTTTTTTCATACAAAACTTAAATTTGGATTTAAAACCAATTCTCATTAAATCGGTTTATTCCGTAATAAATCAATTTAGGCGTCTTTATAATTGAAAATTCGAATCAGATAAATAAGTCTTCTCAAAGTGGTCTAACCACAGATTTAAAATGGCCTTGCAAGCCGAAACCGCTGTCACAATAAAAAAAACCTAATATATTTTCAGAACTTGATACTTAATAACATTATTAAATTTTATATGTACACATATATATATACATCCCGCTATCATTGCTGCGTCTTCTAATGGTCCACTTTCATATATATATATATTTTTTTTAATTTGGAAATTATTGTGAGTTAATAAATTGTAATTATTAAAAATACGTTCCTTGTTCTGCCATCTTTGAAAATAAAATGAAATATAAAATAAATAAAAAAATTAAAAAAAAATTAATATTAAAATTTACAATTTAAAAATTGCGTTTTTTAATTTTAACATTTTAACGAATTACAGATTATAAAGAATTATTTTTTTAATGATTACTATTGTCACTCAAAAAATTGCCAAAGTGTCCTCTGAAATTAAAAAAATTTCAATTCGTATAATGACCAATTCTTTGAATGCCCATATTTTTAATTTAAAACCATAATCAATAAATAAGCGTACATTGGCAACAGCTATTTGCTATATATACCTTTATATTAAGTTTTTTTTCATCTTTGTTAGGTATTTCGGCCTTAAATCAAATTAAGTTTTGTATGATAAAAACAGCACAACCGTTCCGCTGATGAGATATTGCCACCCTAGGATATTGCAGAATGTTTGTTGTTGTAGTTGCTCGAATGGTGACTTAGTGACTTAAATATAAGTTACAATAAGTTTTACACGGAGGGAAAGGTTTTAAGTGCTTATCTATGAACAAGATTACAACATCTACGCGGAAATTGCGTTCAGCTTTAGGCCCTGACTGAAACGCTGCAAAAGTAGTCAGGTTGTGATGCACCACACCGTGTAAAATTCAGGATCAGCCCACAAATAAAAAATAGACCTTATGTAGATGGCGATAACGTTTAAATTCTTGTTTAACACCAACCGCCTGTCTTGATTTATTCACGAAAAAAACATCGCAAAATGCGTGTATACAAACGCATTATATGATTATTGCATCCCCAATTGGGGTATGTTGTGAGGCTAAAGGTATGGGGAGGGAAGGAGATAGGGGAGAGAAAGGTGGGGAAGTACCTGGTTATTCAGATCTGGTCACCAAACACGGCTAAAGCCTTTTCTCGTTATTTGTTTTTGGGGTGTTATGCCGTGTTGCGCTACCTCCTTCTTTAGCCAAAAAACAAATAACGAAAATGCTTTTGGCCGTGAAAATCTTAAAACTTATCCTTTATACGGCTAAAGCCATTTCACGCAACGTTTCAATTCTGAATGGTGGTCTTACACCAGGGCTATACTGAGAGTATCTTCCACTCTGGAACGTGCCGCAAATATACTATATGCTATTTTAAATGAATAAATTGTGAAATACACAAATTAATCAAATAAAATTTATTTGCTACGCCGGAATTCGATCCCGCGACCTTCGGAATGCGAGTCATGCGCCTTACCGCTGCACTACGCCGGCCGTCAAATTTTACTTTGCGAAAAGCTCAGGCACAAAATTTTTAATGTTTTATGATCATTTTCGAAACGAATAATTTTCCACATTATACAATAAAACGATAATCGAAGAGGGGTTTCTTAAGTAGGAGATTTTAAACTTTAAAGCAGTTTTATAGGCCCGATAATTTATTTTATTCTGGGCTGAAAAAAAGACTAATAAAATAAATTGTCGATTATTTCAAAGGCAAATATGTGTTCTTCATTCTACACGCAGTATTTAATTTAGCATCTTAAATATTTCTAAGTGGCCTAATTTTCAAAAGAAAATTACATGATTTTGCATTGCTTAGTAGTATGCAGGTGCAGGCAATAAGTAAATAATACAATTTCTATGAAACTTACAATGTTGTTTCTAATACTTATAGATCACATCCAAAACTGTGTTAGGAACGGCAAATGTCTACTATTTGCTGACGACCTTCAAATTATGATGGAAATAAGCTGCCAACTCAACAACATCCGTGAAGGATCTCGGTGTCGTCTTTGATCCCGAACTGACATTCTCTTGCCATATATCGCAGCTCACTCAGTCTTGTTACAAACTTCTTGGATTCATCATCAGTACTTGTAAGCAATTTGATAACCAAGAAGCTATACTAGAGTTATTCGATGGCATACTGAGAAGCAAGCTGGAGTACGCGAGTGATGTGTGGGCACCGTTCCACCAGAAGTACATTGATATGTTAGAGCAAATCCAGAAGAAATTCCTCAGGTATGTTTAAATGCGGAAGCATGGAACCTATCCAAAATTCATGCACCATATTGACTGACTTGAGGAAACTGATTCTGTGAGCCTAGAAACTAGAAGGAAAGCAAGTCTTGCTATTCTGTCTTTCAAAATTTGGAACAATTTCATCAATAGCCCATTTCTCTTGGGATGCTATGATTTATATGTACCAGACCAGTACAGCTGAAGTCGACGTCAATATGACCTAGGCGATACTTGAGTAAACACTGATAGTGTTTACTCAAGTATCGCCTAGGTCATATTGAATAACCTCTAAATAAAAAAAAATGATAGGATGAAAGAAGTTAAATAGGTGTATCCCAAAAATCGTCCATTATGTATTCAAAATTTTAGAAAAGCATTTTGAAACCATTTATGCTTTTGTTTGAAGATAGTAATACTTGAGAACAAAAAAACATGCCTTCTTTTACAAGATCTTCTGTTTCAATCGTAAAAAACATCCACCAGAACGTTACAAAAGTATTTTGAAGACAATAAAGCAGCCCAAATAAAAACTTTGGTAAGCGCTTCCAAGCGTGAATTTCATTCTTTATATAGAAAAAAAACTTTGCAGAAGAAGGCTAATCTCACTCGAAATGTTCATTTTTATCGTAGAAGCATTATTCTTGGAGAGAAAAATATCATTTATTATCATTGCTTGAGTAGAAAAACTTGGAGTGGTATTAAGAAGCTATATTGTTTGAGATATCGACTGTGAGAAAATCGCTTTGCCAGTTGTCGTCAGTATCCGGTCAACATCCGGTCCTTAGCAATACATTTCATCGTTTTTTTTTGTGTAGGAAAGTTGTTCTTATAAAAGGATAAAGCTTTTAATCTTCTATCCTTATGCTCTCATTGTTTGTCTCTTTGATTTTTGTCCTTTAAAGTGAACAGTATTACTTAACGATACAAAGTCAAAAACAATCATATATCTTGACAACAATTTAATCGATAGAACGTCAGCTCCCTGGTCAGAGTGAACATTTACATGATGCAACGCTGTTCCAGTTATATAACACAATATTTTATAATATTTTTAATGCTGATCGTTTTGTAATCAGTTGGATTTCACAACATACATTATGCTAAACAACACTGATATTGAACTACTGTACTAAAAATATAGTAGATAATAGGCTGAATGCAGTAGACATAAAATTCCGAGAACGTACTTGGGTTCAAAGCATTGTATGACGGGTATGATTGTAGATTTTCACAGCCAAAAGAATTATAGGGATTATATTTTGGGGTATTTTTAATGTTTCGGACAGCGTGACAGTTACAGCGTTACAGCATTACGTCCATCATCAGGTCAGAGATGTCACCATTATACGACAGTTTTACGAAAGAAGATGCTTAGAAAGAATGCAACGCCGATGTCAGTGGGAAAGAACGAGATTAGGAAAAGGCTTACTTAGGTGGTTTGAACATGGATACTGGACGGTCGAACCAATAGGTACCACAGGAGAGTAGGTAACTTGCAAGAGAATGAAAGAAGTATGGTTAATCCCATGGACATGGAACGATCAAGTGAATCAAATACTTGATCGGGTGATGTCAATGATGTTAACTAACTAACTAACCGTCACGCCTTTTCCCCGAAGGAGTAGGCAGAGAGGACGAACCACCAAAAAACTCGGTCTTGGCACACACTCCTTGCCTCGTTCACATTCATACATCGTCTCATACACGCTCTTCTATTATTCTGACTCTTGACATGACCCGACTCCAGTATCTGATTCACTTGGTCGTGCCATGTCTTTCTCGGGCGTCCCCGACTTCTTCTACCATTCACATTTGCGTGATATATTCTCCTTACACTCCTCTCCTCGTTCATTTGCTCTACATGCCCAAACTATCGGAGCGTTCCCTTCTTAATCTTACTCACTACGCTTACATCCTAGCCTTGCATTCTTTCCGGATATCCACGTTTCTCACACGATCGTACATGGTTTTGCCATTCAGTCTACTTTCACCCTTCTTCTGCCAGTCCCATGCCTCACCGCCATATATCGGGTAGGTATCAGCATTCCATTATGGACGGCTAGCTTCGCTTCTTTGGACAGTTTTTTTGTTGACGCCGCGAACGATGAACGATTTAAAAAAAATGCTTATACGTTTATGGATAAAGCAATAAGAATGTGACAAGAGTGTGCGTCGTTCCATCCTTTACTAACCCTTATAGGAAATGGCATGATGGTAAGTTACCGTCTTTTCAACTAGGGTAGATATTTTTAAGTTCAAAATAAATTTTGAATAAATTTTGGTAGCATGTTCTACTTCATCAGCAGATAGAAATTTGCATTATTTTGTATCTATGTAACAGAGTAAACTTGATTACATATTAAAAACAAAAATAAATAATAACCACTGGAACTTCGTTACATGACAATAATATTTGTTTGGCCGCATTGATAATACCATCTTTATCTACCTTTTAAATTCGGTGTTTTTGCTCTTTTGGGAATAGAAGTGCGAGTTTGGTAAAACGTTTCTCTCCCGTAGTCACTTTGATGGCTTACTTCGGTAAATTGTGGGCCGATTGAATTATGGGGAAAATTACCTTTGGACGGTCTCTTCTCGAGTGCTCGTGTTCATGATACATTATTGTTTTAGAGGGCAATAAAAAAATGTCTAACAATAAAGGATTTAAAAAATGATTTTGACGTTCAATTTTTGTTTGGGGTTGTAATACGAGTAGGTAAGAACGCTTCGAGTGGGGATTGAACTCTTTACGCTAAGGAGGCTCAAAGTGCCTTTTCTCTCCGTATTATGCGATATTATTTTTCGAACAATTTTATTTCACTCGAAAGTCTTTCAGGTTCAAATGAATTCCTTTTAATATTAAAACAATGTACTCGAGAACTTTGAAAGTTTTTCCTATGTACTATGATTATGGTGACTTATAAGGATTACTCTCTAACACAACGCTTTAATATATATGATATAAATAAAAATTTAAAAATGTTTGTATGTATGTCCGCTATGCCTTGCTAAACCATTCATCCGATTGCGATGAAACTTTGGGGATTTGATGTGTGCATGCCCCCGATGGTTTCTGTTTACAAAAGTGAGCTCTGGCATCATGAAATTTCGCATTGCTAAACCGTTCATCCGATTGCGATGAAACTTTGGGGATTTGATGTGTACATGCCCGCGAAGGTTTCTATATATATACTGGTTGCAATAAGTGGCACGCGAGCTGTTTGAAAACTGAATATACTGAGACTGAATGTATGGAATGCGGGAGGGGGAGGAGAACTCGGGAGGGGGGTTCGTGGGACAGGGGAATCGGGGGTGTGGAATGGGGAGTGGGGAGAGGGAAGGCGGAGTGGGAAAGCATGAGGGAATGAGGACGCTGAAGAGGAAGGGGAGGCGGAAGGGGAATGGGACGAATGGGAAAGGACACGCAGGGATAAATAATTTATTTATTAAGTGGCATAGTAACGCATACTGGGAACTCGCTAGTATATTATATTATAATATAAATAAACCTAAACTACATAACTGAGTATTAGTTTGCATGTCCCACAAATTTTTTGAACGGAGTGGTAAAAAATTAGATTTGGAAGATGTTTGTCTAAAATTCTTAGGTAAACAAAATTATTTTCAATTCGAATATGACTTGTCAAATATTGTTGCTTATTGCTTACTGAAACAGGGGGGAAACCGAGTCACAAAACTCGCTTCATATTTAAAAAAAAAAACATCGAGTGCAGTTCACACACGGTAGAAGCGAGACTTTACCAAAACAATCTCAAGCCTTGAAAAGTAATTTCCAATAGGGACCTTTAAAAGAGACACCACAATCGGACCGAAGTTTGATGCTTCGCAGGTGCTGTAATGCGTCATTTATGTTTCGTCCAAATTTAATATCACTAACGAGGCTAAAGAAGTTTCACTTCATAAAAGTTTTTACACAGGCATATGTTGACAGAAGCTGCAAAAGCGAAAATGCCTGAAAGATACGGCCAGCGTATAGGTACTGAATTCCAAAAATAGCAGATTAAAAAACATTAGAATTAACACAAAGTTCAAAAAGCTCTGGAAAAAGTTAAATACTTCAATTTTTTCAAATAAAATTGAAATTAAAAAAGAGACACTTTTTCAAGATTAATCCAGGTCCAGAGGGTTTCGAAAGAGACTCAGGAAGTTTGCCCAAGAATTTATATGTCTATTTGTAAGTTTTGTATTATTTCAAAACCTTCGTCTTTTTTACCAACAAACGCAATGTGTGTTTCACAAAAAAACACTTGCTCGTTGTCATTTGGTTTAATGTTGGTGGGTAGAGTTTTTGCAAGGGGTTCAGAAAAGGTGTAAAACCGGTGTAACTGAGATTAATTACCGCAATCTTCTCAAGAATTTCAGGTCTACTGACGTTTAGTTATCTCGTACCTTGATTATGAAACAATTTTTATTTTATTTACCACTCTCAAACTTTTTTTCTTTTCACTATGTCGTAATTCTGATGGTATGAGAAAATTGATTTAATAGTTTAATTATATTTTGCAACGGTCATAACCATTGTTCGTTACAACTTAAGTTAATATTTTCTGTTCTATGTTATGCATGTTCTATGTTATGCATGTTCTATGTTCTATGTTATGCATGCAATAAGACAAGAAGGCCTCTTGCATGCCATAATGGAGGGTATGGCCGAGGGGACAAACGCTAGGGGACGCCCACGCCGAGAGTACCTGGAGGACCTGCTGGTGGACGTGCGCTGCTTATCATATGCAGAATTCAAAAGAGCCGCACAAGACAGGGAAGAGTGGAAGAAACGAATAGATGAAATTGCTGCAAACCAATCCCAGGATTGAAACCAGAGAGAGAGTTATGCTTTACCAAAAGTTCCAATTCGGTTATGGCCGAGTTTCAACAATCAAATATTTTTTTCTAATAATCTAACAAAGAAATTAGAAACATTATGGAGCTTAGCCATACTTCTTAGTACTTCAAAGCATCAAAGCACATGGTTGAAAAACAAACACAAACTTTTGACCTTGGAAGGCGTGTCTGGATACCGCTTCCACGGGAACCATTTACTGGATAACCAACACCTATGTCAAAAGTTACTTGTGTTTCATTTGGTGACTCAGCGGGTTCATGGGGTGGGTTTTGTCTACTATCACTTACTGCGTGGTGGGCCATATCCAAAGAGACTGATTAAGGGAGACCATTTGACTTCTCCAGCAGGACCCTCCGACCCATTGCCTTGTACCGCGGTGGGAGGGATGGATTTATATGACCATCACTCCTGGACCCACTGATTCCCAGATAACTACACAACACTCACTCTTTTTCCATCTGACTAATTCCTCTCCTTCGTTTCCTTAAAAAAACCCTGTACACAGCAACCCCAAAGATTTTTTAAAAATCTGAAAAAATCGTTTCATCCAAAAATTTGAAACCGAATGATTTGTGAAAAATTTTACGACGCGAAATAAATCGCGTATAGTGAAAAATGGCAGTTCCATGACAAATATAGTACCTATATTCAAAAATAAGAAGATGGAGAGATATGTAATTTACGAATGTTACAGGAGCGCGCTAATATTTAAAGCGATTAAATCGATGCGAAAATTGTGAAATTGTTTAATACAACACGACTCGTTTAAAATGGAGTAAAAATCTTATATAAGTATCATTTAAGAAACATTGTGAATTTTTTCACAACTATAACTTTTAAAATAACTTAAACAAACGTGTTGATAATAATTTTCGGAGCATATTTTGTGATTTTTTTCTATCTAGGGAATTTCATATAATTTGCGTTTCGGCGTGGAACGCGTCTAGATATTATCTTCAAAAATAACAAATATTGTTTTAAGGGCTTAAAAACTTCAAATATTTAATGGATATATGTAAGAAATCGGTAAAGATTCGGGTAGCGGTGGCTTAAGCATTTTTTATCGTATCGGTGTTGTAAAAGTTTTTTTCACAGCGCGACGCGATTAATATTAACTACATAGTAAAAACAAACATTCGAAAAAAGATGTTTGTTCGAAATTTTTAAATTGAATTCAAAATCCCACCGAAAGCACTAAAACAATATTATTTCAGCTTGCACTTGTTAATTAACCAAACATTCGCTCTACCGGAAAGTGTTTAAATGTTTGTTTCATGGAAAACTTTTTCGACCATTCCGCAGCGAACCTGAAAAAAACAGTACTATTTTTTCGGCGAGGAAAATTATGGAGATCGGGTGGGAAACAAAAAAAGAATTGGGCTACTTCTTTGGTTAGCTCTGATTGTAAAGAAAACAATAGTTAATTTGGAGGTTCCGTACACACAGGTAAAATTAATACCGTATTTTATAAGTATTTCTTCAAACACCAAGTTTCAATCTGTTTTTTTTTTGTTTGTTTTTGTTTTACCGATGATGATGTTTTCACATTAAACCATTAAATATTTTCTTTTTTTTTCATAAGAAGCAATTACTTTGTGGTTACTTATTACATTATAAAAATAAAGCAAACACTTTGTATTTAACCACGAATATTTATTATTTTTTACGGTTTCGCTTCTTCATCAGGACGTCTCTATGCACCGGGAAATCGTGATATTATGATCCCGATCGGGGTTTAATTTACGAGTTAATTTTTGATACAATTACAATTACACTCGTAATGGTCCCTAATTGTAAAATTAGGCAATTAACGTAAATTTCGGTGGAAAGCATTAAAATATTATTAACGTAAATGTCAGATTTTGTGTTGTACTGCTAGCGCCTCGGCATTTAAATAGGAACTATTCTGTGGCTTAGCAAAACTTGAGCCATAGATTAGCCCGCTTAAACTGGAGCGAGTAATGTCATACACAGCAAGGATACGGACTGACTGAAATACGGGGTCACCTTGTATTTTCACGGGGACCAAAAAAACAATTCACGTTAATATTTTACATTTACAACACTCACAAATTTTTTTTTTTCATATAATACTTAAATTACCGCTATGAGCAAGCTGATTACGAATTAAGCCAGATTAAGTTTACCTTAAAGCCAGATTTAGAAAATTCAAAAGCCTTTATTTTGTGTTATTCATTGCGGTGGTCAAATAAAATTTAAATCCTGGAAAAAAATATTATTATAAGGAAATAATGATATTTTGTGTTAGATTTCATATTTATTAAATCTTTAATTTAACTGTTTCTAAATACACACATAAAGTTCGACAATTTCTGGATATTAACCGATCTTAAAGGCTTTAATGGCTTGTTAAATTGTTGTTATTTTTAATCAGTAAATGTAAAAATACACATTAATTTATTAATTAGATTTTTTTTTCCTGAATACCGCACAAGAGTCCCAATTCCTCCCGTCTGGATCCAGTGGGACTATGGCATCCCCGATTGGGGTATATTGTGAGGCCTGAAGGTAGTGGGGAGGGGAAGGAGATAGGGAAGCGGTAGATGGGGATGTACCTGGCTATTCAGATCTGGTCACCAAACACGGCTAAAGCCATTTCAAGCAACGTTTTAATTCTTAACGGTGGTCTTAAACCAGGGTGATACTGAGAGTATCTTCCACTCTGGAACGTGCCGCAAATATACTATATATTATCTTAAATGAATAAATTGTGAAATAACGCAAATTAGTCAAATAAAATTTATTTGCCACGCCGGTATTCGATCCCGCGACCTTCGGAGTGCGAGTCAAGAGCCTTACCGCTGTACTACGCCGCCGGCCGTCTAAGTATCGTCAGATATCAGTTATTAAATTTGGTAGGCGGGTATTTTCAATTTGGTAGGCGGGTATGGGTACCGCCGCCCTGGGAACCATTTATTGGATGACCAACACCTCTGCCACAGGTCACCCCAAGTGGTTCGCTACGTTTGATGACTTAGCAGGGGTGCCCGGGTTCTTGGGGTAATGTTTGTACAGGTCTTGATGGCGGGTTCTTCTCACCTTCTGCGTGGCGGGCCGGATTGGGAGATGCTGGTTAAGGGAGACCCTTTACAACCGGTTACCGCTGTCCGGGCTGCCCCATCAACGAGTGTAAAAACCCCGCCGCTGGTGTTGTGCCGGTTCGTGACCGGAGGGGACCCAGCAGTAGCGTTTGGGGCGCATTGGGTGACCTCTCCAGCCGGACTCTCCCTGCCCATCGCCTTGCACCGCAGTGGGTGGGTTGGATACATACGTCCGTCACTCCTGGAAACTCTGAACCCCAGCATCCTACCCACCCCTTATACCTTTTCCCTCCCAGACCCTCCTTTCTATCATATAAAAAAAAACCAACAATTAAAATCATGAACTTGCAACCT
Source organism: Limnephilus rhombicus (assembly GCA_929108145.2). Classification (NCBI taxonomy): domain Eukaryota; kingdom Metazoa; phylum Arthropoda; class Insecta; order Trichoptera; family Limnephilidae; genus Limnephilus; species Limnephilus rhombicus. The sequence goes on from OV815270.1 coordinate 15,669,520, forward strand.
ACAATAATAAACGTCATTACAGTGGCTAGACGTAGGCGTCCCCGGTGCGGGCCAAAACTGTTGGTGAATTACACCAACATTCGTGGCCTGCACACCAATTTAAACTCTGTCCACCACCACCTTTTTTCTCAACGCCCAAACCTACTTTTCCTGTCTGAAACTCAGATAGCTGAGCCTGTAGACGCCTCCTATCTGGACTGCCCGGGCTTCACCCTCGCAGGCAAGTTCAGACCTAAAGGAGGTGTCTGTCTCTAAAGTCGAGCTGACGTCAACTGTGTGCGACTGTTGAATCTGGAAAACTCCAGATTCGACGTAATGTGGGTACGCGTCAATCTTGCCAGTACGGTAAGATTCTACGCGTGTTTATACCGCTCACCGAACCTTAGCGAATCAGACACGTCCGAGCTCTTCAAACACTTAAGCGACACTATTGATGACCTCTTGCCCCGCTACCCTACGGCAGAGTTTGTGGTCCTGGGGGACTTCAATGTTCATAACGAACCTTGGTTGAAGTTCTCAGGATCAACGGACTCGGCTGGACGCCAAGCGGAATCCTTTGCCCTTTGCTACGGATTGGAGCAAATGGTTCAGGAGCCTACAAGGGTTCCTGATGTCCAGACTCACCGTTCCAAACTGTTAGACCTATTTTTAACTACTGTGCCACACGGTTACAGGGTTGAAGTCACAGCGCCTTTAGGATCGTCCGACCACTGCCTGGTGACGACATCAATCCCTGTAAACTTCAGACCACCTAACGAGAGGCTGAAGAGAAAAGTGTGGCACTATAGGTCAGCAGATTGGTTTGGTCTGCGGGCACATTTTAATGCTTTTACGTGATCAGCTATCTGTTTTCGGACTTTGGATCCCTCAAGATGTGCCCAGGAAATTGGTGAAGTCATCACATCCGCGATGGATGGCTTCATCCCATCTACTGTTAAGGAAACTGGTGTAGGCTCAAAGCCGTGGTTCAGTCGACAATGCGCTGAAGCAGTGCGATGAAAAAACGCGGCTTACCGAGCCTACAACAGATCTAGAACATCCGAAGACAGAACAGCTTACAACAAAATGGCAAAGGAAACCAAGAGAATCATAAATAGGTCAAAATTCGAGCACGACCAGCAGATCAGCAGAAAGCTGACTGCATGCCCGCATGGCAGCAGGCAATTCTGGTCACTTGCGGGCTCAATAGGTCGCAATTTCTGCAAATCCAGTCTACCACCTCTTACCAGACCTGACGGCTCACTAGCAAACACCGCCACCGAAAAGGCTAACTTACTAGGTAAAATGTTTGCGGATAACTCAACCCTCGATGACCAAGGTGCTGTCCCGACGTCGGTTCCTCACTGCGGTTTTCGTATGAAAAAGCTGAGGATCCGGCATTGGGAAGTACTCCATGTTTTATGAGGGCTTGATGTTAATAAAGCTAGTGGGCCTGACGGAATACCTGCCCTGGTACTGCAGAGGTGCGCTGCAGAAATAGCTCCAATTTTGACGAAGCTTTTTAAAATGTCCCTGAAGACTGGCTCTGTGCCCTCTGGTTGAAAAAAAGCGGTTATCCATCCTATTCCAAAGAGGGGTGACCGCTCCAACCCGGCCAACTACCGCCCCATAGCGATCACATCAGTTCTGTCTAAGGTGATGGAACGTGTGATCAACGACAAACTGCACACATACCTTGAGAAAGACAACATTATTAACGACCGTCAATACGGATTCCGGCGGAACCGCACGTGCGGTGATCTTCTCGCGTATGTGACGCATGTTTGGGGGCGATGCCTGAAACGTTTCGGTGAGACCCAAACGGTTGCACTGGACATCTCCAAGGCCTTTAACCGGGTTTGGCACTGAGGACTTGTCAACAAACTGCATTCTTACGGACTTCCCGCATCCTTGTGTACGTGGATTGCCGACTTCTTGAGGGAGAGGTCGATTCAGATGGTAGTCGATGGTTTCAACTCTTCCTCACACTCGATAAATGCTGGCGTCCCGCAGGGATCGGTTCTGTCTCCGACTTTGTTTTTGTTGCACATCAACGACCTTTTGTCATGTGCACCAATTCACTGTTATGCGGATAACAGTACAGTTCATGATAGCTTTTTGTTTGGCAAGCCCCCAAAGGGCTCACAAACTCCAACAGCTCGTAGGGCGTTGAAGCAAAGAATGAACGGCTACCTCGAGAGTGTTTTCTCTTGGGGTAAAAATAATCTCGTTGAATTTAATGTTTCAAAGACCCAATCTTGTCTGATTACGTCTAAAAGGGATCGAAATGAAAATCTAGTCTCTTTCAATGGAAGCAATCTTCCGAACAGGCCCTCCATTGATATGCTTGGTGTAACCCTAAGTGACCAGCTCAGGTATGGGGGCTCCATCGAAGCCAGAGTAAAGTTAGCCTCCCAAAAGCTGGGCGTACTGTACAGGGCCCGCAGATACTTTAATAGTACACAACTGCTAACCTTGTACAAATCACAAGTACGCCCCACGGTTGAATTTGGCAGCCATCTCTGGTCTGGAGCTCCAAAATACCTGAAAAATACCCTCGACTCTGTGCAGAAACGGGCGGTTTGTTTGATAGATTCTCCCATTTTAACAGACGGATTGCAATCTTTAGAGCACATGCGTCGGGTGGGAATGCTATCCTTGTTCTACCGGTATTACTTTGGAAGATGCTCCGAGGAACTAGCATCATTGATCCCTTCGGCACCGGTGCATAGTCGGGAAACACGCCAAACGCGTGCCCAACATTTGTACACGGTTGACATTTGTCACATGAGAACGGGTCGTTTCTTCGACTCCTTCGTGTGTTCAACAGCTCGGCTGTGGAATGATTTGCCGGCCTCTGTGTTTTCTCCTTCCTACAACATGGGTCTCTTCAAGACCAATGTTCATTCCTTCCTCTCCTCAAAAAGACCCTCCACACAGCATCCCAGATGACATAGGCCCTGAGAGAAATTATTTTCCTCAGGGCCTCTTGTGTGGAGTTAATGTAAAAAAAAAAATGAAAGAAACAAAATAACTTTGAAGTTAAAACGGTGTTATTTTTATTCCACAAAACCAACCTCTTTAGCAGTCGTCTATCTTACAAGATTTGTTTTTATGTATTTTTTTTATTATTAGTTATAGGTAATTATTAATAACCTACTTAAAGGGAATGTTTTTCCGAGGATCTTTGGCATACGATAGATCAAGATTGTAGGCCTCATGTCGAGTATTAATACTTGTGGACGAGTTACTAGGGGGATTTAATTCAAATCATTACCTTCGTATAGAAAACATTACCTTTTCATGTTCCATACATTGTAATAGGTATATGAACGTAAGCCCTTTTATTAGTGATTTCTAAAATTTAAAAAAAATCTTTACCATCTCGGAAAGCATTTCCAATAACTTAACTTTTTTTATTTATTTTGTGAATATCCTGTACTTTGCTTTTGATTTGCCACCCGGTCATCATAAACCACACATGAAAATCAATACTCAACTATATTGGTTTACAAAACAACACATGCCCACCAACACTAACATATAGATTTACAAAACAGCGCATGAGAACCTGTGCTCCCATATGGGTTTACAAGCAACAGCTCCGTGAAAGTGTTAGTGAGAGTCTCGTAAACGGGACGCACTCCACTGAGTGGATTCAATCTCGCACTATCCAACTGCCTGCCCAACCTATTTCTTTCAGGACATCAAACCCCTATAAATAAGTAAGAAGAAGAAATCGCGTAGGTAGCCCGACAGGTCACATGATTTACAAAAGAAAAATTCATGATATTTATTTTGAATGAATCCAACGTCACATTCTTTACGTAGCATATCTGGTTCAAAGAAGCCTTAAAATATCCAAGAAAAGAGTATACGTATGTATATGTACTATACGTAATAATGTTATTATATCACACATATAAATGCAATAATTGTAGCTTTGAGTGGGCTTTGTGGCAATTTCAAGAATTCAGTAAATCCATGTAATTTAAATTTAATCGTTTTAATCCGTAATTATATAAAAAGGAAATAAATTAATTTTACATAAACTAAATTTTTTTTTTTTTTTTCGACTTATTTATAAGATTTTAAATGTCAATTTTTGAAGGTGTCTAAGTTGATTTATTACCGGTTAAACCAATTTGTAGAGACACTAATTGAGAGAGTGCTAATGTGGGATTCAAGTCGAAACAGCAGTAACTAAAACACTAACCAAAAAACTTGCAGAACTCGATAATAACATTATCAAATTTAATTTTAATTAAATTTCTAAAAATTAAAATGGAGTTCTACGAATTAAACACAAAAACAATAAATAAATTTATTGTTTATTAGCTGGTACCCGGCATGCGTTGCTATGCCATGTAATAAAGAAATAACTTCCCCCTGCGTGTCCTTTCCCATTCGTCTCGTTCCCCTTCCTCCACCCCTTCCTCTTCCGCTTCCCCTTCCCTTCTCGCGTTACTACTCCGCCTCCTTCACCTTCCCTCTCCCCACTCCACTCCCCCACTTCCCCCGTCCCGCGAATACACCTCACGAGTTCCCCTCCCCCCTCCCTGTTCCCGATCCCCCCTCCTGCGAAGCCTCTACCCAAGTTCCCCTCCCCTCTCTCCCGTCCAGCCAGTTTTCAAACAGCTCGCGTGCCACCTATTGCAATTTTTCACACAAATTTCATAATGCCAGAGCTCACCAGTAGCTTTATACAAACCTTGTCATGACAATAAAAAACACAAAAAAAATTTATCCAATTTGGTGCAATCGTTCGGAAGTTATGCGAATACATACATTTCGGCGATTCATTTTTATTTATGTAGAAGATAGAAGATACTATAATCGTTTAGTGAATTCGGCGTTCGGCTAGTTGTTTGCATTCTTAAGAATTGAATACAACTTTAAACTTTCGAACTGATTTCCCTTTGTTTATCCCTTGGAATTGAGATTAGTCCAGTTAAGACTCTCCTTGAAACAGTCCACGGTCTTAGCAATACTGTAGTTTCGAAAATGGATATTCCTTTTAAAAAATACTGCTCAGATGTTTACCAAGGTTTACTTCTAACGTTAAGAATTCACTTTATTAAATTGGAGTCTAAGCACTCAGTCACGAATCGTTGCCATCTGATCCCAGTTTATCTTTTCAATACGGCCAAGGTCCTAGTTGACTGTCGCATCGTCGTAATAGTTCTCATGTCCTTCATAAGCAATCCTACCCTTATTTCCCGTCTCCCAATAGTTCCCACCTTAATGATAGTAAGCTGTCTGTTAAATAATACTCTATCCACTGCTGCCACTCTTCCTCCCTCACTTCTAAATACCTTCATCTATCTATAAGAAGCGATCGAATCCCAAATTTTTTTTTTTTTTTACATTAACTCCACACAGGAGGCCCTGAGGAAAATAATTTCCCTCAGGGCCTATGTCATCTGTGGATGCTGTGTGGAGGGTCTTTTTGAGGAGAGGAAGGAATGAACATTGGTCTTGAAGAGACCCATGTTGTAGGAAGGAGGAAACACAGAGGCCGGCAAATCATTCCACAGCCGAGCTGTTGAACACAAGAACGAGTCGAAGAAACGACCCGTTCTCATGTGACAAATTTCAACCGTGTACAAATGTTGGGCACGCGTTTGGCGTGTTTCCCGACTATGCACCGGTGCCGAAGGGATCAATGATGCTAGTTCCTCGGAGCATCTTCCATTGTAATACCGGTAGAACAAGGATAGCATTCCCACCCGACGCCTGTGCTCTAAAGATTGCAATCCGTCTGTTAAGATGGGAGAATCTATCAAACCGACCGCCCGTTTCTGCACAGAGTCGAGAGTATTTTTCAGGTATTTTGGAGCTCCAGACCAGAGATGGCTGCCAAATTCAACCGTGGGGCGTACTTGTGATTTGTACAAGGTTAACAGTTGTGTACTATTAAAGTATCTGCGGGCCCTGTACAGTACGCCCAGCTTTTGGGAGGCTAACTTTACTCTGGCTTCGATGGAGCCCCCATACCTGAGCTGGTCACTTAGGGTTACACCAAGCACATCAATGGAGGGCCTGTTCGGAAGATTGCTCCGTTGAAAGAGACTAGATTTTTTTTTCGATCCCTTTTAGACGTAATCAGACAAGATTGGGTCTTTGAAACATTAAATTCAACGAGATTATTTTTACTCCAAGAGAAAACACTCTCGAGGTAACCGTCCATTCTTTGCTTCTAAGCCCTACGAGCTGTTGGAGTTTGTGACCCCTTTGGGGGCTTGTCAAACAAAAAGCTATCATGAACTGTACTGTCATTCGCATAACAGTGAATTGGTGCACATGACAAAAGGTCCAATAACAGAATATAACGCTATTTTTATAACATGTTTATATTCGTAAAAATACTTGATTAAAACAAGAATCCCCGTACATCTTCTTCTCAACAAGAGGAAACCTTAGTAACCCCTGTAACCTATAACCAGTGAGTTATATGTAACAGCCATTCGAATATGAAGAGACAGTATGTACACTAAACTAAACAGGTAACTTCCTTTTCTGCATTCCCACAGCAACGCAAAGTTATTCATATCATTTTATGTGCGCCTGGAGTCAGTGAGATATGGCACCCCCACTTGGGGTATATTCTAAAGCAATGTTATGCAACATTTTAATTATGAATGATGGCCTTGCGATAGCACCATTGTGATTCGAAACTCGATGAAACGAAAAAGTCACACTAAAAAGAGACAAACACATACATCTATAAGATTTAGAATGCGAGAGAATGAGAAAGAATAATCGGTCTCCTCTTTGTGCGGTGCTACGTAATCTCTACTTTAGTCTTCTGAAGGTTTCACTTCTACCGCGTGTGAACTACACACTTGTATTTTTTTTATTAAAGTAGTGATTTAAATAAGTATGTAATTTTCAGTTAATTATTATCAATAACTGCGTACAAATAATTTGTTTTTACCGTGTATTTTCAAGGGGGTATGGATTGCTTTTATGTCCTTAAACATGCAGTATATCAAAATGCTTTCTTATTTGAAGTCGAAAAAAGATTATGAAAACCTCCGAAAGTGGTTATAGATTGGTATAAAAAAATGTATACATTTGGTACCTACATATAATTGAATCTTGTAAATAAAGTACTGACGTCAGGATATGGTTGAATTAAGTTGAGGTGCCTATGGTTGATATAAGTTGAGGTGCCTGCTTTAGCACTTATTCCTTGTGCAAATCAGACAAAAGTAATATTGGTCAGAGTTAATTGCTTCCTTTCCCCACTGTGAGGGTGTTTCGGAAGATATGGCTAAGGGGAAGATAATTGAATAGTTGAAGGTTATCAGTGGCCTCCCCATTCAGATACTGCTATACACACGAGATAGTGGTAATAAAGTTTAAAATCGGTATTTTTGCAAAGCATAAATCGTAATTTTTTTTAATCAGTTTTTTTAACCGGTTTGTGTGATGCCGTCCCATATCCCTTTTTTTTATTAATAGACTTACTTTCTGCATGAAAACATTAAATGGTGAGGTGGGCTACAGTTGGACTGGTTTTGACAGTGGGAATATAAAATGTGACGCTCAAATAATAATAAAAAAATACTCTCACTAGGTAGTATCTCTTTTACGCACCACAGTAGCTTGTGAAATATACCATTGTTATTTATTGTATTAATTAGTATCCATTCGTAGTAGGTTTGAATCATAGTAAGGGGCCGGTATTTAAATTGCTTTTGAAGCTTGGCTTATGATGTATTTTATTTACCTTTGTGTTCTGGGTTGGAAATCATGATACTCCCATTGTAAGGAATTGGTAGGGTTCTTTCTTCAGTTTAAAAATACTTTCTTTAACTAAAGGCAAAACAAGCCTATTTTTATCGCTAATATTAGAACAATAATCCAACGCTTGTTTGGCCTTTAGTTAAAAAATGAAGTACCGGCCCCAGAAGTAGTTTGCAAGTTGTACAAAATAATTGTAGCAAGTTGAAGTGTTTAATCATGTTTTTAACCTAAAAAGTCTGTAAATAAAACAGCTCAGTGAAATTTCTAAGAGTGTTTTTAAATTAAGAAAGGACCCTACCAATTCCTAACACCTATTTATATACTGAAAAGCAGATCGAAATAATATAATATGCTCACCTTAATACACCGTATCTAATATATTTTCACTTTTGAAAACCGTGACCGCAGTGAAAAATAATCTTATTTTTGAAGTCTTCATTGAGGTTAGCTTCGTATTTCAATTCCCTGCAATGCCACTTAAAATTAATTTCTTAATAAAAGCACCAAATTAACTTTCAAACGAATGACGACCTTACTCAATTCTTAATAGCAAAGTTCTTCTTTTTCCCTTTGTCATCCCAACCTTCTTCCCATTCTTAGAGCATTTTAAGTTCTGAGTATTTTTATGTTATGAGTCCGAACAAATCAGTGCCTCTTATAGTACAAGCGTATCGTATCAATCGTTTCCTAAACGGTGGCGATTAATTATTTTACGTCTATATTTCAACTTTGCTTTTGACATGTCATATGTAATTCAGACTGCATACCACTGAAAAACTAGGTACAAAAGATTGAAATTTTGGAAAATATTTTCTTTTTCAGCTACACCATCTGAATTTTTTTTAAATTTTACTATTTTAGCTCACTGAAATGTCCGCCGCCCCCATCTAATGATTAATTTGATTAAACGTGTTATATACAAATAAATCATGTATAGAATCACTGAGTAAGCGTATGGATACATACATGTATGTGAGGGTGTAGGTATGTGTGCATGTATTTGCGTATGTATGCATGCACTCATACGAAACTATAACCAAGAATTGTGTGTTTGAATGTGATCTAATAATCTTGTGCATGACTTTTCGCATTTATTTTCTATTTTATGGTTTCGATCATTTTTTTTTTTGTTTTCATAATTCCCATTTTAAACTTTTTACCATAATTTCTTCAATTTTCTACATATTTATATATTTAATTAATTTGTTTACACTAGACACCACAAAATAACTATATTACATTGGTCACCATGAAACGGGGAGCCGCCTAGTATGGTGATGTAATGTATCATACATACGTGAAAATGTTCTATTGTTTTATAAATAAATAAATAAATCTACACAGCATCCCCAAAGATGATATAGATGCTGAGGGAAGTTATTAACCTCAGGGCCTCCTGTGTGGATGTAATGTAAAAATGTAATTAAGGTTTTCTCTAATTTCAGATTAGGGAGAAATTTGTATAATCGTGTATTCTGGTACTGGCATAATTAAAAACATTTTTTGGTATTAATAGAAAAAAAAATACAAAGCTAAAACTGGTCTGCCTTGAAGTTCACCGTAATGTTCCCTGAAATGAAAGGTGTGATAGATAATGTATGACCAGCAGATCTCCCGTGGAGTTTACACAATTGGTTAAATAAATATTTTCTTTACCGAGTAGTTTGTTCAGATGAGATAAAACTACTTTAAGTACTGAAAAAAACCCTTGTGGAATTCTGAAAACACAAACTCCGCAACTCATATAGAGAATCACTCAACAAATTAATTGGTTTTAGGAAATCGTCAAAGCTATGTGTGCGGATTGCAACTAGTAACTCCCTCACTTTACAAGCGTTTCTGTGAATCTATGTTTCTATTTGACTAATGCCTTTCTGTAGATGTTCCGGAATGTCAATTAGAATTGGAAATTAACTATGTGATTGATCTGTTAAGTATTCAGTGCGGTGCAGCAGAGATAACAATAATTACTACCCACAAACGCAATCTTGCAGCGGGAGATAATCCTATGCTCGTTGCACGCGAGTGAATAACAATTTGATTGATTTCCGGCAAGTGCGTCTCATCATAATTAATATGATATCATATTGATACTTGTTGTGTACATTAAACGTTCTGGTTTGAAATGCTGCAACAAATGAATGGTAGAGGAATAGAAAGACATGATCAACCAACTTGCATTCCATCCACGGAGTAAATAATAAGTTAGTATTTACGGTGAGTTGATTGGGAAAAATCGAAAAAAAGATGTAGGAGTTTATTTCCATGTTAAAAAAATTTGCCGTATTTTGCACGTTTTAGGATGAATTATTCTAATTTAATAAAATCATAACCCAGAAATTAGACGGCTAACGGAAGCTTTGTGGAAAATAGAAGTGTTATTTAACCACGACTTTTGAACCTGCAAAAATTCGACCTATACCCAAGAATCATATCGGTTCTCATATCATGTTCATTCAACCCTTTGCATGGAAAATGATATACTAACATCAACATAATTTTAGTTATCGTTGAATGAAAAGTGTAGTGAAAAAAAAAAGTTTATTTACCTAAGTACTACAAAAAAATTGAAATTAAAACAAAACGCAAAATTATAAAATGTTTTTTCCTGATCATTCTACTAGTCCGTAAGTTGAGCTTCGGTAGCTCTTGGTTAGGTGAGGATTAACATTCTCGTACATAAAGAAAATTATGCTTAAAAAGCAATATGCAGACAATATTCAAAGACTTGTTAAATTACCACAAACGTAATTCAACATTAAAAATAATGTAATTCAACATTCAAAATAACCACAGACGAAATTCAACGTAGGTACGCAATTTTAGAAAAACACTAACAATAACCATTTTTTATTGCTATATCTATATAGTATATATTATGTAAACGTACATTAAAGGCTACAATTTATCATCATCCAATTTCAGTGAATTAATTTTATTTAATTAAATGAAGACAATATAAGCGAAACTCAATCAAAAATCCGGAAACAGAAAAATTAGAAAAAGATATTGGCACCTCTGGGACTCAAACCCAGGACCCAGGTCCTCTCGCTTTCCGGGCAAATGCACTAACCACTGTGCCAAGGTCTCGATATCGAATTTGGTCATTTTTAACTGTATCATACTTCGACTGAGAACCACCCACATTATCTTCATATTCTCAACGCATAAATTATTGGCTGCTATCTTTATGTATGATTGTAAGATTCAAACCCGAACTAAATGCTTTCTAGACATCTGGATAAATCTTTATCCTTTTTATGCAACATCTTTTGATTTTTCTGCAAGTCTGTGATGTATACAAGGTGTCCCAAAAGAAAGTTTATATTTGTTTTGCTTTCTGTGTGAACGCAACTTTTCCGATGGGCGCGGGGGGTATGTCAATCAGTAGTCTGGCTCTTGGGAATTTAGTCGCTATGAAGCATTTCTCGGGAGCGACCGCACGTCGTGCGTGCGTGAGTTTTACAAAAATGGTGATTCAGCGACTGTAGCGCTTAGAAAATTCTGCAATATTTGAGATTTTCGTCAATTCAATGATGCACCAAGCATTCCTCTCATTCGAAAATGGGTCAAAAAATTTGAAGAGATCGGTACAACGCTAGCAAAACTAAAATCCGGGCGACCAAGATCATCGAGAACGGTAGAAAACGTAGAGAGTGTTTATCAGTCTTTTCCTGACGACTCAAACTTATCGATTCGGAAGCGCGCAAGTGCTTTACATGTGCGTAGATCATCGTTACACAGCATTTGCACAAAGACCTAATGCTGCACCCCTACAAACTTACTGGCTATAACCAAAGAATATGGTTCCAGCAAGATGGAGCAACATCACATACGTCCAATACGTCTCTGCCATGAGGTCGTGAAATTTTCCCTGGAAAATTGATCTCCAGGAAAAGTAACATAAATTGGCCTCCTCGTGGTCCTGACTTAACCCTTATGGACTTTTTCCTGTGGGGTTATCTCAAATCTAAAGTGTACGCCAAAAATCCGACTTCCTTGATGCAATTAAAAGAAAAAATTCGTCATGAAATGGCAGCCACCACGAAACCTACCTGCCGAGCCGTCATAAGAAATTTGGCTCTTCGATTAAATCAGTGCCGCGAACGCGAGGGGTTACTTTTGGACGATATTATTTTTTAGAAATAAGTTCCCAAATTGTGTATTTTAGTATTTCATAAACATTTTTTCGATAGAACCCTTACTTTTTTTAAATCAATCCACTAACTTTCAACTTTCTTTTGGGACACCTGTATTTTATTTTTATTTTAACTTTATGAGTAAAACCGCAAATTGTAATATTTTATTAAATGACCTAATCTAAGTGAAACTCAATCGAAAATCTGGAAACAGAAAAATTAATTTTCCGTTTGAATTGTTAATATTTAAAAATTTCGGTTACGTTAGTTTTGTTTTTAGGCGATAATATAATATGTAGTACCATATTATCACACCTAAATACAAGTAGAGGTACTGAGAAATGGTCTTTCTTAGCATTGGGATGGCTATCGAGCCATTTGTTTAGTTTAGAGTTAAGATTATATTGCTTATGCTATCTGAGGGGTGAATTTTGTTAATTAAATATTCTTTATTAATTTGATGTAAGGCGTTTCTTTTACACAATTCTGTGATGGATAGCACATTAAATTCTAGAAGTATCTCTAAAATAGGGATGTCGTATGGTTTCCAAAGGATAATTTTTAAGTTACTACATACTATGAAAAACATTTCAATATCTTCAGCTTCAGTGGCTTATCCAAAAAGTCCTTTAACATGATTTAATTAACAATAAAAGCTCCTACTCGGAAAGCTATAAACTTCCAATTATTGAAATCTACTTTAGATGATTATTAATAATGAATTAAGTTAGACCGTCGTAGGTGGTTTTTACGGGATAACGGTTACGTTTAGAATAATCTTTAAGGTAAAACATTTTGAAACGAATCGTTCCCAATCCTGAAGTCTAATTGAATGTTCTGGATTAAGCCTGAACACTTAACCCTGTATAATTGAGTGGCAGGAACGTTGACGAATTAGGTGAAATAATTTATTTTCAAAGTCCTAAATTTAGTATTATACTTGAAAAGTTTCAATTAATTTATTTGTCCTTGGCAACAATGAGAATAGTATTCTAATTAACTTCCATAAATAATTACAGAATACTTCATATTTTGGCATTAAAGTACTCTGTAATTTTTATAGGCTTACCTTGCAAAATAGTTCACCTAGCTGTTGTCGTCTCTTGCATAATATCATCTATTTCAAATATCACAAAGACCCAAAATAGTATATTGGACGAATAGTATATTGGACAAATAGTATATTGGACCAATAGTATATTGGACAATTAGTATATTGGATATATAGCATATTGGACAAATAGTATATTAGACAAATAGTAAATTGGACAAATAGTATTTTGGACAAATATTATATTGGAGAAATAGTATATTGAGCAAATCGTGTTGAACACTTATCTTAAGCATTAGGTTAACCAAAAAGAAATTCATGTCACTTGGTGACTTAATTTTGTTTTTTATTGTATATGTCATCCCGAACAAAACGCAAAAATCTTTATTTTTGATACTTTTTATTTTAGGAAAACTGAGCTCTGATTCGGGCCATAATTTTAAATAATCTTGCTCTGGTTGCTCTGAATTTGGTCGATAGCACGAATTATCGGATTCGTCGAGCTTCGGAATTTTTCCAAATTGGCGGTGATATTGATGCCGATCTCGGCCATCGTTTATCCCATTTGGCTCGTAATTTGTTTTATTCGTAATTAATGTACGGATTTAATCACCGGAATAAAACAGATAGAAAAGGCACCTGCTGAATACTGCTATTGGAAGCCAACAATTATTACTGAAGTTCTTACTTCGAAATAATTAAGTATTTTGTTGAAATATTCTTACAGCATGATATTGTATGGCGGTCTTGATACTTCATTTTCGTACCATCAACATCTATTTATCTTCTGATAAATTTAATGTTGGTCGGGTTCTGTGGCTAAAAGTTGCAGTATGCAGTTACTGAATTCGTTCTTGCGAGACGGATATCTCGTGATTTTTCTTCCAATCTTTACAACCTTGCAGTTATGGAGGAAATATTTCTCTAACGTTTCATTCTATATTTAGTGCTTTGTTATTGGTTCATCCGAAAATGCGAATGAATTACAGCTTCAAATGGACTTGAAAAAATACTGTAAATACTAAAAATGAAAAGACACAAAATGGTGTTTTCTGAATTTAAGTGATAGTATGTGTAGGAAATGTAGGAAATACTAGGGTTGCAAGGAAAAGGGATCACCAATAAACCAATCACTTATTATTCTACCTCTGCGAAGAAGCACACTACACAATCACAATTTAGTTATAAAGTTTCACCGCGATATGTCGAGATTATGTCGAATACGAATAAGTACAAAACGATATTGTTTTCTTTCAAGATGATCAAATACATTCTTTTTAGTTCAATAAATTATATTAATGAAAAACACCAACAACTTGCTTCCAACAAAGTCCCAAATCCCTTGTCCCAATTCTTAATCTGTTCAAAAAAAAATGCACTCGAATTAGCTATTTTTTTGCCATTGTTCCAAATTTCAAATTATTTTCAAGCAAGTTAATGGTTAGAGAAGGGCAGGTACTGGATAACGGACATTCCGGTATGAACTATGCATATTCTCATTTCAAAACCAAACAGTTATAAATCAATCGATCACCAATCACTTTATTAAAAACCAATCAAATCGATTCTTTCCGGAGGTTCCTTTGAAATGTGGAAAGTAAGATCACGAATCATACCACCATCTTTTAAAGTAAACTTAAAATTGACCAAGCATAGTTTAATGATTTATGTTGATGAGTTCCCCTCGCAATCAACTTGAATACAATGAACGCGTGCTATGAAATATTAACATTGCGAATTACATTAATTTTATTTGGTTTCAATATACCTACTTCTGGCATTAAACATGGTGGTACCGAGAATAGAGAAATTAAAAAAGCTTGCATTCAATATGCATGAAACATTAGTAATTACATAAAATAAAAATAATTAGTAACAAGACAATAATGCAAAAATAAAAGTCTTCCGCAAAAATTTGTTTAATGTCCTTTGGGTGTCATTTAATTTGATTCGATATTCTCTTGTACCGGTACAGGAGTCAAAGCAATATTGTTGGCAAAGGCCGCCTTCATACGAGTAGCAGTCCTTTACCCAAAATCCCTGACCTCTTTAGAGGCCTCCGCATTACCTATTCTCATTTCAAAAAAGAAAAACAAAGCGATCCTCCCGCTTTCCAGGGAAAACACTTCCGATTCAACAATCGCTAAACTCGGCCATTTTAAAAACGGCGCTCCGCCATTCTGTTGTAACTGCTTCATTGTTCCTTTGTTCTCGGTTGTCATGGAAATAGATTTGGCGCGATGACGTAGCTCTAAAAGCAAAATTCACATTTCCCCCTTTGCCGCGCCAGGGGGCGGCGGGCAGTGTGCAGTGTGCAGTGTGCAATGTGCATTTGTGCAACGCCATGCAATTTAGAAAATGCGGTGCGGAGCGATGGTGTATTCGTGCCTTAGTCGTGTAGGAGCATAATGCCAGCTGGTACCGAGTGCCTACACCCTATATACTCTGTACTGCCTCTGCGCAGAACACACTGCCTGCTATGTGCCGGTGCAAGATATGAGATAAATCATTTTGCCTATAAAGTAGACCTTAAAAGTTTACTCAAGATTTAAAGTAGGTAAATATAATCAAAACTCAACTTAAAAATTCAGACGAAAAATTTTAATGTTTTTTGGAAGTACACTAATTTATTCATGGAAGAAGATAATATTTTGTACATTTAAATGAAACATTATACAGAACAAGACGCAAAAAAGGTAATAGTCGCAACTGGGAATCAACAAAACAAGCAAACAAAAACTAATAACAAAAATACTTTTGGCTGTGAAAATCTAAAATCGTATTGAAATTTAGTGTTTTAAAATAACCTATTAAGTGTGAAATAACAGTGTTAGTTCCAATATAACGAACAAGTCTCGAAAACACAATTGAATGAAATGAAAATAGTAAATTACCCAGGAATAATTATTTATAAAAACATAAATTTAGACTCCCAACTTGAAAATACAATAATTATGTAAAAATTAAAAAAAAACAATTTTTATAAAACAAGAGAAAAATTAATTAAATAAATCAATTAGATAAAGAAAAACTAATTAAAAATTTTAATATTGAGATTTTACTCATAAAATTAAAAAATAAATAATTAATATTTATTTCACCTTAGGTTAACGTAATTTATAATGTGGTCTTATTAGGGGGTGAAGTTTTGCGACCAAAAGCAGTTTTGAAAATTATTCTCATTCCCTATCAGAACTCCTGTAGACTATGTTTTTAATGCCCTGAATTTATTGTCTCAGAAACAAATAAAAGTATTTAAAAGATTTTTAATTTTCGCATTCAAAAACCGAGATAGCTTTGCACGTACAAATTCGGCCCAATTCACAAGATCCTCATTACAGCATACATTTACCAAAATGTAACTAAAACTATCTTTGGACAAAGAAATATCGAGTATTTCTCTGTAAAACTATCTAATATCTACCCTCTTCCAATGTAAACCGTTCTAAAAATAACCGTTCTCAAATTAAGAAAGTATAGACACGAGGAAGACCATAGGTACAATGTTGAAATCTAAAGAAGACTAACGCTTATCTTATGTTTTCTTCAAGATATTTCTTCATGATTTTCTTCTCATAACATTTTAACATAGTATTAAAAACTTACTTAAAAAAGGAATACACTTACAAAAAAAACTCGAACCAATTTAGAATTCACACACAAAACCATGTACAATGGGACCTTAGAACGGGATACCCCAGTACGGTCACATTCTTTTCGACTTTGTTAAAAACTTATTTAAAAAAAAAAAATAACAAAGGACGCTACGAAAGAAGAACGTTTTTTTATTCGTTTGATTATTCTTGTCTTGGCTCCATGACCGATTACGCATAGTTCCTCTTCAGGGAACCATGAGTATCTTCACACCCATCGTTATTCCTGGTATTCGTGTTGCGTGAAGTAAATGAAATGCTATTTATATTAATTAAAGGTGTTAAAATTTTACATACTAACACTATGGGCATACAATTAGATAACTGAGAAAATTTTAGAAATTAGAAAAAGGGTTAATAGTAAATTAAATACGAGTATTATAAATAACCAAACATTTTTTTAAAATAGCCATCTTTTAAATTTATTTCCTTATTAATACTTACTATAATTATAATTTTTAATTTTGTTAATTAAACATTGAAAAGTATTTTTTATCTAAATGCAATTTTATTCATCCTTAAATATTTTTTATTCAATTTTAAAAATTTGTTTTTATGAGATTTTTTAAGCAAATAATCACCTCTAATTTAAATTTTTTGTCGTTGTTATAATTTGTTCTAATTTGTATATACTTGTTTTTCATTTATTTATTTTATTTTTTAAATTAACATCTCGTCCTGATGAAGATAATGTTGTTATTGAAATATATTGACATTGTTAATTATAATATAGTGGTTTAAACAAAGTGATTTGATTTTCATTATATTATAATGATGCCACAAAGTATGTTTGCTTAGTTTGAAGAAGTAAATAAACTGTATTTATTATGCTTTGAAATGCCTTGATTTTGTTCCCTTTACTACATTCAAATTTGAGAAAATAGAGAAAATATGCCATCCCTCGATAGTTCACATAAAAACATCATTTGTCCTAACGAGATTAACGATAGAAAAAGCGAGTGAATTCGAAGAATATTAGCTTGGCCGTGATGGATTACAAGTTACAAGCAAAACTATTTATTTTTTATCACACTTGAAGCAATGGAGCAATTGCCTCCCTTAACCTTTAAGGGTGTGTAAGACAAAGGGTCACTGATGATGTTGAAAGTTTTCTGCTAGTCACTAGTTTCTCACACAGCGCACTGTTTTTCCTCTCAGATTGATAAAGTTAGTAGTTAAGTGTTCTGAAACACGAATTTTCCATGTCATGGCTCAGTGTAAGAAAATTACCCGATTAGGGTATCGATTAATAATTACTCATTAGTCACTGGTATTTTTTAATAAAATACTTGCGCAAACCATTGAAGAATTGCGGGATATTTAAATTCCATAAATAGATTAGACAAAATTTTCTACTTTACTTCATCTCCCCCAACATTTATAAGATCCCTTTGAAAGATTTAATTCTATTCAAATTAATATGTATCTTACCTTAAATATTCTTGTAACTACGATATTCATTTATTTACTTCTACTCCTGTCTCGACACAGGTATATCCTAGTGAGACAGGCATCAAATAAACCCAATGTGAATATATTTTTTATAGATAAATACATAAAAAATAAACAATTCAGAAAAAGACAATTAAAATAATATTCCGTTAAAATAGGTAGGCACCAAAGATATTGAAATATAAGTAGATGTGCTATCTGCTGTTTTTAATATGTGGGTCTGCGCTTCCGGGTGTCGCCGATATTGTTTACCAATTAACAAATAAACTAAAATAACAAATAATTAACGAATAAACCAAACGAACGTTAAACTAAATGAACGAATTCTTTCCTTATTCAAAATATATTGTTAACCAATATTAATGCACATTTTCAAAAAATCAACGAAATGAACAAATTCTTTTTGTATGTAATTAGCGCGTAGTCCGGCGACAGTTGCGCGGACACCATAGCATATCTCTTCTGTATTTGAATATCTTTGGTAGGCACCTACTTTATTGCACGTCTGATTTTTTTTACAAATACAGCTGCAATTTTTAAAATGACACTTAAATTCAAAGCAAATCTGAGTTATAGAGCTCCTTGAACTAGAGTTACAGATAGACATTTAACCGAAATTAGAATTTTTGATTATACTCTTTTTGAAATATCGATAAAAATTTAAGGCGATTGAAACTTGGAAAAAAACTTCCTAATAACAAGTTTTATTATGGTTGCTAATAATTTTTTTATTCGAGTTATTCTTTTGAAAAGAAAAATGATTTTACAATATAACCAATTTCGGATATTTCAAATAGCCAAAAGATGTGCTAATAACCAGTTTGAAGAGATTTCTCGGAAAAATTACATTATGTTACTTAACCGCACATATGAACATACATGCAATTAGATATTAACAGTTCGTGGAATCGGTTTTCAAATATTGATGAATATAACTGCTCCGGCGTAACTTCTAGAAAAAGTTTTCTCTGTGGTGAAAATATTTTAGAGGCATGAGCTTTAACTGGAAGAATTTAGATAACAGAAAATATTTTAAACTGGATTTGTTTCTGAGAAATCTCTAATATTTTTTAAATGGATTCCAATAATTATACTGAGTATCTCAAACTTAAAGACATTTTATCTCCTTTAAAAGTGAATGTGCTTATACAAGGTGTAAAGGGACGTACTTGACTTACTTTAACCAGCGATTCCTGACATTATTTGGAGTAAAAAAAGTAAATGAAATTTTGGTCTCCGGTGACTTTTTTTGACAACTTTTTTTTTTTCTTCAAAATCAAACAAAAAAAAAGTTCCGAACTTCGTCACTGGTCACTCAGCCGAGAATCAGACCAACCCCTTACCCCGCCTCCAACTGTCCAACACCTACCATTTTTTGATGTTTTTGTAGAAAAAATAAATAAAAAAAACATCAAAAATGTTCGTCCCTTAACACCCTGTATAGAGGAGAACAATATAATGTTTGTTTTAAACTTTCCACCTAGACTATAATAATCCTACCTTCCGAATTAATAATTAATATCATGATATCTTCGTGTTTATTTCGAGCACGTGTTTCTATTATTTTAAATTTGGAATGTTCTTAACTGTACACGCAGTTTGGGTTGTTCTTCTACTTTCAGTTTGCGGGTCACTTTTAGCAAAGTACCAAAGGTGAAACTATCGGAAGTAATTAGACGCACTGCGTCTTCTCTTAACTCAAGTAGCCAACGGTATATTGCTTAGTTTACCCTCTAAGTTTGCCAACAATGTCGGGTCAAGAAATGGCCGTAGATCCACATGACATTTAACTCCAAGGCTTATCTCGGGCAAGCGCTTTATTGTTTTCCAATATTCATCACCCCTTAAGGTCATGGCCATGGATACGAGAATTCTATCACACGTTAAGACTATTTCCTCAGAATTGGACATCTACTCGTATAAAGTCACAATGTATGACACTATTTATAAAGGGTAACACGTCCATGAAAAGATTGTTGGCTTTCTCAGCGGAAGAAAACGATTTTACTAAGATGTTGAGAGAGTGTAACGGTCAATAACTTTTGAAAATCGAAGGAAAATTTAAAAAATCGATTGAATGCAGATGATTATAGAGTGGGCCATAAACATTTGCACTTTTGAAATAATCGTGAAAAAAATACAGATTGTATTTAAATAAATGATTATTGATAAGAACATAAATACGTTGGAAAATCATTTCGTAATAATAATCTCGTCGAAATGGCCGCCATCTCGCCGCTAGCATTCCTCAAATCAGGCCCTTAGATTTTCGAAAACTTTTCGATACATATCTCGGGGTATGTTGACCAGTTCTTGATGGATGTTCTCCTTTAATTGGAGTATAGTCACTGGCTTATTTACGTAGACTCGACTTGTAATAAAAACATATATAAAATATACCTAAAAAAAATAAAATATATATATATATATATATTTATATATATTTATATATATATATATATCCCTTAAAAATCAGCTGGTGTTAGATCCGGGCTGCGGGAAGGCCATGCAATATCTCTTCTGTGCGAGATCGGTTTGTTAGGCCGCCTAGTTTGTTTTCCTGCCGGTTTCTTCGAAATTTTTAAACCATGATTTAAGTAAATTAATACTTGGGCACTGATTGATACTCTATAATTGGTGAGGCAAACGAAGTAAGCGGCGTGCATCATTGTTTTGTAAAACGAAATAGTACCATTGTTGAAGAGCAAAAAACGAAATCATTGTTTTTGTAAAAATGTTTTACCCAGAAATCGCGTTGCTCTCCCGTTAAGCTATTGTTATTGTGACTAAATTTCCAAGAAGCTAGGGGCGTTGCAAAAGTAACCCCGTTCTCCTCAAAGTGCAAATGTTTATGGCCCACCCAATATTATAAAATTTTGAAAACTGGAAGTACTCGTAGGTACGGTGAAGTAGACTTCGAAATTGATTAATGAAATGCATATAATTTGAAACAGCATTATTGATAATATTATAATTGGTTTGTGCGGTCGTAAAACGTTGCCAGAACGATAATAATACTTTACAATGGCAATGCAATCAAATACGTAACATTAAATTAACAATTTCTACCTTTTCTTGTTATCCATGAATTCCGGAATAATCGAATTTCGGGATATTTTCATGAAAACAAGGTAATAACCGTTAGAACACAGGTAAAATTGTGGAAACTTTTTGGGAGTTGTTGCTTTTATCGCAAGAATAATTTAAATGGTTTATTTTAAGCGAATGTGAACTTCAATCTGATTAAAAACAGAGCTTCTGTTTATTATATACTTGAATAGTTAAAACGCGACCATTTAAGATAAAACTTGCGCTAATGATCACTGAGTGCTTTTCGGATGCAAAGCCGAGTCGTCCCAGATGCTAAATCGTCCCATTTAAAAATATATCTGGATAAAACTAAAGTCAAATTCGCTATAAAGATACCAAAGCTTTCTAAAAAGGTTTAGTTTTTTTATTATTTTTACGGTTAGCGTTATTTTTACATTGTTTTTCAGTGGTTGATATAATCTTACTATAAGACTTCGAGCCATCTTCTTCAAGTAGGTATTTCGATAAAATAAAGATTGAGTTAATGTAATAAATTTTGGTGGTACGGTGACATCTTAATAATTGGAGTTAAAAATTCGCCCTCCAAAATCGTTCATGCAGTTATCATCTGATTTACTGATCACCATTTTTGAGTTTATTCATATATGGATCTAATGACTGCAAGAACCACATTTTTTTTAACATTAACTCCAACAGAAATTAACAACTGCTTTTCAACATTGCTCTACTTAGAAGATAAAGGAATATGGTTGGATAATATTTGGATGCCTACCACATGATAAATTGATTACATAATAAATTAATGAGGCAAATTCAAAATTAGGACATATCCTAGCTTGGTCTTCATGGAAATAAACAAATGAACCTCGAAGAATTTTTATTATTCATTAATAATGTCTGTACAGAGTGACAAACTTGACATAATTTTAGTGGTTTTTGACAATACTTTAACAAAAATGTAATTAATATTTTGGTGTAGAGTGGCATATTTTTTCTCAACATAAAACAAAACAAAAAATCAGATTGAAAAGATAGGGTCAGAGTGGGGGTGGAAGATTTTTTAATTTGATTGGTTTTGAATAAGAAAAAAAATTGAAAATAAAACGAAAAATCATCAAAGACTTAAATTTCATTTACATTTTTTGCTTGAATACCAAAATTTAGTTAAATGTATCAAAAAACAAATTTTTAGTACTATAAAAATACTCGTAAACCCTCTTCATTTATTTATCAAAGCCCATAATATACGTGGTTTTTAAGTTGAAATAGCACGAGGAAAATTGTTAAAAAAAATAAAAAAGGAAAACCAGATTTTTCTGTATTAAATAAATAAATATGGAAAAAATAAAAATTTAAAAAGATGTGGAAAAAAAAATTTGGAAAAAAAAATTAAATTAAATAACATTTTCGTTAAATAATTCGTTATTAGTTTACTACGGTAAAGCTCAAATTAAATCCATATCCACGTTACGTTAAATAAGTTATAACATCAGACAACCTTTAAACCCAGACGGCTCCATTGCGGTTTTGCAACCGCTCTCCGAAATTCGGAAACAGACATTATCCACGAACCCTGATAAAGCTTAATTAGAAAAAACCGTGCGGCTTATCCGAGTAATCTCAAAGAATTTTACTTAAAACACTACT
Source organism: Limnephilus rhombicus (assembly GCA_929108145.2). Classification (NCBI taxonomy): domain Eukaryota; kingdom Metazoa; phylum Arthropoda; class Insecta; order Trichoptera; family Limnephilidae; genus Limnephilus; species Limnephilus rhombicus. The sequence continues at coordinate 15,692,244 of OV815270.1, forward strand.
TCGATGACTAAATTAGCGGTTTATGTGAAATGTAGTGGTGATCCCTTTTGTTGGTTGGGTACTCTAGCAAAAATTGGGACCAAATGTGTTGAAATCGATTTACCACAATAGTTTAATAGAGACTAATAAAATCAGACAACAAAGTAAATCCGTTGTTTGACACCCACCCCCAATGCGAATTGTTTGGTTTTATATTATTCTATCGAGAAATAGATTTTCACGATGGTAATCTTATATATAAAAATCTCGTGTCACTGTGTTTGTGGTCGCACTCCTCCGAAAAGGCTTGACCGATTTTTATGTATATTTGGTAGAGAACAGGTTTTAAAGTACATTTCATACCGCTAGGTGATCAGGGTGTACCTATCTAGAAAAAAAAACTGTTTTTTTTTCAATTTTTTTTTGTATTTTTTTTTATTTGGCATCAATAAATACCTATAATCCAAAAAAAATTCTTTCCTACCCACACCCTACCATTTTTTAATAGCGATTTTAGTATTTTGGGTATGAACATATTTAACCGTCTTTCGTATTTCAAACAGAACGAAATTATTTATGTTGTTGAATGACAGATGGCGCTAAGTCTGCCTCATAGAACTTTCATCCACACATGCCCAAAACATTCATTCGGCACATGTTCTCGCGTGGGCAAACCATCGAGCTTATTTGTGTTGGCTAAAGACGGACTGACAAAAAATATCATACACTCAATTGCTGTTCGAAATTCATATTGATTTTTTTTCTTTAATTTTCCCACTTTAGATGGTGTTTTTTTTTGTTTTTATCGGCGGTCATCGTCTACAGCGCTTTTTCTGTCATAGATCCCATCCCCACACACTTACAATATATTAGTTTTTTTTTATTTAACAACCAAAATATTCACTAAAAATAGTTTATATGGCGGAACAACGTTTGTCGGGTCAGCTAGTATAATAAAATATTTGTGTAGTTTGAGTTGACATTTTAAATACAGCACAGCTTAATAGGTAGGTATTGACAAACATTATGGATGGAAAAAGAATCGGAGAATATACACAGCACATGACATCCCTGGAATTGGCACGATCAAGCGAATGAAACGCTTCTTACAGATTATATACCTAATATGTAATATGAGTGTGAATTGAGTTTGTGCCCAGACAGATGTGTTCATTGTTTCTTTCCTCTATTTTCATTGTTAGTTAATTAGTTCAAATAATAGCTCTAAATAAATAGTAAAAATGTATAGTGTTGATTGAATTTTAATTGCAATTTATCTCTGAGCTTAACTTTTCCACTGGATTTTGGTTTCACTTTTTATTCATTAAAATGATAAAAAACGAAAATACAGATCAGATATTTTAAACAGAGTTTTAAATAAAATAAATCAGAATAAACTAGATCCATTAGCACAATTAATCACTTTGAGATGTGAATTCATCAGAGAATAAAACAGAAAGCAAGATCTTAAAATGAAAATCGTACTACTTATATTTTCAGTCGACTTGGGGATCTTTAAGCAAATCAAAACTCAGCACTGATTAGAAGTAAAATTAATTAAATCCAAAGGGTGGGGAGTTTGAATCAGTCTTCAATCAGATTTCATTGAAATTTACTCCCAAGTCTCATGCTTAGAAACAAAGTAAAGTCGCTATTGAGGAGAAATTAAATCAATATGGATTGAAAACTCTGTCGTAATAAGGATTTTGATTAAATTTGCAACATTAAAATACAAATCGTAAAAAAATACTTTTTTTGCCTTTCCATTCGTATTTATAATTTCCTTCCCATAATCTAAGTTGTAAAATCGTAATTTTACTACCCAGCTTTACTATTATTCCGATACTCTCTTTTTTATTTCGGATTTTGATTTAGACAATTTACTTAATCTAAAAACCTTATAAATACATACTTATCTAAGTTAGCTACTATATTAGACAACATTGTGGAACAATCGGATGATATGAACTATGTCGTATAATCTAATAACTTCAAATGGATATTTGGAAAGTCTATCAAAGAAGCTGGAAAGAAACTGCAATGACATCAAAATTTATACAAAATGTGAGAAACTCTTTTATAGAATGAATGCTTTAAAGTTTTCATTTCATTCGATAGTTTCACTGCGTCAGACAAACAGATAGTTTGCTTAATAGTTAGTCATATAATATATAATACCCGGTGATGTTTTAGCAATATTGTAAATGTAAACATTTGTATGGATTTGATATAAATATTAATATTAATAACATAATAGATTCATAGCCCGGATGCGACGCTCGAAAGCGCACTTACACTAAAAGTAAACAACCCTACATGCTTTGTATAGAATCATAGTACTCGTACCTATCTAATATATGTATAGAGCAGGGATGCATATTTTTATAATGAATAGAACATCACTACCTACACCAGGAGTCACCAAATGGCGGACCGCCGACCTATTTTGTGCGGACCTCGTGTTAACAACACAAAATATTTTACACATGCATCGTGAGTACATTTGATAATTTTTCCCGCGCTTTGTCTTTGCTGCCATCAATTCGCCAGCGGATGGTCGCGGAGCGCAAGATATATGACGTGTTTTAAGGATCTTAAATCGGAATTTGAAAACAGATTGACAGATTTTAAGAAAATTGAGAATGTCGTCGACATCCTAAGTAAAGTTTACTCTGTGCACCCTTGAGATGAATGGAGCAATGAAGCTGCAAATATTTTCGGGATTATCTACCTAATAAAGCTACTCTCCAGATGGAAATGATAGATTTCCAAGAAAATGCAGTTTTAAAACACGAAAAACAGGAAGTTTCTTATGAAGAGTTTTGGATAAAAAAATTGGGCTAATAAACCCAGAAACAAAAAAAAATTAGCCTTGAAACTTCTCACTTTATTTGGACTTACCGATGAACATCTCCAAGATTTAATGACAATAGCCTGCACAAACTTTAGTCCAAACTTCGGACGGATAGTCCAAGGCAAAAAATGACATTTTTTTAATTAATATTGTAAAAAAACCCTTGGTACTTCTTTTTATTCCTAACATTTGTTTATTATTTAATAAAATAATGTACAAGAATCCATTTGTTTTATTTGTTCATTGATATTGTATCTATACAATGTTTAAATAGTACAGGTTATTATTACAATTGTTAAGCCAGGGGGGGGAGGGGGGTTCGGCTTTTTTCCTTTCGGACCGCGACGGTCATGTTCTTTTAAAAAACGGACCCGTAATGAAAGTAATTGGTGACCCCTAACCTATACTATGGCTTGAGGGTGAGAGCTTTGACTCTGAATCTAGAGGACGTAGGATAAATCCTGTGAATAAAACATTATTGTTGATCCTTGATTGGCAATCAGGTTTCCACAGCGGGTGTTGAATAACGCCTAGTAGAAACATTTATATAGCAAATAACATTATAAATAAGTTTTAAATTAATATATCATGTACCTAACTAATGTAAAATTGATAAAATTATAATAAAACTGAAAATATCTAATTTCATTAAGGATAACTTATAGAAATTTCAAACCGTATTGAGATATTTACACGTTAAAGATATCTAATACAGTTGCGATCATTACTTTATTGATGTGAAAACTTCTTTAACACCTTTGTAATTTGAAATACGATGAAACGAAAAATAGCGACGCTCAAAAGTGGCACACACATACATCTATGGGATTTAGCTTGCGAGAGAATGAGATAATCGGTCCCCTCTTTGTATGGTGCTGCATGACATATCGGTCTCCTCTTTGTGCAGTGGTCTTCCCACTCTTGTCAACTATGTTTTCTGAAGGTTTCATTTCTATCGCGTGTGAATTGCACACTCTGATTTTGATTTTTATTTTCTGTGTCTACTACGAGTGTCTTCACATTATCTTTCTCGTGTTATTTTTGTTCATCCAAAATTATTTTTGCAATCTAAGACTCAAAAAACCACGATTTTCTTACCGAAGTTTATTTGAAATGTCTAAGTTATCAGGAAACATCAATAAGAACAGCCATAAGCTACCGGGTTCTCTCGAACCTCCGATCACGGAACATGAAACAATGTCTAGGTAGGTACCTCCAGGGACGGACCCCAGGCACTGGAGGCTTTAATGGTCCGGAAGTAGATTCGGCCGGGGGTAGACACACAAAGCTCCAGGCGGAAGAAGGCTCTGCGAATTTAAGGGTTGTCATATCCCTAGTCGAAATCGTTAAAAATGTCATAATATAAAAGCGTGAGAATGCGTAGTGAGGACACTTTAATTGCTACGGGAAGTTGGTAGTTATAAGACTAAGATTTATTTTTGTTTAGTCGTAACATTTACGACATTCATTCAGAAACATTTGGGTTTATTCTCTAAAAACATAATGTACATGTTTTATGAACAGAAAGATACAATAAATATAGATTGCTATAATACCTAAGTAAAATATTGAACGTACAACTGATATGACGGTTAAAAATGGAATAGGCTCTCGCACACGCAAAACAGACCTTTTATATTCTACGTTCGCGTCTTGCATTCACCATACATACGTTCAATATTATTACATACTTCAAACATATAAGTACACTTAAAACTCTTTACTCTTCGCTGGTTCGCCCTCAACTTGAATATACTAGTGTCATTTGGTCTCTTTTCTATGCTGTCCACATTTGTCACATCGAATCCGTACAACATCGTTTCCTAAGAGGTATTGCTTGGAGGTTGGGTCTTGAAAGTGGCGAGTACCCATATGATGAAATTGAACACATTTTAAACTTTTCTTCTTTAGATACTATTGTCCGTAAATTAATAAATAAATGAATAAAAGATGGACGATAAGGACCTACGATCATTGCAAAATATTCTCAAAATCGGGTTATTTAATGGTTTTGCCATTATCGACATACATTAAATTTTTATTTTTTAAATTAGCTCCACCCAGGAGGCCCTGTGGAAAAAAAACCTTCGGGTCTATGTCATCTTTCGGAATGCTGTGTGTAGGGTCCTTTTAGGTGAAGAAAGAGTGGAAGTTCTGGGAACGAAAAAGATATGAGGGGTGAGTAGGAATCTGGGGGTCAGTATTTTCAGGAGCGATTGACGAATTAATTTGTCCCTCCCGCTGCGGAAAGACGATGTTCCGAGAGAGTCCTGCTGGAGAGATCAAAATGTCATCTTCAACCAGTCTCTCCCGATCCGGCCTACCATGCAATTGATGGGCAGACGCATCCGCCGCCAAGATCCGGACAAACCTCATCCCATGAACCCGGGAACTCTTGCGACCAAACGTTGCGAACCCATCGGGGTGACCTATGGTAGAGGTGTTTTAAATGGTTTCCGAGGCGCGTATTTCCAAAACCTATACCGGTTCAGTCGTGGTAGCGACAATTTATGTTTTAAATATACCTCTTTATTGTTTATTTTTTATTACTTTGCAAAAATTATTTTTTTTTCTTAAATTCGGATAAAATAATTTTTCCAACGTGGATATTAGAAATTAAAAAAAAAATATTTCTAAACATTTAAAATTTGACATTATTCCCTTACATTGTAAATATACCTCTTTATTGGTTATTATTATTTTATATATGGTTATTTATCACTTTGCAAAAACAAAAATTGTTCTAAAATTTAGATAAAATAATCTTGTTAATGTGTGTACTAGAAGTTAATAATTTTATTTCAAAATATTTAAATTTTGATATTGAAAATGTAAATTGTCTCTACCGCTACTGAATCGGTATAGATTCTGGAAATACGCTTCCTGGGCGGCGGTACTCATACCCGGCTCCCAATTTGAAAATGATGACTAACGCGAGCGAATTACCTGATTATAATTGTTATAATATCATTTTATTATCAATTAAAAAATAATAATTAGTATTTAATGGCTAATAATTTTTACTTACAATAATTGTTACCCTTTGTGCTATGTATAGAAATCTTGTCTTAAACATTAGTTTATCAATTAAATAAATAATAATTAATATTTTACGAAAAGTATTTCACCAAAAAATGTAGACATAATTTATCTCGATGCCACCTAGTGGGAGATTTAGCACTTACAATGCCTTTCCTATATAAAATAAAGTTGGTTGTTTGCAGGTGGAAAAATGTAATAAGCAGTAATTGTTGAATGAAACACTAGTATATATTGAATTATTTGGCGGGTAGGAGATAAACCGATGTTGCTCAGTGGACAGAGCAGTTAACCGGAAATCAGAAGGACGCGGGTTTGAGTCCCGCCGGCGGCATGTATCTTTTCTCGGGAGATTTTTTCAATGTAGAAGAGTATTTAAGGCTAATAATTATTAAAAAAAAAAATACCAAGTTATATTGTTTCATTTTTCTATAATGGATAACCACAAAGTAATAGCTACATTCAAAAATATAATAATTATTACTTAAAATAATTGTTACGATTTGTGCTACGCATAAAAATCTTGTCTTAAACATAAGTTTATAAATTTAAAAAAATAATAATCATTATATCAATTGACTCTCTTTTATATATTGGAGAAAAGCAGGGTTACATTGCATGTTATTTTTAATTGGGTAAATGCTGCAGCGACTCCGTTCTCCGCCAAGAGATATTTTTGTATTTAGGCCCCTTCGGCGTTGACATTATTATATTCTTATAAAGATGTGCAATGCAGCCGGACACACCATGCACATTAAAATATAAGTATTGTGCAGCTATTTTACGACAGCTGAGAAGTTTTTTTTTTTCAATTATTTCTGGCTTTCACCCTTCAAGGGTGTTCGAGGCCATCATTTATAATTACAGAGAAAGGAAAGGTGAATTTATATATTAATTTTATTTAAATGTGCAAATTTCAGAATTTTATGGAAGATTGGAGTAGAGTTCAGACTTAGAAGAGATGAAAGTCTGAACTCTACTCCAATCTTCCATGTGTAACAAAAAAACATTATGGAGTATTTTTAGGGTACATAATTTTGTTAAGACGATGCACCACGTCGTGTAATATTTGGAATCGGGCCATTAAAAATAACACTTGCTACATAGATGGCGACAAGGCTTAATTCTCGCTTAAGGGCCCGCAACCCGGATTTGTACCGATTTATTACATATTTCCCTTAAACACGGTAAGTTTTAAAGCTCTTAAAAAATATATGTTATTCTTGAAGATAATATCTAGATGCCCGCGCCGAAACGCAAATTATATAAAATTCCCTCGATAGTATGCTTCAAAAATTATTATTAACACTTTGTTTCAGTTATTTTGCAAGTTATATGTAAAAAAAGATTCACAGTGTTTCTTTAATGCTGTTTAAGATAAGGCCCGCGAGATTTTTGCTCTATTTTAAACGAGTCGTGTTTTATTAAGAGCGTTTAACCAGCCAGCGGACGAAAATCCACATTTCGTCGAAAGTTGTTCTTCCGATCGTGCAGGACGGTTACAATGAGAAAGATTAATTATTCTCCGTACCAGCTTTTTTAAATTATAACTCAATATCGAATTTATTTCAATCCAAATTAGCTTTAATTTATACCTTCATCCAAAAATGCTGAAAGGCGTGATGATAAAACTATTAAAATAGTGTACTTTTTGTAGTTATTTTTTGATTATAAGTATTTATCATTTTTCAATAATGTCTAAATTTAATAAGAATGTTAAAAAAATCTGAAATATATTAGTTTGTAAGTGCGCAAATAAATACACAAATGGATCAATTTTCGTCAAGAAACACATGTACGTACATATTTTTTAATGATTTTATTGAAACTGAAATTAAAATTCTAATACATAACTTTGCTAGATAATGTATTGATTTATTTTACTGAATGATTACATTATTTGAAATGGGTGTGGTATAATACAAAAACTTTTTTGAAAATTTAACAAATCTGCCAACGACCAATGGAATAACCTTATTATACTAATAATTAAAAAAAATTCTAAAAATTTATTACAAACGAATGCTAGATAAAAGAACAATCTTTCAAAATCCATTTATAATTTTTTGTGGAAAAGAGTCAATACGTCTAAAAACTTTTTTGAAAATGACGTATTTCAGGCTTTCTCTGGTAATGCCCTCTTAAACATTTTCGTAATTTTCGCATCGATTTTGTCGCTGTAAATGTTAGCGCTCTCCATTCGTAATTTCGTATCTCTCCATCTTCTTCTTTTCGGGCTCTGCCTTAAAAACAGCCGCCCGTTTGATTTACGTGAAGAAAAAACATCGCCAAAAAGGGTGTTTTATTTGGTTTTATTGCAAAGTTTAGGCAAAAAAATAAATAAAAATTCTGATCATTTTCTAAAGAAATTATCTTTCTATTCAATAAAACCATAACCGATAAGAGGTTCGTAAGTTGGAGATTTTCAACTTTAATACGATTTTATATGCCAGATACTTTATTTTTTCCGGGGTTACAAAATAACTGTCAAACGCCAAAATATGTCCAACTCGCAGTTTTTTTTTACATTAGCTCCACATGGGAGGCCCTGAACAAAAAAATTTCCCTTAGGGCCTCTGTTATATTTGGGGATGCTGTGTGAGAGGAACTTCTTGGAGAGAATCATGTATATGGGGTGGGTAAGAATCTGGGGGTCAGTGTGAGGAGAGACGGACGAATAAATCTATCCCTCCCAATGCAATTCAAAGCGATGATCCGAGAGAGTGTCGCTGGAGAGATCAAAAGGTATCCATTAACCACCCTCTTCCGATCCGGGCTGCAGTTGGTAGGCAGACACATCCGCCGCTAAGAACCGGACAAACCTCACTTCCTAGAACTCGGATACCTCTGCTAAGTAACCAAACGTAGCGAATCACAAGGGGTAACCTATCGCAGAGGTTATTTAAATAAATCTTTAAAACAATTTCTAACGATCAATTTTCAAACAAAAAACACGCAACTTTGCAAAATTTTCGCGCATAAACACCGACAACTGGAAATAAGTAAAATAAAAACCTTTTATCGTAATGAAAATAAATTAAAAAGCTTCAATCTCAAAGCCGTCATTTTAATATTTCGCACTTACCGCACCCCACGATAATAAAATTCAATTATCGGTGTTCTATAACAGCGGTAAGGATTTATATGTTACCACCCACACAGCAACGGCAAACTAAAATTAGACGTTAATTATTATAACCAGGAATAATCTACCCACTTCTAAGAAAAGGTTTCCCTTAGATATTTCTATTCATGTTAATCCTTTGTCCCCTTTCATCATTTCGAAAATAACACTATTATTTCAGTCATTATAATAAGCCTTAAATGTGTTCCTATATAAAAGGTGGTTTACCAAGATACCCTATACGTTGGATTCCAGGATTGTTTTTAATTTAACACCCAGAAAAGAAAACGGATAAGTGGAAAAAAAAAACTGGGATCTTATTGAAATTTTTTTTTGAAGAACTGAGGTTCAAGCTTTAATAAAATTTTAATGAAAAGACAAATAACTTTGTTTACATCACTTTTATTTCAGGATCAAATGTATACTAAACTTAAAAATTAAACATAGATCACATGTGGGAGGAAAGGGTAGAATGGAGGGGAAGGGGTAAGAGCGGGGAAGTTTGTTAAAATTAGGGATTTCAAAGTCATTAGCAGGGGAAGACCGGTTAAGTGGGAAAAGGTTCAAAAGAGGGTTTATAAAAATTTGCTGCTTATTAATTATGTCTGCTTTATTATTTACATTTTTCCTAATTTCTAAAATCTCTAGAGACATTTTAGAAATTAGGATTTTAGAAACTAGGCGATTTTAGAAATTAGGATTTCTCTAGGGAGATTTTAGAAATTAGGATTTTAGAAACTAGGCGATTTTAGAAATTAGGATTTCTCTAGGGAGATTTTAGAAATTAGGATTTTAGAAACTAGGCGATGTTAGAAATTAGGATTTCTCTAGGGAGATTTTAGAAATTAGGATTTTAGAGACTAGGCGATTTTAGAAATTAGGATTTCTCTAGGGAGATTTTAGAAATTAGGATTTTAGAAACTAGGCGATGTTAGAAATTAGGATTTCTCTAGGGAGATTTTAGAAATTAGGATTTTAGAAACTAGGCGATTTTAGAAATTAGGATTTCTCTAGGGAGATTTTAGAAATTAGGATTTTAGAAACTAGTCGATGTTAGAAATTAAGATTTCTCTAGGGAGATTTTAGAAATTAGGATTTTAGAAACTAGGCGATGTTAGAAATTAGGATTTCTCTAGGGAGATTTTAGAAATTAGGATTTTAGAAACTAGGCGATGTTAGAAATTAGGATTTCTCTAGGGAGATTTTAGAAATTAGGATTTTAGAAACTAGGCGATTTTAGAAATTAGGATTTCTCTAGGGAGATTTTAGAAATTAGGATTTTAGAAACTAGTCGATGTTAGAAATTAGGATTTCTCTAGGGAGATTTTAGAAATTAGGATTTTAGAAACTAGGCGATGTTAGAAATTAGGATTTCTCTAGGGAGATTTTAGAAATTAGGATTTTAGAAACTAGGCGATGTTAGAAATTAGGATTTCTCTAGGGAGATTTTAGAAATTAGGATTTTAGAAACTAGGCGATTTTAGAAATTAGGATTTCTCTAGGGAGATTTTAGAAATTAGGATTTTAGAAACTAGTCGATGTTAGAAATTAGGATTTCTCTAGGGAGATTTTAGAAATTAGGATTTTAGAAACTAGGCGATGTTAGAAATTAGGATTTCTCTAGGGAGATTTTAGAAATTAGGATTTTAGAAACTAGAGATTTTAGAAATTAGGAGAAATGTAAATAATAAAGTAGACATAATTAATAAGCAGCAAATTTTTGTCAACCCTCTTTTGAGCTTAATTTTAGAAATTAGGCAAAATGTAAATAATAAAGCAAACATAATTAATAAGCAGCAAATTTTTATAAACCCTCTTTTGAACCTTTTCCCACTTAATCGGTCTTACCCTGGTAATGACTTTGAAATCCTTAATTTTAATAAACTTCCCCCACTCTTACCCCTTCCCCTCCCTTCTACCCTTTCTTCCCATATGTGATCTATGTTTAATTTTTAAGTTTAGTATACATTTGATCCTGATGATGTGAACATCGTTCATGAAACATGTTGATTGTGTATAAATAAAAGTGATGTAAACAAAGTTATTTGTATTTTCATTAAAATAAATAATGCCATCACAAAAAACCTTTCCGAAGAAGCTTTCTTCGAAAAATTAAACTTTAATAAAATATTGCACCACAAATAAAAGAAAATATCGATCAGTTAAAAAACTAAAATTACTGTTATTAATGCTATTTTTGAAAAAATTGTGTGTTACTTCTTCAAACACAGCCAACTTATTTTGTGGTACCATTTTCGTTCTAAATTTATAGAATACTTAGTTTCTACATCTTTTATTGTTTATTTAAACAAAAAAGTTTCGTGAGCAACGCTCACTTCTTCAGGGTTTACTTAACACTAATTATAAATAATAGGCATAGACAATGGTGTCAATGGAAAGACGAGAACGGGTACAGGGAAGAGGGGCAGTAAGGATCAATTTACAAAGGGAACAAGTTTAATATTGGGTCCAGATTTCAGATTCCAAATTTTTTTTATTTTTGAATCTCTATCCTATTTGTTTTCTCGTGTTAAAGATGGGGGTACTGCTTTTATTATTTATGTAAAAGCCCTCTGGGCGTAAAATAAAAGAAATAAATAAACAACTAAATAAGTTAACGTTCTCCAAAACGAGCTTGAAAAAAATCATTTGTCATATATTTGGTTTATAATTAAATAATTTCTACTATTTAAGAAATTCTAAAAATTATAGTACTTTATTAAAATTAAATAGTCATAAATACATTGGGAATTCACATGTCAAAAAATGGTTTATAAACGTGTACAGTGTACATTCAAATTATGCAATTGTAAATGTTATCTAAAATGGCCTGGAAAGAATCTGCTACTTGTGATGTCACTAAAGAAACCACTCATATACTCTGAATGCAATTATTAATATTCTCCAAAATGACCTCGAAAAAAAAATCACATCTTTCCGATTCTTTCAAAGACATAAAGAAACCATTCCTTTGTTCAGAATACAATTTTAAATGTTCTCAAAAGTTGTCTTGACAGAAACAAATTTCTGAGATATCTTGAACGAAACCGTTCCTTCAATAAGAATATTATGAACTAAATATACAATTTGGGTGTCCTGAAAAGGGTATTCTTCCCAGTTGGACAGACAAAGTATCGTTTTGTAATGTATTGTATAATATATATGCATATAAATAAAATAAAAAAAATAATTTACAATGTAATTTTAAGTTTGTTATTTGGGTAAATTACAGGAAGAATTTCATTTCATTTTTTTTTCTTTCCATTGACACCATTGTCTATATTTTTTTACATGAGCTCCACACAGGAGGCCCTGCTGTTTAGTGGGTTTTTTTAATGAAAGGAAGGAGAGGAGAGTTCTGGGAAGGAAAAGGGTTTAAAGGGGTGGGTAGGAATCTGAGGTTCAGCGTGTCCTGGTCATCCGCCTCCAAGACCTAGACAAACCTCACCCCATAAACCCGGGCACAACTGCTAAATCACCAAACGTAGCGAACCACTTGGGATGACCTATGGCAGAGGTGTTGGTTATCCAATAAAGGTTCCCGGTGCGGCGGTACCCATGCCCGCGTCCTAAATTGAGTCTTTGTCAATTATTTATAATTAGTATAAAGTAAACCCTGAAAAAATGCGCGTTGCTCACGAAACATGTTAGTTTCTATAAACAATAAAAGTGGTAAAAACTAAGTATTCTATTAATTTCGAATTGTTTTTAACATAATTTTTATTAGATTCTACAAAAATGAGTTATTATTATTTAAAACTTGCTTTCAAAAATTTACATAGCATCTCGTTTAATTAGTCAAATAAATCCGCTGTGGTTCCAATTTCAATCAATCCTTAATTAAGGCTTAAAAACATAGGAACAGAAGCAATTTTGGAAAATTGGATTATGAAATGGAAGAACCAAATATTAAAAAGGTTCGGTAAATTGATTTTTCAAAGTTTTTTTTTTAAATTGATTAAAACTTGGAAAATTACTTCGCTTGAAAGAAAAAAGGGAAATAGAAAATATCAGTTAAGAGTATTAGTAAAATAATATGTTAATTTTTTTTAGTAATAAAAACGACTAAATGCGATTTTTTTTTTAAATTTAGCTCTACATGGGAGACCCCGAGAAAAAAATCCCTCAAGGCCTATGTCATAGTTTGGGGTTGCTGTTGATTGGGTTTTTTTAAGGGAAAGGAAGGAGAGGAAGTTTTGAGAAGGAAAAAGGGACGAGAGATGGGTAGGAATCTAGGGATCAATGTTTCCAGGGGTGATGGATGTTTATCATCCTGCCACTGTGGTGCCAGGCGATGCATCGAGATAGTCCGGCTGGAGAGGTCTAGGTTAGGTCTTTAGATCTCCCTCAAGAAATCTGCCCCGATCCGGCCCGCCACGCAGTAGGTGGGCAAACGCATTTTACACTAAAGGTCTAGACAAACCTCACCCCATGAAACCGGCCACCAATGCTAAAACAAAACGAATCGAACCACTTGGGGTGACCTTTGGCGGGGTGTTGGTTATCTAATAAATGGTTCCCGGGAGGCGGTACATTTTGATTGCAAAAAATATTTTGTTGTTTCCACTACTTTAATGAAATATCACAAATTTTCTCCAAAAAAACAAAATCTTTGAACTAGCATAAATATTTTCGAAAGTAAAATAAAAATCCTACATAGCCGTTTCAGGCAATATAAAAATCCTATATTTAAATTCTATCAGACATCGATTTCAGACAATATAAATAAAAACCTTTAAAGAATATTGAATAATTGAGAAACGAATATCTGTTTTCTTTTTCCAACTATATTTTAAATGATTTCCTTCTCTGCAGCGTAAAAAAATAAATGTTTCAATGCTATCCACAAAGCTCCAGGCGAACAAGTTCCATAAATAATAAATAAATCGCCCTAGGCAAAGCTTCATTGACGTCCAAAAAGTCTTTGAATCATATTTTCCAGCCTTTGACAACAACATCGAGGGAACAAGGGCGGAGGTTAGGCCATTTTCAGGACTACCTAACCTAACCCAATCAAAGTAGATATAGACAAGTTTCCCGGACAGCCATCATTTGGTATCCATGAATACTTGATGAGATGAAATAAAATATATTAAAGGTTGAGTTAGTTTTATCGGTAGCAGAGCAAGAATGGACGACGTTTTTTTATTTAAGTAAAAAAATATTATTTTCTTTGCAAAAAAGGAAAAAATCGATGGAATATTGTTTAATATGAGATTTCCAGAAAGTTCACACAAAATATTTGTTTCTGATGTACTTGTTGATAGGTGGATTCCTCTTCACAATTTTATTTTAATATAATAGTAGTCGGTGTATGTAATAATGTTTCTAAAAATAACATCATTCGAAAACAATGTGTCTTCGAAAATAACTCAATTAAGACATTTGAGCATACCTACGAGGATATGAAAAATAACTCTTAATACTCCACACATCGCACAGAAGCCGTTCCTAACTAACAAATAAGTTAACAAGTACTCGAACATTGATGGAAAGGCCCGAATATATCATTTGTAGTCACAATTGATTTTATACTCTTTATTTTGCCTTTTTAACTTTATTATTTACTCGCTAGTTGGGAGCGGCTTACTTTCATTATATGGTGTTTGTACGAACTAAATATCTGAAAAATATGTTTTATGGGTTACGCCGTTTTTACAACCAGACCCTCCGAATAAAACTTAAAAAATGAACAAAATCACTTTGAATAAAAGAGAATAATTCATTAAATATAATATGTCTTTTTTTCATTCTTTTCATATTCGTTATTTTTCTAACTTCAACTACGCCCACGGTAAAACGCCAAAACACACATGATTAATTCAAAGTCACAGCGTGAATATATAAATTATCCCGCAGCCAACTGGGGCCAAAGGTAGACCCCAAAATTACTATCCTTTTTATATCTACTTAAATACATGAAATATATGTTTAGTATTTTAGGTATTCCTGCGCAAAGGATTAATACATAATGTGCCGTTTAAAAAAAAGTGAAAAAATCGTTTTTCAAATAAAGGTAATATTCTATGCCAAATAAAAGGACAAACAAAAAAAGAAAAGGGATTTCTATGGTTTAAATGCCCATAAAACAAAAAAAATGCATGGGGTCGTCGGGCGACTCACATGGTTACGGACGTGATGTTTGGCATCTTGGCCTGTCTATTTAAGAATGGGTTGTTTCACAGAATTTGAACAATTCATCAAATTTCAAAGCTAATTCACGTTAAGTCCGAGTGATGAGTGCTTCACAGAACTGAAATAATAAAATTACTTGAAAATAAATTGAACAGAACTTGAAAATTAACATTTGACTGTTTGAAATAACAAGGTTCCATCTGTGGCAGTAAGTCATCTACTAAGCAACTAAGCTACTTTGGAGTTGATTATCGCATGTCATTACAGCGATAGATAGAACCTTGTTATTTCAAAGGGTCGATTTGTTAAATTGTTTAAATATCTAAGACTTAAGGCGTGTTGTTTTCACAGAATTTGAATAATTCATCTAATTTCAAATTTAAAACCCAAGTTACGTGAAAGTTCTGTTATTATTTCATCATGGGCCGATTGTTTCACAGAAATAATATTTGGGAAAAAAATGGATAGAAACATAACTTGAATAGGACTTTCATAGAACTTGAAATTTAACTTTGAAATTCGGTGAATTGTTCAAATTATGTGAAAAAAACTGTTTTAAAAAAATAGGGTATTTTATTATAACAACACACTGCACAGAAAGATAATCCCTTAAAAAAAGTGATCGACACCGAATTGAAAGAAAATCTTTGTGGCTAAAGAAGTTTCATCGTAACATATTGATATTATATATCTTATTGTACTAAATTTATGTTTCTTATATTTTTATTTCATTTATGTACTTTTTATTTCCATCTTAACTTTGTCTAAACTATTTTTTTCTCGTGTTAAAGATGAAGGTACTATCTTTATTATTTATTTAAAAGCCCTCTGGGCGTAAAATAAAATAAATAAATAAACAACTCCAAATTTTTTCCAAAACGAGCTTGAAAAAAAATCATTTGTCATATATATGTTTAATTTCTACAATTTAAGAAATTCTAAAAATTAAAGTACTTTATTAAAATTAAATAGTAATAAATACATTGGGAATTCATATGTCAAATATTGGTTTATAAATGTGTAAATTCTAATTATGCAATTGTAAATGTTCTCTAAAATGATCTGGAAAGAATCTCCTACTTGTGATCTCACTAAAGAAACCACTTATTCACTCTGAATGCAATTATTAATGTTCTCCAAAATGACACTGAAAAAAAAATCACATCTTTGCGATTCTTTCAAAGACATAAAGAAACCATCTCTTCGTTCAGAATACATTTTTTAATGTTCTCAAAAGTTGTCTTGACCGAAGCAAATTCCTGTGATATCTTGAACGAAACCATTCCCTGGTTAAGAATATTATGAACTAAATATACTAAATATACTGTCCTGAAACGGGTATCCTTCCCAGTTGGACAGACAAAGTATCATTTTGTAATGTATTGTAATATATTTGCATATATAAATAAATAAATCTCATAGTTCAAAGTTTCATCAATTTCACTAAAAGTGAGGAAACATTGTATTTAATTCGGGCACCCGGACATTCCCCAGTTTATCTCAAAAAAAGCAAAAATATAATAAATTTACTTAAACTGATATGTTAGAATGTAGTTCATCTTGAACCTTATCAAGAGAAATAATATTTTGATTAGATTATAAACTAAAAACGGTGTTTATAATCAAATATGAATTTACAATGTTTACCAATTTAACGCTGAAAATTCCGAAACTCCGTAAGTATGGATTAAAACAAAAGCCTTTAAGCTAGTTTGTTTAAAGGTCAAGTCTTTGTGTACTTTAGGTTAAGTCTTCTCAAGATAAACACACTATCTTAATATATCAGTCCCCTATTGCTTTAATATTTTGCGTGCTTCCAAGAGATGTTATGTTTATGAATTGTTCACCAAAATTCGTAAGCCTTTGTTCAAAATTCTTATATCAAAATCAGCAAATTTATATGAAACGAAAACAATTAAAACTCAATATTATTTAGAGATGATAAAAATAAACTTTAATCAATGTAAAGTGGAAGTATTTTTGGTGACATAAATATGAACTAAAACAATTGATTGCGCTTCTCGTAATTACATTAGCAAAATTATTTTACCCCTAATTATTGTATATAAAATTATCATAGTTTCAATAAAATTATCATAGTTTCAATAAAATTATCATAGTTTCAATAAAATTATCATAGTTTCAATAAAATTATCAAAGTTTCAATAAAATTATCATAGTTTCAATAAAATTATCATAGTTTCAATAAAATTATCATAGTTTCAATAAAATTATCATAGTTTCAATAAAATTATTTTATAGAATCAAAACTTGATTATTTGCTGAAAAGGTGTTAAGTGTTCACAGGCATTTGGTGAGCCGTGGCACAAGCTTATTTACGCCCTTACACCTTTTACTTCTTGAAGAACTCTACTGCAAGCTCCTTCCCCAACATCAGAACCTCTTTCGAGATAATCTGAAGGCGCCAAGTATACGGAGGGTAGTTCAAAACATCTCAACCAAATGAGTCCAAGAGCACCTTGGTAGCTAGGGCTGTGTTAAGACGAGCCTTGTTTTGCAACAAGCACACTCCTCCCCTCAGCATTTCTCTTATTTTATGTTGAATGCTCCATTTGAGTTTTTTTAGGGTCTCACAATATAGTTGTGCATTGACGGTGTCTCCCTTTTTTTTGCTCGAAATTATGGTTTTGGAGTTTTTGGCAGATGGGGAATTGGTGTGATTTAGTGGGAATTGGTAGGTGTTATTCCTTCCCCCAGTAAGAAGCGGATCAAAGCAAGTGGCTCGAACTTAGCCTGATTTCTTACCAACACCTTTCACGCAACTGGACACTACAAAGCGAGTTTACGTACTACCGTGTTCCTGCGACGCTTGCTCTGGTCAAGAGATCCCCCTCTACCACTCAGTGTTGCCAATCCTCAAAATACTAAAAACCTCAGCCCGTTATGGTCACAGTACACTTACTCTCTGAACAAGCCTAGTAATATTCGTAAATTTCGTTACACAAGAAGGGGGAACTGCGGGTGGATATTTTTTAAAACGTTTTAAAAACCTAAACTATCGGTACGCACAAATACAATCGTGCGCTCTAATAATAGTTGTGTAAAAGAGATAAATACGCAGTTTAAAATCCCTACATCCAAAACAAACTTTTTACTGAAAATTGAAAATATTTAATAAGTTTGCTAATATAAATTTTCGTTACATAAATTTCCATGAAAAATATATATTCTTTTGTTTAGAAATAAATTTGATAGATATTGATTGACGAGATAAAACAATTCGTATTCTCTTCTCTTTATATTTATTTGTTTTTCTATTCATATTTGTTTCAGACTCTTTTCGTTCTAGACGTAAATTTTTAATATTAATAATATTCAGCAAAAAAACTACCAGTCTACCTTTTGAAAAGAAAAAAAGAATATCAATCTCAAGTTTACAAAATAAAGAAATCTATTTTATCTTTGCATTTGTTAAAGAACATATAAATCCTCTTAATGAGTTATGTGGGCATGTCGGCGCATTTATTTTGTGCGAAGGATATTATATTTCTATTCATATGCCGTCGGATGAGTTTGTATGGAATTAAACAGTGTTGTCACGCAATTACGCCAGATATTTGAATCCATAATAAATCATAATTTTTCATACATTTTACGTCATTTCGGTTCTGAAATAGGATATTTTCTACTCTTGTGATGTAATAAGGAACTCCAGTGAATAATATTATGGCTTTAAAAAATATGTTCATATAGAATATAGATCAATAAACGCTGATTCTGAATGTATAAGTTTTATTTAATAATATTAAACGCAGAGTTTTTAAAAAAATATTAAAAAGTCCATTTTTAATCGGGTCGTAAAAACACGCCGTCAAGTTGGAATTATTGACATCACCGTTAAGTCATTGTATGGGAATATTTTTAGGCCTAAATAATGTTTCAAAAATAAAGGTATCTCTTATTAGTTTATCTCTATTATAGAAAATATTCAAAAACTACTGCACAAAAAAATAGTAATAATAATAATTAATAATAATTGGCTAATTTATATACCGCCGTTTTCGTGCAAAATCACCTCAAGGGCGCTGTATGCTCAATGCTACTTCTAGGGGTAATACTTCGAACAACAGAATTCAAAATGGCGCAGTTGATCAGCTGAGTTCCCGATCCTATAGTAATTTTTCAAGAGTGATGACGTCACACGATACGGTGGTTTTCGGGGGGTCTTGGAAAATAAAACTTTATTAAAACTAATTCTAAGCATAAAAATTAATATGCAGTTATTTAAGTTAGAAGGTCATAATTCATTAAAAAAAAAATGGACTGAAGTTTTCCATTAAGAATGCGCCGCAAAGGGGTCAAAACTGCTTTTACTGTCGAGAGCCAGTGGGACTATGGTGACCCCAATTTATTGGGGTGAGTTGTGGGGTTGAAGTGAGTGAGGAAGAAAAGAAAATAAGGAAGGGGAAGGTTGGAAAGTAACTGCTACACCCGTATTCAAACCAGGTGGTCACCAAATTTGACTAAAGCCATACCAAGCAAGGTTTCTTTTTTTAACATTAGCCCAGGTTAGGTCTCCCATAACAATTCACTCCCGATCCGGCCCGCCACGCAGTAGGTGGGCAAACGCATTCACCGTCAGACCAAGACAAACCCACTCCATAAACCCGGGCACCACTGCTAAGACACCAAATGTACAGAATCCTATGGCAGGGGTGTTGGTTATACAATAAGTCGGTACAAATATCGATTCTGAAGAAAGACCGTCTTTCACCAAATCAATACAGAGATTATTATAACTAACTAACTAACTAACCATAACGCCGTTTCCCCGCAGGGGTAGGCAGAGAGGATGGACCGCCAAACAGCTCGGTCTTGGCACGCACTCTTTGCCTCATTCACATTCATACATCGTCTCATACACACTCTTCTATTATTCTGATTCTTGACATGGCCCGACTCAAATATCTGATTAACTTGATCGTGCCATGTCTTCCTCGGGCGTCTCCGACTTCTTCTAATTAAAATGGAATTAATTATATATTATATTGTGTAGGTATTCATTAAAATCGGATTCAAACTAAACTACCTATATATTTATGAGAACGTCATAAAAAAATCTCGTCATAAAGTAATTGGAATTTCGTTTTTATGAGAGGTTTTAAAATATTTTTGTGGGGAATGATCCAATTGAGAAAAAAAACTGGTTTTTACCCGAGAAAAGATTCACAACATTTATTTATTTTTCCAACTTTGAAAAGAAGTGTTACGTTTATACAATACAAAGCATTGAAAATTACTGGAATTTCAGCGATGACCCTGTTATAAAGTGTTTACATACACATTTGTGTGAGCGGTCGTAAACTGGGAAATGTTAGGATAAATGTCATATGAAGAGAGATTTAATTAATTTTAGCACGTACACCATCAATCAAGCTTTAATATCTTTCCTTGTTATGGTACTAAAATTGTTGAAACGTGGGGCAGTCTAATTAGTTTGCCCGAAACTGGCTCCAGACCGTTGGAATAAAACCCCGACTCGAGAATATATCCCGTTTTTATGGTGATTCAAAAAGATAAATTTTAAACTGTGGATAAAAAGTGTATCGGTTACCCACTCCGGGAAAATCACCCAATTTCACAAATTGGCTTTATTTGGTCATCGGGGTGCTTTACAAAAATCTGTAAAGTTTTTAATTTTTCAAATATTTTTGAAGGGAAATATAATATCAGGCATATTACCGTTTTTTTCAAGCGTTCGAATTTTGGGTAAATTTGTAAGATTTATGGATTATCGGCTATCCTGTCTTGAAATGTCATTAGAAGTTACAATCTAGAATCATCACATGTACCTGTGAGTATTATTTTAGTGGAAAGAAATAATGCATTAATAAACATGGCTATGATGTTTTCTGGCATGACCAATAGGTGTTTATGCAGGATGTTAAGGAAATTAAATTGAAATTGGAAATTATTTATAGTAAAAAATATGAATAAAATTTTAGTCTTCGTTTTTTCGGTACAGTAGTTTTTTTCTACATATCGTCACAGTTTACTCGGCCGAGTAACCAACCAACCCTTTACCCCGCCCCTAACTGTCCAATATCTAATGATTTTTTTAATGTTTTAAGTTGAAAAAAAACAAAAAGGTCCAGTAGACTAAATTTTTTTCTACAAATAATTTCAGGAATTACTGGTTAAAGAAAGTCAGGTACGTAACTTAATACCCTGTATAACTTATGAAAAAACCATTAAAAATATTTTACAAGCAGAAATCATATTTTTCGAGATGTTCAACGGGTTTTAGCGAGAATCGAGAGTTACATCTCTCGACTAATGTATTCTATCCGAAATATCTAGGTCAACGGACAATAGTATTCTTTAAAACAGTTGCTGAATAAAACTAGCCACACCATTTTAATTATTCTATTAGAAAAAAGAATTTTAAATAAAGATTGTAGAAACTGTCATTTACTTAATTTTATTGTAAACAAAAACCTAGCTAACAACCACTCCGTAAATTGCCATCTAAACACAAGCAATTTACATCTAGTGAGATGGGAAATACGTCATTACTGTAATCAAATGTAATATAAAAATAATGAAATAAAAAATATGTTTAAATAATAAAAAAAAAATTCAAGAAATCGTTTGCTATGTGTGGTAAAGCAAGTAGGAACTGGTTTAAAATATACGTTACTCAAGCAAAGTTGAGTTGGATTCTGTTTGTACCTAATAAACTGACTGGAACTTGCTTTACGATCGTTATGCAAGGCGACAGCCGAGGACTCGGTAAAAGTAATGAGTCCATAGCGCCGCGCCACTGAGGAATTAACATACTTGCTTCAATGATTTCTGAGCGTTTTCCGAGCCCCTAAAGCGAGAGAGTCTAAGGCGGTGGAAAATAACTCACTTATCTCAGTCCATTCATTAATGTAATAACGTTCTACCCTTATAGATCAGTATATTAATTCGGTTAGGAATATTAGCCTCTCGTTAAACTCTCACGTAATTCTAATTTGTTAGTTGGGAAAACCTATTTTTGAGCTTACAGTTTTGATAATCAAATTAATGCTCAAAGCCATGAATAAATACTAGATTTAATAACCGACTTCGCCTAGGATACCCATGAATACAAAATATTGAGTAGACAATAAATGTGCCATTTCGTCTTTATTTTATGAGTTAAGTGATTATTTCAGAGCTCTACAGCTCATGATGGTGATATTTGTTTGCTAATACTACCACATATATCATAATATAATCAAGTAACCATAATATGTCCTATCAGTACTCACTCTAATATCTATGTTTTAGAAACATGTCATAGAAACTTTAAAACTTATCATCCGTAATACCCAACATTTATATTTTAAAAATTTTTATATAATCTTCAATTTTTGGTTAGGAATAGAATTTCTTACACTTTACTTTTCTATATTTATTATTTTTGTGCTTTCTATTATTTTTAAAGATATCTTGTAGTCTATACATTTTAATTTTTACTATGTTATTTTCGGTATTTTAACTTTTTATTATAACGTTTTACTCTTTCATTATACTTTATATTTTATGCTTTTACTTTATATTTTCATTTTATACATCTTACTTTTTAATTACTTCTTATTACCTTAAATCCTTTTTTACCCTTTTTTGTTTTTAGATTTAACTAAACATTTACATGTTACTTTCTTTGTGTTATTGTATTATAATATATATTAATATAATTATGTTAATGACACACGTTGTACCACATATTATGAAGTAAATAAAATAAAATACATAATTATAAATATAATTGCATTGACCCAAGAAAACTAGATAAAAAAGCCATGAACTTATGATGACGCCGAAGCTCACCGCGTTCTTGAGTTTCTACCTAAAAACAAAATTTCTGCATGAGCCTTAAGAAAGATATTAATTAGGCTTAAAAACAAGTTAAGTAATATGAAATATGACTGCAGTTTATTTTTATATTTCTGTGTTTTATTAAATTTACACGATTACTAGTGTTAACAAGAAATCCAAAATTAGCAAAGAAATAACTTCAAATCAGCGGATCCTGAAAAAATAGGATCAATTCTTAAGGCAACCCATTTCATTTATTAAGAAACCAAGCAATTCTCGTGCTTTTCATAATACCCCATTTGCTTATATTGGTACGATGTTTTTCCGTAATTGAAGAAAGCGTGTTGGCGGAAAAGCTTCCAGATAGCAGGATATTTTTAAGGAGCACATTTAAAAAAGGAAAAGCGAGTATAAATACGGGAGGCCGGTCTGTAGAGATAGATTTGGTTGCTGAAATTATAATTTTGGTTCTGGTAATGTAAAAATTCAACTTTACTGTGGAGATAAATCAATAATATTGTGGGTAACTGTTTATTTTGCCACAACCAAAAGAATACCGTAATTAGTTTTAGAAACTTGTAATTTTGTAAATAAATCTTAGCAAATTATTCATTAAAAATCAACTCAGCTTTTCGATCTAAAAATATTTCCCAGGCTCTTAAAACTAGACGAATTTTCTCATTTTTAATTAACTCTCTGAAGCTTACGGTTTTCTTCTTTGGTCAATTATTGAGTCCAACCTTTAAGTATTGATCCACAGGATTATTTACATAAAAAATAACTTTCCCGAATTAACCAAAAATAATATTAACTGTGGAAGGCCAATACCATCTTTTCAAGAAGGTAAATTTGTAGAGTGAAGCACCCTTGAGCTAATATTACAGGAAATACGCTTAGTTAAAATTAATCAGCAATCTTATTTATTTCCACTCTCTTGAGTTTAGATTTTTTCTTACGGTATT
Source organism: Limnephilus rhombicus (assembly GCA_929108145.2). NCBI lineage: Eukaryota > Metazoa > Arthropoda > Insecta > Trichoptera > Limnephilidae > Limnephilus > Limnephilus rhombicus. The sequence continues at coordinate 15,716,146 of OV815270.1, forward strand.
ACAGTAGCTTTATAACAATCTTTATCAAGGACTCTTAAGATGTTGTTGTACATAGGTACTATCTAGTTTCGTACTTAGGTGTAAATTGTACTTAGGTACTATCCAGTTTCGTACTTAGGTGTTATTGTACTTAGGTGTTATTGTACTTAGGTACTATCCAGTTTCGTACTTAGGTGTTATTGTACTTAGGTACTATCCAGTTTCGTACTTAGGTGTTATTGTACTTAGGTACTATCCAGTTTCGTACTTAGGTGTTATTGTACTTAGGTACTATCCAGTTTCGCTCATGTTTGATCATTCAATTTTCATAATTTTTTTTTTGTTACGAGTATTTGAAAAATATGAAGTAAGCAGTTTTGGGTGTCACGTTATTTTCCTGACAAGTTAAATTAAAAAAATAATAAATTTCAAATTCCCTAATCAAAATGATGTAACAACCTGAAAATAGAAGCGTTGACTTAGAAAAACCAAGTGTCCGAGAAACCGAGTGCCTGCTTCGTGTATTCAGTTATAAAGAAAATATTTTGAAAATAAATAAATTAATAAATAACGTCTCTACATTTTAATGACATTTAAATTACACGGTCGCAAAATTAATTAATTTTTCCGTATCGCCTGCCAACTTCCAGACTCGGAGAAGTGCCGCAAATTAAACCTATTACGGACAAAGTGAAAGTACTCGGCAGATGAATAAAAAGCAAAGGGTAAATAAAACTTACTTGTAACTTTTCAGCGTAGAAGACCAGACTGGCAAACACCACGATACCCAGCACCAAAAAGAACACCAGCAAAGTTAGCTCCTTGGCAGATGCCTTGAAGGTGTGTATGAGGATCTTCAACCCCGGGGAATGTCTCGTCAGCTTGAAGAGTCGGAGAATCTTGATGATAGAGATGAACTCGAGGATGTCGGTCTTGTCGCTGACCCGCTGGGCCATGCTGGACTCGACTATCACGTCCATGTAGAAGCTCAGAGTGGCTATGAAGTCTATCACGTTGACCGGAGACTTGATGAATTGGATCAGGTTCGGGGCTACCTGTAAGGAAAGTAGTCTTTAGTTTAAACGTTTGATTCACCACTCACTTTTTAGCTCAAACTACCATATTACGACTACCTCCTATAAAATTTTATTATCTTTAATAGCTGGAATTCATGAACGCCATGAATTTCTGCGTCTCGTAAATTATACACAATTTTCTATCTATAATTTCTAGGTCAACTCAATTCTGATCAAAACGTAATTTACCCCTCGAGTTATACAATATACATAGAGCCCCGGAATAATATTGTAACTGCTAAAATTGGATAATAAAAAGGTTTGTCGATGGATGTTTTGGACCAATAATGAATGATTCATTCCTTATAATTTCTAATCACCCATTTTGATAAAGTGATAATAATTATTTCTCTTTCCAAGGACGAAAAAATTACATAGATCCGCACAACAAAAAAATATCTCAATTCTTTTATAATGTGAGAATGCCCGGTCAGATCTGTCCTCTAGAGGCTCTAATAAAATTTGATGTTTTGGCTGATGACGCCTTCTGAGACTAGAAGGGTTAATTGTTTCTACGGCAAAATAACTCCATTCCAGCTACAAAAAATTAAAAAAAAAGATTTTACCTCCAATGTTGAATTTTTAAATGAAATCAAATTAATTCCTAAAAATGCTCACGTATTCCAGAGTTGCGGAAGTATCAAAGCTACAAAGTAGGACATTTTGAATGAACAATGGACCTTGTGTAGGTAGTACCAGGAAAAATATTGAACGAATGAACAAAATGATATTCACACAGACATTCACCTATTCCTACACAATTTAATATCTACGTACACAATATGTATGGGTATACAAAAGGATGCTAGACATTTTAAATACTAAATGAGAGGTATAAAAAAGCGGAAAAATAGGCTTGCGCGACTTGTAGAAAACACAATAATTATAATATTTTGAGAGTTCAGTTTATTTAACTTCGTCAAAAGGTTTGTAAAAAAAAACATTTTTTGCGATAATTAGGTTAGGTTGTCAAAATTATTATTATCGTGTTAGGCATTTTCTGTATTGCGCAAGATACCTGGAGGCGTTTTGCCGAAATATCGATTCCGAACTATTTTAAGATAACTAGGTGAAGATGAAGCGGGATGAGTTGTTGATGATGTTTAAATTATTCAAATAAGTACCTATCTGATTTATTATTCAAAGGATAAAGAGTTAAGACCGAATTATTTTGAAATTATTCGATTATCGGAGAGGAACGCCGAAAAGCTTTAAGGTATCGATCTATAATTTGTAATAAGTACTAGCAAGTTCCCGGCATGCGTTGCTATGCCATTTAATAAAGAAATTGTTTCTCCCTGCGTTTCCTTTCCCATTCGTCCTGTTCCCTTTCCGCCTCCCCTTCCTCTCCTGCGTTCCGTTCCCCTCACGCGTTCCCACGCCTTCTCCGCCTTCCCTCTCCCCACTTCCCTCACGCTTCCCCCGTTCAGTGAACCCCCATCTCGAGTTCCCCTCCTCCCTCCCGCATTCCATATATCTCGGTATATTCAGTATTCAAACAGCTCGCGTGCCACCTATCGCAATTTTTTTATACAAATATTTAAACGCCAGAGCTCTACAGTATAATATATAGATACCATCGCGGGCATGCACACATCAAATCCTCAAAGTTTCATCGCAATCGGATGAACGGTTAGCAATGCATGATTTCATGATGCCAGAACTCAATATTATACCTATATAGAAATAGAAACCATCGCTGGCAAGTGCATACTAAATTCCCAAAAATTCATCGCAATCCGATCAATCGTTTAGCAACGCATAGACATCTCACATTCATACTCATATTTTGCTTTTTACACATATATAAAAACGCTTATATATACGCTTTGGCTCCTTTAACTTTCAGATAGCTGACGACGCTGCAGACCTAATGGTTGAGAGTGGTGAATTGTTATTGTCAGATATATTATCTGACAATAACAATTCACCACTGTCAACCATTAGGTCTGCAGCGTCGTCAGCTATCCGAAAGTTGAAGGAGCCAAAGCGTACACCAGATACAACGTTCGGTGAGAGTGCTATCAGTGCCTAGACCTTAAGCTTAGAATAGAATTCCATGTGATTTAAGAATGATTGCAAACTCCACAGAGCTGAAGAGCTAAACTTAAAACCCATCTTTTCAGACAATCATATCCATAAATGGTAGAAGTGCACACTCAAATTGCATAGCTGGACTAGTCGGTTAGTACTTACCGTCACTTATAGAAAATGTAAATGATATCCTGCACCAGTGCGCAAATGCATCTAGCCACATTGCTGTACAGTCAGAAACCTTCCTGCGACATTGTACATAATTAAATTTTCTAAAAAATGTAAAGAAAAATGGATATTTTCAAATTAAATATTTTATTAAGATTTTGTGTTTTTGTGATCATTTTCGTGAATAATTATATAGAGCCTAGGAAGTCATGTCATATCATGTACAGCTCCAAGGAGATAAATTTTAATAATAACGGTGCTATACAAATTTTCAAATTATTTTTATTCCATCACATAGTTTTTCTCAATAGAATCTAGTATTTTCATTGAGAAAAAAATTATACTTTTCGGCTACCACAAAAACCTCTGACGGGTATAATGGAATGTTTATTTGAGAATCGGATATTAGCGTATTCTTGTGGAAAAAGGTCCTAAAAAAAGGAAAACACGGAGAACTCGTTTGTGAAAAAAAAAATTTAATGCTATAATCTGTTTTGATAGGCATCGTTAAATATTGGTTCATAATAATAATTACAAGGAGGCTTTAATTTCCAAAAAAAATCAACACTTTCCAAGGGAGATTTTTTTAATGTTAAAAAATGTATTGAATTCATTTGCCGTAATATTAAGCACACGTTATTGCATGAGTTATGATCATACTTGAATGCATCAGCGCATCAAACAACCACTTTCCACCACATCCCATACAAATGAATATGATAATTCCTCGTATTATTTCTGGGTATAAAAGGTCAGCGGGTCAAATTTATAAATGAAAAACCGAAAAATATTTCTTTCTAATTTTCAAATACAAATTGTTCATTTTAGAATAAAAATCTGCAACGCAGACTAAGACAAAAACTTACTTCTAGAATAGTTGCAATAATAGGCCACTTGCATGGATTTCATAACGACTTGGAAAAATCGTGTGGATAGATTTTTTTACTAAGATTACGAAAATGTTATTAAAAATTTTGAGAAATGTACAGTTTTTTTTTTATTTTATATTTAAATAAATAAATCCATTATTTGGGCCCGTGACTTCACTACATGAAAATGTCTCGTCTCCGAAAATGTTCCTATTAATTTTGTAAAATTTCTCACTGATTTTTTTTTTATATGCAACACTTCGATTTCAGGCGAATTTTTGAATTTGAAATTTAACGTTCACTAGATTTATTGTTTGTTCTTTGCGAACTTATCATTTGGTTTGACTTTTTGACAGTTGTAATGAAGAGAACCCCGTACATTTTATTGCTGTCTACATGTTTTAGAGATATAATGGGTAGAAGTGCTGATTTTAACAAAATAAAATTTTATAATATTCTTATTGTTATTATAATTTACAAGTACAAGTATATTGGATTTAGTAATATAGACGTTGAACATTATAATAATTTATGATCAATAAGATGGATCAAGGAAAAAACCATTTTTGAGATGTAATATTTTTGGTACGCCTCGTTATTTTAATGTGCCCTTTCTTGTGGAAAACGTTATTTTTTTTTAATGATTGTCGGCAATAAAATACAGAATGTCTTATAATACTTGCCAAAACCAGATTTTTTTTTAAATGTGATGCAAGTGGCCTATTAGGAGTTTTGAGTATTACTCAGTTTCTTACATTGGAATATCTAATAAAAAAAAACGATTTATAAAGCAAGTTCTAGTCGATTTAGTGCGTGCTAAATAAGCTGAACCAAAAGTCATTGGTTTTCGTTTACATCTACATAGAAGGTTTTCTAGTACGTATTTTATCGATTCTGTCCGATATGACGATAATATGATGATGATTTTCCCCAAACAATATTTAAAAAATTCAAATAATATTTTCTTTATAATTTAGAAACAAAATAAATAATCATTAAATTCAAGGTAGAAAAATAAGTAGCAAGATAAAAAGCAGCAATACTATCGTGTAATATCGCAATGGCTGCACATTTACTAATAATTTAACATGTGAAATAAAGGGCTTTTGTACTTACAACGGATCTCACAGCCAGCTCAATGGTAAACCAAACATTGCACACGAGCTCAACATAGAAGAATGCTTTGTGAGGCTGTCCGTAGTTCTCTTGCCATTTGTTCGCCGTAGCGGCTGAATACTTGAACTTTCCATCGTGGGGATTTGTTCTATGGAGATTCCCGTAGAACGTGCTGTATTCATTTCTTTTTCTTATCCTCATCAGGTTCTTGGGTTTCCCATGTGTTCCGTTCATCAAGATAGTGGAGTTTGAGCTTTTGTTGTGTGATTTATTTTGGTTTGTGAGCGGCACCTTTCGTTCTGGTTCGCTCGAGGTCCATGATGAGATGTTGCTCGGATTGGAGGTCGTAAAGTTAGAAACTCCTACTATGGAGTTATATATTGTGTACTCTACGCGGAGGTCTGGGTGGGTTTTTAGGCAGAATGATAGTACTGATACGCAGATGAAGAAGACTGATATGACCGATATTATCTGAAACAAAGAAAATTCAATTAAAATTACTTGATCTTCTAAAACTACACTTCATACAAATGGCTTCTTAATACTGTGCGACTGCCCTTTGCATTATTTATTTCGTTTAATATGTTTTTGCGCACAGACTGCACAATGGTAGGATTGACTTTTATTCTATCTCGGCACTGGGTTCTGTATTTCAGTTTCAGAGTATTGTGTGTGCCACGTACTAGTTAGTACTCGTAGCACCAGCAAATATGAATACCTAAAGTAGAAAATC